>CM062639.1:24361068-25768568 GCA_025617555.3 Puccinia polysora | reverse complement strand
ATTCTTTTTGTGTCTTCCTTGTTCCACCATTGATCTGAATGACAAATCGATCCAAATTACAGGCATCCAGACCAATGGTGGGCCAAGGAAAACACAAAAACAATCAATCCGCCTTTGCTGGTAGTTTACTTCTGTGAAAAAATGTCTGAATACATTGGGCTACAAGAAAAGCAGATGGTATTGAAACCTTGTGAGATCCATGATGATGAAGGCACCAGAATGTACCGTCAAAGACTTGATGAGGAACTACTTTGGTGCCCTGGAAGCTGCAAAGACAATTCAATTCGGTGAATTCTGGCCAGGTACTGTTGCATTTTAGCCAAGCAATATGTGGATGCAATTTGCATGTATGTTATCACAGCTGATTCCAAGAGGATCATCAAATGACAAGTTTGAGAAAGAGTAGATGGGATACTTTTGCATGAGGGTTTGGTTTTTCTGAAATTGAACATGTGCCATATTGCTGAAAGGGGTGGGATGGGATGGGGGGAAATTGCTTGAGGGGAGAAATAGGACCTTTTTAAGTAGTTCTTGATGGATGCTTCAGCCAGGTGGTTGAGTAGTGGGTGGTGGCAAACAATATGTGGCATTTTGAATATGCAATTAATCTAAAAGTGCTGAGTGGTGGGTTAGGGCTTTGGACAGTCCAAATCAAAAAGTTGACCTTGAGGAATCCAATCTTGCTGCTCAGCTAAAATTATTGCAACTGGGGCTTCCAGTATTGAAAAATATTTGACAATCACTCTTTTTCAAAACTTTTGATTATGAATTATGATGCAAATCAAAATTAGCCAAATTTCATAATCATGTCATTAAAAAAACAGATTGTACCCCAGGATCTTCCTTTGAAAATCAGCCAAAGCAGTGAGATGGATTTTTATTCATACATTAATTATAAATTATTCCCAAGAACAAAAAAGTTCAAGATCAAAGAGTCAAAAGAAACAGTTTAATTTCTATGCAAATAATAATTATGATCAGCAATATGGAGTACTTTATTTTTGTTAGCTTTGGTATAATGTATAGTACCATCCTGAATGCTTCTACAAGTGTTTAGGATTCTAACATTGATTTGTAAAGACATGGCAAGATGGGTATACAAAACATTTTCTACAGGAGGAAGTGTACAGTGCCAATACTTTTTTGATTGCCAGAGTAACTTAACAATTCCTTTTTGAGTAGAGAAATTGATCCCAACCCCATAGTCAGGTATGACAAAATGCCCATCATGAACATTGTAGCCCTTGGAGGTAGTATCAAGTGATCCACATTCTTTCTTCTGTGGTACAAATAAAGCAAAGGCAAAGTTGGATATATCATTTTCATCAATATGGGGCAAATTTCAGAAGCCATCAGAGGTAAAGGTGAGGTGAGGTGAACAGGAGCTTTTCCCAAGAGGATCATCAAATGATAAGTTGGAGAAAGATGGGATGTGATACTTTTGCATGAGGGTTTGGTTTTTCTTAAATGGAACATGTGCCATATTGCTGAATAATTCTCCAAGTATACTAGAAGCCCTTTCAGAGTACAACATAAGTTCATCATACTGGCATTTGGCAGTAGCAGTCTTCAGGTCCTTGATGTATTGGCCAATCATTTGAGCTTTTACCATTGCCTTTCTCCATCCAATTTCCCACATTTTTCCTGCCCATGATCTAGATGGTGAGCCCACTGGGTTTACAAATTTCTTGCATTGGTACAGGAACCAAGAAAGAAAGTCAATATCATCAGACTCCTGAGGTGATAGGTCCTGGATTGGGATAAATTTGATATAGGCAATAATATCATTCTTCTCCTTATACATCAGGGGCACTTGACCATGATCAACCAGTTGAAAGTTTGATTCAAAAAAGGCATGCGCCTCTTGAAACTCTTCATTTGTTGGCTTTCTGGGATTTTCAGGATCAATCCGGGGATAGAGCTTTCATTTTTTACAGGACCTGTAGCTCCACAGAATTTTGGGTTGCTGTGCCTTGTCCTTGTTACCTATGATTTTTTGGGTAAAGAGAAGATCCCTGTTCAATTTTTACTGAGCTGGTTTTCCTCCAGCAATCTTATGATTGCAATATGCTTTTTTCCTGGTGAATGGTGAAAGTAACAACATTAATAATTGAGTGGTATGCAGTTCATATTCACCAGGGGACATATCCATAGCATATTGAATCATAGAATTGCCAAAAGAGAAGTACAGTGAAAAATTGGGAAGGGATTGGGAAAATGTCAGCTTGGTGAAACAACATAAAGGATAATAACAAGGAAAAAACTATACGCTTTAGTCTTGTTCCTGGCCATGAAAATATTGATTTGGATGGTAGAAATTCACACGGAAGAGTACTTTGTATTCTTGAGGGAAAAGATGATGATCTTAAAATTGATGGAAGAGATGGCATTTGTGGATATTAAGAGTGGAAGTGGGAGTTGAAGTCAAGGGGTGTGGTGGGATGGGATGGGGGGAAATGGCTTGAGGTGAGAAAGAGGTCCTATTTAAGTAGTTCTTGATGGATGCTTCAGCAAGGTGGTTGAGTAGTTGGTGGGGGCAAACAAACTGTGGAATTTTGAATATTCAATTGATCTAAAAGTGCTGAGTGGTGGGTTAGGGCTTAAGACAGTATGAATCCAAAATTCAACCTTGAGGAATCCATTCTCACTGCTCACAGGAAATTTTTGTGACTGGGGCTTGCAGTATTAAAAACTATGGGACAATCACTCTTTTGAAAGGTTGAATTATGAATTATCATGCAAATAAAAATTTTAAGAAATGTGGCAGATGAAAAATACAGCTAAAATTATGAAAACAATATTCAAATAACTTGCAAGATGACACAGTAAAGCTATTGAAACTCAGAGAAGAAATGACAAAACTCATATTAACCATTTGAGCTTGGTAACTCAGAGATTGGAGGGGGTTCTAGGCTGAAAGGCATGTTGGAACAGGAATTTTTGTTCATGTGGTTCATGTAGTCATGAGCAATAGCCTTGGCTAGATCATTCCGGGTGGGTAATTTCAATTTTCCAGTATCTTGAGGGTTCTCAGATACACTGAGCAGGATGGATCAAATGTAGATTTGAAGGTGAGCCCATATGGGTTCCTTGGCTGAAGGTATTCCATCTGAGAGAGACTGAATTTTTTGAATTAAACAGAGGAGTTCATGAAAATCACATAAAGAAGCAATCCTTCTGTCTCTTGAAGCAATGAAGATCCCCCAGATGCCAGCAAGAAGGTAGAAGACAAAAGGCAGGAAATTGTGGCGGCATTCTAGTTGACTCAATTCAGTGCGACATTGTTCATTTGAAAACTCTGAGACAGTGAGGGAAGAGTGGTCAACAGTGGATGCTGGAGGGTCTTTGCGCTTGTGATTTTTCTTATTGCCGGTGGAGGGCTCCTTTGGGTCTTTCTTGGAATGAGCCCAAAGTAAGGTGAAGCTGATCATGATATCAATAATGATGCTGTGTAGCTCTTGAAGACAGTCCCTTGGCTCAATGGGCATAGCCTCTGACTGATTGGTGGGCATAGCCTCTGAATGATTGGTGTTGGCCTCATTGTCTAGAACCATGTGATTCTATATTGAGCAGGGCTGCAGTGAATTTGGAAATGTCTTGATGCTTTGGAGCCACATAACCATTTGTAGGTTTGCCTTGACATTGGAGACTGGAGATGTGAGAGGATGGGAGGCTGTGCACACAGTTCATAGGCAACTGTTTGCACTGAGAAAGCCACTGTCTTGGCCCATTTATTGATTGCTTTCCCAGTGGGATTTTCCAAGGCATGAAGAAAGCGCACCAGATTGGATTCTAGATGAGCATTTTTCTGATTTAGGGGGGGTGCACCAGCGGGACAAGAATGGCTGTTCTGCAGGCGGTTGAGGGCAGGAAAATTGATGATTTCTGGTGCCCACCATGGCTCATGTGCATCCAAGTGTAGAAACTCTGTTGCTGTGAAATGAAAAATTGGTCATTAGCAAAAAGAAATCTTGCAAGTTGATGGGATGTTCAAATAAAACTAACCTTGCTCACAGATCTGCCAAAACCAGTTACCATACTCAAAATTGGCTGAATGGGAGATGTACCACATTTCTGGTGGTTCCATGGTAGTGGTTGCCTGGAGACAGAAATCCAACCGCATCCCATCCCATTTGGAGTTTCTTTGGAGATTTCCTACCCTTGAAAGATTGAGTGATTGAATGAATCTCCTTGCGTATTCTTTTGTGGTAAATGATGGTAAAATAACCTCTACTTGCTTGATCCTCCAAATATGGGATCCTCATCTTGGGGAGCATCCACACCAGAAACAATGGGCTGGGGAGAGGTTGGGTCTGGTTCAATCACTAATGCTTGATTGGATGTCTCAGGTTGATCTGGGGCCACCTGGGATTGCTCAGAAGTGACTTGGGGTTCCTCCATGGTTGCAGTGGGTTGGGAACAAAGGGAAGTTTCAGGAGTTATTTGGATTTCTGGTTGAGGGGAGGGTGCAAAGACTTCATGATTTGATTCTGCATCATGGGAGGAGGGGGCTGGATTGTGATTTCCCATGATTTTTAGATGTGGGGTCATGTCCACAGGGGGATGAGTCAAGTGTGGATGTTTTGGAGGTGGCTGTAATGGGGGATTTTGGGACAATGAGGATCTGGGAGTAATGCTCAGCCATTCTCTGCGGGGGAGACAACTTTTACAATTGTATTCTAAGGGAAAAAAAACCAATCAGACCACCAAATCTGCAAATGTGAAAAATGAAAGTGGGGCAAAAACTAACCTTTTTGGATATCACTCAAGCTGGAGTTTAACTTGTTCAAAGTATCTTGGATTGACCTGGGGATCCTGAGGCAAGCACAGGTAGTGACCATCTCTTGAATAGTATCAAAATTCTGATAGAATTCTTCCTCAGTTACTTCATGGAATTCTGATGCAGGGTCAGACTTTTTTGCAGGCACTGAGAGTTGTTCATATTCATGAGTTGATGGTGAGGACTCTGTTGATTATGCCAAGGCATTAGTCACTGGATGCCAAGGTTGGTAGGGATTGTTCTTTCAATTTGATGAAATACAAAAAAGTGGGTTAACAAACCTGAAGGTGGGATTGCTTGTGTAGGAGCAGTGGATGCCATTGTGAGTGGATTAATAAATAGAGGGGAAAAGGTGTGAAGCTGGCTCAAGGGGTATTGGGGAGTGAATAAAAGGCAAAAAACCTAAGGGAAGGGAGGGTTATTTAAAGCCATTGACAAGAAGACTTGTTTCATTTTTCTTGCTGCAACCCACCAAAAAAACATGGCTGCTGACCATGTCTACCTGATTCAACATGCAGATCCATAGTCATTTGTGTGTCATGCTGGTGTGATGCATGTGGCTTGCATTATCTGGGGATAGACCTGTGCATATGTAAGCCTTGATGACTTGCTGCATTAGCTGAAAAATAATTTAGCACATTTATGGATGATGACAATTGCTTCTTGTGACAGACTGCAACCATTAGAATTCCTTGTGGACAGTGACCAATGTTCTTTTTAATGGTTTCCAATCATTGCAGTTCTTTATGGATGATGAAAATTGATTCTCATGAGCAACTGCAACCATTAGAATGCCTCATGGATGTTGACCAATGTTCTTCTTAATGGTTGCCAACCATTGAAGTTCTTTATGGATTATGACAATTGATTCTCATGAGCAACTATTACCATTATAATGCCTCATGGAAAGTCACCAATGTGCTTGTTAATGGTTGCCAACCATTGAAGTTCTTTATGGATGATTACAATTGCTTCTGATGAGCAAGTGCAACCATGAGAATGCCTCATGGATGATGACCAATGTTCTTCTTAATGGTCTCCAACCATTGAAGTTCTTTATGGATGATTTCAATTGATTCTCATGAGCAACTATTACCATTAGAATGCCTCATGGACAGTCACCAATGTGCTTGTTGATGGTTGCCAACAATTGAAGTTCTTTATGGATGATTACAATTGCTTCTGATGAGCAACTGCAACCATCAGAAAGCCTCATGGATGGTGACCAATGTTCTTCTTAATGGTTGCCACCATTGAATTTCTTTATGGATGATGACAATTGATTCTCATGAGCAACTATTACCATTAGAATTCCTCATGAACAGTTACCAATGTGCTTGTTAATGGTTGCAGACCATTGAAGTTCTTTATGGATGATGACAATTGCTTCTGAGAATGCCTCATGGATGGTGACCAATGTTCTTCTTAATGGTCTCCAACCATTGAAGTTCTTTATGGATTATGAAAATTGATTCTCATGAGCAACCATTACCATTAGAATGCCTCATGGAAAGTGACCAATGTTCTTCTTAATGATTGCCAACCATTGCAGTTCTTTATGGATGATGACAATTTATTATCATGAGCAAATGCAACCATTAGAATTACTCATGGATGGTGACCAATGTTCTTCTTTGCCAATGATTGAAGTTCTTTATGGATGATGAAAATTGATTCTCATGAGCAACTATTACCATTAGAATGCCTCATGGACAGTTACCAATGTGCTTGTTAATGGTCGCCAACCATTGAATTTCTTTATGGATGATGACAAGTGCTTCTGATGAGCAACTGCAACCATGAGAATGCCTCATGGATGGTGACAAATGTTCTTCTTAATGGTTGCCAACCATTTACTCTCCTGCCAGTGTCACATCAAGGACACCAGTGTACCACAAAATGTCACACAGTCTAACATCTTATCCACACAAATGGGAGTATTAGTGACATGCGGTGGAACAACATGCCTGATGTGAATTTTGAGCAAATTTATGCATGGCATAGTGGAATAATTGTACTTCTCAAAAATTTTGATGCAAGACTAATGTACAGGATAGTGAGGAGGGAAGATAACAACCATATGGGTGAGATTGGGAAGAAGGAGATGAGAAGCTAAGGGAAAGGGGATTTAGGTGTCATCCTGCAGGGATTGGAACACTTACCTTCAATCCCTGGTGGTTAGAATAGTTGACCTGAATATGATATGAGCACAATTTCCTGAATCAGCCAACTGTAAGGTTGGTGGATATATTTCCAGGAAAAAAAGACTTACTGGGCAAATTGCTCCTTGCGTTTCTGAATCTGAAGGAGAGATGGAAAATTCAGTAAGGTGCATATGATGAGTGGAGTATGAGGACATTACCTTTTGAATATTCTCCTCAATGGTATTGGGTGCAATGAGGTAATAAACCTGCACTGGCCGTGTTTGACCCATTTGATGCAGCCAATCAACTGCCTATGCCTGGGTTGTGGGGTTTCAAAGGGGTTCCTATGTAGATCAAATGAATTTAGACTAAGTAAACGGCAAAATTCTAGAAATTATTGGGTGCTTACCTTGATTAATACAACATGGGCTGATGTGATTTTGATTAAAACACCAGTTGCCTGAATGGAGGCAAGAAGCACATAAGTTGTGCTACTTGCTGAAAACTGCTCAAGAATTGATTCTTGCTGTTTTGCTGCTAAACCTCCATCCAGATGAAAGGAAGAGATTCCATATTCATCTAGCGTCATTCCAATCCTGCACATGAGGGGAGAAAATGGACTTTTTAGTGGGGTCTCATTGGAAACAGGACAAAAAGACAGCCAGCTTACAGATCAAGATAATGAGTCCAACACAAGAAGACCACAACTTTGCTTGCTCCAGCTACCACCACTGATCCTGGCTGAATCATCCTTACAAGCTGTTTGATTTTGGAGCTCTCAAGGCAGGTGTTAATATCAATGGCGGACAATTGTTTCAGCTCCCGTGCTGTGATCGTTGGGAACCAATTCTTCTGGAAGGATGAATTGCCCATTTTGGTCCATGATGACATTGGGTTCTGCCAAAACGGGATGATTACATGCTCCTATGAGCTGACCAAGATCTTTGAGGAGTGACAACCTCATTGGCTTGGATCCATCAGCAGGCAGATCATTCCTGATCTTAGAAATGAATTGGTCCTGGAGTTTGCAGTAGAAGTCTTCTGCTGTAAGACTCCAAACAGTGCTAGGCCGTGGCAGTTCTGTGGAGGGGAAAGGTGCTGTTTAGGCTGCCCTCCTGAGTGTTACAAAAATATTTAAATGTAACCGAGATCAAGGTCCAGAACCTGGTAAATGAGGAATCAAGGAGTAGAGGATAAGGATGATAATAGTTTGGTAGCAACGGAACAGCACTATCTGAGACAAGATTATGCAGGGAAAACTTGAACAAAAGAAGTTAAAGTCTTCCTAGAGTTCAAAGAACAAAAGCTGTTGTGTGTAAACAATGCCCACAAGCTAATAACTCTGGTTGTCAGCAGAAGATTGGGGATGATCAACTCAAACCCAAGCAACCTCCAGGTTCTCAATGAACCTGCCCAACTCTCCGCAATCAAGCGCTTGAAGGGTATCAGATAACTGAGGGTGGCTGTACAAGACAAAGCACAATGTTTAAGAAGCTCTAAAACAAACAGTAACTGATTTGAAGCAAGGATAACCTCAACACTTCTCAAGGGAATCAAGAGTAGGCTGGCAGAATGCAACCCCAAAGAAGCTAAGGGGAGGTATAACACTCCAGGTCTTAAGATTAATAAGACCTCTTCAATCAATTGTGATTGGCTCCAGAAAGGTGATCAGGGATCAGGACCAGTATGGTCAGAGAAAGGGATCAAGGAGTGGTATGACACACTCAAAAATTCCAACAGACAGAATTTTTCTTCAACCAGCAAGGCTATCGGTTGGTGATAAGGATCAGGGATCAAGGGTTGAGTATGGAGGCTCAAGGATCAAAGGTTTGCTGATTTCATTCTGGATCATTCCATGTTCTGATGATTTCCCCAATGATGATCAAAAAAGGCAGGGGAGAGCCCCTCCTTATATGGGCAGGAGGCCCTGTTAGGCTATATACAATGGATTCTACAAATAGAGCGGAAAAGGGAAGGCAACCATGTGGTCAATCGCATCCGTCTGTGGATGGGCGCGCGTAACAATACCAGAGTCACCCACCCCTTGTCCAAAGGCGGAAGCGGGTGGGAGAGAGAAATGAACCAAACCGCTGCGGATGTCCGCGGGCGTTTGTTGGCACTCTTCCAAAGGCGGAAGCGGGTGGGAGAGTCCCAGGAAAGGTGAAGGATGAAGTCCATGAGAGGGCGTATGGGGGGATAGGAGATTGGTTTGAGAAAGTTGAGTAAATCCTGACGGCCTTGAGATCCACGACTGATAGATCAAGTGCGATGGAAGGTTTGACGGATCCAAGGATTTTCCAAATGCTTGGGGGTGCGGTCAGGATGGATTCAGTAAATCATGGATGAGCGCCGCGCAATGGTAGCAATGAGGAGATTGGGACGCGCAACGACAAAGATGAAGACACGCAACAACAAAGATGAGGACGTGCTAAGACAACGGCGGAGATGACAAGCAACACGGATAAAGGATGCGCGACGCGGATAATGGAAGCGCGCGCGCACGGGTAAAGGACGGTTTGGATGAGCCTGAGGATAAGTTGTTCAGCCGGTCGGTACGTTTGCGCAACAGTTTATGGATTGAGGTCTTAAAGCGGCCAGGGTGTCCAGGATGGGGCACCACATCTCTCCCAAACTTACAGACTTTCCCTAGTCTGCTCCCAAGTTTGATGCCATAGAAAAAAGAAAGGAAAGAAAGATGATTGAAACCAAAGAATGGCCATTTTGATCTTGAGAGTGGTTGAGAAAAAAAGTTGTCAATCCGACCAAAAACCCTAGAAGTGGCTGAGATAAAATGAAGGAGGCGTCCCAAGTGCTCACACGCATGGCATGAAGTAGAGTTTTTCACAAAACAACAAGGATCTTGCCCAGATGGTGCACAAATTGGGAGGACTTACTTCCAGACCAAGTTGCCTCCACAAGAGTGAAATTTCTTGACCTGATCAGCAGAGAACCTTCTGGCCATCTGAGTACCATCCAGCTCCTCCAAAAGATATGATCCACCTCTAACTTGATGGACTACTGGGTAAGGACCATTCCAGCGGTTAGAGAAAAGCTTTCCCCACTGAATTTCCAAGGAACAATTAAAAGCCAATACCAGGTCACCAGGGTTTAAAGGGTCCCTGATTTGATTCCGGTGTTTTTCTTCCCAATACTGAACTGATTTTGCTCTTGATTCCATCATCTTCTGATAAGCTTTGTTATGAATATCTTCACTCTGCTCCAGTTGCTTTGATCTGGCAACCAATAGGTCAGTAGTTGAGGAAACTTGTTCCCAGGGGATGCCCAAGAAAGAATCCATCTCAAGATCAAGAGGAAGAACAGCCCTCTGACCAAAGATGATTTCATAAGGAGAATAACCAGTGGTTTGCTTGGTGGAAATTTGATCAGAGAAGAGGACCAAGGGGAGAAACTTTCAACAATTCTTGCCACTTTCACCAGCCAATTTGACAAGAGCAGCCTTCAAAGGAGCATGGCCTCTTTCCACCATGCCTTGTCCTTCAGGATAATAGGGAGCAGTACCTCTATTTTGCCCAGGGAGCGATTGGATCATTTCAGCAAGTTTTCCACCAAATTCTGAGCCACCATCCGTAGAATAAGATTGGGCCAAGCCATGACACATTGTCCAAGTCTCATGAAGGAAAGCTGCTACTGATTCAGAGCTGATGTTCTTAAGAAACTTTGATTCAACCCATCCAGAAAAATCATCTCTAGCCACAATGAGGTACTTAGCTCCACCAGCCTTAATGTGAACCACATCCATAGCAATCCTCCCAAAGACAGTGGATTCTCCAGTGGGGTAACAAATTTTGGCCGGGCGCCTAAGATCATGTTTCTGGCATGCTTCACAACTCCTACACCATTGAGCGACGGATTTCTTCAGGGATGTCCACCAGAATTGTTCAGATATTCATCAATAAGTTTTGGTTTTGCCACAATGACCAAGGCCTTCATGGAGATTTTCCAGGATTGAATCTTGCTTGGAAGGGATAGTGACCACAACAAGTGCACAAGGAGTTGATCTTTTCATAAGCCTAGAACCTTGGACAAAGAAGTTGGAGGACTTCCTTTTAAGGGACCAAAATTCTTTGGCAGAGAGATCAGGGGGTCTTTGGAGAGTTGAAAGGTACTGCTTCAACTTAAGCCAGAAACCTTACTGGAAACCAGAGTAATTTTTGGAGGGGAAGGCAAAGAAAGGGCAGACCAAGGGTTCTTCCTCATCAAAATCCATTCCAACCTCTGATTCATTGTCTCCAATAGGTTGTCGAGATAAACCATCAGGCATGGTGAAAGATTTTCCAGGCCTGTGAGCAATATCAAAAGAGAACAGCTGGATGAAAGCCACCCAACGAGTCATGGGAGCATTTGGGAGGCTGGGGGCGTTGATCATTTCAATAATATATTGCGCATCGACTTGTAACTCAAATTGTTGAACCCAAAGGACAGTCTGAAGCTTCTTCAACATTTGTGCCACACCGCAAAGTTCCAGTTTTGGCTGGGAGTAACTGGGTTCCACATCTGAGAAAAGAAGAGATTCATACAGAGCAGGACAATCCAAACCATTTTCATCTTCCTGGGTAAGAACAGCCCAAACAGATTGATAACTCAATTCCACTGCCAACTTGATCTTGCCGGCTCCGTTTCCATAAGTGATCTTTTTCAAAACAATGTCTTTCCCAACAATTATTTTGAGCAACTGAAATGATCGTTTGCAGTCTTGGGTCCAAATACGTTCAGCATCTTTCCTGGTTAAGCGACGCAAGGGAATACAGATTTTGGATAATGAGGGAATGAAGATCCTGACATAAGTTACAACACCTAGGAAACCTCTAACTTCCGTTGGATTTATTGGGGTAGGCCAGGAGATGATTTTGTTGACTTTAAAGGGTGCCATCCTTCTTCTGTCCTTGCAGACTATATGACCAATGATTTCCAAGGCAGGGAAACAGGCGGCAAGTTTTGATCCAGAGACAGTAAGGCCAGATTCCTCGATTCGAAACAAAATTCTCTCCAAAACAGTAGCATACTCCCAGACAAATCGTCGTATTCCTGAGTGCCAAGGTAAGAGCTCATTATCATAGTAAGAAACTGGACCTTTAATTCCATCATCATCAATAAAAATACCCGCATGATCCGGGATTTTGTCCTAGAGGATCCACATCATCTGAGCCTGATAGACTGCAACCGAGTTGGTGGCACCTTGAGGCAATCAAGTCAACTGGTATCAACCAAGGGGAGTATTGAAAGTAGTGAGGGGACGAGAAATAGGATGCAAGGATTGTTCGTCATAGCCACCCACAATGTCACCTAGACCATAGCAAGCTCTCCCAGAGAAGGATTCAATAAATTCTTCAGTGGCAGGCGGGATGCCAGAGTCTTTAATAGTAACTTTATTAAGAGGTTGGAGATCATGAACTACTCTTAGTTTACCATTACTCTTTAGAACACAGAAAACAGGACTGGAATAGCTAGAAGTTGATTTTTTGTATAAACCGGTTCGGACTCGTTTGCGGACCAACTTGATGAATTTGTCAACTTTAGCAGCAGGGATCAGGATCTTTTTCTTTTGCCAAGGGTCATGTTCAACTACCAGGATGATGTAAGGGAGACCATAGGATTCTTTCAAGAGACCTCTCTCTTCATCACAGAATGCAATTGATTTTTCCCTTAGAGACAAGATATTTTTGATCAAATTTAAATCATCAGGAAGAAGCCATCCATCTGGACCAAAATTGACCACTTTCAGACGTTCTTCAGTGACCCAACCAGAGGGAATAAATGGACCAGTGAGGGATTCGGATAGACCACAGTAAGGATTGCAGGATAGCGGAGGACAAATAAGAGGAGGGTTGAGGTTGAGAGGCATTGGTTGGTTGACTGGCTGGACCTTCTTTGCAACTGGTTTGTACTTGGTGGCAAAGGAGAGGAATCCCTGCTTCCTCCAAGCATTGACCAGTGAGACCTGACTACGAAAACTGAGGCCGTGTTCCAACATCTTCCAAGTCCAATGTTCTGCTGCATCCTTGAAAGGTGCCTTCTCCATAAAAGAGGATCCAAAAGATAACACATTGCTCACATGTGTGGCACAGGGTAGAGTTTCAAAAATAACAGTAGTAGAAGCCCTTGGTTGTGCACAATTGGGAGGACTTACTTTTACCCCAAATTGCCTCCACCTAAGATTAAACTCCTTCATACCAAAGCCACCAAGAAAAGAATTGAGATCAAGATCTAGTTTAGACTCATTGCGGAGATTTGAAACCAGAATAGAAGATGAGTGATCAGGCTGAAAAGAAAAAAGAAAGGAAGATAGAACAGATCCAGACAGAGAAGAAATATTTTTGGATTTTTCAAATTTTTCATATGTTTGGGTTTTGATCTTATTTGGATGAGAAGAAAGTGATGAGGAAAAAGAAAGATGGGCCTCTGAGGTGGGAGTTGGTCCATGAGTTGAAGTCTGAGGCTGAAGAGAACTACAACTATCAGTAGGGCCAACTATTCTGCTAAAAAATGAGGATGAAAGGAATGAGAGTTTTTTTCTGCTTTCCTTTCAGGACAGATTTGGGAGGGTGACCAGGGAAGTCTCTTTCCCAACGACCAGAATCAAAAGAACAAAGGGGGACTTCAATTTTTCTGCCATCAGCATCAGGGAGGAGAATTCTCTCCCCAACTTGATCAGAAAACATCAGGGTAGCTCCAAAGTCCATTAAGAAAGGCCTTCCCAAGATCATAGGACCATCCAGACGAGTGATCCAGAAGTGACAGGTGCCAAAAATATTTCGACCAATTCAAACAGGAATATCCTCAGAAATACCAACCAGTTCACAGGACTGATTCTCAATTCCATAGACCGCAGAGTGAAAATGACCCTTGGGCTAAGTTTAAGCTTGCAGGCAATGGAGTCCAAAATCAAGTTGAGCTGAGAAACCAAATCCACAAGGAGAGAAACCGTTTTAGTTGAATCACCAAGACAACATGGAAGAAAACCAAGAGGACAGGAATACAGGTTGGTATCTGAAGAGGGATCTGTTCCACCAGAATCCTCTATCAGAGTACCCAAGGAGACCTTTAATTTGTCCGGACCAATCTCCACACGTCCACAAGAAACCCATCTCTTCATCCCTTCTGCCACAGATGGAGAGATTGAAAGGAGTTCAGCCACAGATAGATCTGGGATTTTAAGATCAGAAATTTTCTTTAATACTCCTTCCACAGCATTAGGGTAGTCCTTGGAGATGCCCCTCTCAAATCAAACTTTGGGCTGGGTGGAGGGAGGAAGATCAGGTGTAATAGGTGATGGAAGAGGATCTGAGAGTTGGGCAGGTTGAAGAGGGGGAGGATCAGAGTTGTCCTGGAACCTTTCCATAAGTGGTTCCCTTTCTACATCCATTTCTTCCACATCAGAGGAAGGAGGCTCAGGTGAAGATTGGCGTTTAACGGGTTTTCGCAGAATGGAGGATGGAACAGGAGGAGACTTATGAGGTTTTGGTTCCTCATGGCGTTTCCTAGCTGGATTGGATTGATAGGTGCCAGGGAAGCTGGAAGAAGTGATAGCTGGAGGATACCAAGGTTGCAGAGTTCCACATGATGATCAAAAATCCACAGAGACCAAGGATGCCTTTTTAGGGGTTGGTGGTTGGTATGAGGCCACCACATGACGGATTGGTCAAGACAAATCAAAAGGGATCAAAGCACAATTAGGAAGGAAAAAATTATTTCCCTTCTGCTCTACTAACTTCTCCTCCTTGTCCTTCTGGAGTTCAGGACATCTACCGGTACCATGGCCTTCCCTATGGCAATAATAACAGACTATAGTAGACTTAGGAACAGAATTAGAAGGTTTAGGAGTGGCCAAAGAGGATATTTTCTGATCTATTTTATTCTCAAATGCCTGAAGTAACTTAGTGATCTCATCTATAGTAGGTGTCTCCCGGTGAGTCTGAGGATTGGGTTTTGGTCTGCAATTGGCTTCCATCTTATTCATGATTTTGTTAGATGCTTGAAAAGAGGGGGCAAGGACTGGTTCAGTGATTTTAGGTTTTTCAAAGGTGAGAGCTGTTTGACCTTTCATCACTTTATCCACAGTATTACTAAGAACCATGAAAGCAGGGAGCTTGAATCAATTGTCTCTTGTTGTGATCATGGATCCAGATTTCACCAATTCATCCTTAATTCTTTCTTGCACTCCTGGAGAGAAAGACTGAAAAAATTGCACTCAAATTTTGTCCAACGTATCAATGTGATTGTTCTGGATAAAATAGGACTGGATAGGGTCCCAAGATTTTCTGAAAGTCTGATAGTCAGAGGCTGAGGAGATACCACCATTGGAGATCCGTTGAGAAACCAGGGCATCCAAGTCTTGCAAAGTAAATCTGGCTAAATCTATTTTTCCCCAATAGGCTAACATAGCCTCCTTCAGGAGCCGCCAGTTGTGAGTTTCAAATCCCTCAAACAATTTGATAACCTCCATAACTTTTTCAGAAGAGATAAAAAACCGTAACTGATAAGCCATATCATATTCACTGGCACCATCCACTTCTGCAGCCATCTCATAGGAGTCCAGGAATCATTTGAAATTGGTCCCATTGAAGCCTAAATTTTTGTTCTGAGGTTTGATTTTTACCATCTTGGCCCAAACAGATAAAGAGGATCCAGCAGATTCCATGTTGAAGGGTTCCTAAGAGATCCAAACAAGCAGAGTTCCAAGGTGGCTCACAAGTGTGGCAAGAGTAGAGTTTCACAAAAACAACAAGGATCTTGCCCAGGCGGTGCCCAATTGGGAGGACTTACTTCTAGACCAAGCTGCCTCCACGGATCAGAAAAAAAAGGAACAAAAAAAAAAGAAGAAAAGAAAAAAAAATTGGATGGGATTTTGCAGTTGATTCTTCAAGTTGGGACTGTAAATCCCAAGGTTGCTGGTTTGATCCCGGCCCGGGGGACCAAATGTAAGACTCCAAACGGTGCTAGGCCGTGGTAGTTCTGCAGGGGAAAGGTGCTGTTTAGGCTGCCCTCCTGAGTGTCACAAAAATATTTAAATGTAACCAAGATCAAGGTCCAGAACCTGGTAAATGAGGAATCAAGGAGTAGAGGATAAGGATGATAATAATTTGGTAGCAACGGAACAGCACTATCTGAGACAAGATTATGCAGGGAAAAACTTGAAAAAAAGAAGTTAAAGTCTTCCTAGAGTTCAAATAACAAAAGCTGTTGTGTGTAAACAATGCCCACAAGCTAATAACTCTGGTTGTCAGCAGAAGATTGGGGATGATCAACTCAAACCCAAGCAACCTCCAGGTTCTCAATTAACCTGCCCAACTCTCCGCAATCAAGCGCTTGAAGGGTACCAGATAACTGAGGGTGGCTGTACAAGACAAAGCACAATGTTTAACAAGCTCTAAAACAAACAGTAACTGATTTGAAGCAAGGATAACCTCAACACTTCTCAAGGGACTCAAGAGTAGGCTGGAAGAATGCAACTCCAAAGAAGCTAAGGGGAGGTATAACACTCCAGTTCTTAAGCTTAATAAGACCTCTTCAATCAATCGTGATTGGCTCCAGAAGGTGATCAGGGATCAGGACCAGTATGGTCAGAGAAAGGGATTAAGGAGTGGTATGAAACACTCAAAAATTCCAACAGACAGGGATGGGTGGATAGGAGATTGGTTTGAGAAATTTGAGTAAATCCTGAAGGCCTTGAGATCCACGACTGATAGATCAAGTGCAATGGGAGGTTTGACGGATCCAAGGATTTTCCAAATGCTTGGGGGTGCGGTCGGGATGGATTCAGTAAATCATGGATGAGCGCCGCGCAACGGTAGCAATGAGGAGATTGGGACGCGCGACAACAAAGATGAAGACATGCAACAACAAAGATGAGGACGTGCTATGACAACGGCGGAGATGACAAGCAACACGGATAAAGGACGCGCAATGCGCGCGGATGAAAGGAGCGCGTCGTGCGCCGCAGATAATGGAAGCGGCGCGCGCACGGGTAAAGGACGGTTTGGATGAGACTGAGGATAAGTTATTCAGCCGGTTGGTACTTTTGTGCAACAGTTTATGGATCGAGGTCTTAAAGGGGCCAGGGTGTTCAGGATGGGGCACCACACCGCTGAAGGTGAGAGTGGTTTCTTGGTGTAGTTGTGAGTAATACTGGGGAGATTTGACAGCTCATCAACCTTGGTCCTTCAAAGGGTGGTTTGTTGGAGGACAATTTGTATGCGGCAAAGTCCCCTGATTTTAGGTGGGGCAAAAGGGTAGTTGCCCAGTCACTGTACTCATTTTCTAGACTGATACCCAGGAAGCTAAGGAGAGGGAGGAGATCTTGAAGGCAGTTTTGCAAAGGCGTTCCTGTGAGACAAACTTTACAATCAGTGGCAACCTGGGTGACCGCTTGGGAAAGCTTGGCCTTGGTATTTTGGATAGTGCTTTCATGCACATGAATTGCAGTCAGTTTGGTCCAAAAAAAATACTTGGGTAGGAAAGATGGCAACATGAAGGTTGGATTTACTGTGCCTCATTCAAAATAATCCTGAACCATTTTCTGGAGAAAATAATGGAGCGTGGGGTGTTGCGGTTGGCTTGCATTTTGTTGTATTCCAACAACACCAGGTGATATGATGTGAGTATCACATCTGCATGTTCCAGTTGATAATCCATGGTCTGATGCCGCCATTTTCCATGGTAGGTGAGACAATTGATGGCCTTTGACTGCGTATGCCTCATAATCTCTCTTTTCCAATTCTTCAGGAGGCGTGGGGGGGGGGTTATCACCAGTGTGGCTTGATGTGGAGGTTTTTCAGGGGGGGGATCCAGGGGAAGGCCATAGGTCCGGGCTTGTAGCAAAGTGGTTGCAATAAGTGAAATCAATTGTATTGTTTTACCAAGACCCATGTCATTGGCCAGGATAGATCCAAGTGTAGATTCTGGAATTTCCTCACCCCTTTCAAGAGCTATGCTCTCACCAGTGGTCTTGTTCTCCCATGGTGCACCACTATCAATCGGAGTCTTCTTCCACAAAGCCAAGGCAGATGCAGCACGTGGTGATTCCCTATCAAGGAGGAAAGCAAGTCCTTGAGACTGATGTGGTAGCAAAGGGGTTTTGATTAAATTGGCAGGAGGAGAAACAGGTTCCAGATCACAGCCACTGGGCACCTTGAGTAGAGCGGGGTTGTAATGTAGCTCTTTGATAGCAGACAGGAGGTCTACAATTTCTGTGGCAAGGTTGGAAAGGGAAATGGAGTTGTGTTTTGCGGGATTGTATTGTGGAGGGTGTTCAAGGGTAATGAATGAGGAAACAATAGAGGTGGTGATGGCCATGAGATCAAGTTTTCTGCAAAATTTCAATAATGCCAAATTGAATGTGACAACAGGCTGGGAGGAGACATGCAGAACTGGCTCAACAAAGATCTGTGAAGCTGTCTGGTTGGGAAGTTCCAAAGGGCATTTCCCAGCAGTACCAAATGATGTTTGATTGGGGATATAAGGGAGAAGGAGACGTGACAGGCAAAGTGGTAAGGAGCACACAGGTTGATCTAGGGTTCGGATTCTGACAACAAGTTGCCATCTTGGCAAAGAAGGGAGACCCAATGAGTTGATGGTTTGGAAATGAGATAGGGAAGAAAAGTTTCAGGAATCAAGGTGAGGGTGATTTTGAGGAGGCCAAGACATTTAGCAGTGAAGGAAGCCATGGCTAAGGTTTGATGAAGTAATGTGATGAGTAAGGGATTTAATAGACGGATGGATGGAATATGCGGGAGATTGTGAGAAGAGCAATGATTGTGAGGGGGGAAAAAAGCATGTGAAGGTGAGTGCTTATATCTTTGAGCTGACCAGGAGGTTGCTCTGTGGTAGGAATTTGTGTAAACACATGGCATAGTCTCATGTGGATGATGTACACCATTGTTGATCAAACTATATACAGTTCTTGAAATGAGTGGCATATGACGTCATTACATTCAGGTTTATGAAAATTCTCATTGTGGAAGTATGCATAAGAGTGGGAGGGTTGAGGTCTCACTTGTGTCAATTGTGGTGAATGGTCTGCCACAGATTGATTTGAGAGGGTCCAAAATTGACTTGTGTGCTGGGTGGCAAGCTTACAGCTCCATTTTTGAAAGATCTACATGGGATGAATGGAAAAGGATGCTGGTGAAGGAACCCAAAATGGAGTTGTACACTGGGCGGCAAGCATACAACTCCTGAAAGGACCATGGAGCATAGGACTCAATGAGGTTGTTCAAGTGGGTGGCCAAGGTCCAGCTTGGAGTTTGAGTGCTAAAACAGGGTGTGGGCATAAAATAAGCTGCAGATCCAAACTGGCTTAATATGCCCACACCCTTGCGGAGGAACCCAAAATGGAGTTGTATGCTGGGCGGCAAGCATACAAATCCTGAAACAAGCATGGTGCATAGGACATAATGAGGTTGTGCAAGTGGGTGGCAAAGGTCCAGCTTGGTGTTTGAGTGCTACACAAGGGTGTGGGCATAAAATAAGCTGTAGATCCAAAATGGCTTAATATTCCCACACCCTTGTGAAGGAACCCAAAATGGAATTGTACGCTGGGAGGACAGCGTACAACTCCTGAAAGGATCATGGTGCATAGGACATAATGAGGTTGTTCAATCTGTGCCTACAAGGGCTCAACTGAAATTTTTTTGGCTTGTGCAAGGGTGTGGGCATAACTCAAGAGACACTTGTTTTGGAGCTTCATTTGGACACACCACCTGGGCGGGTTGGCATTGATATTATGCATGTTGTTTTCTCAAGCTGCTTGCAAAGAATTGCAAACAGAAACAGTAGGGTGCAGGCATCTTGGTGACAGAAAACCTTCAAGCTTGCCCATGGTTGGCAACCATTGGGGCAAGCTAATGGTTGACAAGAATTGTAGAGAGCTAATGGTAGGGGACCATTGGGTCAAGCTAATGGTTGGCAACCATGGGGGCAAGCTAATGGTTGACAAGAATTGGGGCAAGCTAATGGTTGGTGACCATTGGGGCAAGCTAATTGTTGGCAACCATTGGTGCAAGCTAATGGTTGGCAACCATTGGGGCAAGCTAATGGTCAGAAACCATTGGGGCAAGCTAATGGTCAGAAACCATTGGGTTCCACACTAATTATTGATGACCATTAGAGCAATCTAATGTTTGGAGACCATTGGGTTACACACTAATGATTGATGACCATTGGAGAAAGCTAATGGTCGGCAACCATTGGGTAAAGCTAATGGTTGGCAACCATTGGGGCAAGCTAATGGTCGGCAAACATTGGGGAAAGCTAATGGTTGGCAACCATTGGTGCAAGCTAATGGTCAGTGACCATGTTGGCAACCATTGGGGCAAGCTAAAGGTCAGAAACCATTGGGTTGCACACTAATGATTGATGACCATTGGAGCAAGCTAATGGTCGGCAACCATTGGGGAAAGCTAATGGTTGGCAACCATTGGGGCAAGCTAATGGTTGGAAACCATTGGGGCAAGCTCAGCCTAAGCTAATGAACAGAAACCATGAGCCTAAGGTAATGGATGGCAACCATTGAGGGTGAGTCACCCCTCAATGCATGAATGCATACAAGTTAGTGTATAAGGTGTGGGTGGATAGTGCACCCAATTGAAAAATCAATCACTCCCTCCATCCATCCATCCCTCCATCATTTGATCCATCCATCCATCCATCCATCCATCCATCCATCCATACCATCCATCCATCCATACCATCCATCCATCCATACCATCCATCCATCCATACCATCACCACAAGACTTCTCCACTATGTCTACATCACCTGCACACAGCAAACCCACACCCTCAATTCCCTCTGCCCAGCCCACTGAGCCCACTGGAGATAAACCAAATGCTGCTCCAGTACAAACCAAACCCCCACCCTCAATTCTGTCTGCCCAGCCCACTGAGCCCACTGGAGATCAACCAACTGCTGATTGCCCAGCAATCATCACTCCAGACCGTGAGTCCTCTTTTCACTTTTTCATGTTTGCCTCAACTACTGACCAGACCTCCCTTAGCCTCTCTTCCACCACCCCCACCATGGTTTGAAGTTGTTGGCATGGAATCATCATCAAGCCGCCATGCTGCACCCCCCCCCCCACCCCCATCCCAGACCGGTGGCTTGATGAGCACACAGGAAGCCTTGGTTGTCTCAAAGTCTAACTTCCTTGCTAATAGCAAGCGGCAAATGGAAAAGCTCCTTAAAATGGCCAATGACAAATCACTGCCACAATCAGTGCAAGACATGGCAGTCAAGGCCTGTAAGGGTATTCAAGATGAAATGGCCTGTGAGTTGAGACACTTGAATGCTAGTCTAATCCCTGGCTGATCCTCATTGTGTCCTTCCATCACCAGTGGTTGAAAACAGTGATGACCTCCCTCCTGAGGAGGAGGTTCAGTTTGGGTCAGGGAAACTTCTCCCCAAAAGACGGGCTGCAACTGCCTCTGCCAATCCCAAAAAGAAGAGGCATAAATTTGTGCCCTTGATGGAAAGTGATGAAGAGGAAAGTACCCCAGGCCCTGCTACTCCGCCCACACAAGCTGCTCCAAATGAAGTGCCCTCCAAAGAATCCCAAAATCCACTCTTTACCCCTGAAGTCCCAGCAGAACAGGCCTCCATCACCACTCCCCTTGAACCCAATGCTACACCAATGGTAACAGACTCCCAACCCACCAAGGGGGCTACCCCCCCCTCTGCCGCTGATCCTGCAAATGACCCTGGTAAGTCACTTCCATCACATCCATCCAAATAACTTCCCTGATTGCCAATCACTGTAGCTCCCTCCATAGATTCACCTACACTGTTCAAAAAATACCTGGCTGAACTCCAAGAAGCCATTCAACCCTTTGCAAATGGCATCATTGACTAAAAGTGCTACAAGAGTGCTGTTGAGGCAGCAGTGCACCTCTTTGGATTACGTGCAAAAGACCACAAAGAATGGGGATCTTACCCTCAATTGCTATCTCACACAATCTTTTTCAACACCATCAGTGCTGGTATTAAGGAATGGATCAGTCAATTGACTACAAGTTGTAAGCTTGATTTCACTGGGATCTTTTGCCCTCACAGTAGCCAACCTCTCCTCATTCCTACAGATGCAAATCCCTTCCCACATTGCACATCTGAGCAATATTACATGCCAGATGTATTTTCTCTGCCTCTTCTACCCGGGTCACCACCCCACCAGCCACAACCATAGGGTCTAAGCTGCACAATCTCTGGATCCACCATAGTCACCCTCCAGATTTTTCATAGGTTAGATGGGCAAAATTATAGTTCCAATCAATCCTCCTGGTCTCAAGAGAACTCACCCAGCCACCAGCATTTATCCAACCACCAGGTACTGAAGATGAGGCAAGCCGTGATATCTCAATCATCAAGTATTTTCCGCTTTTCTTGGCTCACATGAAGACATGGCTTGGATTGAAGGAAAGCCAGTTGACAGCCCTAGTCACAAATCTGGCTTCAACTCCCTGGACAAATTGGTTGACAACATCTACCACATGCTCATTGCATTTTCTCTCCTGTGGACAAAACTTTGATTGGAGGGGTCCTCCACAGCAGTGGCACCACAGCAGGCCGATTTCAAAACCATCATGGTCACCATCACATCCCAACGCTACTACCACATTCTTGTGGCCTACCTTGTAGCGGGAGTACGTGGCCTCTTGCTGATACCATCAGACATTAGGAAATTTCCCCTGGTTCAATCCCTCTAGCTCCTGAGCCTTGTATCCAAAGCCAACAAGCTAGAGCCCAAGGACATCAAGGAACAATTATGGAAGCAGAAAAATGCTTACATAGTGCAGCTTATTCAAGACTGCTTTTTCAGCCCTGAATTTTGGCCAGGAACACGGGTATCCCACATGGACTTGGCAAAATGTCTTTTCCTTGATTTCAGTGATCATTGGCTTTCCCAAAACCCTTTAACTGATAATCCTGTATTTAGTTTACCTTGCAGATCTAATGTTTCTATTTCAGCTGTCCCAAATTTATCAGTATCTTATTTTACTAGCTTTTCTTTCTCCATTTCTTTGAATCATCATGCTTATAAATTGATTCATGTATGCCTTATGCAACTTAATTATTGATAAATGAGTTCATAATTTGAAATTGCGGTGAGCTGAGTCCCATGAGCATCTGTGAAAGTGAGAGACCCAAAGTCCATGCAAATTTTTCATCCATCTGAACCATTGGCCAGATGCATTGTGATAGCTTTATGAACGTTGACCATTGTTGTAGTCCACTGTAAGCATCTGGTGATGTGAGGCATGCAAAGTTCATTCATAGAGCTCTCACTTGCCCAATGGGCCAGATGCATTGTGATAGATCTATGGATATCAACAATTTTTGTAATCCAAAAAATTGGCTCAAAAACCTGTGATTAAACTTGGGTAAAAATTGATTAAACCCAAAAATAAATTTTTGCCCAGTCCAAGCATTCTTAAAAACACAATACTTTTTTCATCCAGGTATGTGTCATCCCGCATTCACAAGATTGAATGGAATGTCTTAAACTCATGCATCACTTACAGAAACATAAACACTGAAACTTTTATACCAACTTTTATTTCATTAAAAAATATAAGGATAGAAAGGCTCTCAAGATACAGGAAGATTAAATCGACCACCCAAGTGTCAACTATTGTTGGCCCAATCCACTTGCCTCAGGGGTATGAGCTGGAAATATTCCAATTGCGGTAAAAGGCTTCTTCTTGATTTTTTCTGATAGTAAGGTGATTGCTGTAACAATTTTTGAGTTGTCACAAGGAGCCACAAGTTTGAGGTCAATTTCTGAAAGGGCTTTCAGTGCTGCAGGGTGATAAGCATCAATGGGATGTTTTTTTGGGCATTTGAGGAGGGTGAATTCTTTGGGTTTTACCTTGCCTGACACACAATCAAGTAGTGAATGCAACTGCTTGATTTCTTGGTGCTTCATAGCAACTTGTAATGCTATTTCATCTAGGAGTTGAGTTATATCATTTAGTTCACAGCTTCTCCAGGGGGTTTCAATGGTTGTGCAAGTGCCATCTTGATCCTCCTCCAAATCAGAAACAACATCCACATGGTCAAATATTGCAATGACTTCTTCTGCTTCTTTGGGAAGGTATTTGCGGGCTGTGTGAAAATTCTTTTCACTTATCTGTAATGCAAACCAACAAACACCATCAGAATCCATTCTTTGAATACAAACCCCCAGGACTCATGCTCTAACCTTCTTTTTGGCTCTCTGGATGGATGCTTGTTGGGCCTTGGTAATCTTATTTTCTTGCAAATTTGACCCTAATAATTCTGCTTGCCGTATTTCTTTTCCCTTCCCCAGGACCCATCTCTCCAATAATGCGCTCATGTTCTCCATTCCATCCCACACCATACCAGTTTGCGCCTTTTTCCAGTTTGAGTAATTCTGGACTATGATGGCACCTATTGCCGCATTCCAGCCCAATGATACAAAGGACCTTGCATGCCACTCAAACGTAATCCTTGAGAAACCTGCCTTTTGCACATCTCTCTCACATGTTACCTTAGCACTCCATGGGAAATTTTCGGTTGATGGCACATTGGGTGCTGGGTGGAATTGTGGAGGTACAATGTTGTTTCTGAGTCTAGCCACTTCTTCATTGTATTGCAGCTGCCCATCCTCCTGATTTGCCTTTCCATGTTCTGTCCAGACAGACTCCAGATGTGCCATGACCCGCTGTGCCCTCATAGGAGCCCACTGTTCCCATTTCAGTATTTCTTCAGGAGAGGGATGTGAGGGGAAGTTCATTACATTTGCTTGCATGCCCATCAAAAAGCGGACCCATTGCCGTAAATAACGTGAGATTGTACTAGATTGACTGGGAAGGGGGGTTTTGGTGACCATCCGGCGCACTTTTCTCAATTGGCGGTCTAAAGTCTCCTTTTCAAGTTTTTGCTTTTCAGAACAGGTGGTCAGTCCAATCCTAGATTGAGCAGTGCAATCATTCATGTCCAATAAAACCATCACAATCAGCATCTCTGTGTTAATGAACTTAGTGGACTTCCCAGTTCAATCACACTGCTCACCTGATTCTGGTATAGTATTCACATCTGGGGGAACCCCCCTGAGTAAGTCATCCAGGAGTCCCTCATTATATTGCAAACCAGAGGACGCTGTCTCTTGCACACCAGAGGATATTGTCTCTTCAGGCAGCATTGGAGTGTCTTGACCAGCTGCAGCAGTTTTGAAGGTATGGGCACATTGGTCTGGCATGATATATAATTAATATTCAAGGGTTGGCTAAGGGTGTAATTTAATACTATAGCACTAGTTTGTGATGCCCAAAATTTGAGGAGGAGGGCCCTATGGCTGGTGTAAGAGGAAAGGAAACATGCAGCTTATGGTTAAGTTGCAGAGCCAATTCCTGGTGTGGTGACCAATCCGGGACACCACGGAAAAAAAAAAAAAAAAAAAAAAAAAAAAAAAAATTGGTTGTACCCCTATGGGAACCTTCATTTCCCCCCATCTCTCAAATTCTCCCTGTCCTAGCGGTCTAGGACAGGCCTCTTGACTGTCTCTCCGTTTCAATCCTCTCTTCCTATGTTCAACTCCCACTTGTTGCGCTCGCGGCCCTGACTTTTGGCGACGCAAGCAATTGTCGAACCACTTTTGACAATCCCTTCTCCTCCTCATCCACTTCCAATCGACTCTCAACCTCTCCAACTCAACCCTGCTACAATCTCAAATCGGATCGGTAGACTCTACAAGTTACACTTGATGAGATGTATGCACCAACTCCTCTCAATTTGTGATCTTGTTCACGTTGGTAGGAGGGGAAATCGGGATGGTGGGATCGATCTCAAGGGCTGGTGGTACTCCCATCAAGACCATCACCACCAACTTCCTAACCATCCAGTTTGACTCGATCATCAATCAAATCTCCTCCAACACCCATCAGACCCTCAACTGACCACCCAACTCAACAACGACGCTCCCGATTGACCACTCAGCACCCACAACGTGCCCATCAGACTCACCCCAACAACCGTCCTCTACACCATCTCACCACTCCAGCTATTCACCGATCACCATCACCACTCAATCAATTATCAACCATCACCTCATCCAACAATCCCAATCCCTATCATCACCAGCAGCAAACTCCATCCTACGCCCATCATGCTCTCAAGCGTAAGAGATCTACCATCTCACCCCTTGAGATTAATGGTCATCCTCAACCTATGATCCATGATGAGAAGCTCGAAGGGAAGGAGGAAGACCTGAGAGCTCACTTGAGCCGTCGACAGACAACCGATCCACCCTAGCCCTCCTCGCCCATCATCCAATCCAACCAACGACCGCGAGCGACCGCTCGCGGCCGTCGGAACCTTCACCCCGTTGTCACCGCTGATCGGGCGACAATAGCCGTTGTTGACACCCGCAACCGCTGTTGCAGGTGTCCATCTGGTGTGGTGCCCCATCCTGGACACCCAGGCCGCCTTAAGACCTCAATTCATAAACTGTTGCGCAAACGTACCGCCCGGCTGAACAACTTATCCTCAGGCTCATCCCACTATTATTTACCCGCGCGCGCGCCGCGCCGCGCCGCGCTGCGCTTCCATTATCCGCGTCGTGCGCCGCGTCGCGCGTCCTTTATCCGTGTTGCTTGTCATCTCCGCCCTTGTTATAGCAGGTCCTCATCTTTGTTTGTTGCGTGTCTTCCTCTTTGTTGTTGCGCCTCCCAATCTCCTCATTGCTACCGTCGCGCGGCGTTCATCCATGATCTACTGAATCCATCCCAACCGCTCCCACAAGCATTTGGCAGATCATTGACCAACGCGAGTGACCACATGGTTGCCTTCCCTTTTCCGCTCTATTTGTAGAATCCGTTGTATATAGTCTAACAGGGCCTCCTGCCCGTATAAGGAGGGGCTCTCCCCTGCCTTTTGGCCGACCATCCATCATCCTAGCATCTCAGCATCCCATCATCATAAGCAATTTATCCGTGGGCATCCTTCCCCACTTATCTGAGCAAATTATCCGGGTATATCTATGATTGCCCCTTAATCCTTTGAGCCTCCATACTCAAACTCAGTCCTTTGTGACCTTGATCCTTATCACCAACCAATAGCCTTGCTGGTTGAAGAAGAATTCCTGTCTGCCTGAATTCTTGAGTGTGTTATACCACTCTGATCCCTTTTTCCGACCATACTGGTCTTAATCTCTCCTTGATCATCTTTCTGGAGCCAATCACGTTTGATTGAAGAGGTTTTATTAAGCTTAAAACCTGGAGTTTTATACCTCCCTTCTTCTTTGAGGTTGAATTTTGCCACGCTATTCTTGAGTTCCTTGAGAAGTGTTGGGATATTCTTGCTCGAATTTGTTATTGATTTGCTTCTAGAGCTTCACAAACAAATTGCTTTTGTTTTGTTCAGCCTCCCACAGTTATCTGGTACCCTTCAAGCGCTTGATTGTGGAGAGTTGGGCAGGTTCATTGAGAACCTGGAGGTTGGTTGGGATTGAGTTGATCTTTCCTAATCAGCTGCTGACGACCAGAGTTATTAGCTTGTGGGCGTTGTTACTTACAACTGCCTTGTTCTATTGAACTCTGAACAAAAATTGACTTATTTGTTCAAGTCTTTCCCTGCACCATCTTGTCTCAGATAGTGTTGTTTCCATCGCTACCGACAACTCTTATCCTCTTCTCTTATTTTGATTTCTCATCCATAAGGTTTTGGACCTTGATTCCGGTTACATTAAAATATTATTGTAACTCCTAGGAGGGCAGCCTAAACAGCACCTTTCCCCTCCACAGAACTGCCACGGCTTAGCACCGTTTGGAGTCTTACACTGGTTGCCGCGGTCATTCTTGACGCGGGTGACATTTCTTTTTTTTCCCCTCTCATGTTATTTTTTTTTTTTTTTTTTTTTTTTATGTTTTCATTTTTCCGCACCTATTTGTAGTATCACTTGTACATAGTATACAGGGCCTCATGTCTATAAAAGGAGGGGCTCTCCCCTGCCTTTTGGCCAAGCATCCAAGCATCCAAGCAATCCATCATCATATCCCCTCATCATCATAATCAAATTTATCCGTGCGCATCCTTCCCACTTATCTGAGAAAATTATCCGGGTATATCCATGATTGCCCCCTGATCCTTTGAGCCTCCATACTCAAACTCTTTCCCTTGTGACCTTGATCCTTATCACCAACCAATAGCCTTGCTGGTTGAAGAAGAATTCCTGTCTGAATTCTTGGGTGTGTTATACCACTCTGATCACTTTTTCCAACCATACTGGTCTTGATCTCTCCTTGATCATCTTTCTGGAGCCAATCACATTTGATTGAAGAGGTTTTATTAAGCTTAAAACCTGGAGTGTTATACCTCCCTTCTTCTTTAAGGTTGAATTTTGCCACGCTATTCTTGAGTCCCTTGAGAAGTTTTGGGATATTCTTGCTCAAATTTGTTATTGATTTGCTTCTAGAGCTTCATAAACAAATTGCTTTTGTTTGTTCAGCCTCCCACAGTTATCTGGTACCCTTCAAGAGCTTGATTGCGGAGAGTTGGGCAGGTTCATTGAGAACCTGGAGGTTGGTTGGGATTGAGTTGATCTTTCCTAATCAGCTGCTGACGACCAGAGTTATTAGCTTGTGGGCGTTGTTACTTACAACTGCCTTGTTCTATTGAACTCTGAACAAACCTTGACTTATTTGTTCAAGTCTTTACCTGCACCATCTTGCCTCAGATGGTGTTGTTTCCATTGCTACCGACAACTCTTATCCTCTTCCCTTACTTTGATTTCTCATCCATAAGGTACCTTGATTCCGGTTACATTTAAATATTATTGTAACTCCTAGGAGGGCAGCCTAAACAGCACCTTTCCCCTCCACAGAACTGCCACGGCTTAGCACCGTTTGGAGTCTTACACCGGGACTGAATTGATTTTTTAGAGGGTTGAAGTCAGGATTTTCCAAACCTTGAAAAACCAATATTGTTAGAGAGACAGATGGTGAGTGTGTGAGATAGTATTGTTTAACTGTGAGAGATTATGAACAGATAACTTGATGGTTAGACCGGGTGATTGGTATGGGGGAAAGAACAGATGTAGGATGATGATCAATGTGAGATAAGAGGATTTCTTATTTATATTCCTACCCTCCTACTTCATCATTCCCCAATTGTAAACATTTTACAACTGAGGATTTGTCTGTCCAATTATTGGAAACTAATACAATGCATGATGACAATTTTAATATCCAAGACTCTGCTTTTACAAATATTACTTCTACCAACCTCACATCTAATCTCCATTTCATCATCCCTTTGGCCCCCTTCTTGTCCACAAAAAGTGTCATATGGTTGGTGTTTGGTTTCCACTTGTCCATTTTTCCTCAAATGATGCTTCTTGATACTTGCTAATGTTTCAAGTCACCCATAGGCCAAAAACCATTGGTAATTTCATGTTGAAATCCATCCCTGCACATTCCACAATCAGTTTTGACCTTGTCCTCATATCAGCTAAAAGGGCAACTCACTACTTGTGCAAGGGAAACAAAAGTCATTGTCTTGCCTGGATAACCCAATTTCCCCGCAAAATTGTCAAAAACAGCCACATGCCCCACTATCTCCTTTCCCCTCATCACCACAGTCTCCCTTAGATTGGTTGAGACCACTTGCACATTCAAGTTGGGGTGGGCTGTGTTTGGATCTTTGGCATCTTCAGCATGTGCCTCTTGAAATAACTGAATCACAAACCAAACATCCCCAACTTCTGATTGCACAAAGGTCTTGGTGATTTGACCAAAATAACAGAGTTCATCCAGCATGATCTTCACATAGGAATTGGAGTGATTTTTACCTTGATCCAGCCTTTTCACTGTAAATCTTTTATGATGTATCAAGGTACTGTTGATTTTGTGCACATTTTAATAAAGATACACATCCTGTTGCAGACCCAATCTTCCAACCTCTTGTATACATAAGCAATGGATTTCCGTGTCTAATGGGGTGAGGCTGAAGCGGGGATTTGAGTTTTCTTGTCCCTCGTTAATTACCTTGGACTGGATCAATAAACTTGAATATTGAATCCTTAACAGAGTTCATCCAGAATGATCTCAACATGAGAATTGGAGTGATTTTTACCTTGATCCATCTGTTTCACTGTAAATTGTTTGTGATGTGTCAAGGTACTGTTGATTTTTTTCAGATTGTAAAAAATACACACATCCTGTTCCAGACCCAATCTTCCAGCCTCTTGTATCCGTAAGAAATGGAATTCTGGGTCTAATGGGATGAGGCCAAATTGGGGATTTGATTTTGCTTTCCCCATGTTTATTACTTTGGACTGGATCAATAACCTTGAATATTGACTCCCTTTATTACATTTCTTCATGATTGTACCACTTATATCACCTGTAATAAATTCATTTATTATTTTCTTTGTTTTCCCAGTAAAAAGGAAAGTGTACAGCATGATTCTTAGTGAGCTCGCCTGTGCAATTGTTCTTTGGTATCCTTCCCAAGATACCATTCAAACCTTCATGGGCCCAGGCTGCCATGGCCATTGTTGGACCAAACATTTTGATCATTTCTGGGTAATGCTGAGTAATATGCATGTTGGGTTTACTCCTTTTTTTTGGCCATCCATTCCTTAGTGTTTGACGGTATTCCAGCATTAGTCTTTCAACCTCCATGATATCTTGGTTTGAAATATGATGCTTCATTAACATGTTGGCTATGTAAATGAGAAGCACTGTTGAGTCCTTCAAGATTTTTATTGAGCCAATGTGATCAATACCAGGTCTATGCTTACCACTCCACAAAGGAATCATAGCAAGGGGATAGTAAACCATGTAGAGTGTCAGCCACTCTGCGGCCTTGAGGGATCATGTACCATGAAATCCAATATTCTTTGGTACCCTTGTCATCCATGATGGTACCTTTGTGTCCTGAATCACCTGTTGGATGCCCCTCAAATTGTGAAGCATTAATCAAAGCCCTTGGATGGATGATTCCATTTGAGCTACTTTCCCTCTGTCATAATCCTTGTTCACTGGACTGCTTCCCTCACCCCCCATCAGCTTCAGAGTACTTGTGTGGCTTCCTTGACTGGCTATACTTTTTGAACTTCCCAAGCTCCCAATAATTCTACTTCTTAAAGAATACAAGTGAGTACTAGTATATTCACAAGATGGTTGAGATTTCTTGCTTTGCTGTGAGGCTGATGATGATTTCCCAGCCTGTGAAGATCTCAATTCATATTGTCTGGATTGACTTATTGAGCTTCCTTCCATTATATGTGTAAGTGCTCTCAGATTGCTGGAATTAAGCCTTCTCTTGGGACTTCTCTGGTTGTGATCACCCTCCTCTGATTGATCTTCAGGAGACTTCCTTCTCTTCCCCTTTCCAATGATGCTTTCCAATCCAGTTTTCTCTCCTCTTTTCTTCTCTTGGATTTTTTCCTTCCCCAATTCTTCTCCAGCTAGAGCAATGTTAAGATAACTCATGCTATGATCCTTGAGATTTCCCAAAATACACCCATGCATGAGTTATATTACTGAATATTCTATTGGGCGCCAATATGCAAGCCTGTTCAAACAGCTTTCTCTGACCCCGTTCTCCTTGGTAAATGATCTTGCTCCCATGATGTCTGACATTCCTCCCACTTGTTGGCATTCTTCATGTGCTCGGCATTTCTCCTTGGCTGGAAATCTTTGACATTTGGATCATTGATCTTTTCCTTTGTAATTTGAAAATATGTGCAGAACATGGTTGAAGAATGACCAGAGAATCCTGCCACCTTGCGCACAGCTGGCAAATCCCCAATCAATGGGAACAGTGCAACAAATATCTCCCTACCTTGAGGAAACTGGCTGGTTTCAGAAAACCATACTCCTTCCCAGAGGTCTTTGATTTCATCAACCAATGGATCTAGAATGTGGTTGATTTCTTCCACTTTGGGTTCCTTGGGCCCAGGGATAATACCAAAAAGGAAAACATTCTCTATCTTGTAAAGTTCCGCTAGTGGAATGTTGAGACAGATCAGGATCACTGCTACCACTGAGATTGATTTGTGCCCAACCTTATTTCCAAATGGGTTGAACCAATCCACATAGAGACTGAAGACAAGGTGCCCTGGTTGTTGGGTAAATTTCCTCTTCTTGTCTGCGCCTCCAACAAAGTTGCGCCAAACTGAGCCATCCCAAACATTGCTCATCACATTTGAATTGAGGTTTTTATGATGAAGATTGCTTTCAATGAGCTTTTCAAAATCTGCAAACCATAATTTTCTACAAAGCCAGGCCTTCAAGCTTTGATAATGAAATGTTCAAGATGGTTTGATGGGTCTGCTATGTTTCCCACTGGTCTTCATCAGCAATTCTGTTTCACAGTACATTCCCTGCTCATTACCAGTTTGGCCCACAAAGATTTTGCCAGTGGAATAGAACTTGGCAGTACATTTCTTGACAATTGATGCTTGGTTGTCCAATTTTTCTGGGATTGGATACAGCTTGAAGCATTCTGGACAGCATATCCTTATTTCCAGGTTGGGCTCAAAACCTAGCCTTTGAATTAGAGTGACTTTGCTTTGAGGTATTGCCTTCATGATTTTATTTGAATCAAAATTGAATTCCCTCCCCAGATTCTTAATCTTCTCCTGCTCTTTCTTCAAGAAATCTGTGATTTCCAAGTCACTAAGTTGATGAAAAAGGCAAATTTTTGCAGCTTGGAGAAGCACAAGCATACTGTGCCTTGGGACTAGATAAAAAGAGTTATACTTGAGGTGTTGAGAATTGAACCAGTGCCCTCCCTGGTGAAGTGGAATCTGAATCTTCTCTTTGCTTTCATTTCTTGCTGGATTGTTGGAAACCTGAAAATCATTATAGCAGTCAAATCAGAAGATCAGCACATGAATGTACAGTGTTAACTATTTTTCCATCCCTCCTCTCCACTTACATGACTGCTCCCTTGTAATGGCAATATATCTGTTTTGACTTGCAGGGCCTGATTGAGTCTGCTTATAGCCGCCTGATGTTTCTTGAAGGCAGAGGAAGAAAAAGCCATTCCTATCTTTTTGTTTCCATCTTCATCTTCATATGTGCCCTCGCTACATTTGAATTCCAGACATTGGCATATCTTCCATTTGGCTGTCTTCATATCAATTTATGGATGGATGGATGGATGGATTCATCAAATGATCAAGGGATTCATCAATTGGGTGCTGGGTGCACTACCCACCCACATCTTATACACTACCTGGTATGCATATATGCATTGAGGAGTGACTCACTATGAATGGTCACCATCCATTAACTTAGCCTCATGGTTATTTTCCATTAGCTTAGGCTGAGCTTTCCCCAATGGTTGGTGACCATGAGCTTGCCCCAATGGTTGGTGACCATGAGGTTTCCCCAATAGTTGCGGACCATGAGCTTGCGCCAATGGTTTCAAACATGGTCACTTACCATGAGCTTGCGCCAATGGTTTCCAACATGGTCACCAACAATTAGCTTGGGCCAATTGTTGCCGACCATTAGCTTGCCCCAATGGTGGCCAACCATTAGCTTGCCCCAATCACCATGAAAAAAAAGGCTGCACCTTCCGGCAGGTGTAGCACCTCAAACTTGTTTTGGTTTTGTTTTGACTCTGAGAAAAAACCGTTTCTAACTTGAGTAGAAACCTGAGAAAAGTTGTTTGTACCATTTCTCAAGTATTCCAAATAATTCTAGTGCATGCAAGAAATACAGAAGATTCAGAACTATGTAGAAATTTGATTTTATGTAAGATCATATAGAAGTGAAGCAGTAAGTTTGCCCACCTAAAAAATAAGAATTGCAATTAACCAAACTATGTGGATGGGATAAGCAAAGATTTCAATTTGTTTTATTTCTATTTCCCAATAAATTTTAACAAATATTTTATTTGTTGTTATTGGGTTTTAATTTCTGGTGGAATTACATCATATTTTTTGAAGAGATTACATTTCATTTTGAAGTTCTTCTTTTTCCTCATGTGAAATAAAATAAATATGAATTTGATTTGGGAAATTCAATCTCTGGTCTAATGGTTCTTCAATAATTCAAAACCCCGCTGAGAAATGTTTGAAGTATCATACCACATAATACATAATATGAAACTATAGCCTTTTTAGAAATCAATTTAATATCAAAAAAATAGGAATGTAGATATTTTCTTTTCCAAAATAAATAAACTTAAAAAAATCAAATGATTTCTTGGGACCATTTTATCTCCCCAATATTTTTGTAAGTTGAATTTGTTGAAAATATTTCATGTCATGTTGGAAGCTCAAAAGAAGCAACTTACTGATATTTAATTGTTTTGTTTATATGGAAATAATCATTGCATAAACATGTTCCAACATTGAGATATTTTGATATTCTTTTCTGGGTGGCAACAGATGAAATACAAAACTACTAGGAAACAAATTAATTCAAACCATCGGGGAGTTTCAAGTGATTTTGCTAATATCTCTAGTTTATCCTCTACTGGTTTCATCTCCAAAACCACTTTCTCTGTCCAATTTAATGTTGCAAGAAATTGAGGGCAGTAACAATTAGAAGGAAGTGCTTCACATTGTTTCATCTCATAGTTTGGAAATATTTCATCATAAGTTCTTTCATATTCTACATTTGTTTAGCTTGAGTTTCACCCTTCATTTCAGATAAATAGTTCAGAGTGTTATTATCAAGATTATGCAGAAATTTTGAATAAATTTGGCTTCTCCAATACACTTGGACTGAGTGATATTTCCCCTCATTGTCTTCTTCAGTATCTGAGCAGCATTCCACAGAAGGGAGAAGGCATTTAGCCAACCCATATGGTGCTCTGCAGTGGCCCAACGGTTTCTGTATATCTTTCAATTTTGAGACCAAAATTCAGCTAATAGGATTTAGAAAATGTAGAAGAATCTGAAGATTACTCTGTGTTTGACTCAAGACCTAGGCTTCTTGTTACGTGTCCTAGGCTTCATTTAATTATCCTTCTGTCCACGTAGCCAAAGTTCCAGAAGTCCAAAGAGTAGATGCTTTTTGCAAAAGTCAATATCAAGTGCATAATTTGAAAATGCATAATTTTCCTTAGCATGGAGCCAATGTTTTATTATCACTTCTGACAATTTTTGGTCCCACTTTGTTAAATGATGAATGTCCCATTGGAAAGTTGGAACCTGTATGCCGTAGCTTTCTAGCTCCTTCTGGCATTTCTCTTTAAACTTTCCAGGGATACTCTTCTTCCCTCCATAGAGGTTTTCATTGGTTGTTTCTATGTTGAAAAAATCATTGTTTGAGAGATTTTTATCAATGTTTTTTGAGTATAGAACATTTACTTGATCTTCAGTGGGTGGAGGTGGAACCTTTTCTCCTCAAAATTTCATGTTCAAAATAGTTTTTACATAGTCACGTAGGCATAGACTTATGGGGTCATTAAAATTTGGTAAATGGTTGGCTACTTGCTTGTTCAATGTGCGTTTTTTGATAGTTTTTGAACTGTGAGGATATCTAGAATTCATAGTATAATATAGGAAAAATTGCAGAAAGACTTGAGAAATTTTTTATGCTTGTTTGGAGGGTTGATTTTATAAAAAGAAATACTTTGCAAGATATTGAAGATGAGTTTCTTTTCTATTGAGTATCATGATTTTTGAAAGATTATAAAGAATTCATTTGCAAATTGAATATTTGAAATTGACTATGCATACAATGCATAATTCATTTTAATTATGTGAGGAACATGGTGGAGTTTGCAATGAACAAAAAAGATTATTTGACAGAAGGAATAAATGTTTTGGAAATACTTCTTAGGTTTTGAGAACAAAATGAACACATTTTGTTTGGTGATTTTTACTTCAAAATGTATTTGCATTTAGATAATCATTTTTCATTATTTTTCATCATGTAGGAAATGAATACTCTGATTCCTTGACATGGAAAACAAATTTCTCCAGAAAATAGTTTGGAATTTATATTTAACCAGAAATATTTACATACTTTGAGATATTTTGCAATTAAATCTAAGAGCTTGCTGTCAGAAACCAGGTATTTTATTTGTACGTTTATTGAAAAACTAAAAAGCTTTACCATGAAAAATTTTCTTTTTCTCAACTTCTTAGGATGAGCACACAATTCAAGAAAAATATAAACTCTATGTTTTTAATCAACAATATCATTAAGATGATCAATTTCACCCAGGTTTAAAATTATCATAAGCTGGATGCTTGTATAATCTTTTGCCTCAAAAGTCAAAATTCAATTGTGAATTCATAAAAAAATTCTTGACATTAAAGATTCTTCTTCCAATGCAATTCAGAGATACTGTGTTGCTGCAACTGAAGCAATAATATTATTTTAGATATGGTTTGATTTCCACAACAGATTTAGAAAATACCAAATTTTTTCTTATTCAATGAATCTTTCCTGTTTTGAATGGAAATTGAAAAGGATTCATCTAAAGTTTTTGGTGCTTAAATAATCCTTGATATCAAAGAGTTCCAAGGTAATATTGTTAGGAAAATTGGTATGAAACATTAATTTCTTCTCAATCTGCCACATGAATGATAACATGTTTGCAAATGAAATCAAATTTCATTTGATTATTTGATAAAACTGATTTTCTTATTTCCTTTCATGTAACCAAATCATTTCATCTCATTTTTTGGCTCAAGATTACTTGGGAATATTGAACTGAAATCTAATTACACATGTTGGAACTGACTGTATGAATGAAAGCAAGGTCAACCCCCTTTCCACTTTTTTTTATCTTCATGGGTGGGTTGAATTTTATGAGGGGACAATATTTAACAAAATAATTTCAAGTCACTTGCACCACACATCAATCTCTTTCTTCAAAAAAATATGATTTTTGTCTTTTAAGCAAAATAGGATTTGATTGACTTATGAAGTGAGCTTGTTATGGAAAATAAAAGGACTAATTTATTGAAGTAGCACATTTTTTAAGATGATAATGTGATGGGCTGGTAGGAGAACAGCTACATTTCATACCTTGGAGATTGAAAACCAGTATTCAAAAAACAAATGCATCTTCTTGGAATGAAATGATTTATTTTCTAATGAATATAACTGAACTGATTTGCATTTCATTCAGCCACATATCAAAAAATTAGTTTGACTGGAAAATTTAAATATCATAAAAAGCCCAGGAAAATTCATAGTGGTGAAATTTTAATGTTTTCTTTTTTTTGATGAAAGGGAGATGGTGGCTTCTTTTGAGGTTGCATAATGTTTTGGGATTATCTAGAAATGACTTTGAGATAAGGAAATCTTTTTTCTCCTCTCTCAACCTGTTGATCAATACTGGAAAAGACGTTGGATTTATATGGAAGCTCAAAACAAGAAACCAATAATGGTGAAAATTACTGGTAATCATTGATGAGAAACATCTACAAGTCCATGGGAATTGAACTTCTATTGACCACCAATGGAACAGCTGCAAAAGAAATATAGATTAATGATTAATTTGAAATGATTTTTGAAGCATAATTACTTACACCTTCCAAGAAATTCACGCCTCTCCATCCAAAGGTCCCAGACATTTGGTATTAATTGTTCTGGAATGAACAATTATGAGGCATACCTGTCAATTATTCTCTTTAGTCTGCGTACCCAAACTCTTGAATTCTGCTCATCATGCATCCACCTTTCACTTTCTGTCCAATGTTCAGGAAACGGCTCAACACTTTCCTTGAGCTCATGGTCAATCTGTTCATGCATTTCTTCTAACCACATTTCTTGCTCCTGGGTTAATTTGACCATTTTTGTTTCTTGATGTTTGAGTGGTATCAGAAATGGCTGGCTGACTAGATATGAGTTTTCTGTGAGCTATGGTTTGGGTTGATGAATGTTGAAAGACTCAATTTTTTTTGTGATATTTAAGGGAAAAAAATTGAAGTATGATATTGAATAATCACAAATTGAATATTGCATATAGCGAAAAACCATGAAAGAACTAGCTGGAGATGTTTATTTTTCCTAACAATTTTATGCAGAAAGTCTATTAATACAAAACTGTTGTATTGAACCCCTGTGGGAAAAATTTTACTAAATTTTAGGGAATGTTTGTTGAATTTTGCCTTAGAAGAAATGAAAATGATTGGATTTATTAGTTTCAAGATGGTTAAAATATGAGGATAATATTTGACTTAGACAAATTTATTCACAAAGAAATAATTGACCAACAAATAAAGTTAAGTTCAATCACTGATGCTAATAACCAAACATAATTCACAGCTAAATACAAATTTTGGACTTGGGCATGTTAGTAATGATTTGAATTTTTTAATAAAAATAATCAAATTTATGCAAATAAAAATAGCATTGAAATCATCTCTTGCTTTGTTTTATTATCTTTAAAAAAATATTAAACAGTAGTTGTTGTGGAGCTCAAGTGATTTTTGAGAAAGCAGAAGTGCCTACTTTCTTTGAGTTGACTGCAAATAAATTTGTATTAGTATGTTAGAAACAAGCCACATTAATATGGTTGAGGCAAAACAAACCTAATGTTTTCATAGGCAAGGGGTACTATAGTGTACCAAGGATACAAACAATTTTAAGGTTTTTGTTACTTGAAATCATACAATTCTTCACTAAATGGTTTTTCACTCTCATATAACCAAAATCTCACATTCATTTCCCACCAAAAACTCAGAAATTGAAAATTCAAAGAGAAATTTATAAATGTTTCTTTTTATTTTCCATACTTTGCAGCAGATGGTAGAAACATTATTTTTATATAGAATGAATAGCATTATTGACCCAAACTGTAGTTTTGGCTGAGAAGTAAAGGAAATACTTAATCTTTATCCAATTTCAAAACAAGGACTAGGTAACTACCATATTTCATGGGCATTATTATCAATATTTACCATTCAAGCATTCAAAAGTAACATTTTTCCAAGTAAATGAGCTCATTATACCAAGATCAGAATAAATTTGAAAACAACAATTACCCATCCAGAAAAAAAATTAGTGCAATTTCCTAAACAGTTAAAATGATTAACTAGGGGAAGCTGAGGATTCTGCAGCAAGTTCAACTAAATTAGAAGAAGTGGTTTTTTCAACAGCCCATACAGTATTAAAGTGCTGGCCAAGATCATAGTCAGTAAAAAGAACAATATCCTCCAGAAGTACCTGAGCCAATTTCTCATAAGAAAATCTTTCTGTAAAAATACTAATTACATTTCTCCAATTTATTTTTTTTTCTTTATCAAATCCCATATCACTCAAGGCAGTCAGAATATATACCCTTGTGTTACCAAATTGACCCCAGATTGGATCTGGAGGTAAGCCAGCCTTCTACTTTGATTCAAGTACAAGACTACAAAACTCAAGAAGCATGCCAGACTTTCACTTGGGCATCACTCTTTGATTTCCGGGACATATCCATATTGCAGCAGGACCAAAAACCAACATGTGTAAAACAAATGCTAGAGAATTGATCCCCCATTGATTCTTCTTCTCAGCTGAGTCCTTAGACATGAAATGCTGCTGATTATCTTCCCTTGAATCAAGTTTCAAGTTGATCATCCCAGTGACTAGAGAGACAACATATTCAAAAACCGTATTCATACCACCTCTCCCAGGATTGAGCTCAGCGTCCTGCCAAGAACTTGACTTCTTGTGTGGAGAAAAGGCTGAATCATCAATCACAGCTGCTTGAAGGTTGGAAAAGTAGCTTTGTGCTTGCAGAAAAGCTTCATCAGAAGTTCCATCAATCCCTTCCATAGAGAGGAGCACGTTTCTTGAGATTTTACGGGAGACAACTCCTATGATGTCATTCAATGTGTGCTTCACCTTTGCATAGGCCCCACGTATTGGCTCTCTTGTATAAGCCAGGATTTCAGAGAGGGGATGGATATTGTTCTGGACTGTCTTCCTAGAGCGGGATAGGGAGTTAGTATTTATGAAGGTGTTTCCAACAAAGACATCATCATCCTTTCCTAGTAAAATCTTTTCTGTTAATTCAAAAAGTGGGAATAAGCTGATTTTCACAATAGAGGAATACAGTATTTTCAAAATTTACCCTCTTTGCATTGTTTCAAACAAAGTTCCAAGGACTTCAGTATTGTAGATGTCTCTGGAGGGTTTGACATGATTCTTTGACCAAGAAGGTTAAGAGTGTTTGATATTAGGAACTTTGTACTGCTTATCATTTTGGAATAGGTTGACGGGGTTGCAAGGTCCTTCATTTCTTCCCAGTATGACAACCTCAAGAGATCTTCCTTAGTTAAGCCTATAAAAAGTTCTATGGATTGGAATTAAGTTAGTTTTAATGATTTTCATTGTATCAGATCATCTTTTGGCTGACCTGGTGGAAGTGAACCTGCAACTGAGGTTGGCCCTGTTGTTTGGGCCTGGGTTGAGCCTTTGCTACTAGCATCACCCCCAGGCTGGGACTGCTGATTGACTGGTTTTTGCACACTCCTTGGCCTAGAAATTCTTTTTTCCACATGCTCAGTGATTATTCCAGCATTGGAAGCTTTTTTTTTTTGAGGAATGATGGTATGGGCATTTTGTTTCAGATATAAAATGGAAATTTGGAAGCCAATATTATGTTTGATATCAGGAAGAGCATGGAGGAGGGGAAACTGAACTGACCCTCAGGGGATGTTGGGACTAGGGTTGGTGCAGGGGTGGGACTCCTCAGTGATGGTTCAATCAGAAAAACTTCTGGGGGCTCTTGTTGCACGTCACTTTTGCCGCTCAAATTGGTAATAGAATCAGATGAGTCATATGAAGCTTGGGAGCTTGAAGGTGGCCCGTGAAAAGATATTCTGGCAGCTCACCGAGCAGCTTGGGCTGAAAGCCTAGCAGATGCCCTATTTTCTGGAACAATAAATGGTTTGGGAGCCGCAACAAATGGTGGCTGCAATTTGGGATTCTCAGGTCCTTCAACAATTTCATGATCAACCGGAACAGTTTTGGTGTCTTGAATTGGATTTTCTGCTAGACCCGTTTCAGCTGGTATTTTGGATTCAACTGAATATATTGGGACCACATTAGTTTTGGTTATTGGGATTAATTCCAATGTAAAATTTTGTGTATAAAATTATTCATTCAAATCACTCATATGCTGAGCCTGGTCATCTGCAAGGGTTAAAGTGAGCTGGGTAACCGATTGATCTAAAGTAGGTGCTTTCACACCAGGATTTGAAGTTTCCTCAATTGATAACGGTAATTTTGTATTCACAGCAACCATTGGCTCTTCTTCTTCATCAGTCAAATATTCAACAAGACCAGCAGAAATGGCAGATTTTGACCTCAACTGCTCCACTTTTGTATCATATTTCTTCTGACAGAAATCCAGCATTGACTGCCAAACTTGCTTATGCGTTTGTTCAACAATCTCATCATGCAGGAGGGCATTGAGCTGAATGAGAGTACGTCTTTCTAAGAAATTCAAGGAGGATTGCAAACCTTTAGTAGACCACACAGGACCCTGGACATGTAGCACTTACCGGGAAAATCAGCCATTGTGTATTTAAGGTAGGTAGTGAGGTAAAGCATGGTGTGATATTTCTTCTTTTAAATGGTTGGGTAGAATGTGGTTGAGACTAGAATGCAGCAGGACTACTTGGTGAAGGATGACTGGCTTATATACCATAGAAACAAACAGCAACATGTAACAGGTGTGTGTAATATGGTGGACAGGTGAATAATATGTGGAATCTACATAGCTTATTTCTGCAGATAGAGTTTTTTATCAATACAGTTTTGGTCTTTATGCATAATATAGATATGTGTCTTGTTCTGGGGAGGTGGAAAACTTATGATAAGTTTTCCACCTCCCTAGACAATTGACATGTGGGAAAGCATGAATAGTTCAAATTCTGTAGCAACGTTTGGGAGGTGGACAACTTAGCACAAGTTTTCCACTTTCCCTGAACCCCAATGGCAGGATTTTGGGGAATTTGAAAAATGGTTGACTCCCTGCAGTACAGAGCTTCTTTCTGCAGATAGAGTGGTGTATCAACAAAGTTTTGGTCTTTATGCATAATATCAATATGTGTCTTGTTCTGGGGAGGTGGACAACTTACAACAAGTCATCCACCTCCCCAGACAATTGACAGGTGGGAATACATGAATAGTCCCAATCTTGTCTGAACGTTTGGGAGGTGGACAACTTAGCATAAGTTATCCATCACTCATTTGGTCTGTTATCTTTCAATTCAATTGGTACGTCCATTTTACAATTTATGCACACTTCCCCATGGACTTTGGGAAAAAAGTAAAATAATATTTCAAAAGCAACGGGTAATTTTTGAATTTCATGAAATCAATTAATGTTTTAATCATATCTATCTTTTTTCCATTTACTTTAGAAACAATTTCATCGGGAGAACAACTATGCAGTTTCAAAGAGGCATTTGCTAGCTTTTTTTTTATTTGGAATGAACAACCAAAATGGGTATGGTGTTCTGTTTATTTGAGACTTGGTGGAGGAAAAGTAGTTTGATGTGGAAAAACAGAAGTTTTCCATAAAATTTCTACAATACCACCAACTTTTGCATAGAACACAATGAATCCAAGGGTGGGGAATGAGAGACCATGACCTGTTTCTGCACAGGGAGGGGGGATTGGTTTTCCTTTTGGCTTCTCAATATAAGAGAACAATCCATAAGTATAACCATTGAGGTCATCCTGATCAGCATGAACAACATTTGAAAAGTCATCACAAGTCAAAATGACATTGGATGCATGAATAAATGAGTCTCTTTGATCATTCCACTCTGGAAATTTCCAGTTTGGAATTTTGAAGTCTTCTGATACTTGTCTGTTCTTTGCATGAGCTGTTTTGGAGAGAGCTTTGATTTGATTAAAGACTAATTCATTATGGACTGGAAGCTTACTCCACAGGAGATCATCAAAAGCAATTTCTTCTTTGATTAAATCCCTCCTTCTTGCATATATTCCTATTATGCAATGACTGGCATCATAAATCAATAAACAAATCAATGATGAGCAAGTTGGAATTGAGGAAAAAATACCTGCAGAATATCCTTTTTCAGTGCCTTGACAATATCCAATTCCAAAAATAGATCAAGTTTTGGTATTACAATTGGTTTTATTCAAATTTTGACAATTGTTGGCCATTATGTAGAGATCTTGGATCATTTCTGAGAACATACTTGCAAGGCATGTGTATGGTCTTTGAGATAGTGAGTGATACTTAAGGACAACATATGGTTGATATTTTTGATCAGAGACAACATGTAGATTGATTGGTAGGCTCATGTTTGGTACCACTACCTGATAGGGACTCAGTTTTTTTTCAAAGTAAAAAAATAAATTTATTCTGAGTTTGATTCCTTAGATGAAAAATCCCGCTCAGCTTTACAATGTTTCTTATGACCTCTGGATCTGGATGGCTCTGATTGGATAATTTCTATTGGTTGTTTGCATTGAACAGATGGATTTGTTTTTGAATCCTGATGCTGCTTCTGATTCACTAGCTCATCCTCACTACAAACCGTGTTTCAAAAACAACACCAGGAATTCAATTTTCAAACATGGTAAGAAAATCAAATGGTTGAAGTTAGTAAAATGAAACCCTAATGTCTTTATATTCAATGAAATTCATACATTCTGGAACCTCCAACTGTTTCCAAAGATTGCAACTTGTAGTTTCTTTTCAGGGTTATGGATGTGTGAGCATTAGATGTAGTGGAAGCTTTCACATTAGTTTGATCCATTGTTAACCTTAAAAATTTTGAAAAAGAAATGTTTCATGATTGTTCATGAATTTTTTAAGCAATGATATTCACTGGGATAGGAGGACACAAGAGGGTTTGATGGTTGATGATTCAGCCTACAATGAAGATTTCTACAAGAATGAAAAGCCAAGGTGCCAAAATTAATGATTATGAGGAAAAAAATGAACCTTTGGCAGTTTTGTTGGAAGATTTGGCTGTAATGGAAGAGAGGCAAACAAGAAGGGTAAGGAAGAGACAGATTCAAGTCAGTAAATGATCAATCAAACATCATTTGAAGATGAAAAAAACATTGTAAAGATGGGCATGATAGCTTGATGGGTTCTTACTGGGGTGATGAAGAGTGCAAGAGTATTAACTTGTGATGTAGTAGTTTTATATTTCATGATATTGAGTGCATGTTTGTTGGTGATGACCGGTGACAATGGAGTGATGATCTAATGCAAGTGGTGTGAGTGGGATAGGCAGAGATGAAGAACAGAGTTAGCCTCAATACCATGCTTTAGAAGCGGTGAAACAATCTGATGGATCAAAAAGAAGAAATCAAGAAACTCACCACCTGGAATTGGTTGGTTTTGTATGGGGTGATGCCAGAAAGGTGGCCTTGTTGCTTGCTTAAGGGGGATGGTAATGGCTGATTAGTTGTTCCTGGGGTCTAGGGAGCAAGTTGCTTCCATCCCCAAGCAAGCAAAGCGCTTGTGTATTCCCAGACCTCACATTGGAATTGTTCCTCCAATTGCAAGGTCTGTGCGCAATACAGCCAGGACCCTGGTTGCGCAAAGACCTTTGGAAGGGTCCTGGCAAGGTTGCAGAAACAAGCAACGCAAAGCCAAGCTAGGAGCTTGCCATCGCAATGCAGCTACTGCTGCTGTAGCAACAACCCAACCGCGATTGCAGTTGCGCGCGGGCATATCTGTGACCAACTGCAATTGCGGTCATTGCACTGGCAAATCAGCCAGTTGGGGTATGGCCTGGCCAAGGCAAGGTGCAAGGCCATTGGGGAATGGTGGTGACCCCTGGATTAGGGCTTCTTGAGGGGGGTTTGGACCTTTTACATTTCAGATTAATTGGCCATGGATAGACCGTGCAATAATGATTAAGACTATACATGATTCAATAAAATTAAATAGTAAATAATATTGGGTTGTGATTAGTAATAAAGGGATTTTGCTTATCATGAATTAACCAGATTGAAAATCTGAATTGGGGATTGGCAAATGCATTCCAGATTAAGAAAATCAAATAATAAAACTTTTGAGTATGTCCTCAAGGATATTTGATGCAAAGTTTGGTATAGTTTCAAGGCATGATAAATGAATGGGGAAATGAGTTTGAGGTTTGAAAATGGAATAGTATCTAGGTTAAATCCTATTGCAATCTCACTTCTGCAAAGGTTCCAAATAATCTTTTCAAATTCAAATTAGATAAATTATCAAAAGAACTATTCCTGTGGCTGAAAGAGTAATGGTCCCAATTATCAATAAGTACTATATTTTGTTGCATACCTTGCCAAATCAATCTGTGAGGGTGCTTTTTGTTGCACTTCAGGAAAAGTGTGGCTGGGATTCATAATACTATGGTATCATATTTGTTCAAAATAAAATGCTTCAATATTGGGGATCAAGATTTATCTGTCCAGGATTGCTGTTATGGTTTACATTTGGTGAGATATTGGCATTGTTTCTTGTATTTCATGAGGGTGAATTAATCCAATAGATCTGTGGGGGCATGGTGCATTTAGGCTAAGTGTACCATGTCCCTGGAGACAGTCATTTTGTGTTAGGTGTGGCTGACCTGAAACCTCCTTCAAACTGTGGCCAGCCTTGACCATCTTTGTACTCTTGCTGAAAAACTCTATGTTAAATTACAGAAATGGGACCATGCAAATGGTACAAGGTTAACATAATTTTTTAACAATGAGCAATTTTCATTGCAACATTTGGCAATAATAAAATGCGCATGCCTTGTGTCAAAGAATATTTGGTGATCAAATCTGGAATCTCAAGAATTTCTTCCATGTTACTATTCAACCCATTTAATATGAAGTTTCCAGCCTTGAGCATAATATCCAAATACACCATGTATAGGGAGGTGGAAAACTTACTATAAGTCGTCCACTGGCCCAGACTTTGGGAATGTGTAAAGAAACCTCCCTGAGGGGACATAAAGCCCAAAAGGTTGGGGAGGTGGAGAACTTAGGCTAACTTGTCCACCTCCCCAACCCTCCAGCATGATTTTGGTAAGAGCAAATCCATTTTTTTAGATATTTTCAAAGTTTTTCAGGTATTAAACACAGTTAGAAATAACCATCATCACATATACATATTAATGGGTTCAATCATTCAACAATTCAATTCTACCAAAATTCAACCAAAACAAGCATTTTATGATCCACCATCAGACTTCACAAAATTCCAAATTGACTTATTTGGAAACTGCTAAGAATCTTCAAGCTTGGTAAGGAAGGAGAAGTTCTCAATTCAGATATTCATTAAGCTGAAATTCAGAAGAAATGTTGAACCATTACAGAAAAAATGGATTTAATGATACTTGAGAAGGGTGCATATTCACTTTTAACCACCATTATAGGATTGACCCTAAACTAGGTCACACTGTTCCCAGTGAACAGCATTCTTCTCATTTAATTTTTTGGAAATTTTTCCCAATTTCCTCAAGGTTTGCAGGTTGCACTAATTAATTAAGGTCAAATTATTTTCCTAAGTCCCATTCAAGGATAACAAGACTCTGACAGATGTACATTGAATTGGAAAGGAATACTCAATTTTAGGGATTCAGCCAATGGATCACCAAAGTTTCAGCCTGGTGTAAAACATCACAATACACCATGTATAGGGAGGTGGATGACTTACAATAATTTGTCCACCTACCCAGACCATGGGAATGTGTAAAAACCTCCCTGGGGGAAAATCATGCAGGGGGGTTGGGGAGGTGGACGACTTAGGCTAAGTCGTCCACCTCCCCAACCCTCCAGCACAATTTCCCAAAGAGAAAATCTCTGTTAGTGGTTATTGTCAAATTTTTTCAGGTATCAATCAAATTTAGACATGTCCATAATCATGTATACATGATCATGGGTTCAATTTTTAAACAAACTAACTCCATAAAAAGTAAAACAAGCCCAGGATATTGATATCATCCACTTCTCCCAACCAGCCTCCATCAAAAATCTCCAAATTGCCCATCTCCCTTGAAATTGGATTATAGTGATATCTACCTTGCAGAAGCTGAAAAGGATGTGAGCCATACCAGTGTCCTACCATCCCCCTTAACACTCTCCTAATCCTCATCATTCAAGGATTTTTTTCCAAAAAAAAGCCAATCCAAGTAAGATCAAGGCCTTGTGTTTATTATGGATACCCAAGCTGGTCAGAAATCCTTCCAGCAATGTTCCACTTATCCAAGAGAGAATACCTCAAGTTTAATTGGAAAAATCTAATCTTATTTGGCCCCTTTATTCATAATTGATAAGAGTTTCATTAATATTCTGTGCACAGGGCTCACCTTCCATTGGATGTGTTATGCTGTTGATTGGGAAATGACTGATATATTTTTAATCAAATCTGGTTTTTGCCTCAAAAAAGTGTTGATTAAATTGGTTTTTCAGTAGAAAATTCATTCTTTCATTTCAGGTTCATTTAATTCCAAAAATGCATGTGAAAATTACCATATTTTCAACAAACAATCATACAAAGTAATTATCTTTTTGAACAATTTGAATCAACCATCCTATTGCTGTTTTATTTTACAGTTTCCTACCAGTATAAATTTCCTCTCAATGGCTTTCAGGACAAAAAAAAGAAAGCTCAACAATCCAGAATCTTTAAAAAACTTCAGAAACAAGCCCCAAAATATTTTGGTCAATCCAAATGTTTATTTGGTAATTTATTTAGAGTGGTTTAGTCCTTCCACCTTCCTGTATTAAGTTCATCATTTTTAGCAATTATTTAAGAAAAAGACATAAATTTATTGTATATGCAAGCACTATGAGACTTATTGTCCAAATCATAATTTATGATTGTTCAAAAGGCACATTCACGTACATCTACTTGGATTGATAAATCAGAGTACATTATAATGCAAGTATTTTTGGACTTGATGGCATTTGAGCCCTGAATGAGATAACTGGAACATCCCAAGCCCAATTTTTTTAAGAAAGCACAAATTGAGCCAGGAGAATAGCAGGATAATTCATCCCACAAGAGGATGAGAGGGAAAGTGAAGATAATATTGAAACAATGGAAATTAAACTGATCTCACCTAGATGAGTTATCAGACCAGGATTGACATACAAACTGGTGTGGGAATGATTTAAACAAGTATGTGCGTAATAATATTGAGACTGACAATGGGAATATATCTGGTGATTTATTGGGATCTTTTGGTGGACAAGGCATCTTTTTTTTTCAAACAAGAGGTAGAAAACAAGAGTTTTTGGTGGTGAAAACCCTCTTTTTTGCTACTGGTCATTCATTTTGGAGGCAAAAATGCAGAAGATAGGGCTCTGTTGAAAATTCTTAACATTATGAATAATTTAAAAATTTGTAAGAATAAAATTCTGCAATGTGGTATTGGAATTTTGGATGATTTTAATTAATCAGAAAATATTCTTTATTCTCTGAGTAAGCATAAGGAAAATTCCAGGCAATTCATGTATATTTACTCAAGTTTCATTTAATTGTGCTTAATACCAAATGTCTAGGAAGTTCAAACACTTTCCTTTTTAATGAAGCATAAAATGGAATCAAGATATTTCTTTGACTTCAGAAATAAATCCAAATCCTGTAGGACAATGGTGCAGTGTGCATAGGTGTACCATACTGCCACAAATTTCAAAATATTGATTGAGGGGTGGGGGGAACTGAGCACTATCTTGCATGCACCAACATACATGTGGTTTCTTTGATAATTGTTCACCAGAACTAGCAAAGGAATTTGAAAATTAAAGAGATTAATCAAAAATCACATCATGAAATTCCCAAGGGGATGGTTCACTTAAGCTAAGTGCACCACCCTACCAGGAAAAAGCAATGGCCCATTCACGGTCTAAGAAAATTTTTGATCCCACTGATTCTAATCACTGTTATTTTCACTTGAATATATGTGCCCATAGTGTCAACAAACAATTTAAAACTCATTTATAATCATCTGCAATTCAACAATTGACTGACAAGAAATATTTCATCTTGTGATCAGTGACTAATTTGAAGGAAATCAACAAAAGGTGTAATATTTTAGAAGTTTATGCATGCTAAGGTGAATAATAAAGGGGAATTTTCAATTATAAACATCCAAGATAAATGTTTCTAGTTTAAAACCATGCATAAACAAAATTTCATAATGCATCATGGGCTGAGTGATCTTTACATACAAAACGGTTGTGACTGATTGATTCAAAAGTCACTTTATGGCAGCTAAGTGAGTGCTAGGTATATATCAAGTTCTTTAAATGATTTACCCAGTAATTAAAGTATTATTTGTATAAAAATCAAAGGCTCTGATAACATATCTTATACAGTGATTGACTGGAAATTATAACTTCCAGATTGCTAAAAATCCAAATTCACAATTTCCAAACAGAAAATGTAGGAATTTTGGTCCAGCCATAGCTAGAGCATTGGATCTTTCTATGATTTCTATGAAAAAGTAAATCATTGAGACTGGAAAGTATTTATATGAAATAAACATTGTGAATTACCCTTATATTGACAAATACAAGAAATACAAATCTTTCATCACTTTCTGCAATGATTTTCATGTAATTTGAAGCAGGGAATATGGGTAGCTTTATAATGATCCTTCACCTTTTTTTTTCAAGGCTTTTCCCAATATATTGAAGTTTTAATAGCTCACACTCATTTCATTTTGATGAATATAAATTTCACAAATCTGCAAGTTTGTAAACTACAAGAAAAGGGATCCTGAAGGTTAAAGTGCCAATATAACCATTTGGGAAAATGATTGAAAAATTCCAGGTATCAATTTTATTTCTAGTAATAGGGTATGACCAATCAGAAAGCAAGAAGTCCCATTGCTTCTTTTGTATAACACTCCAGAATTCAACTCATGCATTTTCACAAAATAGAAATTGAAATAAATTCATTTCCTTCCATCCCTGATTTTAATGATGTTGTATGATCTGAGCAGATGTAGTCTTGATCAGTTCTGAAAATGAAGGGAAAATTGACATTCCTTATGCAAAAGAATTTGAACCATTCAGAATCTGACGTGGAAGCTTGATAACTACATTAACTCATCATTCAGATTCCCAAAATCTACCTTCCAAAAAATGAAACCAGACCAATGTGAATTCTGGTTGTAAAGTTGGCTAAGTGTGGTTTTCAGAGTCATCTTTCTGAGTAAAATACAATTCAAATCATCCTACAAAACAAAGGTAAAAATATATGAAGGTTTCAAGTTGTTCCTGTCCTATACATCTTTACTTGAGATAATATTCAGTTTTTAATCCATCCAAATAAATGAAACTGGAAGGAATTAATTTTGAATCTATAATATGAAAAATGGCATCTTAATATATTCTAACTGCAGCTATTCTCCAATTAATTTTTTTCTTGTTCCTTGATTCTCATTCAAATATTTTTGGTCAATTCCATGTATACGGGAATGAAAATCTTTGCTGATCCACATAATGCTCAAGGATGTTTTTTTTCTCTACTTGGATTTTGGAAATTCAGACCATGAAAATCAATGGTAATACCTTCATATATATTATCAACAATCCAAAAAATATAAATAACTCAAATTTCACTGCATTATCCCAGTATGTTTTTTTTGATCATGCATGAATCCAGGAAAAAAAACAAATATTTTTGAGGCAGATGGAAGCCACAGAGTCTCTTTTCCTATTTGATGATGAATTGTGATTAATCATTAAGCTGTTTGTGGTTTGAAAGCTTCCTTCCATCTACCCACATATTTATGTCCATACCCTTTGCCCACTTGGAAGAAAAATTTAGGAACAAAGAGGAATCACAATATATAATATCTTAATTTCTGAAAATTTTCAGACAGTCAAAGAAAGAAAATCTGACTTCCTATTTATCAGTTCATTGAAAATCAATACAAAACACCAAATCAGAAAATTATTAATCTTGGTACTAAATTGTAAAATCAAACATCAAACCTGGTAAAAACTATTCCTGCAGTGTATGATCTCTATCACCATGATACAAAACCAAGACTGAATCCTGGTTTACATTTCATACTACAAAACTGAAGAAAGCTCAGTCAACGGGGGTACCATCATATGCTGAGGCATCAAATTTCCCTCTTCCAGATTTCCAATTAAACATGGCAGCTTTTGAGGAAGAGGATGAATTTGACAATTATGCAGCTCCATCCTACTTTAAAATTGCACAACAAATTTCCCAATCCCATCAACACCAGAAGAATAAAAAACATTTGGCTCAAGAACAATATTCAATTTCATGACATGCACGTAATCTTGGGAGCCCCCCATCTTCAAGTTGTATTGCTAAATCCTTACTTGATTGTACAAAAGCAATTCTTGGAATGGATCCCAACAACAAAAAACTTCCTAATCCTCCAACTGGTGGAAAACTGGCATCTCTGAAAAATCATATGGCTAGGAAGAAGGCATCCATTACTGATGCTATATCATCAAACACTGTTCAACCAAATAAATACAACTCCAATTGAGAACTACAGGAAAAGGAGCTCAAACTTTTCAAGAAGGATGCATTGCGCCAATTACAACAAAAGATTTCTTCAACCTCTCAACCCTTAGAAACCAATTCCATGAGCCAAATTCACTCTCATGATGAGACATGGATAGCCCATGCACGTGCCCTAATCAATAATTCTGGGATTCCTAGATGTACCTACCACTGGGAACAGAATCCAATGTCTAGCTGGAACTCCTCTCTGACTGCAATAATCATTAGAGCATGGGAGATGTGCCATGAAAATTGGGGCACTGATTCTTATTCAATAAACAAAAATGACAACACCCCAGCCAACAGGGTTGCCATAATCAATTGTTGGCTTGTATCAAAGAAGGCTCTTTGGAAGAAGAAAAACAAGGCAGAAGGGGGCTCCAGGAGAAGCAAATCAAATGTTTTTGCATCTCAAAGCTTAAAAAAGATTCTGCATCTCAAAGCTTAAAAAAGAAAAAAGTGGTTCAAATCAATTGTTAGAACTTTTTTCTCTATGTACAATGACTAACCGCTAATTATCATTTGAAATGCAGAAAACCAAGAAAGAAATCGGGAAGAAAACTGCTGTAGAGTTGGAAATGATGCACTTGTACCCTGAGACTTCTGCTCTTTTCTTGGATAGTGGTTTCATCGCTGATGTTGAGGGTGAAGATGAAGAATTATTCAACTATTCCAATGTTTGGAGGGCTTGTTGAAGTATAGTGACATGCTTGACCCCGCGCCTCTGCTCAATTCTCACAGATGTCATTCTCATTTCACTCTCTCACATTTTTCTACTTGGTTTCTTCTTCTTCTACTTGATATAGTTTCTTCTCTCTTTTGAGTCGCACATTGTTTTTGACTTAAGTCCTCTTCTCCATCTTCTCACACTCTGCCTCTCCTGGACACTTCATTTTCTCCTTGATCTCTTCACTCAAACTTATCCCAATTCTTCTCTTCCCCACTTGACTTACTTCTCCTCAACTCCCTCTCTTGACCTTGAAACCTTCCTCATAAATCTTTGAACATCAAGAATCTTCTTTTCCATATACATAGAAAATTATTACCTCTGATCCAGTTTGGTATGAACTTCCCAAGCCTATCTCCTTCTCATTTCTCTGTCTCCTTCTCATTTTCTTCATCTGACCTCTTTCTGAATTTTGCACAGAGGTGGATCACCGGTTCTTTTTAGAAACTGCTTTTGTCGTCGTCCTTTCCTAAACATCACTCCAATCACTTATCCTCACGGTCTCACCTGAGCTTGTTCAATCAAACCCTTTTGTTATAAATCTGTCACGGTGTCTTTGCTCAATAAATTAAACACAGTTTTTCATCACAATTAACAGTCAAAACGACCAAGAAACTTAACCTCCTATCTTGGACACCATGATGGATCAACTCCAACAAACCATCCTAAAAACTGCAATCAAATCCATACCTCAACTTAACTCAGATAGTTTTTTGGTTTGGAAAACTCAAGTTGTTAACATGCTCAACATGCAAGGTATCAAGAATGCACTCTTTGACCACAATATCAGCCTGTCTGAGACCAAAAATATATACTTAAGATCCATTATAACTTCCAAACTCAACTTGTCCATCCACGCCAATATCATCACCCCAAACAATGAAGGAGACGCAAAGTTAATCTGGAAGGCTATCATCAAATTCTTTGCCTCCTCCAACGCTTCTAATTGAGCCCGCATATTTGAAAACCTCCAAAATCTTTTGTTCAACCCCCAAGACATACAGGGGTTCATCACAGGTGCCAAGATTGCTATTCAACGCCTACATGAAGTGGGAATCAAAATACCAACCAATATTCTGGCTTACATGCTCATTCACAAACTCCCTACGTCCATGTCCAACATTAAAGATAGAATCATCCACAACCAAAAATTGATCAATCCCCACACCGTACTTGAGCACATCCAAATCCACTTCAACAACGTCAAGATCAAAGAAGAACAAGGTAACAGCTTTCCTTCCGCCATGGTCAACATGGATAGAAGACTGGATGTCCCCAGATTTTTAAATGGAAAACACAACTCAAACGCTTTCCACTCTTCAGCCAACTGTTGGGCCTTACATCCAGATCTCAGAGAGGAATTTTTAAAAAGAAGAAATGGAACAAACGGATCATCTGCAACTGTCAGTTGTTTCTATCATGCTCCATTCAAGCTATCCTCCTCCATGTTCATTCTTGATTCCGGATCCTCTTCTCACATGTCTCCCAACATCAACCTTTTCACTTCCTTTTCAAACAAAGAAGTAGGATTTGTAAAAAACGGAGCTAAAAACAGAGATTTGACAATCAAAGGAATCGGAAAAATCAATATCAAACTGGGTTCCTTCTCTATAGTCCTCAAGAATGCTCTCTATGTACCTGATCTTTGCATCAATCTTATCTCCTCTTGGTTTCTGCTGTTGGATGGTTACCTCATTAGTTTTGAGAAATCTAAATGTCAAATTACAAAAAATGAAGACCTTGTTTACAAGGGCTACTACCTGAACAATCTACCCACTGTTGTCACTGAAGAAATGCAACCTTTTTCCTTCTTATCTTCTTCTGAGTTCCTACACAAATCGCCTGGCCACATGAGTTACCATTGCATTTGCAACAAGTTGAACATTCCTATAAAAATGGAGAAACCTTGCAGGATATGTGCTTTGTGCAAAATAACTTGTGCCAGTATCAAAAATCCCCACAGCAAGGCCCAAAAACCTTTCCAAAAAATCCACTTAGACCTTGTTGGTCCTTTAACCACAACGACTAAAGGAAACAAATACTTCATCACCATTGTCAACAGCTCCACTCAATTTTGTTCTGCCGTTCCAGTCAAACATAAGAGTGAGGTTTTGGAGGTGCTTATCCATCTTCTCCGTATGGAAGCCAAACATTTTGGATACAATCCCAACATACTGCACTGCAATTGTGGCACTGAATTTATCAACTCTTGTCAGCCTACTAGATGCCAAGGACCTCACTCCTTCTAGCTACTAGAGGTGATAGAAAGATTGGATCAAAAATAAGATAAAATGCCAGGTATGTGATTTGGCTAAAAGGGTTAAATTTATTTGTATATTTATAAAATAAATTTAAATGGAGGGGCCAAGACCTTAATGGGGTTGTTGAGCCCTCCAGAACACAGGTATATGTCTTTTAAGGACAATATAGGAGCAATTGTGGTGCCTGTGGGTTGACAAGGATTCCTTTCAAGAAGGGTGTGTGTAATTTTCTTGGGGCATAGGTTATGCAAAACCTAAAAAAGGGGTATAAGTCAGCAGGATCACTGACTAGGTCTATATCCGGACTTATTCTTGATAAATGGGCCAATATTCAAGGATTCAGGGTGCTGGAAGTTGTTACTGGGGCAGGCTGAATGGTTGGTTGTTCAATTTGGCCAAAAAACAAGGATTCAAGAATTATGGTCTACAATTTTATCAGAAAGTGGTCCAGGATCACACAATTATTCCTTCTAAGGGTTTGATGGCTTGAGGAAGAAAATATCTGAAGAAATAATGACTATATAACTGGATTCATGGGTTAGAAATGGCTGGGGGAAGGGCCTCTATTTATATTGTTTGGGTCCCCTCTTAGTACAGTCCTTTTACCAGCCAAAGGAGGGTGATCCAGGCTAGTTCTGAGGCCAAGGAGCCATCAGTGTGTTTGTGTGGACCTGCTCTAGTCACTAAAGAGGTACAGGAAGCCCTATGTCATCATGCTTTGGGCTTGATACACGTTTCTGTGCCTTTAATGATCTCACTGTATTGACCAAAGAGGTTGTATTCAATTAATATTTATAAATATAAGGCATGGCTTCCTGAGGCCAGGGGCTTCAACACAGGCTATGAGGACCTTATGCTGCAAGGAAATTTTGAGTCTGAGGCTCTTCTTCTCATATTGGGGTGTCTTAAAGTTCCTTAATTGGACAGTACACCCCTAGTTGTGAATAGTTACGTACAGTTTTAATTATAAGGGGTAAGGAGAGTGTTGTATGTATTCCTGGTGTCTTGTGATCCATCTAGCACAAAGCTAGGCCCCTTTTTATGCTCAGTACACACTCTCAGGGTGTTACAGTAACTCACAGATACCTTTTTAGGTACAAATCTTCCATACAGGCCCTTTTACAGAGGCCCTGACAACCTTTTGGTACAGTTCCAAAAAGGGTGCAGGGCCCATTTTTCCCAATTTTTGGGTTGTTTATCCCCTTTCATACTATTCCCCACCACATGGTGGCGCTCTCTGGCCACCATGTGATGTGGAACAGTGCTATGGGGTGTATTGGAGGTACCCCACAGCCCGGTTTCTGTTTTGGGAGAGGGGGGGGCTGGCCAGTGAGCCGGCCAGTCACTTTGCGCGGTGGCTTGGTTGGTCACTAGGGGCCCACGCAGGGTAGTCGGTCGACTACTCGCGGGGCCGGCAATAGGTAGCGGCAGCCGCGCAAGGTGGTTGCTTGGCTACCCGCGGGCTGGTGAGTGGCGACTGCCTCGCGTGGTAGTCGCTCAACTACCCGCAAGGCTGGTTGGTAGCTGCTGCCTAGAGCCTGTGCAAGGTAATCAGGCAACTACTTGCAGGGCCATCTTTTGTCCTGCGCGAGGTAGTCGGGCGACTACTCGCGGGGCCATCTTTGGTCCTGCGCGAGGTAGTCGGTGTGGTGTTAATTTATAGACACGGATTGGGAACTGCGTCGCGGCTGCGCGCTCAGCATTGGGGGCAAGCGGGCTGAGCATTAGGGTATGCGGAGTGCTCAGCAGCGGCAGCCGCTGTTTGGCTCTGCACCTGGTGGACGGGTTGGGCTCAGCATTGAATGCGGCGTGGGCCGCGATCCACCCCGGAGATCGGATTTGGAAGGTAGTGCGCTTGACTAGGTTTGCGGGCGCGCCGGTTTGGATACGTAGGGGTGGAGAAATCCAAAGGCTATGAAGGAACAGATGAGCGCACGCCCAAGCGCGCGGATCATGCCAGATATTACCAAAAACCCACAACGGGCACGGATGAACGGATACGGACAGGCGCGGGGGGCTCCAAGTAGGGCGCGGTGCAAGGACCGCGTCATGAGAAGGATGAACCGGATGGACTGAACGGCGAACGGACAACGGGGGGAGTTTGGTATGGAGGAGGTGGGGAGAGGAGGCTAGGGTTTCTGTTTTGGGATTGTTTTCTGTTTTGTTGTCATACTGTTATTTGCGCGTGTACTTAGGTTAGGGTTGAGAGGGAGGACTTATCCTCACTCTCAACTCCGGGTTAGGAGGAGGAATCAAGGGATAGAGCAGAAGAGGAAGAATCACATCACATCATCAGGCTGAATCGCTCATCTCACCAGGAGATTAAAGGAACTCATACCGGATACACATCCAGGTGGAAAGTTTTTATGATTGAAGGATTGGGGATTTCTCTCTCTCTCTACTTTTCTTTATCTCTTATTTCTATTTCTCATTTAAGTGTGACTTTGGACATCCTCATCTCCTTTCAAACCCAGGGAACCGTTAACTTCCGAACCTTGGGACAATTATAGGGGGATAACCTTTATTCTTTCCACATCTGGGGGTCTGGCCAGGAAGTAACCTTCCTTTTCTTGTCTTTCAAAGGTAACTGGGCGCAATGTCCTATTCATACCTCCCTACAGTCGCTCCTTCTTCTTATTTTGGTTCTCCTTCCGTTCTCCGGGTCCGCTACTCCGACCCCACTCTTGTCTTACATCCCTCCTCCTCCCCCTCCCTTGGCTCAACCCAGGACAACCTACGCCATTCCTCCATTGGTCTCCAGTGACCATGAACCCACTCATCCGTTTTGCATCAGGCCGCGCAACTACCCTCACATCCAATTCAACCCCGCGGATGTGGAGCGATTCATCTTGAGATACAAAGGTATTGCAGATGCGGAAGGTGCTTTGGACGCTTACAAGGCCCGGCTGGTCGTCCTGTTCATTATGGACAAAGAGAAGCTCCGGGATGTGGAGGAAATGGAAGGCTAGGAGAATCAAGATTGGCCAAAAATGAAGGCGGAGATCCTAACGCCGTGGGGTAGGCGCAAACCTTGTTTCTGGGAAAGCAATTTTGACCGCGTGGCCTTGGAGGCAAGCGCGTGCAGAGGAGTCAGAACGCAGGTGGAGCTGGCTGAGTACACCTTGACATTTGATTGGATCTATTGGTACTTGTCAAAGAACGTGGTGGTGGCGGGACAGAAGGGGGCTAGGAAACGCGCATTTCTGGGTTGTTTTGGCGTTCAACTCTGGGCAAGGGTGCAGCGGCATCTTTACGATCACAACTTGGTAAATTGGTCATTGGATGGGAGCATCGCACTCCTTCCGGAGTTGGCTGTCATTTTCTGGGCTGTGGAGAGTGAGCTTGACTTAGAGGAGCTTATCAAGGACACCGCTAAGTTCTTCCCAGCGGGACCAAAGAAATCGGCCCCCCAGGTTCCGGCTCCGGCTCAATTTCCAGCCCCAGTTCCACCTACTTCCACGCGTGTTCTGGTTCCTCAACCGGCGCCCGCCCCTCCGGTAAGCAAATTGACGGAACTGATGAAGGACCTGAAGATTTGCATGAGCCGTATGGGCCAGCAGCAGCCGCAAGGGCCTCCACCTCACATGGTGGAAGGGTTTTGGCCTCCCGGTACCTTTGTGCCAAGGGGTTGTTTGTACTGCGGGGCAAACGGTCATTGGGGATTGGCGTGCAAGTAGCTTACGAAGGATCTCAGAGCGGGATTGGTTTGAACGGCGGGGATGGGGTACATGTTTCCAAAGAGCGAACAGATTCCAATGGAGCCAAGCCAGCCAACCGCAATTCAGCATGTGCGCACACAGGGTCAGGAGGTGGGAACGACGGCGCAAGCGTCACTGGGCATTGTTACCGGTCCTGGATCGTGGCAACCACCTTGGGTGGAAGCTGAGGTAAGGGTAGTGGCAACGGAAGAAAAGGTGGTGGTCTCCGATAAAATGGAGGTGGACGCAAAGGAGCCACCCCCGTCAGCCGTCCCAAAACCAGCTGCGCGCATGCCTGGAACCGAGGCGCCGGCAGCAAACCCTGTAGGGAAGAAGAAAGCGGCAGACATCATGCGAAGGGTGACGGGTAACAAGACTCTGGTTCTGCTGACCTTGCAGGAACTGGCAGCCGTGTCTCCGGTGGTTTTAGAAGAGATGGTTCAGGCGCTGCCGGATTGCGGTCAGGGCCGGGTACCTCAGACGGTGTAGCAGGTTCATGTGGCGCGGAAGGAGGAGGGGCAAGGGGAGTGCGAGTCAAAATTGGTTTTGACTCCGCTTGCTTACGTTCCAATGGTCATAGCGGGAAGGAAGGTGTGGGCTATGGTGGACAGCGGTTCAATGGTGAACCTGCTGCCATCGCGGATGGTGGATGATTTGGGGTTGGTTTGGCGGAAGTGCGCAATGGGTCTCCGCGCGCTTAACGGAGGAGAGTGTTGTGTGGATGGGGTAGTCAAGGAGGAGGAGGTTGAGGTTTCAAGGGTCCGTAGGCCCCTTTCTTTTCTTTTGGTTTATTGTAGGGATGTGATTTTGGGAAGGCCGTTCATGTTTGGGTTTTGAGCACGAATGGTTTTTGATCCGGAGGCGGGAACGGAGGCGTTGACGGTGGAGGATTTGTCCGGCGGAAGGTTTGAGACAACTATCTGCAATCACGGGAAAGGGAAGCGGAGGAGAGTGTTGGAGTATGAGGAGGAACCGGACACGGAGTTGGTCTGCAACGGGCAACCTTTGGAGGATTTTTTCTAGTCAACTGAGGAGACCGCGCAGAAGAAGCTCTGGTTTTGCACGGGCGGTTGACTAATGAGGAGCAGGGAGGGGGAGGAAGGAAAGTACAGGGCGCGCACATTGCAGATGTAAGTCCCTTTTCTCAGTATGCATTTCCCAAGGGTACTACACTTTGAAAACCCTATCATTGTGCCACACTCATGAGCACAGGCAAAAGCTGCAGTTCCGTTCTGTGCAGGACTTACAGCAAAGGATGCGTGCGGATGATGCGGTGCAAGGTGGGCAAGTACAAGCCGGTGTCATGGAAGGTCCTACCAAGGAATGAGCCAATGCCCCAGGAACTGAACAGACCGCTTCTACCAATTGCTTGGTCACGGGACCCTTAGGTCACGCCAATTAAGGCTTCAGGGTGGGTTACTAGTTTGGCGTGGATCATGGAGGAGCGGATTGAAGCTTTCAATTTTGGCCCAACGGGATGGTTGAGTACAGAGGAGCGCGAGTTGCTTATTTTGGTTCTGGTTCTTTGGGAAAGAGCGCTTGTGTTTGGACTGGAAGGGCGGGGGTTCCTGAAAAACAATATTGGCAACCCCTATTTCATCCCCACTGTCAATCACAAGCCGTGGCAGATCAAGCCAATTCCAATACCGCGGGCGGTCCGGGAGCAGTTTCTGCAGTTGGTGCAGGAGCCGGTGAAGACTGGCCTTTACAAAAAGTCAACGTCTAGTTACTCCAGCCCAATCTTTGCGGTGGTTAAGCAGGACGGAAAGTTGTTGAGGATTGTTCATGATTTACAGCGGCTCAACTCCTTTACGATCCGGGACGTAGGACGTCCCCCTTGCGTTGACAAGTTCTTTGAGTCAATTGTGGGGCGCGCTTGTTACGGTTTAGTGGATGTGATGGGGGGATACAACCAGCGCAAGTTGGATCCTCGCTTGTGGCCTCTAACGGCATTTGAGACTGTGTTGGGAAGAATGCAGCTGACTTGGCTCCCGCAAGGCGCAACCAATTCCGTGGCAGTGTACCAGGCGCAAATGGCTTGGATCCTGAAGGACAATCTTCCGGAGGGAGTCCAAATCTTCATTGACAAGGTGGGCATCAAAGGTCCAAAATCCGATTACGGGGGAGCGGAGCTGGTTGAAGTTCCCGGCGTCCGACGTTTTGTGTGGGAATATGCGCAGACCTTGGAATGCATCCTGTTTTGCATTGAGGAGGCAGAACTGAGGTTTTCAGGGAAAAAGTTGGCGGTTTGTGTCCCGGCGCTCAAAGTACTTGGCCATGTTGTTGCTTCCAATGGCCGGCGCATTGCAGAGAAAAAGCGTAACAAGGTCCTCAAATGGCCTACCCTGCGGACGGTGTTGCATATCCTTCAGTTCTTGGGATTATGTAGCTATGTCCCTATGTTCATCAAGAGGTTTGCGGAGGTGGCAAGCCCGCTCCGATCACTAACAGGGAAAGGCGCGGAATGGAAGTGGGGGGAAGAATCCAATTGCACATTCCGGAAGCTCAAGGAGATTGTGGGACGTGACATTGTGCTCCGCGATCTTGACTACAACGCGGGAGGAATTAGGCTAGCGGTTGATTCCAGCGAATTTGGTGCGGGGGGGTTCTCACTCAAGAGGACAAGGGCAAGGATAGGCCGGTACTTTACGAGTTGGTCACCTTCACTCCGACGGAAAGCTGGTACTCCCAGCCAAAGTTGGAGTTGTGCGGGGTAACCAAATTGTGCAGCGGCTCCAGTATCTTTTGTGAGGGGTCCATTTTGAGCTTTTGGTGGACGCGGAGGCGCTGGCGTGGATGATAAATTCCCCGGAATTGCCCAAAGCTCCCATGACCGGGTGGGTGGCGTTTCTCCAACTTTTCTCCTTTGCTGTTGTTCATGTTCTGGGGAAAGCGTTCACTATGCCCAACGCGTTGTTGCGGTATCCAAGGGACAACCCGTTTGAGGACGCGGAACTGCTTGATGTGGAGGCCCCGGTTGTCAAGGTAGGGTTTGTGGAGGCAGGCATTCAGCTGCCGCTCCGGCAGACGGGGGGGTACGCGATCCTTTGTGACTACTTGCGGGACCTTTGTTTTCCCAATGGAGCTACGGAGAAGGACATGCAATGGGCAAAGCGGCGGGCAGGGAATTTCTACGTACAGGAGGGGCAGCCTTGGTGGCAGAAGACTCCGGTTCCTCTTGTGGTTACCACTTCAAGGGTGGATCAAGAAGCTATCCTCTGGAGTCTTCATGAAAATCTTGGTCATCAAGGGGAGGTCAAGACGCGGAGGCGGGTCAAAGAGCGGTTCTGGTGGCTGGGTGTAGTGCGTGCGGTGCAGGAATGGCTGGCGTCCTGCAAAGCCTGTCAAGGGCGGAGCGCAAGACTGCCCAAGGAAGTCGGAAACCCCACAGGGGAAGACGCCCTCTTTGGTTGAGTCTTGCTTGATGTTGTCCACATCAAGGCCGGTAAGTTCGCCTATCTGCTTGTTGCGCGGGACGACCTGTCCGGTTGGGCGGAAGCACGTCCGTTGGTCAAGCTCTTGGCGGACAAAGTTGCTCTATTTCTGGAGGAAGACTGGTTTGCGCGGTACGGGTTGCTTTGTCTGGTCACAGTGGACGGAGGGGCTGAGTTTTGCGGCTGTTTGGTTGAGTTGGTGAAGAGTTTTGGAGCCAAGTTTGGCCGGGTAATGGAGTACCATCCCAAGGGGGCCGGCATGATCAAACCCGGGCATCAGCCAATCAAGGACGCCCTGGTCAAGATGTGCGTGGAGGACAGTAAGTGCTGGCAGGAGACCCTTCCGATGGTGCTTTTTGCGGATTGGATTTTGGTGAAGCGGTCAACAGGCTACTCGCCGTACAAGTTACTTTTTGGGCAGCCCCCGTGCTTCCGGTGGACATTGAGTTGGAGACATTCCTGGGGGTTGACTGGTGGAAGGTGAAGACTACCGCCGAATTGCTTGAGGCTTGCGCTGAACAGTTCCTTCAACGGGACGGAATGCTCCCAAAGGCCGCGGACCGGCTAAAGAAGACTTGGACAGCATTGGTGCGCTATTGGGACAAGCGCTGCTTGCATTGCCTCCGGGATCCCTTGCAGAAGGGGGATTTGGTGCTCCTGTACAACCAAAGTCTGGAGTCTCAGTGGGGCAAGTTGTTTGCTAACCGGTGGAACGGCCCGTTCCGCGTGTTTTCCAAGTTTGAGGGCGGCAGCTATCAGTTGAAGGAATTAGACGGTACTCCGCTGAAACGGAAGGCGCCGGCTTTGCATTTCAAGCGCTTCTTTGCGCAAGAATCTACCTCGTTTGACAAAACGGGGGAAGGGGGTGAAGGATTTGACGAGGGGAGTGTGGCGTGGCAATGGTGTAGGAATGCAATCCGGGGATTTGTCCTTGGGTGGAGAAGCCGAGACAGTGCCGTTGCAACGGAGTAGGCGGTTGCGACCAGCTGGGGACAGTGGCCAAGTTGGGGGGGGAGGTAGAGGGGTTAGGGGATAAGTTTTGATTTGGTGAGGGGGTTCTCTAGCTGGTTCACAGCTGGAACAACTAGACACCACAGAATGTTTGTTTCTCTATGTTTCTTTCTTATCTGGATTTTGGGGTCTTTGCTGCCTTGGGGTTTTTGCAGGAAACGGGGGCGCGGCGCTAAGCCGGGTCTGTAAACGCCAGGACAAGCCCCGTGGAACCGGGACACGTGGGCAATCCTGCGGATGGGGGAAGCAGGACAAAGAGCAATTTGCGGGCGGTCTACGGGCGTCGCGCAAAAAAAAAAAAAGGGGGGGTTCTTTTCTATTGGTTTCTTTTTCTCTTTTTCTTTCTCTCAGGATATCTCAAGAATGGGTGGTTGGTATAGGACTAAGCTTGATTTGGTGAGGGGGTGCTCTAGCCGGTTCACAGCCGGGAGAACTAGACACCCCAGAATGTCCGTTCTCCTACTCTCTCTCTCTCTTCCCTTACGGTGGTGCGCGCTGGTGTTTTGGTTGTTGTGTTTGTTACAGGAAGGGTACGGGGAACTGTGTGGCAGTTTTTCTGGGGCAGTCCAGGTGCCTCTTTTGGAACGGCTAGTCACTTACAGTCGCTCACGAAGCAAGCGCCCGGGCGTGGACTCAATCTCAGACTCACTCTCTCAAAGCGCGGCCGCGCACTTTTCCCAGAAGGTTAGGACCTCGCGCAGAGACATGTATTTTCTTAATGGAAAAGGGAAGCGCAGTACAAGCAACAAGAACAGAAGAAAGAGGAAAGGGAGAAGGGGAAAAAGGGGGGGCGATGCGCCTACGCCATCTTCATCAATTCCTCCATTTCCACCCTTGAGGACTCCAGTAAAGCCCGGAAAGACGCCAGGAGTTTGCGCCAGGATTCCAAGGATTGTGCGCCGGGGATTGAGAGGAAGTTCCGGAGCATTGTGGTTGACCTTTCCGCAAAAGCTTCAAAGCCGGCCGCCGGGAGCACCATTATGATCGGAATCTCTGGGATCTTGGGAGGGCTGGGGGGAGGAGCGGCCGGTGAAGATGGGGCCTCCGGGGAACCAACAGGGGGGCTCGGTCCAGCTGGAGGTGATGACAGGACAATGATTGGTGACGGAGGCAGAGGGGCATCGGGGGTTGTAGGCCTCTCATCCAAGTCCGCTGGTGGTGCGGGCGGTGTCGGCGGTTGTGGAGTAGGAGGAGGAGGTGCTGGCGCAGCCGCGGGTCTTCCAGAGAGTCTCAGGTCCGGTACCGTTTGGTTCACGCCGACAGCAGCGGCCCAAGCGCGGGTCGTTGGCGCCATTCCTCCAAAGTTTCTTATTTGCCCCGTTGCAGAGGTCCAGCCCGGCGGAGGGGTGATGCTGAGTTGCGGCTCACATGCAAAGTGGTGGGTGACGGAGCTTGGGGGCGGTGGGATGGAGGTGAGCCGGGTGGTGTCCACAAGCCTTCTGAGATTGACTCTTTGTCCAAAATCACAAACGGGTCCGGAGAAGCCCTCTTGCGCGGCCTGGGGCAAGAGCCAGATTGGGGGGGAGCTCAAGGGATGCTGTTGCTAAGCAAGCAGCAACAATGACCGCGACGGCAAGCTACACAGGCGCGTTGACCAGGGATGATTGAACACGCGTGCCCGTTCCAAGCGCAGAACTTGCATGGGAGCATGATGGCAATGGAGAGGAGGGGAGACGGAGAAGGTGGTAGTGGGAAGTGGTGGGGTGGAGCAGAAGTAGCGGAGGTGGTGGTATGGCGAAGCAATGGGAAACTTCTGGGGACAGAACTCAAGTTGGGGGGGGGATGTGGTGTCAATTTATAGACACGGATTGGTAACTGCGTAGCGGCTGCCCACTCAGCATTGGGGGTGAGCAGGCTCAGCATTAGGGTATGCGGAGTGCTCAGCAGCGGCAGCTGCTGGATCAGCAGCAGCCGCTGTTTGGCTCCGCACCTGGTGGACGGGTTGGGCTCAGCATTGAATGCAGCGTGGGCGGCGATCCGCCCCAGAGATCAGATTCCAAAGGTAGTGCGCTTGACTAGGTTTGCGGGCGCACCGTTTTGGATACGTAGGGGCGGAGCGATCCGCGGGCTATGAAGGAATGGATGAGTGCGCGCGCAAGCACGCGGATCATGCTGGATATTACCAAACACCCACAACGGGCGCGGACAAACGGATACGGACAGGCGCGGGGGGCTCCAAGTAGGGCGCGGTGCGAGGACCGCCTCATGAGAAGGAAAAACCGGATGGATGGAACGGCAAACGGACAACGGGGGGAGTTTGGTATGGAGGAGGTGGGGAGAGGAGGCTAGGGTTTCTGTTTTGGGATTGTTTTCTGTTTTGTTGTCATACTGTTATTTGCGTGTGTACTTAGTTTAGGGTTGAGAGGGAGGACTTATCCTCACTCTCAACTCCGGGTTAGGAGGAGGCATTGAGGGATAGAGCAGAAGAGAAAGAATCACATCACATCATCAGGCTGAATCACTCATCTCACCAGGAGATTAAAGGAACTCATACCGGATACACATCCAGGTGGAAAGTTCTTAGGATTGAAGGATTGGCAATTTCTCTCTCTCTCTACTTTTCTTTATCTCTTATTTCTATTTCTCATTTAAGTGCGACTTTGGACATCCTCATCTCCTTTCAAACGCAGGGAACCGTTAACTTCCAAACCTTGGGACAATTATAGGGGGATAACCTTTATTCTTTCCACATCAGGCAACTACTTTTGGGGCCATCTTTGGTCCTGCATGAGGTAGTTGCTCGACTACTCCCGGGGCCGGTTGTGCCGTTGCTCCTAGGAGCTGCGCGCCTAGCTGCAAAAAAATGACCCGCGGCTGCGTGCGGGGTTATGGACAAAACCAGTTTTTGTCCATAACTCCTAAACTAAACACAATGATGGGTTTCTGACCAAATTTTTGGTCAGAAACCTATACCTGCGGATGTGATGGGAGGGTGCACAGGTGAACCATGGTTCTACCTGAAGGAGTGGGATTTTGGGGGTGGTGCCAGTGGGTGACCCTACCTGTATTGGCTCCACAAATCCATTTTTTTATAATATTCTTGGATTTCTTACGACTTAAGGTTTTATTCCTTAATTTTATTTTATTTTATTATTTCCCTATTTGTTTATTATTAATTTATATTTTATTTGTTTTTAGGCTTTAGTCAGTTGGTTCTGAATAGTAGCCAGCTGACATTCCCCACTTCCAAGATTGGTGTACCCAGAAAAAAGGTTTTTAGTACCAAGTCATGTCCCTTGATGTTACCTATGGGACAATCTTTGGTGCAAAAGGCACCCATGTTTCAAAACATAAGTTGACTAGGTTGTCTTGCTGATCAGAGGTGAGTTGATCATTAAGAGAAGCTTGAGGAAAATATTGACTTTTAAAAGTCTCTAAAGGTTTGTTTTCAACGGAGGTTGATATGTGACAGATCTGGAATTTCTTTTTCCATTCTCCTCCAATGGTGAAGTATTGGTTCTTGCTCTGGATCACATCGATCCCATACAAGCAGAAAGCGTCATTTCCTCTTATTAAGTAATTGAATAAGCTATTTTCCAAGACTAAAAATTCAAGTTGAAGTCTTACAGATCCTTTGCTGTGTGGGAAAACAATGGCATGGTTACAACCCCTCAGGTTTCCATAGCTGAAATGCAACTACTGAACTTGGACTTGGGCACAGGGAGTAAGTTTTCTTTCCACTTGGGGTAGTGAAAATTTAAGAAATCAGTGCTGGTGCATGAGCAGAAGGCTCCACTATCAAGCAAAATTCTGACCGGTTTCTTTTCAAACAAACCAGTGGCAAAGCAGTTTTTACCCAGAGTGTAGCTCCTTCCAGTAACTGGCTTCACTGTCAAGGTTTTGGCATCAGAGATGTGGTCTAAGTTCATAGATCCATCCCAATTCTGAGGTAGATGGTTAATTTTCATGTTAGAACCTATATCTCCTGAAATGACATTGACGGTGTTGAGGATGTAATCCCTGTTGAGGGAAATATTAGGGCAAATATTGCTTATATCAATCCAAATCCATTACCAAAGGAAAGAGAAGGAAATTTGGATCATAATGGAAAAAAGAATTATGTAAATAAGTTTAATAACAAGGAAGTTATTAAAGATTCAATTCCTGTGAAAAACAACCCAGGAATGTCACAGAGGCTCAGCCTCATTCCGGTGACTCAAGCAGAGGAGCAGGACTACGGCTCCAATGAAGAAAATCAAAGGAAAAGAATAGATGAAATGCATCTATGGATTAAGAATGAAATGTACCAACTAAATATTGATAAACCATACCAAGAAGGGAAAAGCCAAAGCAAAGTAGAAAAGCCTGATGTCTTCAGGTTCACCGCTATTCCAGCTGTAACACCTAGAAAGAGAAAGGTGCATTCCAAGTGGGCTTGGAATAAAAAGCACTGCCCAATAAATGCTATTGAGCATTTCAAATTCATAGCAGTCCCGGTTGTCACTCCAAGGAAGAGAGTGATACATAGTGCTATTAAGACAAAGAGGAAGAAAGCAATGTTGCTTTAATCCTCATGTTGTAAATGTCTTTTCCGTCTCTTCCTCCCTTATTGTAAATATCTTTCATCTTGTATTCATCTTGTGATTCCAGTCTTGTTGATGAGAGGCCCCTTCAATATAAAAGGACCTCTCATCCACCCACCATTTGTATGGGGACACATTTGTTATCTCTCATTACATTATTATTACCAATCAATATTATTTAGTATTTCATTATTAACTCCTCCACCGCCCAAATTGCTAATTGCGAGACATTATCAGTACCAAAGCAAACTCCATCACCCACGCCACCTTTGCGAAGGTAGCAACTTGCAAACCAAAAGGATACCAAGCACCACTCTCATTGCTCCCATTGTCAACGACATCCTTGCAAAGGATTAGTCAATACCAACATCAGATCTATCACCAGAACTGATAAGAGACTTGCATCAACCCTTTCATCACCAAACGCATTGTCAAAAAAGATTTTTTTTAAAGTAGCTTGCGATACATTTTTTATCTCCAACATCAATCATCGCAAATTTTTTTTCTTCATTTGCTCCATCCAATAGTTACCACAAACCATGGCCAAAGCAACAACCTCCGCGTATGGTTTAAGCTCGCGGGTGTTGCTCAACAGCAACAACTACTTTGTGTGGTCGACTCTGCTTGAGAGCGAGCTCAACAATCTAGGGTGCCTCGGTATAACAACGGGCGACCCGACAAAGACAAACCCAGAGATAGAGCACAAGGGCTACCATCTCCTAATCCGGTACCTAAATGAAGAGATGCTCGGCTTCGTCGCCGACGTCCTCAAACCCAAAGAGAAAGGGAGCGGTTCCATTTTATGGACGCACCTAAAGAACAAATTCGCGGGCAACAGTAGCCACGCAAAGAATGTGGCTTATAACAACCTCCACAACGTGAGTTTTGACAACTCACAGCAATTTATTGCTGATATGCGGAAGGCAATCTCAAGGTTTAGATCCTCTGGGCTCAAGATGGACTCCGAGTGTCTGTCTTTGAACATCCTTCAGAGACTGCCTAGGGAATTTGAGTCCCTGGTGAGAATTATTTCTCAAATGAATCCCATTCCGGATGAAGAAGAGGTGTTGAGCAGAATTGAGAAGGACAGCACTCAGTTCAACAGAAAGGAGAAGAATACCCAAGCCTTGTTTACCAAGAATTTTGGTAAAAAGACATTCAATAAAAAGAATGTAAAGTGTTACAAGTGTAACAAGATTGGCCATATTGCCAATGAATGTAAGTCTGGTCAAGGGAATTCTGCTAAAGGGTTTGAATCAAAAAAGAGGAATTTTTACTCCAAAAAGGATGAAGTGGAGGAAGTAACCAGTCTTATGGCAAAAAGATCAAAAATTGAAGACCTTTTTACCACTGAACCTTTTGTGGAAGAAGAGGAAGGGTTCAAAAGAAAACTCAGTAACAGTAATGAGGCAGATCTGACCAAGTATCCATTTGTGGATAATGAAGAAGGGTACCTTGCTGATGTGAGTAAACCTTTTACCAATGATAGTCAGCAGAATCACCTGACATGTGGCCTGTTTTCCAATAAAGATAGAGGATCAAGTGGAATACTAGTGGATTCTGGATGTACTGATCATATGTTTAACAAGAAAGACTACTTTCATAGTTTTGAGCCACATAGTGGTGTTTTAAATATTGGTGAAAAAGGGAGAAGCATAAACATCCAAGGAAAAGGTTGTGTTAAACTTGAAACAGAGAATTATGGCCCTGTTCAATTTAAAGAAGTTTATTTTGTTCCTGATTTACCATATAACTTGTTGTCTCTGAGTTGTTTATGGAACAAAGGTTGTCAGATTGAGAACTTAGGTAATAAGTTTCAAGTCAAGAATGACAAGAAGATAGTGTTTGATGGCATAGTTAAATCAAAGTTATTAGAGGCAAACCTTCATATGGAAGGGATAAGTGTTTACTCATCTGTGGTACACAGAAGATCTGGCCACAAAGGAACTGATGAGAAATGTGAAGGTTGTAAACTAGGAAAGATGACCAGAAACAAGTTCTCTAAGAAGAGAGAAAGAACAGAAGTAGTAGGAGAAGAATTCTCCATTGATTTGGCTGGACCATTCAATCCCATGTCTTTGGGAGGTTCAAAGTACTTCATTAATCTAGTAGACACTGCTAGCAATTTTTCCTGGGTAAAACCCATCAGAAATAAATCTGATACAGCTGATGAGGTAAAGTATTTGTTCAAGAAATGGGAAAGACAAGGAGTCTTGAAGAAACTCAGAAGAGTTATAACTGATGGAGGAGGTGAATTCTTAGGAAACGAATTTGAGGATATCCTGAAAGAGTTTGGAATAGAACATATTACAACCACCCCTCATACCCCACAGAACAATGGAATTGTGGAAAGAATGAATAGGACTCTTATGGATAGAGTCAGGACCATCATGATAGATGGAAACTTGCCCAAGTTTTTGTGGGCTGAAATACTCTCAACAGTTAGTTATTTACATAACATTATTGATGAAGGCAAAGGTTGCCCATATGAGAGGTTTATGGAGAAAGCTCCAAACACTAAGAAGTCAAGGGTAATAGGATGTCTATCCTATTTCAGTGTGCAACACTACAATGATTCTGGAAAATTAGATGCCAGATGTGGAAAAGGAGTTTTAGTAGGATATGACTATATGAGTAGCTGCTATAGACTATATGAAATTGAACACAGGAAAATTATTAGGACAAGGGATGTTAGATTTGAAGAAGAAGTGTTTCCCTTAAAGACAAAACATGATGATTTTGTTCATCCCCCAATTGAACACTTGATAAAACCAAGTCAGAAGAAGTAAGAAGTGAGCTTAAGGGGTCAGAAGATATTAGGCAATCAGAAGAAGCCAGCAATGTGCATGGAAATCCAGAAGGGATTGAGAAGCCAGAAGAGAAGCATTTGGTCAAAGAACCAGTGAAGAAGAGTCAGAGGAATAAGAGAAAGACTGACAGATATGGTTAATGGAAGGCACATTGTGCAGTTGTTGATAACATTGAAGAAGTTGTTCAAGAAGAACAAGAGATAATGGCATTTAAGGCATCATTTGAGATGGAGAAAAATGTAGTTCCAAATAGCTTTAAGCAAGCTATGAATTTGCCAGATAGGCAAAAGTGGAAGCATGCCATATTTGAGGAATTAGAGTCATTAGAGAATAACCAAGTTTTTGAGGTTATAAGAAGAGAAGAGGTTGAAAAAGAGAAAACCTTAGTTGGAACCAGATGGGTTCTAACACAGAAGTTCAATGAGTTGGGGCAGCTACAAAGATACAAAGCTAGGTGTGTAGCTCAAGGATTTAAACAGAAAGAAGGTATTGATTATCAGGAAACCTTCTCCCCAACTGGAAGATTATCAACTTGAAGATATTTTTTTGCATTAGCAGCTCACAGAGGTGAGGAGATAAGAAAAGCAGACTTTGTCAGAGCATACTTGAATGCTAGTTTAGAAGAAAATGAGACAGTCTATATGACAATACCAGAAGGGTTTAAGGAATGGCTTGTTGAGAAAAAGCCTGAAGCATTGAGAATGAAGCATATAGATGCCTTCTTGAGGGGGGGTAATACTGAGTATTTACTCAAACTCAAGAATTCATTATATGGACTTAAGCAAGCAGCAAGATATTGGTATAAAACAATTGCCAAGTGGTTAGATTCAAAGGGTTTTCAAACAAGTGAAGCAGACCCATGTTTATTTATTAATAATGGCACAAGCTTATTTGTGTGGGTAGATGACATCATAGTCATTGGACCAAAGAAGGAAGAACTGTTGAATGAGATCAAGAAGGATTTCAGAATTAAGGACTTAGGAAAGGCCCAACATGTTCTAGGAATGAAGATAACCAACAGACCAGATGGTTCAATCAGAGGAGACCAAGAACATTATGTTAAGGGTTTAATCAAAAAGTACAATATGGAAGATGCAAAGGTTTTTGGAACACCACTCCAATCTAATGTGAAGTTGGAGAAAGCTACTGATGATGAAATTGAAGAATTTAAGAAATCAGGCCTTGACTACAGAGCAGCTGTAGGATCTTTGAATTATTTGTCTCAATTTACAAGACCAGACATAACTTATACTGTAGGGATCCTCTCTCAACATTTAGAGAATCCTGGAATGCAACATTGGAATGCATTCAAGAGATGTGTTAGATATTTGAAAGGAACTCAAAATTTAGGCCTTGAGTATCCTGTTGGAGGTGATTTTAACCTTGTGGGTTATTCTGACTCAAGTTGGGCAGAAGATGATTTAAAACAATCAACAAGTGGTTTTACCTATTTTCTTGGCAATAGATTGATTTCTTGGAGATCAAAGAAGATAGCAGCAATAAGTGTATCATCAACTGAAGCTGAATACAGAGCTTATCTCTCTGCAGCTCAGGAGGCAAAATGGATAAGGAAAATATTAGAAGACACTTATAAGCCTCAAGCTTATGCTCTAATCTATTCTGATAATAAAGGTGCCATAAAGTTGGCAAGCAACCCAGTTTTTCACTCCAGAACAAAACACATTGATGTTCATTACAATTACATCAGAGAAGCAGTAAAATATAAGGAAGTAGCATTAGAATATGTTCCAACCTCAGATATGACTGCAGACATAATGACTAAAGCATTGGATAGAACCAAACATATAAAGTTTTCCATAGATATGAATTTACTTCCTCCTACAGGATTAAGGGGGGGGTGTTGAGGATGTAATCCCTGTTGAGGGAAATATTAGGGCAAATATTTCTTATATCAATCCAAATCCATTACCAAAGGAAAGAGAAGGAAATTTGGATCATAATGGAAAAAAGAATTATGTAAATAAGTTTAATAACAAGGAAGTTATTGAAGATTCAATTCCTGTGAAACACAACACAGGAATGTCACAGCGGCTCAGCCTCATTGCGGTGACTCAAGCAGAGGAGCAGGACTACGGCTCCAATGAAGAAAATCAAAAGAAAAGAATAGATGAAATGCATCTATGGATTAAGAATGAAATGTACCAACTAAATATTGATAAACCATACCAAGAAGAGAAAAGCCAAAGAAAAGTAGAAAAGCCTGATGTCTTCAGGTTCACAGCTATTACAGCTGTAACACCTAGAAAGAGAAAGGTGCATTCCAAGTGGGCTTGGAATAAAAAGCACTGCCCAATAAATGCTATTGAGCATTTCAAATTCATAGCAGTCCCGGTTGTCACTCCAAGGAAGAGAGTGATACATAGTGCTATTAAGACAAAGAGGAAGAAAGCAATGTTGCTTTAATCCTCATGTTGTAAATGTCTTTTCCGTCTCTTCCTCCCTTATTGTAAATATCTTTCATCTTGTATTCATCTTGTGATTCCAGTCTTGTTGATGAGAGGCCCCTTCAATATAAAAGGACCTCTCATCCACCCACCATTTTTATGGGGACACATTTGTTATCTCTTGTTACATTATTATTACCAATCAATATTATTTAGTATTTCATTATTAACTCCTCCACCGCCCACATTGCTAATCGCAAGAGACAGGGCACAAATCTGGTTCTTCATTGTGTTGTTGGATGACTAGGTTCAATTTGTCACCTTCTTCCTTGCTATCAGAGTTTCCATTGATATTATTTATTCTTTTCCTAGGATGAGGACAGTCAGGTTGCCTATGCCCCTTGCCTCCGCAGTTCCAGCATTCAAGAGAGGGGTTGGCTTTAACAACAGCATTCCCTTGGAAAGCAGCTAGCACTAGTTCCTTACTGACCTCTTCTGTCTCTCTGGGTTGGGTTTGAAGCTCTCTGCGCCTGTCTCTGGGCTTTTTATTAAGTTCCATCATGTCAATTATTTCTTCCATGACTCCTATAACAGTGGGAAGATCAGCATCAATTGATATCCTACACCGGACATTATGTTCTAGGTGTCCTTTGCATTGGCCTAGTAGTGGCTCATTGATCCCTTCTACGGAAGCTTGAGGATAGACGCAGTCAATTCTCTTTTTCTGAGTCAAACACCATTGGTGAGGTTGATCTCTAACCGGATCAAAGAAATCCTGCTCAAAAGCTTTGAGCATTTTATTTTTCCAAACTTGGGTACCAAATTGTTCTTTGATCAGTCATTTCAAATCCTCCCAAGGAGCATCTCCTACCAGTTCTCTTTTGGAGATAAACCAATCTAAAGCTAACCCTTCAAAAAGTCTGGGCAACCTTACTAGGGCTATTGTTTCTGGTAAACCAGAAGAAATGATATGGTGATCAATATATTTCATAAAACTTATATGATCATATTCTCCTTCTCCAGAGAACTTAGGCCAATCTGTGATAGGGGGCAACAATTTGATAGCTTGCTCTATGTCAGGAGAATAATTCCGGTGAGGAGGAGCAAGATTAAACCTAGGGTTGGGGAATCTAGGCGGAATAGGGCGCTCAGAATGTTTATTAGCTTCAGATTGCGAAATCTGAGACAATTTCACGTCCCTGATATCATTCTTAATCATATTAAGCTGCATATCCATTCAAGTTTTGAGGTCATTGATGGAATTATCAAACTGGTTTTTGTGTTCTCTCAAAATGTTTTCAAATGAAACATTATTTGCAGAAGATAGGTGTTAAATTACATCTTCTCTTAAGGTGGAAAATGATTTCTTATAGTTTATCCTGTTTTTAGTTCTATCCTCTAAGATCAGGGTCTTAATTTCTTCTAGATCAGAAGAAACTCCATTTTTGATAAGGGCAGTGGTTACTACCATGTTCAACTCAAGGAGATACTCAGGACTGCTCAATTTCTCTTGTAATTGGTGGATCTTTTGGAGGCACAAACAAATGTTATTGTCTAAAGAACTAAATTTATTCCTAAGACTATTTGCAAAAGAACTATCTACAACTAGCTCTTGTAGGCCCCCTTTAAAGCTTGAGCTAGAGCTTTCACTTCTGCCCAAATTTTTGTATTGTTGAAATCCTCCTTTGGTTTCCTGTGATTGGAGGATCTTTGCTTTCCCTTTTTGTTGGGAGGAGGTTGGATCTTCTTGAGGTGATCCCATGGATTCAACCCCTTCACATACTCCTCTAGCTCTTGCTTGGTTATAAACTTTTGCAGAGCCTTTTGAGAGATCTGGGCCTGCCTGCAATAGAAGACCTGGATCTTCATGTTGGCCTCTTTCTCCGCTTGTACTACCTTTTGCCACAAGGACATGTGTTCCTTGATCAGCATTTTCCAGGACTCCTCCTGCAGTCCTTGAGAAGGAGCTCAGGAGGAGGAGCTGGGAAAAGGAGCTGGGGATGGGATCCTCTGGATTGGCTGGATACCCAAGTCTTTCATTCTTTGTAGAGTCAACGGATGGATTATTCCGCTTGGCTCTGGAGTGGGTGAGAGAGGTGAAGGGTCCATCTGGTCCTCTGAGTCTAGACATATTTTATTAAAAGCAATCATTAAATTATATAGATGCTTAAAAAAAGTGAGATAATGTGGCTTACCCTCTGAGTTTGGAGTGGCCACAGATTCCTCTCTAGTTGGTGACCTAGGTTGGATGGGAGCTTCTTTAACAGGGTAGTTGTGAACTATTACTAGAGTGGTGACTGGTGGAGCTGCTACCTCTGTAGTGGCAGCAGTTGGAGTTGATGGGGCAGTGGGCAGTCCATACACTAGAAACTACCAGATATAATATTTATAAGTTAGTTTATAATGAAAAATTTTAAAGAGATTTTTGGAAAAATCTCACTTTTTAATGGCTTGGATCTGATATGGGCAGGGGGTTGAGTCTTAGCCCAATCTCTGTGATACTTCAAGATGAGGTTGACACAAAACCTTTCTTCAAATTTTTGTTCCTCTCTGAGTTTTGAGTGGAGAGCAATCAATTTCTTCTGTTCTAAAGGAGATAAAAGTTCCCAATCAGTTGGTTTGTAATTTTTGATATACTCTTCTTTTCGGAGTTTTAGGAGTTTAAGATAGTATTTAATAAGTTCTGCATTGATCTTTAAGTCCACTGCAGAGTATGGAGTCCGTAAAAATATCAGAAAATAATTTTTCAGATTTTTTTGTTTTTTTTAAGTATTTTTGAAGTTTGGTAATTTATAATGATTTTTTTGGAATTTTTGGTTAATTTTTGAAAAATTATTAAAAAATTATTAAAAAATGGCACAGAACCAATAATTATATCAATTATCTCCCAGCCAGACCCCAAATTGTCAGCCTACTAGATGCCAAGGACCTCACTCCTTCTAGCTACTAGAGGTGATAGAAAGTTTGGATCAAAAATAAGATAAAATGCCAGGTATTTGATTTGGCTAAAAGGGTTAAGTTTATTTGTATATTTATAAAATAAATTTAAATGGAGGGTCCAAGACCTTAATGGGGTTTTTGAGCCCTCCGGAACACAGGTATATGTCTTTTAAGGACAATATAGGAGCAATTGTGGTTCCTGAGGGTTGACAAGGATTCCTTTCAAGAAGGGTGTGTGTAATTTCCCTGGGGCATAGGTTACGCAAAACCTACAAAAGGGGTATAAGTCAGCAGGATCACTTACTAGGTCTAGATCCGGAATTATTCTTGATGAATGGGCCAATATTCAAGGATTCAGGGTGCTGGAAGTTGGTACTGGGGCAGGCTGAATGGTTGGTTGTTCAATTTGGCCAAAAAACAAGGATTCAAGAATTATGGTCTACAGTTTTATCAGAAAGTGGTCCAGGATCACACACTCATTTCTTATAAGGGTTTGATGGCTTGAGGACAAAAATATCTGAAGCAATAATGACTATATAACTGGATGAATGTGTTAGAAATGGCTGGGCAAAGGGCCTCTATTTAAATTGTTTGGGTCCCCTCTTAGTACAGTCCTTTTACCAGCCAAAGGAGGGTGACCCAGGCTAGTGCTGAGGCCAAGGAGCCATCAGTGTGTTTTTGTAGACCTGCTCTAGTCACTAAAGAGGTACAGGAAGCCCTATGTCATAATGCTTTGGGCTTGATACACATTTCTGTGCCCTTAATGACCTCACTGTATTGACCAAAGAGGTTGTATTCAATTAATATTTATAAATATAAGCCATGGCTTCCTGAGGCCAGGGGCTTGAACACAGGTCATGGGGACCTTATGCTGCAAGGAAATTTTGAGTCTGAGGCTCTTCTTCTAATATTGGGGTGTGTTAAAGTTCCTTAATTGGACATTACACCCCTAGTTGTGACTAGTTACGTACAGTTTTAATTATAAGGGGTAAGGAGAGTGTTGTATGTATTCCTGGTGTCTTGTGATCCATCTAGCACAAAGCTAGGCCCCTGTTTATGCTCATTACACGCTCTCAGGGTGTTAAAGTAACTCACAGATACCTTTTTAGGTACAAAGATTCCGTACAGGCCCTTTTACAGAGGCCCTGACAACCCTTTGGTACATTTCCAAAAAGGGTGCAGGGCCCATTTTTCCAAATTTTTGGGTTGTTTATCCCCTTTCATAATATTCCCCACCACATTTTGGCGCTCTCTAGCCCCCATGTGATGTGGAACAGGGCTATGGGGTGTATTGGAGGTACCCCACAGCCCGGTTTCCGTTTTGGGAGAGGGGAGGGCTGGCCAGTGAGCCGGCCAGTCACTTTGCGTGGTGGCTTGATTGGTCACTAGGGGCCCGCGCAGGGTAGTCGGTCGACTACTTGCGGGGCCGGCAATAGGTAGCTGCAGCCGCGCAAGGTGGTCGCTTGGCTACCCGCGGGCTGGTGAGTGGCAACTGCCTTGCGTGGTAGTTGCTCAACTACCCGCGAGGATGGTCGCTTGACTACCCGCAAGGCTGGTTGGTAGCTTCCGCCTAGAGCCTGTGTGAGGTAGTTGGGCGACTACTCGCGGGGCCATCTTTGGTCTTGCGCTGTAGAGACTCCTGTGGGATTATATAAAATAAAAGTAGCAAATAGCTTGCTGGCAGTCCTTGAAGGGGAATTTAGTATTACTTCTACTCCTTTGGAGTGTTAGTATATACTAAGAGTGGTTTTGAATTTCCTGCCCTTCTAGTACTATAGTAAGTCTGCACAATAATTTATTTAAATTAATGGCTGGTTTCTTTGAGACTTAATATAGGTATCAGATCAGACCTTGATTAATTATTAACTGTGATATTGGTAGGATTTGTTGAAGAGTAGACCAGATGTATTGGACTATTGGTTAATTTATTGATCAGATATTTCTGATCTTAACCAATACCCCAATATTAAAGGGTTCAAGGGTTTATCAAAGGGCTGGTTCAGGGGAGGACCCAAGGATGGGTTTACCCACAGGGGGCTGGGCAGAGGGAAGGTTGGTAGTTTCTTTTTGTTGTGCTCTCTTTCTTTGTAAAGGGTTATTTATTAACTAATGGGTGGGGTTTCTTTAATATGGTGCTGAATATTTAGGTCACAGAAGAACTCTTATTCAAGCACCTGGTGGGTGGTTTAATTGGTTAAAGATGGGTAATAACTTGGTTTCTGATTTCTTGTTTCCTTTTATAACTGATTCACTACTAATATTTTATCTGGGTAGGTACCAAAGATAGATGGGTTGATGGAGTGAGTTATTTGTGGGGGATTGGTATGGATGGCATGAGATGGGATGTGCCAGATGGCATGAGGAGGTATGAGGATACAACTTGGATAGGGAAGAGAGGCCCTCCTTAAATAGACAATCTGGTCCTCAGGGGATGCTCAGGGCTGCCCCTGAGGGTGCCCTGGGGCTTCCCCTGTTACAGTGGGATACAGGTACATGAGACATTTTAGCTGGTTGGAAAAAGACATTGCATGAAACTGAGGGAATTATGCTGGTTGGAAAAAAGACACTGCATGAAACTGAGGCAATTCTGCTGGTTGGACAAGGCTTTTACAGGTGTTTCCTGCATGCACAGCCCTGCATAAACTGCTGTGAAGTGCAGATACAATATATTCCTGTGCATTACTGGTGGTTTTTTTGGTGTTACTTGCTTCTACCTTCATGTATTTCTTGTGCATTACTGGTGGTCTTGTTTGTTTCTGCATGGTCTTGGCTGCCTGCATATATTGCTGGGTAGCCCTGTGGTACTTGTACTGGTGGTTTGTTTGGTATCACATGCTTCTGACTACATAAATTGCTGTGAGGTGCTGAGGGTTGTTGGTACTGGTAGTTTATTTGGTATCACATGCTTCTGACTGCATAAATTGCTGTGTGGTGCTGAGGGTTGTTGGTACTGGTACTTTGTTTGTATCACATGCTACTGGCTGCATAAATTGCTGTGTGGTGCTGAGGGTTGTTGGTACTGGTACTTTGTTTGAATCACATGCTACTGGCTGCATAAATTGCTGTGTGGTGCTGAGGTTGTTTTGTACTGCATGGTTCTGGTAGTTTGTTTGGTATCACTTCCTCCTGCATATATTGCTCCTGTATACTTCTGCACAGCCTTCTGTATGTATGCTTGCTTATTTGTTTGGTCCTGGTTGAGTCTGGTTTCACTTTCTCCTGCCTGTACTGTTCCTGTATGCTTCTGCACAGCTTTGTGTATGTATATTTGCTTGTTTGGTTGGTTCTGGACTGGTTGCACTGCCTCCTGGATCTGTATACTGTATTCTGGATGAGGTGACTGGATCTGGCATGCTGCACTTCCTCCTGTGTCTGTATGCTGTATTCTGGATGGGGTGACTGGATCTGGCATGCTGGATGAGGTGACTGGATCTGGCATGCTGCACTACCTCCTGTGTCTGTATGCTGTATTCTGAGTGAGGTGACAGGGTTGGTGTATGGTTCTGGTGTTGAGGGTAAACTGTTACTAGTATGTAATTGAGGGTTTAAAAGGTATGTCTTTATGCCTTCCGCAGAGCTGTGACACCTGGTAGGGTATGAGTTTTCCACAGTTGAAGGGTTCTTGGGCTGTATCTTCTAATCCATGAGAGATAGAGGGGTACTTTGGCTGAGTGACTATAGGTTATTTGTGATGTAGAATCCATTTCTGAAGTTACTTTGAGGGTTTGAGCTGTTGTTACACTATAAAAGTGAGTCTGATGGCTATAGGACAGGTTTGGACTACCACAGCACGAGGTAGTTGGGCAACTACTTGCAGGGCCATCATTGGTCCCGGGCAAGGTAGTCGGGCAACTACTTGCAGGGCCATCTTTGGTCCCGCGCGAGGTAGTCAGGCAACTACTCACAGGGCCATCTTTGGTCCTGCGCAAGGTAGTCGCTCGACTACTCGTGGGGCTGGTTGTGCCGTGGCTCCTAGGAGCTGCGCGCCTAGCTGCAAAAAAATGACCCGCGGCTGCGCGCGGGGTTAAGGACAAAACCAGTTTTTGTCCATAACTCCTAAAATAAACACAATTATGGGTTTCTGACAAAATTTTTGGTCAGAAACCTATACCTGCGGATGTGATGGGAGGGTGCACAGGTGAACCATGGTTCTACCTGAAGGAGTGGGATTTTGGGGGTGGTACCAGTGGGTGACCCTACCTGAATTGGCTCCACAAATCCATTTTTTTTATAATATTCTTGAAATTATTACAACTTAAGGTTTTATTCCTTAATTTTATTTTATTTTATTTTTTCCATATTTGTTTATTATTAATTTATATTTTATTTGTTTTTAGGCTTTAGTCAGTTGGTTCTGAATAGTAGCCAGCTGACAACTCTTCTCTGATTAACTTCTGTCAGACCAATCTAATTCAAATGAGGCAATCCAATCCCTACACTCCCCAACAAAACGGACTCGCCAAAAGATTCAATTGCACTATTTTTGAAAGTCTGCAATCCATGATTGAAGACTCCCAAATTGGAACAAATCTATGGCACAAACTTGTTCAATCAGTCAATCTCATTCTCAATCAAATCCCTGCTCACCAAATTCTTCCCTCTCCCTATAAACTTTTTAGAAACAAAGAAATTCCCCTTTCTCTTTTTAAACCCATCGGCATCAATCTGATTTTCCTCGCTCCACCTGGTCTTCCTTGCTCTAAATTCAATCCCAAAGGAATCCCTGTGGTCCTGGTAGGCTACAACAAAGAACTTCTGTCTTACAGAATCATGACTGAAAGTTGCCGGATCTTCAATACCAAACATGTTGAATTCCTAGGCTTCAACCCTGAAAAAACAAACTTGGTTCCTAGATCATCTATCCTGGACAACAATTTGTCTGACCTGCGTCTCCAACTTCCTCCCTCCAAAACACCTAACTTTCCCTCCAAAACCAATCCTGAATCTCCCGACCGCGACACAAGTAACGAAGAGATAGAAGAATTTTCTTTGGAAGGGTTTGTCAGCGCTGAGGAAGAAAATCCTGACTCCGACAAGCTGGTCAAAATTACTTCCACTGCTGATAACTCTGAAACTCAATACTCGCTAAGAACAAGAAATCTCAACGTCAAACCAGTCAAATACATGTTGTAAGACTCCAAGCGGTGCTAAGCCGTGGCAGTTCTGTGGAGGGGAAAGGTGCTGTTTAGGCTGCCCTCCTAGGAGTTACAATAATATTTAAATGTAACCGGAATCAAGGTCCAGAACCTTATGGATGAGAAATCAAACAAAGGGAATAGGGTAAGAGTTGTTGGTAGCTATGGAAACAACACTATCTGAGGCAAGATGGTGCAGGGAAAGACTTGAACAAATAAGTCAAGGTTTGTTCAGAGTTCAATAGAACAAGGCAGTTGTAAGTAACAACGCCCACAAGCTAATAACTCTGGTCATCAGCAGCTGATTAGGAAAGATCAACTCAATCCCAACCAACCTCCAGGTTCTCAATGAACCTGCCCAACTCTCCGCAATCAAGCGCTTGAAGGGTACCAAATAACTGTGGGAGGCTGAACAAAACAAAAGCAATTTGTTTGTGAAGCTCTAGAAGCAAATCAATAACGAATTCGAGCAAGAATATCCCAACACTTCTCAAGGGACTCAAGAATAGCCTGGCAAAATTCAACCTTTAAAGAAGAAGGGAGGTAAAACACTTGAGGTTTTAAGCTTAATAAAACCTCTTCAATCAAACTTGATTGGCTCCAGAAAGATGATCAAGGAGAGATCAAGACCAGCATGGTCGGAAAAAGGGATCAGAGTGGTATAACACACTCAAGAATTCAGACAGACAGGAATTCTTCTTCAACCAGCAAGGCTATTGGTTGGTGATAAGGATCAAGGTCACAAAGGACAGAGTTTGAGTATGGAGGCTAAAAGGATCAAGGGGGCAATCATGGATATACCCGGATAAAAAACGGCTGAGATAGGTGGGGAAGGAAGCCCACAGATAAGTTGATTACTGATGAATGGTCTCCTAGGATGGATTGGATCCTCTCATTCACTGATGCTCCGATGATGGAATGCTGGAATTCTAGGATGCTGGGCCAAAAGGCCGGGGAGAGCCCCTTCTTATATGGGCAGGAGGCCCTGTTAGACTATATACAACGGATTCTACAAATAGAGCGGAAAAGGGAAGGCAACCATGTGGTCACTCGCGTTGGTCTGTGGATGGGCGCGCGTGACAATACCACAGTCACCCACCCCTTGTCCAAAAGCGGAAGTGGGTGGGAGAGTCCCAGGAAAGGTGACGGATGAAGTCCGTGAGAGCGCGGATGGGCGGATAGGAGATTGGTTTGAGAAAGTTGAGTAAATCCTGACGGCTTTGAGATCCACAACTGATAGATCAAGTGCGATGGGAGGTTTGACGGACCAAGGATTGGCCAAATGCTTGCGGGTGCGGTCGGTATGGATTCAGTAGATCATGGATAAGCGCTGCACGACGGTAGCAATGAGGAGATTGGGAGGCGCAACGACAAAGATGAAGACACGCAACAACAAAGATGAGGACGTGCTATAACAACGGGGGAGATGAAAAGCAACACGGATAAAGGACGCGCAACGCGCGCGGATGAAAGGAGCGCGGCGCGGCGCAGCGCAGCGCGCGACGCGATTAGTGGAAGCGCAGCGCGCGGGGCGCGGCGCGCGTTGTAAGACTCCAAACGGTGCTAAGCCGTGGCAGTTCTGTGGAGGGGAAAGGTGCTGTTTAGGCTGCCCTCCTAGGAGTTACAATAATATTTTAATGTAACTGGAATCAAGGTCCAGAACCTTATGGATGAAAAATCAAACCAAGAGAAGAGGATAAGAATTGTCGGTAGCAATGGAAACAACACTATCTGAGACAAGATGGCGCAGGGAAAGACTTGAACAAATAAGTCAAAGTTTTTTCAGAGTTCAATAGAACAAGGCAGTTGTAAGTAACAACGCCCACAAGCTAATAACTCTGGTCGTCAGCAGCTGATTAGGAAAGATCAACTCAATCCCAACCAACCTCCAGGTTCTCAATGAACCTGCCCAACTCTCCGCAATCAAGCGCTTGAAGGGTACCAGATAACTGTGGGAGGCTGAACAAAACAAAAGCAATTTGTTTATGAAGCTCTAGAAGCAAATCAATAACGAATTTGAGCAAGAATATCCCAACACTTCTCAAGGAACTCAAGAATAGCGTGGCGAAATTCAACCCAAAGAAGAAGATAGGTATAACACTCCAGGTTTTAAGCTTAATAAAACCTCTTCAATCAAACGTGATTGGCTCCAGAAAGATGATCAAGGGAGATCAAGACCAGTATGGTTGGAAAAAAGGATCAGAGTGGTATAACACACTCAAGAATTCAGGCAGACAGGAATTCTTCTTCAACCAGCAAGGCTATTGGTTGGTGATAAGGATCAAGGTCACAAAGGAAAGAGTTTTGAGTATGGAGGCTCAAAGGATCAAGGGGCAATCATAGATATACCCGGATAATTTGCTCAGATAAGTGGGGAAGGATGCCCACGGATAAATTGCTTATGATTATGGGATGCTGAGACAATGATGATGCGATGATGATGCGATGATCTCCGATCCTAGGATGATGGAATGCTTCGCCAAAAGGCAGGGGAGAGCCCCTCCTTATATGGGCAGGAGGCCCTGTTAGACTATATACAACGGATTCTACAAATAGAGCAGAAACGGGAAGGCAACCATGTGGTCACTCGCGTTGGTCAAGGATCTGCCAAATGCTTGCGGGTGCGGTCGGGATGGATTCAGTAGATCATGAATGAGCGTCGCGCGACGGTAGCAATGAGGAGATTGGGAGGCGCAACGACAAAGATGAAGACACGCAACAAACAAAGATGGGGACGTTCTATAACAACGGCGGAGATGGGAAGCAACACGGATAAAGAACGCGCGACGCGCGCGGATGAAAGGAGCGCGGCGCGGCGCGGCGCGGGGCGGAGCGCGAAGCAGAGCGCGACGCGGAGCGCGACGCGGATAATGGAAGCGCAGCGCGGGTAAACAATAGTTGGATGAGCCTGAGGATAAGTTGTCCAGCCGGGCGGTACGTTTGCAACAGTTTATGAATTGAGGTCTTAAGGCGGTCCGGGTGTCCAGGATGGGGCACCACATCTCTCCCCAACTTACAGACTGTCCCTAGTCTGCTCCCGAGTTTGATGCCATAGGAAGAAAGAAAGGAAAGACAGATGATTGAAACCAAAGAATGGCCATTTTGATCTTGAGAGTGGTTGAAGAGTTGAGGAAAATATCTTGATTCTTTCAAATGAACCCTAGAAGCGGCAGGAATAGAACAAGGAGGGCGTCCCAGGTGCTCACATATGTGGCATACAGTAGAGTTTTACAACAAAAACGCAGCAAATGACCCTGGTGGTGCACAATGGGGAGGACTTACTTCTGAGATAAGTTGCCCCCACGACAATGGAACTTCTTGACTTGATCAGCAGAGAACCTTCTGGCCAACCGAGTACCATCCAGCTCCTCCAAAACATAAGATCCACCTCTAACTTGATGAACCACTCGATAAGGGCCATTCCAACGATTAGAGAAAAGCTTGCCCCACTGGGTTTCCAAAGATCAATTATAAGCTAAAACTAGGTCACCAGGGTTCAAGGGCTCCCTGATTCGATTAGAGTGCTTTTCCTCCCAATACTGGACGGATTTTGCTCTGGCCTCCATCATTGTTTGATAAGCTTCATCACGAATGTCTTCACTTCGCTCCAGTTGCTTGGATCTAGCAACTAACAGATCAGTGGTTGAGGACACCTCTTCCCAAGAGATACCCAAGAAAGATTCCATTTCCAGATCCAAAGGAAGGACTGCTCTTTGACCAAAGATGATTTTGTAAGGTGAGTAGCCAGTAGTCCTTTTGGTTGAGATTCGATCAGAAAAGAGAACAAGAGGAAGGAATTTGCCACAATTCTTCCCACTTTCACCAGCCAGTTTAACAAGTGCAGCCTTCAAAGGGGCATGGCCTCGTTCCACCATGCCTTGGCCTTCAGGATAATAAGGAGTAGTAACTCTATGTTTTCCAGGAAGGGATTGGATCATTTCAGCAAGCTTGCCCCCAAATTCAGAGCCACCATCAGTAGAGTAAGATCGAGCCAGGCCATAACGCATTGTCCAGGTCTCGTAGAGGAAAGCTGCCACTGATTCAGAGCTAAGGTTCTTAAGAAATTTCGCTTCAACCCATCCGGAAAAATCATCCCTAGCCACAATGAGGTACTTAGCACCACCTGCCTTAATATGAACCACATCCATAGCAATCCTTCCAAAGACAGTGGACTCCCCAGTAGGATAACGAATTTTGGCTGGGCGCCTAAGATCACGTTTTTGGCAAACTTCACAACTCTTGCACCATTGGGAGACGGATTTCTTCAAAGATGGCCACCAGAATTGTTCGGATAATCGTCGATAAGTTTCAGTTTCCCCACGATGACCAAGGCCTTCATGGAGACTTTCAAGGATGGAATCTTGTTTAGAGGGAATAGTAACGACAATAAGAGCACAAGGATTGCCCCTCTTCATAAGTCTAGAGCCTTGAACAAAAAAATTAGAAGACTTTCGTTTGAGAGATCGAAATTCCTTAGCAGAGAGATCAGGAGGTTTTTGAAGAGTTGAAAGGTACTGCTCTAATTTAAACCAGAAGCCTTGTTGAAAGCCAGAATAATTTTGTGAAGAAAAAGAGAAAATAGGTCGAATTAAGGGTTCCTCTTCATTGAAATTGGTCCCAACATCAGATTCGTTGTCCCCAAGAGGTCGTCAAGATAAACCGTCAGGCATGGTGAAAGATTTTCCAGGCCTGTGAACAATATCAAAAGAGAAAAGCTGGATAAAGGCCACCCAATGAGTCATAGGAGCATTGGGAATACTGGGAGCGTTGATCATTTCAATGATGGATCGGGCATCAACTTGCAATTCGAAATGTTGGCCCCAGAGAACGGTTTGAAGTTTCTTCATCATTTGAGCCACACCACAGAGTTCCAGTTTGGGCTGGGAGTATCTGGATTCTACATCTGAAAACAACAAAGATTCATAAAGAACAGGATGGTCCCAACCATTTTCATCTTCCTGGGTAAGGACGGCCCCAACAGATTGACAACTAGAGTCGACAGCCAGCTTGATCTTGCCAGCTCCAGGTCCGTAAGAGATCTTTTTCAAAACTATGTCTTCACCAACTATCCTTTTGAGTAGCTGGAAAGCACATTCACAATCTTGGGTCCAAATCCATTCAGCATCTTTTCTGGTTAGATGACGCAAGGGTGCACAGATTTTGGATAAATATGGGATAAAGATTCTAACATAAGTGACAACACCTAGAAAGCCCCTAACTTCAGTTGGATTGATTGGGGTAGGCCAAGAGATGATTTTGTTGACTTTGGCTGGTGCCATCCTTCTTCCTTCCTTGCAGACCACATGACCAACAATTTCAAGAGCAGGGACACAAGCCGCCAGTTTGGATCCAGAGACAGTAAGGCCAGATTCCTCGATTCGAAACAGAATCCTCTCCAAGGTAGTAGCATATTCCCAGATAAAACAACGAATTCCTGAATGCCAAGGTAAGAGCTCATTATCATAGTCAGATACTGGACCTTTAATTCCGCCATCGTCAATAAAGATACCAGCATGATCAGGGATTTCATCCTGGAGGATCCACATCATCTGAGCCTGATAGACTGCGACCGAGTTGGTGGCTCCTTGAGGCAATCGAGTAAGTTGAAATCGACCAAGAGGAGTGTCGAAAGTAGTGAGAGGACAAGAAATAGGATGTAAGGATCGTTCGTCATAGCCACCCATAATATCCCCTAGACCATAGCAAGCTCTTCCCGCAAAGGATTCAACAAATTCTTCAGTAGCAGGAGGGATACCAGAGTCTTTAATAGTAACTTTATTAAGAGGTTGAAGATCATGAACTATTCTAAGTTTACCATTACTCTTGAGGACACAGAAGACGGGGCTGGAGTAACTAGAAGTTGACTGTTCATACAGGCCAGTTCGAACTCGTTCCCGGACCAACTTGATGAATTCGTCAACTTTAGCAGCAGGGATAGGGATCTTTTTCTTTTGCCAAGGATCATGTTCAACTACAGGGATGATATAAGGGAGGCCATAGGATTCCCGCAAGAGACCTCTCTCTTCTTCACAGAAAGCAATAGATTTTTCTCTTCAGACGTTCTTCAGTGACCCGTCCATTAGGCACAAAGGGACCAGTAAGAGATTGAGGAAGACCACAGTAAGGATCGCGAGATAGAGGAGGACGCATAAGGGGAGGATTGAGGTTGAGAGGCATAGGCTGGTTGACTGGTTGGATCTTTTTAGCAACTGGTTTATACTTAGTGGCAAAAGAGAGAAGTTCTTGTTTCCTCCAAGAGTTGACCAGAGAGACTTGATTACAAAAGCTGATTCCACGTTCCAACATCTTCCAAGTCCGATGTTCTGCAATATCCTTGAAGGGCGCCTTTTCCATAAAAGGAGAACCAGGAGATAATACGTTGCTCACATGTGTGGCACAAGGTAGGGTTTCGAAAATGACGGTAAAAGATTGCCCTGGCAGTGCACAATTGGGAGGACTTACTTGTACCCCAAATTGCCTCCACTGCAGCCCATATTCCTTCATACCAAAATCGCCAAAAACAGAATTGCAATTAGGATCTAGTTTAGACTCATTGCGGAGATTCAAACCGGAACTGAGAGAAGATTGATCAGACTTAAAAGTAGAAGGAAAAGAAGACACAACAGATCCAGAGAGAGAAGGAGATGGAGGAGAGATATTTTTGGATTTTTCTATTTTGATATGTTTCTGTTTTTTAATATTCTTGAGCTCAGAAGAGAATGATGAAAGGAATGAAAAATAAGCCTGACGGAGGGGAGTTGACCCTTGAGTTGCAGTCTGAGGCTGAAAAGAACTACAATCATTAGTAGGATCAACTATTCCCCTAAAAAATGAGAGGAACTAGAGTTATCCTTCTGCTTTCCCTTAAAAGATGATTTGGGAGAATAACCAGGAAAATCTCTTTCCCAACAACCAGAATCCAAAGAGCAAAGAGGGACTTCAATTTTCCTGCCATCAGCATCAGGGAGAAGGATTCTCTCCCCAACTTGATCAGAAAACATCAGGGTTGCACCAAAGTCCATTAAGAAGGGTTGTCCCAAGATCATAGGACTGTCCAAACGAGTAATCCAAAAATGGCAGGTTCCAACGATATTTCCACCAATCCTGACTGGTACATCTTCAGCAATACCAACCAGTTCACAAGCTTGATTTACTATCCCATACACTGCAGAGTTGAAGCTGACCCTAGGACTAAGTTTGAGCTTGCAGGCCATAGCATCCGAGATTAAGTTAAGCTGAGATCCAGAATCCACAAGAGGAGAAACAGTTTTAGCTGAGTCACCAAGATAACAAGGAAGAAATCCAAGGGGACAGGAATAAAGATTGGATTCTATAGAAGGACTGGTTCCACCAGAGTCCTCCATTAAAGTGCCAGAGGAGACTTTGAGTTCTTCAGGGCCAATTTCCACACGTCAACGAGAGACCCATTTCTTCATTCCTTCAGCAACAGATGGAGAGATCGATAGGAGTTCAGCCACAGATAGATCAGGAATTTTGAGATCAGAAATTTTCTTTAATACTCCCTCCACAGCATTAGGGTGATCCTTGGAGATGCCTCTTTCAAATCGAACTTTTGGCTGGGTGGGGGGAGGAAGTTCAGGTGACGCAGGATCTAAGATTGGATTAGAAGGTTGAGGTAAGGGAGAAGGATCAGGGCGATCTGGGAACCTTTCCATGAGTGGTTCCTTTTCCACCTCCATGTCTTCTACATCAGAGGAAGGAGGCTCAAGTGTTGATCGACGTTTAACGGGTTTTTGAAGGATTGAAGTTGGCAAGGAAGGAGCCTTATGAGGTTTAGGTTCCTCATGTCGTTTCCTGGCTGGATCGGATTGATTAGTAGTCCCAGCAAGACTAGAGGAAGAAATGGCTGGAGGATACCAAGGTTGGAGGGTACCACAGGATGATCGAAATTCAAAGGAAGCAAGAGATGCTTTCACAGGAGGTGATGGCTGGTAAGAGGCCACCACATGTCGGATAGGACGAGACGAGTCAAAAGGGATTAGGGCACCATTAGGGAGGAAGTAATTGTTTCCCCTCTGCTCTACCAACTTTTCCTTTAAGTCCTTCTGAAGTTCTTGACATCGTCCGGTTCCATGGCCTTCCCTATGACAGTAGTAACAGACCAGAGTTGATTTGGGGACAGAAGAAGGAGTTTTAGGAGTAGCTAGCAAAGAAATCTTTTGATCTATTTTGTTCTCAAAGGCTCTAAGTAACTTGGTGATTTCATCTATAGTAGTAGGTTCTCGATTGGAATTAGGATCTGCTTTAGGCCTACGATTTGCCTCCATTTTAATCATAATATCGTTTGACTCTTTAAAAGAAGGAGCATGGACTGGTTCAGTAGTTCTAGGCTTTTCAAAGGTAAGAGCAGTTTGACCTTTCATGACTTTATCCACAGTACTCCTAAGGGTAAGAAAAATAGGGAGCTTGAATCAATTATCCCTGGTAGTAATCATGGATCCAGATTTGACCAGTTCGTCTTTAATCCTTTCCTGCACAGCCGACGAAAAAGATTGAAAGAACTTTGCTCAAATTTTGTCCACTGTGTCAATGTGATCGTTTCGGATAAGATAGTTTTGAATGGGGTCCCAAGACTTCCTAAAGGTCTGATAGTCAGAGGCTGAAGAAATACCACCATTTGAGATCCACTGAGAAACCAGAGCATCCAAATCCTGCAGAGTAAACCTAGCCACATCTATTTTACCCCAGTATGCCAACATAGCCTCCCTGAGAAGCGTCCAGTTGTGGGATTCAAATCCCTCGAAAGACTCTATTACCTCCATAACTTCATCTGAGGAGATAAAGAATCGCAACTGATAAGCCATATCGAATTCACTAGCTCCGTCCACTTCAGCAGCCATTTCGTAGGAGTCCAAGAATCGCTTGACATTTGTACCGTTGAAGCCTAAGTTCTTGTTCTGGGGTTTGATCTTTACCATCTTAGGTCAAACAGAGGTGGTTGGAGTAGCGGGAGATGCCATATCAAATAACAGAGTTCCTAGGGGATCCAAAGAGCAGATTTCCAAAGTGGCTCACGAGTGTGGCAAGAGTAGGGTTTTGCCAAAAACGACAAGTATCTTGCCCGAGCGGTGCACAAATTGGGAGGACTTACTTCTAGACCAAGCTGCCTCCACGGATCGAAAAAGGGACAAACAGAAAAAGAAAGAGAAATTGGATAGGATTTCGGAGTTGATTCTTCAAGTTGGGACTGTAAATCCCAAGGTTGCTGGTTCGATCCCAGCCCGGGGGACCAAATGTAAGACTCCAAACGGTGCTAAGCCGTGGCAGTTCTGTGGAGGGGAAAGGTGCTGTTTAGGCTGCCCTCCTAGGAGTTACAATAATATTTTAATGTAACCGGAATCAAGGTCCAGAACCTTATGGATGAGAAATCAAACCAAGAGAAGAGGATAAGAATTGTCGGTAGCAATGGAAACAACACTATCTGAGACAAGATGGCGCAGGGAAAGACTTGAACAAATAAGTCAAAGGTTGTTCAGAGTTCAATAGAACAAGGCAGTTGTAAGTAACAACGCCCACAAGCTAATAACTCTGGTCGTCAGAAGCTGATTAGGAAAGATCAACTCAATCCCAACCAACCTCCAGGTTCTCAATGAACCTGCCCAACTCTCCGCAATCAAGCGCTTGAAGGGTACCAGATAACTGTGGGAGGCTGAACAAAACAAAAGCAATTTGTTTATGAAGCTCTAGAAGCAAATCAATAACGAATTTGAGCAAGAATATCCCAACACTTCTCAAGGAACTCAAGAATAGCGTGGCGAAATTCAACCCAAAGAAGAAGGGAGGTATAACACTCCAGGTTTTAAGCTTAATAAAACCTCTTCAATCAAACGTGATTGGCTCCAGAAAGATGATCAAGGGAGATCAAGACCAGTATGGTCGGAAAAAAGGATCAGAGTGGTATAACACACTCAAGAATTCAGGCAGACAGGAATTCTTCTTCAACCAGCAAGGCTATTGGTTGGTGATAAGGATCAAGGTCACAAAGGAAAGAGTTTTGAGTATGGAGGCTCAAAGGATCAAGGGGCAATCATAGATATACCCGGATAATTTGCTCAGATAAGTGGGGAAGGATGCCCACGGATAAATTGCTTATGATTATGGGATGCTGAGACGATGATGATGCGATGATGATGCAATGATCTCCGATCCTAGGATGATGGAATGCTTCGCCAAAAGGCAGGGGAGAGCCCCTCCTTATATGGGCAGGAGGCCCTGTTAGACTATATACAACGGATTCTACAAATAGAGCGGAAACGGGAAGGCAACCATGTGGTCACTCGCGTTGGTCAAGGATCTGCCAAATGCTTGCGGGTGCGGTTGGGATGGATTCAGTAGATCATGAATGAGCGTTGCGCGACGGTAGCAATGAGGAGATTGGGAGGCGCAACGACAAAGATGAAGACACGCAACAAACAAAGATGGGGACGTTCTATAACAACGGCGGAGATGGGAAGCAACACGGATAAAGAACGCGCGACGCGCGCGGATGAAAGGACCGCGGCGCGGCGCAGCGCGGCGCGGGGCGGAGCACGAAGCAGAGCGCGAAGCGGAGCGCGACGCGGATAATGGAAGCGCAGCGCGGGTAAACAATAGTTGGATGAGCCTGAGGATAAGTTGTCCAGCCGGGCGGTACGTTTGCAACAGTTTATGAATTGAGGTCTTAAGGCGGTCCGGGTGTCCAGGATGGGGCACCACAGCGTGCGTGGGTAAATAATGGTTTGGATGAGCCTGAGGATAAGTTGTTCAGCCGGGCGGTACGTTTGGGCAACAGTTTATGGATTGAGGTCTTAAGGCAGCCAGGGTGTCCAGGATGGGGCACCACATCTCTCCCCAACTTACAGACTGTCCCTAGTCTGCTCCCGAGTTTGATGCCATAGAAAGAAAAGAAAGGAAAGACAGATGATTGAAACCAAAGAATGGCCATTTTGATCTTGAGAGTGGTTGAAGAGTTGAGGAAAATATCTTGATTCTTCCAAATGAACCCTAGAAGCGGCAGTATTAGAACAAGGAGGGCGTCCCAGGTGCTCACATATGTGGCATACAGTAGAGTTTTACAACAAAAATGCAGCAAATGACCCTGGTGGTGCACAATGGGGAGGACTTACTTCTGAGATAAGTTGCCCCCACAACAATGGAACTTCTTGAATTGATCAGCAGAGAACCTTCTGGCCAACCAAGTACCATCCAGCTCCTCCAAAACATAAGATCCACCTCTAACTTGATGAACCACTCGATAAGGGCCATTCCAACGATTAGAGAAAAGCTTGCCCCACTGGGTTTCCAAAGATCGATTATAAGCTAAAACTAGGTCACCAGGGTTCAAGGGCTCCCTGATTTGATTAGAGTGCTTGTCCTCCCAATACTGGACGGATTTTGCTCTGGCCTCCATCATCGTTTGATAAGCTTCATCACAAACGTCTTCACTTCGCTCCAGTTGCTTGGATCTAGCAACTAACAGATCAGTGGTTGAGGACACCTCTTCCCAAGAGATACCCAAGAAAGATTCCATTTCCAGATCCAAAGGAAGGACTGCTCTTTGAACAAAGATGATTTCATAAGGTGAGTAGCCAGTAGTCCTTTTGGTTGAGATTCAATCAGAAAAGAGAACAAGAGGAAGGAATTTGCGACAATTCTTGCCACTTTCACCAGCCAGTTTAACAAGTGCAGCCTTCAAAGGGGCATGGCCTTGTTCCACCATGCCTTGGCCTTCAGGATAATAAGGAGTAGTAACTCTATGTTGTCCAGGAAGGGATCGGATCATTTCAGCAAGCTTGCCCCCAAATTCAGAGCCACCATCAGTAGAGTAAGATCAAGCCAGGCCATAACACATTGTCCAGGTCTCATAGAGGAAAGCTGCCACTGATTCAGAGCTAAGTTTCTTAAGAAATCTTGCTTCAACCCATCCAGAAAAATCATCCCTAGCCACAATGAGGTACTTAGCACCACCTGCCTTAATATGAACCACATCCATAGCAATCCTTCCAAAGACAGTGGACTCCCCAGTAGGATAACGAATTTTGGCTGGGCGCCTGAGATCACCTTTTTGACAAACTTCACAATTCTTGCACCATTGGGAGATGGATTTCTTCAAAGATGGCCACCAGAATCGTTCGGATAATTGTTGATAAGTTTCAGTTTCCCCACTATGACCAAGGCCTTCATGGAGACTTTCAAGGATAGAATCTTGTTTAGAGGGAATAGTAACAACAATAAGAGCACAAGGATTGCCCCTCTTCATAAGTCTAGAGCCTTGAAGAAAAAAATTAGAAGACTTTCGTTTAAGAGATCAAAATTCCTTAGCAGAGAGATCAGGAGGTTTTTGAAGATTTGAAAGGTACTGCTCTAATTTAAACCAGAAGCCTTGTTGAAAGCCAGAATAATTTTGTGAAGAAAAAGAGAAAATAGGTCGAATTAAAGGTTCCTCTTCATTGAAATCGGTTCCAACATCAGATTTGTTGTCCCCAAGAGGTTGTCAAGATAAACCGTCAGGCATGGTGAAAGATTTTCAAGGCCTGTGAACAATATCAAAAGAGAAAAGCTGGATAAAGGCCACCCAACGAGTCATAGGAGCATTGGGAAGACTGGGAGCGTTGATCATTTCAATGATGGATCGAGCATCAACTTGCAATTCGAAATGTTGGCCCCAGAGAACGGTTTGAAGTTTCTTCATCATTTGAGCCACACCACAGAGTTCCAGTTTGGGCTGGGAGAATCTAGATTCTACATCTGAAAACAACAAAGATTCATAAAGAGCAGGACGGTCCCAACCATTTTCATCTTCCTGAGTAAGGACGGCCCCAAAAGATTGATAACTAGAATCAACAGCCAGCTTGATATTGCCAGCTCCAGGTCCATAAGAGATCTTTTTCAAAACTATGTCTTTACCAACTATCCTTTTGAGTAGCTGGAAAGCACATTCACAATCTTGGGTCCAAATCCATTCAGCATCTTTTCTGGTTAGACGACGCAAGGGTGCACAGATTTTGGATAAAGATGGGATAAAGATTCTAACATAAGTGACAACACCTAGAAAGCCCCTAACTCCAGTTGGATTGATTGGGGTAGGCCAAGAGATGATCTTGTTGACTTTGGCTGGTGCCATCCTTCTTCCTTCCTTGCAGACCACATGACCAACAATTTTTAGAGCAGGGAAACAAGCCGCCAGTTTGGATCCAGAGACAGTAAGGCCAGATTCCTCGATTCGAAACAGAATCCTCTCCAAGGTAGTAGCATATTCCCAGATAAAACAACAAATTCCTGAATGCCAAGGTAAGAGCTCATTATCATAGTCAGATACTGGACCTTTAATTCAGCCATCGTCAATAAAGATACCAGCATGATCAGGGATTTCATCCTGGAGGATCCACATCATCTGAGCCTGATAGACTGTAAACAAGTTGGTGGCTCCTTGAGGCAATTGAGTAAGTTGAAATCGACCAAGAGGAGTGTTGAAAGTAGTGAGAGGACAAGAAATAGGATGTAAGGATCGTTTGTCATAGCCACCCATAATATCCCCTAGACCATAGCAAGCTCTTCCCGCAAAGGATTCAACAAATTCTTCAGTAGCAGGAGGCATACCAGAGTCTTTAATAGTAACTTTATTAAGAGGTTGAATATCATGAACTATTCTAAGTTTACCATTACTCTTGAGGACACAGAAGACGGGGCTGGAGTAACTAGAAGTTGACTGTTCATACAGGCCAGTTCGAACTTGTTCCCAGATCAACTTGATGAATTCGTCAACTTTAGCAGCAGGGATAGGGATCTTTTTCTTTTGCCAAGGATCATGTTCAAATACAGGGATGATATAAGGGAGGCCATAGGATTCCCGCAAGAGAACTCTCTCTTCTTCACAGAAAGCAATAGATTTTTCTCTTAGAGATAAGACATTTTTGATTAAATTTAACTCATCAGGAAGAAGCCATCCATCTGGACCAAAGTTGACAACCTTTAGACGTTCTTCAGTGACCCGTCCGTTAGGCACAAAGGGACCATTAAGAGATTGAGGAAGACCACAGTAAGGATCGCGAGATAGAGGAGGACGCATAAGGGGAGGATTGAGGTTGAGTGGCATAGGCTGGTTGACTGGTTGGATCTTTTTAGCAACTGGTTTATACTTAGTGGCAAAAGAGAGAAGTTCTTGTTTCCTCCAAGAGTTGACCAGAGAGACTTGATTACAAAAGCTGAGTCCAAGTTCCAACATCTTCCAAGTCCAATGTTCTGCAATATCCTTGAAGGGTGCCTTTTCCATAAAAGCAGAACCAGGAGATAATACGTTGCTCACATGTGTGGCACAAGGTACAGTTTCAAAAATGACTGTAAAAGATTGCCCTGGCAGTGCACAATTGGGAGGACTTACTTGTACCCCAAATTGCCTCCACTGCAGCCCATATTCCTTCATACCAAAATCACCAAAAACAGAATTGCAATTAGGATCTAGTTTAGACTCATTGCGGAGATTCAAACCGGAACTGAGAGAAGATTGATCAGACTCAAAAGTAGAAGGAAAAGAAGACACAACAGATCCAGAGAGAGAAGGAGATGGAGAAGGAGTATCTTTGGATTTTTCTATTTTGATATGTTTTTGTTTTTTTATATTCTTGAGCTCAGAAGAGAATGATGAAAGGAATTAAAAATAAGCCTGAGAGATGGGAGTTGACCCTTGAGTTGCAGTCTGAGGCTGAAAAGAACTACAACCATCGGTAGGATCAACTATTCCCCTAAAAAATGAGAGGAACTAGAGTTATCCTTCTGCTTCCCCTTAAAAGATGATTTGGGAGAATGACCAGGAAAATCTCTTTCCCAACGACCAGAATCCAAGGAGCAAAGAGGAACTTCAATTTTTCTGCCATCAGCATCAGGGAGAAGAATTCTCTCCCCAACTTGATCAGAAAACATCAGGGTTGCACCAAAGTCCATTAAGAAGGGTCGTCCCAAGATCATAGGACTGTCCAAACGAGTAATCCAAAAATGGCAGGCTCCAACGATATTTCGACCAATCCTGACCGGTACATCTTCAGCAATAACAACCAGTTCACAAGCTTGATTTCCTATCCCATACACTGCAGAGTTGAAGCTGACCCTAGGACTAAGTTTGAGCTTGCAGGCCATAGCATCCAAGATTAAGTTAAGCTGAGATCCAGAATCCACAAGAGGAGAAACAGTTTTAGCTGAGTCACCAAGATAACAAGGAAGAAAGCCAAGGGGACAGGAATAAAGATTGGATTCTATAGAAGGACTGGTTCCACCAGAGTCCTCTATTAAAGTGCCAGAGGAGACTTTGAGTTCTTCAGGGCCAATTTCCACACGTCGACAAGAGACCCATTTCTTCATTCCTTCAGCAACAGATGGAGAGATTGATAGGAGTTCAGCCACAGATAGATCAGGAATTTTGAGATCGGAAATTTTATTTAATACTCCCTCCACAGCATTGGGGTGATCCTTGGAGATGCCTCTTTCAAATCAAACTTTGGGCTGGGTGGGGGGAGGAAGTTCAGGTGACGCAGAATCTAAGATAGGATTAGAAGGTTGAGGTGAGGGAGAAGGATCAGGGTGATCTGGGAACCTTTCCACGAGTGGTTCCCTTTCCACCTCCATGTCTTCTACATCAGAGGAAGGAGGCTCAAGTGATGATCGGCGTTTAACGGGTTTTCGAAGGATTGAAGTTGGCAAGGAAGGAGCCTTATGAGGTTTAGGTTCCTCATGTCGTTTCCTGGCTGGATCGGATTGATTAGTAGTCCCAGCAAGACTAGAGGAAGAAATGGCTGGAGGATACCAAGGTTGGAGGGTACCACAGGATGATCGAAATTCAAAGGAAGCAAGAGATGCTTTCACAGGAGGTGATGGCTGGTAAGAGGCCACCACATGTTGGATAGGACGAGATGAGTCAAAAGGGATTAGGGCACCATTAGGGAGGAAGTAATTGTTTCCCCTCTGCTCTACCAACTTTTCCTTTAAGTCCTTCTGAAGTTCTTGACATCGTCCGGTTCCATGGCCTTCCCTATGACAGTAGTAACAGACCAGAGTTGATTTGGGGACAGAAGAAGGAGTTTTAGGAGTAGCTAGCGAAGAAATCTTTTGATCTATTTTGTTCTCAAAGGCTCTAAGTAACTTGGTGATTTCATCTATAGTGGTAGGTTCTCAATTGGAATTAGGATCTGCTTTAGGCCTACGATCTGCCTCCATTTTAATCATAATATTGTTTGACTCTTTAAAAGAAGGAGCATGGACTGGTTCAGTAGTTCTAGGCTTTTCAAAGGTAAGAGCAGTTTTACCTTTCATGAATTTATCCACAGTACTCCTAAGGGTAAGAAAAATAGGGAGCTTGAATCGATTATCCCTGGTAGTAATCATGGATCCAGATTTGACCAGTTCTTCTTTAATCCTTTCCTGCACAGTCAATGAAAAAGATTGGAAGAACTTTGCTCGAATTTCGTCCACTGTGTCAATGTGATCGTTTTGAATAAGATAGTTTTGAATGGGATCCCAAGACTTTCTAAAAATCTGATAGTCAGAGGCTGAAGAAATACCACCATTGGAGATCCACTGAGAAACCAGAGCATCCAAATCCTGCAGAGTAAACCTAGCCACATCTATTTTACCCCAGTATGCCAACATAGCCTCCCTGAGAAGCGTCCATTTGTGGGATTCAAATCCCTCAAAAGACTCGATTACCTCCATAACTTCATCAGAGGAGATAAAGAATTGCAACTGATAAGCCATATTGAATTCACAAGCTCCATCCACCTCAGCAGCCATTTTGTAGGAGTCCAAGAATTGCTCAACATTTGTACCTTTGAAGCCTAAGTTCTTGTTCTGGGGTTTGATCTTTACCATCTTAGGTCAGACAGAGGTGGTTGGAGTAGCAGGAGATGCCATATCAAATAACAGAGTTTCTAGGGGATCCAAAAGAGCAGATTTCCAAAGTGGCTCATGAGTGTGGCAAGAGTAGGGTTTTGCCCAAAAACAACAAGTATCTTGCCCAAGCGGTGCACAAGTTGGGAGGACTTACTTCTGGACCAAGCTGCCTCCACGGATCAGAAAAGGGAACAAACAGAAAAAGAAAGAGAAATGGGGTAGGATTTCGGAGTTGATTCTTCAAGTTGGGAGTGTAAATCCCAAGGTTGCTGGTTCAATCCCGGCCCGGGGGACCAAATGTAAGACTCCAAACGGTGCTAAGCCGTGGCAGTTCTGTGGAGGGGAAAGGTGCTGTTTAGGCTGCCCTCCTAGGAGTTACAATAATATTTAAATGTAACCGGAATCAAGGTCCAGAACCTTATGGATGAGAAATCAAACAAAGGGAATAGGGTAAGAGTTGTCGGTAGCTATGGAAACAACACTATCTGAGGCAAGATGGTGCAGGGAAAGACTTGAACAAATAAGTCAAGGTTTGTTCAGAGTTCAATAGAACAAGGCAGTTGTAAGTAACAACGCCCACAAGCTAATAACTCTGGTCATCAGCAGCTGATTAGGAAAGATCAACTCAATCCCAACCAACCTCCAGGTTCTCAATGTACCTGCCCAACTCTCCGCAATCAAGCGCTTGAAGGGTACCAGATAACTGTGGGAGGCTGAACAAAACAAAAGCAATTTGTTTGTGAAGCTCTAGAAGCAAATCAATAACGAATTCGAGCAAGAATATCCCAACACTTCTCAAGGGACTCAAGAATAGCGTGGCAAAATTCAACCTTTAAAGAAGAAGGGAGGTATAACACTCCAGGTTTTAAGCTTAATAAAACCTCTTCAATCAAACTTGATTGGCTCCAGAAAGATGATCAAGGAGAGATCAAGACCAGCATGGTCGGAAAAAGGGATCAGAGTGGTATAACACACTCAAGAATTCAGACAGACACGAATTCTTCTTCAACCAGCAAGGCTATTGGTTGGTGATAAGGATCAAGGTCACAAAGGACAGAGTTTGAGTATGGAGGCTCAAAGGATCAAGGGGGCAATCATGGATATACCCGGATAAAAAACGGCTGAGATAGGTGGGGAAGGAAGCCCACAGATAAGTTGATTACTGATGAATGGTCTCCTAGGATGGATTGGATCCTCTCATTCACTGATGCTCCGATGATGGAATGCTGGAATGCTAGGATGCTGGGCCAAAAGGCCGGGGAGAGCCCCTTCTTATATGGGCAGGAGGCCCTGTTAGACTATATACAACGGATTCTACAAATAGAGCGGAAAAGGGAAGGCAACCATGTGGTCACTCGCGTTGGTCTGTGGATGGGCACGCGTGACAATACCACAGTCACCCACCCCTTGTCCGAAAGCGGAAGCGGGTGGGAGAGTCCCAGGAAAGGTGACGGATGAAGTCCGTGAGAGCGCGGATGGGCGGATAGGAGATTGGTTTGAGAAAGTTGAGTAAATCCTGACGGCTTTGAGATCCACGACTGATAGATCAAGTGCAATGGGAGGTTTGACGGACCAAGGATTTGCCAAATGCTTGCGGGTGCGGTCGGGATGGATTCAGTAGATCATGGATGAGCGCTGCACAACGGTAGCAATGAGGAGATTGGGAGGCGCAACGACAAAGATGAAGACACGCAACAACAAAGATGAGGACGTGCTATAAAAACGGCGGAGATGACAAGCAACACGGATAAAGGACGCGCGACGCGCGCGGATGAAAGGAGCGTGTCGCGGCGCGCGACGCGGTTAATGGAAGCGCAGCGTGCGTGGAGCGGCGCGCGTGCGCGGGTAAATAATGGTTTGGATGAGCCTGAGGATAAGTTGTTCAGCCGGGCGGTACGTTTGCGCAACAGTTTATGGATTGAGGTCTTAAGGCAGCCAGGGTGTCCAGGATGGGGCACCACAACGTACCTTAACAAATGTCTGGATTCCTATAAAGACACCATTGACAAAGAATTTGATAACATCAAAAGTCAAGATGTCTGGGAAGATCAATTTTCTGTTCCCTCCAAATATCTCAATACCACCCTTGTTCTGAAGACCAAGCCTTCCAAAGACTCCAGTAATGAGCAAAAGAAAGCCAGACTGTGTATCCAGGTTTTCTAGAAAGTTCACGGAGTAGACTATTTTGACACTTTTTCCCCAACCAGAAATTTTCCTCCCTACTTGCCTTACTCACTCTCTGTCAAGACAAAAACCTGAAGATCAAACAGTTTGATGTCAAGGCCGCTTTCCTACATGATAGTGCAAAATTATCATCTTTCAATAGCACAATTTGAATTCAAATCATGGGTCTGTATGAATATAATCAATTTTAAGATGAAATTCAGGATGTTCCATAAAGATATTTTACTTTAAATTAACATTCAAACATTCTAGGACTGCCCTTGTAAAATACATGGGCAAATCATGAGCATTCAATATGGTACATTGATTCAAAATCTTTTCCAAAATACAAAATCTACCCTTAAGTTTCCTTCCCCCTCCTCAGAATATAAATATTCAAAATGGATGCAATAGAAAATTTGTAGTTTTTGAATACTTCAACTAACCAGGAGGTATAGGATTGATTTAAAGATTTCATGAAGATTCTTATTTATTTCCCTTTGAATTAATAAATTTCAGACCTCCAAGACCCAACCTATCCCAAAATACCAAAAGAATCAGAGCAATGGAGCACACTACCTGAGTTGGAAACATTTGGATATGCCAATGTCTCAGATGTTCTCAAAGGACATTTGAACATGGGAGGAATCTAAACCATGGTGTTGGAAGGTCTAAAAGAGCACATCAAACTCATATATTGCAATCAAATGATTCTAACAATGTATGTGATTGATTTTTTCCTGCATTTATCAATATGATAAGAATAAATGATAAGTTTTCATGGATTCCAAACTTCAACACAAAAGACAGAACAAATTACCCAATTCACTACCAGAATAAATCCAACAAGGGAACCACTACAAGCAAACATCAGGACTGTGAGTGAAAATCTTGTTCAAAAATATATTTCTTCATTTGTACTTGAATTAGAGTACATTTTCTTATTTTTACTATCATTTTTTACATCAAAGCCATCAATCAAAGATGCCCATGCACAGTCAAACCCTGGAAGTTGTTCTTCCTTTTGTGAAATACAACAGTCTCCACCAGAAAATATGGAAATTTACAATACATCTAGAATGACACCTCCTCAATTTTTCTATCACACTCCCAGTGCCCTCATCTCATCACTACAAATCCTTCACAAAAGTATTGAGGAAAACATTGGTGACCATGTATGTCAGCAATACATCAAGATGGAGCTTGAAAAAAAATTTCCTTAGCTCAATTATCACTGGCCAGACCAACTATTCAGGTGAAATACCCAAGATTCTTGCAACATTGAAAAAAAGATTTTCAATTACAAATGATCTAGTTGAAAAGGTCTGTTGTGAAAATTGTTACAAACTCTATCCCTTGGATGAAGCACCTGCAACTTCAGAAAACTATTCTAGTGAAGAAAATCATGAAACCAGGAATTATCCAAAATGCCACAATATTATAAATTCAATAACTGGAGAGCCTGTTGCATGTGGATCCAAAATCTGGCATCAAGACAAGAAAAAATCTAAATTTTATCCTCTGAAGCAGTTCAGAAACCAATTGCTCAAGAAGTGGATTGCTAGGCAATTAATGCTCCCTTGGTTTGAAGAATTACTCCAGGCACCACAACAGCATCAAGGCAGTAATCCTACTAAAATTTCTGATATTTGGGATGGAACTATGTGGAAAGAATTCAAGGATCAAAAAAATCGCATTTATACAGCTGAAGCGGGTAACCTGGTCTTTGGAATTTACATTGATTGGATGAATCCCCATGGAATAAAAACCAGTGGAAAAAGCATCTCTCTTGGTTTAATATTCGTAATATGTTTCAACTTTCCACCCGGTGTCCGCTACAAGCCACACAATATTTATGTGTATGGATTCACACCAACACCCAAGGAATGTACTTCATTCCAACTGAAAAATCTACTCCAGCCTCTTTTTTGTGAACTACTGGATCTTTGGAAAGGAGTATACTACACAAAAACCAATCAATACCCAAATGGAAAATTGATACATGCTGTGATATTGCCTCTGATTGGTGATACACCTGCCTTGCGTAAGATGGGTGGATTTTCTTCCCACTCAGCAACAATATTCTGCTCCCACTGCAACCTCAAGCTGAATGACATCCGGAATACCAAAAAGGAGACCTGGCCAGTGAAAGATAATCAAGATCACATCAAATGGGCAGAGAATTGGAATAATGCTCAATCATTGAATGAGAAAACCAACATTCTAAAGCTACATGGTGCCCGCTACACAATTTTCTAAACTCTGCCATACTGGGAACCAACAAATATGACAACAATTTACTCAATGAATACATTTATCTTGGGAATGCTATGGGATTACAGCATTACCTACCTTGGAATAATCCAGGCTGGAAAAATTCTTCAAAAATTGGAAATAAGGCAACATGCTTACCCAGGAAGTGTAACAATCACTCAATTTAGCAGCCTCAAATCTGGATCCAAAAGAAAGCGCACTTTGTCACCAGAAAATTCCTAGAGAGTAACCCAAAAAAGAGTTCAAAAATTTTGAGATAGCTCTCCGGAACACCTGGAAGATTCTCCTCCCAATACAATTGAAAAGGTTCAAAATTGGGCAAATAAGCAGCAAGAAGGCCCATCAAGTATGCACCAAAGAACTTCAGGACCAATTTTTCTGGTCCAGAAAATCCCAGGGCTTTATCCTCCCAGCTCCTCAAGAAGTTGGGAATATTCCAAATCTCAACTCCTTCAACCAGCTGTTTGCCGTTCTCCAAGGCTTCTTGGGAATACTTCAACAAACAGCTCACATGAATCCTTGGCCAAATTCAAGGAGAAAGGAAAGAAAAAATATATCTCACCAGAAATAAATCAATTGAGATCTATTGAAAGTAAATCAGGAAGTCAAAATGAATCTGGGAAGAGCATTCAAAGTTCTATGCAAGAAAGCTCCTACCTCTCTGCTGAAGATCATAGCAATCCACATCTTGCAGGTTCATTAATAGAAGAAACAAGTATTCCATCAAATAAATGGTTCATTACTCCTGATGAACTCAAAAGTCTTCAAGATGGTACCACTTCAATTAAATTTTCATCTTGGATTACTAGGTTTCCCAGAAACATAGGTTTACCTGCAGCTGGTACTCCCAAGGCTGCTGAATGGTTGGTTTTGTACACCATTCATGTGGTGCTTGTTTTGATCCCAAGGTGGAAGTGGAAAACAACCAATGGCTCACGGGAGGAAAATATTATCTCAAACACCTCCAGACTAGTTGGTATTATCAACTTGGTCATGTCACATCAACTTACAGATGCCCATTTGGCCCAATTGGATGAATTAATTTTGGCTTACCTTGAGGAATTATTGTTACATTGGGGAACTGAAATTAAACCCAAGCCAACAATTCATTTCTCTCAGCATATGACTAAGATGATCAAGCTGTATGGTCCTCCCTCAATATTTTCATGTTGGTCAGGAGAAAGGCTGAATCACATCTTGACCTTGGTTAAAAAAAATAAAAATACACGTAGGTAACACAGATTTCTCAAAATTAGATTCTTGATGGCACACTTTAAACTGATTGTTTTCTTGATTTTAAGGTTTCCTTGGTAAGTCCCTCTTGAATGGATTCCTTGAAAGGGCCAAACTTCAAGGCTTGGTTAAACAAATTAGATCCAACTGGAATGTTTTGGGGATCAATTCTGACCAACTCCCAGATCTGCAAAGTTTTTTCTACTTTTCCAAGACAGGTGATGTTTCAAGGGCTAAAAAAGAGATGAATGTTTTGGAAGAAGAAATATTAAAAAAATTCATTGAAAATAACTCAACATACAATGTCTTGCCATGGGACCAACTGGAGTGGTTGCCTTGCAAATCAATGCTCTTCAATGGTCATCACATAACAACCAATTCCTACAATAAAAGTAATTCTCAGATTTCCTTTTCATCCCCATCAAATCAAGGCCTTTGTGAGGTAGGGAAGGTATTATCCATCTTTCATGAAAAACGCTGTGCACAATATTTCCTCATTGTTGAAACCTTTTCCCCTTTGGAACAAATTGATACTTCAAGAAATCCCTACCTTGGCCTCAATTATCTCAATGCTCAAATGGTTTATCAAGAAGGTGGATCAATATCTTTGATACATCAAGATAAAATATTAGGTTTTGTGGCAAGCATGGCTTATGAAGCAAAAAAGCACAAACTTCCAAGGATGTTTATTGTGTTGTGGCAATTTACTCTTTGGTAAGTTGATATCAAAAATAATAATTTCTTAAGAACTGTCATTATTAATTTTTCTGACTGGTATTTCCTTACAAAACAGGAGGAAATATAAAAAGACACATGGACTGATTTTTTATGGTACTAGATATTGGTAAAAGATGAAATCAGAGGAATTGGTATTGTTTCAAATATCTATCAAAAACACATGTATAAGGTACAGAATTCAAAAATAGAAATTAGATTTAATCTCAGAAAACTGAAGCATCAAACCTGACGGCAAATTGGAAATCTCTGTTTGCACCACTTATTGGAAATGATCATTATCTGAAAATTTGATTCTTCTAATTTTGTAACTTTTTACCATTGAAAATCATGGCCCATGATGTACAATTCCAATCATAATGTCAGCCTGCTACTTAGCACAGAGCAACCTGACAAAGCAACAACAATAATAATATTAACAACATTAAAAGGAACAAAGATAAATGAATAAATAAAATTATTATAAAATGAAGGAGTAGGAAATCCATAAATATTATTGCAGAAATGGATTCCCCACCCAAAATAAGGTAGGGTCACTCACTGACCCCACCCTTGAATTCTTACTCCTTATATTTTTTAATTAATTTAATACAAAATGGTAAATGACCACAGCACCAGTATGGCACCTTTTAGCCATTTTAATATTTCACATGATATGTCATGTATAGGTTTCACACCTAAATTTCAGTTTAAATCCAGGTGTTGTGTGTAGTTTAGGAGTTGCACGGGAAATTGTGTTTTGTCACAATTCCCGCACGCAGCCCCGCGTCCCTACAGCGCTGGTCTCCTGCGTACGCAAGCTCCCGCACGCAGCCCCGCGTCCCTAAAGCGTTGGACTCCCGCATACGCCAACTCCCGCACGCAGCCCTGCGTCCCTACAGCGCTGAACTCCCGCGCAACTGAATTCCAGCGCAGGTAATCCCGTGACCTAGTCACGCGCGCAGCGGTACAGTCCCCCGCGCGCATCTGAGCAGCGGATCAGTCCCCGCGCGCATTTGAATGGACTGATCCCCGCACCTCCTATGACATCCAGGTACCGCTCAGAGAAGCTACAATATAGTAGGATCTACACTACATATGTAAAGCTACCACACGAGCATAGATTATGGTTCAAAAACCTTAAAAATCAATTAAAATTAGTTAGTAACTAATTTTTAGTATTTTTTATTAATTAAATAAAGATCCAGACTCACCACGAAATAAGTTGATCAGAACCTTCAAAGACCACAAAACTACATAAGGAGTGGTTGTAAAAATTATTAAAAATCTACGTCTGCTCACTTTGGACCAGTACTTACTGTACAAATTGAGGATCAGTGCAGGATCAGCAAAATGACTAATCTATTGATTAACAGATCCTGCAGGTAAAAAGGAGCTGTTCCTTGACAGATCTAAGGCCAGCAGGCTAACAGCACCTTGAGGACGTGCCAATTTTGCCCTGATTGCCCCCCTAGCCTCAGCCCATGGCTAGTACCCCTTCTAGAGGTCCTCAAGCACCCAAAAAAGAATATTTAAACAGGCTCTTTTTGCCCTTCTGTTTCCAAGAAGTTGATTAGTTATCAGGAATTATTTATTATCAATCAGACACGGTGTCATTGTTAATCAAGTGCTTATATGAAGATAAGAAAGTGATTCATGACTTAGTCTGTAGTATTATTATTTACCTCTATTAACCAATCAACCATTGAAGTTTAGTCAAGCAATCTACCCCATCTGCTCTGAAACCCTTCCAATTATTCCAGGATTTTTGTGGTCAAGTGCTCAGAGTGAGTGTTTCCCTTCCTGTCTAGGCCACTTGTGCTGTTAAGCCCGGCCATTAGTGGAATAAGTCCTTTCTAAGGCACCCATATTTATTCCAAGGTTCTTAAACTGCCTAAGGAGGCCCCTTGAAGAGAGGTTGCTAGTCTTTAAAGATCCCCAGTAGTATAATACTTTTGCCCCTCTTTTTATATTATATTTAAAATATTTATAACCAAACCAAATAAACCTTGCACTTGCTCTTACCATACCATTATTGGAGCTTTAAAGTGTTTTGGAATATTATTGCTACAAGTTCTTTTATCACTCTCTGTAGCTAAAGGACTGCAAGGTTCCTGGTATCAGAGAGCTGACACATAACCACTGAAAAGTTGTTCAATCAAACTATGGTCTTACCTTTAAATGAAGAATTCTCAATCCTTCCTTTTATGTAATCAATTTCAATTCAATCTATGCATTGCATGAATATTCTGCATGAATCTTCTGAGTTCATCCAGAAATCAATTTGATGTTTGACTTCAAAACCTCAACAAAGTCAAAACAGGTTTCAATCACAAACCTAGGTGCTACACCTGCCAGCATGTGCAGCCTTTTTTTCATGGTGAATTGTCACCAACCATTAGCTTGCCCCAATGGTTGCCCCAATGGTTTCTGACCATGAGCCTGCTGCAATGGTGGCTGTCCATTGGCAAAATTCCACCTTTTTTAACATTCAAGTCATCATCCCCCTGTTCTTTGCAATTATTGACTGCTGACCATGCTATCCTACTTTGATAATCATGCAGTGCAAACAAAAAACAACCCATCATGGTACAATACCTCTTGAATGGAGCCCCATCAAAAAACCCCAGACTCTTCAATCAAGCTGCTTCCAGCAGTGTCCCTGGCTCCAACTCCCACTTCTCTCAATGTCTGTCATCCTACTGTAGAGTTTTGATGAATATCACTAAATCAACAGATACTCACTGGCAACAAATCTCCAATTCCCCACAACACTCCCAGGTTCAATCACTGCCATAATCTTGCATTCATCAACAGATTCACTCCACTACCTCTGTAGTCCCATCCAAGTCTTCATGTCTACTACATGGCATATCAACCCTAGCAAGAGAGGTTTTTCTTCAAGACCTTGCACAAAACAAATTTCCTTGCTGTGATTTCAATTGGTCTGAGCCTTGGGAATTGCATTGGAACCAGTTGTTTATTGGACTCATCATTAAAAATTGGAACCATGCCCATGTACATGGTGCATTTTGAAACTACCCATTAAACTCAGTGCATAACACCAAATTCAACCTTACCATATTCCTCAAGAGGTGATTCATGGGCAGGAGATCCAATATTAAGTCTGGAAAATATCTTTTGGAAGCCCATGCAGCAAAAAAAAAATCAGAAAAGAAAATCTAGATGGCGCAAACAAGTAAGCAATTACTCCCTATCATCCCTTGGTATTTTTACCCCATTTTTTTCACATAGTTTTTCCTCTCTGCCTACAGCTCTCAAATCAACAAACAGAGATCTTGGAATCACTTGGATTACCAGAAAATTATTCCAGTATATTCAGTGAAACACAATGTTGCTCTGAAACTGAGGTCTCCAATGAAAAGTTCTTCCAGAAGGTCCAGTGCCAATGGCAATCTCAAGGTTTCTCTGCCCTTGGTTACCGAATAGATAAAAAATTTGACAACATGGAAGCTGAGATACTTGGTAGACGTTAAAAACGTGTCCATTCAATGTGGATGATGAGGAAACCTTCCAACCTCCAAGAAAAACTCACAAAGGTGCCAACAAGACTCCCCAGCAACTTTTATCATCCTGATTTGATCTCTTCCCTTTCTCCAGAGGGCAAACAGCTTTTGCATATGCAGCCTCCAATTGACCTTGCCTTCATAATGTCTAAACTCATACCTTAAATTATTTTTAGATCTAAATTCATGTTTCAATATTGATTCTTGTGATAGTAGAATGTTCAACTCTCACTACTTTAATCCATAGACTCTTTCAAGGATATCCTACTTGGAATATTTTTTTCATCAGACATACCTGTGTTGTAAAATCACATAAATATCATTAAATCTTGGTCATGTCCAAAGTGTTTTAATTATCTTCCCCTGCATCAAAAAACACTCTACATTGTGAAATTATTATCAACACAACTGTACCAATACCATTGACATAAAAGCTCCTTCATGCAATGATTTGATGTGGTACATACCTTTGACATATAAAAATGCTTTTGGAAACCATGCACATGTATGTGTACACCACGGGGCCACTTTTGGCCATTGAGGACCTCAGAGCCAATGACAAGGGTCAATTCAACGTTGCGCATATTGACGACCTGACATTTTGACAACCAGGTTGGCCAACGGTTGACCAACCAACAAATGATGGTTGACCAACCCATGCGTCAATCCACCAGTTGCCTGGTTGGTTATGGGTGGTCAGAGTTGTTGTAATGGCAATTTGCCCCTGCGGTTGAATCACCAGCAGGGGTGGCTGTCAGTGACTTGCTGTTGGGGTTGAGACAACATCACCTCACCCCTGCTGTTGATTCACCAGCTGGACGCACAGGGTGGATTCATGTGACGTCATGTTTTCTGACCCATGACATCAGCTGTTTACCGGTTGACTATTTATTGGCTCAGACAATGATCATCATCATTTCTCTCACTCACTCCACCCCCCTTGATCCATCCCACCACCATGGACTGCTACTACTACTTCCCTCTCTCTAGACCAACCAAGACCTGACCATCCTATCCCCTCTTTACCTCCTCATCCATCCATTTGTCCATCCATCCAACACCCCCCTCTCTCTCTCCTTTGAATCTCCCTCTCACAGGTACCGGTCTCTTCTTGGGTACCACTCAATCACTTGCCAACAATGGTGGCCCCCTTGGTCTCCTGATGGAATTTTTGGTCATGGGAACTGGTTGAGCAATTCATTCCCTAGCTACTCCCCCTCTCTTCTTCCCTTCTCTGATCCACTGAAACCACTCAATCATCACTCAGATTAATACCACCAGTTGTTTGGAACGTCATGGCCTCACTGGGTGAAATGAGTTGAGTACTTTTCCTCTGGCCCTACCTCTCCCTTTGCTTGACTCCTCTGATCTCCTTCTCTCCTCTCTCTGCTACCCAGTCTCTCATTTTCCCATTGCAGGTGGTCATGTCACCCTCATAATCCATCCATAACACATTTCTGTTGGCTCCCTGCCATCATTAACAAATCAATCAATTCACACCTTCAATCTCATGCCTCTTCACACCCATGGAAAGCTGTGAACAACCTTGATTTGATTCAAAAAATTGATTGCAATCAACAGTACTGGGGAGCTTGAGGGTATCAATATTAAACACCAATTGTTTTAAAATCCCCATCCCATGAGAAAACCTGACAAAACTTTCTTTTTTTTTAATTTTTGTAAATTTCTTTCTATTTCATTGTTAAAATACAACTGTAAAATTTTCTCACAAAAAACAAAAAATCATGTCATAATATTTATGACAGATTAAAAAATTAGCAATTAAAAAAAATAAATATAAATGATTTATTTGATCTGTCAAGCCCCCTGTACCAACAATGGAAACCAAAAAAAAAAGTCAAATAATCATCAAGAATGACAATGATTCAACCCACAAGGACCTTTTGACCCTTGAGTCAAACTGCTGTCAGATCAACCTTGACAACAATTTGACAAGGGCCCAACCACGCAGAGGTGGAATTGGCATCAACCTGTTAGCAAGCCCTTGACCACGCTCAATGTTTTGGAACACCAATTTTATTTTGACGGGTGTACCACTAAGGGAGTGCTGTAGAACCAGCGTTGGCCCAGCTGGGGGCTCAACAGATAGTTGGCCCTTTGGTGTATGTGCATGGTCTGTAAAGCATTTTTGGGTGCTGAGCCAAGTTTTTCAAAAATTTGCTAAAGCCCACATGGCACTTGGCAAAGCCTTCTTGGTGCCTTGCCAATTTCCACTTGGCGCCTGGCCAAATTGGTCTGGTGCCTGGCCAAGTTTATCTTGGTGCAGATCAAAGCTGGTTGCATTGACCCACAAATCACATTATCATACTTGAAAAAAAAGGCTTGAAGTTGGGGGGATGGAGGCTGGTCAAATTTGGTACAACCAGCACTGATTGGCATCAAGGGGAGCTTGATTAGGTGCCAATTTTTAATCCCTGCAAGCCCAACCTAATCAAGCTCCCTGGGGGCCAATCCAAGTCCCGCTAGGCACATGCCAACTCAAACCTGGACAGGCCCCCAGATGCGCTTTACACACCATATGTGTATATGGCCATGGGAGAGGCCTAAAACAACATTTTTCATCAAAAATATACAACTTTGGGTTGCAATATACACCCCTATTTGCAAATTGATGGTGTATAAAGCCCATCTGGGGGCCTGGAAAAGTTCCAGGTTTTGTTTGTCAAGTGTGTGTGGTTCCGAAAAAGCTAGCTTGGCACCCAGCCAAGTGATCTTGGTGCCCTTTCAAGTTCCAGTTGGCGCATCCCCAAATTGGCTTGGTGCCTTGCCAAGTTGATTTGGGTGTCAATCAAAGCTGGTTGCACAACCAATTCTCAACTGTATTGTTTCTCTTTTTTTGACTCAAAAAGTTATTTTTTTTACTTTTTACTTTAAATAGCTGTGCATAAATCAATAAAATGAATTTAAACAAGGTTTTAAAATAATTTTACCTTGTTTAATATGCTTTGTAAAACATTCCCATGAATTTTTTCTACCCACTGTACTTTTCCCCCACATCATCCAATTTGTCCCTCAAGCAGGAGAATATAAAAAAACTTGAGAAAAAAAAACATAAAATATAAATATATATATTTCAGAACACACCATACCAGGATGCATTTCCCAGCAGATACAACTCATTTAATTTTCCCCCACATCATCCAATGAGTACCTCTTGCAGAAAAAGATAAAATACCATGAGAAAAAATACAAATAAAATAAAAATAAATAATCAAAAATAAATTTGAAAGAAATATCCAAATTCTGTAATCCAATTCAACTTGTGAGCTCAATTCTCAAAGGCACAAATAATGCTTATATCTATTTGGTCATATTATTAAATAAAATGTGGTTAATGATCACTAGGGTGTTATTTAAAACTATGTTCCTGAAAGAGAATTTTTATCCCCCTGGTTCAACAGGCAGTAAAATGATTACTGCAACCTGGTGGTTGAAAAAGTGAATTATTCACTCCAACAGTGTGTTGGAGTTGGTGGCTCACTCCTCAGTTAATTTTCCCAATCCAGCAGTTACATAGTTATCTAATTTGAGGTAGCATTTCTGATGATTTGGAGGTTGAATGGGTTTATCACTTTCCCCTGGAACTTGGTGGAGCAATGTGGGTCAACCTCCACTCATGGATGCTGTCCAGGACCAGAGGAGATTGAAGGTGTAGTAGGGTAAAGATATGTGGATGTAAAGTTGAGGGTGATGTGACAACCTCTGCCAATGACATAGGGTGGAGGTGAGATCAACTGAAAGAGATACTTCTTGAGATATAGCTTGGATACAGGTGAGATACAACTTGCCACCTGCATGTGGGTGGCGCCCTATTTTTTGCGGTGCTAATATTCAGAACCAACTGACTAAAGACCCCAGAAATAAAAATGAATGAATAATAATAATGAATACAAAAATACGGAAATAATAACTTAAAAAAAAATGAGATAAAAAACCTTAATGAGTAAGAAAAGTATGAATTTTATTGCAGAAATGGATTCCTGGTGCCAAATTAGGTAGGGTCACCCACTGGCACCACCCCCCAGTTCCTGCTCCTTCAGGCAGAACCATGACACCCCTGTGTACTGTACCTCACACACACCCCACAGCCTTTTTCCACACCACATGGGGCCCAAAGAGCACCACCAAAAGGTAGCAAACAGCATGAGACTGCCAAAACAAACAGAAAGTTTGGAAAAATTGGGCCCTGCATCCTTTTGAGAGCTGTATCAAAGGTTGTCAGGGTCCCCTGTAATGGGACCTGTAAAGAAGGTTTGGGCCCAAAAGAGTACACAGTAGGTGCAGTAGCATCCTGGGAGGGTACAATGAGGATACACAGAGGCCTAGCTTTGTGCTGAATAGCCCACAAGACACCTGACACCTATACAACCTCCTCTGTACCCTTTAAAAGGAAGACTGTACGTAACTAGTCACAACCACTGGTTTAATACCCAATTAAGTAGATTTAATTAGACTAATATTAGTTACTGTAGCACCCTGAGAGTGTGCAATGGGGATAAACAGTAGATTAGCTTTGTTCTAACTTGCTCACAATATACCAGGCACCCATACAACCTCCCCTGTACCCTGTGCAATGTAGACTGAATGTAACTGGTCATAACCAGGGGCTCACTACTCAATTAAAGAAATCCCAATTAAGAAAATATGGAAAGAAGATCCTCATAGTTGAAATCAGCCCTAACAAAAAATTCACCTGAGCATGTATTCAAGCCCCTGGTCTCAGGAGATTATGGCTTATATTTAAAAATATTAATTGAATACAACATCTTTGGCTGATACAGTTAGATCATTAAGGGTACAGAAACGTGTACCAAGCCCCACGTATGATGACATGAGGCTCTCCATACTTCCTTAGTAGCTAGAGCAGGTCCACACAAACACAAGGATGGTCTTTTAGCCTCAGCATTAGCCTTGTTCACTATATTTTATTAATTGAATACTAATTCTTTGGCTGATACAGTGAGGTCATTTAGGGTACAGAAACGTGTATCAAGCCCCAAGCATGATGACATAGAGCTTCCTGTACCTCTGTAGTGACCAGGATAGGTCTACAAAAAAACACTGATGGCTCCCTGGCCTCAGTACTAGCCTGGGTCACCCTCCTTTGGTTGGTAAAAAGACTGCACCATGAGGGGACCCAAAATGACATAAATGAAAGCTCCTCCCCCAGCAATTTCTGACTTATTCATCCAGTTATATAGTCATGATTGCTTCAGATATTTTTGTTCTCAAGCCATCAAACCCATATAAGAAATAAGTGTGTGATCCTGGACCACTTTCTGATAAATTATAGACAAAACTCTTGAATCCTTATTTTTGGCCAAAATCAGCATCAAGCCATTCAGCCTGCCCCAGCATCAGCTTCCAGCACCCTGACTCCCTGCATATTGACCCATCCATCAAGAATAAGTCAAGACCTAGGCCTAGTAAGTGATCCTGCTGACTTATATACCTTTTTTAGGTTCTGCATAACCCAAACCCCAAGGAAATTACACACTACCTTCTTGAAAGGAGTCCTTGTAAACCCCACAGGCACCAAAATTCCATCTATATTGTCCTTAACAGACATATACATGTGTTCCTGAGGGCTCAAAAACCCCATTGAGTTCTTGGCCCCTCCTTTTAAATTTATTCATATAAATATATAAATAAATTTAACCCTTTCAGCCAAAATATATCTCTGGCATTTTTTGACATTTTTGCTCTAAATTTTCTATCAAATCTAGTAGCTAGAAGGAGCTAGGTCCTTGGCATCTGGTAGGCTGACATCAACTCTCCCCAATAAAGTGCTTGGAGGGTTCCAGATGACTGTGGGTGGCCCTCAAAAACAAAGCAATTTGTTTTATGAAGCTCTAGAAGCAAGGCAATAACTAATTGAAACAAGAATAACGCAACACTTCTCAAGGGACTCAAGAGTACTGTGGCAAAAATTCAACTTCAAAGAAAATAAGGGAGGTTTAACACTGAAGGTTTTGAACTTGAAGAAAACTCTCAGTAAAATTTGATTGATTCCAAAAGGACAATCAAAGAACAATTGGGAACAGTATGGTTGGAAAAAGGGGATCAAGGAGTTGTATAACACACTCAAGAATCCAACCAAATGAATTCTCCTTATACCAGCAAGGCTCTTGGTTGGTCATAGGGATAAGGCCACAGAGGGGTGGATGAAGGATTTTATTATTGAGGCTCAAGAATCAAAGGGAAATCATAGATATACCCTGGGTAAGATTCTCAGATAAAGGAGAAAGGGCCCCACAGATTATTTATTTCTCAAATGATGAATGGATGGATGGATTGATGATTCATTGATGATGGGGCAAAATGCAGTGGAGAGCCCATTCTTTTATGGGCCAGAGACCCTTTAAACTAATTACAATGGGATAACACAGATGATAGAAAAAAAAATTTTTTATGAAAGTGATGAGAAAGAAAACCCATATTTGGTTTTTGAATGAAAGATTAAATAAAGAAGAATTAAGAATTAAAAAAGCAAAATTTTGAGAAAAAAAAAACATCCTGGTGGCAGAGATGAACCGCAGATGGGCATGATCAACCACAACTGTGGCAATAGCAGACAGAGAGACAAGATATGATGGCTGGACTGGCGCACAACAACAATTGACAGATTTGAGAAGCAGCGCTCAGTTGCTGATGGGCATCAGCAAGTTTTCAACCGGCCGCAATGAGGGCTTGCAATGGCCGCAAGCAACTGATGAAGCAAGGGGAAGTCCCATTGGCAGAGGGGGGGATGGATCAGGTTTGGATTGGCACTGTGTCTCTTAGGTTCTGCAGTCAAGGAGGAAGAAGGGAAAGGTTGATGATCTTTGATTGAGCGGTGGTGATGATTATGAGCTTTTAGGATGAAGGATGGATGGGAAGATTGAGTTGGGAGGTAGATTGATGGGATTTATAATTATCAAAGGGGGTGAAGAGGGGGAGAAAAGCCAAAGGGAGAGGATGAAGTTGGTGATTGGTGCTCATGGGTTGTTTGGTGCTGTGTTCATTTTGGAAGGGATGTTGACATGCCAAAAGTTTATGAGGATGACAATTGTCAATAGGAATGAGGTTGATGATGATTGCGTGGGCTTGGCCATAAATTGGGGCCACATGCGCAATTTGGAGGATTTGAATATAGTATGCGGGAATTTTGATGTCCTAGGAGGGCCCTTCCTAGTCCCCTAGGACAGGAGGAGGTTGTGAGAAGGGAAAGAAGAAGATTACCCATAGTAAAACAGGAATATACATATACATATACATACATACATATATATATATATATATTTGATGATAAAGATTGTATGCAAAAAAATTTGAAAAAATCCCTCTTTTCACAAGGTGTCCCAAAATGGTCACCCCATCTCTCCCAAACTTACAATACACTGTCCCTAGTCTGCATCTTAATTTTGAAGATATTAAAAAAAGGAGGAGTAAAAGAAATTGAGACAGAAAAATAGCCATTTTTGTGATTCTGGGAGTGATTGAAAAGTTGAAAAATATATCTTGCTGTATTCAAAAGAGTATAGAAGAGGCAGGGATAAAATGAAGAAGTTTTCCAAGGTGCTCACGTAGGTGGCATACAGTAGAGTTTCTTCCCAACAAAAACGCAGCAAATGCCCTTGGTGGTGCACAATTGGGAGTACTTAATTCTGAAATAAGGTGCCTCCACAACAATGAAACTTCTTGAATTTTTCAGCAGAGAACCTTCTGGAGAACTGAGTAACATCTGGCTCTTCCAAAACATAAGATCCACCTCTTACTTGGTGAACCGCCCAATAAGGACCATTCCAGCAATTTGCCAAAAGCTTTCCCCACTGGATTTCCAAAGATTAATTATAAGCTAAAACTAGATCACCAGGTTTTAAGGGATCCATGATTTGATTTAACTACTTATCTTTCCAATACTGGACCAATTTTTCCCTTTATTACATCATCTTCTGATAAGATTCATCAAGAAAATCTTCACTTTGCTCCAGTTTATTGGATCTAGCAACTAATAGATCATTAGTTGAGGAAAACCCTCCTCATGAAATGCCCAAGAAGGATTCCCTTTACAGATAAAAAGGAAGAACTTCTCTTTGACCAAAGATGATTTCATAAGGTGAGTAGCCAGTGGTCTGTTTGCTTGAGATTTGATCAGAGAAGAGAACAAGAGGAAGAAATAAGCAACAATTATGGTCACTTTCACCATCCAGTTTAACAAGTGCAGCCTTCAAACAAGCATGGCCTTGTTCCACCATGCCTTGGTATTAAGTATAATAAGGAGTAGGAACTCCATGTTTTCCAGGAAGAGATTGGATCATTTCAGAAAGTTTGCCACTAAATTCAGAGCCGCCATCAGTAGAGTAAGGTTGGGTCAAGCAATAAATCATATTCAAATTCTCAAAGAGGAAGGCTGCCACTGATTCAGAGCTAAGAATCTTAAGAAATTTTTCTTCAACCCATCCAGAAAAATTGTCTCTAGCCACAATGAGGTACTTAGCACCACCTGCCTTAATATGAACCACATCCATAGCCATCCTCCCAAAGAAAGTGGACTCCCCAGTAGGATAACAGATTTCCACTCAACAGCTAACATCGGGTTTTGGAAAAACTTCACAACTATTGCACCATTGAGAGATAGATTTCATCAGAGATGGCAACCAGGATTGTTTGAATAATTGTTGATAAGTTTTGGTTTCCCCACAATGACCAAGGCTTTCATGGAGACTTTCAAGGATATAATCTTGTTTAGAATGGATATTAAAAACAATAAGAGCACAAGGGTTCCCTCTTCTGATAAGCCTAGATTTTTGTACAAAGAAATTATATGATGTTCTTTTAAGGGATCAAAATTCTTTAGCAGAGAGATAAGGAGGTTTTTGAAGAGCTAAAAGATACTTCTCTATTTTAAGCCAGAAACCTTGCTGAAAGTCAGAATAATCCTGAGAGGAGAAGGAAAAAACAGGCTGAATTCAAGGTTCTTCTTTGTCAAAATCCATTCCAACATCAGATTAATTGTCAGCTCTCTGATAACAGGAACCTTGCAGTCCTTTAGCTACAAAGAGTGATAAAAGAATTTGGAGCAATAATATTCCAAAGAATAAACACTTTACAGCTCCAATAACAATATGGTAAGAGCAAGTGCAAGGTTTAATTGGTATGGTTATCAATATTTTAAATATAATATAAAAAGAGGGGCCACAGTAATATACTACTGGGGGTCTTTACAGACTTGGCAACCTCTCCTCAAGGGGCCTCCTTAGGCAGTTTATAACCTTGGAATGAAGATGGGTGCCTTCTAAGGCCTTATCCACTAATTTTGGCGGGAAAAATAGCACAAAAACCCAGAGCAGGAAGGGAACAACTTACTTGGGAAGTAATCCACAGAAATCCTGCAAAGATTCAGGTAAGAAGCTTCAGAACAGATAGGGTTGGTGGCTGGTTCAAACTTCTGGTTCTTGATAGTTATTTGAATAATAATAATAATAATACTTCAGACTAGATCATAAATCACTTGCTTTCTTCTTGATAAGCACTTTACTAACCATGACACAATGTCTGATTGATAATAATAATATTTCTGATAACTCTGATTGATTCCTCGGGAACAAAAGGGCAAAAAGAGCCTGTTTAAATATTCCTTTTTGGGTGCTTGAGGGCCTCTAGAAGGGTTACTAGCCATGGGATGAGGCTAGGGGGGCAGTCAGGGCAAGATTGGCACGTCCTCAAGGTTCTGTTAGCCTGCTGGCCTTAGATCTGTCAAGGAACAGCTCCTTTTTAGCTGCAGGATCTGTTAATCAACAGATTAATCATTTTGCTGATCCTGCACTGATCCTCAATTTGTACTGTAAGTACTGGTCCAAAGTGAGCATAAGTGGATGTTTATTAATTCTCCAACATCTTTTGATCCTGTATGTAATTTTTAATAATTTTTACGACCACTCCTTGTGTAGTTTTGTGGTCTTTGAAGGTTCTGATCAGCTCATGACGTGGTGAGTCTGGATCTTTATTTAATTAATGAAAAATACTAAAAATTAGTTAATAACTAATTTTAATTGACTTTTGAGGTTTTTAGACTATGATCTACGCTTGTGTGGTAGCTTTACATGTTTAGAGTAGATCCTACTAGGTTGTAGCTCCTCTGAGTGGTACGTGGCTGTCAAACTGATCACGGCAGGCTAGGCGCAGGGATCAGTCCATTCAGATGTGCGCGGGGACTGATCCGCTGCTTGCGTGACTAGGTCACGGGATTACCTGCGCGCGGGAGGGATCAACTGGGCACGGGATTTTGGGTGCGCTGGAGTCCAGTGCTGTAGGGACGCGGGGCTGCGTGCGGGAATTGTGACAAAACACAATTCCCTGTGTAACTCCTAAACTACACACAACAACTGGATTTTGACTGAAATTTAGGTGTGAAACCTATATATGACATATCATGTGAAATATTAAAATGGCCAAAAAGGTGCCATATTGGTGCCGTGGTCATTTACCATTTTCTTTAAAATTAATTAAAAAATATAAGGAGTAAGAATTCAAGGGTGGGGTCAGTGAGTGACCCTACCTTCTTTTGGGTGGGGAATCTATTTCTGCAATAATATTCATGGATTTCCTACTCCTTCATTTTATAATAATTTTATTTATTTATTTTTTTTGTTCTTTTTATTTTTGTTAATATTATTATTGTTGTTGCTTTTTCAGGTTGCTCTGTGCTAATTAGCAGGCTGACATTCCCCCACTCCAAGATATAACTATATCTGAAAAAAATTTGGGGGCTCAGTGTCTTTTACTGGCTCTGTAGTTTCTCAGGTGTATAGGTCCATCTGGAATGTTGTTTTCAAGTAGCCATTCATCTTTATCAGCTGATTCTCCTTTGTATCTGACTAAGTAAAGTCTAACATCTTTTCCTTGGATCCTTTCTTTTTTATCTTTAAGGATTTTACTGAATTTTCCTTTGTCCTTCGCAGGCTCATCTAAGACTGTTATTTCAGGTGAAGGGGTCTTTTCACCTTCTCTGGGATGGTAGTGTTTGACAAGGCTAACTGGGAAGACTGGGTGTTTCCTAGAGAGTTCATTACTAAGGACAACTTCTACAGTATTCTTACCATGGAGTTTCTTGATAGTGAAAAGCCCAACAAAGGCTGGTCTGAGTTTTCTGTTTCCAGCCAAGTTATTGAAATTGGTGGTTGAAATTAGAACTTGATCTCCTATTCTGAAATCAGGTTATTTGTGAGTTTTATCCCACCTCTTTGGTTGTATTCAACAGCATCTTGTACGCACTTGGCAGCGTGCTTATTTGCCATATCTATCATACTTTTGAAGTCCAGTGATGTTGGATGGATATTAGTTAACTCCTGATTGAGGTTATCCTTGGGATAGGATAATAGTCAGCTTGGTTGTAGTTGTTGAGCATTCTAAAGTCTCCAACCATCCTAGACTTATCATTGTGCCAGGCTATTATCAAAGGTGTAGTTACGTCTACTTGCTCATTATGCCCTACTTTCCTTAAGACTTGTAAGTCCACTAGTTCTTGGATGGGGTCTTCTAGAGCAGTCCTAGATTTTGGACTAGAAGGGTAAGCTGGTCTCCTGAGGTTAGGAGGGTAAGGAGGCTTAATAGTCAAAGTTAAGACCATATCATGACCTTTAATATTACCAATGGGATGGTCTTTAGTGCAAAAAGCATTCTGGTTCTCAAAGCATACTTGGAGAATATCTCTTTTCTGGTCTTCACTAAGTTGGGAATTCAGGGAAGCTTGGGAAAAGTATTCCTGGTTCAAAGTCTCTAAGTGTCTCTCATAAGTGGAATCAGTAGCTTTAGCATTGACATGGCATATTTGGAACTTCTTGTTCCAATCTCCTCCTATAGTGAAATATTTCCCTTTACTCTGGAAGACATCAATCCCATACAGGCAAAGAGAATCATTTCCTACAATAAAATAATCACATACTCCATTTTGAAGTACTACAAATTCAATCTTTATCTTGATTGATCCTTTAGAGTGGGGAAGTATGATTTCTGTTGGCCATACTCCAATAGCATTAAGAGGTGAGTTACAGCTGCTGAAATTGGCTTTTGGTACTGGTAGTAAGTTTTTCTTCCAGTTAGAATCCTGTTTATCTAAATAGTCAATTCCAACACAGGAGCAGAAGGCTCCACTGTCTAGAAGTAATTTTACAGGAGAACCTTGTATCAAGCCAGTAGCATAACAAGTTTTACCAAAGGTGTAACCTTTTCCAATAGAAGGTTTAAGGGTTAAGGTCTTGGATTCAGAAACATGTTGGATTTTCATGTTGGGTGTCCATTTTTGAGGCAAATTGCTATCTTCATTAACAGGTTTAATATCCAGGGAAGATTCTATGTTACCTTCAATGACATTAATGGGATTAGTGATCATTAAGTCACACTCAGAGATGGAACCATCAGTTTCATCTAGTTGGGGGTCAGGATTAGTGTCATCTTCTTCCCCTTCAATAAGATTAATCTTCCTCCTGGGTAAAGGACAGTCAGGTCTTACATTCCCTGTTTGGTTGCAATTCCAACATATCTTTTCTTTGGTTTCTAAAGTATTCTTGGCTGCTGAGTTGGAAGGGAGAGGTTCTTTATTCTTGTTATTATATTCTTCCCTATTCCTAGTAGTTGGTTCTCTGGGTTTGTTAATCCTTTTGTCTAAGCCATTCATGTCAATAGTTTCTTCTAATACTCCTATGAAAGTGGAAAGGTCAGATTTCATGGGCATTCTGCATCTTACGCTATGGTTAAGTTGTCCTGGACATAGGTTGAGGAGTCTTTCATTGACTTCTTCTTTATCAGCATTTGGGTAGAAGCAGTCTAGTCTTCTCTTCTGGTCAAGGAACTATTTGTGAGGTTTGTCCTTGGATGGATCAAACAAATAAGTCTTGAAAGTCTTCATCATTTTTTTTTTCCAAATTCTGGTACCAAATTGTTCCTTAATCAGGTCTTTCCACGAGTTCCATGAAAAAGATCCTACCTCTTCTCTCTTATTGATGAACCAGTCAAGGGCTACTCCTTCAAACAGTCTAGGTAGTCTTACTACAGCTATGTTATCAGGAAGTTCATAAGAGGCCAGAGTATAGTCAATAAACTTAATAAAACTGACATGATTATATTCTCCTTCTCCGGTGGATTTAGGCCACTCAGTGATAGGGGTAAGTAATTTTAATGCTTGTTCTACTTCAGGAGTGGGACTAGGCCTGAAAGATTCATGCCTGAGTGGTCTTGGTCTAAAAGGTAATTGGGGAGTACTGTGGTACCTGGAAGGTCTGATTTCATCAGAGTCTGTAATGGGTTGAGTTAATTTTACCTTTAGATCTCTGAGATCATTCTTAATCATACCTAATTCCAGGTCAAGTTTGTTACTTAATGAATCAATTTTATTAATAATATGAGTAGGGGAAGCGTGGTCTGTCTTATTAATACCTTCTTTGATTTGTTCAATAGATAGAAGAATTTCTTCTTGGATAGCTGAAGTATTGTTTTCTAGGTACTTCATTAGTTCTCCCTTACTCAAGTTGATTCTGTCTCTTATTTGTTTTACTTCTAACTCATTGATTTTGGTCAAGTTGAATTAAGATTGCATGAATTTACAAAAATTGTTATTTACTTTATCCAATTGTTCATATACTTTGTCAAAACATTTGCTAATGATATCAAAGTTATGAGAAGCATTTATGGAAAACAAGTTGAAAGTTTCTACATCTAATTGTGGTACACTTTCTTCCATTTTCTTGCCAAAGATATTATATTGTCCCACTCTTTGGGATTCTTTAATTTCTGATAGGCTAGAGATCTCTTCTTCCTGTTGTTGTTGTTTCCTCTTAAGGAAGCTAATTGTTCCCACAGATTCCAATTCTGCACGTAGCCTTCTACTTCTTTCTTGGGAATCAATTTTTGGAGGGTTATTTCAGTCTTCTTTGCCCAAGATATGGCTTTTCTCATACCTTGCTGGTCTTCCTGGGTCTGAGCCTGTTTGAACAGTTCCCAATGACCCACGTTTTCATTCACCAATACCTTTATTTTGTCCTCCTTGGAGGATTCGGGCTGGGGTGGCATAGGTGGAACAGTATCCTCCTCGGATATCATGTTGGACAAGGGACGGCTCTCCAACAGTGAGTTGGTCGAGTTGGCGGCCGCGTTCATTGTCATTGTTGCGCCGATCAGAGCAATCACTGGTTCAATCCGCATTGCGTTTGCGACTGGCGTTCATGCGCGCGCAGGTTCCTCCAGGCAAAGATCCATAGGATGGGGCTCGTCCACTGGGGCGGGTGTTGCGTCTGTTTTGATACATGTTACAAATTATGTAAGTCTTTGTTGAAACTTTGTAAAAAAAAATCAAAAAAATAATTTTTTCGAGTAATTTTTGGTTTTTATATTTTTTTTAAAAATATATTACTTACTTATATCTAGGTTTAAAGGTACTAAGTCCTTGTTAGGGTCAGTACCGTCCTTGGAGGGTATTCCAATGGGATCTGAGTGGGTTCCAATAAGATCTTGTGACAAATCCAAGGGTTCAGAGTCTGGGACCTCCTATAAGAGGTCTTGGTCAATAAGATCACCAAAAACAAAGTCCACTAGAAAGGATAAAATATTAAAAAAATATAAGTTAAATATTTATTCATTTTTATAATCATTTTATAATTTTTGAGTTTTTTTTATGATTTTTTTATAAAAAAAATAATAAAAAGGAGATTAAAGCTCACTTTTATAATTTGGATTCTGTCTCTTAAAAGCAGAAATCTTTCTTTGATAGATTTTCCACTCTATGTGCTGTCTTAACAAGGAGTTAAAATTAATAATTCTTTCTAACTCTTGTTCCTTTTCTTTTAAGATTTTTTGTTTATAATAAAGAAGTCTTTCTTGTTCTTGTTCAGGAGTTATAAAAACCGGCACAAATTCACGTAAATTTTCTTCTTTTTTCTGTTTAAGAAGATTCAAATAATAATTGATAAATTATCTGTTGGTTTTTAAATCCACTGGATAAATCAAAAGATAAAGAAAAATAATAAGTATTTCTACTTATATATATATAATTTTTTAAATATAAATAACTGTTCCAGGAGATCATTAATTAAACAATTAATTATTAAGGATAGTTCCTGGCCAGACCCCCAGTTGTCAGCTCTCTGATACCAAGAACCTTGCATTCCTTTAGCTACAAAGAGTGATAAAAGAATTTGGAGCAATAATATTCCTAAGAATAAACACTTTACAGCTCCAATAATAATATGGTAAGAGCAAGTGCAAGGTTTAATTGGTTTGGTTATAAATATTTTAAATATAATATAAAAAGAGGGGCCACAGTAATATAATACTGGGGGTCTTTACAGACTTGGCAACCTATCCTCAAGGGGCCTCCTTAGGCAGTTTATAAACTTGGAATGAAGATGGGTGCCTTCTAAGGCCTTATACACTAATTTGGGCGGGCAAAAAAGCACACAAACCCAGAGAAGGAAGGGAACAAATTACTTGGGAAGTAATCCACAGAAATCCTGCAAAGATTCAGGTAAGAAGCTTCAGAACAGATGGGGTTGGTGGCTGTTTCAAACTTCTGGTTCTTGATAGTTATTTAGAAAATAATAATAATAATACTTAAGACTAGATCATAAATTACTTGCTTTCTTCTTGATAAGCACTTGACTAACAATGACACAATGTCTGATTGATAATAATAATATTTCTGATAACTCTGATTGATTCCTCCGGAACAAAAGGGCAAAAAGAGCCTGTTTAAATATTCCTTTTTGGGTGCTTGAGGGCCTCTAGAAGGGGTACTAGCCATGGGCTGAGGCTAGGGGGGCAGTCAGGGCAAGATTGGCACGTCCTCAAGGTTCTGTTAGCCTGCTGGCCTTAGATCTGTCAAGGAACAGCTCCTTTTTAGCTGCAGGATCTGTTAATCAACAGATTAATCATTTTGCTGATCCTGCACTGATCCTCAATTTGTACTTTAAGGACTGGTCCAAAGTGAGCATAAGTGGATGTTTATTAATTCTCCATCATCTGCTGATCCTTTATGTAATTTTTAATAATTTTTACAACCACTCCTTGTGTAGTTTTGTGGTCTTTGAAGGTTCTGATCAGCTCATGACGTGGTGAGTCTAGATCTTTATTTAATTAATGAAAAATACTAAAAATTAGTTAATAACTAATTTTAATTGACTTTTAAGGTTTTGAGAATATGATCTACGCTTGTGTGGTAGCTTTACATGTTTAGAGTAGATCCTACTAGGTTGTAGCTCCTCTGAGTGGTACGTGGCTGTCAGACTGATCACGGCAGGCTAGGCGCGGGGATCAGTCAATTCAGATGCGCGCGGGGACTGATCCGCTGCTTGCGTGACTAGGTCACGGGATTGACTGCCGTGGGAGTTTGGGTGCGCAGGAGTTCAGCACTGTAGGGACAGGGGGCTGCGTGCAGGAATTGTGACAAAACACAATTCCCTGTGTAACTCCTAAACTACACACAACACCTGGATTTTATTGAAATTTAGGTGTGAAACCTATACATTACATATCATGTGAAATATTAAAATGGCCAAAAAGGTGCCATATTGGTGCCATGTTCATTTACCATTTTCTTTAAAATTAATTAAAAAATATAAGGAGTAAGAATTCAAGGGTGGGGTCAGTGAGTAACCCTAGCTTATTTTGGGTGGGAAATCCATTTCTGCAATAATATTTATGGATTTCCTACTCCTTCATTTCATAATAATTTTATTTATTTATTTTTTTGTTCTTTTATTTTTGTTAATATTATTAGTTTTGTTGCTTTGTCAGGTTGCTCTGTGCTAAGTAGAAGGCTGACATTCAGTGTCCTGAAGAGGATGTTTCAATAAACCATCAGGCATGGTGAAAGATTTTCCAGGCCAGTGAAAAATATCAAAAGAGAAAAGCTGTATAAAGGCAACCCAACCATTCATAGGAGCATTAGGAAGGCTGGCAGCATTGATCATTTCAATGATTGACCAAGCATTGACTTGTAATTTGAAATGTTGACCCCAGAGGACAGCTTAGAGCTTCTTCATCATTTGAGCCACACCACAGATTTCCAGTTTTGGTTGAGAGTATCTGGATTCAACATCTGGAAATAACAAAGACTCATAGAGAGCAGGATGGTCCCAACCATTTTCATCTTCCTGAGTAAGGACAGCCCCAACAGATTGATAACTAGAATTTTAAGCCAGCTTGATCTTTCCAGCTCCGGGTCAATAAGCAATATTTTTCAAAACTATGTCTTTACCAACAATCATTCCAAGCAACTGAAACAAATGCTCACACTCTTGGGTCCAAATCAATTCAGTATCTTTTTTTAGACAACACAAGGGTGCACAGACTTTGGATAAAGATGAGATAAAGATTTGAAAATAAGTCACAACACCTAGGAAACCTCCAACTTCAGTGGGATTGATTGGAGTTGTCCAAGAGGTGATCTGGTTGACTTTGGCTGGTGCCATCCTTCTTAGTTCCTTGCAGACCACATGACCAACAATTTCCAGAGAAGGGTCACAAGCAGGAAATTTTGATCCAGAGAAAGTAAGGCCAGATTCCTTGATTAAAAACAGAATCCTTTCAAAAGTAGTAGCATATTCCCAGACAAATCAACAAGTTCCTAAATTCCAGGGCAAGAGCTCATTATCATAGTCAGAAACTGGACCTTCAATTCTGCCATTGTCAACAAAGATACCAACATGACCAGGTATTTCATCCTGGACAATCCACATCATCTGAGCCTGATAGACTGCAACCTAATTAGTGGCACCTTGAGGGAATGGAGTAAGTTGAAATCAAACTTGAGGTGTATCAAAAGTAGTAAGAGGGAAATAAATATTATGTAAGGATTGTTCTTCAAAACCACCCATAATTTTGGGGAGACCATAGAAAGCTCTTCCAGAGAAGGATTCAAAAAATTCTTCAGTGGTAGGAGGAATACCAGAATCTTTAACAGTTACTTTGTTAAGAGGTTGAAGATCATGAAATATTCTAAGTTCACCATTAATATTGAGGAGACAAAAGACAGTCCTGGAATAACTAGAAGTTGAGTTTTCATACGGAACAGTAGAAACTTGTTTGGGGACCAACTTGATCAATTTGTCAACTTGAGAGGCTGGGATTGAGATCCTTTTCTTGTGCCAAGGATCATGTTCAACTACAGGGATGATATATGGAAGACCATAGGATTCTTTCAAGAGAACTTTCTCTTGTTCACAGAAAGCAATGGATTTTCCCCTTGGGATGGGAAATTTTTGATCAAGTTTAAATCATCAGGAAGAAACCATCCATCTAGACCAAAGTTGACAACTTTCAGATGCTCTTCATTGACACAACCATGGGGCACAAAGGCACCAGTAAAAGATATAGGTAAACCACAGCAAGGATTGAAAGATAAAGGAGGAAGCATCATAGGAGGATTGAGGTTGAGAGGCATAGGCTGTTTGACTGGTGGGACCTTTTTTGCAACTGGCGTTTACTTGGTAGAATAATCAAGAATGTCTTGTTTCCTCCAAAATTTTTTCAGCAAAACTTGATTACAAAAACTGAGACCAAGTTCCAAAATTTTCCATGTCTAATTTTCTGCAATATCCTTGAAGTGTGCCTTTTCCATAAAGGGAAAACCAGGAGATAATATGTTTCTCACATGTTTGGAACTAGGTAGGGTTTCAAAAACAATGGTAGAAGATTGCCTTGGTGGTGCACAATTGGGAGGACTTATTTCTACCCCAAATTGCCTCCACTGAAGCCCATATTCCTCCATAAAACCAACAATAAAATAGCAATCAGGATATACTTTATACTAATTGTGGAGATTCAAAACCAAACTGACAGGAGATTGATCAGACCTTAGAGTAAAATGAAAAGAAGACATAAAAGATCCAGAGAGAGAGGAAATATTCTTGGAATTTTCTATTTTAACCTGTTTTTTAATTTTAATACTTTGAAGATTAGAAGAAAATGATGAGAAAAGAGAGAAATAAGCCTCAGGGATGTGAGTTGATCCTTGAGATGAAGTCTGAGGCTGAGAAGAACTACAACTATCAGTAGGATCAACTATTGCCATAAAAAATGAGAGGAATTAGAATTATCCTTCTGCTTCCCCTTCAAAGACAATTTAGGAGGATGACCAGGGAAATCTCTTTCCCAATAACCAGAATTCAAATAAAAAAGCAGAACTTCAATCTTTCTACCATCAGCATCAGGGAGGAGAATTCTCTCCACAAATTGATCACAAAACATCAGGGTAGCACCAAAATCCATTAAGAAGGGTTCACCCAGATCATAGGGCCTTCTAAACACGTGATCTAAAAATTACAATTTCCAACAATATTTTGACCAATTTTAACTGAGATACCTTCAGAAATATCAACCAATTCACAAGATTGATTACCTATCCCATAAATGGCAGAATTGAACCTGACCATGGGACTGAGTTTAAGTTTGCAGGCAATAGCATTCAAAATTAAGTTGAGCTGAGATCCAGAATCCACAAGAGAAGAAACAGTTTTAGCTGAATCACCAAGATAAAAATGGAGAAAGCCAAGAGGACAGGAGTAAAGGTTGGGCTTTGGGGAGGGATGTGTTGCAACAGAGTCCTCCATCAAAGTGCCTGAGGAGACCTTTAATTTTTCAGGACCAATCTACACACGTTGACAAGATACCCATTTCTTCATTCCTTCAAAATCAGATGTAGAGATTGACAGTAGTTTACCCACAGATAGATGAGGAATTTTGAGCTCTGATATTTAATTCAATACCCCCTCCACAGCATTGGGGTGATCCTTTGAGATTCCCCTCTCAAACCAAACTTTGGGCTGGGTGGAGGGAGGAAGTGTAGGTGAAGCAGGAACTTAGATGGGATCAGAAGATTGATGCAATTTAGATGAAGGAGTAGGATCAGAGTTATCTTGGAACTTTTCAATGAGTGGTTCCTTGTCAACCTTCATGTATTTTAAATCAGAAGAAGGAGGCTCTAGTGAGGATAAAATTTTAACCAGTTTTGGAAGGATTGCAGTTTGAAAAGAAGAAGCCTTATGAGGTTTGGTTTCCTCAGGTCATTTCCTAGCTGGATCAGATTGATAAGCCCCAGAAAAAGAAGGAGGAGGAGATGGTGGGAGGATACCAAGGCTGAAGATTACCACAGGAAGATTAGAAATTGAAAGAATCCAAGGATTCCTTCATAGGAGGTGGTGGCTGATAAGAGGAAACCAAATGATGAACGTGGTGAGATGAATCAAAAGGGATCAAAGCACCAATAAGAAGAAAGAAATTGTTCCCCTTTTGGGCCACAAAATTTTCTTCTTTATCCTTCTGGATGTCACAACCGCAACACAGAGGTAGAATTGATTATATAATACAGCTTTGTGATTAGTCATCCTTGTAAGTTTCATGAACATGTTACAATTATGAGGTTTCACAGGTTGTAAATACTATTAAATAAACCATCACTCTTCCTTCACTTTCAATACTTTCCTTATGAAATTGATTCTATTAGTTTTCACCCTGACTTTCAGTCCACTCTCTTCTGGAGTTCCCTTCCTTCTAGTACCACCCTGACTCATTTTGAGTTTCTTCACCCATCCTTGAGTTCTCACTCCTTTTCCTTCTGAATCCTCAGCTCAATCCATTTTGATCCTCCGGTACCTTCTCCTCCCTTCTACTGTTAGTTACTGCCACCCTGGCTTTATGTAAAGCCACTGTGTGACATTAGAATCAATTCAATAATGTGAGATGAGTACTTGGTGGGGTTGTTGGACAAGGGGTTGGAGCAAGGCAAGAAGTCAGAGTTGATAGTTGCCAACCTTTCCAATGGGAACATGATTGATTGTCTAGCTCCTTCAATCCTGGGGTGCTTGTCATCATTGGTGTTGTGATTCTACGCTAAATCTCCAGTTCCAGGCTAATTGGGATGGGGACATGATCATCAAAACAATTCTGCTTGTCTTTGTGGATTGTGGTGGTTATCATGAGTTTGTTGTGGTGATCTCAGGTTCTATTGGGATGAGCATCTGAATGATCTTGATAATAGGTTGTTGGGGGTAGTTGAAGATGGATTGGGATTGTGTTGGATGATGGATGATGATTGTCTAAGTCTTGGGCAAGTTCAGTAGATTATTTGAGATAGAGCTCCTTGGTACCAAGACAAGGAAGGATCAAGATGATGAATCAATAGATAAACTTGATTGAGCAATGAATGGTTCAAAGGATTTGGTAGATCAATGGATTGGAATATTGTCTGGTGAATCTCTCAAGGTTGATGGATGAGTTGAGATGATTTTTGAATGAGGAAGTGGTTGGGATCATTGGTTGTGGGCTTGGAGGACAAATTATTTAGATGGCCTAAGACCAAAAATGGAAAAAGTTTGGGTAGATAAATGATAAGGGAAGGGTGTGTCAAAGAAGTCAAATTCAGAATGAACAAGACAAATACAAGTATTATAACACTAGTGTCAGGGAGCTAACTAATGCCGTCTACAAGGATGAAATTGATTCTAATGTCACACAGAGGCTTGAAACAAGGCCAGGGTGGCAGTAACTAACAGTAGAAGGGAGGAGCCAGTAATAGGAGATCCAAAATGGATTGAGCTGAGGATTCAGCAGGAAAAGGAGTGAGAACTCCAGGATGGGTGAAGACACTCAAAATGATTCAGGGTGGTACTAGCAGGAAGGGAACTCCGGAAGGGAGTGGACTGAAATTCAGGGTGCAAACTAATAGAATAAATTTCATAAGGAAAGACTTGAAATTGAAGGAAGAGTTTTGGTTTATATAATAGTATTTACAACCTGTAAAACCTCATAATTGTAACATGTTGATGAAAGTTACAAGGATGACTAATCAAATAGCTGTATGATATAATCAATGCTACCTCTGGGTCACAGTTGTGACACTGGAGTTCAAGACATTGTCCAGTTCCATGGCCTTCCTTAAAACAGTAGTAACAGACCAGAGTGTATTTGGGAACAAAGGTAGAAGGTTTGGGAGTAGCAACAGAAGAAATCTTTTGATAAATTTTGTTCTCAAAAGCTTGGAATAGCTTAGAAATCTAATTGATGGTGCTTTTTTACTTTTGGGACTGAGAATTAGGTTTTGGCCTGTTACTTGCCTTTATCTTCTTCATGATTTTTTTAGATTCTTTGAAAGAAGGAACATGGACTGGTTCAGTATTTCTAGGTTTTTCAAAATTTAAAGTTGTTTGAATTTTCATAAAGTCATCCACAGTACCCCTAAGGAAAATGAAAAGAAAGGGCTTGATTCAATTATCCCTGTTTTTGATCATCAATCCAGAATTGACCAATTCATCCCTAATCCTTCCCTAAACTTCTAGTGAAAAAGACTGGAATAATTGCACTTGAACTTTGTCCACCATATCAATGTGATCATTTTGGATAATATAATTTTGAATTGGGTCCCAAGAATTCCTAAAAGACTGATAGTCAGAGGCTGCAGAGAAACCACCATTGGAGATCCATTGAGAGACAAGATCATCCAAGTCCTGCAAAGTAAATGAGCTACATCTTTTAGAAGCTTCCAGTTGTGGGATTTGAATCCCTCAAATGAATCAATTATTTCTATGACTTCATCACAGGAGATTGAGAATTGAAACTGATAGGCCATATCATATTCACTTGCCCCATCCACTTCAGCAGCCATTTTGTGAGAGTCTAAGAAAAGTTCAGCATTTACCCCATTGAAACCTAAGATCTTGTTCTGAGGTTTGATATTCTCATCCCAGGTTGAGCAGAGGTGGTGGGAGTACCGGAGGATGCCATTTTGAATAACAGAGCTCCTAGAGGATCCATAGAGCATAATTCCAAAGTAGCTCATGAGTGTGAAAATAGTAGGGTTCCACAAAAAAACAACAACAAGAATCTTCCCCTAGCAGCGCACAATTGGGAAGACTTACTTCTAAGATAGCTTGCCTCTACAGACAAGATCTAAGACAAGAAAAACAGAGAAAAAACAAAAAAAAGGATCAGATTTCAAATTTAATTTCAAACATATTGGGACTGCAAATACAAAGGTTGCTGTTTTGATCCTGGCCTGGGGGACCAAATGTAATAGTCCAAACATTGCCAAGCCGCAGGCAGTTCTTTGGAGGGGAAAAGTGTTCTTAGGGTACCCTCCTGACTGTTACAAAGGGATTTAAATTTAACCAGGATGAAGGTCTAGAACCTTTTGAATAAGTAATTGATGGAAAGGGATAACTTTGATAGTAATTGGTAGCAATCAAAAAAACACTATCTGAGGCAAGTGGCATGGAAAAGACTTGAACAAAATAAGTTGAAGTTTTTTCAGAGTTCAATAGAATAAGGCAGTTGTAAGTAACAACTACCACAATATAACAAACTCTGGTTGTCAGCAGAAGATTAGGAAAGATCAAAACAATCACAAACAACCTCCAGGTTCTCAATGAACCTTCCCAACTCTCCCCAATCAAGCACTTGAAGGGTACCAGATGACTGTGGGTGGCCCTACAAAAAAATGAATTTTGTTTTATGAAGCTCTAGAAGCAAGGAAATAACTAATTTGAACAAGAATAACCCAGCACTTCTCAAGAGACTCAAGAGTAGCATGCCAAAAATTCAAATTCAAAGAAAATAGAGGTTTAACACTGCAGATTTTGAACTTTAAAGAAGCCTATCAGTCAAACATGATTGTTTCCAGTAGGACAATGAAAGAACAATTGGGAACAGTATGGTTGGAAAAAGTGGATAAAGGAGTGGTATAACACATTCAAGAACCCAAACAAATGAATTCTCCTTCAACCAGAAAGGCTCTTGGTTGGTGATAGGGATAAGGCCACAGAGGGGCAGATCAAAGATTTTAGTATGGAGGCTCAAGGATCAAAGGGAATTCATAGATATACCCTGGATAAAATGCTCAGATAAAGCGGAAAGGGCCCCACAGATAATTTATTTCTCAAATGATGGATGGATGGATTGATTGATGATTCATTGATGATGGGGAAAAAGGCAGAGGAGAGACCCTCCTTTTATGGGAAAGAGACCCTGTAAACTAATTAAAATGGGATAACACAGATGAGAGCAAAAAAAAAATTTTTTTTTTTATGAAAGTGATGAGAAAGAAAAACCAGATTTGGTATTTGAGTAGAAAATTACATAAAGAAAAATGAAGAAGTAAAAAAATCAAATTTTGAGAAAAAAAAACAGCCCAGCAGCAGAGATGAGTGGCAGATGAGCTTGAGAAACCATGACAGTGGCAACAGCAGACAGAGAGACAAGCGATGATGGCCAGACTGGCGCACAACAACAGTTGATGGAGTTGAGTGGCAGCAATTACCTTCTGCTGGGAATCAGTGAGTTTGCAAATGTCCGCAACAATGGCTTGTGACTGCCACAAGCAACTGATGACATGAGGGGGGGTCCCATCCCCTTAGGGGGGGGTGGATCAGGTTTGGATTGGAACTGGTTCTCTTGGCAGCTGCAGTAAAGGATTGGAGGTTGAGGAGGAAGAAGGGCAGAGGTTGATGATCTTCAAGTGAGGTGTGATGATGATGATGAGGTTTTAGGATGAAAGATGGATGGGATCATTGAGTTGGGAGGTTGATTGATGGGATTGATGATCATCAAAGGTGGTGAGGAGGGGGATCTGAGCCAAAGGGAGAGGATGAAGTTGATGATGGGTACTGGTTGGCTGTTCATTTCCACTTTAATTTTGGTGGGGATGTTGAAAGAACAACAGTTAATGAGGATGAAAATTGTCAATAGGGAAAAGAGTGATCATTATTGTGCTTTCTTGGTAAAAAATCTGGGCCGCAAGTGCAACAGGGAGGAGTTGAACGTAGTATTTGGGAATTTGGATGGTCTAGGAGAGCCCTTCCTATTCTTCTAGGACAGGAGGAAGTTGGAAGAAGGGGAAGAAAGAAGAGTACTCATAGTAAAACAGGGATATACATATTTTCTTTATTTTAATGATAGTCAGATGAAAGATTATATGCAAAATCTTTTTGAAAAATTTCATGAGGTGTCCCAAATTGGTCACCAAACCAGCTAGAGACAACCCCCACCATGTTGTTTGACTCAGAAAAATAAAGTTCAATGTGTCTATCCTCAAGCTTCTGTAGAAGAGATTGAAAGATTACTAAGAAAATTCAAAGGGAACCCAGAACACAATATCTGGTGTAGGATATTGATCAAAGGTGACCTTCTCACTTTTATAGGAGTCATAGAAGAAATAATTGACATGATGGAACTCAATATGAAGCCCAGAGACAGACCCAGAGAACTTCAGAACCAACCCAGAGATAAAAAAGAGGTTGGTAAAGATATAGTTCTAGCCACTCCCCAAGAGAATCCCATTTTTAAAACTAACCCCTCCCTTGAGTTCTGTAACTGTGGAGAGAAGGGGCATAGATAACTTGACTGTCCTCATACAAGGAATAAGATAAATAATATCAATGCTGATCTGTGTAGTGAGAAAGAAGGTGATGTCTTGAACCTAGTCACCCAAAAAAACAAGGAAGAACCAGAATCATGCCCTTTCAATGTCATCTCAGGAGATATATAGGTTCTAGCATAGAAATTAACCATGTCAAAGGAGAGTTGCAATTACACCAGATGTGGGATGGATCTATGAACTTAGATTGCATCTCTGAAACCAAAACACTTGACTTTTAAACCAGTAAATAGCAGGAGCTAAAATTTGGTTAAAAACTTCTCTACCACTGGTTTGTTTGAAAAGAAACAGGTCAGAATTTGACTTGATAGTGGAGCCTTCTGCTCATGCACAAGTATTGAGTTCCTGGTTTGACACTAACACAAGTGGAAATAACACTTACTTCCTTTACCCAAGGCCAAGTTCAGCAGTTTCAATTTAGCTATAGATACCTTAGTAGTGATAACTGTTCCTATTTTATTTCCCCACAGTAAAGGATCCATAAGACTTCAACTTGAATTTGTAGTTTTGAAAAGTAGCCTATGGATTACTTGATACTAGGTAATGACGCTTTCTGTTTGTATGGGATAGATTTAATCCAGATCAAGGAAATTACCTCACCATTTTAAGACTCCAAACAGTTTTGAGCTCCAGGCAGTTCTTTGGAGGTAAAAGGTGCTGTTTAGGCTGCTCTCCTAAGATTTAAAATTTTTTTAAATGAAACTGGAATTGAAATCCAGTTGCTTGTAAATAAGGAATCAATGGAAGGGATGATTTTGGAAGTATTGATAGCAATAGAGAACAACACTATGTGAGGCAAGATGGTGAAAAAATAAGTTAAATTTTGTTCAGAGTTCAATGGAACAAGGCAGTTGTAATTAACAACAACCACAAGCTAATAACTCTGGTTGTCAGCAGAAGATTAGGAAAGATCAACTCAAACCCAACCAACCCCCCGGATCTTCATGAAACTTCCCAATTATTTGAAATCAAGCTCTTGAAGGGTACCAGATAACTTTGGGTGGCTGTAAAAAAAAATGAATTTGTTTAATGAAGATCTAGAAGCAAAGCAGTAACAAATTTGAGCAAGAATGATCCAAACACTTCTCAAGGGACTCAAGGATAGCGTGGCAGTGTGGTGAGCAAATCTGGAAACCTCAGCACCACTGCAGAAAATTTGAAAATTTTTGATGATTTTTCATGGCTATCATTCATCATCATCATCAAGAAAAATAAAAATAAAAAATAAAAAAATAAAAAAATAAAAAAAATAAAAAAAATAAAAAAAATAAAAAAATAAAAAAATAAAAAAATAAAAAAATAAAAAAATAAAAAAATAAAAAAATAAAAAAATAAAAAAATAAAAAAATAAAAAAATAAAAAAATAAAAAAATAAAAAAATAAAAAAATAAAAAAATAAAAAAATAAAAAAATAAAAAAATAAAAAAATAAAAAAATAAAAAAATAAAAAAATAAAAAAATAAAAAAATAAAAAAATAAAAAAATAAAAAAATAAAAAAATAAAAAAATAAAAAAATAAAAAAATAAAAAAATAAAAAAATAAAAAAATAAAAAAATAAAAAAATAAAAAAATAAAAAAATAAAAAAATAAAAAAATAAAAAAATAAAAAAATAAAAAAATAAAAAAATAAAAAAATAAAAAAATAAAAAAATAAAAAAATAAAAAAATAAAAAAATAAAAAAATAAAAAAATAAAAAAATAAAAAAATAAAAAAATAAAAAAATAAAAAAATAAAAAAATAAAAAAATAAAAAAATAAAAAAATAAAAAAATAAAAAAATAAAAAAATAAAAAAATAAAAAAATAAAAAAATAAAAAAATAAAAAAATAAAAAAATAAAAAAATAAAAAAATAAAAAAATAAAAAAATAAAAAAATAAAAAAATAAAAAAATAAAAAAATAAAAAAATAAAAAAATAAAAAAATAAAAAAATAAAAAAATAAAAAAATAAAAAAATAAAAAAATAAAAAAATAAAAAAATAAAAAAATAAAAAAATAAAAAAATAAAAAAATAAAAAAATAAAAAAATAAAAAAATAAAAAAAAAATTAAAAAATTAAAAAAAATAAAAAATAAAAAATAAAAAATAAGAAATAAGAAAAAAAAATTGGAATTCCATTTTTGAATCAGGTGCCTTCAGCCTTCAGATCCTCAGCTTCCCCATCTCAAAGCAGTTTATGGATGGGTCCCTGGGGTTTCCAACTCCCCATGTCTTGTTTTCAATCCCTTTCCTTTTTTTCTTTGGCTCTTGGTTGTGCCAAATAAGGGGGTGAAGACCTGCTTGTCTCAATCTTTCCCATCTCTCATGCACTCTTGGCTTGGCTCAACCCTTGCCAGCACCGGCATTGTTGATCACATCAACCGCAATGGAAATCCTCCAATCTCCTCTCCATTGGCAGCTACTACTACCATCCCCTCACCCAACAATATTGACTGATTTCCATCAAAATCACTCAACCCCTAACCACATCACCATCATAAACACCACCACTCTCCAACTTCAAAGATCATTCATGATCACCAGTCACATCAGTCTCTAACAAGTGATTGTTCATCAATCCCCCTTGACTACCTCAACCTGAAACCATCCCACACTCCTCATCCCATCCAGTACCAACCTTGGTCCATCAGCCCTCTCAACAACCCTTCAATCATGAAAACCAACAATCATTGCTTCACATTACCCTTGTATCAAAATCCTTAACTCTTCCTCAAGCCCCCTTCTTCTCATTGCCCATCTCATATTGCAGTCAGCCCTTTTGACAGTGGTCAAATTTCCTCAAGATTGCCCATCTAGAAAAGAAAATATCATTGCAATGGTTGCCTTGCTCCATTTCCTCATCCAATCCCCCCCTTTGCAACTCCTGCGCCTTAAGGGCCGCTCAAGTCCGTTTTTGCGTGGCCATCCTCACACAACCTGTCATCCGCAGTCCTGCTGTCACCCAGGCCCATTGAATACTTTTCTGCAGGGGCTCATCACCTTCTACTCTCCTGCCCATGCCCATCATTGGCACAGGCTGGTTTATTTTCATTCCTGCTCACCCATGGTTTTTTTTTATTATTTCAATTTTTTTAAAGTTTTTTTGTTTCTTTTTTTTTTTGGAACAGTTGCTTTGTCTTTGTTTCTCATGATCAAATTAAAAAAATAATTTTTTTTTCAATTGTTGTTTTTTTCTGCTCTATCTGTTTCATCTCTTTTAAATAGTCTAAAGGGACCCATGGCCCAAAAATGGGGGGGCTTTCCCCTACCTTTTTCCAAAAATACATGGGAGTGGGTGCATATGCCCCCTGGTATCTGAAATCTGATCCATTCTTATTCTGGGTATATCTATGATTGCCCCTTGATCCATTGATCCTGAGTCTTTGCCCCTCTGTGGCCTGATCCTTATCAACAACCAATAGCCCTTCTGGTTAAAGAGAATTCTTTCTGTTGGAATTCTTGTGCGTGTTGCACAACTCTTTAATCCCTTTCTCTGAACATGCTGGTCTTGATCCTTCCTTGATCATCTGTCTGTAACCAATCATTTTTGATTGAAGAGGTTTTCTTAACTTTAAAACCTGGAGTGTTATACCTCCTTTTATTTTTTTTCAAATTTGCATTACTCCAGCCCACTCTTGAGTTCCTTGAGAATTTTTGAGGTTATCCCTTTTCAAACCATTTACTGTTGCTTTTAGAGCTTCTCAAAACCTTGTGCTTTGTCTTGTTTGGCCACCCTCAGTTATCTGGTACCCTTCAAGCACTTGATTGTGGAGAGCTGGGTGGGTTTATTGAGAACCTGGAGGTTGGTTGGGTTTTACTTGATCATCCCCAATGTTCTGACAACAAACAGAGTTATTAGCTTGTGGGCGTTTTTGACATAAAACAGCTTTGTTCTTTTAAACTTTAAAAAAACTTTAACTTTTTTTTTTCAAATATCTCCCACATAATATTGCATCAGATAGTTCTGATCCATTGCTACTGAATATTGTCAAACTTTATCCTTTACTACTTGATTCCTCACTTAAAACGTTCTGGACCTTGATTTTGGTTACATTTAAATATTTTTGTAAGACTCAGGAGGGAAGCCTAAACAGAACCTTTCCCCTCCACAGAGCTGCCATGGCCTAGCACCATTTGGAGTATTAAATTTGGTCCCCCGGGACGGTATAAAACCAGCAACCTTGGGATTTAAAAGCACAAAATTGAAGAATCAACTCCAAAATGTGGTCTGATTTTTTTTTCTGTTTTTCTTGTTTCTGTTATCATCCAGATCTGATCTGTGGAGGTAACTTGTCCCAGAAGTAAGTACTTCCAATTGTGCAACATCTGGGAAAGATTCTTTTTGTTTTTTTTGTGAAACTCTACTCTTCACACACCTGTGAGCCAAATTGAAACTCTGCTCTTTGGATCTCTTAGGAACTCCTCTCTTCAAAATAGAATCTACTGGTACCTCCTACTACTCTGTTTGGGTCAAGATGGTCAAGATCAAGCCTAAAAACAAGAACTTAGGCTTCAATGGAACAAATGTCAAAAGATTCTTGGACTCCTATTTGATGGCGGATGAAGTGGATGGTGCAAGTGAACATGATATGGCTTATCAGTTACATTTTATATCTCCTCTGATGAAGTTATGGAAGTGGTCAAATTTTTGATTGATTTGAAACGCATGACTGGAGGCTCTTGAAGGAGGCTATGTTGGCTTATTGTGGAAAAATAGATGTGGCTAGGTTTACCTTACAGGACTTGGATGCTCTTGTTTCTCAATGGATCTCAAATGGTGGTGTCTCTTCAGCCTCTGATTATCAGTCTTTTAAAAAATCTTGGGATCTTATTCAGTCTTACCTCCTTGGAAATAATCACATTGACACAGTAGAAAAAATTTGAGTTTGGTTATTCCAGTCTTTTTCTCCAGGAGTGCAGGAAAGGATTAGAGATGAATTAGTTAAATCTGGGTCCATGATTACTACTAGAGATAATTGGTTCAAGCTCCCTGTTTTTCTAGTCTTAAGGAGTGCAGTGGATAAAGTGATGAAAGGTTAAACAGCTCTCACTTTTGAACAAACTAGAGTCACTGAACCAGTACATTCTCATTCCTTTAAAGAGTCCAATGAAATAATCAAAAAGATGGAAGCAAATTGTAGACCTAAACCAAACCCCCAGGCCAATAAGGAAACTGCTACCATAGATGGGATCAATAAATTAATTCAGGCTTTGAAGGCAAAATAATTCACAAAATTTCTTCTTTAGCTACTCCTAAACCTTGTAACTCTGTTCCTAAAACCACTCTAGTCTGCTATTACTGTCATAGGGAAGGCCATGGTACTTGGAGATGTCCTGAAATCCAGAAGGACAAGGAGGAAAAATTGGTGGAACAGAAGGGAAACAATTTCTTTCTTCCTAATGGTGATTTGATCCTTTTTTATTTTTCTTGTCCAATTTGTCATGTGGTAGCCTCTTATCAACCACCAACTCCCAAGAAGGAATCTTTGGTCTCCTTGGATTTTTAATCATCCTGCAGCACTCTAAAACCTTGGTATCCTCCAGCTGTCTCTTCTTCCAGATTTTATGGCACTTATCATTCCAATCCAGCTAGGAAACGCCATGAGGATACCAAAACCCGCAGATCTCCTCCGTTCCACCTTCAATCCTTTGAAAAACCTTTCAAACATCAATCCTCACCGGAGCCCCCTTCCTCTGATGTGGAAGACATGGAAGTGGAAAAAGATCCACTTATGGAAAGGTTCCAGGACCAATCTGATCCTCCTCCTATTCAACCTGTTCAAATTCCTCAACCTTCTGATCCTGTTCCAGGACCTGCTCAACCTGATCATCCTCCCTCCACCCAGCTCAAAGTTTGATTTGAGAGGGGCATTTCCAAGGATCACCCCAATGCTGTGGAAGGAGTATCAAGGAAAATCTCTTATCTAAAATTTTGTGATCTGTCTGTGGATGAACTTCTGTCAATCTCTCCATCTGTGGCTGAAAGGATGAAGAAATGGGTTTCTTGTCAACATGCGGAGATTTGTCCAGACAAATGAAAAGTTTCTTCTTGTAGTTTGTTGGAGGACTCTGGTGGAACAGATCCCTCTTCAGATGCCAACTTGTATTCCTGTCTTCTTGGTTTCCTCTCCTGCTATCTTGATGACTCTGCTAAAACATTTTCCCTTCTGGTGGATTCTGGTTTCCAGCTCAATTCAATTTTGGATGCCATGGCCCGCAAACTCAACTTCAGCCCAAGGGTCAGCTTTAACTCTGCTGCATCTGGTATAGGGAATCAGTCATGAAAATTAGTTGTTATTGCTGAGGATATCCAATTATGAATTGGAAAAAATATTGTTGGCACCTCTCATTTCTGGATTACTTGTCTGGGTGGACCTATGATATTGGGAAGGCCTTTCTTAATGGATTTTGGTGCAACCCTAATGTTTTCTGATCAATTTGGGGAGAGAATTCTTCTCACTGATGCTGATGGCAGGAAGATTGAAGTCCCCCTTTGCTCCTTGGATTCTGGTTGTTGGGAACAAGATTTTCCTGGTCATCCTCCTAAATTGGTTCTGAAAGGGAAACAGAAGGACACCTCTTCTTCCTCTGATTCTCATTTTTTATGGGATTATTTGGTCCTGCTAATAGTATTAGTTCTTCCCAGCCTCAGAATTCAAATCAAGGATCCAATTCTGTCTCAGAGGCATTTTTTCTTTTTCCTCATAATTTCCTTCTCATATAAATAAGATTAAAAATCAAAAACATGAAAAATCCTAAAATCCTAAAATTATTTCTTCTCTCTCTGGATATGTCATCTCTTCTTTTCCTTTTTATTTTCAGCCTGATCATTCTTCTCCTATTCCAGTTGTTAATCTCTTCAATGAGTCTAAACTAGATTCCAATCTTGATTCTCTTCTTGGTGGTTTTGGTATGAAGGAGTATGGGCTTAGGTTGAGGAAATTTGCGGTAGAATTTAGTCCTTGCAATTATGCACCATCAGGGGCTTGTACTCCTGTCATTTTTGAAACCCTACCCTGTGCCACACATGTGAGAAATGCATCATCTTTTGGATCCTCTTTTGTGGAAAAGGCAACTTTCAAGGAAGTTGCAGAACATCAAACTTGGAAGATATGGAACTTGGTCAGCTTTTGAGGTCCGGTCTTGCTGGTCAATGCTTAGAGGAAGCAATAATTTTTTTCAGCTTGCTACTATGTACAGAGCAAAACTGTCATATAGTAACACAAACTATGAAAAATAAGAACACCTCAATTAACATAATAAGGAGTGAGAAATCCATCAATATTATTACAGGAATGGATTCCCCACCCAAAATTAGGTGGTCACTCACTGACCCCACCCTTGAATTCCAAGTCTTTATATTTTTAAAATAATTAAAAAGAAAATTACTCAAAACTACAACACCTGTATGGCACTTTTTTGCCATTCTGATATTTTACACGTATTTTCACATATAGGGTTTACACCTAAAATTCACTGAGAATTGAGCTGTTGTGTATATTTTAGGAGTTACACGCGGAAATGTGTTATGTCACAATTCCCGCGCGCAGCCCTGCATCATTACATGACCCTACGTACTAGTAGCAGCAGGTTCCCGCGTACTAGAGACCCGCGTGCAGCTGATTCTGCCACGCACGCAGCGGATCCTACCCCGCGCGCATCTGTACTAACTGATCCCAGTGCCTGGATCAGTTGTGACTAATCTGATTACCAGGTACCGCTCAGAAGAGCTACAACCTAGTTAGGGTTGCCTAGTATATGTAACAAATGGACATATGCATTACTAATTATCTAAAAAGATTAAAACTTAAATAAAATCAATGAAAATTAAGTTTTAAACATTTTTTAATAATAAATCCAAGATCAAGGACTACCATGTAAATCACTGATCCTGATCTTTGAAGACCACAAAACACTACCAGAAGTGTTCATAAAAATTGTTAAAAATTATCTACATGATCAGCAGATGATGAGGAATCATTAGACATCCACACCTGCACGCTTTAAAGCAATATCAATAGTACAAATGAAGGATGAGTACAGAATGATCAAATTTACGCCATAACAGATTAACAGATCCTGTGGCTAAAATAGTACATAAATCCAGAAGATCTAAGGACAGATGATTGACAGAACCAAGTGAACGTGGCAATCTTGCCCTGAATGGCTTTCCAGCCTCAGGCCGCAAGCAGAACCCTCTCTACGTGCCCTGAGAAGACCAAAATCACCCCAAAAAGGTATTTATACAGACCTCTTTGGATCCATTATTCCATCATCAGTTACCAGGAATTATTTATTATCAATCAGACACCGTGTCATTGTTAATCAAGTGCTTATATGAAGATAAGCAAGTGATTTATGACTTAGTCTGCAGTAGTATTATTTACCTATATTAACCAATCAACCATTGAAGTTTAGTCAAGTAATCTACCCCATCTGCTCTGAAACCCTTCCAATTATTCCAGGATTTTTGTGGTGAAGTGCTCAGAGTGAGTGTTACCCTTCCTGTCTAGGCCATCTGTGCTGTTAAGCCTGGCCATTAGTGGAATAAGTCCTTTCTAAGGCACTCATATATATTCCAAGGTTCTTAAACTGCCTAAGGAGGCCCCTTGAAGAGAGTTTGCTAGTCTGTAAAGATCCCCAGTAGTATAATACTGTGGCCCCTCTCTTATATCATATTGAAAACCATTTACTAAAAAACCAATTAAACCTTGCAATTGCTCTTATTAAATCATTTATTTGATCTTCTAAGCGTTTATTATTGGAATAATAATTATTATTATCATTCCAGCATTTTTATCACTCCCTGTAGCAAAAGGACTTCAAGGTTCCTGGTATCAGAGAGCTGACAACTGGGGGTCTGGGTGAGAAATATCTTTAAATAATTCATTTTCAATTATTTATTCCTTGGACCAGTCTATTTATTTTTAAGAATAAGTTAACATACTTATAACATATATTCTTGATCATTTGTTTCTCTAGTGGATCTTAAGACCAACAGAGAATTGATCAATTATTGTTTGAACCTTCTTAAAAAGAGCAAAGAAGAAAAACTCCGTAAATTTGTCCCTGTTATTATAACTCCTGAGCAACAACAGGAGAAATTGCTTTATAATAAACAGCAGGTTATAAAAGACAAAGAACTTGAGCTTGAAAGAATTATTGATTTCAATCGTTTATTAAGGCAACATAAGGAGTAGAAGATTTATCAAAGGAAGCTTTATATTTATAAACTAAATAACCCTGAAGATAAAGAAAAATCCAAAAATAATAAAAGTGATTATTTTTTCTAAACATCATTTTAACACTTAAAAATACAAAAAATATTAAAATTATATTTTTTGTTTTTATCCATCTCAGTGGATTTTGTTTTTGGTGATCTTATTGACCAGGACCTCCTAGAGGACGTCCCAGACAGTGTACCATTGGACTTACCCTTGGATTTATCCCAGGATCTGATTGGAACTCACTCAGACCCCGTTGGAATACCCTCCAAGGATAGTTGTGACCCCAATCAAGTTTTGGTACCCTTGAATTTAACTCTAAGTAAGTTAAAATATTTATAAAAAATTATTAAAAATATAAAACACACAAAAAATATTATTATTATAATTTTAAAGTCTTTTTTCAAAAGTGACCCGTCATATGGATCTCTGCCTGGAGGAACCCGTGTGCACAAGGACTCCAGTTGCAAGCGCAATGAGGGGACTCAAACCCGTGACCATAGCCTCACGCAGGACAACGATGGCAACAACTTCAGCCACCAACTCGACCAAAAGACCGTTGGAGAGCCATCCGTTGCCCACCATGTTATCCCAGGAGGGTAAAGGTCCTCCTATGCCACCCCAACTGGAATCAACCAAGGAGGAAAGGGTCAAATTATTAGTGAAAGATCACGTGAGCTATTTGGAACAATTCAGGTTGGCTCAGACCCAGGAGGATCAACCAAGTATGAGAAAATCCATTTCTCAGGCAAAGAAATCTCTGATTTCTCTTCATAAAATGATCCCAAAGAAAGAAGTAGAAGGCTACGTGCAGAACTGGAATCCTTGGGATCAATTAGCTTCCTTATAGGGAAAGGACCCCAAAAAGAAGAGTTCCTCAGCCCATCAGAAGTTAAGGAACCCAAAGGATTGGAACAACATAATATCCTTAGCCTAGAAGTGGAAAAAGGTGTACCACAATTAGATGTAGAAGCTCTTAAAAGCTTTTCTGTAAATGTGTCTCACAATTTTACTATTATTAGGCAATGCTTTGACAAAGTTTATCACCAATCGGACAAATTGATTTCAAGTATTTCAGAGTGATTGACACTCAGTCTCAGATTATGAGAATTGATGAATTGAAAATACAAAAAATCAAGGATAGTATAAGAGCTAGTAAGTTGGACCTGATGAAACATATTGATGACAACCAATTAATCCTTCAAGAAGATATTCTTGCAACCATAGACCAGCTTAAGGAAGAAGTTAAGAAAACTAGTCCTACTCCTTTGGCCCATTTGACTAACAAAATCGAATTATTAAGCAACAAAGTTGATTTAAAGATAGGTACAATTAAGAATGATCTCAGAGATCTTAAGATCAACCCTACTAACTCTCTGGTAATTGACCTAGAAGAAACTAGAACTTCCAGGTTCTCCAGTACGCCTAGTGTTCCTCCCAGAACCAGGATAAATAGGAATGAGTCTTTCAGAACCAGTCCTACTCCTGAAATGGAGCAGGCTTTGAAGCTACTTCCTCCCATCACTGAATGGCCTAAATTCTCTGGAGAAGGAGAATACAACCATGTCAGTTTCATTAAGTTTATTGACTATACTCTTTCTTCCTATGAGCTCCCTGAGGCAATAGATGTGGTAAGATTTCCCAGATTATTTGAAGGAGTAGCTCTTGATTGGTTTATCAATAAAAGAGAAGAATTCGGATCTTTATCCTGGAATTCTTGGAAAGAATTGATCAAAGTGCAGTTTGGTACCAGGATTTGGAAAAGAAAGATGATGAAAAATTTTGAAACTTCCCAGTTTGATCCATCCAAGGAAAAACCTCATAAGTGGTGCTTTGAACCAGAAAAAGAGCTTGGACTTGTTTTATCCTGATGCTGATATGGAAGAAGTCAATGAAAGACTCCTCAAATTATGTCCTGGAAAAATCAACCACAGTGTAAGGTGCAGAATGCCTATGGATTCAGATCTCTTTAACCTTAATAGGTGTATTAGAAGAGACTATTGATATGAATGGTCTTGATAAAAGGGTCAATAAACCTCCCAGGGAACAAAATACTAAGAAAAGGGAAGAATATACGGCCAAAACTAAAGAATCCCCTGATACTAATCCATCTACCTTGGAAGTCAAGAAGACTCCAGAATCAAAAGAGAAAGTATGTTGGAAATTTAACCAAACAGGACACGTAAAACCTGATTGTCCTCTACCTAGGAAAATGATTAATCTTATTGAAGGAGAAGAGTATGACAATCCTGACCCTCACCTTGATGATACTGATGGATCACTCTCTATTTTGATCTAATAATCACCAAACCTATCAATATTATTGAAGGTAGTATTGAGTCTTCTCTGGACATGAATTCCGTCAATGAGGATTCTAACTTACCTCAAAAATGGAAACCCAACATGAAGATTCACCACATCTCTGAGGCTAAGGCTCTGACTCTAAAACCTTCTGCCGGTAAAATTTACACTTCAGGCAAAACATGCTATGCTACTGGTTTAATCCAAGGTTCCCCGGTTAAGTTACTTCTAGACAGTGGAGCCTTTTGCTCTTGTGTTGGTTCAACTTATCTGGAGAAACAAGACCCAAACTGGAAACTGAACTTACTACCAATACCTCAGGCTAAGTTCAGCAGTTGTAATTCTTCTATAAATGCTGTTGGAGTATGGTCTTCTGATATCATACTCCCTCACTCTAAAGGATCACTCAAATTGAAAATTGAATTTTTAGTGCTCCAAAACGGAGTATGTGATTATTTTATCCTTGGGAATGATTCTCTCCCTTATATGGTATAGATGTATTCCAAAGCAAAGGTAGATACTTCACTATAGGTGGAGACTGGAATAAAAAGTTGCAAATATGTCATTTCAATGCTCAAACTTCTGATGCAACTTATGAAAAACACTTAGAGAAGTTCAATCAGGAATACTTCTCTCAAGCTGCTTTGAATTACCTTCTCAATGAAGAACAGAAACGGTATATCCTACAAGTATGCTTTGAAAATCAGAATACTTTCTGTACCAAAGATCACCCCATTGGTAACATCAAAGGACATGATATGATCCTAACTCCAACTATTAAGCCTCCTTACCCACCTAACCTCAGGAGACCTGCTTACCCTTCTAGTCCAAAATCCAGAGCTGCTCTGGAAAGCCATATTCAAGAGTTGGTTGACTTACAAGTCTTAAGGAAAGTAGGCCACAATGAACAAGTGGATATTAATACCCCAGTAATTATAGCTTGGCACAATGATAAGTAAAGAATGGTTGGAGATTTTAGAATTCTTAACAACTACACCCAAGCTGATTACTATCCAATTCCAAGAATTGACCATGCTCTGCATAACCTGTCCAAGGCTAAGTACATAACTACCATGGATATTCTGAAAGGTTTTCACCAAATACCTATCAGCCCTGATAGCCGGAAATTCATGAGAATTATCTGTCATTTGGGAATTTATGAATATCTCAGGATGCCTTTTGGTATTAAAAATGCTCCTTCTCATTTCCAAAGGATGATGGACATATTCCTAGGATTATTCATCAGACAGGGATGGATGATGGTATATATTGATGATGTTATCATTTACTCTGATCATTGGGATACTCACATGGAGAAATTCAGGCTATTCCTCAAAACCATCTCTGCCTTAGGATTGAAATTATCAATGAAAAATTGTAACTTTGGCTACGGAGAACACAAAGCCTTAGGACACATTGTCTCTGTACTAACCCTAGCTGCTGACCAAAACAAGATAGCAGCAGTAATGAATAGGCCTATGCCTCAGAATAAAACTGAAATCCTATCCTTCATCAGCTTCTGCAGCTACTATAGGAAGTATTTACCAAAGTTTTCTCTTCTAACCAAATGTCTGTATGAGATCTGCAACAAGACCACTGTGTTTGAAATGACTCATGATAGAGTCAAGAACTATGAGGAACTCAAAATGGCAATGACTTCAGCTCCAGTACTGATCCAGCCAGATTACTCTAAACCTTTCAAACTCTACATAGATGCCAGCATGGAAGGGCTAGGGGCTGCTTTACACCAGGAAGTCATAGAAGATGATAAACCAGTGGAAAAACCTATACTCTTCATATCTTGACAAATTAAAGATACTGAGAAAAGGTACCATGCAAGCCAAATAGAATGCCTAGCCTCAGTATGGGCTCTAGAGAAACTCCATTATTACTTAGAAGGCACCAACTTCACTTTCATTACTGACTTCAAAGCTTTCAGGACATTTATGAACATGAAGACCCCTAGTAGGCTTATGTTGAGATGGCAGATAGCTATACAACAGTACAGAGGACAGATGACCATAGTTCATCAAGCTGGGACTAAAAATCAGAATGCTGATAGTTTAAGCAGGAATGAATTACCCAACAACCCAAGTAACCCTGCCTATGATCCAGAGGATAATAAAATCTTCCCTATCCTTAATATTAACAGGTTAAGCATTGAAGCTCCTATAATGGGAATCCACGTTTGTGAACTGAATGAATCATTGTTCAACTCTATCAAAGAAGCTTACAATTATGGCATAAAGACTCTGATTACTATTATGGAAATTACTTCTCCACCTCCTGAATTGATCAATAGCCTTCCTGAACCTCTTTTGAAACCATAAAAAGCAGGAAGGTTCACCATATGGGATGGTCTGGTATACTATACGCATCAACATTCACGTGTCATAGTCTTAACTAAGGATGACCATATCAAACATGTTCTGGCTGAGTGCCATGATAACTGCTCATCTGGTCATTTGTCTGATGATACAACCTTGGAAAAGGTTAAACAAACTGCTTGATGGGTTAATTGGAGAGAATCCACTATACAGTATGTTACCAGTTGTGAATCGTGTCAGAAGTGCAACAGGACTACTGGGAAACAGTTTGGACTACTACAAAAGATTCCTGAACCCAAGAAAAGATGGGAGATCATCAATATGGACTTTGTGACTGGAATACCACCAGGAGGAGCCTATTCCTACAACTCAGTCTTGGTCATTGTGGATAGGTTTTCCAACAAAGCAAAGTTCCTACCTAATCACAAGGAAGACACTGCTATGGAAGTTATTCACCTATGAGTTCTGGAGGAACCTACATGATATGCTTGGAACCACCTTGTCTTTCCCTACTGCTTATCACCCTCAGATGAATGTATTAGCTGAAAGGATGATTCAGATCCTGGAATAAATGCTCAGGAGATTCTGTGGCTTTGGACTAGAATACAAGAATTCTGACAGTTATTTCCATGATTGGGTTAGCCTTTTACCCACACTGGAGATGGCCTACAACAGTACCAAGCACTCTACCAATAAGGAAGCACCTTATATACTGGAAAGAGGATGGATTCCTAGACTACCCAAGGATAACCTTAACCACCAGCTGACCAATATTCACCCTAAATCACTTGATTTCAAAAAAATGATTGATGTAGCCAACAAACATGCTGTTAAATGTGTCCAGGATGCTATAGAGTGTAACCAGCAAAGGTGGGACAAAACCCATAAGGAACCTGATTTCAAAATTGGTGATCAAGTCTTGATCTCTACCACTAACTTTACCAACTTGGGTGGAAAAAGAAAGCTTAGACCAGCTTTTGTTGGACCTTACACCATTAATAAACTTCATGGTAAAAATACTGTGGAAGTAATCCTCAGTGATGAGCTTTATGGGAAACATCCAGTCTTCCCAGTACGCCTAATCAAACACTAACACCCAAGGAATGGAGAACATACCCCTTCACCTGCAATACCTGTCACAGAAGAACCTGAAAAGGAAAAAGGAAAAATTAGCAAGATCCTTAAGGAAAAAAAAGATAGGGTCAATGGAAAAGACGTCAGACTGTACCTGGTTAGATACAAAGGAGAATCAGCTGATAAAGATGAATGGTTTCCTGAACATAATATCCCTGACAGACCTATACACCTGAGGAACTACAAAGCCAACAGGAGGCATTAACCCAAAAAATTTTTTTGAGATATAGAAATATCTTGGAGTGGGGGAATGTCAGCTTGCTACTATGTACAGAGCAAAACTTTGAAATAGTAACACAAACTATGAAAAAATAAGAATACCTCAATTAACAAAATAAGGAGTGAGAAATCCATAAATATTATTACAGGAATGGAGTTCTCACCCAAAATTAGGTAGGGTCACTCACTGACCCCATCCTTGAATTCCCAGTCCTTATATTTTTAAAATAATTAAAAAGAAAAGTACTAAAAAATTACAACACCTGTATGGCACTTTTTGGCCATTCTAATATTTTTTCAGCTGGCTACTATTAAGAACCAACTGACTAAAGCCTAAAAACAAATAAAATATAAATTAATAATAAACAAATATGGAAATAATGAAATAAAATTAAGGAATAAAACCTTAAGTCTTAAGAAATCCAAGAATATTATAAACAAAATGGATTTGTGGAGCCAATTCAGGTAGGGTGACCCACTGGCACCACCCCCAAAATCCCACTCCTTCAGGTAGAACCATGGTTCACCTGTGCACCCTCCCATCACATCCGCAGGTATAGGTTTCTGACCAAAATTTGGTCAGAAACCCATAATTGTGTTTAGTTTAGGAGTTATGGACGAAAACTAGTTTTTTCCATAACCCCGCGCGCAGCCGCGGGTATATTTTTGCAGCTAGGCCCGCAGCTCCTAGGAGCCACGGCACTTCCGGCCCCGCGAGTAGTCAAGCGACTACCTTGCGCAGGACCAAAGATGGCCCCACGAGTATTTGCCTGACTACCTCGCGCAGGACCAAAGATGGCCCCGCAAGTAGTCGCCAAACTACCTTGCGCAGGACCAAAGATGGCCCCGCGAGCAGTTGCCCAACTACCTTGCACAGGCTCTAGGCGGCAGCTATCAAACAGCCTTGCAAGTAGTCAAGCAACCAGCCTTGCGGGTAGTCAAGCGACCAGCCTTGCGGGTAGTTGAGCGACTACCATGCGAGGTAGTTGCCACTTACCAGCCCGCGGGTAGCCAAGCAACCACCTTGCGCGGCTGCCGCTACCTATCGCCGGCCCCGCGAGTAGTCAACGGACTACCCTGCGCGGGCCCCTAGTGAACAACCAAGCCACCGGGCAAAGTGACTGGCCGGCTCACGGGCCAGCCCTCCCCTCTCCCAAAACGGAAACCAGGCTGTGGGGTACCTCCAATACACCCCATAGCCCTGTTCCACATCACATGGGGGCCAGAGAGCGCCACCATGTGGTGGGGATTAGTATGAAAGGGGATAAACAACCCAAAAATCCGGAAAAATGGGCCCTGCACCCTTTTTGGAACTATACCAAAGGGATTTCAGGGCCTCTGTAAAAGGGCCTGTATGGAAAATTTGTACCTAAAGAAGTATCTGTAAGTTACTGTAACACCCTGAGAGAGTGTACTGAGCATAAACAGGGGCCTAGTTTTGTGCTAGATGGATCACAAGACACCAGGAATACATACAACACTCTCCATACCCCTTATAATTAAAACTGTACGTAACTAGTCACAACTAGGGGTGTACTGTCAAATTAAGGAACTGTAAGACACCCCGATATGAGAAGAAGAGCCTTGCGCTCAAAATTTCCTTGCAGAATAAGATCCCCATAGCCTGTGTTCAAGCCCCTGGCCTCAGGAAGCCATGGCTTATATTTATAAATATTAATTGAATACAACCTCTTTGGTCAATACAGTGATGTCATTAAGGGCACAGAAACATTATCAAGCCCAAAGCATGATGACACAGGGCTTCCTGTACCTCTTTAGTGACTAGAGCAGGTCCACAAAAACACACTGATGTCTCCCTGGCCTCAGCACTAGCCTGAGTCACCCTCCTTTGGCTGGAAAAAGGGATGTACCATGAGGGGACCCAAACAATATAAATAAAGGCCCTTCCCCTAGCCATTTCTACCACATTCATCCAGTCATGTAGTCATTATTGCTTCAGATATTGTTGTCCTCAAGCCATCAAACCCTTATAAGAAATAAGTGTGTGATCCTGGACCACTTTCTGATAAAATTGTAGACCATAATTCTTGAATCCCTGTTTTTTTGGCCAAATTGAACAACCAACCATTCAGCCTGCCCCAGTACTAACTTCCAGCACCCTAAATCCTTGAATATTGGCTCATTCATCAAAAATAAGTCAGGATCTAGACCTAGTAAGTGATCCTGCTGACTTGTACCCCTTTTTGTAGGTTTTGCATAACCTATGCCCCAAGGAAATTACACACACCCTTCTTGAAAGGAATCCTTGTCAACCCCACAGGCACCACAATTGCTCCTATATTGTCCTTAAAAGACATATACCTGTGTTCCAGAGGGCTCAAAAACCCGATTAAGTTCTTGGCCCCTCCATTCAAATATATTTTATAAATATATAAATAAATTTAACCCTTTTAGCCAAATCATATACCTGGCATTTTATCTTATTTTTGATCAAAACTTTCTATCACCTCTAGTAGCTAGAAGGAGTGAGGTCCTTGGCCTCTATTAGGCTGAAAATTGGGGGTCTGGCCGGGAAATGATTGATATAATTATTGATCCTGTGCCATTTTTAATAATTTTTTCTAATAATTTTTCAAAAATTAACCAAAAATTCCAAAAAAATCATTATAAATTACCAAACTTCAAAAATACTTAAAAAATACAAAAAAAATCTGAAAAATTATTTTCTAATATTTTTCCGGACTCCTTACTCTGCAGTAAACTTAAAGACCAACGCAGAACTTATTAAATACTATCTTAAACTCCTAATACTCTGAAAAGAAGAGTATATCAAAAATTACAAACCAACTGATTGGGAACTTCTATCTCCTTTAGAAAAGAAGAAATTGATTGCTCTCCAATCAAAACTCAGAGAGAAAAAAGAATTTGAAGAAAAGTTTTGTTTCAACCTCATTTTGAAGTATCACAGAGATTGGGCTAAGACTCAACCCCCTGCTCATATCAGATTCAAGCTATTAAAAAGTGAGCTTTTTCGGAAAATCTCTTTAAAATTTTTTAATTATAAACTAACTTATAAATCTTATATCTGGTACTTTCTAGTGTCTGAACCGCCCACTGCCCCATCAAATCCAACTGCTGCCACTAAAGAGGTAGCAGCTCCACCAGTCACCACTCCAGTAATAGTTCCCAACTACCCTGTTGTAGAAGCTCCCATCCAACCTAGGTCACCAACTTGAGAGGAATCTGTGGCCACTCCAAACTCAGAGGGTAAGCCAAATTATCTCACTTGTTTTAAAAATCTACATAATTTACTGATTGCTTTTCATAAAATATGTCTAGACTCAGAGGACCAGACGGACGCTTCACCTCTCTCACCCACTCCAGAGCCAAGCGGAATAATCCATCCATTGACTCTACAAAGAATGAAAGACTTGGGTATCCAGCCAATCCAGAGGATCCCATCCCCAGCTCCTCTTCCCAGCTCCTCCTCCCGAGCTCCTTCTCAAGGACTGCAAGAGGAGTCCTGGAAAATGCTGATCAAGGAACACATGTCCTTGTGGCAAAAGGTAGTACAAGCGGAGAAAGAGCCCAACGTGAAGATCCAGGTCTTCTATTGCAGGCAGGCCCAGATCTCTCAAAAGGCTCTGCAAAAGTTTATAACCAAGAATGAGCTAGAGGAGTATGTGAAGGGGTGGAATCCATGGGATCACCTCAAGAAGATCCAACCTCCTCCCAACAAAAAGGGAAAGCAAAGGTCCTCCAATCACAGGAAACCAAAGGATGATTTCAACAATCCAAAAATTTGGGCAGAAGTGAAAGCTCTAGCTCAAGCTTTAAATGGGGCCTACAAGAGCTAGTTGCAGATAGTTCTTTTGCAAATATTATTAGGAATAACTTTAGTGCTTTAGACAATAACATTTGTTTGTGCCTCCAAAAGATCCACCAATTGGAAGAGAAATTGAGCAGTCCTGAGTATCTCCTTGAGTTGAACATGGTAGTAACCACTGCCCTTATCAAAAATGGAGTTTCTTCTGATCTAGAAGAAATTAAGAGCCTGATATTAGAGGATAGAACTAGGAACAGGATCAACTATAAGAAATTATTTTCAACCTTAACAGAAGATGTAATTCGACACCAATCTTCTGCAAATAATGTTTTCTTTGAAAAAATTTTGAGAGGACACAAAAACCAGTTGTATAATTCCATCAATGAGCTCAAAACTCAAATGGATATGCAGCTTAATATGATTAAGAATGATATCAGGGACGTGAAATTGTCTCAGATTTTGAAATTTGAAGCTAATAACCATTCTGAGCGCCTTATTCCGCCTAGATTCCCCAACCCTAAGTTTAATCTTGCTCCTCCTCACAGGAATTATTCTCCTGACATGGAGCAAGCTATCAAATTGTTGCCCCCTATCACAGATTGGCCTAAGTTCTCTGGAGAAGTAGAATATGATCATATAAGTTTTATGAAATATATTGATCACCATATCATTTCTTCTGGTTTACCAGAAACAATAGCCCTAGTAAGGTTGCCCAGACTTTTTGAAGGGGTAGCTTTAGATTGGTTTATCCCCAAAAGAGAACTGTTAGGAGATGCTCCTTGGGAGGATTGGAAAGAACTGATCAAAGAACAGTTTGGTACCCAAGTTTGGAAAAATAAAATGCTCAAAGCTTTTGAGCAGGATTTCTTTGATCCGGTTAGAGATCAACCTCACCAATGGTGTTTGACTCAGAAAAAGAGAATTGACTGTGTCCATCCTCAAGCTTCCGGAGAAGAGATCAATTAGCGACTACTAGAACAATTCAAAGGACACCTAGAACATAATGTCCGGTGTAGGATATCAATTGATGCTGATCTTCCCACTCTTATAGGAGTCATGGAAGAAATAATTGACATGATGGAACTTAATAAAAAGCCCAGAGACAGGCCCAGAGCGCTTCAAACCCAACCCAGAGAGACAGAAGAGGTCATTAAGGAACTAGTGCTAGCTGCCCCCCAAGGGAATGCTGTTGTTAAAGACAACCCCTCTTGTGAATGCTGGAATTGCGGAGAGAAGGGGCACAGACAACCTGACTGTCCTCATCCTAGGAAAAGGATAAATAATATCAATGGAAACTCTGATAGTGAGGAAGAAGGTGACAAATTGAACCCAGTCATCCAAAAACACAATGAAGAACCAGATTTTTGCCCTGTCAATGTAATTTCAGGAGATATAGGTTCTAACATGAAAATTAATGACGTCAAAGGAGAGTCCCATCTACCTCAGAATTGGGATGGATCCATGAACTTAGACCACATCTCTGATGCCAAAACCTTGACGGTGAAGCCAGTTACTGGAAGGAGCTACACTCTGGGTAAAAACTGCTTTTCCACTGGTTTGTTTGAAAAGAAACTGGTCAGAATTTTGCTTGATAGTGGAGCCTTCTGCTCATGCACCAGCACTGATTTCTTAAATCATCACTACCCCAAGTGGAAAGAAAACTTACTCCCTGTGCCCAAGGCCAAGTTCAGTAGTTGCAATTCAGCTATGGACACCATAGGATTTGTTACCATGCCCATTTTTTTCCCACACAGTAAAGGATCTATAAGACTTCAACTTGAATTTGTAGTCTTGGAAAATAACTTATGTAATTACTTAATACTAGGAAATGACGCTTTGTCAGCCACGAGACAGTTAGACTTGTCCAAATGTCTGGAAACTAATATGTCCTGCTGGTATAGTGGCTAAGTACTAGGCTCACTCCCCAGTATCTGATACCAAGCTCACTGGTTCAAACCACAATGGAGACAATAATGAAAATGTTGAATAGTTTTGTAATTATATAGTAAATCTTAATAATATTATATAATGTTTTATAAGTATGTTTTTATGAGTAGGGATTATGGAATTAAAACCTTGATAATTTATATTATCAAGAAGGGGACCCAATATAATTTTGAATTAAGTTATGAGGACTCAGATGCGTCCCAATTATTGATATAGAAGTTCCCAAAGTGTTTCCTCTCTTTGGGAAGGAGTTACAGTAATCATATTAACCCATACTCTCTATACTGTATAAATTAATTACACATTATCCTTCTTTGGGATGTAATTATAAGTAATACTCGCTCTGTACACTTAATACACCTTACTGAGCCTTGGGAGCGTTCACTCAGAGGCTTTAGAACTTAATTGTAAGCTATGAACCTTCTAGCAGCACTGCCAAGAGTAGATACACCTTATAGGTATAGTATAATTATAAATTAATTACTTATTTAATACTATCCCCTTTTGGATGTAATAATGCTTTAATAAACTTCACTGAGCCTTGAGTACGTCCACTCAGAGGGCTCAGAGTTCATCTGTAGGCTGTAAACCTTTTAATAAACATTGCAAAGAGTATACATACTCTATGTGTATAGTATGAGCTAAGATACTTATAATTAAAATAAAATTATTTGCCAAGGTATTAAGCTACATTAAATAAATATAGATAATCATTATGATGGAATCTAAGGCTTCTATACCGTCCATCTGAGTGATGTATAAGTCCTAAGACCCAGTAAGTAACCTTTTAGTAAGTAAAATGAAAACTTTACCTTGAAAATCCTTCCCAATGGGTACTAGTTCTTCATTACCCATTGAGAATGATGAAATGATGTCTTGGGCCTTTGAGGACGAAACCAAGGAGAGCCTGACACTCCCCTGGTGATTACTAGAGTCCCCTGAGGGCTCCTGTTACCTTAAAAGAGCAGGGTCTTTACCCTATAGCCTTTTCATGATCCATTATATATTATTATTTGAACAAGAATACAAGCAAGAGTTAATAAGCCCATTAACCTTAATCTCAAGAAGAAGATTGACTGGGGCTATAAACTTTGGTATTAAATTCAATCAATAACCTATCTGGCAACACCAATTTCGAGTGGAAGGTCTCACTTGAATAAGTAACCCCTGTGTGTTACTCTTTAAAGGGTGTGAGCTTATTTATAAGCAAATCTCCTTTTGGTCTTACTCCTTTAAGACTAAGGCCCCTTACCTATTATAAAGGCTTAAGGTGTGGCTATTCACTCATAATACCTTGGTATTATTTGATTCTGTAAACTTTTAAAGTTGCTGTTTGGAATATATAAGTCAAAACTAATTTAAATATTGGTTTGTCTTTAGTCTTTTGCAGGTTTAACCACAGCTAGGTATAGCAATAGAGGTTAAATCCCTGACACGCTTTCTGCTTGTATGGGATTGATCTGATCCAGAGCAAGGACAAATACTTCACCATTGGAGGAGAATGGAAAAAGAAATTCCAGATCTGTCACATATCAACCTCCGTAGAAAACAAACCTCTAGAGACTTTTAAAAGTGAATATTTTTCTCAAGCTTCTCTTAATGATCAACTAACCTCTGATCAGCAAGACGACCTAGTCAAATTACTTTTTGGAAACATGGGTGCATTTTGCACCAAAGATTGTCCCATAGGTAACATCAAGGGACATGACTTGGTACTAAAAACCTTTTTTCTGGGTACACCAATCTTGGAAGTGGGGAATGTCAGCTGGCTACTATTCAGAACCAACTGACTAAAGCCTAAAAACAAATAAAACATAAATTAATAATAAACAAATACGGAAATAATAAAATAAAATAAAATTAAGGAATAAAACCTTAAGTCGTAAGAAATCCAAGAATATTATAAAAAAATGGATTTGTGGAGCCAATACAGGTAGGGTCACCCACTGGGACCACCCCCAAGATTCCACTCCTTCAGGTAGAACCATGGTTCACCTGTGCACCCTCCCATCACATCAGGAGTTATACGTTTCTGACCAAAAATTCCGTCAGAAACCCATAATTGTGTTTAGTTTACGATTTATGGACAAAAACTAGTTTTGTCCATAACCCCGCGTGCAGCCGCGGGTCATTTTTTTGCAGATAGGCGCGCAGCTCCTGGGAGCCACGGCACAACCGGCCCGGTGAGTAGTTGAGCAACTACCTTGCGCAGGACCAAAGATGGCCCTGCGAGTAGTCGCCCGACTACCTCGCTCAGGACCAAAGATGGCCCTGCAAGTAGTTGCCTGACTACCTCGCGCAGGACCAAAGATGGCCCTGCAAGTAGTTGCCCAACACCTTGCACAGGCTCTAGGTGGCAGCTACCAACCAGCCTTGCGGGTAGTCGAGCAACCAGCCTCGCGGGTAGTTGAGCGACTACCACACAAGGTAGTCGCCACTTACCAGCCCGCAGGTAGCCAAGCGACCACCTTGCGCAGCTGCCGCTACCTATTGCCAGCCCCGCAAGTAGTTGACCAACTACCCTGTGCGGGCCCCTAGTGACGGACCAAGCCACCGCGCAAAAGTGACTGGCCGGCTCACTGGCCAGCCCTCCCCTCTCCCAAAACAGAAACCGGGGTGTGGGGTACCTCCAATACACCCCATAGCCCTGTTCCACATTGCATGGGGGCCAGAGAGCGCCACCATTTGGTGGGGAATAGTATGAAAGGGGATAAACAACCCAAAAATCCGGAAAAATGGACCCTGCACCCTTTTTGGAACTATACCAAAGGGTTGTCAGGGCCTCTGTAAAAGGGCCTGTATGGAAGATTTGTACCTAAAAAAGTATCTGTAAGTTACTGTAACAGCCTGAGAGTGTGTACTGAGCATAAACAGGGGCCTAGCTTTGTGCTCGATGGATCACAAGACACCAGGAATACATACAACACTCTCCAAACCACTTATAATTAAAACTGTATGTAACTAGTCACAACTTGGGGTGTACTGTCCAATTAAGGAACTGTAAGACACCCCAATATGAGAAGAAGAGCCTCAGACTCAAAATGTCCTTGCAGCATAAGGTCTTCATAGCCTGTGTTCAAGCCCCTGGCCTCAGGAAGCCATGACTTATATTTATAAATATTAATTGAATACAACCTCTTTGTTCAATACAGTGAGGTCATTAAGGGCACAGAAACGTGTATCAAGCCCAAAGCATGATGAAATAGGGCTTCCTGTACCTCTGTAGTGACTAGAGCAGGTCCAAAATAACACACTGATGGCTCCCTGGCCTCAGCACTAGCCTGAGTCACCCTCCTTTGGCGGGAAAAAGGGCTGTACCATGAGGGGACCCAAACAATATAAATAAAGGCCCTTTCCCCAGCCATTTCTAACAGATTCATCCGGTTATTTAGTCATTGTTGCTTCAGATATTTTTGTCCTCAAGCCATCAAACCCTTATAAGAAATAAGTGTGTGATCCTGGACCACTTTCTGATAAAATTGTAGACCATAATTCTTGAATCCCTGTTTTTTTGGCCAAATTGAACAACCAACCATTCAGCCTGCCCCAGTACCAACTTCCAGCACCCTGAATCCTTGAATATTGGCCCATTCATCAAAAATAATTCAGGATCTAGACCTAGTAAGTGATCCTGCTGACCTATACCCCTTTTTGTAGGTTTTGCATAACCTATGCCCCAAGGAAATTACACACACCCTTCTTGAAAGGAATCCTTGTCAACCCCACAGGCACCAAAATTGCTCCTATATTGTCCTTAAAAGAAATATACCTGTGTTCCGGAGGGCTCAACAACCCCATTAAGGTCTTGGCCCCTCCATTTAAATATATTCTATAAATATATAAATGAATTTAACCCTTTTAGCCAAATCATATACCTGTCATTTTATCTTCTTTTTCATCCAAACTTTCTATCAACTCTAGTAGCTAGAAGGAGTGAGGTCCTTGGCATCTAGTAGGCTGACATATTTCACAAATAATTTAAAGCATAGGTTTTACACATAAAATTCACTCAGAATTGAGGTGTTGTGTATATTTTAGGAGTTACACACGGAAATGTGTTATGTCACAATTCCCCCGTGCATTCCCGCATCATTACATAACCCTACGTACTATTAGCAGCAAGTTCTTGCGTACTAGAGACCCGCGCGCAGCTGATTCTTCCATGCACGCAGCCAATCCTACCCCGCACGCATCTGTACTAACTTATCCACGCGCCTGGATCAGTTGTGACTAATCTAACAACCAGGTACCACTCAGAAGAGCTAAAACCTAGTTAGGGTTGCCTAGTATATGTAACAAACAGACATATGCATTACTAATGATCTAAAAAGATCAAAACTTAAAAAAATTAATGAAAATTAACTTTTAAACATTTTTTAATAATAAATCCAAGATCAAGGACTACCATGTAAATCACTGATCCTGATCTTTGAAGACCACAAAACACTACAAGAAGTGTTCATAAAAATTATTAAGAATTATCTACATGATCAGAAGATGATGGGAAATCAGTAAACATCCACAACCGCACGCTTTAAAAAAATATCAATAGCACAAATGAAGGATGAGTACAGAATGATCAAATTTACGCCATAATTGATTAACAGATCCTGTGGCTAAAATAGTACAGAAATCCAGAAGATCTAAGGACAGCTGATTTACAGCACCAAGTGGACATGCTAATCTTGCCCTGAGTGGCTTGCCAGCCTCAGGCCGCAAGCAGAACCCTCTCTACGTGCCCTGAGAAGACCAAAATCACCCCAAAAAGGTATTTATACAGACCTCTTTGGATCCATTATTCCATCATCAGTTACCAGGAATTACTTATTATCAATCAGACACCGTTTCATTGTTAATCAAGTGCTTATATGAAGATAAGCAAGTGATTTATGAATTATTCTGCAGTATTATTATTTACCTCTATTAACCAATCAACCATTGAAGTTTAGTCAAGCAATCTACCCCATCTGCTCTGAAACCCTTCCAATTATTCCAGGATTTTTGTGGTGAATTGCTCAGAGTGAGTGTTACCCTTCCTTTCTAGGCCATTTGTGCTTTTAATCCCGGCCATTAGTGGAATAAGTCCTTTCTAATGCACCCATATTTATTCCAAGGTTCTTAAACGGCCTAAGGAGGCCCCTTGAAGAGAGGTTGCTAGTCTGTAAAGATCCCCAGTAGTATAATACTGTGGCCCCTCTTTTATGTCATATTGAAAACCATTTACTACCAAACCAATTAAAACTTGCAACTACTCTTATTAAATCATTTATTTGAGCTTCTAAGAGTTTATTATTGGAAGAATAATTATTATTATCATTCCAGCATTTTAATCACTCTCTGTAGCTAAAGGACTGCAAGGTTCCTGGTATCAGAGAGCTGACAATTTTTCTCCTTTGCCACTAAGTATAAGCCAGTTGCCAAAAAGGTTCAACCAGTCAACCAACCAATTCCTCTCAACCTCAATCCTCTTCTTATGCGTCCTCCTCTATCTTGTGATCCTTACTGTGGTTTATATCAATCTCTCACTTTTCCCGTTGTTTGTTGTGGTTGTGATACTGAAGAAAATCTGATGTTGGTCAACTTTGGTCCAGATGGATGACTTCTTCCTGATGAGTTAAGTTTGATCAAAAATGTTTTAGCTCTCATAGAAAAATCTATTGCTTTCTCTGAACAAGAGACAGGTCTCTTGAAAAAATCCTAGGGCCTACCTTATATCTTTCCAGTAGTAGAACAAGATCCCTGGAAAAAGAAAAAGATCCCTATCCCTGCTGCTAAGGTCAATGAATTCATCAATTTTTTTGGAAACCAAGTATGTACTGGTTTATAAAAGCAGTCAAATTTCAGCTATTCCAGTCCTGTCTTCTGTGTTTTCAAAAGTAATGGTAAAATTAGAATATTTCATGATCTCCAGACTCTAAATAACGTTACTATTAAAGACTCTGGTATTCCCCATGCTACTGAAGAATTTGTCAAATCTTTCTCTGGGAAAGCTTGCTATGGTCTAGGTGATATTATGGGTGGGTATGAAAAACAATCCTTACATCCCATTTCTTGTCCTCTCACTACTTTCAATACTCCTCTTGGTTGATTCCAACTTACTCATTCTCCCCAAGGTGCCACCAATTTGGTTTCAGTCTATCAGGCTCAGATGGTTTGGATCCTCCAGGATGAAATCCCGTATCATTCTGGTATCTTTATTGACGACGGCGGGATTATAGTTCCAGTTTCTGATTATAACAATGAGCTCTTACCTTAGCACTCATGAATTGGTGAATTTATCTGGGAATATGCAACCACCTTGGAAAGGATCTTGTTTCAAATTGAGCAGTCTGGTCTCACTGTTTCTGGATCCAAATTGGCTGCCTGTTTTGCTGCTCTGGAAATTGTTGGTCATGTGGTCTGCAAGGAAGGAAGAAGAATTTCCCAACCAAAGTCAACAAAATCCACTCTTGGCCCACTCCAATCAATACCACTGAATTCAGAGGTTTCTTAGGTGTTGTCATTTATCTTTGGATCTTCTTCCCTTCTCTATCCAAAATCTGTGTTCCCTTGTGTTGCTTAACCAGGAAGGAGGCTGAATGAATTTGGACACAAGCTTGTGAAAAATCATTTCAGAAGCTCAAAAAAATTTTTGTAAAAGAAATGGTCTTGAAGAAGATCACTTATGGACTTGGAGCTGGCAAGATCAAGCTGTCTAATGATTTGAGTTATCAATCTGTTGGGGCTGTCCTTACCCAGGAAGACAAAAATGGTTTTAATTGTCCTGCTCTGTATGAATCTCTTCTCTTTTCAGATTTATAATCTAGGTACTCCCAACCAAAACTGGAATTTTCCAGTTTGGCCCAAATGTTGAAGAAGCTCAAAACTATTCTCTGGGGTCAAAAATTGAGTTACAAGTGAACGCATAATCCATCATTGAAATGATCAATGCCCCCTGCCTTCCAAATTCTCAAAAGACTTTTTGGGTGGCTTTTATTCAGTTTTTGTCTTTTGATATTGTTCATAGGCCTGGAAAGTCTTTCACCATGCCTGAAGGTTTATCTCAAAGTCCTCTTTGAGATGAAGAATTGGATGTTGGAGTGGATTTTGACAACAAGGAAAATTTTATTCAAACTTTCTTCAGCTTTGCCTCTCAAAATTATTCTGGATTCCAGCAAGGGTTCTGGCTGAAACTAGAGAAGTAACTTTCCACTTTCTAAAGACCTCCTTATCTCTAAGCAAAATATTTGCAATCCCTGAAAAGAAAGTCCTCCAACTTCCTTGCACAAGGTACTAGGCTTATGAAAAGAGGAAATCCTTGTGCTCTTATTGTTTTAACTATCCCTGCTGAGAAAGATTTGATCTTGGAAAGTCTCCATGAAGGGTTTTGTAATTGTGGAGAAATAGAACTTATCAACAAATATCCAAACAATTCTGGTGGGGATCTTTGAAGAAATCTGTCTCTTAATGGTGCAAGAGTTGTGAGATCTGGCAGAAATGTGATCTTAGGAGCCCAGCTGAAATTCACTATCAAACGGGGGAGTCCACTGTATTGGGAAGGATTGCTATGGATGAGGTTCACATTAAAGCTGGTGGAGCTAAGTAACTCATTGTGGCTAAAGATGATTCTTCTGGATGGGTTCAAGCAAAATTCCTTGAGAACCTCAGTTCTGAATCAGTAGCAGCTTTTCTCTATGAGACTTGGAAAATGCGCTATTGCTTGGCCCAATCTGATTCAACTGATTCTGGCTCTGAGTTTAGTGGCAAACTTGCCAAATTGATCTGATTGCTTCCTGGTCAACATAGATCCTGAAGGCCAAGGCATGGTGGAAACAGTCCATGCTCCTTTGAAGGCTGGTCTTGTCAAACTTGCTGGTGAAAGTGGGAAGAATTTTTGGAAATTTCTTCCTCTGGTCCTTTTATCTGATCGAATTTCAAATAAACAAACCACTGGCTACTCACCCTACAAAATTATCTTTTGTCAAAGGGCTGTCCTTCCTCTCAATCTGGAAATAGAATCTTTCTTAGCTATTTTTTTGGAACAGGTTTCTTCTACCAATGATCTATTAATTCCCCAATCTAAGAAACTGCAGCAGAGTGAGGATGTTTGCAGTGAAGCGTATCAGAAGATGATGGAATCCAGAGAAAAATTGCTTCAGTATTGGTAAGATAAAAACTCAAAGCAAATGAGGGACCCTTTGAATCCTTGTGATCTTGTTTTAGCTTATAATTGATCCTTGGAAACTCAGTGGGGAATGCTTTTCTCTAATTTTTTCAGCCTGCTACTTAGCACAGAGCAACCTGACAAAGCAACAACAATAAAAATATTAACAAAATTAAAAGGAACAAAGATAAATGAATAAATAAAATTATTATAAAATAAATGAGTAGGAAATCCATAATAATTATTGAAGAAATGGATTTCCCACCCAAATTAAGGTAGGGTCACTCACTGACCCCACCCTTGAATTCCTACTCCTTATATTTTTTAATTAATTTAATAGAAAATGGTAAATGACCACGGCACCAGTATGGCACCTTTTAACCATTTTAATATTTCACATGATATGTCATGTATAGGTTTCACACCTAAATTTGAGTTGAAATCCAGGTTTTGTGTGTAGTTTAGGAGTTACACGGGAAATTGGGTTTTGTCACAATTCCCACACGCAGCCCCGCATCCCTACAGCGCTGGTCTCGCGCGTACGCAAACTCCCGCACGCAGCCCCGCATCCCTACAGCGTTGGACTCCCGCGTACGCCAACTCCCGCAGGCAGCCCCACGTCCCTACAGCGCTGGTGTCTCCTGCATACGCAAACTCCCGCACGCAGCCCCGCATCCCTAAAGCGTTGGACTCCCGCGTACGCCAACTCCCGCATGCAGCCCCGCGTCCCTACAGCGCTGGACTCCCGCGCAACCAAATTCCCGAGCAGGTAATCCCGTGACCTAGTCACGCGCGCAGCGGTACAGTCCCCCGCGGGCATCAGAGCAGCGGATCAGTCCCCGCGCGCATTTGAATGGACTGATCCCCGCGCCTCCTTCCATGATCAGTTTGACATCCAGGTACCGCTCAGAGGAGCTACAATATAGTAGGATCTACACTACATATGTAAAGCTACCACACAAGCATGTATTATAGTTCAAAAACCTTAAAAATCAATTAAAATCAGTTATTAACCAAATTTTAGTATTTTTTATTACTTAAATAAAGATCCAGACTTACCACGAAATAAGTTGATCAGAACCTTCAAAGACCACAAAACTACATAAGGAGTGGTCGTAAAAATAATTAAAAATTACATACAGGATCAGCAGATGATGGAAAATCAATAAACATCCACGTCTGCTCACTTTGGACCAGTACTGACTGTACAAATTGAGGATCAGTGCAGGATCAGCAAAATGACAAATCTATTGATTAACAGATCCTGCAGCTAAAAAGGAGCTTTTCCTTGAAAGATCTAAGGCCAGCAGGCTAACAGCACCTTGAGAACGTGCCAATATTGCCCTGATTGCCCCCCTAGCCTCAGCCCATGGCTAGTACCCCTTCTAGAGGCCCTCAAGCACCCAAAAAAGAATATTTAAACAGGCTCTTTTTGCCCTTCTGTTTCCAATCAGTTATCAGTTAACAGTTATCAGGAATTATTTATTATCAATCAGACACAGTGTCATTGATTAATCAAGTGCTTATATGAAGATAAGCAAGTGATTTATGACTTAGTCTGTAGTAGTATTATTTACCTTTATTAACCAATCAACCATTGAAGTTTAGTCAAGCAATCTACCCCATCTGCTCTGAAACCCTTCCAATTATTCCAAGATTTTTGTGGTCAAGTGCTCAAAGTGAGTGTTTCCCTTCCTGTCTAGGCCACTTGTGCTTTTAAGCCCGGACATTAGTTGAATAAGTCCTTTCTAAGGCACCCATATTTATTCCAAGGTTCTTAAACTGCCTAAGGAGGCCCCTTGAAGAGAGGTTGCTAGTCTGTAAAGATCCCCAGTAGTATAATACTGTGGCCCCTCTTTTTATATTATATTTAAATATTTATAACCAAACCAAATAAACCTTGCACTTGCTCTTACCATACCATTATTGGAGCTTTAAAGTGTTTATTCTTTGGAATATTATTGCTCCAAGTTCTTTTATCACTCTCTGTAGCTAAAGGACTGCAAGATTCCTGGTATCAGAGAGCTGACAACTGGGGGTCTGGCCGGGAAATATCCTTAATAATTAATTGTTTAATTAATAATCCCCTGGACCAGTCCTTTATATTTAAAAAAATTTATATATATAAGTAGAAATACTTATTGTTTATCTTTATCTTTTGATTTATCCAGTGGATTTAAAAAACCAACGGAGAATTGATCAATTATTATTTGAATCTTCTTAAACAGAAAAAAGAAGAAAAATTACGTAGCTTTGTGCCTGTTGTTATAACTCCTGAACAAAAACAAGAGAGACTTCTTTATTATAGAAAACAAATCTTAAAAGAAAAGGAAAAATAGTTAGAAAGATTTATTAATTTTAACTCCTTGTTAAGAAAGCACAAAGAGTGGAAAATCTATCAAAAAAAGCTTTCTGCTTTTAAGAGACGGTATCCAAATTATAAAAGTGAGCTTTGATCTCCTTTTTATTATTTTTTTTATAAAAAAAAAATCACAAAAAAACTCGAAAATTATAAAAAAATTATTATAAAATAAATAAATATATAACTTATATTTTTTTTATTATTTTATCCTTTCTAGTGGACTTTGTCTTTGGTGATATTATTGACCAAGACCTCTTAGAGGACGTCCCAGACTGTGGACCCTTAGATTTGTCCCAAGATTTGATTGGAACCCACTCAGATCCCGTTGGAATACCCTCCAAGGACGGTCCTGACTCCAACAAGGACTTAGTACCTTTCAAACTTCATATAAGTAAGACATATTTTTTTTTTAAAAAAAAAACCAAAACTACTCAAAAATTATTTTTTTTGATTTTTTTTACAAAGTTTCAACAAAAACTTACATAATCTTTAAAATGCATCAAAACAGACGCAACACCTGCGCCAGTGGACGCGCCCCGTCATATGGATCTTTGCCCGGAGGAACCCGTGCGCGCAAGGATGCCAGTCGCAAACGCAATGCTGATCGAGCCAGTGATCGCTCCAATCCGAGCGACCGTGACAACGACCACGGCCGCCGACTCGACCAACTCACCGTTGGAGAGCCATCCCTTGTTGAACGTGATATCCCAGGAGGATACCGTTCCACCTACGCCACCCCAACCGGACTCCTCCAAGGAGGACAAAATAAAGGTATTGGTGAAAGAACACATGGGTCATTGGGAACTGTTCAAACAGGCTCAGACCCAGGAAGACCAGCAGGGTATGAGAAAATCCATATCTTTGGCAAAGAAGACTCAAATAACCCTCCAAAATTTGATTCCCAAGAGAGAAGTAGAAGGTTACGTGAAGAATTGGAATCCTTGGGACCAATTAGTTTCCTTAAGAGGAAACAACAACAACAGGAAGAAGAGATCTCTAGCCCATCAGAAATTAAAGAGTCCCAAAGATTGGGACAATATAATATCTTTGGCAAGAAAATGGAAGAAAGTGTACCACAATTAGACGTAGAAACTTTCAACTTGTTTTCCATAAATGTTTCTCATAACTTTGATATCATTGGCAAATGTTTTGATAAAGTATATGAGCAATTGGATAAAGTAAATACCAATTTTGGTAAAGTCATGCAATCCCAATCCAACTTGATTAAAATCAATGAGTTAGAGGTAAAACAAATAAGATACAGCATTAGTTTGAGTAAGGGAGAACTAATGAAGTACCTAGAAAACAATAATTCAGCTATCCAAGAAGAAATTCTTCTATCTATTGAACAAATCAAAGAAGGTATTAATAAAACAGACCAAACTTCACCTACTCATATTATTAATAAAATTGATTCATTAAGTAACAAACTTGACCTGGAATTAGGTATGATTAAGAATGATCTCAGAGATCTAAAGATAAACTTATCTCAACCCATTGCAGACTCTGATGAAATCAGACCTTCCAGGTACTACAGTACTCCCCAACTACCTTCTATACTAAGACCAACCAGGAATGAATCTTTCAGGCATAGTCCCACTCCTGAAGTAGAACAAGCATTAAAATTACTTCCCCCTATCACTGAGTGGCCTCAATTCTCAGGAGAAGGAGAATACAATCATGTCAGTTTTATTAAGTTTATTGACTATACTCTGGCCTCTTATGAACTTCCTGATAACATAGCCGTAGTGAGACTACCTAGACTGTTTGAAGGAGTAGCCCTTGACTGGTTCATCAATAAGAGAGAAGAGGTAAGATCATTGTCATGGAATTTGTGGAAAGACTTGATTAAGGAACAATTTGGTACCAGAATTTGGAAAAGAAAAATGATGAAAACTTTCAAAACTTCTTTGTTTGATCCATCTAAGGACAAACCTCACAAATGGTGCCTTGACCAGAAGAGAAGACTAGACTGCTTCTACCCAAATGCTGATAAAGAAGAAGTCAATGAAAGACTCCTCAACCTATGTCAAGGAAAACTTAACCATAGCGTAAGATGCAGAATGCCCATGAACCCTGACCTTTCCACTCTCATAGGAGTATTAGAAGAAACTATTGACATGAATGGCTTAGACAAAAGGCTTAATAAACCCAGAGAACCAACTACTAGGAATAAGGAAGAATATAATAACAAGAATAAAGAACCTCTACCTATCAACTCAGAAGCCAAGAATACTTTGGTGACCAAAGAAAAGAAATGTTGGAATTGCAACCAAACAGGGCATGTAAGACCTGACTGTCCTTTACCCAGGAGAAAGATTAATCCTATTGAAGGAGAAGAGGATGACACTAATCCTGACCCCCAACTAGATGACACTGATGGTTCCATCTCTGAGTGTGACCTAATGATCACTAATCCCATTAATGTCATCAAAGGTAACATAGAATCTTTCCTAGATATTAACCCTGTTAATGAAGATAGCAATTTGCCTCAAAAATGGACACCCAACATGAAAATCCAACATGTTTCTGAAGCTAAGACCTTAACCCTTAAACCTTCTATTGGAAAAGGTTACACCGGTGGTAAAACTTTTTATGCCACTGGCTTGATACAAGGTTCCCCCGTAAAATTACTTCTAGACAGTGGAGCCTTCTGCTCTTGTGTTGGAACTGACTACTTAGATAAACAGGATTCCAACTGGAAGAAAAACTTACTACCTTTATCTCGAGCTAAATTCAGCAGCTGTAACTCACCTCTCAATGCTATTGGAGTATGGCCAACAGAAATCGTACTCCCCCACTCTAAAGTATCAATCAAGATAAAGATTGAATTTGTAGTACTTCAAAATGGAGTATGTGATTATTTTATTATAGGAAATGATTCTCTTTGCCTATACAGGATAGATGTCTTCCAGAGTAAAGGGAGATATTTCACTATAGGAGGAGATTGGAACAAGAAGTTCCAAATATGCCATGTCAATGCTAAAGCTACTGATTCCACTTATGAGAGACACTTAGAGACTTTGAACCAGGAATACTTTTCCCAAGCTGCCTTGAATTCCCAGATTAGTGAAAATCAGAAAAGAGATATTCTCCAAGCATGCTTTGAGAACCAGAATGCTTTTTGCACTAAAGACCATCCCATTGGTAATATTAAAGGTCATTATATGGTCTTAACTTTGACTATTAAGCCTCCTTACCCTCCTAACCTCAGGAGACCAGCTTACCCTTCTAGTCCAAAATCTAGGACTGCTCTAGAAAGCCACATCCAAGAACCAGTGGACTTACAAGTCTTACGGAAAGTAGGGCATAATGAGCAAGTAGACGTAACTACCCCCGTGATAATAGCCTGGCACAATGATAAGTCTAGGATGGTTGGAGACTTTAGAATGCTCAACAACTACACCCAAGGTGACTATTATCATATCCCAAGGATTGACCACGCTCTACATAATCTTTCTAAAGCTAAGTTCATTACTACTATGGACATGTTGAAAGGCTTTCACCAAATACCTATCAGTCCGGATAGTAGGAAATTTATGAGAATTATATGTCATTTAGGCATATATGAGTATCTCAGAATGCACTTTGGTATTAAAAATGCTCCTTCCCACTTCCAAAGAATGATGGATACAGTCTTAGGAATGTTCATCAGGCAAGGTTGGATGATGGTATACATAGATGATGTTATCATTTATTCAGACGATTGGGATACTCACATGGATAAATTAAGGCTAGTGATTAAAAAAATCGCCACAGTAGGATTAAAATTATCTATGAAAAAGTGCAACTTTGGATACGGAGAACTCAAAGCTCTAGGACACATTGTTTCTGGACTAACTTTAACGGCTGACCAAAGTAAGATAGCAGCAGTAATGAACAGACCTATGCCCCAGAACAAAACGGAACTCTTATCCTTTATAAGCTTCTGCAGCTATTACAGGAAGTACATACCTAAATTTGCTAACCTCACCAAGTGTTTATATGAGATCTGCAACAACAACACTTTGTTTGAAATGACTCATGAAAGATTGAAGAATTATGAGGAACTCAAAGTAGCTATGACTACTGCCCCAGTGTTGATAAAACCAGATTATTCTAAACCTTTCAAAATTTACATAGATGCTAGCATGGAAGGATTAGGAGCTGCATTACACCAAGAAGTAATAGAAGAGGATAAACCAGTAGAGAAACCTATACTCTTCATATCTAGACAAGTCAAAGATACTGAAAAGAGATATGGTGCCAGCCAAATGGAATGCCTTGCTCTAGTATGGGCATTAGAAAAACTCCACTATTATTTGGAAGGTAAAAATTTTGTGGTGATCACTGATTGCAATGCTGTTAGAACTCTCATGAACATGAAAACTCCTAGCAGGCATATGTTAAGATGGCAGATAGCAATACAACAGTACAGAGGTAAGATGACTATAGTCCACCAAGCTGGAGTTAAACATCAGAATGCTGACAGTCTTAGCAGAAATGCTCTACCAAATGATACTAGCAATCGTGCTCATGACCCAGAAGATCATGATATATTTCCTATACTAAACATTAACCTGTTTAATCTTGAAGCTCCCATCATAGAAATTCACATATGTGAACTAGATGAATCACTGTTCAGCTCCATCAGAGAAGCATACAACTCTAGCATGAAGACTTTGATTAAAATCATAGAAAGTACTTCACCTCCATCTGAACTCATAAACAGTTTAACTGAACCCCTGCTGAAGTCCTATAAAGAAGGAAGATTCACACTGTGGGATGGGCTAGTATATTACCGGCATAAACACTCTAGTGTTATAGTCTTGACCAAAGCAGAGCACATTAAACTTGTTTTAGCTGAATGTCATGATAATTGCTCTTTGGGTCACCTGTCTACTGATAGAACCCTAGATAAAGTAAAGCAGACTGCCTGGTGGATCAACTGGAGAGACTCCACTATCAAGTATGTTTCATGCTGTGAAATCTGTCAGAAGTCCAACAGGACCACTTGGAAAAGGTTTGGACTACTCGAAAGGATAGCTGAGCCCAGGAAAAGATGGGAAGTTATCAACATGGACTTTGTAACAGGACTGCCCCCTGGAGGAGCTTACTCTTACAACTCAGTCCTGGTTATTGTGGACAGATTTTCTAAGAAAGCCAAGTTTCTACCTAACCATAAGGAAGACACAGCTATGGAAGTAGTCTTACTCTTCTGGAACAGACTAATTGCTGATGTAGGAATTCCTAAGATTATTATCAGTGATAGAGACCCCAAATTCACGTCTGAATTCTGGAGAAACCTCCATGATATGTTAGGAACTACCTTAGCCTTTTCTACAGCTTATCACCCTCAGACAGATGGATTAGCTGAAAGAATGATCCAGACTCTAGAGGATATGCTCAGAAGGTTCTGTTGCTTTGGGATGGAGTACAAAAATACAGACGGATATTGCCATGACTGGGTTAGCCTTTTACCTGCACTAGAAATGGCATATAACAGTAGTAAACACTCTACTACCAAAGAAGCACCTTACTTACTGGAAAGAGGATGGATCCCCAAATTACCCAAAGATAACCTCAATCCGGAGTTGACTCATATCCATCCAACATCACTGGACTTCAAAAACATGATAGATATGGCAAACAAGCACGCTGCTAAGTGTGTACAAGATGCTGTTGAATACAACCAACAGAGGTGGGATAAAACTCACAAAGAACCTGATTTCAGAATAGGAGATCAAGTTCTAATTTCAACCGCCAATTTCAATAACTTGGCTGGAAACAGAAAACTCAGACCAGCCTTTGTTGGGCCTTTCACTATCAAGAAACTCCATGGTAAGAATGCCGTAGAAGTCATCCTCAGTAATGAACTCTCTAGGAAACACAGAGTCTTCCCAGTTAGCCTTGTCAAACACTACCATCCCAGAGAAGGTGAAAAGACCCCTTCACCTGAAATACCAGTCTTAGATGAGCCTGAGAAGGACAAAGGAAAAGTTAGTAAAATCCTTAAAGATAAAAAAGAAAGGATCCAAGGAAAAGATGTTAGACTTTACTTAGTCAGATACAAAGTAGAATCAGCTTATCAAGATGAATGGCTACCTGAAAACAACATTCCAGATGGACCTATACACCTGAGAAACTACAGAGCCAGTAAAAGACACTGAGCCCCAAAAATTTTTTTTCAGATATAGTCATATCTTGGAGTGGGGGAATGTCAGCCTGCTACTTAGCACAGAGCAACCTGACAAAGCAAAAACAATAATAATATTAACAAAATTAAAAGGAACAAAGATAAATGAATAAATAACATTATTATAAAATAAAGGAGTAGGAAATCCATAAATATTATTGCAGAAATGGATTCCCCACCCAAAATAAGGTAGGGTCACTCACTGACCGCACCCTTGAATTCTTACTCCTTATATTTTTCAATTAATTTAATAGAAAATGGTAAATGACCACGGCACCAGTATGGCACCTTTTAGCCATTTTAATATTTCACATGATATGTCATGTATAGGTTTCACACCTAAATTTCAGTCAAAATCCAGGTGTTGTGTGTAGTTTAGGAGTTACATGGGAAATTGTGTTTTGTCACAATTCCCACACGCAGCCCCGCATCCCTACAGCGCTGGTCTTGCGCGTACGCAAACTCCCGCACGCAGCCCCGCGTCCCTACAGCATTGGAATCCCGCGTACGCCAACTCCCGCACGCAGCCCCTTGTCCCTACAGCGCTGGTCTCCCGCGTATGCAAAATCCCGCACGCAGCCCCGCATCCCTACAGCGTTGGACTCCCGCGTACGCCAACTCCCGCACGCAGCCCCGCGTCCCTACAGCGCTGGACTCCCAAGCAACCAAATTCCCGCGCAGGTAATCCCGTGACCTAGTCACGCGCTCAGCGGTACAGTCCCCCGCGCGCATCAGAGCAGCGGATCAGTCCCCGCGCGCATTTGAATGGACTGATCCCCGCGCCTCCTGCCGTGATCAGTTTGACATCCAGGTACCGCTCAGAGGAGCTACAATATAGTAGGATCTACACTACATATGTAAAGCTACCACAAAAGCATGTATTATAGTTCAAAAACCTTAAAAATCAATTAAAATTAGTTATTAACCAAATTTTAACATTTTTTATTACTTAAATAAAGATCCAGACTTACCACAAAATAAGTTGATCAGAACCTTCAAAGAACAAAAAACTAAATAAGGAGTGGTCGTAAAAATTATTAAAAATTACATACAGGATCAGCAGATGATGGAAAATCAATAAACATCCACGTCTGCTCACTTTGGACCAGTACTTACTGTAAAAATTGAGGATCAGTGCAGGATCAGCAAAATGACAAATCTATTGATTAACAGATCCTGCAGCTAAAAAGGAGCTGTTCCTTGACAGATCTAAGGCCAGAAGGCTAACAGCACCTTGAGGACGCGCCAATCTTGCCCTGATTGCCCCCCTAGCCTCAGCCCATGGCTAGTACCCCTTCTAGAGGCCCTCAAGCACCCAAAAAAGAATATTTAAACAGGCTCTTTTTGCCCTTCTGTTTCCAATCAGTTATCAGTTAACAGTTATCAGGAATTATTTATTATCAATCAGACACAGTGTCATTGATTAATAAAGTGCTTATATGAAGATAAGCAAGTGATTTATGACTTAGTCTGTAGTAGTATTATTTACCTTTGTTAACCAATCAACCATTGAAGTTTAGTCAAGCAATTTACCCCATCTGCTCTGAAACCCTTCCAATTATTTCAAGATTTTTGTGGTCAAGCGCTCAGAGTGAGTGTTTCCCTTCTTGTCTAGACCACTTGTGCTGTTAAGCCCGGCCATTAGTGGAATAAGTCCTTTCTAAGGCACCCATATTTATTCCAAGGCTCTTAAACTGCCTAAGGAGGCCCCTTGAAGAGAGGTTGCTAGTCTGTAAAGATCCCCAGTAGTATAATACTGTGGCCCCTCTTTTTATATTATATTTAAAATATTTATAACCAAACCAAATAAACCTTGCACTTGCTCTTACCATACCATTATTGGAGCTTTAAAGTGTTTATTCTTTGGAATATTATTGCTCCAAGTTATTTTATCACTCTCTGTAGCTAAAGGACTGCAAGGTTCCTGGTATCAGAGAGCTGACAAATTTCTGGAATGGTCCTTATTGGGTGGTCCACCAATTCAGAGGTGGATCATATTTTTTGGAAGAATTGGATGGTACTCAGATGGAAAGGGGGTTCTCTTCTGATCAAATCAAGAAATTTCAATTTTGTGGAGGCATCTTAGATCAAGAGTAAGTCCTCCCAATTGTGCACCACCAGGGTCATCTGCTGCATCTTTGTTGTAAAACTCTACTGTATGCCACATATGTGGGCCCCTGGGACGCCTCCTTTTTTTATCTCTGTCACTTCTAGGAATTTTCTTTGGATTGATCAACATATTCTTTTCCAATCAACTTCAAGATCAAATGGCCATTCTTTGGTTCCAATCATCATTCTTTCTTTTTTGATATATGTCATGAAAATCAGATGCAGACTAGGGACAGTCTGTAAGTTTGGAAGAGATGTGGTGACCAAATCTGGACACCGCAGGACCACTGTGGAAAATTTTTTAAAAAAAATTATGGCTATCATTCATTATCATATAAAAAAACTTGGAATTACTTTTCTGAATCAGGTCCCTGCAGCCTTCAGATCCTCCAGCTTCCCCATCTCCCAGGTGTTTAGGGATGGGTCCCTGGGGTTTCCAACTCCCCAGGTCTTGCGTTCAATCCATGTCCTTTTTTTCTTTGGACCTATTTTTTGCCAAATGTGAGGGTGAAGACCAGCTTGGCTCAATCTTTCCCATCTCTCAGGCCGGCTTGGCTTGGCTCAACCCTTGCCGGCACCAGCATTGTTCTTGACATTGACAGAAATTGCAATCCTCCAATCTCCTCTCCATTGGCGGCTACTACTACCGTCCCCTCACCCAAGAATCTCAATTGATTTCCATCAAAATCACTCCACCCCTATCCACATCACCATCATCAACACCACCTCTCCCAGACTGCAAAGATAATTCATGATCACCAGTCACATCAGTCTCTAAAAACTGATCATTCATTGATCCCCCTTGCATACCTCAACCTCAAACCATCCCACACTCCTCCTCACATCCAGTACCAACCTTGGTCCATCAGCCCTCTCAACAACCCTTCATTCATGAAAACCAACAATCATCGCTTCACATCACCCTTGTATCACACTCCTTAACTCTTCTTCAAGCCCCCTTCTTGTCATCAATCATCTCATCTTGTGGTTGGCCCTTTTGACAGTGGTAAAATTTCCTCAAGATTTCCCATCTAGCAGAGCAACAATCATTTTAATGGTCACCTCTCTCCATTTCTTCATCAAATCCCCCCCTTTGCAACTCCTGTGCCTCAAGGACGGAGCAAGTCCAGTTTTGCACAGCCATCCTCACACAACCTGTCATCCGTGGTGTGGCTGTCACCTAGGCGTGTCAACTACTTGTCTGTGCAGCCTCCTCAGCTTCTACTGTCCTGACTGTGCCCATCATTGGCACGCGCTTGTGTTTTTCCATTCCTGCTCACCCATGGTTTTTTACATTATTTTAATTTTTTAAAGTTTTTGTTTGTTTGTTTTTTTTGGATCATTTCTTTGTATTTGTTTCTCATGATCAAATTGAAAAAGATATTTTTTTTCAATTGTGGTTTTTTTCTGCTCTATCTGTTTCATCTCTTGTAAATAGTCTACAATGACCCATTGCCCATAAAAGGGGGGGCTCTCCCCTACTTTTTTCCAAACATTCATGGGAGTTTGTGCATATGCCCCCCTGGTTATTATCTGAAATCTGATCCATCCTTATCCTGGGTATATCTATGATTGCCCCTTGATTCATTGATCCTGAGTCTTTGCCCCTCTGTTGCCTGATCCTTATCACCAACCAATAGCCATGCTGGTTGAAGGGTATTCTGTCTGTTGGAATTTTTGAGTGGGTTACACCACTCTTTGATCTCTTTCTCTGACCATACTAGTCTTGATCCTTCCTTGGTCATCTTCCTGGAACCAATCACGTTTGATTGAAGAGGTTTTATTAGCTTAAAACCTGGAGTGTTATACCTTCTTTTATTTTTTTCAAAGTTGCATTCTGCCAGCCTACTCTTGAGTTCCTTGAGAAGTGCTGAGGTTATCCCCGTTCAAATCATTTACTGTTGCTTTTAGAGATTCTCAAAAATTGAGGTTTGTTTTGTTTGGCCACACTCAGTTATCTGGTACCCTTCAAGCGCTTGATTACAGAGAGTTGGGTGGGTTCATTGAGAACCTGGAGGTTTGTTTGGATTTGAGTTGATCATCCCCAATCTTTTGCTGAAAACCAGAGTTATTAGCTTGTGGGAATTTTTTACATAAACAAGCTATGTTCTTTTGAACTTTAAACAAAATTTAAATTCTTTTGATCAAATATCTACCACATAATCTTACATCAGATAGTGTTGTTCCATTGCTACCAACTATTATCAACATTTATCCTTTACTACTTGATTCTTCATTTAAAAAGTTCTGGACCTTGATCTTGATTATGTCAGCCTCCTGGATTCCAAGACCCTTGCTATCCTTTAGCTACCAGAGGTGATAGAATAAATAATAGGTATATTATTTAATAAATGCAGCAAAAATCCATAAAATATTTGGATTAAGCTTATTGCAAGGTTAAATGGTTTGGTTATGGTTTATTTTTATAAATCAATATGAATAAATTGATTATTAAATATTTTTATAGAGGGGCCACAATAATATTGGGGATCTTTAACACCTCTCTTCAGGGATTTCAGTATAAAAACACATATTCCTGGTTACTTTGGGCTATTTAGTTTAAAGCATATTTTACCCAAAGATAATATGTATATAAAACACATGGTGGAGTGGCAGGGCCTTGTAACCAAGCTGCAAAGACAGAGAAAGGATAATAAAACTCACTGGTATATTTTTAAATCCTTTGGGTATCTGTTTGAGACGTGCACTGATTGGTTAAACCTGTATTCTGGGGTTATAAGGTTGTTTGGCAGTTTTAATTGATAAGAAAGAGGTTGAGGATGGATATTATTGATCAGAAATAGCCATAAATCACTGATTATCTCTTTTAAGTACTTGATTACCTTGGCACGGTGTCTGGATATAAATATAACTGGGTCTCTGCCCATCAATATCCTTGAAAGAGCTCTTTATTTATAGCTTTTTCAGTCCCAATATTGTCCTTCTGAGGGGTACAGGGGCTCAAAGGGACGGAGACTAAGGCTAGCAGGGTAACCAGGGGTAGCCTGTCAGGTGTTCTTGATGCTATAGCACAGGTAGCATCTAATTCATCAGGGTATGGGAATTATTCTACCTTACAATAGATATTAGGACGTGTGAATAACACTAATCTGTGCCATTTATGTATTATTTAATTAATTATCCTTAGTAAATGTTCCCAGTAATTCAATAATTATATAAATAGACATTCCTACGGAAATCTTGATGTCAGGTGAGTTCTCATCATGTATTATGAAACTGGAGTAAAAGTCATGATATTGATTTTACTCCTTATTTTCAAGTTCCAGTTGATTACTAAGATAATTACTTCAAAATATAAGTCATGGGAATTCATGTGATATTTTTACATCATTAGTCTTCTTAGTATGTCATAAAGATATTGATGTCTAGAAATTCTCATAAAATTATATTAAAATATTTTAATATATTTTTAGAATTTGTCATTGTCTTATTTTTGACATTCTTGGTACTTTGAATTATATTTAATAAAAAATACTTATAAGGGTTATTTAAGTATTTTTATATAATATTATGTACTTTTAGACTATTTACTATCCCTGGGAACATTTATTACATATTTATAATGTTCCAGTGTGGGTTGTAGCATGTTTATGCGGTACCTAAGCCTCTCAGGCTGCCTGTTGCTCTGTCAACCTGTAGTCCCGCGGCTGTGTACTTTTCAGAGGCCCGGCGCTGTGTACACAACCTTGACGGAGTGAAAGGGCTGTATCTCAGCTGCGCGGGGGTGCATTGGCTTCCGTGGCTGCGTGGGGGAACTGTGACAAAACACATTTCCGTCCATAACTCCTAAAATATACACAACACCTCAATTCTGACTAAATTTTAGGTGTGAAACCTATACGTGACAATGTGTTTTAAATATTTAATTGACCAAAAGCTCAATAGTTGAGCTGTGGTATCTTGGTCTTTCTTTCCTTAATTATTTAAAAATATAAGGAGTTGGATTTCAAGGGTGGGGTCAGTGAGTGACCCTACCTAATTTTGGGTGGAGAATCCATTTCTGTAATAAAATTAATGGTTTATTCCTAATCCTTCTTAGGTTAATTGTATTATTATTATTTTTATGTTATTTTTGTTACTTTTGCAGCTTGCTTTGCAATATTAGCAAGCTGACATTACCCCACTCCAAGATATGGCCATATCTAAAAAAAATATGGAGGATGTTACAGAAAATTAACTTCATGTGTGTTTCAGTTCCTTTTGATGGCCCTGTAGTTTCTGAGATGTATTGGTCCATCAGGTATGTTATTTTCTGGTAACCATTCATCTTTGTCAGCAGATTCTCCTTTCTATCTTACTAAGTATGGTCTAACATCTTTTCCTTGTACTCTCTCTTTCTTCTCTCTCAATATCCTGCTTACTTTGCCTTTTTCTTTTTCAGGGTCAGGTTCTATTGGGATTATTGCTGGAGGGAGGTTGCTACCTTCTCTTGGTTGAAAGTGTTTGACTAGGCAAACAGGAAATACTGGGTGTTTCCTTGATAATTCTTCAATCAAGATTACTTCCACAGCATTTTTGCCATGCATCTTCTTGATAAAGAATGGTCCAACAAAGGCTGGTTTAAGTTTTCTGTTGCGTGGTAGATGGTTGAAATTGGTTGTAGGTATCAAGATATAATCTCCTATTTTAAAGTCAGGTTCTTTATGTGATTTGTCCAATCTTTGTTTGTTGTATTATACTGCTTCTTCTAAACATTTCTGAGCATGAATATTTGGCAGATCTATCATCTTCTTGAATTCAAGAGATGTTGGATGAATAGTGGTCAAATTATAGTTTAAGTTATTCCTAGGCAGTTTTGGAATCTATCCTCTTTCTAGTATGTAAGGAGCTTCTTTGGTAGTAGAATTTTTACTGCTGTTATAAGCCATTTCTAGGGCTGGGAGTAGGCTTACCCAATCATGGCAATAAACATCTGAGTTTTTGTATTCTAGACCAAAGCTACAGAACCTTCTTAACATATCTTCTAGGGTCTGTATCATTCTCTCAGCTAATCCATCAGTTTGGGGATGGTATGCTGTAGAAAATGCTAGAGTACTACCCAGTATATCATGTAGATTCCTCCAAAGCTCAGAGGTGAATTTGGGGTCTCTGTCACTGATTATAATCTTGGGTATACCCACATCAGCTTTGATCCTGTTCCAGAATAGTAAAGCTACATCCATAGCACTATCTTCTTTGTGGTTAGGTGAGAATTTTGCCTTCTTAGAATATCTATCAACTATAACTAGGACAGAGTTATATGAATGAGAACCTCCAGGGGGGAGGCCTGTGACAAAATTCATATTAATTATATCCCATCTGGTTGTAGTTTCAGAGATTTTATTTAAGAGTCCAAACCTTTTTCCAGTAGTTTTATCAGATTTTTGGCAGGTTTCACAGCTAGTAACACATTTAATAGTGGTTTCTTTCCAGTCTATCAACCAAGAAGTTTGTTTTACTTTCTCCAAAGTTCTTTCTGTGGATAGATCCCCTGATGAAAAGTTGTCATGGCATTCCTGGAGTATATGTTGTATATGTTCTTTGTTGCTTAATACTAATACACTGGAATGTTGGTGTCTGTAGTAAAGGAGAAAATTCAAAAAGCTAAACCTTTCTGCTTTATAGGTTTTAAGCAATGAAGCATGTAGACTATTTATTAGAGATGCTTATGGGGATTAACATTCCATAATGGGAATCAGCAGCTTGATTTCATGAGAGTAGTTGTCCCTTACTAGGTTGAAGAAAGCAGTATCTAATTTGCATAAGTAAATCCCCATTATTGGAGCATTCAATGAAAAAAGATCAATGTTCAGGATAGGAAAAATATCTTGATCTTCAGGGTCATATGCTGGATTTTTAGAGTTATTAGGCAAAGAATTTCTACTTAGACTATCAGCATTCTGATTTTTAGCTCCAGCTTTATGCACTATAGTCATCTGACCTCTAAAATGTTATATAGAAATATGCCACCTGAGCATATGTCTGCTGGGATTTTTCATGTTCATAAGAGTTCTTACAGCATTACAGTCCGTTATTACTTGAAAAGTGGTTCCTTCTAAGTAATAGTATAGCTTTTCTAAAGCCCATACTAAAGCCAAAAATTCCAACTGACTGGCTCCATATCTCTTTTCTGTATCTTTGATCTTTCTAGATATGAAGAGTAATGGTTTCTCTACTGGTCTGTCTTCTTCTATCCTTTCTTGATGTAGAGCAGCTCCTAACCCTTCCATACAGGAATGAATGTACCTTTTGAAGGGCTTGGAGTAATCTGGTTGGATGAGTAAAGGAGTAGAGGTCATACCCATTTTTAGTTCCTAATAGTTATTCAATCTCTCATGAGTCATTTCAAATAGAGTTTTATTGTTGCATACTTCATATAGACTCTTATTTAGCATAGCAAAATTTTGTATGTATTTTCTGTAATAACTGAAAAAACTAATGAAAGACAGTAACTCTGTTTTGTTTTGAGGCATAGGTCTATTCATGACAGCAGCTATCTTATTTTCATCAGCAGCTACAGTTATACCAGAGACTATATGTCCTAAGGCTTTCAATTCTCCGGAGACAAATATGCATTTCTTCATAGACACCTTCAATCCTGCGCTGGGGATAGTCTGGAGTACTAATCTTACTTGGTTAATATGAGTATCCCAATCATCAGAGTATATGATAACATCATTTTAATATACCATCATCCATCCTTGTCTGATGTATGTACCTAAAACTGTATCCATTGTTCTCTAGAAGTGTGATGGAGCATTCTTTATACCAAAAGGCATCCTAAGATATTCATATATTTCCAAATGACAGATTATTCTCATAAACTTTCTGCTTTCAGGGCTTATTGGTATCTGGTGGAAACCTTTAAGCATATCCATAGTAGTGATGTACTTGGCCTTGAACAAGTTATGCAGAGCATGTTTTCTCCGGCTTATAGGATAATAATCTGCTTGAGTATAATTGTTGAGTGTTCTGAATTCTCCTACTATTCTTGACTTTTCATTATGCCAAGCTATGATTACAGGTGTGGTCACATCTACCTTTTCATTATTCCCTACTTTCCTTAAGACTTGTAAGTCTAGTTCTTGGATATGTTCCTGAAGAGCTTTTCTAGATTTAGGACTAGAAGGATAGGCTGGCCTTCTTAAGTTTGGAGGATAAGGAGGCTTAATGGTCAATGTCAATACCATATCATGTCCTTTAATATCACCAATGGGATGATCTTTAGCACAAAAAGCATTCTGGTTCTCAAAGCAGACTTTCAATATATCTTTCTTCTGTTCCTCCGAAAGTTTCATATTCAGAGCTGCTTGAGAGAAATATTCTTGGTCAAAGTCTTCTAAATGCTTTTGATAAGTAGAGGAGGGGATGTTAGACTGAATTGTGCATATCTTAAACTTCTTGTACCAATTACCACCTACTGGGAAGTATCTCCCTTTACTCTGGAACACATCATTACCATATAGACATAAGGCATCATTACCCAGTATCAGGTAGTCACATAGTGGGTTGAGCAATACTACAAATTCCACTTGTATCCCTAAAGATCCCTTAGTATGAGGTAGTATTATAGGAGCAGTCCATACTCCAATAGAATTCATGGTAGAGTTGCAAGAGCTGAACCTTGCTTTTGGAACAGGCAGAAGGTATTCTTTCCAATTGGGGTCCCATTTGTTTAAGAATTCAGCACAGACACATTAGAAAAAGGCTCCACTATCCAGTAATAACCTTAAAGGTCTGTTTTTATACACTCCTGTTGCATAACAAGTCTGAACAGTGGTATAAATTTTCCCACTCATAGGTATAACTGTTAATGGTTTGACATACGTAATATGTCTAGGAATGATGGTAGGATCCCATTGTTGGGCAAGCTAGAATCCCCATGGATGTTATTGATTTCTGCAGAAGAGCCTATATCTCCTTCTATAACATTAACAGGGTTGGTCAGGACCAATTCACATTCAGAAAGGGATCCTTCAGTATCAGCTATATCTTCATAGTTCTGATTCCCTTCAACCGCCTGCTCTCCTTCCAACACTGCTATCTTTCTTTTTGGTAATGGACAGTCTTGTCTCATATTCCCATTCCTGTTTCAATTCCAACAAGTTGCCTGCATCCTCTCTTTATCCCTATTCTCATTAGGTTTCTTATTATCAGATGTATTCATCAGAGGAGTTTTTTCTCTGGTTTTGTTAATTTTATAGTTCTCTTCCAATCTAGAAGGGGCTTTCTTGTCTAACCCATTCATGTCTATTACTTCTTCTAGAACATTGATTAGAGTTGGCAAGTCAGCATCCATACTCATTGTTTATCTTACACTATGGTTAAGATTGCCAGGACACAGGTTGAGGAGTGTTTTATTTACTTCCTCTTCATCAGCATCTGGATAGAAGCAATCCAAACTTTTCTTCTGTTCCAAGCACCATTTGTGAGGTTTATCCTTGGAGGGGTCAAATGAGGAATTTTCAAAATTTTTCATCATTTTTCTTTTCCACATTCTAGAACCAAATTGTTCTTTAATCAGAAGTTTCCAAGAATTCCATGGTAACAATCCTACTTCTTCTCTTTTACTGATAAAACAGTCCAATGCTACTCCTTCAAATAGTCTGGGCAGCCTGACTACAGCTATAGCCTCTGGTAGGTCATAAGAGTTAATAGTGTAGTCAATAAATTTAATAAAATTTATATGATTGTATTCTCCTTCACTGGATAACTTGGGCCATTCAGAAATAGGGGATAAAATTTTGAGGGCTTGCTCCATCTCAGGAGTAGGACTAGGCCTAAAGGTGTCACTCCTATGCATTCCTCATAAGGGTTGTGGATAAGGAGTAGTGGTTTGTCTGGGAGGTTTTGGTTCCTCTGTGGTACTCCCCAAGGGGTTGGTCAGACGGACTTTCAAGTCTCTAAGATCATTTTTGATCAGATTAAGTTGCAGGTCCACTTTGTTGTTAAGCACATCCAGTTTTTCACTAAGGGATAGAATAGAGCTGTTAGTAGTGGTTACCAATTCTTCTTATAAGGAGTGGAAAGACATAATAAAATCTTCTTGGATTCCTGATAACATATTCTCAATTGTTTGAGTCTGTCTGATCCTACCTTGATTAATTGTTTCCAATAACTGTTCTGTATTTTCTTTGATTTCTTCCATTCCTACCATCTTTGTTTTGTTATTAATCAATTTGGCTACTACTGAGGTTAATTTATCCATTTGGGTATAAAAACCATCCAATTTTTCACAAACAATTTTGAAATTATGACGCATATCATTAGAAAATGAATTAATTATATCTGAGGTTAGTTTGGGCTCAGAATTAGAAACTAATTGTTGTAAACCTTTTTCCATTTTTGAGATAGGGATATTATCTGATCCCATTCTTTCTTTCCCTTTGGTTTGGGATGCGAAGAGGATCTCTTCTTTCCTGATTGTTTGCCTTTCAGTTGGGCTAATTGATCCCAAGGATTCCACTTTTCTACGTAGGATTCTACCTCTTTCCTTGGAATCATTTTCTGAAGAGCTATCTGGGTGGCTTTTGCCTGGGAGATTATCTTTTTCATAGACACCATTTCCTTCTTGGCTTGGGCTTCTTTTAATTCTTCCCAATATTTCACATGCTCTTTGACTAAGTCTTTGATCCTGGATTCCTTGGCCATATTCTGCTGTGGTGGCCGCAGGGAATATTCTTGTAAAGGAGGGTGGCTTGATTCTACTACCTTCTCTGGCTCTAGGTTGGGAGAGGGCAGAAGTAATTGGTGCTGCTCCTTGCCCATCAACATTTGATTCACAGGTTCCAGTACCTTCATGGTTGTCCTTATTGGTGGTCTCACGGTTACTGGAAGCTGTTGGCAAAGATCCATAGGAGGGAATTCTCCCTGAGGCTCTTGTGTTACGTCTATTCATTTTAGAATAATATGTTCATAAGTATTTTACAGAAAAAATCCCTAAAAATAAGTTTTATTCAAAACTCACTTAAGTTGATGTTCAAAGGTACCAAGACTTTATTGGGGCTAAATTGATCCTTAGTAGGTAATCCTATGGGGTCTTGGTGTGTTCCAATGAGGTCTTCCCCTGCCCAATCAATATTTTTAGGGAGTCCAGAGATATCTGGGATTTCTTGATCCAATAAATCAAATTCAGTGGCAGTGGTTTCTGGTACAGGAGGGTTCACTGATAAAAAATTTTATTTTATTGGTTAATAAAATATATTAATATTATTTTTGAAAAAATAATATCTTAATACAACTTGCATACTTACATTTATCTTTAAAGAAGGAATTTATATGGTATTTCTTCGAAGCTTTATGTTTCCTTAATAGGGCCTGAAAGTTTATGCACCTTTCAAGATCTTCTTTTTCAAGGAGTTTATCTAATTGTTTACGTGCAGAAGAGATATTAAGTTTCTCAGCTTGAGTTAATGCTTTCCAACAAGTAGGTTTATAACTTTTAATATATTCTTCTTTTCTTATCTTCAAAATATTTGAATGATAGATTATTAATTCTGCATTGGTTTTTATATCCAGTGCAAAAGAATTTAATGATAAATCACAGTTATAAATTCAGATAAATTTATCTTTGATTTATTTTTTTGTGAAATGTTTGGTCCAAGGTATTAAATATAATAAAATGGAATATTTCCTGGCCAGACCCCCAATTGTCAGCCTCCTGGATGCCAAGAACCTTGCTATCCTTTAGCTACCAGAAGTGATAGAATAAATAATAGATATATTATTTAATAAATGCATCAAAAATCTGTAAAATATTTAGATTAAGCTTATTGCAAGGTTAAATTTGTTTGGTTATGGTTTATTGTTATAAATTAATATAAACAAATTGATTATAAAATATTTTTATAAAGGGGCCACAATTATATTGGGGATCTTCAACATCTCTCTTCAGGGATTTCAGTATGAAAACATCTAGTCCTGGTTACTTTGGGCTCTTTACTTTAAAGGATATTTTACCCACAGATAATATGTATACAAAATACACGGTGGAGTAGCAGGGCCTTGTAACCCAGCTGCCACAACAGAGAAAGGATAAAAAAAATAACTGGTATATTATTAAATCCTTTGTTTATCTGTTTGAGACGTGCACTGATGGGTTAAACCTGTATTCTGGGGTTATAAGGTTGTTCAGCAGTTTTAATTGATAAAAAAGAGGTTGAGGACAGATATTATTGATCAGAATTATCCATAAATCACTTACTTATCTCTTATAAGTACTTGATTACCTGGGCACAGTTTCTGGATATAAATATAACTGGGTCTCTTCCCATCAATATCCTCAAAAGAGCTCTTTATTTATAGCTTCTGGAGTACCAATATTGTCCTTCTGAGGGGTACAGGGGCTCAAAGGGACGGACAATAAGGCTAGCAGGGTAACTAGGGGTAGCCTGTCAGGTGTTCTTGGTGCTATAGCATGGGTAGAATCTAATTCCTCAGGGTATGGGAATTATTCTACTTTATAATAGATATTAGGATGTGTGAATAACACTAATCTGTCCCATTTATGTATTATTTAATTAATTATCCTTAGTAAATTTTCCCAGTAATTTAATTTTCAGCTCTCTGACACTGATAAACTTGCAGTCCTTTAGCTACAGAGAGTGATAAAAATGCTGGAATGATAATAATAATTATTATTCCAATAATAAACACTTAGAAGCTCAAATAAATGGTATAATAAGAGCAGTTGCAAGGTTTAATTGGTTTGGTAATGAATGGTTTTCAATATAATATAAAAGAGGGGCCACAGTATTATACTACTGGGGATCTTTACAGACTAGCAACCTCTCTTCAAGGGGCCTCCTTAGGCAGTTTAAGAACCTTGGAATAAAGATGGATGCCTTAGAAAGGAATTATTCCACTAATGGCTGGGCTTAACAGCACAAAAGGCCAAGACAGGAAGGGTAACACTCACTCTGAGCACTTTACCACAAGAATCCTGGATTAATTGGAAGGGTTTCAGAGCAGATGGGGTAGATTGCTTGACTAAACTTCAGTGGTTTATTTGTTAATAAGGGTAAATAATAATACTACAGACTAAGTCATGAATCACTCGATTATCTTCATATAAGCACGTGATCAACAATGACACGGTGTCTGATTGATAATAAATAATTCCTGGTAACTGATTTGATTGGATCCAAAGAGGTCTGTATAAATACCTTTTTGGGGTGACTTTGATCTTCTCAGGGCACGTAAAGAGGGTTCTGCTTGTGGCCTGAGGCTGGAAAGCCAGTCAGGGCAAGGTTAGTACTTTCACTTGGTGCTGTCAATCAGCTTTCCTTAGATCTTCTGGATTTCTGTACTATTTTAGCCACAGGATCTGTTAATCTGTTATGGCACAAATTTGATCATTCTGTACTCATCCTTCATTTTTATCATTGATGTTGCTTTAAAGAGGGTAAATGTAGATTTTCCTGTTTTTTTATCATTTGCTGATCATGTAGGTAATTTTTAATAATTTTTGTGAACACTCCTTGTAGTGTTTTGTGGTCTTCAAAGATCAGGGTCAGTGATTTACGTGATAATCCTTGATCTTTGATTTATTATTAAAAAATGTTTTAAACTTAATTTTAATTAATTTTATTTAAGTTTTGATCCTTTTAGATCATTAGTAATGCATATGTCAGTTTGTTACATATATAAGGCAACCCTAACTAGGTTGTAGCTCTTCTGAGTGGTACCTGGTTGTCAGATGAGTCACCACTGATCCAGGCGCGGGGATCAGTTAGTACAGATGCGCGCGGGGTAGGATCCGCTGCGTGAGTGGCAGAACCAGCTGCGGGTGGGTCTCTAGTACGCGGGAACCTGCTGCTACTAGTACATAGGGATATGTAATGATGTGGGGCTGCGCGCGGGAATGGTGACATAAAACATTTCCGCATGTAACTCCTAAAATACACACAACACCTCAATTCTGAGTAAATTTTAGGTGTAAACCCTATGCGTGACAATACGTGTGAAATATTTGAATGGCCAAAAAGTGCCATACTGGTGTCATAATTTTTAGTACTGTTCTTTTTATTATTTTAAGAATATAAGGACTTGGAATTCAAGGGTGGAGTCAGTGAGGGACCCTACCTAATTTTGGGTGAGGAATTAATTTCTGTAATAATATTTATGGATTTAACACTGCTTATTTTTTAATTGAGATATTCTTATTTTTCATAGTTTTGTGTTACTCTTTGACAGTTTTGCTCTGTACATAGTAGCAAGCTGACAGCAACCATCATAATTCAAAAAAGTGGGACCAAATATTGTCAGAAGTGATAATAAAACATTGGTTAAATGCTAAGCACAATGATGCATTTACAAATTATCCACTTGATATTGAGTTTTGCAAGAAGGACATACTCTTTGGCCTACTGGAACTTTGGCTACGTGGGAAGAAGGATAATTACATGAAGCCTAGGACACTTAACAAGAAGCCTAGGTCTATATTTAAACACAGAGTAAGCTTAAGATTTCTCTCCATTTTCTAAATCCTCTTAGCTAAAATTGTGGTCTTGAATCTGCAAGATATACATAAACTGCTTGGCCACTGCAGAGCGCCATGTGGTAAAGGATTTGGCAAAATGCCTTCTCCCTAGTAAGCAATGCTTCTCAGATACAGAAGAAGACAATGAGGGGAAATATCACTCTGTCCAAGTGTATTGGAGAAGCAAAATTTATTCACAATTTCACCATCATCTTGATAACAACACTCTCAACTATTTATCTGAGATGAAAGGTGAACTTTAAGCTAAAAAACAAGTGAAATATGGAAAAAATTATGATGAAATGGTCCTAAATTATCACATGAAACCATGTGAATCCCTCCCTTCTGATTTTTACTGCCCTCTATTTCTTTCCACATTAAATTGGAAAGAGAAATTGGTTTTAGAGATGAAGACAGTAGAGGATAAACTAGAAAGATTGGCAAAATCACTTGAAACCCCACATTGGTTTGAATAATTGAATTCCAAGTAGTTCTATATTTACTCTGTTGTCACCCAGAAAACAATATCAAAACCTCTAAATTTTAGAACATTTTTATTTATTAATTAATTCTTGCTAAATAAAACAAATCAATATCACTAGATTAATTCTTTTGAGCTTCCAATATTAAAAGAAATATTTAAAACAAAGTTTCTGCAAAAAGATATTAGAGAAATAAAATCATTCAAGGCAATGGTTTTCTTTTTGTAAATTCATTCATTTTTTAAAATAAAATGTGAAACTCCTCAATTATTTGAATTTCAAATTGATTTATTTTAAATGTATAACTGAACTCAATATCTATGTGGTACAATATTTCCAACCTGTCTGAGTAGATTTTTGAATCTTCAGTTAAAATTTAGATTGAAATTTCAATTTCCTACATTGAATTGAGATTTATTACATTTCACAAGAAGAAAAAGAAGATATTAAAAGCTGAATTTAATCCTTTCAAAAAATACAATTTATTTCAACCACAAAGTAACAAAAAAAAGTACCCTCAAACCTCTTGTAATGATCTAATGAGAAATAGAAAGAAAAAAAGCATCAAAATCTTGACTTATTCAACCCAGGTAATAAATTTTATGTGTCTGGTGTGAAACCACACTGTTTCACTCCTCTATCACTTTACATAAAATTGAATTTCCCCATAATTACAAATCTTCTGTATTCCTTGCATGCACTAGATTACTTGGAATCCTCAAGAACTGATACAAACAACTTTTCTCAGGTTCCAACTCAAGTTAGAAACAGAGTTTTCTCAGAGTCAAAACAAAGTCAAAAAAGTTTCAGGTGCTACACCTGCCAGCAGGTGCATCTTTTTTTTTCATGGTGATTGTTCTCTGGAAGTGTGATGGGGCATTATTTATGCCAAAGGGCATCCTAAGATATTCATATTTTCCCAAATGACAGATTATTCTCATAAACTTTCTGCTTTCAGGGCTTAAAGGTAACTGGTGGAAACCTTTAAGCATATCCATAGTAGTGATATATTTGGCCTTGGAAAAGTTATGTAGAGAATGATCAATCCAGGGTATAGGATAAAAATCTGCCTGAGTATAATTATTGAGCATTCTGAAGTCTCCTACCATTCTAGACTTGTCATTATGCTAAGCTATGATTACAGGTGTGGTCAAATATACCTGCTCATTGTGCCCTTTTTTCCTTAATACTTGTAAGTACATCAGTTCTTGAATATGTTCCTCAAGGGCTATTCTAGACTTAGGACTAGAGGGATAAGCTGGTCTTCTTACGTTTCTAGGATAAGGAGGCTTAATGGTCAATTCCAATACCATATCATGTCCTTTAATATCACCAATGGGATGATCTTTAGTACAAAAAGCATTTTGGTTCTCAAAGCAGACTGTCAATATATCTTTCTTCTGTTCCTCAGAAAGTTTCATATTTAGAGCTTCTTGAGAGAAGTATTCATGATTAAAGTCTTCTAAATGCTTTTGATAAGTGGAAGAGGGCAAGTTAGATTGAATGGTGCATATCTTAAACTTCTTTTCCCAATGACCACCCACTATAAATTATCTCCCTTTACTCTGGAACACATCTATACCATATAGACTTAAAGAATTGTTACCTATTATCAGTTAGTCACATAATCCATTGAGCATTACCACATATTCCACTTTTATTCTCAAAGATACTTTAGTATGGGGTAATATTATAGGATAAGTCCATACTCCAATAGCATTCATATTAGAGTTTCAAGAGCTAAACTTGGCTTTTGGGATGGGCAGAAGGTGTTCTTTTCAATTGGGATCCCATTTGTTTTATAATTTAGTACAGACACATGAGCAGAAAGTTCCACTATCCAGTAATAACCTTATAGGTCTTTCTCTATAAAATCCTGTTGCATAGAAAGTTTGACCAGTATTATAACTCTTACCACTCATAGGTTTAACTTTTAATGGTTTAACATCCATGATATTTCTACAAATTATGGTAGGATCCCATTTTTTGGGGGAAAATAGAGTCCCCATAGATGTTATTGATTTCTATAGAATTGCCTATATCTCCTTCTATAAAATTAACAGGGTTGGTCAGGATCAATTCACATTCAGAAAGTGATCCTTCAGTATCAGCTATATCTCCCTATTTCTGATTCCCTCCAACCTCTTTCTCTCCTTCCAGGACTTCTATCTTTTTTTTGGTAATGGGAAGTCTTGTCTCATATTCCCTGTCTTGTTACACTTCCAACAAGTTCCAGGAATTCTCTCTTTGTCCCTGTTTTCATTAGGTTTCTTATTATCAGAGGTATTTATCAGAGGGGGTTCTTCTCTGGTTTTTTTGATTTTTAAGTTCTCTTTAGGTCTAGAAGGAACCTCCTTGTCTAACCCATTCATGTCTATGACTTCTTCTAACGCATTGATTACAGTTGCTAAGTCAGCATGCATACTCATCCTGAACCTTAAAATATGGTTAAGATTTCCAGGACACAAGTTGAGGAGTCTTTAATTTACTTCCTCTTTATCAGCATCTGGATAGAAGAAATCTATTCTTCTCTTCTAATCCAAGCATCATTTGTGAGGCTTATCCTTGGAGAGATCAAATGAGGAATTTTTGAAATATTTCATCATTTTTCTTTTCAATATTATAGAACCAAATTGTTCTTTAATTAGAAGTTTCCAAGAATTCCACAGGGACTGTTAAGTCTCTAAAATCATTCTTGATCAGATTAAGTTGCAGGTCCACTTTATTATTAAGCATATCTAATTCCTCACTAAGGGACAGAATGGAGCTGTAAGATCTTCTTGGATAACTGATAAAATATTCTCAATTGTTTATGTCTGTCTGATTTTAAATTGATCAATTTTCTCCAATAATTGTTCTGTAAGTTATATAATATCTCCATTTCTACAGTTTTTGTTTGGCTATTAATTTCTGTGGCTACTACGGAGTTTAACTTATCCATTTGGGTATAAACACTGTCCAAATTTCCACAAAAAATCTTTAAATTATGGCGCATGTCATTGGAAAAGGAATTAATTACATCAGAGGTTGGTTTAGACAAGTTAATGGGTTCAGAATTAGAGGGTAATTGTTGTACACCTTTTTCCAATTTTGAGCTAAGAATATTATCTGATCCCAATCCTTCTTTCCCTTTGGCTTTGGATGGGAAGAAGACCTCTTCTTTCCTGATCCTTTGCCTTTCAGTTGGGGTAATTGATCCCAAGGATTCCACTTTTCTGCGTAGGATTCTACCTCTTTCCTTGGAATCATTTTCTGAAGAGCTATCTGGGTAGCTTTTGCCTGGTAGATTATCTTTTTGATTGATACCATTTCCTCCTTGGCTTGGGATTCTTGGAACTATTCCCAATTTTTCACATGCTCTCTGACTAAGTCTTTGATCCTGGCTTCCTTGGCAAGATTTGGCTGGGATAGCTGCAGGGAATCTTCTTGTAATGGAGGTTGGCTTAATTCTACTAGCTTCTCTGGCTCTAGGTTTGGGGAGGGCAGAATTACTTGGGGCTGTTCCTTGTCCATCAACATTTGATTCAAGGGTTCCAGTCCCATCATAGTTTTCATTATTTGTGGTCTCATGGTTACAGGGGGCTCCTGGAAAAGATCCATAGGAGGGAATTCTCCCTGAGGCTCTTGTGTTACATCTATTCATATTGAATAGAATGTTTATAAGTATTTTTCTACAGAAAAAAATCCCCAAAAATAAGTTTTTTTTAAAACTCACGGAAGTTTATATTCAAAGGTACTAGGCCTTTATTGGGATTAGATTATTCCTTAATAGGTAATCCTATGGGGTCTTGGAATTTCCCAATGAGTTATTCACCCTTCAAATCAATATTTTCAGGGCTTCCAGAGATCTCCAGGGACTTCTTGATCCAATAAATCAGTTTCAGTGGTGGTGGTTTCTGGTAGAGGAGCTTTCACTGATGGTAAAAGGTTATTTTATTGGTCAATAAAATATATTAATATTATTTTAATAAAAATAATATGGTAATTCAAGTTTTATACTGACTCTTATATTTTAAAGAAGTAATTTATACAGTATTTTTTCCAAGCTTAATTTTTTCTTAATAGGTACTGGAAGTTGATACGCCTCTCAAGATCATTTTGTTCAAGAAGTTTATCTAAGTGTTAAGTGAAGAAGGGGTATTAAGTTGCTCAGATTGAGTTAAAGCTTCCCAACCAGTAGGTTTATAATTTTTAATCTATTCTTCTTTTCTTATCTTTGAAATATTTAAATAATAGATTATTAATTCTGCATTGGTTTTTAAATTTACTGCAAAAGAGTTTACTGATGATTCACGGTTAAAAAGTCAGATGATTTATCTTTGCTTTAATTTTATGTGAAATGTCTGGTCCAAGGTATCAAATATCATAAAATGGAAGATTTTCTGGCCAGACCCCCATTTGGCAGCCTCCTGGATGCCAAAACCCTTGCTACCTTTTAGCTACCAGAGGTGATAGAATAAATAATAAATATATTATTCAATAAATGCAACAAAAATCCTCAAAATATTTGGATAAAGCTTATTGCAAGGTAAATTGGTTTGGATATGGTTTATTGTTCTAAATCAATATATTAAATATTTTTATAGAGTGTGCACAATTATATTGGGGATCTTGAACACCCCTCTTCAGGGAATTCAGTATGAAAACACGTAGGCCTGGTTACTTTGGAACCTTTAGTTTAAAGGATATTTTTCCCAAAGACAATATGTATATAAAATACACAATGGAGTGGCAGGGCTTTGTAACCAAGCTTCAACAACAGAGAAAGGATAATAAGACTCACTGGTATATTATTAAATCCTTTGGGTACCTGTTTGAGACATGCACTGATGGGTTACACCTGTATACTGGGGTTATAAGGTTTTTCAGCAGTTTAAATTGATAAAAAAGGGGTTGAGGACGGATATTATTTATCAGACTAAAGCCCTAAATCACTTAATTATCTCTTATAAGTATTTGAATACCTTGGAATGGTGTCTTTATTTAAATATAAATGGGTCTCTGGGTATCAATATCCTCAAAAGAGCTCTTTATTTATAGCTTTTGGAGTCCCAATATTGTCCTTCTGAGGGGTACAAGGGCTCAAAGGGACGCACCCTGAAGCTAGCAGGGTAACCAGTGGTAGCCTATCACGTTATTTTGGTGCTGTGAAAAGTGTAGCATCTAATTCCACAGGTTATGTGAATTATTCTACTTTATAATTGATGTTTGCATGTGTAAATAACGCTAATCTTTCCTTTTTATTTATCATTTATTTAATTATCCTTAGGAAATTTTCCCAGTAAGTTAATAATTATTTTAATAGAAATTCCTACGGATATTTTGATTTCAGGTGACTTCTCATAATTTATTTAATAATTGGAGTAAATTCATGATATTGATTTTACTCCTTATTTTCAAATTTCAGTTGATTTCCTAAAATAATTACTTAAAGATATAAGTCATGGGTATTCATGTAATATTTTTAAATCATTAGTTTTCTTAGTGTTTCAAAATAATATTGTAGTCTAGAAACTATCATAATAGTGTATTAAAGTATTTTAATATATTTTTAGAAGCAGTCATTATCTTATTTTTGACATTTTTGGTACTTTGAATTATATCTAATAAAAAATATGTATAAAGGTTATTTAGGTATTTTTATATAGGTTTATGTTCTTTTTGACTATCTACTATCCACAGGAAAATTTATAACATATGTAGAATGTTCCTGTGTAGGTTTTAGCATGTTTACGCAGTACACAGGTTCCTCAGGCCGCCTGTAACTTTGTCAACCAATAGTCCCATGGCTGCATACTTTTCAAAGTCCCGGGGCTGCATAAACAGCTTTGACAGGGTGACATCCCTGTAGCTCAGCTGCACGTGGGTGTATTGTCTGCCGCACTACATGCGGGAATTGTGACAGAACATTTTTCCGCCTGTAACTCCTAAAATATAAACAACACCTCCATTCTGACTTCATTTTAGGTGTGAAACCTATACTTGAAAATACATGCTAAACATTTAATTGGCCAAAAAGTTCAGTAGTGGTGCCGTGGTATTTTAGTCTTTCTTTCTTTAATTATTTATAAATATAAGGAGTTGGATTTGAAGAGTGGGGTCAGTGAGTGACCCTACCTACTTTTGGGTGGAGAATCCATTTCTGCAATAGTATTAATGGTTTTCCTACTGCTTCTTAGGTTAATTTTATTATTATTATTTTCATTTTATTTCTGTTAATTTTGAAGCTTTCCCCCCAATAGTAGCAAGCTGACAGATTAGTTGAAAACAACCAAAACAAGCAAACCAATCCTCCCCCAAGAACTGCCCCACCTTCTCCACAGACATTTTTACTAACAGAAGTGCCTCTAGCCACCCCAAAAATTTTTCCCAACCTATCATTGGATATGGAAACTTCCCTGCTTTGGTATGGACCGTGTCCAGTAAAAATTTTCTGAAAAGTGCATCTCCCCCCATTGAAATACCCACCTCCCAAGGCAGCCTCCTATTCCTCTTCTGAGATTCTTCACAACTCCAAACCCATCCCTCACTTTACACCTCAGAAATGGCCACCAGAACCTGGTCTTAACTCTCCTCTGGGTCTCCGCCTCCCCCAAGTGCCCCAGGTTGTCATGAAGGCTCCTCAACAAGTCCTACTGATCCTCCTGCCTTGTGACTACAAACAGGGGTATTGGAAGTGCCTTCTTCCACCACTTTCTGTCCTGAAAGATGAAATGTAGTACCTTCTGCCAAATCCATAGTCTTTTTCAAAGTGGAGCTTTTGGAGATACCTTTTCAATGCCTGAAACCTATCAAATTGTTTCAGGGGTAGTTTTCCAACTTCACAAATTTTCAAAGCTACCATTAATATCCCCCTCTCCAAATTCCAATCCTCCTCCGCCGCACCCCACACCTCTGGATACCGCAACAAGCTGGCATCCAGAATTTTAAAAAACTTCCCTGAAATGTGCATGACTGTGAAATTGAACAATTGTAGGTAAGCAATCCATTGAGTGATAGAAGGATTAGGCAATGTTGGAGAATTGATCATTGCTGAAATTCTACCCCCCACATAAAATGATTTAATCTCTTCACAATCCTTGTTACCTCATACAACTCAAACTTTGGCTGCAAACACCAAGAATTGAACTCTGAAAAGGTTACCAATTTGTAGAGTACAGGCAAATCCTTTCCCTCATCCTCCTGGGTAAAAACACTAATGCTCCAAACTTGCAATCTACCACCAAATGGATCCTGCCCTTGTCATAGTCAAAATCATTTAACAAAATCTTCTGCCCAACAAAATTCTTTCACTCCCAGAAAGCATGAGTAGATTCCTCAGTCAAGATCCACTTGTCCCCTTTTTGAATTAAACTATGCAGAGGGCTTGAAATCTCCAAAAATTGCTTGATAAAGATACACAACCATCTGTGCAGACCTAAGGTGCATATCAAAAGGCCCGCATGCAAAATGACTGACTGGACGCAGGCAACAGATTCCCGCACGCAGCTGTCAATCCTGCACGCGTCAACAGAAATTGCACTAAGCCTGACAGCCAGGTAAGGCAGGAACAAGCTACAACCTTCATGCACACATCATGTATATGTAACAACTTGACTGCCGGACAGAGGGATGTCTGAAAACTAAGAATATTGAATAAAAAATATGAAAATCAAAATATAAAACAAATAAATTGTGGGAAACGATAATGAAGGTTGTCACATAAATGAGATTGCCAAATCTTTATGAACCAAAAAACACAACAAGGATTTAACTAAAAATTATTAAAAATTCCCAACGTGTGCAGAAGATGCGTTAGAGTCTACTAATTTCCACTTCCACCCATGTCACTCAAAAGAAGTTAATACAAAATGAGGAAATATGTCTGAATCATAAAAATAACAAATTAACACTTAAACACCTTCTGACAATTATTTCTCAAAGAAATATGACATAGAAAAGGCTAGCAGATTGAGAGCAACTGAACTACGTGCCAAACTAGCCCTGACCAGCCTGCTAGCCTCACAATCCAAGCACAACCCTCTCTACGTGCCCTGAGAAGGTCATATTACCCAAAAGGGTATATAAACAACCCAGACAGTAATTCCTAAGTATCAATCTAGACCCCTTGCCATCAGTGATCAAGTGTTTATTCAAGATAAACAAGTGATATATGGCTATAGTCTGATAGTATTATTAATAACTCTGACCCCAACATTTATTTGGTGAAGAATATCAGCAAATAACCCCAATAATTGTCCTGAGACCCTGTCATACCGTGAATCTCTGCAAGCCTCCTGGAGTAAGTACTTAAACTAGTAAGTTGTCTCCTCCTTGCAACCCAGGCATAAGTGCTGTAAGACAGCCAGTCCACCCATCCCCTTGAGTTAGTCTTTGTGAGCAATCATTTGAGACCTCATTATATCAAGGTCTTTAAACGGTTCAAAAGAACCCCTTGAAGAGAGTTTGTTATTCAATGAAGATCCCCATTTTGCACAAACGGTGGCCCCTCTTAAAAAATCTATTTAAACAAATTTAATCCAACCAAATCCACCAAACTTTGCACTTGCTTTTAAATCAATTATTTAAGCATTTTACTGTAGTCTTCTTGGAATTATGATTCCAACACCAATATCACTTGCTGTAGCTAAAGGAGGGAAAAGTTCCTGGAATCAGGAAGCTGACATCTTGTGCCCAAGGACCTCCAAGGCCAGAATGCATCCCACAAAATTCTTTCCTGAGACCTTCAATCCTGCTCCCTCAACCAAGAACATTATCATCTCCATTAAAGTCTGCGCCTATTCCCAAAAAAACTGTAAGCTCTCTGATACTAGGCACCTTTTAGTCTTTTAGCTACAGAGAGTGATAAAAATACTGGAATAATAATAATAATAATATTCCAAAGATAAAAACTTCAAAATCTCAAATATTAAATATGTTTAAGAGCTGGTGCAAGTTTTAATTGGTTTGTTTAAAAGGGGTTTAAATTTGTTTTAAAAAGAGAGGCCACAGTATTATACTACTGGGGATCTTTACAGAAAGAAAACCTCTCTTCAAAGAGCCTTCTTAGGAATTTTAAGAACCTTTGAATGATAATGGGTGCCTTATAAGGAATTATCCACTGATATGGCGGGGAAAACCAGCACAATTTCCAAGGCAGGAAGGAAAAAAATCAATCTGAGTCAATAATCCACAGAAAAATCCTGCCAAGTTTCATGGAAGATGGGGTTGATTTTCAGACTAAACCTCAGTGAATCGTGTTGATTTTCTTTTGAAAAATTATAATAATAATTCAGACTAAGTCATAAATCACTTGCTTATCTCTTTATGAACACTCAATTAAAAATTACACGGCACCTGATTGGTAATAATAGATTATTGGTAAAAATGATGGGGAATGATGGATCCAAAGAGGTTTTTATAAAGATCTTTTGGGGTGATGATGAGCTTCTTAGGTCAGATAGAGAGGTTTCATCTCATGGGATGAGGCTGGTAAGCCAGTCACGGAAAGTTTAGCATTTCCACTTAGTGCTTTCAATCAGCTGTCCTCAGATCTGCTGGAAATATGTACTATTTTAGCCACAGAAACTTTTAATGTGTAAATGGCATAATTCTGGCCATTCTGCACTTATCATTCATTTTTAATATTAATATTTTTTCAAAGTAGGCAAATATGGGAATTAATTTATACCTCATTATCTGCTGAGCATGTTGGTCATTTTCAATAAATTTTATGGGCACTTCTTGTAGTGTTTGGTGGTCTTCAAAGATTGGGATCTCTTTGTTTTGTGGTGACCTTCAATATTTTATTCATTTTTACAAATGCTTTAAAATTTATTATATAATTTTTTTATTTAATCTTTAAGGTCTTTAGAAAATTTAAAATTCATAAGTCACATGATTATATATGTTAGGTAAACCCTACTAGTTTTTAGCTCCTGTGAGCAGTACCTGCTGTCAGATTTGTCTTGACTGATCCTGATGCGGGGATCAGTCCATTGAGATGGGTGCAGAGTAGGATCTTCTGCATGCTTGGAAGAATTGGCTGCGCGCAGGACTTCTGTACGCAGGAAGATTATGCTACGGGTACATAGGGCTTGTTTAGGGACAAAGGACTACACATGGGAATTTTGACATAACACATTTCCTTGTGTAACTCCTCAAATATACACAAATCACAATTCTGACTGAATTTTAGGTTTGAAACCTATATATGACAATATATGTGAAATATTAAATTTTCCAAAAGGTGCTGTTGAAATAGTGGTTTCAACCTCAAGTTGACTACAGTGTCTTCTCAGTCCACAACTCAGAAACCACGCCAACTACACTCCGCAACTGAGACACCACGCCAACTACACTTGAATTGACTATCAGACAAACCCCCACTCAACACAATTAGATGACAATCAACCACTATCAACCACTCCTCAAATACAACTTCCTCAACTAAAACCCTTGTAAATACCCTCTCAGTCATCACTCCAATACCAACTCAACCACTTCTAAAACTAAGCCCTCACCAACTCACAAAAAACTCAACTTTGGCCTATCATCCTCACACTATTTTTTATCTTCCATGCCTGCCTTGTGAGACTTGAATCTCTATTTTCTCAATTTTTCTTCATGTCACATTTTTTGCAATCCCATTTCTTGTTCATCAGCCTCCATTATGTTCCTTGGTTCTTTGAAAATCAACTCTCACAACTCTTTCAAAATTAAAAGCCAAAAGGACTCTTGCACTTCCTTCCAGAAAAAAGAAACTCAAACTGTTCCTTCCAACTAACACTCACCCATGGACCACTTTTAAAAATCCATGCTCAAAAAATTGCTAGAAACCATACCCATGCTTGGAAATGAAAACTTTGGGATTTGGAAGGAAAAAATGGATGCCATCTTGGACGTCAGAGCATGAACCAACAAAATCAACGGAGAAAACTCACAGCTAGATTAAAAGGTCAACAACAAGCTAAAACTATTGATTATCTCAAGATTGGAATCATCCACCCACAAAAACGTAGTCAATCCTGCCAATAAAAATTCTTCCAAACTTCTCTGGCATGCCATCATTGGAAAATATTCCTCTTCTCAACCTTCAAATTGAGCCAGAGTTTTCAACAACTTTCTGTATCTGAGATTCAACAGTCATCACATCAACAAATTCACTACCAAAGCTATAGTTTGCCTCTCAGAAGTTGGAATTTCCCTCCCAGAAGACATTCTTGCCTACCTTAAGTTTCCAGACTCCATGAAATACTTCAAACAACAGATAATGCACACAGACAAAGAACTTACAGTCAGCTTTGTGTTCAATCATCTCAACCAACTGAAAAATGAATCCAAGGCTCAGAACTCAATGGAACCCACCTCATTGTTGAAGAATGAGGTGGCTGTGGTATCAATTTCCTAAAAATCTTCCTTCAAGGGGCAGGGTGGCAAAAGACAGAAATGTGCAGAAGGGTATCACAATCCAAAGCAAGATAAATTACATTTGGCCAAAAACTTCTGGCACCTACATCCAGAAATTTCTCCGGAATGGTGGAAGGAAGAGCATGCTAAATGGAAAGAGAAGAAATCAGGATCAAAGGAAAAGGCCCTAAATGCACATTATCTTGCCCTAGTTTATCTCTGGATTAACCACAGCAATCCTCAAACAAAATTCATCTTGTACAGCGGTGCATTGGTAAACATGGTCAATGCTAGTCAATACTTCATAGACATGGCTCCTTGCACCAAAAACACCATCAAGACCAGAAAAGAAGGAGCCAGATTAAACATCAAAGGTAAAGGGACTTTCTGACTGCATTGGAAAGACTTCTCATTTCAAATTTCAGACTGTGTCCCAGAAGTCACCATTAATCTTCTTAGTGCCGGAGCTCTCAATCAAGCAGGCTGCACCCTCAATTCCAAAAAGGATTCCTTCACCATTTCTCATTCAAAAACAAAAATATTATCAGGCTCAATTGTAAACAACCTTTACTCAATCCCCATACCAGCTTTTGATCATAATTTATCTCTGAATTCTACCAAACCCTGCTTCCTCAACTCAGCAGAATCCTAACTAATGAATATTCATTAGAAGTTTGGTCATGCCTCCCTCTCAAGACTGGGTCAATTCATCCAGCACATCCCCATCACAGTTTGTTCCCACTTTGATTGCATCAATAGTATCAGTAGCTAGATCACAAAGTCAAGCTTTGACAAATCATCTAAAAGATTAGACAAGGTGTTCAAAAGAATTCACCTAGATCTAATTGGTCCCCTGAAACTGCTATCAAAGAGAGTATCACAATCTTCACTAACCCTGGTTGATAACACCTTGGGATACCTTGCAGCCTTCCCGCTAGCATCAAAGGATGAGACGGCAGAAATTCTCATAGATCTGATGGAGAAAGAATTCATGGGAAGAGGCTACTATCTGTTGGAAGTTTGCTGTGATGGGGGTACAGAATTTGTGGATCAGAAACTTACCACATACTTATAAGAGAAAAACATTTTTCAGGTCACTTTGGAGCCATACCATTCTGAGCACAACAGATGATCAAAAAAAGCCAATAGAACAATATTAGAGTCAGAAAGATCCATTATCAAAGATGGCAAATGTTGGAAAATATGTGGTACAAAACTATCAAAGGTAGTTGCCTCTTCCTCAACCAGATACTGCAAGGGGCTGGTAAGGTGACTCAATGGGAGAAGGTGCATAATTACTCACTTCCCCCTTCATTTGTTCAACCATTAGGAAATTTCTGTATTTATCTCCTTGCAAAAAGAATTAAATCTGGGAAATTTGATCAATAGGGGGAAGAAGGGGTGCTGGTGGGTTTTAAACCAATCCTCCTTTCTTACCATATCTTAACAAAGGAAGGGAGGTTGATTTCAACTAAGCATGTTTGATTCCTCTAGATGATCCACTCAGATGTTGAATTGCAATGCTACCCTGAAGAGGAAGACAATCAAGCCCAAGAAGACAACAATCTATCATCCTCAAATGTAGCAAATGGACAAGGGTATTGGTCAGCCCAATGGGAAGGCTATTGAGATCAGAGAGAATTCAACTTGGATATCTCATCTTTGAAGCCAGAGGCAACCAAACCCTCCAACAACAATGAAGCTGAAGGTCCTTCAAAAAACCCAAGTCAAACTCAAATTCTGTATCAAACTCTACCCATGAAAACCAGCCTATCTCATCAACCAAATAATAATCCTTCACAGGCTCCTCTGGCCCAACCACTTCCAGACGGTTCATCCCTCAAGCCTCCTCATCAATATGGATTTTAACATCACTATGAACCTACAATGTAAAAACAAGCTATTGCCTGTGCAGAAAGCAAGAATTGGATAACATCAATTGATTTAGAACTGTAAAATATTGAAGAATTGAATTTATGGGAAGAATACTTTGGACCACCACTGCAAAAAGTTTTGAAAAAAAACCTGGGCGTTTAGAATCAAAGAAAACTGTCATGGTGATCCCATCCAGTACAAAGCAAGTGTGAGCTCTCTGATACCAGAAAACTTGCAGTCCTTTAGCTACAGAGAGTGATAAAAATACTGGAATAATAATAATTATCATTATACCAAAAATAAACACTTAGAGGCTCAAAGAAATAACATAATAAGAGAAGTTGCAAGGGTTAATTGGTTTCAATATATATATAAAAGAGGGGCCACAGTATTATACTACTGGGGGTCTTTACAGAAAAAGCAACCTCTCTTCAAGGGGCATCCTTAGGCAGTTTAAGAACCTTGGGATGAAGATGGGTGCCTTAGAAAGGGCTTATTCAACTAATGGCTGGGCATAACAGCCCAATGGCCTAGACAGGAAGGGAAAAAATCACTCTGAGCACTTTACCACAAAAATCCTGCAATAATAGGAAGGGTTTCAGAGCAGATGGGGTGGATTGCTTGACTAAACTTTGAGGGTTGATTGGTTTTAAGAAATAAATAATAATACTACAGAATTGGTCAGAAATCACTTGCCTAAATTCTTCATAAGAACTTGACTAACAATGAAACCTTTTTTGATTGATAATAATATAATATTCCTGGTAAAACTGATCATGGAATAATGAATCCAAAGGTGTCTGTATAAATACCTTTTTGGGGTGATTTTGAGCTTCTCAGGGCACGTTGAGAGGGTTCTTCTCATGGGCTGAGGCTGGCAAGCCAGTCAAAGCAAGATTAGCACGCCCAGTTGGTTCTGTTAATCAGAAGATCTTAGATCTGCTGGATTTCTGTACTATTTTAGCCACAGGATCTGTTAATCTGTTATGAGGTGAATCTGATCATCCTGCACTCATCCTTATTTGTACTATTAATATTTTTTTAAAGTGGACAGATTTGGATGTTTACCAATTTTCCATCATCTGCTGATCATGTAGAGTATTTTTTAATGGTTTTTACAAACACTCATTATAGTGTTTTGTGGTCTTCAAAGATCAGAGTCATTGATTTACATGGTGATCCTTCATCTTTGATTTATTATTAAAAAATGTTCTAAACTTAATTTTTATTAATTTTATTTAAGTTTTAATCTTTCAAGACTATTAATAATGCATATGTCAACTTCTTACCTATGCCAGGCAACCCTAACTGGGTTGTAGCTCTTCTGAGCAGTACCTAGTTGTCAGATTAGTCACAATGGATCCAGACGAGGGGATCAGTCAGTACAGATGCGCGCGGGGTAGGATCCACTGCGTGATTGGCATAATTAGCTGCGCGCTGGTCTGTAGTACGCGGGTAACAGCTACTACAAGTACGTAGGGGTATGTAATGATGCAGGGCTGCGCGCAGGAATTGTGACATAACACATTTCCGCGTGTAACTCCCAAAATATACACAACACCTCAATTCTGAGTGAATTTTAGGTGTAAACCCTATCTGTGAAAACATGTGTGAAATGTTAAAATGGCCAAAACGTGCCATACTGGTGTTGTAATTTTTAGTAATTTTATTTTTTAATTATTTTAAAAATGTAAGGACTTTGATTTCAAGGGTGGGGTCAGTGAGTGACCCTACCTAATTTTGGGTGAGGAATCCATTTCTATAAAAATGTTTATGGATTTCTCACTCTTTGCTTTTTTAATTTATCTATTCTTATTTTTTATAGTTTCATTTTGCTATGAAAGGTTGCTCTGTACATAGTAGCAAGCCAACAGCAAGACTATGTGTTCAAGTATTCAGCCAAATCAAATATCTAGACTACTTTGAGACCTTTGCGCCAACTGGAAAACACTCAACACTCAACCTCTTACTTTTCTGAGCCCTCAATTCCAATCAATCAATCTGGCAATTTGATGTGAAGAGTTCCTTCCTGCATTCACCTATTGAAGAAGAAGTAATCATAAGGACACCAAAGGGACCAAATTGGGCATTGAGATTTCTTAAACTCAAGCAATTTCTATATGGTGTTAAGTTGTTAAATTTTCAAGTATTGTTGAGGATATTGCGGCAAGTGGAGAGCGCGTAGTTAATCTTGTCTTTGAATGAGGATAATCCATGTTCAGAGTACCTGAAGATTGGAATGATATCACTGACGTTATGGAGAAGGAGCCTCAAGCTCTCATCATTCTAAAAGATTGCATGATCTCATGACGATCTCCATCCTCTTGCTCATCTTACATCTCAATCTTACTCATCTGACACCTCAATCAAGAACTCATCCAACATCTCATTCAAGACCTCATCCAACATCTCAATTAACCTCAACACTCACATTACTTTCATTCTCATATTTCTTTATTTTTATTCCTTTTTCCTTCTTTTCTGTTTATTCAATGTTGTAAGACTCCAAACAGTGCTAGGCTGTGGCAGTTCTGTGGAGGGGAAAGGTGCTGTTTGGGCTGCCCTCCTGAGTTTTACAAAAATATTTAGATGTAACCAAGATCAAGGTCCAGAACCTGGTAAATGAGGAATCAAGGAGTAGAGGATAAAGATGATAATAGTTCGGTAGCAATGGAACAGCACTATCTGAGACAAGATTATGCAGGGAAAAAATTGAACAAAAGAAGTTAAATTCCTCTTAGAGTTCAAAGAACAAAAGCTGTTGTATGTAAACAACGCACACAAGCTAATAACTCTGTTCGTCAGCAGAAGATTGGGGATGATCACTCAAACCCAAGCAACCTCCAGGTTCTCAATGAAACTGCCAAACTCTCCGCAATCAAGCGCTTGAAGGGTACCAGATAACTGAGGGTGGCCGTAAAAGACAAAGCACAATGTTTAAGAAGCTCCAAAGCAAACAATAACTGATTTGAAGCAAGGATAACCTCAACACTTCTCAAGGGACTCAAGAATAGGCTGGCAGAATGCAACTCCAAGAAAATAAAGGGAGGTATAACACTCCAGGTCTTGCGCTTAATAAGACCTCTTCAATAAATCGTGATTGGCTCCAGAAAGATGATCAAGGATCAGGACCAGTATGGTCAGAGAAATGGATCAAGGAGTGGTATAACACACTCAAAAATTCCAACAGACAGAATTTTTCTTCAACCAGCAAGGCTATTGGTTGGTGATAAGGATCAGGCCACAGAGGGGCAAAGACTTAGGGTCAAAAATGGATCAGGGGGCAATCAAAGATATACCCAGGAGAAGGATCAGGATCAAATTTCTTGATAATGGGGGGGCACAAGCACACACCCTTATGGATCAATTTCTATGATGATGATATGATGATCTGCTGATGTGCCATAATTCCTAGTCAAAGCAGGGGAGAGCCCCTCCTTTTATAGACCAAAGGCCTGTAGACTATTTACAAGAGAGATTTACAAATGTGAGCGGATTTTCTTTTTCTTTTTCTTTTTTTTTGATGGGATTGAGATCATGAGAAAACAAAAGAAGAAAAAAAAGAAACAAACAAGTACTCAGAGAAAAAAAAATCTGAAGAAGAATGCCCGCGGGCATCCTGATGGGCCTGGGCAACTGCCAAGGCCGCGGATGACCTCCGGCAGTTGTCCAACGGGCATACGCAACGGAAGAGACCCGGGCGGGCAACGGACAAGCCGCGCAGGAGATCAATAAGCTAGGAGGTGGAAAAGGGATTGATGGACGGCCGCTTGAGGCGGCCAAATGAGGTAGACGGCCGTTGTCATGATTGAGACCGTGGAGGAGGCTAAAGAAAAAAAAGGACAAAAGATGAAGTTGAAATGGATTGGGGCATCCATAGATCTTAGTGAACTCGTGATACCATCGACAGTCTTTGAACAATGTATGACTAGTTACAACATCCTTTTCTTGTCTGGGGCTCTGGGTGGAGCTTTCTAGACGTGAGTTGCGCTTGATAAGTTGACCCTAGGACGCTCCAACTTGAGTACTTTCTACTCAAGTCTTCATCCAAGGAGTGATAATGATTTACTGGTTGGATGATCTAACAAAATAGCTATTACTTCTTGCAGGGGGTAATACTACTACTGATGGGGTGTTCTTAACATTGGTGAGAGAATCAAAGCTAGAGGGGTCCCATGATGGATCAACCAGCTAAGGAGTTTTTGGTCCAACGATGGCTTGACCCATCAGTTTGAGTTCAAAAAATTCTTGACCCTTGAAACTTTTTGTGATAGACTACTTGATTTATCATTCCTCGTACCAATCCTAATATCAGTTGCAACCCAAGGGAAGCCCATCCTATGGACAGCCTGGTGACATAACTTGATAGCGTTCATCACTTCATCCCAAGTTCCCTCAAGTCCAGTACCGTAACCGTGCATCTTGTATTCAAGACCAGTTTTAGAAAAGACTCTTTGAAACTCTGTGATATTCTTCCCAGCACTTGCTCCATTGTCACCCCCCACCGTTATCAAGCAAAAATCAGCAGTACAAAGTGGTAATCTCAACTCGTCATTGGTCTTGGATGACATCCCAATAGATCCAGCACGAGTTGAGCTAGAGAATCAAAGGCAGGGAATGAGAAGAGGGATGACGGAAGCTGGGAACCAAATGGAAGCCTATTCCAGATCAAAGATTTTTTTTTTGATAATGGTACCTATGAAAGATGATTAGGAAAAATCATAAAAATTTAAAAATCTCCGCACTGGCCAGGGTGTCCAGGTTGGGGCACCACAACGTTAAATCGAAAATCATCATTTTTTTCCACTCAAGCCTTATCTTGTGTGCCCAGTGAGATCTGAGTCTCTTTTCTTATCAACACGACATTTGACAATATTCAAGACTAACTTGCCAGTACCGCGTGACCCTCATATCACCTTCAGCCTCAAATCCTCATTTATAGCCTTACATAAAAAGACTCTTGAATTCTTAATTACTCACATCCTGATGTTGGTGCTCTTCTACATTGTTGCATCTCTACAAAGTTGATGTTTATGTTATTTAACTTTTCAGCCCAGATTTCCCAGTTTAATGCAATATCAATTCCATCAATTCTATTAGGTTAAAAGCCAAAATGAAAGCTCTCGGGAACCTATCAAAAACAAAAATAAATTGAAGATGAGACTGGGAAATGGCTGCCTCCAAATGATTCAGACAGGCTATGCTGAAGAGGGCCCTGGACACCATTCCAAGGCTCAGCAAGGATAATTAAGGAGTCTGGAAAGATAAAATGGATGCCATATTAGACGTTTGAGGATGCTCAAGAGAGATAAATGACAAGACTTCAGTTTTGGAGAATGACGTAAACAATGAAATCAAGCTCTTAATCATCTCCAGATTTGAGGCCTCTACTCACAACAACATTGTTTTGGCATCCAAAAAGAACTCAGAAAAACTTCTGTGGAAGGCTATAATAGATAAATATGCTTCATCTCAGGAAGCCAATAGGGCCTGGATCTTCAATGATTTTCTTTACATAAAATTTAAACACCACAAAATAGAAGAGCTCATAACTAAGGTTAAGGTCTGTCTTAAAAAGATGCTGGAGGTGGGAATTATCTTGCCAAACAACATTGTGGCATATCTAATCCTTTTCAAGTTCCCGGAAAGCATGAAAGACTTCAACAGGAAAATCAGGCATACCAACAAGGAACTTTCCCTTGAATATTTCATAAATCACCTGACCCAGCTTAATAACGAGTCCAAGGAACAAGGCACATGAGATCATCAAGAAAGTAAAACCAAAGTTGCTCTTGCAAATACAAAACCTCAAAATAATAAGCGCAGGAGGTGTACTGAAGGATGGCACAATCCCAAGCAGGATAGGTTATATTTGGCGGATAAATGCTGGCATTAACATCCAGAATTGGCGCCGGAGTGGTGGAAGAACAACCAAACAAAATGGAAAAATAAAAATAATACCACCAACTATTCAGCTTACTATCTGATGTTGCTCACAGTATGGATAGATCATGGCAACCCTAAATCAAAGTTTGTATTGGACAGTGGTGCTTCTCTGCATATGATCAATGATAGCCGGTACTTCAAAGAAATGGTGCCTTATGAAGGAGACCACATCAAGACAGGGAAAGAAGGTGCGTAATTGGAAATCATGGGGAAAGGAACTGCAGTATTTGTTTGGTGTGACTTTACTCTGGAGCTGACCACTTTCTTCTACGTGCCAAATTTAATTATCAATCTGCTGAGCGCAGAGCTTTGAATCAAGCAGGCTGCATTCTCAAAGGAGAAAAGGATTTGTTTGATATATTCAAAGACGGCAAATTGCAGTTTAAAGGGACGATAGTCAATAATCTCTATACCTTACCAACTCCAAAATTTGTCCAAATGTCAGCTATTGTGGACATCTCTCACAAAGATGATCTTATGGAAATTCGTTGTAACCATGGTCATGCCTTGATAATGCGACTCAAAGGAAACATGCAAAATAGTCAGGAAACCCTTCAAGGAAAATTCAAAACCAGCCAACAAAGTCTTGACCGGATTCACCTTGATTTGATGGGACCTCTCACGCCACCGTCAAAAGGAGTACATTGGTATATCTTGACACTTGTTGATAGTTCTTTGGGATACATTGGGGCATTTCCAATGAGTTCAAAATATGAAACTCCCAAAGTTATAATCAATTTGATAGAGAAAGAAAACCAACGGAGAGGGTACTACCAAAGGGAAGTATGTTCCAACGGCGGCTCAGAATTTGTCAATAACAAACTCAAGCTTTTCTAAAATTTGAAACGTATTTGAAAAATACTAGCAGAGCCCTACCATCCTCAACACAATGGCAAGGCGGAACGGGAAAATAGAACAATTACAGAATCAATGCGAGCCATCTTGAAAGATGCACAACTTTTGGTAAATCTGTGGAATGAAGTTATCAAGGCAAGTGCGCTCATGCTAAATCAAATATGCAGAGACGGGTCTGAAGAATCCCTGTGGATCAAGGTCCATGGAAATTCTCTGCTGTCACACTATCTGAAACCTGTGAGTAGTCCTTGTGTATACCTGTTGTTGCAGAGGAGAAAAGGCCAAAAATTGAAAGAAAAAGGAGAAGAAGGTGTACTTTTAGGCTTCAATCCCTTTCTCTTTTCTTATAAGATCCTGACTAAGATGCATGCTTTTGTGCTCACTAAGCATGTGACGTTCCTGAAAATGCCAAATCCTCAACTTTTGAATCTAATTGCATCACAGGATGACTCATAGGAAGATATTCTCAAGACAAGTGACAGAAAAGATCCAGGAAGCCCACCCGTAAATTCAAATCCAAAAGACAACCCAATTTACACTGAATATTGAAAGCCTGTGGAAGAGTTATCTTTGACGGAATCCAAGGAAAGTCTACCGTCCGGTCACTAGTGAGAGATTTCTAAAGAGGATCTTCCTTAAAGCCAGTACAAGAAAATGTGAAATCTGTCTTGAGAGTAAGATGAAGAAGCAGCCATTCCAAGGTCACTCCACACTAGTGTCCAATCTCTGCGGAGGACAAAAGCAAAAGCCCGGATTCTCCAGAATCACCTACATTAAGACTTAAGAAACAAACTCAGAACTCTCAGAACGCAGCTCAATCCGGCTCAACTGGAAGAACACTTCATGATTGCATGGCAATGAGACCACCTCAACAATATGGATTCTTTCATTATCAAAAGCCAAAGGGTTATGAAGATGCAGTCACGTGTGAAGAAAGAAGAAAATGGGCTTGTGCCATGGAAATTGAGCTGGTATTAATTGAAGCGTTGCAGGTCTGGGAGCACTACAAGGGCCCTAAACCACTGAATCCCCTATGGACAGTTTGGATATACAAACTCAAAGAAAACTGTCATGGCAATCCTCTCAAATACAAAGCTTGGCTTTGCGTTCAGGGATTCAATCAGATAGAAGGTTTAGATTACTTCAAAAAATTTGCTCAAACAGGTAAACCATCTACCTTGCACATGCTTCTTGTATACGCTTTGAAATCATTGCAAAAAATTTGGCAATTTGACGTAAAAAGCGCCTTTTTGCATTCCAAAATAGACAAACATCTTATCATGAGGACACCAAAGGTTTCAAATCTCAAGTGAAAGTTCTTAAAGCTAAGGAAATTGTTGTATGGGTTGAAGCAAGCTCCAAAGAATTGGTACAAAACTTTGACAACATGGTTCAAGGAAGTTGGATTCAAGGAATTGGCGTGTGATCCTTGTCTCTACTTATCAGAGGACATTCAGTCACATCTTTTCTTTTATGTAGACAACTTGATCTTGGTGGGTGACCTGCAAGACTTTGAAAAGAAATTTCTGAAGAAATTTGACGGGTCAATGAGCAAACAGCCTGATTCTCTTTTAGGAATGAAGATACAGGTAGAAAGAAACAAAATTCTCTTGAGTCAGCCAAATCATATTCAGAATGGCCTAGAGGAGCTTGGTCTGAGAAATTGTAAAGAGTCAACCACCCCTCTTACCAGAAACTTACAACTCAAACCTGCCTCGGACAATGAACATGAGGCATTCAAAGCACTGAATAACAATTATAGGTCGGCAATAGGAATGCTCAACCACATTTCCTGTTACACTAGGGCTGACATAAGTTTTGCTGTATTGATTTTGGAAAGGTTTTCAGTCAAACCAGGAACAAGCTGAAAAATACATGGAAGTATCTGAATTACACAAAAAATCAATGTCTTCAACCCAAATATAAGCCAAAGGAGAATTTTCTGCAATTATTCTCAGATGCCTCGTGGGAAGACAATCCTGACACTTGCAAATCTCAAACAGGTTATCTTTGTATGGTATTTGGTAGTCTCGTATCTTGGAACAGTTTTAAACAACATAATATAACATGGTCTTTGACGGACGCTGAACTTAACGCATTGGTCAAATCAAATCATGAAGCTACTTGGATCAAGTTCCTACTCAATGAAATCTTCACGCTTTCCATAACAACAATTCCTCTCAATATAGATAATAGTGGATTGGAAGACAAAATTTGGAAGTTTGGATCCAATTCAAAGACAAGACACCTCAACTTGAAAACTAAGGGAATGAGAGATGAGCTTAAAAACATCAAAATAGAATTGCAATTGATAAAATCAGACAAAATGATTTCCAACTCTTTGACAAAAGCCGCCTCCATACAAAGTCTCTCACTCTTGTCTCCCTGCTTTGAATGTAGTCCATGGAGCTCTGCAATCTCATTGGGCATTGAGGGTTGTTAAGTTGTTAAATTGTCAATTATTGTTGAGGATATTGCAGCAAGTGGAGAGCGTATAGTTGATCTTGTCTTGGAATGAGGATAATCCATGTTCAGAGTACCTCAAGATTGGAGTGACGTCACTGACGTCATGGTGAAGGAACCTTGAGCTCTCATCATTCTAAAAGATCACATCATCTCATGACAATCTCCATCCTCTTACTCATCTGAAATCTCAATCTTACTCATCCAAAATCTCAATCAAGACCTCATCCAACATCTCATTCAAGACCTCATCCAACATCTCAATTAACCTCAACACTCACATTAATTTCATTCTCATATTTCTTTATTGTTATTTCTTTTTCCTTCTTTTCTGTTTATTCAAGGTTAACTCAACAATCATCATTTTTCACCACTCAAGCCTAATCTTGTGTGCCCGGTGAGATCTCAGTCTCTTTTCTTATCAACTCAACATTTGACAATATGCAAGACTAACTTGCCAGTTCTGCGTTGTAGAGACTCCTGTGGGATTATGTAAATAACTTAGCAAATAGCTTGCTGGCAGTCCTTGAAGGGGAATTTAGTATTGCTTCTACTCCTTTAGAGTATTAGTAACACTAAGAGTGGTTTTGAATTGTCTGCCCTTCTAGCACTATAGTAAGTCTGCACAATAATTTATTTAAATTAATGGCTGGTTTCTTTGAGACTTAGTATAGGTCTCAGATCAGATCTTGATTGGTTATTAATTGCTATTGGTAGGGTTGTTGAAGAATGGACCAGATGTATTGGCTTATTGGTTAGTGGTTGATCAGATATGTGTGATCTTTAACCAATATCCCAATATTAAAGGGTTCAAGGGTTTTATCAAAGGGGTGGTTCAGGAGAGGACCCAAGGATGGGTTTACCCACAGGGGGCTGGGTAGAGGAAAAAAAAGGGTTAGCAGTCCCTTTTTGTTGTGCTCTCTTTCCTTGTAAGGGTAATTATTGAGTGATGGGTGGTTTCCTTTAACTTGGTGCTGAATAGTTCAGGTCACAGAAGAACCCTTATTCAAAGCACCTAATGGGCTGGTTTCAATGGTTGATGAGGTTATAGAATTGGTCTTTTATTTCCTTTTTTTTTTATTGTTACACTGACAATCTCCTTTTTTTTATATCTGGGTAGGACCACAGATGATTGGGTGGTAATTGTATGATGAGTAGTTGATGAGTGGGTGGAGCTCCTTGATGGTGGATGATGATGGTGATGGTAGTGGGGGATACAACCTGGATAGGGCAGAGAGGCCCTCCTTAAATAGAAAATCTGGTCCTCAGGGGATGCTCAGGGGTGCCCCTGAGGGTGCCCTGGGGCTTCCCCTGTTACAGTGGGATACAGTTACATGAGACATTTTAGCTGGTTGTTAAAATCTAATACAGTTACATGAGGCATTTCTGCTGGTTGGGAAAAACTAATACAGTTACATGAGGCATTTCTTCTGGTTGGAAAGAGGTTGTACTGGGGTTACATGCAGGCACTTGCCTACATTAATTGCTGTGTAGTGCTGGGTTGAATTTGTGCTGTGGTGAACTGGTACTGGTGGGTTGTTTGGATCTACATGGTCCTAGCTGCCTGCATATATTGCTTGGTAGTCCTGTGGTATTTTCACTGGTGGTTGTTTGGTTACCCATGGCCCAGACTGCCTGCATACATTGCTGGGTAGTCCTGTGGTGCCTGTACTGGTGGTTGTTTGGACCTACATGGCCCTAGCTGCCTGCATTTATTGCTGGGTAGTCCTGTGGTATTTGTACTGGTGGTTGTTTGGTTACACATGGCCCCAGACTGCCTGCATACATTTCTGGGTAGTCCTGTGGTGCCTGTACTGGTGGTTGTTTGGATCTACATGGCCCAGCTGCATACATTGCTGGGTAGTCCTGTGGTGCCTTGTACTGCTGGGTGTTTGGTTACACATGCTACTGGCTGCATAAATTGCTGTGTGGTGCTGAGGGTTGTTGGTACTGGTAGTTTATTTGGTATCATATGCTACTGGCTGTATGTACTGGTGGTTGTTTGGTTACACATGGCCCAGACTGCCTGCATACATTGCTGGGTAGTCCTGTGGTGCCTTGTACTGCTGGTTGTTTTGGTTACACATGGCCTTGCTTATGGTTCTGAGTATACAGGTGAGGTGATTGGTTGTATGTTTGGTTGAGGTGTTATGTTGGGATGTTACTGGTATGTCTTTAGGGATTCCAAGTATACCCATATGGCCTTTCACTAGTTTGTGATACCTGGGTGTGATATGAGCTGTCCACAATTTATTTTGGCTGTATCTTCTAAACCATGAGAGATAGAGGGGTAGTTTGGCTGGGTTACTATGGGTTATTTTTGGTGTATAATCCATTTCTGAGGTTAAATTTATGATTGGTATTATATTTATACTAGGAAATTGAGTCTGATGGCTATAGATTAGGTTTGGTCTACCACATCCTCCCCCAACTTAATGCTGTCCACAGCATTCCTTATCTATAGACATCAGACTCCCCATCCTCTTCTTCTCCTTTTGAATACTAGCATAAATAAAATTATATAATAAACAGTGAAACACAAAGATCCAAGGAATTCCAAGTGTTCCAGTTGGTCCTGTTGCAATCTTGATGATTTATCTTCACACCTTTCCTTCTTCATTCCTTCTTGAGTGCATCCATGTAACAGGTAAAAGTATAATTAATCCTTTCCATTCTTCTTGGTTGTTGATTTATAGTAGGGTTCTTCTGGGCAAAGACAGGTTTTGGCATTTTCCTTTTTTCTGATTCCTTGGATTTAACTGATTCCCTGAATTGAATTTTTCTTTTCCCTTCTCCATATACTGTGGTACTTCATGGCCAAAGACAGATTATTTCCCTCTAAATCTTTCCTATCTTCCCCTAAATAATTTGTTGAATTTCAAGCTTTAACACCCTGTTTGCATCTATTAAAACCTGATAGATAAATTTCCCTTTGACATCTACTATAACACCTTCAATCAGACAGTTCTAGCTTAAAATTAATTGATCCCTTTTTCCTTGATACCTTGACACATCTTGAAATTATGAATTGGGTCCAGTATGGATTTAAACCAGTCTTGATGTCTTCAGTTCTTCCTTTCTTTGCAGTATCCCATGTTCTCTTTGGTTTGAAATTCTCTACAGTAATAATCTTCATGAGAAGGAATATGTATATTTATTTAATTGCAGTTTAGGCTCTTGCTCAGGAGCTTTGTTTTCCCCATTTTTTTATTATTTATTTTATGGATCAGCAGTTTATGCTCTTGCTTAGGAGCCTTGTTTTTATTATTTTATTATTTTATTTATTTATTTATTCATTTATTTATTTTTTTAAGGATGTGTTTAGCAGTTTAGACTCTTGCTTAGGAGCCCTCTTTTTCCCATTTTTTTATTATTATTTATTTTATGGATCAGCAGTTTATGCTCTTGCTTAGGAGCCTTGTTTTTATTCTCTCTTTTTTATTTTATTTTATTTTTTTTATGTATCAGCAGATTCAACTCTTGTTTTAGGAGTTCTGTTTGTCTGATTGATCTTTGTAATGATAGATTTAGCAGTTTAGGCTCTTGCTTAGGAGCCTTGTTATTTATGTACCTTCTTTTTTTTATCTCTTTTTTTTGATTATTTTTATTTCCTTTTTTTTATTGTTTTTTTTTTTTTAAATTTAATTTAATTTATTTAATTTATTTATTTTATTTTTGATGTATAACCTCTTTTGGATCCAGCCTTGATGGCGGGCTGTTGTTTTCCTTGTGGGTGCACGCGGGCTTTGGTCGCGGGGTGATTGGCTTGAGTGGTTTTGACAAGCGGAGGGGGTGCGCGAGGTGCGCGCAAGATTTACAAACAAGGGCAAGGGGGCGGATGCCTTTGACAAGCGGAAGGACGCGCGAGGTGCGCGGCAGTTTGTGTCCAAAGGCGGGGCATTGCTTGGTGTGGTCGCTCTGGAGTCTGCCATGATCTTTGATCCGCGCGTCTCCAGATGGAAATCAATCTTTGCGGCAGTCTTTTGCAAGTATTGGACCACGACAAAATACAGGACGAGGCAGTTTTAATTCAAATACAGCCCTGAGGCGTTCGGTTGGTTGGTAAGTCCCCATTTGTTCTCTTATTTTTGTTATATTTTTTTTGCTGTGTTTATCCCTGTATTGAGTTTTCTCATGACTCAATGCCCGACCAAATACCATGCCGACGACTTGTGGCTTGATTTGTTTCTTTTTCATATTCATGTAGATCTTGACAACAGCTCCTCTCCTTAATTCAACGCAGGCATTCAAAAAAATAGGGGCCCGGGGTCCTCGCAAGCAATTGCTAGGTTTCCACTTTTGATCCTTGATTAATGTCAATCATGCAGTCACCGGATGTTCAATTGTGATGGGTACAGCTGTGAGGTGCTTGACTGTTTGGTAATTCAGTTGTTCATTCTTTCATCCCTGTATTCCCCTTTCAACGACTGCTTGCGCGGTCTGATTGAATGTTTGTTTTTTCTTTTAATTAATCTTTTTTTTTCTTCCAATTGATGTGAGATCTGCAGGGCCCCAGGCGGCGCGGTGATGGGGACGTTGCGTGCAAGGTGGTCGTAGAAGATGGAGCACGCGGTGGTTGTTGAGGGCCAGGTTTGATAACCGATTGCCGCAGCTCCACTCAATGTCAATCTTCTTTGCGATCACCCAATGTTGGATCGCAATAGAAACAGCAATGAGGCATCTGATTATCTGGTAAGCCACCACTTGATTCTCCCGTTTCTTTATTTCTTCTTCCTTCTTCTTATTAATCTGTAAGCTCCTATTTGTCCTTTCTGCCTCCGCGCCATGCCAACTCTGCGCTGATACCATCCTTTGGTTTAATTCTTTGCAGACAACCACAAGGTTATTTTGTCGGATTTGATACTGGCATCCCTGTGGGCTCATTCAACATTGGCAATCTCGAATTAACGTCAAGTCTCCTACATCCTCCACCACTGGTGCTCCATGAGGTTGCGCAAATTGCAAGCTCGGTTGGTCAACCTTTTAGTTGCATTAATTGAATCCAATTGACCAATTGCCCGCATGGTCAATTCATTGGTGTGTGGGAAGGGGCAAATGATTGCGCGATCCAATCAGATGCAAGCTGATTCAATCAGATGCAAGGTAAGTTGTTGTCTTTAATCTATCTTATTTTTTTATTTATTGTTTCATTCATTTCTTTTATTGTTTCTCTTCTTTTTTTTGTTTCTCCAATTGGCGGGTGCTTCTGCTGCCGTGACAACAAATATCGCCACTTGGACTTTCCCAAGATTGCGGGTGGTTGCGGTCAAAGGAGTTTGGCGGTTGGGAGAGAGGTCCTCCCCTCCCTCAATGTTTATTCAAGGAGGGAAGACAAGGGCCTTCTTTCCCCCCCTCTGTCCACAAAAAAACATCCTCTTCATCGCTTCGGTGAGTTCCTTTCCCTTTTTTCCTTCTTGTCGCTAGGGCATCTTCTGACCTCCCCGTTGTTTTTGTTTTTGAAAAATTGATAGGTGAAGGGGCTCCACAATGTCTTCCCTTCCAAACCGGTAGCGTCCCTTTCCCCTGGTTGTTGCGTTGGTTAGTTCCGCCTTTCCTCGCCCCCCCTTTTTTTGTTGCTAGGGCAGATGCTGACCCTCTTGTTGATGTTGCAAAATTGATAGGTGGATTGTGCCTCCCTTTTCGCAGCCAGTAGCTGCCCCTTCATCTTGATTGCCAACACAGAAAGATATGGCAAGTAGTCCCCCCCTAATGTTTTCTGTTGTTTTTACGGACGCTAATGCGCAATGTTTTTTTTTTTTTTATTTTAGATCCCTGTTGGTGTAGGTTTGAAACGTCTGCGCGTTCAATTCAAAAAAAATGGATTAACCGGCAATGGGGGTTTTGACCCCGAGTTTGTAAGTCCAGTACGTCCACCTCTCATTGATTTCTATAAGAAGACCGCTGATGGAGCTCCTTCTTCACTTCCGACGCTTATCGCAAGCCTCCAATGAAAAATTCTCCCCCCCTTACTCCCAATCCCCTTCGCTAATAATGCCGATGCTCTTGTAGCTTGACCCATCAACACCTGTGGCCAATGGTCCTTTCTGGGACAGTTAATTTTGGGTTAATAGACTTCTCCTGTTGGTATAGTTTCTTGATGTAGTGAGTCGTTCCCCCTTTTTTTTAAATACTTATAACTAAATATATATGTTTTTATTATAATATATGTATATATTTGCAATGAATATCTTCTTGTTTTTTTTTTTTTTTTTTTTTTATGATCATACTTATATAAGTATATATATATGCTTGTATTATAATATATATTTGTGGATATTTGCAATGAATATTTTTCTTTTTTTATGATCTTTATGTTGAGAAGAAACCATTCCCTCCGCACTTCAAAAGAAACTGAAGGCTTACTGCTGCATCAATTAAGATCAAAACTAATTATCCATTTGGCCTGACCACCAGGCCTCAAATGGGGTAAACGTATACATATTGATCAGATTTGAAATCCATAAACTGGCCCATCCTTCTCCATAATAGAGGCTAGTTCTAACTAGCCAAGGAATTTTTCCATAATGAGAAGGCCATTCCCCTTGGTAAAGTAAGGTATTGGCCAACTGATTTTTGAGAAGCTCTATGAATTCAGAATTATCCAATCCTGCTCCAGGTAGTTCTTGCCACTTGGTTCCTTCCATATCTTCAAGGTTGGTCCAGAATCCTTCAAAAACCTCTCCAAATTTGGTGTAGGATTTCTGCTTGGCTTCTTTTGATTGGTAGTCTTCAGATTCAGGGTGCAGTGAGATTGGTGTGAGGATATTGTTAGTCCAAGGGTCTGATGATGCCTTGCCATTGGTTTGAGGAATGTCTTGTCCACTGATCAAAACTTGTTATTCTGCAGGTGCTTTCCAGTTTTCATATACTAGTGTTTCCCTTGTGGCTTGGGATGTAAGAGTCTCCTCCAAACATTGAGATGCCTCTGGTGATTCTTTTGTAATAAATTCAGGTGCAGTAATATCTGGGGTGTAGCTGTCACTGGTCTGTGGTATTGGTTCTGCTTGAGGCTGAGGTATTTCTGATTCCTTGTTATTCTTGGCTTTTAGAACTTTCAGCAAAAAATTAACTATGTGATCCATAGTTCTCAGAACAGCTATGTATCTGTCCTTCAAAGGTTTGTTTCTCTGGATCAATTGCAAGTAGTTTTGAAGCTCTTGAATTAATTTAGTTTCCTTGGCCATGGTAGTCCCTAGATATTCCACCATTACTATGATCACATGGGTGAGTTGTTCTTCCACTTCTGAAAACTGGTCTTGGGGGGTGGACTGATATTGCTTGTCTGTCATTTCTAGTTGAGATCCACTAGCCACTTCTGGCATAGGTCCTGGTCCTTCTTGCTGCATCCTGTGTATTGAAGAAATTTCAACTTGGTTATTATCTTCAAACCCTCTGAGTTGGTCCTTGAGGTCATCAATTATCTGGTATGGGTTTCTTCTTTCTGCCTTCAGAATGTTGAGTTAATTCTTGAGGCTAATATTCCACCAATATTGTTTATAAAAACTAATCAAATCTGAAGGAAACAGGCCACTTTTGGGACACCAATTGTAGAGACTCCTGTGGGATTATGTAAATAACTTAGCAAATAGCTTGCTGGCAGTCCTTGAAGGGGAATTTAGTATTACTTCTACTCCTTTAGAGTATTAGTAACACTAAGAGTGGTTTTGAATTGCCTGCCCTTCTAGTACTATAGTAAGTCTGCACAATAATTTATTTAAATTAATGGCTGGTTTCTTTGAGACTTAGTATAGGTCTCAGATCAGATCTTGATTGGTTATTAATTGTTATTGGTAGGGTTGTTGAAGAATGGACCAGATGTATTGGCTTATTGGTTAGTGGTTGATCAGATATGTGTGATCTTTAACCAATATCCCAATATTAAAGGGTTCAAGGGTTTTATCAAAGGGGTGGTTCAGGAGAGGACCCAAGGATGGGTTTACCCACAGGGGGCTGGGTAGAGGAAAAAAAAGGGTTGGCAGTCCCTTTTTGTTGTGCTCTCTTTCCTTGTAAGGGTAATTATTGAGTGATGGGTGGTTTCCTTTAACTTGGTGCTGAATAGTTCAGGTCACAGAAGAACCCTTATTCAAAGCACCTAATGGGCTGGTTTCAATGGTTGATGAGGTTATAGAATTGTTCTTTGATTTCCTTTTTTTTATTTTTACACTGACAATCTCCTTTTTTTTTTATATCTGGGTAGGACCACAGATGATTGGGTGGTAATTGGATGATGAGTAGTTGATGAGTGGGTGGAGCTCCTTGATGGTGGATGATGATGGTGATGGTAGTGGGGGATACAACCTGGATAGGGCAGAGAGGCCCTCCTTAAATAGAAAATCTGGTCCTCAGGGGATGCTCAGGGCTGCCCCTGAGGGTTCCCTGGGGCTTCCCCTGTTACAGTGGGATACAGTTACATGAGACATTTTAGCTTGTTGGTAAAATCTAATACAGTTACATGAGGCATTTCTGCTGGTTGGGAAAACCTAATACAGTTACATGAGGCATTTCTTCTGGTTGGAAAGAGGTTTTACTGGGGTTACATGCAGGCACTTGCCTACATTAATTGCTGTGTAGTGCTGGGTTGAATTTGTGCTGTGGTGAACTGGTACTGGTGGGTTGTTTGGATCTACATAGTCCTAGCTGCCTGCATATATTGCTGGGTAGTCCTGTGGTATTTTCACTGGTGGTTTTTTGGTTACCCATGGCCCAGACTGCCTGCATAAATTGCTGGGCAGTCCTGTGGTGCCTGTACTGGTGGTTGTTTGGACCTACATGGCCCTAGCTGCCTGCATATATTGCTGGGTAGTCCTGTGGTATTTGTACTGGTGGTTGTTTGGTTACACATGGCCCCAGACTGCCTGCATACATTTCTGGGTAGTCCTGTGGTGCCTGTACTGGTGGTTGTTTGGATCTACATGGCCCAGACTGCCTGCATACATTGCTGGGTAGTCCTGTGGTGCCTTGTACTGCTGGGTGTTTGGTTAAACATGCTACTGGCTGCATAAATTGCTGTGTGGTGCTGAGGGTTGTTGGTACTGGTAGTTTATTTGGTATCACATGCTACTGGCTGTATGTACTTGTGGTTGTTTGTTTACACATGGCCCAGACTGCCTGCATACATTGCCGGGTAGTCCAGTGGTGCCTTGTACTGCTGGTTGTTTTGGTTACACATGGCCTTGCTTATGGTTCTGAGTATACAGGTGAGGTTATTGGTTGTATGTTTGGTTGAGGTGTTATGTTGGGATGTTACTGGTATTTCTTTAGGGATTCCAAGTATACCCATATGGCCTTTCACTAGTTTGTGATACCTGGGTGTGATATGAGCTGTCCACAATTTATTTTGGCTGTATCTTCTAAACCATGAGAGATAGAGGGGTAGTTTGGCTGGGTTACTATGGGTTATTTTTGGTGTATAATCCATTTCTGAGGTTAAATTTATGATTGGGGATATATTTATACTAGGAAATTGAGTCTGATGGCTATAGATTAGGTTTGGTCTACCACATCGTGACCCTCATATCACCTGCAGCCTCAAATCCTCATTTATAGCCTTACATAAAAAGACTCTTGACTTCTTAATTCCTCACATCCTGATGTTGGTGCTCTTCTACATTTTTTGCGTCTCTACAAAGTTGATGTTGATGTTATTTAACTTCTCAGCCCAGATTTCCCAGTTTCATGCAATATCAATTCTATCAATTCTATTATATGGACTTAAGCAGCCCCCAAGAACTGGTTTGAAACCTAGAAAAATTGGTTCAAGTTGGTTGGTTTCCAGGAGTCTAACTGCAACCCTTGTGGGTATCTTTCAGATGGCAGAGCCGCAAAGCTATTCTTTCATGTTGATTACCTCATTTTGGTGGGACAAGGCATCAACTTTGAAAAGGTTTTCCTGGAAAGATTCCCTGGCTCAAACTCTCAAACTCCCCAGGCTATCCTTGGCATGAAAATAGAGATTCTGGAGGATTCAATACTTTTATGCCAACCCAATAAAATTGACACTGGACTTGAAGAACTAGGTCTCCCAAAGCCAAAGGATCATCATCACCTCTAACTCCTGGCCTCCAGTTGAAACCTGCCGCCAAAAAAGAGCATGAAGATTTCAAAATCCTCAATATAAGCTACAACTTGGAAATTGGTCTTCTCAACCATATATCATTGTATACTAGACCCAAATTAAGCTTTGCTGTGTTCAGTGTAGCAATATTCTCAGTCAAACCATGCATGACTCATTGGAACAAACTCAAGCAGTTGTGGAAATATCTGATAGGATCAAGTGACCTAAAGTTAAAGTTGAAATTTGAGGAGGCCAGTCAACCTCTAGAAGTGTTAACACATGCATCCCGGGCAGACAACCTAACCACCCAAAAATCTCAATCTGGATACCTCTTTCAAGTGTATGGTAGCGTAGTCTCCTGGAATAGCAGCAAGCAATGTAACATCTTGTGGTCATCCACCAACGCAGAACTGAATGCTCTGGTTGATGAATTCCATTAGGCTACTTGGATCAAAGCTATTTTCAAAGAAACATTCCAGTCAAGCATTACCAAAATTCCCCTCTCAATAAATAATAGCGGCCTTGAAGACAAAATTTGAAAATTTGGGTCAAACTCAAAAATTCAACATAGTGACCTCAAGACAAAAGGGATGCAAGATGAACTCAGCCAAGCTAATATAAGCTTGAATCTCATTTTCTCTGAGGATATTCCTGCGGATGCTTTGACGAAGACCTGCTCCATCCAAGGGCTCAGCCTTCTTGTAGAATACTACACTGTCAATAAATGAACAGTTACTTTGACCTCTTGTTTCAATTTCATCAATCTTTTTTTTTGTGTTATCCTTGATTGATTTGTTTAGTGTGTTCAGAATCAAGTCTCATCAGGCATGGAGGGGTGTTGGAATAGCTGTGTCAACCTCAAGTTGACTACAGTGTCTCCTCAGTCTGCAACTCAGACACCACACCAACTACACTCCATGACTCAGACACCACGCCAACTAAACTTGAATTGAATAACATACAAACCCGCACTCAACACAACAAGATAAAAATCAACCACTCTCAACCACTCCTTGAATACAAATTCCTCAACTAACACCCTTGTAACTACCCTCTCAGTCATCACTCCTATCCCAACTTAACCACTTCTAAAACTCAGCCCTCACCAACTCACACAAAACTCAACTTTGGCCTATTATCCTAATGCTCTTGGTTATCTTCCATGCCTGCCTGGTGAAAATTGAATCTCTATCTTTTCAATTTTTCTTCATTTTGCATTTTTTTCAATCCCAATTTTCGTTTTTCAGCCTTTATTAATTTCTTTGGTTCTTTGAAAATCAACTCTCATGACTCTTTCAGGTGCCATATTGGTTCTGTGATCTTTTTGTCAATTATTACTTAATTATCTAAAACATGAAGGAGTTATATTTCAAGGTTGGGGTAAGTGAGTGCCCCTAATTTATTTTGGGTGAAGAATCAATTTTTTAAATAATAATTATGTATTTCCCACTCCTTCTTAATATTTGATTTATTTCTTTATATTATTTTGTTTTTTGTTGCTTTGACAGGTTGCTCTGTACATAGTATCAAGCTGAAACACACCACCGTATCCCCTGGTTACCCGTATCTCCACCATAATTTCTCTTCAAACCCTTTATCCCTGCATTGTAAATAATACTGCAGAATCTTAGCCATCTGCACCTGTTAAACCACCACAAACGTTTTTGCTTCTTTCAGAAGCCTTTTCAACTGAATTTTCCCCAATTGTGTCTCAACAGCTTTCATTGGGCAAACTCTAAATGTAGGTCATGCTGTTCATACCCCCCCATAACTTCTACTAATCCGTAGCAGACTCTCCCTGCCATTTTCTCCCTAAATGTTTCTGCCTGAAGATGTACCCCCGCATCCCTGACGGTGACCAATTTGAGCTTTTGCAAGTTGTCAAAAATCCGCAAACTCTTCCCTTCCTGTTTCAGAAGCCCAAAAATTGGAATTGAATAGCTAGAACAAGAAGTTTTTCATTCCAGTCCTCAATTGCTCCTGTACCAACTCTGTAAACTGATCCCTAATTGATTCCAGAATAGGAATCAGCTTAATCTTCCATGGCTCATGATTCACCATTAAAATATGGTAGGGCTCCACTATCTTGTGCTTCAGAAAACGTGCTCCTTGAAAAAAGGATAGCATCCTCCTTCTCATGAAAATTACTGCCTGTAAATATTCAATCTCCTCCTTACTAAGCCAATTTTCTGACCCAAAGTTGGGCTCTGCCATCTGTCTCTCTGTTATTCCCACTTCATCCATTCTGAATTACCTTGGACTAAGTGCAATTTATACAGGTCCTGCAACCACCTGTTGGGATTCATTGGAGGGTTCATATCCTGCAGAATTGGTTCATATTTTGGCCACACATTGTTTTCTACTGGCTTGTATTTTCCTCCATAAAAGAAAACCTTGATTAAATTGGTTCTTTTTTCCATCTTCTCTACCTGAAAAGTCCAACCTGCAAAAAAATCTGGGTTTCTCACAATTGTGGTGCAAGGATAGATGATTGAGCTAAAACTCATTGAAGGAACATACAAGGAAGGACTCACTTTCATTCCTAACCCTGCACCTATTTCCTCTACACCAATTCCCACATTCATCCACTTGGCCCAAACAACCCTGAACTGAGAAGTTGCCCTTTCCCTTTGCTCCTCATTGGTCAAGTTTCTGCAAAAGTATGGAGCTATCTCTGTGCAGTTTCCTTGGCCAATGTCTAAAACTCCACTGCAAGAGATTCCTCATTCCCGCCATTTATGTGAGATAATGTGAACCAATAATCCAATCCTCTGTTCTCTTGTTGAAAAATGGTAGTTTTTTAGCACTTGATACAGGATTCCATAGCAGTGAGGAGTTTTTCCGTGGTGTATGGCCTAGATCCAAGAAATGCACAAAAAGCAAAAAGGAGAAGCCTACCTGAAATGAACCTTGTTCCACCCACTACCAAATATGACAGTGGATCCAATAACTTTTCCACTTCTTGCATCTCTATCTATACTACTCCTTCCACCACAAATTCAAAACCTCCCAAGGTCTGCAAACCAATATTTGCCTTATGCCCAACCAAGCCCATATCTTTTACTAACTGGGATTGGAGGAAGTTGACCATTGATCCACTATCCACCATGGCCAAACATTGCTTGCCTCCCTTCCACATCTCTGCATACCCCAAAGGGAACATCATTCCCACTTCCTCCCCCAGATGGTTTGTTCCTGTGTTAAGAAAACCAACCCACGCCTCCTCCCTAGACTTTGAGTTTTCCTCCTGATTCCCTGTATACTTATTAAAGACTGCGTCCACCTCCTCTGGCATCAATGGTTAGATGGAAGCCAGATCTTTCAAGGTCAGGTAAACCCAGTGATCCATTCCAAAAATACTTATTAATTTGACTGATATTTATTGAATTTCAACCAGCAAGATCAAAACATGAATCATCTCAATGAGAATTGTATAACCATAACAACAGCCAGAAACAAACAGAAGAACAAGAATACCAACACTGTGATGAGGTTGTCTGGGTAGAGTTGGCTATGACATTGAGAGGAGGCAAGGAGACAACAGGATGAAGCTTTACAGTGAAGTGGACATCATAGATTGTTTGGCATTCAGATGATTGTAAGTGTGCATTGATATCACCAGTTAGAGAGGTAGGGGCTTGACAGATGGTTGATGACATTGAAAATTGTCTTGATTTGTGCTTGATTTTGAAGATTTTGTTTAAGATATTGAGATTGAGGAGACTGAACGAGACTGAGAGAATGAAAGTTGAAAAGAAATTTAGAAAGGTAGGAAAAGATGGGAAGAATGACAAAAATGCCTTGACCACAAGGTCCAAGCAGTACAACCAGCATCCAACAATAGGACTCTAAGTTGGCATCACTACCGTGTTCTCCCTTTGGAGCATTCACAGCATCAAGCAAGCTTGCGGGAACCTTAGGGTCTCTGATTGAGTGAGACCTTTCAGTCAGCAGTCATGTTTCATCATGACCATTACTCTCTACAATACTCCTTGCCACTTTTACAGCCCTCCTGCATTATCCTCAGTCTTTGACCACTACCACTGGTTCCAGAACCTTTGCCGGTGGTGGAGCATCAATTTCCATCCTCCTCTGGTTAGACCAGACTGCCCTAAATTCTCCTGCCACATGTGGGGCTTCCAAAGATCAGGTAAAAGAATACCCTGCCAAGGTTTTTGCCTCCTTTTCATCTTCCACTGTCACATGAATCAATTCCTTTGAAGAGGGTTTATCCAGCAAATTCAGTATAGGTTCTCTATATGGATAAGAACAATCCCTTCCATCACTCCACACTAACTTGTTCTTAAAATCACTACTCAGGTACTTGCACAACTTCATGCCTATCCTCCTGGCAATAGTAAAACTGATAGAGGTGAGCCTTATCATCCTACAGAGATTCCTGAGTAGTAATTGCCTTTTTTTGCTTCAATTTTGTCACAGCAGGCTTCACCATGGCCTTCTGTAAAAAAAGACACATTTTGTTAAACATCTCTGTCATGTCTGCATTTTCCTTTGGAAAAACCAGTCCTTTTACCCACTTAACATGAACTTCCTACTTTGAAAGCTTGCTTGGGTCCTCCTCCTTGAGTTGTGAATGTTCCAATTTGCCCATTCCAGTCACAAAAAGCAATACACCCCCATCCCATAAGCTTAAAATCACCCCACTGTTGTAAAGCTCCCTATGGACACTCCCTTGTAAATCTACACTCAGGCCCCACAGGAAGGTTCTTTTGAAAAAAACAAGTATGGTCCTCTAAAATCCTTTTGTTCACAAGACACTTTAGTATACAATCAAATGAGGAACAGTGCACACCAAACACCTCTCTTGAGGATTCTCCTCCTGCCTTTGCCATCTTGGATGCCAGAGGCTTGAGATCCCCCTTGCAGAACCTCTGCTCCCATTCCCACCACTTCTTTACTATTTCCATCCCCAATTTCTCGCAATTTCTTTCCTTTTAGACCTCCATATCCTCCAACTCCCACAAGTCCTCCTTGTTTGAATAAAATTCACAATTTGACATACTGGGTCCATTTTTTTGCTCCTTTGCTGTTGGATATCTTCTCAAACCAATCCAAGATCCAATTAAGGTTCCCCCAACAGACCCTAACCACAGTATAATCCCTTGGACAGATTGTCTCCCCATTACCTTTCAAATTTTCTTCCAAAACCTTGTATGTTGATTGACCTCTGGCGGCCGCTCTTGGAGGTGGACCCACCAGAATGGCAGTTTTACATGGAGGTTGCAGGTATGTGGAGCCTTCTGAACCTTCTGATTAATAATTGGGAAGGGAAAACCCCCCTTCTTTTGGATTCCAAATTTCCAATCATCATGGATGACATAAATAATAATCAAAAAAAAGTGGTAAACTAGAATCATGCTCTGGGCAATGTCAGCTTGCTACTATTGCAGAGCAAGCTGCAAAAGTAACAAAAATAACATAAAAATAATAATAATACAATTAACCTAAGAAGGAGTAGGAAAACCATAAATATTATTAAAGAAATAGATTCTCCATCTAAAATTAGGTAGGGTCACTCACTGACCCCACCCTTGAAATCCAACTCCTTATATTTTTAAATAACTAAGGAAAGAAAAACCAAAATACTACGGCTCCATTATTGAGCTTTTTGGCCAATTGAATATTTCACACACATTGTCACGTATAGGTTTCACACCTAAAATTCAGTCAGAATTGAGGTTTTGTGTATATTTTAGGATTTACGGGCAGAAATGTGTTTTGTCACAATTCCCGCACGCAGCCGCAGCAGCCAAAGCACCCACGCGCGGCTGAGATACAGCTGTATCAACCCGTCAAGGTTGTGTACGCAGCCCCAGGCCTCTGACAAGTACACAGCCGCGGGACTACGGGCTGAAAGAGTGACAGGCGGCTCAGGCACCGCGTAAACAGGCTATAACATATATGGGAGCTTTCTACATATGTAATAAACGTTCCTGTGGATAGTAGACTGTCTAAAAATACATAATATTATATAAAAATACATAAATAATCCTTACACCTATTTTTTACTTAATATAATTCAAATTACCAAGAATGTCAAAAATAAAACAATGACAACTTCTAAAAATATATTAAAATGCTTCAATATACTTTTATGAGAATTTCTAGACATCAATGTCTTTTGTGAAATACTAAGGAAGATAATGATGTAATATTATTACATGAGTTCTCATGACTTATATTTTTAAGTAATTATTGTAACAAATCAAATGGAACTTGAAAATAAAGAGTAAAATCAATATTATGAGTTTTACTCCAGTTATATAATACACAATGAGAGCTTAGCTGACATCAAAATTTCCGTAGAGATGTCTAATAATATAATTATTAAATTACTGGGAACATATACTAAGGATAATTAATTAAATAATACATAAATAGGACAGATTAATGTTATTCACACGTCCTAATGTCCATTATAAGGTAGAATAATTCCCTTACCCTAAGGAATTAGATGCTACCCTTGCTATAGCACCAAGAACACATGAATGGATACCTCTGGTTACCCTGTTAGCCTTAGTGTCTGTCCCTTTGAGCACCTATGACCCTCAGAAGGACCATATTGGGACTCCAAAAGCTACAAATAAAGAGCTCTTTTGAGGGTGTTGATGGGCAGAGACCCAGTAATATTCATATCCAGACGCCGTTCCAAGGTAATCAAGGACGTATAAGAGATACGTAAGTGATTTATGGCAATTTCTGATCAGTAATAACCGTCTTCAAACCTCTTTTTATCAATTAAAACTGCTGAACAACCTTATAATCACAGTATACAGGTTTAACCCATCAGTACACGTCCCAAACAGATACCCAAAGCATTTAATAATATACCAGTTAGTCTTGTTATTATTTCTCTGTTGTGGTAGCTTGGCTACAAGGCCCTGCTAATCCACCATATATTTTATATACATATTATCTTTGGGTATAATAATCTTTAAACTAAAGAACCCAAAGTAACCAGGACTACTTGTTTTCATACTGCAATCCCTGAAGAGAGGTGTTAAAGATCCCCAATATAATTGTGGCCCCTCTGTAAATATTTAATAATCAATTTGGATTTGAAAAAATAAACAATAACCAAACCATTTAACCTTGCAATAAGCTTAATCCAAGTATTCTACGGATTTTTGCTGCATTTATTAAATAATATATTTATTATTTACTCCATCAACTCTGGTAGCTAAAGGATAGCAAGGTTCTTGGCATCCAGGAGACTGACAGGCAAGGTGGTAGTTAACAAAGATGAAGGACCTTCCTGGCAAGACCCCCAAATTTGTGGAAAGAAATTATGTGCTAAACTAAATTTCTGCACTAATGCCGCTCCACTCACAGATAATTCTCCATCCCTTTTATTACCATACCCACTCCCCACCAGAATAAACTCCTATGCTTCCACTCTGTGTCCTAACCAAACTCTCTTTACTAGCTTGCAAAAAATAACAGTAATAAACTAAAAATGAATCCTCAACAAGCTTGGCACTTGAACTATTCCCTGAAATAACTCCTACCTAACTTAAAGACACAAAGTTTAGGACTCTTATGCACAGAAGACACTCCAATGATAAAAGTAATATTCCAATATATGATGATAAAAATAAAATCTGTCAATTTATCATAAGATAAAATCCTCAAGATCACCCACTCAACAGACAACTCCTTTTATATAAAAATCTGGAAACAACACAAATCAAAAATAGAATGAATTCCTGCACAATCCCCCTAACCTACTACCCAATGACCCAGCCCATTCTTAGTCCTGATCCTACTAGCCAATCCATCTGCAAACATGAGATCACTTGACTTCTGGAAATCTCTGATGAACCTACCAATTGATAGGGGTCAATACATTACCAAGCAAATATCCCTTTCAAACTTCATCAGCAGATTGCCATCAATCCTGCAGATGGCATAAAAGAATATCTGTGTCAATCTTCATTACCAATCTTTGTTGATCCAAATACTGCCTCCTCAATTTTGGTGTTCAATTTTCCCAAATATTACACGTCTTTGTCAATCCCAATTCATACTGCATATTCAGCTTTTTGGACCCATAATCCATAGTTAAAATTTCTTGCTTTTTCATTTTTACTCCAAAATCCATAAGTGCGGAATAGCATAGTTACTAACCACAATTATTGTTCTGAAAAAGGCAAGACTCTGGCTAATTATTTCAAAAAAGGCAAAAATTGAGCAATTGCTTCCACAAAAGGCAAAAAATTGGACTCAGCTCACCTATTTTGCTGCAGAAACTGCAACTGCGCAACTTCTGAGCACGCTTTTCCTGTGCCAGAGTAGGCAAACAGCTAGATTTAATTTTTCAATCCTATTTTTCTGTTTCTTCCACATCCACCCACTGCTGAGCCCCTGAGTCAAATTTCTTTGTTTGTCCTACTTGCGTCTGTGTCTAAAAATAAAACCACATTTTCCTATGGACCTCCTCCAGGATTAACCCACATTCTCAAGGACTCAAGTTGCAAATGCAATTAGAGTCCTTGAAACCAAAATTCAATTAATGCCCAAGAAAACAACAGCAACAACTGCAGCCTCAAACGTAAGGACAAAATTAATGTTGGAACGTTTTCTCTTGCCCTGCACCTCATCCACAGGGGTTCAGCTTCAATTATGCCTCCCAAGCTGGACTCAGCCAATAAGAAAAAAAACAATCAGTCAAGGAGCATGTAATTAATTGGGATAAATGAATCATAGCTCATTCTCAAGGAGACATGCCAGCCATAAAGAAAGTCATTGAACTGGAAACGGCATCCCAAATAGCCCTCCAAAGGTTAATAAACCAGAAGTAAGTAGAAAATTACATAAATAATTGGAATCCTTGGCATCAATTGGCTATCTTGAAGGAAAAGGAACCTAAAAAAAAGGTCCTCAATCCATCAGAAGTTCAGAAATGCCAAAGATTGGGACAATATAACATTTTTACCCCAGAATCACAAGATAATAGACCATAAATAGATTTATCCACTTTCAAATATTTTATCTGTGATGTATCTCATAAATTTAGCAGCAATATTTAAAATCTATATGAGAAATTGGAAAAGTTGAAGTTGAATATCTCCAAAATACTCCAAACTTAGAATGGAAAATCTACAAACAATGATATGGATTCAAAAAAACTGAAAGAAACCATGAGTCTGACCAAGGTAACATTGATTAGACAAATAGACAATAATTATTCTTCCATCCAAGAAGAACTCCTTATTTCAGTTGATTATATTAAGGAAGAAGTTAAGAAAGTTACACAAACCCCTTCCACTGACTTCATCAACAGAATACATTTGGTTAGTAACAAACTTGACTTGGAACTAACATGATTAAGAATGATCTTAGATATATCAAGTTCAGCAGGACTAACCAATGAGCAAGTAAATGGCAAGAACCAAGACCCACCAGAATAACTACCACACCTAGTAAACCTCCTGGATGTAGTATTTCCTGGCATGAGTCCTACACACCCAATACTACCCCAGCAGATGAATAATCTCTAAAGTTGCTTTTACCTATAACTGAATGGCCCAATTCTGCAGGAGAAGCCAATTATAATCAGGCGTTATCAAATTTATAGAATCAAATATGGATTCTTATGAAATTCCTGAAACTATTTCTGTAGTAAAAATACCAAGATTATTTGGAGGAGTAGCTCTTTATTGGTTCATCCATAAAAGGGAAGAATTAAAATCTTTTTCTTGGAACTCCTGGAAAGAGCTGATCAAAGAACAGTTTTGTAACAGGATATGGAAAAGGAAAATCATGAATACATTTTAAATATCCCAGTTTGAACCCTCTGAAGAAAAACCCCACAAATGGTTCCTGGAACAGAAAAGGAGGTTAGATGTCCTCTACCCAGAGGCTGATATAGAGGAGGTAAATGAAAGACTCATCAAATTTTTTCCAGGAAAGCTGAAACATGTTTTAAGATTTAGGATGCCAATGGATTCTGACATTTCACATTGATTGGGGTGTTAGAAGAAACTATAGATATGAATGGTCTTGATAAAAAAGTTAACAAGACCAGAGACAAGAATACTAGGAATAGAAAATATTACAACAATGAAACTAAAGATTATTCTAACCCAAATGCTACCACCCTTTAAGTCAAGAAAAATTCAGAAACTAAAGAGAGGTTATTCAGGAACTGCACCCAGACAGGACATCTCAGACCTGATTATCCCCAACACAGAAAAAGTACCAATAAAATAGAAGGAGAAGAATATGACTAAAACCCTGATTTTAAATATTATGAAATTGATGTATCAATATTAAACTGTAAATTGATTTTTACTTAACCCGTCAATTTCTTTGAATGAAAAATAGAATTCTCCTTAGACATAAATCCTGTCAATGAAGATTCCAACCAACCTCAAAAATGGAATCCTGAAATGAAGAGCCACCATGTTTTTGAAGCCCTGAATCTGCCTCTCAACCCCTCTTCCAGTAAGAGTTACCCTCTGCAAGACCTGTTATGCTACTGGTCTGATACAAAACTCTCCAGTTAAAATACTCATGAAAAGTGGAGCTTTCTTCTCTTGTGTTGGAACTCCTCACCTGGAGGAAAAATGCCCTCACTGGAAAAAAAATATGTCACCAGTACCCCAAGCTAAGTTCAGCAGCTACAACTAACCCTTCAATTCTATTGGAGTATAAATCACAGATATCATATTCCCTCATACTAAAGGATTCCTCAAGATGAAAATTGAATTCATAGTACTACAGAATGGAGTGTGTGGTTAATTCATCTTAGGAAATAACTCCATCTGCATAAATCAAATAGATGTATTCCAAATTTAAGGCAGCTATTATACTGTAGAAGGAGACTGGAGCAAGGAATTCCAGATATGTCAAATAAATTCTCAGGATTGACCCAACTTGTGAAAAACACTTGGAGATCTTTAACCAAGAATATTTCTCACAAGCAGCCTTGAAATCCCAACTTAATGAAGAAAAAATAGGGACATGAAAAAAGTTTTCTGTCAGATCTCTGATACCAGGAACATTGCAGTCCTTTAGCTTCAGAGAGTGATACAAATGCTGGAATAATAATAATTATTATTATTCCAATAATAAACACTTAGAAGCTCAAATAAATGATATAATAAGAGCATTTGCAAGTTTTAATTGGTTTGGTAATAAATGGTTTTCAATATGATATAAAAGAAGGGCCACAGTATTAAACTTCTGGGGATCTTTACAGACTAGCAACCTCTCTTCAAGGGGCCTTCTTAGGCAGTTTAAGAACCTTGGAATAAAGATGGGTGCCTTAGAAAGGACTTATTGCAATAATGGCCGGGCGTAAAAGCACAAATGGCCAAGACAGGAAGGGTAACACTCAATCTGAGCACTTTAGCATGAGAAGCCTGGAATAATCAGAAGGCTTTCAGAGCAGATGGGATGGATTTCTTGACTTAACTTCAAGGGTTGATTGGTTAATAAGAATAAATAATACTACTACAGACTAAGTCATAAATCACTTGCTTATCTTCATATAAGCCCTTGATCAACAATGACACTGGGTCTGATTGATAAGAATAATTCCTGGTTAACTGATTAACTTCTTGGATCCAAAGAGGTCTGTATAAATATCTTTTTGGGGTGATTTTGAGCTTCTCAGGGCACTTAGAGAGGGTTCTGCTCGTGGAATGAGGCTGGCAAGCCATTCAGGGCAGGATTGGCACTTACAATTGGTGCTGTCAATCAGCTGTTCTTAGATCTGCTGGATTTCTGTACTATTTTAGCCTCAGGATCTGTTAATCTGTTATGGAGTAAATTTGATCATTCTGTACTCATCCTTCATTTTTACTATTGATATTGCTTTGAAGCTTGCAGATGTGGATGTTTACTAATTTTCCATCATCTGCTGATTATTTATATGACTTTTAATAATTTTTATGAACACTCATTGTAGTGTTTTGTAGTCTTCAAAGATCAGAGTCAGTGATTTACGTGGTAATCCTTGATCTTTGATTTATTATTAAAAAAATGTTCTAAACTTAATTTTTATTAATTTTATTTAATTTTTTATCTTTTTAGAATATTTCTAATGCATACGTCAACTTGTTAAATACGCTAGGTAACTCTAACTAGGTTTTAGCTCTTCTGAGTGGTACCTGGTTGTCAGATTAGTCACAAAACATCCAGACGCACAGATCAGTTAGTAAAGATGGGTGCAGGGTAGGATACGCTGCGTGCGTGGCAGATTAAGCTGCGCTTGGGTCTTTAGTATGCAGGAATCTTCTACTACAAGTATGTAGGGATATTTAATGATGCAGGGCTGCATGGGGGAATTGTGAAATAACACATTTCCATGTGTAACTCCTAAAATATACACAACACCTCAATTCTGAGTGAATTTGGTGTAAAACCTATATGTGAAAACATGTGTGAAATATTAGAATGGCCAAAAAGTGCCATACTGGTGTAATAATTATTAGTAATTTTCTTTTTAATTATTTTAAAAATGTAAGGACTTGGAATTCAAGGGTGGGGTCAGTGAGTGACCCTACCTAATTTTGGGTGAGGAATTTATTTCTGTAATACTATTTATGTATTTCTAACTCCTTATTTTTTTAATTGAAATATTCTTATTTTTCATAGTTTTGTGTTGCTATTGACAGGTTGCTTTGTACATAGTAGCAAGCTGACATTTGCTTTGAAAATCAGAAAGACTTTTGCACTGAGGACCACCCAGTTGGTAAAATCAAAGTTCATGATATAATTCTGACCCTAAAAATCAAACCTCCTTAAATTCCTAACCCAAGTAGATCTGCTTAAGCTTCTAGTACCAAGTCTAGATAATCTCTTGAGACCCATATTCAGGAGCCAATTGAACTGCAAGTTTCAAAAAATTACAACATTATGACAAAGTGGATGTTACTTCCCCAGTACTTATAGCCGGGGATAATGATTAGTCAAGAATGGTTGGAGACTTTAGAATGCTTAAAAACTACACTAAAACTGACTATTATCCTCTACCAAGAATTCATCATGGTCTACAAAAATTATCTAAGGCTAAGTTTATGAAAACGATGGATATGATAAAATTATTTCACAAAATACCCATCAGCCCTGACAGCAGCAGATTTTTGAGAATAATATTTCACTTAGGCATATATGAATATATAAGGATGCCCTTTTGGATCAAAGATGCCCCCTCTCACTTCCACAGGATGATGGATACAGTTCTAGGCCAATACATCATACAAGTTTGGATGATGGTTTACATTGATAATTTTATCATTTAATCTGAAAATTGGACAAGCCACATGGACAAAGTAAGACTAGTTCTCAAAACCATCTCAACTGTAAGTTTGAAGGTATCCAATAAAAATTCAACTTTGAATATGGAGAACTCAAACCTTTGGGACATATAGTCTTTGGATTAAAACTGAATGCTGATCAAACAAAACCAGCAGGTGTTATTAAAAGACCCATGCCTCAAAACACAACTGAAATCCCATCTATTATCAGTTTCTGCAGTTAATAAAGGAAGGAAATACCCAAGTTTGCCTTAGTAAATAAGTGTTTTTATGAAATCTGCAACCACAACACCCTGTTTGAAATTAATCATGGAGATATTGAAGAATTATTATCAACAGACCACTGGCTACTAACTTTTTAAAATGATCTTTGGTTAAAGAGAAGTTGTTCCTTTTGATATGGAAATGGAATCTTTTTTGGGAATTTCATGGGAAGGGGTGTTCTCAACCAAGGATCTATTAGTTTCTAGATCCAAACAACTGGAGCAAAGTGGAGATTTTTTTGATTAAGCTTATCAAAAGATGATGGAATCATGAGAAAAATGGGTCCTTTATTGGGATGATGAGCACTTAAATAAAAACAGGGATCCATTAAATCCTGGAAATATAGTTTTAGCTTAGAATCAATCTTTGGAAATCCAGTGGGTAAAGCTTTTTGCAAATTGCTCAAATTGTCCTTATTGGGTGGTTTTGTAAGTTCAAGGTGGATCTTATGTTTTGGAAGAGCTGAAATGTACTCAGTTGGCAAGAAGGTTCTCTGCTGATCAATTAAAGAATTTTAATTGTTGTGGAGGCAACTTATCCTAGAAGTAAGTCCTCCCAATTATGCACCACTGGGGTCATTTGCTTTTTTTTTGTAGAACTCTACTGGATGCCACGTACATGAGAACCTGGGATGCCTTATTTGTTTTATCTCTGCAGCTTTAAGTGCTTGTTTGAATGTATCAAGATATTTTTCAACTTTTCAATCACTCTCAAGATCAAGAAATGGCCACTTGTCTGTTTCAATTTTCTTTTTATTCCTGCTTTTCTTAATATTTTTAAACTTGAGATGCAGACTAGGGACAGTTTTAAAGTTGGGGAGAGATGTAGTGACCAAAGTCGGACACCTCATTTAACAGGGAATTTTCTCAAAAAAAATGTTTTATCATTTTTTCTCTATATATCTAAAAAAAACAAACAAACAAAAAATTCTGTGTTGGCAACTTGTGCATTTTTTTCTTTTATCCCACTTCTCCCTGTCCAAGCAGTCTAAGAAGGGATTCTGAGGTTTTTAAGTGCCCAGGTCATGCTTTCAATTTCCCCCCCTTTGTGCTTGGAGCCCAATTTTTTTGGCCAAGCGGGGGCAGACATTCATTCCCCTCCTCATTCTCCTATCATTCAAAATTCCTTGTCAATCTTCATCATCCATTCATTTAGATCACCTTCCTGCTTCATGCCCTTCATCCCAATCTGCATCTTTGGATTAAAAGAAAATCTCCAACATTGCCAACTAGCTTTCCTTAATGAGGTGTTCAAGTCCCCAGGTCATGCGTTCAATTCCTCCCCTTTGCGCTTGGTGCCCAATTTTTTTGGCCAAGCACGCGCAGAAAATCATTCCCCTCCTTGTCCTCCAATCATTTCAACCTCCTTTTCTATCTTCATCATCCATTCATTTAGATCACCTTCCTGGTTCATCCCCTTCATCCCCATCCTCATCTTGGGATTGAAAACCAATCTCCACCATTTCCAACTTGCTTTCCTCAATATGTTCCTTGGCCCCCGCCCTGGTTCCTTCATCTATCATTATCACAGCTGCTTCCATCCCCAACCCAATTCTCACCAATTCAACTACCTTCTTGTCCTCTGCCACACCAACAGCCAAATTTTTTTTGTTGAAAATCTCAATGATGGCTTGGAAAAACGCACCAAGGCCTTACAAACCTAACAATTGAAAACAATCACTCCAAATTATCCCCAACAAGTCTATCCATCTATTGAGATCAAGTCTCCACAACCAAGGGGCCCTCAGAAATCCTCACACAACTCCAAACCCAGGCTCTCAGCTGGTTTCTTCAATAAATCACTCCCTCCTACCAATGGAAGATCTACAAATTCCTTCCCTCCTTTCTTTTCTGCTACCCCCTCTCATGCTTCATGTCAGCTTGCTACTATGTACAGAGAAACCTGTCAATAGCAACACAAAACTATGAAAAATAAGAATATCTCAATTTACAAAATAAGTAGTGAGAAATCCATAAATAATATTCCAGGAATGAATTCCTCACCCAAAATTAGGTAGGGTCACTCACTGAACCCATCCTTGAATTCCAAGTCCTTACATTTTTAAAATAATTAAAAAGAAAATTACTAATAATTATGACACCAGTATGGCCCTGTTTGGCTATTCTAATGTTTCACCCGTGTTGTCACGTATAGGGTTTACACCTAAAATTCACTCAGAATTGAGGTGTTGTGTATATTTTAGGAGTTACACGCGGAAATGTGTTATGTCACAATTCCGGCGTGCAGTCCCGCATCATTACATATCCCTACGTACTCTTAGTAGTAGATTCACACATCCTAGAGAACGGCGCACCGCCAATTCTGCCATGCACCCAGCGGATCCTACCCCGTGCGCATCTTTACTAACTGATCCCCGCATCTGGATCAGTCGTGACTAATCTGACAACCAGGTACCTCTCAGAAGAGCTACTACCTAGTTAGAGTTGCCTAGCATATGTAAAAAATTGACATATGCATTACTAATAATCTAAAAAGATCTAAACTTAAATAGAATTAATAAAAATTCATTTTAGAACATTTTTTAATAATGAATCAAATATCAAGGACTACCATTTAAATCACTGATCCTGATCTTTGAAGACCACAAATCACTACCAGAAGTGTTCATAAAAATTATTAAAAATTATCTACATGATCAGTAGATGATTGAAAATTAGTAAAAATCCATATTTGCCTGCTTCAAAGCAATACCAATGGTACAAATTAAGGATGGGTACAGAATGATCAAATTGAAGCCATAACAGATTGACAGATCCTGCGGCTACAATAGTACAGAAATCTAGAAGATCTAAGGACAGCTGATTGACAGCACCAAGTGGACGTTCCAATCTTTCCCTGACTTGCTTTCCAGCCTCACCCCCAAGCAGAACCCTCTCTACATGCCCTGAGAATCTCAAAATCACCCCAAAAAGTATTAATACAGACCTCTTTGGATCCATTATTCCAGGATGAGTTAATCAGTTTACCAGGAATTATTATTATCAATCAGACACCGTGTCATAGTATATAAAGTGCTTATATGAAGATAAGCAAGTGATTTATGCATTAGTCTGCAGTATTATTATTTATTCTTATTAACCAATCAACCCTTGAAGTTTAGTCAAGCAATCCAACCCATCTGCTCTGAATCCCTTCCAATTATTTCAGGATTCTCATGGTAAAGTGCTCAGAGTGAGTGTTTCCCTTCCTTTCTTGGCCATTTGTGCTTTTACGCCCAGCCATTAGTGGAATAACTCCTTTCTAAGGCACCCATATTCATTTCAAGGTTCTTAAACTTCCTAAGTAGGCCCCTTGAAAAGAGGTTGCTAGTCTTCAAAGATCCCAATTATTATAATACTGTGGCCCCTCTTTCATATTATATTGAAAACCTATTATTACCAAAACAATTAAACCTTGCAAATTCTCTTATTATATAATTTATTTGAGCTTCTAAGTGCTTATTTTTGGAATAATTGTTATTATTATTATTCCAGTATTGTTATCACTCTCTTCAGCTTAAGGACTGCAAGGTTCCTGGTATCAGAGAGCTGACAACTGGGGTTCTGGCCAGGAAATATCCTTAAATAATTAATTTTTAATTATTTATTCCTTGGACCAGTCTATTTATTTTTTTCAAAAAATAAGTTAACATACTTATAACATATATTTTTTGATCATTTGTTTCTCTAGTGGATCTTAAGACCAACAGAGAATTGATCAATTATTATTTTAACCTTCTTAAAAAGAGAAAAGAAGAAAAAATTTGTAAATTTGTCTCTGTTATTATAATTCCTGAGCAACAACAGGAGAAATTGCTTTATTATAAACAGCAAGTTATAAAAGACAAAGAACTTGAGCTTGAAAGAATTGTCAATTTTGATTCTTTATTAAGGCAACATAAAGAGTGGAAAATTTACCAAAGGAAGCTCTCTATTTATAAAACAAATAATCCTGAAGATGAAGAAAAATCCAAAATTAATAAAAGTGATTATTTTTTTCTAAAAAATATCATCTTAACACGTAAAAATACAAAAATATTAAACTTATATTTTTTTTTTATCCATCTCAGTGGATTTTGTTTTTGGTGATCTCATTGACCAGGACCTCCTAGAGGACGTCCCAGACAGTGTACCCATGGACTTACCCTTGTATTTATCCCAGGATCTGATTGGAACTCACTCAGACCCCATTGGAATACCCCCCAAGGACATTTGTGATCCCAACCAAGTGTTGGTATCCTTTAGTTTAACTTTAAGTGAGTTAAAATATATATAAAAATATAAAGCACGCAAAAAATATTATTTTTATATTTTTAAAGTCTTTTTTTCAAAAGTTTCAACAAAAGACTTACTCATTTTTTTTGGTGCTATGTATCAAAATAGGCCCAACACCCGCGCAACAGGTAGATCCTATCTTATGGATCTCTGCCCGGAGGAACCCGTATGCAACAGGAATCCAGTTGCAAGCACAATGAGGGGGCTCAAACCCGTGACCAAAGTGTCAAGTGGCACGACAACGGCAACAACCGCAGCCGCTAACTCAACCAACAGTCTTTTTGAGAACCACCCATTGCCCAACAGGTTATACCAGGAGGGCACAAGTCCTCCTATGCCACCCCATCTGGACTTAACCAACAAGGAAAGACTCAAGGTATTAGTGAAAGATCATGTGAGCTATTGGGAACAATTCAAATTGTCTCAGAACCAGGAGGATCAACCAGGTATGAGAAAAGCTATTTCTCCGGCAAAAAAATCTCAGATTTCTCTGCAAAGGTTGATCCCAAAGAAAGAAGTAGAAGGCTATGTGCAGAACTGGAATCCTTGGGATCAGTTAGCTTCCTTAAAGGGAAAGGACCCCAAGAAGAAGAGGTCCTCAGCCCATCAGAAGTCAAGGAACCCAAAGAATTTGGAAAGCATAATATCCCTAGCACAGAAGTGGAAAAAGGTGTACCACAATTAGATGTAGAAGCTCTTAATAGCTTTTCTGTAAATGTGTCTCACAATTTTACTATTATTAGCCAGTGCTTTGACAAATTTTATCAACAATTGGAAAAATTGAGTCTGAGTATTTTCAGAGTGATTGATGCCCAGTCTCAGATTACGAGAATTGATGAGTTGGAAATACAACAAATCAAGAATAGTATAAAATCTAGTAAGTTGGACCTGAGGAAAAATATTGATGATAACCAATAAATTCTTCAGGAAGATTATCTTGCAACCATGGACCAGCTTAAGGAAGAAGTCAAGAAAACTAGTCCTACTCCTCCAGCTCATCTGATTAAAAAAATCGACTTATTAAGCAATAAACTTGATTGGGAGTTAGTTATCATTAAGAATGATCTCAGAGATCTTAAAGTCAATTCTACTAAATCTCCAGTCATTGAACTAGACAAAACTAAACTTTCTAGGTTCACCAGTACTCCTAGTGTTCCTCCCAGAACCAGGATAACTAGCAATGAGTCTTTCAGACCCAGTCCTACTCCTGAAGTGGAGCAGGCTTTGAAGTTACTTCCTCCCATTACTGAAGGGTTGAAATTCTCTGTAGAAGGAGAATACAACCATGTCAGTTTCATTAACTTTATTGACTATACTCTTTCTTTGTATGAGCTACCTGTTGCAATACCTGTGGCAAGATTGCCCAGGCTATTTGAAGGATCAGCTCTTGATTTGTTTATCAATAAAAGAGAAGAATTTGGATCTTTATCCTGGAGTTCTTGGAAAGAATTGATCAAAGTACAATTTGGTACTAGGATTTGGAAAAGAAAGATGATGAAAACTTTTGAAACCTCCAAGCTTGATCCATCCAAGGAAAAACCTCATAAGTGGTTCTTAGACCAGAAAAGGAGGTTAGACTGTTTCTACCCTGATGCTGATAAAGAAGAAGTCATTGAAAAACTTCTCAAATTGTGTCCGGGACAAATCAACCACAGTGTAAGGTGCAGAATGCCTATGGATTCAGATCTTTTTACCTTAATAGGTGTGTTGGAAGAGACTATTGATATGAATGGTCTTGATAAAGGATTCAACAGACTCCCCAGGGAAAAAAATACTAGGAACAGGGAAGAATATCTTTCCAAAACTAAGGAATCCCCTGCTACTAATCCAACTAACATGGAAGTCAAGAAGACTCCAGAATCAAAGGAAAAAGTATGTTGGAACTGTAACCAAACAGGACACGTAAAACCCAATTGTCCTCTACCTAGGAAAAGGATTAATCTTATCAAAGGAGAAGAGTCTGACAATCCTGACTCTCACCTTGATGATACTAATGGATCACTCTCTGATTGTGATTTAATGATCACCAACACCATCAATGTCATTGAAGGTAGTATTGGGTCTTCTCTGGACATAAATTTGGTCAATGAGGATTCTAACTTACCTCAAAAATGGAATCCCAACATGAAGATTAACCACATCTCTGAGGCTAAGGCCTTGACTCAAAAACCGTCTGCCAGTAAAAGTTACACTTTGGGAAAAACATGCTATGCTACTGATTTAATCCAAGGTTACCCTGTTAAGTTACTTCTAGACAGTGGAGCCTTTTGCTCTTGTGTGGGTTCAACTTATCTGGAGAAACAAGACCCAAACTGGAAACTGAACTTACTACCAGTACCTCAGGCTAAGTTCAGCAGTTGTAATGCTGCTCTCAATGCTGTTGGAGTATGGTCTTCTGATATCATACTCCCTCACTCTAAAGGATCACTCAAACTGAACATTGAATTTTCATTGCTCCAAAAAAGAGTATGTGATTACTTTATCCTTGGAAATGATTCTCTTTGCTTATATGGTATAGATGTATTCCAAAGCAAGGATAGATACTTCACTATAGGTGGATACTGGAATAAGAGGTTCCAAATATGCCATGCCAATGCTCAAACTTCTGATTAAACTTATGAAAAGCACTTAGAGAGTTTCAATAAGGAATACTTCTCTCAAGGTGCTTTGAATTCCCTGCTCAATGAAGAACAACAACGTGATATTCTACAAGTATTCTTTGAAAATCAGAATGCTTTCTGTACCAAGGATCACCCCATTGGTAAAATCAAAGGAAATGATATGATCCTAACTCCAAAAATCAAGCCTCCTCAACCACCTAACCTCAGGAGACCTGCTTAACCTTCTAGTTTAAAATCTAGATCTGCTATGGAAACTCATATTCAAGAGCTGGTTGACTTACAAGTCTTAAGGAAAGTAGGACACAATGAACAAGTGTATATCACTACCCCAGTAAATTCAGCTTGGCATAATGATAATCCAAGAATGATTGGAGATTTCAGAATGCTGAAAAACTACACCCAAGCTGATTATTACCCAATTCCAAGAATTGACCATGCTCTGCATAACCTGTCCAAAGCTGCATAACCTGTCCAAAGCTAAGTGCATCACTACCATGGAAATTCTGAAAGGTTTTCACCAAATACCTATCAACCCTGATAGCTGGAAATTCATGAGAATTATCTGTCATTTGGGAATTTATGAGTATCTTAGGATGCCTTTTGGTATAAAAAATGCTCCTCCCCATTTTCAAATGATGATGGATATTGTCCTAGGATTATTCATCAGACAGGGATGGATGATGGTATATATTGATGATGTTATCATTTACTCTGACTATTGGGATACTCACATGGAGAAATTAAGGCTAGTCCTCAGAACCATCTCTGCCCTAGGATTAAAAGTACCAATGAAAAAGTGTAACTTTAGCTATTGGGAACTCAAGGCCTTAGGACACATTGTCTCTGGAGTAACCTTAGCTGCTGACCAAAACAAGATTGCAGCAGTAATGAATAGGCCTATGCCTCAGAAGAAAACTGAAATCCTGTCCTTTATCAGCTTCTGCAGCTACTATAGAAAGTACTTACCAAAGTTTGATCTTCTAACCAAATGCCTGTATGAGATCTGCAACAACACCATCATGTTTGAAATGACTCATGAAAGAGTCAAGAACTATGAGGAACTCAAGATGGCAATGACCTCAGCTGCAGTACTGATTCAGCCAGATTATTCTAATAGGAGCTGCCTTACACCAAGAAGTCATAGAGGATGAAAAACCAGTGGAAAAACCTATACTCTTCATATCCAGACAAATTAAAGACACTTAGAAAAGGTACGGTGAAATTCAAATGGAATGTCTTGCCTTAGTATGGGCTCTAGAGAAACTCCATTATTACTTGGAAGGCACTAATTTCACTTTAATTACTGATTTTAATGCTGTCAGGACATTGATGAACATGAAGAAACCTTTTAGGCACATGTTAAGATGGCAGATAGCCATACAACAGTACAGAGGTCAGATGACCATAGTTCATCAAGCTGGGACTAACCACCAGAATGCTGATATTTTGAGCAGGAATGCTTTACCCAATGACCCAAGTAACCCTGCTTATGATCCAGAGGCAACTGATATCTTCCCTAACCTTAACATCAACAGGTTCAACATTGAAGCTCCTATAATGGGAATCCACATTTGTGAACTGAATGAATCATTGTTCAACTCAATCAAAGAATCTTACAGTTCTGGCATAAAAACTCTGATCACTATTATGGGAAGTACTTCTCCACCACCTGAATTGATCAAAAAGCCTACCTGAACCTCTTTTGAAACCATACAAAGCCGGAAGGTTCACCATATGGGATGGCCTAGTATACTATAGTAATTGACATTCAAGTGTTATAGTCTTAACTAAGGATGACCATATCAAACATGTATTGTCTGAGTGCCATGATAGCTGCTCATCTGGTGATTTATCTGCTGATAGAACCTTGAATAAAGAAAAAAAAACTTCTTGGTGGATCAATTGGAGAGACTCCACTATAATTTATGTTACCAGTTGCGAAAGTTGTCAGAAGTCCAACAGGACCACTGGGAGATGGTTTGGTCTACTGCAAAAGATTGCTCAACCCATGAAAAGATGGGAGATAATCAACATGGAGTTTTAAACTGGACTACCACCAGGAGGAGCCTATTCATACAACTAATTCTTAGTCATTGTGGATAGTTTCTCCAAGAAAGAAAAGTTTCTACCTAATCACAAGGAAGACACAGCTATGGAAGTTGCCCTATTATTTTGAAAAAGACTCATTTCCAATTTTGGAGTTCCAAAGATTATTATCAGTGAAAGAGATCCTAAGTTAACCTCTGAGTTTGGAGAAATCTTCATGATATGCTTGGAACCACCTTAGCTTTCTCTACAGCTTATCACCCTCAGACAGATGGCTTAGCTGAAAGAATGATTCAGACCCTGGAAGACATGCTCAGGAGATTCTGTGGATTTGGACTAGAATACAAGAACTCTGATGGTTATTGCCAAAATTGGGTTAGCCTTTTACCTGCACTGGAGATGGCCTACAACAGTAGCAAGCACTCTACTACTAAGGAAGCACCCTACATAATAGAAAGAGGATGGATTCCTAAATTACCCAAGGATAACCTTAACCACCAGCTAACAAATATTCACCCTACATCACTTGATTTCAAAAACATGATAGATGTAGCTAACAAACATGCTGTTAATTGTGTCCAGGATGCTGTGGAATATAACCAGCAAAGATGGGATAAAACCCATAAGAAACCTGATTTCTAGATTGGTGAGCAAGTCTTGATCTCTACCACCAACTTTACCAACTTAGCTGGAAATAGAAAACTTAAACAAGCTTTTGTTGGACCTTTCACCATTAATAAACTTCATGTTAAAAATTCTGTGGAAGTAATCCTTAGTAATGAAATTTCCAGAAAACATCCAGTCTTCCCAGTAAGTCTCATCAAACACTACCACCCAAGGAATGAAGAACATACTTGTTCACTTGAAATACCTGTTACCAAAGAGCCTGAAAAGGAAAAAGGAAAAATTAGCAAGATCCTTAAAGACAAAAAAGATTGGATCAATGGAAAAGACTTCAGACTCTACCTAGTTACATAAAAGGGAGAATCAGCTGATAAAGATGAATGTTTGCCTGAACATAATATCCCTGATGGAGCCATACATCTAAGAAACTACAGAGCCAGTAGGAGGCATTGACCCAAAATCTTTTTTCAGATATATAAATATCTTGGAGTGGGGGAATTTCAGCTGCTATTATGTACAGAGCAACCTGTCAATAGCAACACAAAACTATGAAAAATATGAAAATCTCAATTAACAAAATAAGGAGTAAAAATGTAAGGAATTGGAATTCAAGGGTGGGGTCAGTGAGTGACCCTACCTAATCTTGGGTGAGGAATCAATTTCCGTTGAAATATTTAAAATAATTGAAAAGAAAAGTACTAAAAATTAAAACACCAGTATGGCACTTTTTGGCCATTCTAATATTTTACACGTGTTTTCACATCTAGGGTTTACACCTAAAATTCACTCAGAATAGAGATGTTGTTTATATTTTATGAGTTACACCCGGAAATATGTTATGTCACAATTCCCGCGCGCATTCCTGCATCATTACATATCCCTACTAACTTGTAGTTGCAAATTTCCGCATACTAGAGACCCGCCCCCAGCTAACTCTTTCACGCATGCAGCACATCCTACCCTGCGCGCATCTGTACTAACTGATCCCCCCGTCTGGATCAGTTGTGACTAATCCGACAACCAGGTACCTCTCAGAAGAGCTACAACCTAGTTAGAGTTGCCTAGCATATGTAACAGATTGAAATATGCATTACTAATAATATAAAAAGATCTTAACTTAAACAAAATTAATGAAAATTAATTTTAGAACATTTTTTAATAATAAATCAAAGATCAAGGATTACCACATAAATCACTGACCCTGATCTTTGAAGACCATGAAACACTACAAGGAGTGTTTATAATAATTCTTAAAAATTTTCTACATGATTAGAGATGATGGAAAATTAGTAAACATCCACATCTGCCCTCTTCAAAGCAATACAAATAGTACAAATGAAGGATGTGTACAGAATGATCAAATTTATGCCATAACAGATTAACAGTTCCCTAAAATAGTACAGAAATACAGCAAATCTAAGGAAAGCTGATTGAAATCACATGTGGACGTGCCAATCCTTCCCTGACTGGCTTGCCAGACTCACCCAACAAGCAGAACCCTCTCTAAATGCCCTGAGAAGCTCAAAATCATCCCAAAAACGTATTAATACAGACCTCCTTGGATCCATTATTCCAGGATGAGTTAATCAGTTTACCAGGAATTATTATTATCAATCAGACACCGTGTCATAGTATATCAAGTGCTCATATGAAGATAAGCAAGTGATTTATGCATTAGTCTGCAGTATTATTATTTATTCTTATTAACCAATCAACCCTTGAAGTTTAGTCAAGCAATCCACCCCATCTGCTCTGAAACCCTTCCAATTATTTCAGGATTCTTGTGGTAAAGTTCTCAGAGTGAGTGTTTCCCTTCCTGTCTTGGCCATTTGTGCTGTTATGACCAGCCATTAGTGGAATAAGTCCTTTCTAAGGCACCCATCTTCATTCCAAGGTTCTTAAACTGCCTAAGGAGGCCCCTTGAAGAGAGGTTGCTAGTCTTTAAAGATCCCCAGTATTATAATACTGTGGCCCCTTTTTTATATTATATTGAAAACCTTTTATTACCAAACCCACTAAACCTTGCAACTGCTCTTATTATATCATTTATTTGAGCTTCTAAGTTTTTATTATTGGAATAATAATAATTATTATTATTCCAGAATTTTTATCACTCTCTGTAGCTAAAGGAACAAAAGGTTCCTGGTATCAGATAGCTGACACTTCACCTTGACCCCCCTTTGCATCATTGGTTGCTTGCAGTCTTCAACAATTTTTATGATGGTTTTGAAACTTGAAGAAGCCTGTTAGAAACTGGGGCAAGCTGCACATCCTCTAACCCACAGAAACTCATCAACTGCCTGCTGTTGTCCTTGAACCCAGGTTGGTTTCCTCTTTTAATTTTTTTTCCATGTCACTATCTTCTTGCCTTTTTTACAGTAATATTTTCCCTTATCATTTCAATTTCATGAGAAAAAAATGCCCTGATTTGTGTTATCCTATTCTAAATAGTTTACCGGGTCTCTTGCCCATAAAAAGAGGGGCTCTCCCCTGCCTTTTGCATCATCAATCCATTCATCAATCATTTTGAGGATTAAATAATTGGTGTGTCCCTTCCCCTTTATCTGAGCATTTTATCCGGGTTATATCTATGATTTCCCTTTGATCTTTTAGGCTCCATGCTCAAATCCTTCATCCCCCCCCTTTTGGCCTTATCCATATCACCAACCAATAGCCTGGCTGGTTGAAGAAGAATTCATTTTGTTTGATTGTTGAGTGTTTTATACCACTCCTTGATCCCTTCTTTTGACCATACTGGTCCCAATCATTCTTTTTTTTCTTTCTGGAACCAGTAACTTTTGACTGAGGGACTTCTTTACGTTTGAAAACTGGAGTTAAAACTCCCTCATGTTCCTTGAAGTTCAATTTTTGCCATGCTAATCTTGATTCACTTGAGTAGTGTTGGCTTATTTTCTTTTGGATTATTTATTTCATTGCTAATAGAGCTTCATAAAACAAATTTCTTTGTTTTTTACAGACACCCAAAATTATCTGGTACCCTTCAAGTGCTTGATTAAAGAAAGTTGGGCAGGTTCATTTAGAACCTGGAGGTTGGTTGGGATTGAGTTGATCTTTCCTAATCTTTTGCTTTTTCTTGTGAGTGTTGTTACTTACAAGTGCCTTGTTCTATTGAACTCTGGAAAAAATTCAACTTATTTTTTTCAAGTATTTTCCCAAATCATCTTGCCTCAGATAGTGTTTGTTCCATCACTACCTATTAGGATCAAAGATATCTTTTTCCATCACTTGTTTATTCACAAGGTCCTGGACCTTCATCCTGGTTACAGTTAAATATTTTTGTAACACTCAAGAGGTCAGCCTAAAAATCATCTTTTCCCCTCCACACAACTGCCTGCGGCTCAGCACCTTTTGGAGTCTCACAATGGGCGTAATCACTAAAAAAAAAACCCAATGACTGATCCTGCAGCTAAAATCACGCATAAATCTGCAGATCTAAGACCAGCTGATTCAAATTAAAAATAAATGTGCTGACATTTCCCTGGCTGGATTCCTAACCTTAGAATATGAACCCTATACTCCCTAAATGCCTTGAGGAGACTCCCTTTCACCCCAAAAAGGTATTCATACAGACTTTATTGGCGCGTGCCAAACCCAGAATTTATCAGTTATTATACAGAGCTTCTTTCATCCATGATCAGGTTCTTATTAAAGATAAGAAAGAGGTATATGTCCCTATTATGGTTTATTTATTTATTTTAAAATCACCATTATTGTTCCTTTGAAGAAGAATTGTCAAGAAACTCACCTTTGATCTGATAAACTTCAACGGTGAACTAATGCATGTAAACTTTGATTGGTTAATAAAAGAAATAAGTTAATTAGGCCCTGCTTTGGCTTTTTTGCTGTCTTTCCTGGCCATTTTTATCATTTGGTTGGATGATAATTCCTCCTAGATTAATTCAAAAAGTTTCCCATCTGCCAGGGTGAACTATCCAAAGTTTTTTTCCTGAAGAGAGGTTTTAATGATCTCAATAAAATTATAAGGCTGTGGCTCCTGTTTATAACATATTGAAAACCATTAAAAAAATTATTATGAAACTTGAACCTGCTCCAGTTATACTTATTTTGGATCTTTTTCAATGTTTATTTAAAGAATATTATGAGCCTTTCACTGTATCACTCTCTGTAGTTAAAGGACTTCAAGTTTCCTGGTATCAGGAAGCTGAAAGCTTTTGAATTGATTATTAAAATTTCTGGTCTGTGAAGCTCAAAAGATAATCAGATTAGAAGGCAAAGGAACGGTTCCAAAAATTCATTGCAATTTCTTTTCTTGATTTTCTTGATTTTTGGATGGATTCTTGAATGTCTCAAAATACTTCAAGAAATCTGAAAGATTTTTTTCAGGTTCTTTGCATACCAATCTATAATAAAGTTTTAGTGACTTCCTTTTTTTCTTTTGTTGTAGCTAGTGTAGACACACATTTTACTGTATTTTCCTCCTTTGCCACCATCTCCTTGGGATTTCCTTTGTAATGGAACTAAAATAAATCCAGCTCACCTATGATGGCCAACATAATATTTTTCATCTCTGGCAAAAGAGAAACACCCAAATCCTGCAATCTTTGGATTAGTCTTCTGTTTTAAAGCTACTAATCAATTCTACCCCCAAAATCTACACTCAATCCCCACAGGGGGGTTTTCCTGATGGAGGTGGTGTACTCTGAAATGATTCTTTTCCTCAAAAGAATCCTGAGGTTGAAATTAAAGTACATAGAATATACCCCAAACATAATTCTCAAGGATAATCCTTGTCCTTCCTCCATCTCTGCACTAACTGCACCAAATCCACCTCACTGAACCTTTGCTCCCTTATTCCCTATTTCTCCACCAATTCCTCCAGTTTTTTTCCCCATTCTCACTCCTGATACCACTCCATATCTTTCAAATCCCCCAAGTAATCCTTTTCTGGAATGAAATCAACAATTTTAGAAAAGAAATACACCTCAAAGGCTCCTCGGATTTCAACCACATTTTCAAAGTGCTCCACAATAAATGGATATTAATGGAATCAAATATTACTGTGGGATAGTCCTGCCACTGTAAGACTCCAAATGGTGCTTCCGAAAGGAACTTCTGCAGAGGGAAAAGGTGCCTTTTGGGGTTCCCTCCTGATTGTTTCAAAAATAATCAAATTAAACCAAAATCAAGTTCCAGAACCTTGTCAATAAGGAATCAATTGGAATGAATGAGTTTGATAGTAATTTTTAGCTTTGAGCAACTCTATCTAGTTCAAGGTGGTGCGTGAAAATAAGTCTCCAGGTTCCCAATGAACCCGCCCAACTCTCCATAATCAAGTGCCTGAAGGTACAAGATAGCTGGGGGTGGACCTCTCAAAGGACTCAAGAGTAGCATGGATAAATTTGTCAAATAATTTAAACCATTCCCTGCACTCATCCGCACTCCGCTTGACTGTCACAATTTTCCTTTAAATTTCACTCCTAAGTCATCTTTTTCTTTCTTTTTCCTCAGTCTATCTTGGGGATTGAGAAGAGGACGGATGTTCCTCCAATAACAAAAAGATCATCCAATCAACCTCTTTCAATATAACAATTGATCAACTCACAATCAAACTATCAACTAAAAAAACCCAATCATTCTCACTTTGACAACTCTTAACTTCAACTTTTACTTATCAAATCTTTTCTTTCTCTTATATTTTTTTTTCTTTTCTCTCCGTTTCTTATCTTTTTCTCAAAAATCTTTATCCGTCAAACCAAATGTCAAATCTTCCATATCTAGTTCATAAATAACCTGACTGGTAAGACCGTAACCCATCACCGTTGTGTCTATACTCTCAAATCTAATCTTTGACATCTCCTTCTTCTAAAAGAAACTTTCTATCTTTTTCTCAACTTTTTTTCCTTTATGCCATCAAAAATCTCCAACTTAGTCATTGTCAAAAATCAATTATAAACCTTTTGTCAGATTTTGGTTTTATTTATTGATCCCTTTGTCTTCAAAAGTTCATTCTTTGATTTCCAACTGATATCAATAATGGTTTAGCCCTCTTTGTTCTTAAACCATTTATTTTATTTCAGAAATTCAACACGGTTAAAATCCAAACATCCATCCAACTAATCTAATCCAATCTATCCATGGAGGGATCTAGCAACAATGGTTTTTGACAAATTATTCATAAAGCTGCGCTCAAAGCCGCTATTCCTTTGGATGAAAACTAATCTATATGGAAGGACAAGATGACAATGCTGCTGGACCTTAAAGGAGTCAAGGAGGCCCTAGAGGATGATTCTAAAAATCTCAACTTTAACAACAACATGGAAACCCGCGTAATTCTCCTTTCTTGTATTGATTCCGTCACTCATAACAATGAGGTCAACCCAGCCAATATCTCCTTGTCTAGGCTTCTCTGGAAAACTATCAAAGAACATTTTGCTTCCTCCCAAACCTCAACTCAAGCCGAAATGTTTAAAAAATTTCTTTACCAACAATTCAAACCCAAATCCATCAATCTTTTCATCACAGAAACCAAGATCTCCTTGAAGAAAATGGTAGATGTGGGAATCAACCTTCCAGATGAAATCCTCTCCTATCTCATTCTCTTTAAATTTCCTCCTTCTCTTCACTCTCTCCATCAACAGATTATGCATTTGGACAAGATAGTCACTATGGATCTTGTGCTTAATCATCTTGTCCAACTAGAAAATGAAACCAAGTTTAAATAAAAAGAAACAAAAATCAGCAATACAGCACTTATTTCATCTTGAACTCCCAATAAGCTGGTTCCTAGAGAACTTAGATGAAAGAAAGGATAAAAAAATCCCCAATTTCCTGATCACTTAGCTGACAAATGTTGGCATCTTCACAAGCATATGGCTCCCAATTGGTGGAAGTAATCCCAAGCAAACTGGCGGGCTCAAATCAATTCCAACCCTAAAACAAAAGAAGTTTCTCACTATGTAGCTCTTCTTACTACTTGGGTTCAAGAAATAAATCCGCTCAATCAAATCATTCTCAACTCTGGTGCTTCCTGCCATATGTTCAACTTGCCAGATTTCTTTAGTTATCTCAAAGAATGTGCTGGAAATGACTTCATAAACACTGGAAAGGACAATGCTAAACTTTCTATCAAAGGAAAAGGAACCATAAAACTCAGTTGGAAAAACTCCATAGTTACGCTCACTAACTGCTCATTTGTTCCCAACCTTGTAGTAAATTTAATCAGTCCTGGAGACTTCATCTCTTTGGAAAAATGCTTTCTCTCCACCTTTTGCAATCAATTTTCTCTCATTTCCCACTCAAAAACAGCCTTTCTTGGGATTCATCCCAGAAAATCTTTTTATCCTCAATCCTCCTTCACGCATAGGAAATAACAACAAATTTTGTCATCTTTTGCTTAAGGAACCAAATATTGATCAAATCAAACATCTTCACCAATCTTTTGGACATGCCAGTCTGTATTGTCTCAAAAACCTTATTCCTTCTATCCAAACTAATACGCTCTCAAATTTCCAATGTGAGGACTGTGTGTTCTCCAAATCACCAATCATCTTTCCAGAATTCTTCAAATCCCTCTTCAAAACCCTTTGAAAACCTTCATCTAGATTTAATTGGTCCTATTTCTCCATCTGCAAGAAACAATATGAATTACATACTTTCCGTTTGTAAGCTCTCTGATACCAGGAACCTTGCAGTCCTTTAGCTACAGAGAGTGATAAAAATGCTGGAATGATAATAATAATTATTATTCCAATAGAAAACACTTATAAGCTCAAATAAATGATATAATAAGAGCATTTGCAAGGTTTAATTGGTTTGGTAATAGATGGTGTTGAATACAGTATAAAAGAGGGGCCACAGTATTATACTACTGGGGATCTTTACAGACTAGCAACCTCTCTTCAAGGTGCCTCCTTATGCAGTTTAAGAACCTTGGAATAAATATGGGTGCCTTACAAAGGACTTATTTGACTAATGGCCGGGCTTAACAGCACAAGTGGCCTAGACAGGAAGGGAAAGACTCACTCTGAGCACTTGAACACGAAAATCCTGGAATAATTGGAAGGGTTTCAGAGCAGATGGGGTAGATTGCTTGACTAAACTTCAATGGTTGATTGGTTAATAAAGGTAAATAATACTACTATAGACTAAGTCATAAATCACTTGCTTATCTTCATATAAGCATTTGATTAACAATGAAACCGTGTCTGATTGATAATAAATAATTCCTGATAACTGATAACTGATTGGAAACAGAAGGGCAAAAAGAGCCTGTTTAAATATTCTTTTTTTGGGTGCTTGAGGGCCTCTAGAAGGGGTACTAGCCATGGGCTGAGGCTAGGGGGGCAATCAGGGCAGGATTGGCACGTCCTCAAGGTGCTGTTAGCCTGCTGGCCTTAGATCTGTCATGGAACAGTTCCTTTTTAGCTGCAGGATCTGTTAATCAATAGATTAGTCATTTTGCTGATCCTGCACTGATCCTCAATTTGTACTGTAAGTACTGGTCCAAAGTGAGCAGACGTGGATGTTTATTGATTCTCCATCCTCTGCTGATCCTGTATGTAATTTTTAATAATTTTTACAACCACTCCTTATGTAGTTTTGTGGTCTTTGAAGGTTCTGATCAACTCATTTTGTGGTAAGTCTGGATCTTTATTTAAGTTATAAAAAATACTAAAAATTGGTTAATAACTAATTTTAATTGATTTTTAAGGTTTTTGATCTATAATCCATGCTTGTCTGGTAGCTTTACATATGTAGTGTAGATCCTACTATATTGTAGCTCCTCTGAGCGGTACCTGGATGTCAAACTGATCACGGCAGGAGGCGCGGTGATCAGTCCATTCAAATGCGCGCGGGGACTGATCCGCTGCTCAGATGCGCGCGGGGGACTGTACCGCTGCGCGCGTGACTAGGTCACGGGATTACCTGCGCGGAATTCAGTTGCGCGGGAGTCCAGCGCTGTAGGGACGCGGGGCTACATGCGGGAGTTGGCGTACGCGGGAGTCCAACGCTGTAGGGACGCGGGGCTGCATGCGGAAGTTGGCGTACGCAGGAGACCAGCGCTGTAGGGACGCGGGGCTGCGTGCGGGAATTGTGACAAAACACAATTTCCTGTGTTACTCCTAAGCTACACACAACACCTGGATTTCGACTGAAATTTAGGTGTGAAACCTATACATGACATATCATGTGAAATATTAAAATGGCTAAAAGGTGCCATACTGTTGCCGTGGTCATTTACCATTTTCTATTAAATTGATTAAAAAATATAAGGAGTAAGAATTCAAGGGTGGGGTCAGTGAGTGACCCTATCTTATTTTGGGTGAGGAATCCATTTCTGCAATAATATTCATGGATTTCCTACTCCTTCATTTTATAATAATGTTATTTATTCATTTATCTTTGTTCCTTTTAATTTTGTTAATATTATTATTGTTGTTGCTTTGTCAGGTTGCTCTGTGCTAAGTAGCAGGCTGACATTCCCCCACTCCAAGATATAACTCTATCTGAAAAAGAATTTTTGGGGATTAGTGTCTTTTACTGGCTCTGTAGTTTCTCAGGTGTATAGGTCCATCTGGAATGTTGTTTTCAGGTAGCCATTCATCTTCATCAGCTGATTCTCCTTTGTATCTGACTAAGTAAAGTCTAACATCTTTTCCTTGGATCCTTTCTTTTTTATCTTTAAGGATTTTCCTAACTTTTCCTTTGTCCTTCTCAGGCTCATCTAAGACTGGTATTTCAGGTGAAGGGGTCTTTTCACCTTCTCTGGGATGGTAGTGTTTTACAAGGCTAACTGGGAAGACTGGGTGTTTCCTAGAGAGTTCATTACTGAGGATGACTTCTACGGCATTCTTACCATGGAGTTTCTTGATAGTGAAAGGCCCAAAAAAGGCAGGTCTGAGTTTTCTGTTCCCAGCCAAGTTATTGAAATTGGCGGTTGAAATTAGAACTTGATCTCCTATTCTGAAATCAGGTTCTTTGTGAGTTTTATCCCACCTCTGTTGGTTGTATTCAACAGCATCTTGTACACACTTAGCAGCGTGCTTGTTTGCCATATCTATCATGTTTTTGAAGTCCAGTGATGTTGGATGGATATTAGTCAACTCCTGATTGAGGTTATCTTTGGGCAATTTGGGGATCCATCCTCTTTCCAGTACGTAAGGAGCTTCTTTGGTAGTAGAGTGTTTACTACTGTTATAGGCCATTTCTAGTGCAAGTAAAAGGCTAACCCAGTCATGGCAATATCCATCTGTATTTTTGTACTCCATCCCAAAGCAACAGAACCTTCTGAGGATATTCTCTAGAGTCTGGATCATTCTTTCAGCTAATCCATCTGTCTAAGGGTGATATGCGGTGGAAAAGGCTAAGGTATTTCCTAACATATCATGGAGGTTTCTCCAGAATTCAGACGTGAATTTGGGGTCTCTATCACTGATAATAATTTTAGGAATTCCTACATCAGCAATTAGTCTGTTCCAGAAGAGTAAGGCTACTTCCATAGCTGTGTCTTCCTTATGGTTAGGTAGAAACTTGGCTTTCTTAGAAAATCTGTCTACAATAACCAGGAATGAGTTGTAAGAGTAAGCTCCTCCAGGGGGCAGTCCTGTTACAAAGTCCATGTTGATAACTTCCCATCTTTTCCTGGGCTCAGCTATCCTTTGGAGTAGTACAAACCTTTTCCCAGTGGTCCTGTTGGACTTCTGACAGATTTCACAGCTTGAAACATACTTGATAGTGGAGTTTCTCCAGTTGATCCACCAGGCAGTCTGCTTTACTTTATCTAGGGTTCTATCAGTAGACAGGTGACCCGAAGAGCAATTATCATGACATTCAGCTAAAACAAGTTTGATATGCTCTTCTTTGGTCAAGACTATAACACTAGAGTGTTTATGCCGGTAATATACTAGCCCATCCCACAGTGTGAATCTTCCTTCTTTATAGGACTTCAGCAGGGGTTCAGGTAAACTGTTTATGAGTTCAGATGGAGGTGAAGTACTTTCTATGATGTTAATCAAAGTGATGAAACTTGAGTTGAATTTCAGGATAACCAGAATAAATAAGGACCAGGCGCAAGAGTTGAGAGTTGACAGATGACAACTTTGATAGGACTAGGAGGTAGCTGAAGACTATAGCATAACAGGGAGAATCTGGAGAAGGCTGGTCTAAAGAATAGAATAAGAAGATGAGTTTGAAAGCAAAGTACAGGAAGAAATTGAAAATGAAAAAGAATGTGAAGTTCAATGTCTCACCAAATAAGGTAAGGACTGAAGTAGATTAGTTGATCATCGACGATGAGGTTTTTTGATGAGAGTCAATGGGCAAAGAAGTTTATAGGTTGAATGAAAAGAGGTACGAAGAAAGAGGAGAGAAAAGAAATAGGTGGAAGAGAGGAGCGGACAGAGAAGAAGCGATGGAGGTAATTGATGGGAGCGGAATAGTTGATGGGAGTGGAAATGAAGTGATAGAGAAGAGATGATGGGGAAAATTAAGAGTCGAAAGACACGTGTAAAAAGAGAATGATGAAAGAATTGGGCAATTTGGGTAGCGGAGCGGGTTATCCGGATTGAGAAGAATGGAGGGCGGAGCGCCTCTGAGTCCACTATTCCAACACGCCAGGTTATTTGGTGAGATGAGAGAACAAAGTTATGAGTAACAGGATTTGATGAGAAGAGACAGCAAAGCAGCTGAAGACGCTTTGGTGAGCGAATCGGCAGTCATGTTTGAGGAGCTGATAAGATGAACTTGAATCGAGTTATTGTTGAAAAGATCTCTAATGAACTTGACTTTAATGTTGAGATGCTTGGTTTTAGAATTAGATCCAAAGTTTTTTATTTTATCCAAAAGGCCCTTGTTGTCAATATGGAAACGGGAAGGAAGAATGTTCCCCTCGCCCCATAGTTCTTGGAACACGTTGAAAAGCCATTGATTCTCCTGTACGCCATTGGAAAGGGCACTCAGTTTGGATTCCGTGGAGGACATGGTGATGTTCCTTTGTTTTTTGCTGCTCCACATGATAGGGCAACCCTTCCGGAAGCAGATGGAACCGCTTTGGGAGGTACAATCATCCAAGTCGTTTCCCCAAGTGGCGTCTGTGTAGAACATCAGCTGGTTGGGAGCATTGGTGTCAGGTGATAGTTTCAAGCGTAGATTGATGGACCCTTTAAGATATTTCCAGCAATGGATCACTTCCTTCCAGTGGCTGAGACCGGGCCGGTGGTTGAAGCAAGAAAAGATGGAGATGGCAGCCGCTAAGTCGGGTTGACTGCGAAAGGCAGAGTAATTAAGCATTCCGGTGTAGGTGCGGTAATTGAAATTTAGCTTGGAGAATTCTTTGGCGTCTTGATCGGTGGCAGGAGTAAGTTGGACATTGGGAGTCAGTGGAGTGATTACAGGCTTAGATTCTTGGAGATTTAGTAGATCCAGTCCTTTTTCAATGAGGGCCCGTTGTGACAACAAACATCCGGACTTGTCTATTTGAATATCCATACCAAGAAGAGAGTCAGGTTCATGAGCAGAGGAGTCAGGAAATTGAGAAAGAAAAGCAGACTGAAAGGTATCCACATCCCCAGCGACGACTAGATCGTCCACATGGAAGAATAGGAAAGATCGGTTTGATTTTTGAATAAAGAGACAGGCGTCTGAAGTGGATTGTTTGTAATTGATTGTTTGCAACCAGTCGGTCAGATTGTTGTGCCAATTGAGCGGAGCCTGAAGGAGACCGTACAACAATTGTTTTAGCTTGAGAAATTTGCTGGTTCTGTGCGATTCTTTAGGAGTTCTTATAAATATGTCTTTGTTGAGAGGAGCAAACAAAAACGCGCTCTTGACGTCAAATTGGCGAATCTCTAGATTACGTTCCAGATCAAATGTCAGAAGAACTAGTAGGGAAGAATATTCTCCGGTAGGAGCAAAGGTGTCACCAAAGTCCACACCAGGAGTTTTTTTAAATCCTTGTATACATAGTCTTGCTTTAGTTTTTGCTTGAGCTGATTTGGTGGCCGGCTTGTCGCGTATGGCCCAGGTGGTCGTTAAATATCTGTCAGGAGTCTTGGAATAGTCCTCCCATACATCATGATCTTTGATATTTTGGAGCTCAATTTTCTTGGCTTGAAGTATGTTTTCATCTTTTGAGCATTTGGACTTATAGCTATACTTAGCGGGCTTGACTTGCAAGGTCCTTTCCCTAAGAACTTGACCAACAACAGGAGGAGTCTCTAGAGTCTTGGCGGGAGGGTTCTCTTCTAAGACGGATTCATTGACATCCTCATTTTCCTGAGGAGGATCATCGAGAGCGGAGGCTTTGTCATCAGATCTATCGGACGGGAGACCAGATGGAGTTTTGTCAATAGGAATGGTTGGAAAATCAATTCCAGAGCTGGAGGGTTGAGTATCTGGATCTTGCTGGAAGTTGAGAAAGGTGACGCTTTTAGTATCCAGAATTTTTCCTGAATTAGTGAGAATTTTGTATGAAAGTAGATCAGGATTAAATCCTATGAGTCTTCCTTTCTCGCCAGGTGGACTAACTTTACCTCTCAAGTTTTTTGGTTGAAGCAAATAAGAGACCGGATTACCGAGTGGTCTAAAAAATGAGAGAGGTATTGAGCGGCCCTTAAAAAGTTCATATGGAGATTTTCGGTATTTGAAGGAGGGAATTTGGTTTATAGTGAGTGTGGAAGTATAACACACAATGTCCCAAAGGTTGGTAGGCAAACCCAAGTCATGAAGAATGGTCCTCATGGAGTCCAGAATGGTTCTGTTAAAACGTTCAGCCAATCCATTTTGCTGAGGAGTGTAAGGATCAGCCGTTCTATGCTTGATTTTGTTTTCAAAACAGAAATCAGCCATTCTTTTGTTCACAAATTTGGTCCCTCTGTCTGAATGAATGACTGTCAGATAATACCCAAAGTGTTTAGCCTCCAGATTGATACAGTTAACAATGCCGTTACTAATAAAATCCTTGGATTTAACAGGTAGAGCTGAGCAGTACCGGGAAAACGAGTTGACGATAGTGATGATGTATTTGTTACCATTGGACGAAGAAGGAAGAGGGCCAATTGTATCAAGATGGAGTTCTTCAAATGCCCGTTTGGCTCGAGAGTGACAATCGTGGAAGGATGCTTTAGTTATCTTTGACAATGCGCATGACTCACATGCAGTTTTGGGTTTAACAGGAATGTTCAACTTTTGACGAATTCGGTGAGAGCTCACGTGTCCTAGAGACTTATGGAGTAGTTTGGCTGACAATAGATGGGATGATAAGCATGGTGATATAAATTGCAGATAGGGAATACCATTGTAGTAGAAACCCTTTACTATAGAGCAGTCATCCTTGAGAATGGAGACAATGTGTGGTAGGAAGATGACATGGTAGTTCATACTTAGCAATCGATGGACAGAGAGGAGGTTGGCGACAATGTTAGGAACATAAAGAACATCCGTGAGGATAATAGTAGCTTCGTCCATTTTCAGAGATATGGTCCCTTTTCCTTCCACTGATAAGGTTCCATTTCCACAGCTAGTATTTATTGAGCCTTGGTGGACAAGGTCTAAGTGCATGAATAGGTCCTTGTTAGCAACCATATGGTGGGAGGATCCGGAGTCCAGGACAAATAGAAAGGATTTAGTTTTCAGAGTGTTAGACAAAAGGCTAACAGGTTCATTGTGTTTGGTTCCGGAAGGCTTGGGTTGGAGGTGAGGATATAGCATCCAACACTTGCTCTTGGGATGATTGGCTAGGGTATTGTGCTTCCGCGGCTTGCATTTTCCAGACGCTTTGGTGAACAGAGAGAGAGTAGATCCAGGGGAAGCTGACTGATTTGACATTCTTTGCTCATTAAGATGAATCCTAAGATGATCTAAAAATGCATCAGGAGTGATTTCGAATTCCACTCTGGAGTGAGTTATTGATTGATGGATGCTGTTCATGGCCGGAGTAGAAGGAAGTTTGTCTAAGACCATGTAAGCGAGTACTTTGGTTGGAAGCAAAATGCAAATCTCCTGTAAACAAGTTAGACCCATTTTAATATCAGTAATAAACTGTTGTATGTTTGACTCGTCAAAAGAGATAGAAGTGAAGCTTTTATAGACCCGGGCTTGGTTGGCGGGTTTAGAGGATACGAAGTGTTTGAGAAGATTGGACCAAATGAGTTTGGCGTCTTCTTTGTTTTCAAAGTTGATAATGTTGGAATGAACTGCAGGTGAAAGTTTGGAGATAATAATAGAGGTCAAGATTGTTTTGTCTTCCTTAGGGAGGGGTTTCATTCCTGTCATAGAGTCCTTAAGATTAGCCAGGTTAAGTAATGCTTGCATCCAAGTTCTCCAGATTGTAAAGTTTTCTTCAGATAGTAGAGGAATAGCCTCTATTGTAGTTTTTAGAATTGTGGGATTAATTTCATCCATGTTGAGCGTCTGGTCCTTTCAGAGATGGTAGTAAAGGTTATTGACCGGTAAGCACGTTTCAACTGTTAATCGTGATGAAACTTGAGTTGAATTTCAGGATAAACAGAAGAAATAAGGACCAGGCGCAAGAGTTGAGAGTTGACAGATGACAACTTTGATAGGACTAGGAGGTAGCTGAAGACAATAGCATAACAGGGAGAATCTGGAGAAGGCTGATCTAAAGAATAGAATAAGAAGATGAGTTTAAAAGCAAAGTACAGAAAGAAATTGAAAATGAAAAAGAATGTGAAGTTCGATGTCTCACCAAATAAGGTAAGGACTGAAGTAGATTAGTTGATCATCGACAATGAGGTTTTTTGATGAGAGTCAATGGGCAAAGAAGTTTATAGGTTGAATGAAAAGAGGTACGAAGAAAGAGGAGAGAAAAGAAATAGGTGGAAGAGAGGAGCAGACAGAGAAGAAGCGATGGAGGTAATTGATGGGAGCGGAATAGTTGATGGGAGTGGAAATGAAGTGATAGAGAAGAGATGATGGGGAAAATTAAGAGTCAAAAGACACGTGTAAAAAGAGAATGATGAAAGAATCGGGAAATTCGGGTAGCGGAGCGGGTTATCCGGATTGAGAAGAATGGGGGGCGGAGCGCCTCTGAGTCCACTATTCCAACACAAAGTCTTCATGCCAGAGTTTTATGCTTCTCTGATGGAGCTGAACAGTGATTCATCTAGTTCACATATGTGAATTCCTATGATGGGGGCTTCAAGATTAAACAGGTTAATGTTTAGTATAGGAAATATATCATGATCTTCTGGGTCATGAGCAGGATTGCTAGTATCATTTGGTAGAGCATTTCTGCTAAGACTGTCAGCATTCTGATGTTTAACTCCAGCTTGGTGGACTATAGTCATCTGACCTCTGTACTGTTGTATGGCTATCTGCCATCTTAACATATGCCTGCTAGGAGTTCTCATGTTCATGAGAGTTCTAAATGCATTGCAATCAGTGATCACCACGAAATTTGTACCTTCCAAATAATAGTGGAGTTTTTCTAAGGCCCATACTAGAGCAGGGTATTCCATTTGGCTGGCACCATATCTCTTTTCAGTATCTTTGACTTGTCTAGATATGAAGAGTATAGGTTTCTCTACTGGTTTATCCTCTTCTATTACTTGTTGGTGTAATGCAGCTCCTAATCCTTCCATGCTAGCATCTATGTAAAGTTTGAAAGGTTTAGAATAATCTGGTTGTATCAACACTGGGGCAGTAGTCATAGCTACTTTGAGTTCCTCATAATTCTTCATTCTTTCATGAGTCATTTTGAACAAAGTGTTGTTGTTGCAGATCTCATATAAACACTTGGTGAGGTTAGCAAATTTAGGTATGTACTTCCTGTAATAGCTGCAGAAGCTTATAAAGGATAAGAGTTCCGTTTTGTTCTGGGGCATAGGTCTGTTCATTACTGCTGCTATCTTACTTTGGTCAGCAGTTAAAGTGAGTCCAGAAACAATGTTTCCTAGAGCTTTGAGTTCTCCGTATCCAAAGTTGCACTTTTTCATAGATACTTTTAATACTACTGTGGCAATTGTTTTAAGCACTAGCCTTACTTTATCCATGTGAGTATCCCAATCGTCTGAAAAAATGATAACATCATCTATGTATACCATCATCCAACCTTGCCTGATGAACATTCCTAAGACTGTATCCATCATTCTTTGGAAGTGGGAAGGAGCATTTTTAATACCAAAGGGAATTCTGAGATACTCATATATGCCTAAATGACATATAATTCTCATAAATTTCCTACTATCCGGACTGATAGGTATTTGGTGAAAGCCTTTCAACATGTCCATAGTAGTAATGAACTTAGCTTTAGAAATATTATGTAGAGCGTGGTCAATCCTTGGGATAGGATAATAGTAAGCTTGGGTGTAGTTGTTGAGCATTATAAAGTCTCCAACCATCCTAGACTTATCATTGTGCCAGGCTATTATCACGGGGGTAGTTATGTCTACTTGCTCATTATGCCCTAATTTCCTTAAGACTTGTAAGTCCACTAGTTCTTGGATGTGGCTTTCTAGAGCAGTCCTAGATTTTGGACTAGAAGGGTAAGCTGGTCTCCTGAGGTTAGGAGGGTAAGGAGGCTTAATAGTCAAAGTTAAGACCATATCATGACCTTTAATATTACCAATGGGATGGTCTTTAGTGCAAAAAGCATTCTGGTTCTCAAAGCATGCTTGGAGAATATCTCTTTTCTGGTTTTCACTAAGCTGGGAATTCAAGGAAACTTGGGAAAAGTATTCCTGGTTAAAAGTTTCTAAGTTTCTCTCATAAGTGGAATCAGTAGCTTTAGCATTGACATGGCATATTTGGAACTTCTTGTTCCAATCTCCTCCTATAGTGAAATATCTCCCTTTACTCTGGAAAACATCTATCCCGTACAGGCAAAGAGAATCGTTTCCTATAATAAAATAATCACAGACTCCATTTTGAATTCCTACAAATTCAATCTTTATCTTGATTGATCCTTTAGAGTGGGGGAGTACAATTTCTGTTGGCCATACTCCAATAGCATTGAGAGGTGAGTTACAGCTGCTGAACTTAGCTCAAGGTACAGGTAGTAAGTTTTTCATCCAGTTGGAATCCTGTTTATCTAAGTAGTCAGTTCCAACACAAGAGCAGAAGGCTCCACTGTCTAGAAGTAATTTTACGGGGGAACCTTGTATCAAGCCAGTGGCATAACAAGTTTTACCACCGGTGTAACCTTTTCCAATAGAAGGTTAAAGTGTTAAGGTCTTGGCTTCAGAAACATGTTGGATTTTCATTTTTTGTGTCCATTTTTGAGGCAAATTGCTATCTTCATTAACAGGGTTAATATCTAGGGAAGATTCTATGTTACCTTTGATGACATTAATGGGATTAGTGATCATTAGGTCACACTCAGAGATGGAACCATCAGTGTCATCTAGTTGGGGGTCAGGATTAGTTTCATCCTCTTCTCCTTCAATAGGATTAATCTTTCTCCTGGGTAAAGGACAGTCAGGTCTTACATGCCCTGTTTGGTTGCAATTCCAACATGTCTTTGCTTTGGTTACCAAAGTATTCTTGGCTTCTGAGTTGATAGGTAGAGGTTCTTTATTCTTAATATTATATTCTTCCTTATTCCTAGTAGTTGGTTCTCTGGGTTTATTAAGCCTTTTGTCTAAGCCATTCATGTCAATAGTTTCTTCTAATACTCCTACGAGAGTGGAAAGGTCAGAGTTCATGGGCATTCTGCATCTTACGCTATGGTTAAGTTGTCCTGGACATAGGTTGAGGAGTCTTTCATTGACTTCTTCTTTATCAGCATTTGGGTAGAAGCAGTCTAGTCTTCTCTCCTGGTCAAGGCACCATTTGTGAGGTTTGTCCTTAGATGGATCAAACAAAGAAGTTTCAAAAGTCTTCATCATTTTTCTTTTCCAAATTCTGGTACCAAATTGTTCCTCAATCAAGTCTTTCCACAAATTCCATGACAAAGATCCTACCTCTTCTCTCTTATTGATGAACCAGTCAAGGGCTACTCCTTCAAACAGTCTAGGTAGTCTTCCTACGGCTATGTTATCAGGAAGTTCATAAGAGGCCAGAGTATAGTCAATAAACTTAATAAAACTGACATGATTTTATTCTCCTTCTCCTGAGAATTTAGGCCACTCAGTGATAGGGGGAAGTAATTTTAATGCTTGTTCTACTTCAGGAGTGGGACTAGGCCTGAAAGATTCATGCCTGGTTGGTCTTAGTCTAGAAGGTAGTTGGGGATTTCTGTAGTACCTGGAAGGTCTGATTTCATCAGAGTCTGCAATGGGTTGCGATAAGTTTATCTTTAGATCTCTGAGATCATTCTTAATCATACCTAATTCCAGGTCAAGTTTGTTACTTAATGAATCAATTTTATTAATAATATGAGTAGGTGAAGTTTGGTCTGTTTTATTAATACCTTCTTTGATTTGTTCAATAGATAGAAGAATTTCTTCTTGGATAGCTGAAGTATTGTTTTCTAGGTAATTCATTAGTTCTCCCTTACTCAAACTAATGCTGTCTCTTATTTGTTTTACCTCTAACTCATTGATTTTGATCAATTTGGATTGGGATTGCATGACTTTAAAAAAATTGGTATTTACTTTATCCAATTGCTCATATACTTTATCAAAACATTTTCCAATGATATCAAAGTTATGAGAAACATTTATGGAAAACAAGTTGAAAGTTTCTACGTCTAATTGTGGTACACTTTCTTCCATTTTCTTGCCAAAGATATTATATTGTCCCACTCTTTGGGACTCTTTAATTTCTGATGGGCTATAGATCTCTTCTTCCTGTTGTTGTTGTTTCCTATTAAGGAAACTAATTGGTCCCAAGGATTCCAATTCTGTACGTAACCTTCTACTTCTCTCTTGGGAATCAATTTTTGGAGGGTTATTAGAGTCTTCTTTGCCAAAGATATGGCTTTTCTCATACCCTGCTGGTCTTCCTGGGTCTGAGTCTGTTTGAACAGTTCCCAATGACCCACGTGTTCTTTCACCAATACCTTTATTTTGTCCTCCTTGGAGGAGTCCAGCTGGGGTGGCGTATGTGGAACGTTATCCTCCTGGGATATCACGTTCAACAAGGGAAGGCTCTCCAACGGTGAGTTGGTCGAGTCGGCGGCCGCGGTTGTTGTCACGGTCGCTCGGATCGGAGCGATCACTGGCTTGATCCGCATTGCCTTTGCGACTGGCATCCTTGAACACACGGGTTCCTCCGGGAAAAGATCCATATGACGGGGCGCGTCCACTGGCGCGGGTGTTGCGTCTGTTTTGATGCATGTTAAAGATTATGTAAGTTTTTGTCAAAACTTTGTAAAAAAATCAAAAAATAATAATTTTTTTTTGAGTAGTTTTGGTTTATATATTTTTTTTTTTTTTTCAAAAAAAAAAAATATATGTCTTACTTATATGAAGGTTTAAAGGTACTAAGTCCTTGTTTGGGTCAGAACCATCCTTGGAGGGTATTCCAACGGGATCTGAGTGGGTTCCAATCAAATCTTGGGTCAAATCCAAGGGTCCACAGTCTGGGACATCCTCTAAGAGGTCTTGGTCAATAAGATCACCAAAGACAAAGTCCACTAGAAAGGATAAAAAAAATAAAAAAATAAAAGTTATATATTTACTTATTTTTATAATAATTTTTTTCATAATTTTCGAGTTTTTTGTGATTTTTTATAAAAAAAATAATAAAAAGGAGATCAAAGCTCACTTTTATAATTTGGATACCGTCTCTTAAAAGCAGAAAGCTTTCTTTGATAGATTTCCACTCTTTGTGCTGTCTTAACAAGGAGTTAAAATCAATAATTCTTTCTAAATCTTGTTCCTTTTCTTTTAAGATTTGTTGTCTATAATAAAGAAGTCTCTCTTGTTTATGTTCAGGAGTTATAACAACAGGCACAAAGTTACGTAATTTTTCTTCTTTTTTCTGTTTAAGAAGATTTAAATAATAATTGATCAATTCTCCGTTGGTTTTTAAATCCACTGGATAAATCAAAAGATAAAGATAAATAATAAGTATTTCTACTTATATATATAATTTTTTTTTTCATATAAATAACTGGTCCAGGAGATAATTAATTAAACAATTAATTATTGAGGATATTTCCCGGCCAGACACCCAGTTGTCAGCTCTCTGATACCAGGAACCTTGCAGTCCTTTAGCTACAGAGAGTGATAAAAATGCTGGAATGATAATAATAATTATTATTCCAATAGTAAACACTCAGAAGCTCAAATAAATGATATAATAAGAGCAGTTGCAAGGTTTAGTGGGTTTGGTAATAAAAGGTTTTCAATATAATATAAAAAAGGGGCCACAGTATTATAATAATGGGGATCTTTAAAGACTAGCAACCTCTCTTCAAGGGGCCTCCTTAGGCAGTTTAAGAACCTTGGAATAAATATGGGTGCATTAGAAAGGACTTATTCCACTAATGTCAGGGCTTAACAGCACAAGTGGCCTAGACAGGAAGGGAAACACTCACTCTGAGCACTTGACCACGAAAATCCTGGAATAATTGGAAGGGTTTCAGAGCAGATGGTGTAGATTGCTTGACAAAAATTCAATGGTTGATTGGTTAATAAAGGTAAATAATACTACTATAGACTAAGTCATAAATCACTTGCTTATCTTCATATAAGCATTTGATTAACAATGAAACCGTGTCTGATTGATAATAAATAATTCCTGATAACTGATAACTGATTGGAAACAGAAGGGCAAAAAGAGCCTGTTTAAATATTCTTTTTTTGGGTGCTTGAGGGCCTCTAGAAGGGGTACTAGCCATGGGCTGAGGCTAGGGGGGCAATCAGGGCAAGATTGGCACTTCCTCAAAGTGCTGTTAGCATGCTGGCCTTAGATCTGTCATGGAACAGTTCCTTTTTAGCTGCAGGATCTTTTCATCAATAGATTAGTCATTTTGCTGATCCTGCACTGATCCTCAATTTGTACTGTAAGTACTGGTCCAAAGTGAGCAGACGTGGATGTTTATTGATTTTCCATCCTCTGCTGATCCTGTATGTAATTTTTAATAATTTTTACAACCACTCCTTATGTAGTTTTGTGGTCTTTGAAGGTTCTGATCAACTCATTTTGTGGTAAGTCTGGATCTTTATTTAAGTAATAAAAAATACTAAAAATTGGTTAATAACTAATTTTAATTTATTTTTAAGGTTTTTGAACTATAATCCATGCTTGTGTGGTAGCTTTACATATGTAGTGTAGATCCTACTATATTGTAGCTCCTCTGAGCGGTACCTGGATGTCAAACTGATCACGGCAGGAGGCGCGGGGATCAGTCCATTCAAATGCGCGTGGGGACTGATCCGCTGCTCAGATGCGCGCGGGGGACTGTACCACTGCGCGCGTGAATAGGTAACCGGATTACCTGCACGGGAGTCCAGCGCTGTAGGGACGCGGGGCTGTGTGCGGGAGTTGGCGTACGCGGAAGTCCAACGCAGTAGGGACGCAGGTCTGCGTGCAGGAGTTTGTGTACGCGGGAGACCAGCGCTGTGGGGACGCGGGGCTGCGTGCGGGAATTGTAACAAAACACAATTTCCCGTGTAACTCCTAAAATACACACAACACCTGGATTTTGACTGAAATTTAGGTGTGAAAACTATACATGACATATCATGTGAAATATTAAAATGGCTAAAAGGTGCCATACTGGTGCCGTGGTCATTTACCATTTTCTATTAAATTGATTAAAAAATATAAGGAGTAAGAATTCAAGGGTGGAGTCAGTGAGTGACCCTACCTTATTTTGGGTGGGAAATCCATTTCTGCAATAAGATTTATGGATTTCCTACTCCTTCATTTTATAATAATTTTATTTATTCATTTATCTTTGTTCCTTTTAATTTTGTTAATATTATTATTGTTGTTGCTTTGTCAGGTTTCTCTGTGCTAAGTAGCAGGCTGACATTCCCCCACTCCAAGATATGACTACGTGGGGGCGGTCAAATCCCCTCACCAGGGGCCCTGGGGGTCAATACCCCCAGGGCGTTGTCAAGTAAGTTGGCCTGGGAGGTGATCAGGTCCCCCCAGGCCCATTGCTCCTCCCCCTTGGTAAAGGGGGGGGAGAGCGCCCCTGTCCTCCTTGGTTGCCTCAACCAATCAATGGTGGGGGGGTGATGAATTCCCCCCCACCTGCCAGTCGCTACCCTTGCGGCGGGTGCCTCCACCTCCTTGGGCAAGGGGGTGGTCAGATCCCCCCGGCCCCGACCAACCACACTGTAGCAGTTGGTTGCGGGCTGGGCTGGTTCAACCTAGCCAGCTCTCCCCCATCCCCCTTGCAACGGCAAGTGAGGGGAGGGGGAGCAAGCTGGGGCCGCAAGCCCCGGCTCAGTGGCGCTGGTTGCCTAGCACAACCAGCCAGGCGCAGGATCCCTTGGCCACGCGACAGCCCCAGGCGGGCTGTTGCGCCCCGCATGGGCCCTACTGAGAAACACAGGCGGCCCCAAGCGGGCTGTAACAAGGGCAGCGGCCCAGATGGGCCGCCCCAAGCCCAAATTGTGAGAATTACATACTTTGGCGGGCCAGCCTGTCTGGCCAAGTATGTCCATAATAAAGCTTGGGCCCTTTTTTGCCCAAAAAAGCCCACCTGGCTTGGGTGGCCCATCCACCCTGGAGGGCCCATGAGGTCCAGTGTACCAAACGTGTTTTGGCACCCAAATGCCCAAAACCAATAACAACCACATAGGACCACGTAGCCCACGTGATGTCCAATGGGCCATGGAGGCCCATTTTTGCATCCAATTTGGATTACACACTCCTATGCACATTACCTGAGTGCATCCGCATTTTAACACACCCCTTAATCCAAAAGGGATGCCATACGCATACTAGACACAAAACCTTCACATTTTTTCCTATCCAACGCCTTTGTTAAGATATCCGCAATCATTTCCCCAGTAGGCATGTACCTTAACACCATCTCTTTGCAGTTAACTGCATCCTGTATATATTTATAATGAACATCAATATGTTTAATTCTAGAATGGAACACTTGATTTTCTGCCAACGCAATGGCACTCTGGTTATCAGAATACAACAATGCAAACCCTTGTGGTTTATGAGTATGCTCTAAGACCTTTCTCAACCATTTTTCTTCCTGTGAAGCTGACAAGTACGCTCTGTACTCTGCTTCTGTTTCCAAAAGACTTATTGCTGACACCTTTTTTTACATCCAAGACACTAGATTCTTTCCTAAGAAGAATACAAAACCACTTGTTGATTCCCTAGTTTTACCATCTGCCCAACTCACATCAGAATTACCAACCAAGTCAAATTTTTATGAATTTGAAAACTGCAGTCCCAGACTGCTTGTTCCTTTAAGATACCTCATAACTCTTTTAAAAGCTGACCAATGCCTCATGCATGGTTTCTCTAAGTGTTGTGACAGAATCCCAATTGCATAAGTAATATCAGGCCTTGTACACTGCCCCAAATAATTCAAAGATCCAATAGCTGATCTATAATCATTCCCGGATTGAAAAAACTCTAGATGCTCTTCATCTGTAGAATTTTCAAACCAAATGTTAGACTGCATTGGAGTTACAAACTCCTTTGCATCTTCGAAGCCATACTGCTTAAGTAGAGCTGACACATAATGGTTCTGATCCAACCTGATCCCATTCTTGCTCTTACTAAATTTCATTCCCAGCACCTGCTGTGCAAGACCAAGATCTTTTATCTTGAACTCCTTTTTGAGTGTCTCCATGACTCTCTCCTTACCATTCCCAATAATTACAATTTCATCAACCCATACAAACAAAATTTAATCCTTTCTCACAAAGAGACAAGGGTCAGCCAAACTTTTTTTAATACCAATATCTATCAATTTCATGCTCATAGTATTATACCATGACCTAGCTGATTACTTCAATCCATACAGGGATCTACACAGCCTGAGGACATACTCCGCTTTATCTGCTGAGAGTAAACTTCTCACACAGATTTTCTTCATAGTTTCTGGATTGTTCTCAACCAGCCATTCCTTGAAACCATCAGGAATTGAAATATAAACAGTCTCTTCCTATCCAAGTTTTGCATTCAAGTATGCAGTCACAAAATCAGCCTGTCTGATCTCTTCACCCAACTCCACTGCCAAAGGAATGATGTACCTGAAGGTGGAAAGCCTTCCAGTTGGCAAGAAAGTCTCCTGGTAATCAATACCCTCTCTCTTTTTGAAGCCCTGTGCAACGCGTCTAGCCTTGAACCTCTTCAAAACTCCATTAGTATCAAACTTCTTTGTTAACACTAATCTAGACCTAACAATGGTCTTTCCTTTTGGAACTAAATCCTGCTTAACCACTTCAGACACACTATTATTCTCTAGAGAATCAAATTCCTCAAAAATAGCTGTCTTCCAATTGGCTCTCTCATCAGAATTCATAGCTTGGCCAAAGCTATTTGGGTTAACTCTATTACCCGTTTCTGAACTCAACTGTAGAATCTCACTAAGCATACACTTTTCCTGAAGTGTATCTTCCTCATATTCTGCAGAAGCATAATGGGACTTCTGTTCCCCATACCTATCAACAGGCATTCTCAGCCTGCCACTCCTTCTAACTGGAGGTGGAGGCTCATCAGGTTCTGATTCCACAGACTCCCCTGAAGTGCGTACTGAACCCTCCTGTGGCACGTCTGCCACCTCAATATCATCACTAATGATATTCTCTCCAGCCTCTGCTGGGGAAATAGGCTCCAATGCTATTTCCTGCTGTGATTCCTGAACAGCACTAGGTTCACCCCTGTTGAGTGGAAAGGCACTTTCTTCAAATTTTACATCCCTACTACGGATAACCTTTCTTTTCCCTGGACAATAAATCCTGTATGACTTACTTATTAAGTCATAGCCCACAAGTGCCCCTGTTCTGGCTCAAGGATCTAACTTTCCAACCATCTAATTATGGTGGACACTATAATACACCAAGCAACCAATTGTTCTTAGGTGTGATGTTTTGGGGTACAACATCCAAAACTGATAATGAGGACACTTCCCATTAAAACTTACAATTTTGTGCAACAGACACACTGGGCACACCAACTCAGCCCATAAAAACTTTGGTAGACCAGATTGAGCCATAATAGTTCTGACTTTGTCCAATAAAGTCCTATTCATACTCTCAACTATTCCATTGTTTTGTGGAGTACTAGCAGTAATAACTATATGAGTGATACCATAATCATTCAATAGTTTCTCAAAATCTTTACTCACAAACTCACACCCTACATCAGTAATAACCCTCTTGATCTCCCTCATCAAACCATTCTGTTTCCAGACTTTGAAGATTACTGAAACCTCCTCTGTGGTTTGATCCTTTGATCTTATTGGTTTTACCCAAACAAAATTAGTTGCTGTATCAACCAAATTTATGAAGTATCTTTCCCCTCCAAGAGACACTGGTGTAAATGGCCCTGCCAAATCAATGGAGAATTCCTCTCTAGTAACTTCTGTGTGGTCTCTACTCTTTGAGAAAACATTCCTGGTCTTGGCCCCTAAGGTACAACTATCACAGTTGCTGTCCTTTACCTTATGGCCACTTCTATTGGGAGCAAAAATGATCAGAGCTAAAATCTTGAACAAGTCAGCACAGAGCAAATTATTCCAAACTTGTCCACTCAGGATAGTTTTCCCATTCAAATCAATAAAAAACTTATCTTCTTTAAGATAACAAATCTGGAAACAATTTTTCCAGAGCACTCCAAGAGACACAAGGTTATAGGGCAAATCTGGTACATAGAACACTTTCTTCAAAAATTATTTTGAAAACCATGTGATTTGCAAGAATAACTTTTCCAATCCCCTTAATCTTCATTTTTCTTCCTTTTTGGCAAATATTAACAACACCATCAAAATCTCTAATATTTGAAAAAAAAATTGGCTCAAAAAACATGTGGTCTGTACAACCAGAATCAATCAAAACATAAACATCCTCCTTCAACAACCCTCCTGTAAGGAATTATGAATTATCAGCTACTGATAAGTTCTCATTTTAAAGGTTAAGATTAAATACTTCATAATCAATCAAGTCCATCTCTTGATCCTCTTTGATTGTAGCCTTCTTGTTGGGGACTTGTTCCACAACAGCTTGTTCCATTGGAACATCCACTGCCACCATAGCAACATTTTCCATGATAAGGTTGACCTCTTTGTCTTCCTTTTCAATTTCCTTGGATTTCTTCCTCTTCTTGGCCTCCTTTCAATCCTTTGCATAGTGCACCTTCTTCTGACAATTATGACACAAGACCTTTGATAAATCCTTTTGGGCCTTTGCCTTCTTCCCAGATTTTCCTGTCTTTCCCACCAGAGAAGTTCCTGTGCTCTCCTTCATCTTGAATTGAAGATCATTCTTTTCAATCCTTCTAAGCACATCCTCTTCTCCTGGAAGGCAATCCAACTGAGATATGATCCTGACCAAGGACTCATATTTGTTTGGCAGCTTTTGAATAATTAAGAGTGACAAACACTCAGGATCCATGTTCACCCCAGATGACTTGAACTTAGCAATACTAGATCTAGCTTCCCCCACAAATTGTTTAAAGTTGCCAAATTTCAACGTAAACAATCTATTGAAAGCAATCTCCTTTTGATGAGCAGAGTCACCAGCATACTTTGTTTTGAGAATATTCCATAAAACACTCCCCTTCCTCTTATTTTCCTCCAACAGAGTATCAGCAACTCATGTTACATGATGCTCATCCAAGTGTCTAAGGATAAGATGATAGGCCTTCTTCTCCACCTCTGAACTGATCAAAGTATCATCACCTTCATAATATCCCCACAACAGATGTTATCCAACTTCCTTTCCATAAGGACAGCCCAAGAATTATAGTTCTTACTATTCAAAACTATCTTGGTGGAGCTGGACTCTGGGATATAAGAAATCTTCTTGGCAAACTTGAGGTCCTTGAGGTTTTCCAAAGTAAGGTATAAGGGTCTATCTTGCTTGGAAATAATGATGATGATGGTACTGATAATGTGTTAGAATTATGGCCAGATATTAGATTAGGCAAATGAGCAGTATTTAAAGAAAAAGAAATGCTGGAAATTGGGTGACAATATTGTCTAATGGGGCTCTCACAATGGGGAAATATCTTGGATGAATTTGATTGGAATGATGAATGAATGGATGGAAAACAGCAGGGAGAAGAGCTCCTTAAGTACAAAAGATTGGCCTCTTGTGATCCCATGATACAACAAGCCAAAAGGCAAATTTTCCGCCCCAAAAGAGCTCTACAGGCTCTACTGGCCTTGTTACTTCTTTTGGACTACATCAGCCCACATGGCATCAGTCCCTGTACCCTTAAAACCAGCCTATTCCAGTTATTTCTGGTGTTTCCACCTCAATGGGGCTGAAACAGCCCCTTTACTGTTCAATCCCCTTGGCTGGTTGTCCATTACAACCAGCCATGATGACCTCATTGCCTTGTTTACGGGCTGGTTTCCTCATGCAGCCAGCCCCTGGCCCCTCAAATGGGCCAGGTGGGACCCAGGGCACACCTAGGTCCGGTCTCAGACTCACATGGGGGGGGTGTGACCAGCGGACATGCTGTCCCCCCCTCTTTCTCTAAAATCCCTGGTGGGGGCGGTCAAATCCCCTCACCAGGGGCCCTGGGGGTCAATGCCCCCAGGGCATTGTCAAGTAAGTTGGCCTGGGAGGTGATCAGGTCCCCCCAGGCCCATTGCTCCTCCCCCTTGGTAAAGGGGGGGGGGGGGAGAGCACCCCTGTCCTCCTTGGTTGCCTCAACCAATCAATGGTGGGGGGGCTATGAATTTCCCCCCACCTGCCGGTTGCTACCCTTGCGGCCGGCGCCGCCACCTCCTTGGGCAAGGGGGTGGTCAGGTCCTCCCTGCCCTGACCAACTGCACTGTAGCGGTTGGTTGCTGGCTGGTTCAACCCAGCCAGCTCACCCCCATCCCCCTCGCAAGGGCAAGCAAGGGGAGGGGGAGCAAGCCGGGTCCACGAGCCCCGGCTCAGTGGCACTGGTTGCCTAGCGCCACCAGCCGGGCCCGCGCAACAGCCCCGGCTCAGTGGCGCTTGTTGCCTAGCGCCACCAGCAGGGCCCACGCAACAGCCCCGTTTGGGCCATACCAAGAAACACAGGCGGTCCCAAACGGGCCACGACACAGGCGGTGGCCCCTAGCAGGCTGCAACAGGGGCGGCGGCCCCAATGGGCCGCCCCAAGCCCAAATTGTGAGAAATACATCCTTTGGCGGGCCAGCCCCTCTGGCCAAGTATGTCCATAATAAAGCTTGGGCCCTTTTATTCCCAAAAAAGCCCATCTGGCTTGGGTGGCCCATCCACCCTGGCGGGCCCGTGAGGGCCCGTGTACCAAAATACCATAAAAATGTGTTTTGGCGCCCAAATGCCCAAAACCAATAACACCAACATAGGCCCACGTGGCCCAGGTTATGTCCAATGGGCCTTGGAGGCCCATTTTTGCATCCCATTTGGATTACACACTCCTATGCACATTACCTGAGTGCATCCGCATTTTAACAGTGACTAGTTACGTACAGTCTTCCTTGTATAGGGTACAGAGGATGTTGTATAGGTGGCATGTGTCTTGTGGGCTATTCAGCACAAAGCTAGGCCTCTGTGTATCTTCAGTGTAACCTCTCAGGATGCTACTGTACCTATTGTGTACTCTTTTGGGCCCAAAACCTCTGTACAGGTCCCATTACAGGGGACCCTGACAACCTTTGATACAGCTCTCAAAAGGATTCAGGGCCCAATTTATCCAAACTTTCTGTTTGTTTGGGAAGTCTCATGCTGTTTGCTACCTTGTGGTGGTACTCTTTGGGCCCCATGTGGTGTGGAACAAGGCTGTGGGGTGTATTTGAGGTAAAGTACACAGGATTGTCATGGTTTGACCTGGAGGAGCAGGAACTGGGGGGTGGTGCCAGTGGGTGACCCTACCTAATTTGGCACCAGGAATCCATTTCTGCAATAATATTCCTACTTTACTTAATCATTAAGGTTTTTTTATCTCATTTTTGTTTTTAACTTATTATTTCTGTATTTTTGTATTCATTATCATTATTCATTCATTTTTATTTCTGGGGTCTTTATTCAATTGGTTCTGAATGGTAGCCAGCTGACACATAGGGGGGTATGGTTATGGGTTGGGGTCAAGTTAGGGTTCTGGTTTCTTGGGTTTCTTTCCTAGTTTTTGTTGGGATTTTTTTGGTTTTGTACTAAGGCTAGGGTTTAGATTATAAATTCCTCACTCTCAGACCCGGGTTTTATGTGGGGGGATACCATACCATACCATATCATACCATACATGGACAGGACACAGAAAGGGAAGGGAAGGAATAAACCTCTTTTAATCTCTAGAAAAAACTCTCTCTTTCTCATGCTCCACCACATTAAGGGTGCATCCTCATCCTTACAGATGCTTGGACCATTAACTTCCAAACTTTGGGAAAACTTGGAGAGCAAACCTACTCTTTTTCCCTCACCTGGAGGTCTGGCCAGTAAGTAACCTTCTATTCTTTTTCTCTCAAAGGAAATGTGATGCACTGTCCAGGGTTACCTCCACAGGGTTCAGCACTCCAACCCCTCTCTCTCTCTCTCTCTATTTTTCCCCCAGACTTCTGAAGCACCAGCATGACTCCATCTGTCAGCTCTCTGATACCAGGAACCTTGCAGTCCTTTAGCTACAGAGAGTGATAAAGATACTGAAATAATAATAATTATTATTATTCCAAAAAAAAAAATGATTAGAGGCTCAAATAAATAATATAATAAGAGAAGTTGAAAGGTTTAATTGGTTTGGTAATAAAAGGTTTTCAATATGTATATAAAAGAGGGGCCAAAGTATTATACTACTGGGGGTCTTTACAGACAACGCAACCTCTCTTCAAGGGGCCTCCTTAGGCAGTTTAAGAACCTTGAAATAAAGATGGGTGCCTTAGAAAGGGCTTATTCCACTAATGGCTGGGCATAACAGCACAATGGCCTAGACAGGAAGGGAAACACTCACTTTGATCACGTTACCACAAAAATCCTGCAATAATAGGAAGATTTTCAGATCAGATGGGGTGGATTGCCTGGCTTGACTTCAAGGGTTGATTGGTTTTTAAGAAATAAATAATAATACTATAGACTTGGTCATAAATCACTTTCTTAGATTCTTCATAAGCACTTGACTTAGATTCTTCATAAGCACTTGACTAACAATCACACAATGTTTTATTGATAATGAAAATTCCTGGTAAACTGATGATGGAATATTGGATCCAAACGGGTCTGTATAAATACCTTTTTGGGGTGATTTTGAGCTTCTCAGGGCGCTTAGAGAGAGTTCTGCTCATTGGCTGAGACTGAAAATCCAGTAAGAGAAAGATTAGCACGTCCACTTGGTTCTGTTAATCAGCTGACCTTAGATCTGCTGGATTTCTGTACTATTTTAGCCACAGGATCTGTTGATCTATTATGGCGTAAATTTGATCATTCTGCACTCAGCCTTCATTTGTACTATTAGTATTAATTTAAAGTTAAAAGAGGTGGACTTTGACTGATTTCCCATCATCTGCTGATCACGTAGATAATCTTTAATAATTTTTATGAACACTTCTCGTAGTGTTTTGCGGTCTTCAAAGATCAGAGTCAATGATTTACATGGTAATCCTTGATCTTTAATTTATTATTAAAAAATGTTCTAAAATTAATTTTTGATCTTTTTAGATTATTAATAATGCATATTTCTACTTGTTACATATTCCAGGCAACCCTAATTATGTTGTAGCTCTTTTGAGAAGTACGTGGTTGTCAGATTATTCAGGACGGATCCAGATGCAGGGATCAGTCAGTTCAGATGCGCGCGGGGTGGGATCTGCTGCATGCGTGGCAGAATTAGTTGCGCGCGGGTCTCTTGTACGCGGGAAACTGCTACTATGAGTACGTAGGGGTATTTAATGATGCGGGGCTGCGCGCGGGAATTGCGCCATAACATATTACGCGTGTAACTCCTAAAATATACACAACACCTCAATTCTGAGTTAATTTTAGGTGTAAACCCTATACGTGACAACATGTGTGAAATATCAGAATTTCCAAAAAGTGCCATACTGGTGTCATCATTTTTAGTAATTTTCTTTTTAATTATTTTAAAATTGTAAGGACTTGGATTTAAAGGGTGGGGTCATTGAGTGACCGTACCTAATTTTGGGGAAGGAATCCCTTTCTTCAATAATATTGATGTATTTCTCACTCCTTCTTTTGTTAATCTAGATATTCTTATTCTTTATAGTTTTTTGTTTCTATGACAGGTTGCTCTCTACATAGTAGCAAGCTGAAACCACCAGTTTGCATCAGGCCTTGGGACTACCCTCATATCCGGCTCAACCCTGCGGATGTAGAAAAATTCATTGCGCAATATGAAGGGACTTCCAACTTGAAGGGTGTATTGGACTCAGATGAGGCACATCTTGTTGTCCTGTTCATAATGTAAAAGGAAAAACTTTGGGATGTGGAAGAAATGGAAGGTGATGGAAATTTCAATTAGACAACAATGAAAGCAGAGATCTTGCCACTTTGGGGGAGTCCCGGATCCCAGTTCTGGGAAAGTGACCTCAAGCAGTGGCGTTGGAAGTGGGAGCATGCAGTGGGCTCCGGATGCAGGCAGAGCTGGAGGAATACCCGGTGTAAGACTCCAGAAGGTGCTAGGCCGTGGCAGTTCTGTGGAGGGGAAAGGTGCTGTTCAGGCTGCCCTCCTGAGTGTCACAAAAATATTTAAATGTAACCAAGATCAAAGTCCAGAACCTGGTAAACGGGGAACCAAATGTAAGAGGATGAAGATTATAGTAGTTGGTAGCTGGGAGACAACACTATCTGAGGAAAGATGATGTCGGGGAAAACTTGAATAGAAGGAGTCAAGGATTGTTCAGAGTTCAACAAGACAAGGCAATTGTGAATGAAAACGCCCAAAAGCTAATATCTCTGGTCGTCAACAGGAGCTTAGGAAAAATCAACTCAATCCCAAACAGCCTCCAGGTTCTCAATGAACCTGCCCAACTCTCCGCAATCAAGCGCTTGAAGGGTACCAGATAACTGTGGGTGGCCGCACAAGACTAAGATAATTGTTTGAAGAAGCTCTGGAAGAAAAACAATAACTGATTCAAACAAGAATAACCCAACAATTCTCAAGGTACTCAAGAGTAGAGTGGTGGAATTCAACTTCAAAGAGATGAAGGGAGTTTTAACACTCCAGGTTTTAAGCTTAATAAAACCTCTTCAGTCAAACGTGACTGGTTCCAGAAAGATAATCAAAGGATGATCAGGACCAGTATGGTTGGATAAAGGGATCATGAGTGGTGTAACACACTCAAGAATTCAATTAGTCAAATTATTATTCAACCAGAAAAGCTAATGGTTGGTGATAATGATCAAGGATCAAGGGTTTTGAGTATGGAGGCTCAAGGATCAAGGGGAAATCATAGATATCTGATGTGATCATAGGATGTGCTGATGTTTTAAAAGGCAGGGGAGATCCCCTCCTGATATGGGCAGGAGGCCCTTTTAGACTATGTACAACAGATTCTACAAATAGAGTGGAAAAAGAAAGAAAATCAGGTGATCAGAAAAATTTGATCACGCAGGCCGGTGGAAATCCTTCTCATCCCTTCACCATCTCTTGTTTCCATCCGTGGACGGGTGCAGGCAACAATAGCCGAATCACCCACCCTTGGCCAAAGGCGGGAAGGGGTGGGAAAGGAAAATGAACCAGACCGCCGCAGATGTCCGCCGGCGGTAGTTGACACTCTCCAGCCCCACCTGAAGATGGAAGGGGGTGGGAGAGTCCCAGGAAGGGTGACGGATTGGATGATGGCAGGCAGGACTTGATGGCTCGAGGCAATTGAGTCAATCCTGACAGGCTTGAGATTGGCAACTGATAGATTTAGTGTGGCGGGAGATTGATGGATCCAAGGAAAGGACAAGCGCTTGGAGGTGCGGTCAGGATGGGTTTGGTAAGGCATGGATGAGCAAAGCGCGACAATGACAATGACAATGAGGATGAGCAACGCGCAACAATGACAATGAGGATGAGAAACACGCAACAATGACAATGAGGATGAGCAACGCGCAAGGATGAGGATGAGGATGTGTAACACGCAAGGATGAGGATGTGCAACACGCAAGGATGAGGATGAGAGACGCGCAAGGATAAGGATGAGGATGAGGATGAGGATGCGCAACGCGCGAGGACAGGAATTTTTTTTTTTTTTAGTTTTGAAATCTTTTCCCAATGTTTCCCAAATGGTTCATCACATCTCTCCCCAACTTACAGACTTTCCCTAGTCTGCATCATAATTTTGAAAACATGAAAAAGAAAAAAAAGAAAATAATTGGCCGTTTCTTGATCCTGTAAGTAAAAAAAACATTGAAACCCATCTTGATCAATCCAAAAGAGCCTATATGAGGAGAAGATAAAAGAAAAGGCATCCCAGGTGCTCACATATGTGGCATAAAGAATAGTTTTTACAACAAAACGCAGCAGAAGACCCCGGTGGTGCACGATTGGGAGGACTTACTTTGAACCCAAATTGCCCCCACAACAATAAAATCTCTTAACTTGATCAGCAGAGAACCTTCTAGCCAATTGAGTACCATCCGCTTCTTCCAAAACATAGGATCCACCTTGAACTTGACAAACCACTCTATAAGGACCATTCCAACAATTTGAAAGAGGTTTTCCACACTGAGTCTCTAAAGATTGATTATAAGCCAATACCAGATCACCAGGGTTTAAATGATCCCTGATCCGATCTAGATGTTTATCTTCCCAATACTGAACTAATTTTTCTCTTGATTCCATCATCTTCTGATAAGCTTTGTTACAAATATCTTCACTCTGCTCCAGTTGCTTTGATCTGGCAGCTAATAGGTCAGTATTTGAAGAAACTTGTTCCCAAGAGATGCCCAAGAAAGACTCCATTTCCAGATCAAGAGGAAGAAAAGCCCTTTGACAAAAGATGATTTCATAAGGGGAGTAGCCAGTGGCTTGCTTGGTGGAAATTTCATGAGAGAAGGGGACCAAGGGAAGAAACTTTTGACAATTCTTGCCACTTTCACCAGCCATTTTAACCAGAGCAGCCTTCAAGGGAGCATGGCCTCTTTCCACCATACCTAGTCCTTCAGGATAATAGGGAGTAGTAACTCTATGTTGTCCAGGGAGCAATTGGATCATTTCAGCAAGTTTTCCACCAAATTCCAAGCCACCATCCATAGAATAAGATCAAGCCAAACCGTGAAGCATTGTCCAATTCTCATGCAGGAAAGCTGCCACAGATTCAGAACTAAGGTTCTTAAGGAATTTTTCTTCAAGCCATCCATAAAAATCATCTCTAGCCACAATGAGGTACTTAGCACCACCTGCCTTGATATGAACCACATCCATAGCAACCCTTCCAAAGACAGTGGACTCTGCAGTAGGATAGCAAATTTCAGCTGGAGGTCTAAGATCATATTTTTTACAAACTTCACAACCCTTGAACCATTGAGAGACAGATTTCTTCAGAGATGGCCAGCCGAATCGGATAATTGTTGATAAGTTTTGGTTTCCCCACAATGACCAAGGCCCTCATGGAGACTTTCAAGTATTGAATCTTGCTTGGCCGGGATAGTAACCACAACAAGCGCACAACGAGTTCCTTTTCTCATAAGCCTAGAACCTTGGACAAAGAAACTAGAGGACTTTATTTTAAGGGATTGAAATTCTTGGTCAGAGAGATCAGGTGGTCTTTGGAGAGTTGAAAGGTACTTCTCTAACTTAAGCCAGAAACCTTGTTGGAAACCAGGGTAATCTTGGGAGGAGAAAGCAAAAAACGGGCAGACCAAAGGTTATTCCTCATTAAAATCCATTCCAACATCCAATTGATGGTCTCCAATAGGTCTTCTAGATAAACCATCAGGCATAGTAAAAGATTTCCCAGGCCTATGAACAATATCAAAAGAGAAAAGCTGGATAAAAGCTACCCAGCAAGTCATTGGAGCATTTGGAAGACTGGGAGCATTGATCATATCCACAATGGATCAGCAGTCAACTTGCAATTCAAAATGTTGTCCGCAGAGTATTGTTTGGAGTTTCTTCAGCATTCTGGCCAAACCACAGAGTTCCAGTTTGGGCTGAGAGTATCTAGATTCTACATCCAAAAATAGAAAAGATTCATAAAGAACAGGGCATTCCAAACCATTTTCATCTTCCTGAGTAAGGACAGCCCCAACAGATTGATAACTAGAGTCAACAGCCAATTTTATTTTGCCAGCTCCAGGCCCATAAGAGATCTTTTTCAAAACTATGTCATTGCAAACAATAGTTTTGAGAAACTGAAATGATTGTTTGCAATCTTGGGTCCAAATCCATTCAGCTTCCTTTCTGGTTAGATGACCCAAGGGTGCAAAGATTTTGGATAGAGAGGGAATGAAGATCCTGAAATAAGTTACAACACCTAGGAAACCTCTAACTTCAGTTGGATTTATTGGAGTAGGCCAGAAGATGATTTTGTTGACTTTAGAGGGTGCCATCCTTCTTCCTTCCTTGCAGACTATATGACCAACAATTTACAAGGCAGGGAAACAGGCAGCAAGTTATGATCCAGAGACAGTAAGGCCAGATTCCTCAATTTGAAAAAAAATCCTTTCCAAGATAGTAGGATACTCCCAGATAAATTGTTGAATTCTTGAGTGCCAAGGTAAGAGCTCATTATCATAGTCAGAAACTGGACCTTTAATTCCACCATCATCAATAAAGACACCCGCATGATCCGGGATTTTGTCTTGGAGGATCCACATCATCTGAGACTGATAGACTGCAACTGAGTTGGTGGCACCTTGAGACAATTGAGTCAGTTGAAATTGACCAAGAGGAGTATCATAACTAGTGAGAGGGCGAGAGATAGGATGCACAGATCTTTTTTCTTATCCCCCCATGATGTCTCCTAGACCATAACAGGCTCTCCCAGAGAAGGATTCAACAAATTCTTCAGTGGAAGGAGGAACACCAGAGTCCTTAATAGTAACTTTATTGAGAGGTTGGAGATCATGAACTACTCTAAGTTTACCATTACTCTTTAGAAAACAGAAAACAGGGCTAGAGTAACTGAGGGTTGACTGTTCATATAGACCGGTACGGACTTGTTTGCAGACCAACTTGATGAATTTGTTGACTTTTGCAGCAGGAATAGGGATCTTTTTCTTTTGCCAAGGATCATTTTCAACTACAGGGATGATGTAAGGGAGACCATAGGATTCTTTCAAGAGACCTCTCTCTTCTTCACAGAATGCAATAGATTTTTCCCTTAGAGATAAGATATTTTTGATCAAATTTAACTCGTCAGGTAAAAGCCATCCATCTGGACCAAAGTTGACCACCTTCAATTGTTCTTCAGTGACACGACCAAAAGGTAAAAAGGGGCAAGTAAGAGAGTGAGATAGACCACAATAAGGATCACAAGATAGAGGAGGACACATGAGAGGAGGATTAAGATTGAGAGGCATGGTTTGGTTGACAGGCTGGACCTTTTTTGCAACTGGCTTATACTTAGTGGAAAAAGAGAGAAGTTCTTGTTTCCTCTAAGCATTCACCAGCAAGAACTGAGTACAAAAGCTGAGACCAGATTCCAACATCCTCAAAGTTTGATGTTCCATAAAATTTTCAAAAGGTGCCTTTTCCATAAAAGGGGATCCAAAAGATAACTCTTTGCTCAAATGTGTGGCATGAGGTAGAGTTTCAAAAACTATGGAAGAAGAATGCCCTGATGTTTCACAATTGGGAGGACTTAGTTTTACCCCCAAGTGCCTCCACTGGAGCCCATACTCCTCCATACCAAAACCATTAAGAAAAGAATTGAGGTCAGGATCTAGTTTATACTCATTGCGGAGAATCAAACCAGAGCTAGAGGAAGATTGATCAGTGATAAGAGTACAAGGAAAAGAAGAAACAACAGAACCAGAGAGAAGAGAAATATTTTTGGAATTTTGTGTTTTAACATGTTTTTGACTTTGGACATTTTCAAGATCAGAAGAAAAAGATGGAAAGGATGAAAAGGATGAAAAATATTCCTCAGAGATAAAGGTTGGCCCTTTAGTTGAATTATGAGGCTTAGAAGAACTACAACTATTAGTATTACCAACTATTCTTCTAAAAAATGAGAGGATTTAGAAGAATCCTTCTGCTTCCCCTTCAGAATGGATTTAGGTGAAAGACCAGGGAAATCTCTTTCCCAACAACCAGAATCCAAAGAAAAGAGAGGAACTTCAATCTTCCTACCATCAGAATCAGGAAGAAGAGATCTCTCCCCAACTTGATCAGAAAAAATCAGGGTGGCTCCAAAGTCTATTAAGAAAGGACAACCCAAAATCATAGGACCTTTCAAACGAGCAATCCAAAAGTGACAGGTTCCAAAAATAGTTTGACCAATTTAAACTGGCACATGCTCAGAAATTCCAACCAACTCACAAGATTGATTCAAAATTCCATAAACAGCAGAGTTGAAGCTGAACCTTGGAATGAGATTGAGCTTGCAGGCCATTGCATCCAAAATTAAGTTTAGTTGGGACCTAGAATCAACAAGTAGAGAAACTGCTTTGGATGAGTCACCTAGAGAGAATGGTAAAAATCCAAGAGGAAAAGAATAAAGATTTGAATCAGAAGGAGGATCTGTTCCACCAGAGTCTTCCATCAAGGTTCCAGAGGAAAATTTCAACTTGTCAGGACCAATCTCCACACGTCTCCAAGAAACCCATTTTCTCATTCCTTCAGCCACAGATGGTGAGATGGAAAGGAGTTCAGCCACGGTAGATCAGGGATTTTAAGATCAGAGATTTGCTTTAATACCCCCTCCACAGCATTGGGGTGGTCTTTGGAAATTCCCCTTTTGAATTGAACCTTGGGTTGAGTTGGAAGAGTAAGTTCAGGTGAGGGTGGCACTATAACTGTATCAGTTGGTGAAGGTGATTTGGATGGCAGAGGAGAAGTATCAGAGTATTCTTGGAACCTATCCATGAGGGTTTCCTTTTCTACTTCCATGTCTTCTACCTCAGAAGAAGGACGCTCTAGTGAAGATTGACGTTTGACCAGTTTTTGAAGAATTGAAGATGGAACAGGAGGAGCTTTATTAGGCCTGGGTTCTTCATGTTGTTTCCAAGCTGGATCAGATTGATTAGTTCCAGAAAAGCTGGAAGAAGAGACAGTAGGAGGATACCAAGGTTGAAGAGTTCAACAAGCAGATTGAAAATCAAAATAGGCCAAGGATGCCTTCTTGGGAGCAGAAGGCTAGAAAGAGGCCACCAAATGATGAATTGGGCAAGATGAATCAAAAGCAATAAGTGCACCATTAGGCAGTAAGAAGTTACTCCCTTCTTGTTCCACCAACATTTCCTCCTTTTCCTTCTGGAGTTCAGGACAGCAACCAGTTCCATGACCTTCTCTGTGGCAATAATAGCAAACTATGGTTGACCTAGGAACAGAGTTGGAGGGTTTAGGGACAGCCAGAGAGGAGAGTTTCTGATCCATTTTATTCTCAAAAGCTTGCAGGAGTTTGGTGATCTCATTGATAGTAGGTGTTTCCCGGTTTGTCTGAGGATTTGGTTTAGGTGTTGTAAGACTCCAAACGGTGCTAGGCCGTGGCAGTTCTGCGGAGGGGAAAGGTGCTGTTTAGGCTGCCCTCCTGAGTGTTAAAAAAATATTTAAATGTAACCAAGATCAAGGTCCAGGACCTGGTAAATGAGGAATCAAGGAGTAGAGGATAAAAATGATAACAGTTTGGTAGCAACGGAACAGCATGATCTGAGACAAGATTTTGCAGGGAAAAACTTGAACAAAAGAAGTTAAAGTCTTCTTAGAGTTAAAAGAACAAAAGCTGTTGTATGTAAACAACGCCCACAAGCTAATAACTCTTGTTGTCAACTGAAGATTGGGGATGATCAACTCAAACCCAAGCAACCTCCAGGTTCTCAATGAACCTGCCCAACTCTTGGCAATCAAGCGCTTGAAGGGTACCAGATAACTGAGGGTGGCTGTACAAGACAAAGCACAATTTTTAAGAAGCTCTAAAACAAACAGTAACTGATTTGAAGCAAGGATAACCTTAACACTTCTCAAGGGACTCAAGAGTAGGCTGGCAGAATGCAACTCCAAAGAAGCTAAGGGGAGGTATAACACTCCAGGTCTTAAGCTTAATAAGACCTCTTCAATCAATTGTGATTGCCTTCAGAAAGGTGATCAGGGATAAGGACCAGTATGGTCAGAGAAAGGGATCAAGGAGTGGTATGACACACTCAAAAATTCTCACAGACAGAATCTTTCTTCAACCAGCAAGGCTATTGGTTGGTGAAAAGGATCAGGGATCAAGGGTTTATTATGGAGGCTAAAGGATCAAAGGTGTGATTATTTCATGCTGGATGATTCCATGCTCCAATGATTGATCAAAAAGGCAGGGAAGAGCCCCTCCTTATATGGGCAGGAGGCCCTGTTAGACTATGTACAACGGATTCTACAAATAGAGCCAAAAAGGGAAGAAAATCATGTGGTCACTCGCGTCCATCCGTGGATGGGCGCACGCAACAATACCAGAATGACCCACCCCTTGTCCAAAGGCAGACAGGGTGGGAAAGAGAAATGAACCAAACCGCCGCGGATGTCCGCAGGCAGTAGTTGGCACTCTTCACCCCTTGTCAAAAGGCGGAAGTGGCTGGGAGAGCCCCAGGAAAGGTAAAGGATGAAGTCCGTGAGAGCGCGGATGGGCGGATAGGAGATTGGCTTAAAACTGTTGAGTAAATCCTGACAGGCTTGGGATTCACGACTGATAGATCAAGTGAGATGGGAGATTTGACGGATCTGAGGATTTGCCAAATGCTTGGGGGTGCGGTCGGGATGGATTTGGTAAATCATGGATGAGCGCCAGGCGACAGTAGCAATGAGGAGATTGGGACGCGCGACAAAAAAGATGAGGATGCGCAACAAAAAAGATTAGGACGCGCAATGACAACGGCAGTGATGAAAAGCAAAGCGCAACGGCAAGGATTATGAGGAATGCGGATGAAGGACGCGCAACGCGCGATGCGTGCGGATAAAGGACGGTTCAGATGGGCCTGAGGATAAGTTTTTTTTTTTTTGATACCAGACGGTACGCTTGCGCAACAGTTTATGGGTTGAGGTCTTAAGGCGGCCAGGGTGTCCCGGATGGGGCACCACAGTGTGCAATTGGCTTCCATCTTATTCATGATTTTGTTAGATGCTTGAAAAGAGGGGGCAGGGACTGTTTCAGTGATTCTAGATTTCTCAAAGGTGAGAGCTGTTTGACCTTTCATAAATTTATCCACTGTATTCCTAAGAACCATGAAAGCAGGGAGCTTGAACCAATTATCTCTTGTAGTGATCATGGATCCAGATTTCACCAATTCATCCTTAATTCTTTCTTGCACTCCTGGAGAGAAATACTGAAAAAATTGCACTCAAATTTTGTCCACCGTATCAATGTGATTGTTTTGGATAAGATAGGATTGGATAGGGTCCCAAGATTTTCTGAAAGCTTGATAATCAGAGGCTGAGGAGATACCACCCTTGGAGGTCCATTGAGAGACTAGGGCATCCAGATCTTGGAGAGTGAACCTAGCTATGTCAATTTTGCCCCAATAGGCAATCATTGTCTCCTTAAGAAGTACCCAGTCATGTGATTCAAATCATTTGAATGATTAAATCACTTCCATGACTTCATCAGAGGAGATAAAGAATTGTAGTTAATAAGCCATGTCATATTTGCTAGCACCGTCCACTTCAGAAGCCATCTTGTAGGAATCCAGGTACCGTTCAACATTTGTACCGTTAAAGCATAAGTTCTTGTTCTGAGGTTTGATCTTGATCATCTTGGCCCAAACAGAGGTGGAAGGGGTACCAATAGATTCCATGCTGACAAAAGATTTCCTAAGGGATCCAAAGAACAGATTTCCAAAGTGGCTCACAAGTGTGGCAAGGGTAGGGTTTATGGAAAAAAACAACTAGGATCAAACCCCTTGATGGTGCACAATTGGGAGGACTTACTTCTGGAACAAGTTGACTCCACAGATCAGATCTAGATGATAACAGAAACACAGAAAAAAGAAAAAAACAGCAAAAAATTAAAAGATTGGGTTTCAAAGTTGATTCCAGAAATTTGGGACTGTAAATCCCAAGGTTGCTTGTTTAATCCCAGCCCGGGGGACCAAATTCAAGACCCCAGATGGTGCTAGGCCATGGAAGTTCTGTGGAGGGGAAAGGTGCTGTTTAGGCTGCCCTCCTGATTGTTACAAAAATATTTAAATATAACCAAGATCAAAGTCAAGAACCTGGTAAACGGGGAACCAAATGTAAGAGGATAAAGATTATAGTAGTCGGTAGCTGGGAGACAACATTATCTGAGGCAAGATGATGTTGGGGAAAACTTGAATAGAAGTAGTTGATAATTTTTCAGAGTTCAACAAGACAAGGCAATTGTGAATGACAACGCCCACAAGCTAATAGCTCTGGTCGTCAACAGGAGATTAGGAAAAATCAACTCAATCCCAAACAGCCTCCAGGTTCTCAATGAACCTGCCCAACACTCCGCACTAAAGCGCTTGAAGGGTACCAGACAACTGTGGGTGACCTCACCAGACAAAGCTAATTGTTTGAAGAAGCTCTGGAAGAAAAAAAATAACTGATTCAAACAAGAATAACCCAAAACCTCTCAAGGGACTCAAGGGTGGCGTGGTGGAATTCAACTTCAAAGAGATGAAGGGAGTTTTAACACTCCAGGTTTTAAGCTTAATAAAACCTCTTCAGTCAAACGTGACTGGTTCCAGAAAGATAATCAAAGGATGATCAGGACCATTATGGTTGGATAAAGGGATCATGAGTGGTGTAACACACTCAAGAATTCAATTAGTCAAATTATTATTCAACCAGCAAAGCTAATGGTTGGTGATAATGATCAAGGATCAAGGGTTTTGAGTATGGATGCTCAAGGATCAAGGGGCAATCATAGATATCTGATGTGATCATAGGATGTGCTGATGTTTTAAAAGGCAGGGGAGATCCCCTCCTGATATGGGCAGGAGGCCCTGTTAGACTATGTACAACAGATTCTACAAATAGAGTGGAAAAAGAAAGAAAATCAGGTGATCAGAAAAATTTGATCACCCAGGCCGGTGGAAATCCTTCTCATCCCTTCACCATCTCTTGTGTCCATCCGTGGACAGGCGCGGGCAACAATACCGGAATCATCCACCCTTGGCCAAAGGCGGGAAGGGGTGGGAAAGGAAAATGAACCAGACCGCCGCCGATGTCTGCGGGCGGTAGTTGACACTCTCCACCCCCACCCGGAGATGGAAGGGGACAGGAGAGTCCCAGGAAGGGTTACGGATTGGATGATGGGAGGCAGGACTTGAAGCTTGAGGCGATTGAGTAAATCCTGACGGGCTTGAGATTGGCAACTGATAGATTGAGTGTGGCGGGAGATTGATGGTTCCAAGGATTGGACAAGCGCTTGGAGGTGCGGTCATGATGGGTTGGTAAGGCATGGATGAGCAACGCGCAACCATGACAATGTCAATGAGGATGAGCAACGCGCAACAATGACAACAAGGATGAGCAACGCGCAACAATGACAATGAGGATGAGCGACGCGCAAGGATAAGGAGGAGGATGCACGAGGCCCAAGGATGAGGATGAGCAATGGGCAAGGATGAGGATGAGGGTGAGGATGCGCAACGTGCGAGGACAGGAATTTTTTTTTTTAGTTTTGAACTCTTTTCCCACGGTGTAGAGACTCCTGTGGGATTGGTTAAAGTTTAGCAAATAGCTTTCTGGCAGTCACTTGAGGGGTAATTTAGTACTACAACTACTGATAAGATAGATGAATACTAAGGGTGGTTTTGAATTGCCTGCCCCTCTAAGTACTATAGTAGTCTCACAACAATAAAAGGAAAGAGATTGGTGGTGTTATTTCAGATAGATTTGCTACTATAGTAGTCTCTATCAGAACTAGGATCAATGTATTCAAGCTTGATGAGGAAGAAATGGTGGAACAAATAGTTGACGGTGGCTATAGAAGCTGAGGAAGGGAAGAATCCTTTATCTAGTCTTATCCTTCATTTATTTGATCATGTTTTATTGGTGACTGATGGATACTCCTTCAATGTTACAGGTGGTTGATTGATAAATATAAGGTTTGATCATTGTTGGTAATGGTTGATATCCTTTATAAAGGTTCAATATCTTTTGTAAGGGGTGACCACCCCAGCCTGGGTGCCTGAGGGGATGATTATGGGCCAGGTGGCCTGATATGGGATGAGGAGTGATGATACAACTTGGATAGGGATGAAAGGCCCTCCTTAAATAGACAAATCCTGCGTCAGGTGGTGCTCAAGGCTTCCCCTGAGGGTTATCCCTGTTCTGGTGTGGAACAGTGAGATACAATCACATGAGACATTTATGCTGGTTGGAAAAAGCTTGTAAAGTTACATGAGGCATTTTTGCTGGTTGGGAAAAGCTTTTACAGGGGTTTCCTGCATGCACAGCCCTGCATAAACTGCTGTGAAGTGCAGATAAAATATATTCCTGTGTAGTACTGGTGATTGGTTTGGTGCTACTTGATACTTCCTACAAGTGTTTCTGTGCATTCACTGGTGGTTTGTTTGGTGCTACTTGCTTCTACCTTCAGGTATTTCATTACTGTTGGTTTGCATGGTCTTGACTTCCTGCATGTATTGCTGGGTAGCCCTGTGGTACTTGTACTGGTGGGTTGTTTGGTATCACATGCTTCTGACTACATAAATTGCTGTGTGGTGCTGAGGGTTGTTGGTACTGGTAGTTTATTTGGTATAACATGCTAATAGCTGCATAAATTGCTGTGTGGTGCTGAGGTTTTTTGGTACTGCATGGTTCTGGTGGAGTCTGGTTTGCTTCCTCCTGCCTATAATGTCCTGTATACTTCTGCATAGCCTTTTGTATGTGTATTTGCTTGTTTGTTTGGTTCTGGTTGAGTCTGGGTCCACTTCCTCCTGCCTATACTGTCCTGTATACTTCTGCATAGCCTTGTGTATGTGTATTTGAATGTATTCTGGACGATGTGATAGGACCTGAACTAGTTGCACTGCCTCCTGTATTGGTATTGCTGTATTCTGGCTGAGGTGACAGGGTTGGTGTATGGTTCTGGTGTTGAGGGTTAGCTGCTACTTGTATGTACTTGAGGGTTTTCAAGTTATGTCTTTATGCCTTCCACAGAGCTGTGACAACTGGTTGGGTATGAGTTTGCCACAGTTGAAGGATTCTTGGGCTGTATCTTCTAATCCATGAGAGATAGAGGGGTACTTTGGCTGAGTGAATATAGTTTATTTGTGATTTAGAATCCATTTCTGAGGTTAATTTGAGGTTTTGAGCTGTTGTTACACTAAAAAAGTGAGTCTGATGGCTATAGGACAGGTTTGGTCTACCACATCCCCCCCAGACTTAATGCTGTCCACAGCATCCCTGTCCATAGACATCAGACTCTACATCCTATCTTCCTTCTTCTTCTTGTTCTTCTTGTTGTTTTTGATCTAAGAGACATAAATAATAAAAAACTAATAGTCACATGTAGAATAAAACAAAGGTCCAGAGAATCCTGGTGATGCAGTTGGTCCTGTTGAAATCTTGATGGTTTATCTCTAAATATTCTCCTCTTAATTATCTCTTGATTGTATCCATGTAGCAATTAAATGTATAATTAATTAATTTCCATTCTTCTTGGTTGTTGAGTTATACTAGGTTTCTTCTGGATAAAGACAGGTTTTGGCATTTTCCTCTGTTTCTATGATTTGACTTTAATTCTTCTTTTCCCTTCTCCATATACTATAGTACTTCATGGCCAAAGAAAGATTCTCCTCTCATGACCTATTTTCTAAATTTCAATCTTCTTTTCCCTTCTCCATATACTATGGTACTTCATGGCCAAAGACAGATTTTCCTCATTTTATTCTTTTTTTTCCTCTGAATATTTTCTCGAGTTTCAGGCCTTGACACCCTGTTTGCATCTATTCAAACTTGATAGATAACTTTTGCCTTTGAAGCCTACTATAATGTCTTCAATCAGACAGTACTAGCACATGATTAATTGATTCCTTTTTCCTTGATACCTTTACACATCTTGAAATATTTAATTGTGTCCAATTTTGAGTTAAGCCAATCTTGATGTCTTCAGGTCCTTCCTTCTTCCCAGTTTTCCATGTTCTCTTTTGGTTGAATTATTTTTACAGTAATAATTTTCTTGATGAAAGTATTTATTTTATCTTATTCTTCTTTTTTCTCTTCTTTTTCCTCTTTTTTTATATTTTTATTTATTTATTTGCAGTTTAGGCTCTTGCTCAGGAGTCTTTTGGTAGTTGATAATTTAGGTGGAAAATTTTGATGAAAAATTTTAAGCTCTTGCTCAGGAGCCTTTTGGTAGTTGATAATTGAAGTGGGAAATGTTGATGGTTGATTGAACAGTTTAAGCTCCTATCCAGGAGCCTGCTGATGCAGTCTTGTTTTATTTGTTTTCCCAACATTATGTTGAAGCAGGTAAAGGTGGTGGATAGAACAGTTTAACCTCATGTCAAGGAGGCTTTTGGTGTAGTCAGTCTAACTCAAGTTGGTCCCAATCACTTGCACAATCTCTCAATAAATGGATATGCATCATGGGTGGAATCAATTGTTGAGCGGAGGCAAAGATCAAGTAAGTGCAATCAAGGGTTTGGGGTTTTTTTTATCTGCTTTGTCAAAGTTAACAAGGATGATAATGGAACCGGTCAATGAAATTTTAATTCAACCAATCAAAAATGTTAGCCAAGGCATTCACGGGCGGGGAGGGAGAGGAATTGGTTAAGGAGTTGCAGGCGGTTTTCCGCTGTCGGTCGCGACCAATTGCGCAATTCCAGCCTAATCTCTGTGTTTTTTTTTTATTTTTAGGATTTTGCCAATTGCTTGATCTCATAGGCATACCCATGTCTACAAGCATTTGGCCAATGTCCATCCAATGGCTTGTTTGTCAATGCTTTGCAATTTTTTTATTTTGATTATTTGGAAAACAAGGTTTTTTTTCTTGATTTGCTTTGTTCAAGTTAACAAGGAGGGTCATGCAATTTGTGTTTTTTTTATTTGCTTCGTTGATGTTGACAAGGAGGAACATTCAATTGGTCAATGAGATCTTGAATTGACCAATCAAAAACTGTTGGCACAGGAAGCCGCGGGCGGGGAGCAGGAGAAATTGGTTAAAGAGCTGGGGGCCGTTTTTTTTTGCTGTCGGTTGTGACCTATTGCGCAATTGCAAAAACAAGTACAAAGAATTGAGCGGCGATTGTTTGATTGTATGACCAATTGATAACAGTTATTTATTTCACCAGATTGATTGATCTATTGGCTCCAAGGAAACCCATTGATTCAATTGAGACGAATTGGGATTGAATTGGTCCTGTTCTTTTTTTTTGTCATTTTTTTATCATTGGTCAGCAATTGCAATTGCTTGCGCATTGATTGAGCTGGTCTCAATGGGAGTATTTATAAGGTAGGGTTGATTGATCAATTGGTCACAATTGCAATTTTTTTTGTTTTATTTTGATGATTTTGACCACAAGGTTTTGTTTTTCATTTGGTTTGTTGAAGTTAATACAAGGACAATAATGCGTCCAGTCAATGAAATTTTGAATCAACCCATCAAAACTATTGGCATAGGCATTTGCAGGCGGGGAGCGGGAGAATATCGGCAAGGAGCTGGAGGCGGTTTTCCGCCGTTGGTTTCAACCGATTGCGCAATTTTGGGCTAATCCTGGGTGTTGTCGGTTATGTCGCTGATTGCTTGATTTCATAGGCATGCGTGTACAGCCTTTGATTGAAGTTCATTCAATCGCTTGGTTCAGTTGATGCTCGTAGTGTAACCCATGGATTGAGGTAAGCAATATCCGCTTCAAGCCTCCATCCTTGGGATTGTTGGGTTGCAGAGATAGAGTGGAAGGTGAGGCAATTGATTATCAATGTTGGATCAATTTATGGTTGACGGATTGATGGATTGGTTAGGGGTGGATTTGGGATTCTGATGTGTATTATTGATGATTGCAGTTGAGACAAGGGTTTGGAGGGTGTTTGATATGAGTTGAGGGGCTGGATTGAGTGACCTTGACACCGGAGGAGAGCAATAGTAGGGTGGGGAGGATGATGGCAATGGATAGGAAGGTTCCAATGATGGCACCCTTATGATCAAAGAAACCATCTGGAGGGGGATTCAATGAGTAAGGTAGAGTGATTGAGCATGGTCATGGGTTATGGAATTGGTATAGGTTATTGGAGTGGGTATGGTTTATCAGAATTGATAGCAGTTATGAAGAGAGTATGGGTTATTGGAACGGTAATGGATTTGGTAATATGGGTATGGGTTATGTGTATGTGTATGAAGCTGTAAGTTATGGGTATGGATATAGCTATGGGTTATTGTTTATGGGTTATGGGTTATGAGTTATGGGTTAAGCATTATGAGTTAAAGGTTATGTGTTATGTGTTATGTGTTATGTGTTATGTGTTGTAAGTTATGGGTTATGGGTTATGGTTATGGTCATGGTTTTGATTAGTATTCCTTTATCCATAGTTATATTGACTGGGTTTGTTGATTCTGATTCCATGATTGATTGATCAAAATTTAAAGACTCCTTCAGTTTACTGACTAGATCCTTGATCTTCTCCCTAGCAGTTGCTTCAAATCCTTGGTCTTGAGTGGTTTCTGTTATTTTCTTGCTTGTTAATGCTTGAGGTTATTGATCAAAAATGAAGATTATTGGCCACTGTTGGGACACCAATTGTAGAGACTCCTGTGGGATTATATAAATAAAAGTAGCAAATATCTTGCTGGCAGGCCTTGAAGAGGAATTTAGTATTACTTCTACTCCTTTTGAGTATTAGTATATACTAAGAGTGGTTTTTAATTGCCTGCCCTTCCAGTACTATAGTAAGTCCGCACAATAATTTATTTAAATTAATGGCTGGTTTCTTTGAGACATAATATAGGTCTCAGATCAGACCTAGATTAATTATTAACTGTGATATTGGTAGGATTTGTTGAAGAATAGACCAGATGTATTGGACTATTGGTTAATTTATTGATCAGATATGTTTGATCTTTACCAATACCGCAATATTATAGGGTTCAAGGGTTTATCAAAGGGCTGGTTCAGGAGAGGACCCAAGGATGGGTTTACCCACAGGGGGCTGGGCAGAGGAAAGGTTGGTAGTTTCCTTTTGTTGTGCTCTCTTTCTTTTTAAGGGATTTTTATTAAAAAATGGGTGGGGTTTCTTTAATATGGTTCTGAATATTTAGGTCACAGAAGAACCCTTATTCTAGCAACTGTTGGATTGTTTGATTGGTTAAATATGGGTAATAACTTGGTTTCTCATTTCTTGTTTCCTTTTATAACTGATTCACTACTAATATTTATCTGGGTGGTTACCACAGATGGATGATGAGATGGGCCTGAGGTCCTGAGATGTCAGCTCTCTGATACCAGGAACCTTGCAGTCCTTTAGCTACAGAGAGTGATAAAAGAACTTGGAGAAATAATATTTCAAAGAATAAACACTTTAAAGCTCCAATAATGGTATGGTATGAGCAAGTGCAAGGTTTATTTGGTTTGGTTATAAATATTTTAAATATAATATAAAAAGAGGGGCCACAGTATTATACTACTGGGGATATTTACAGACTAGCAACCTCTCTTCAAGGGGCCTCCTTAGGCAGTTTAAGAACCTTGGAATAAATATGGGTGCCTTAGAAAGGACTTATTCCACTAATGGCTGGGCTTAACAGCACAGGTGGCCTAGACAGGAAGGGAAACACTCACTCTGAGCACTTGACCATGGAAATCCTGGAATAATTGGAAGGGTTTCAGAGCAGATGGGGTTGATTGCTTGACTAAACTTCAATGGTTGATTGGTTAATAAAGGTAAATAATACTACTACAGACTAAGTCATAAATCACTTGCTTATCTTCATATAAGCACTTGATTAACAATGACACCGTGTCTGATTGATAATAAATAATTCCTGATAACTGATTAACTGATTAACTGATTGGAAACAGAAGGGCAAAAAGAGCCTGTTTAAATATTCTTTTTTGGGTGCTTGAGGACCTCTAGAAGGGGTACTAGCCATGGGCTGAGGCTAGGGGGGCAATCAGGGTAAAATTGGCACGTCCTCAAGGTGCTGTTAGCCTGCTGGCCTTAGATCTGTCAAGGAAAAGCTCCTTTTTAGCTGCAGGATCTGTTAATCAATAGATTAGTCATTTTGCTGATCCTGCACTGATCCTCAATTTGTACAGTAAGTACTGGTCCAAAGTGAGCAGACGTAGATTTTTATTGATTCTCTATCCTCTGCTGATCCTGTATGTAATTTTTAATAATTTTTACGACCACTCCTTATGTAGTTTTGTGGTCTTTGAAGGTTCTGATCAACTTATTTTGTGGTGAGTCTGGATCTTTATTTAATTAATAAAAAATACTAAAAATTAGTTACTAACTAATTTTAATTGATTTTTAAGGTTTTTGAACCATAATCTATGCTTGTGTGGTAGCTTTACATATGTAGTGTAGATCCTACTATATTGTAGCTTCTCTGAGCGGTACCTGGATGTCATAGGAGGCGCGGGGATCAGTCCATTCAAATGCGCGCGGGGACTGATCCGCTGCTCAGATGCGCGCGGGGTCTGTACCGCTGCGCGCGTGACTAGGTCACGGGATTACCTGCGCGGGAATTCAGTTGCGCAGGAGTTCAGCGCTGTAGGGACGCGGGGCTGCGTGCTGGAGTTGGCATACGCGGGAGTCCAACGCTGTAAGGAAGCGGGGCTGCGTGCGGGAGTTTGCGTATGCAGGAGACCAGCGCTGTAGGGACGCGGGGCTGCGTGCGGGAATTGTGACAAAACACAATTTCCCGTGTAACTCCTAAACTACACACAACACCTGGATTTTGACTGAAATTTAGGTTTGAAACCTATACATGACATATCATGTAAAATATTAAAATGGCTAAAAGGTGCCATACTGGTGCCGTGGTCATTTACCATTTTGTATTAAATTAATTAAAAAAAATATAAGGAGTAAGAATTCAAGGGTGGGGTCAGTGAGTGACCCTACCTTATTTTGGGTGGGGAATCCATTTCTGCAATAATATTCATGGATTTCCTACTCCTTCATTTTATAATAATTTTATTTAATGCCGGTAATATACTATCCCATCCCACAGTGTGAATCTTCCTTCTTTATAGGACTTCAGCAGGGGTTCAGGTAAACTGTTTATGAGTTCAGATGGAGGTGAAGTACTTTCTATGATGTTAATCAAAGTCTTCATGCCAGAGTTGTATGCTTCTCTGATGGAGCTGAACAGTGATTCATCTAGTTCACATATGTGAATTCCTATGATTGGGGCTTCAAGATTAAATAGGTTAATGTTTATTATAGGAAATATATCATGATCTTCTGGGTCATGATCAGGATTGCTAGTATCATTTGGTAGAGCATTTCTGCTAAGACTGTCAGCATTCTGATGTTTAACTCCAGCTTGGTGGACTTTAGTCATCTGACCTCTGTACTGTTGTATGGCTATCTGCCATCTTAACATATGCCTGCTAGGAGTTTTCATGTTCATGAGAGTTCTAACAGCATTGCAATCAGTGATCACCAAAAAATTTGTACCTTCCAAATAATAGTGGAGTTTTTCTAATGCCCATACTAGAGCAAGGCATTCCATTTGGCTGGCACCATATCTCTTTTCAGTATCTTTGACTTGTCTAGATATGAAGAGTATAGGTTTCTCTACTGGTTTATCTTCTTCTATTACTTCTTGGTGTAATGCAGCTCCTAATCCTTCCATGCTAGCATCTATGTAAAGTTTGAAAGGTTTAGAATAATCTGGTTGTATCAACACTGGGGAAGTAGTCATAGCTACTTTGAGTTCCTCATAATTCTTCAATCTTTCATGAGTCATTTCGAACAAAGTGTTGTTATTTCAGATCTCATATAAACACTTGGTGAGGTTAGCAAATTTAGGTATGTACTTCCTGTAATAGCTGCAGAAGCTTATATAGGATAAGAGTTCCGTTTTGTTCTGGGGCATAGGTCTGTTCATTACTGCGGCTATCTTACTTTGGTCAGCAGTTAAAGTTAGTCCAGAAACAATGTGTCCTAGAGCTTTGAGTTCTCCGTATCCAAAGTTGCACTTTTTCATAGATACTTTTAATCCTACTGTGGCAATTTTTTTAAGCACTAGCCTTACTTTATCCATGTGAGTATCCCAATTGTCTGAATAAATGATAACATCATCTATGTATACCATCATCCAACCTTGTCTGATGAACATTCCTAAGACTGTATCCATCATTCTTTGGAAGTGGGAAGGAGCATTTTTAATACCAAATGGCATTCTGAGATACTCATATATGCCTAAATGACATATAATTCTCATAAATTTCCTACTATCCAGACTGATAGGTATTTGGTGAAAGCCTTTCAACATGTCCATAGTAGTAATGAACTTAGCTTTAGAAATATTATGTAGAGCGTGGTCAATCCTTGGGATAGGATAATAGTCACCTTGGGTGTAGTTTTTGAGCATTCTGAAGTCTCCAACCATCCTAGACTTATCATTGTGCCGGGCTATTATCACGGGGGTAGTTACGTCTTCTTGCTCATTATGCCCTACTTTCCGTAAGACTTGTAAGTCCACTAGTTCTTGGATGTGGCTTTCTAGAGCAGTCCTAGATTTTGGACTAGAAGGGTAAGCTGGTCTCCTGAGGTTAGGAGGGTAAGGAGGCTTAATAGTCAAAGTTAAGACCATATCATGACCTTTAATATTACCAATGGGATGGTCTTTAGTGCAAAAAGCATTCTGGTTCTCAAAGAATGCTTGGAGAATATCTCTTTTCTGGTTTTCACTAAGCTGGGAATTCAAGGTGATTTGGGAAAAGTATTCCTGGTTAAAAGTTTCTAAGTGTCTCTCATAAGTGGAATCAGTAGCTTTAGCATTGACATGGCATATTTGGAACTTCTTGTTCCAATCTCCTCCTATAGTGAAATATCTCCCTTTACTCTGGAAGACATCTATCCCGTACAGGCAAAGAGAATCATTTCCTATAATAAAATAATCACATACTACATTTTGAAGTACTACAAATTCAATCTTTATCTTGATTGATCCTTTAGAGTGGGGGAGTATGATTTCTGTTGGCCATACTCCAATAGCATTGAGAGGTGAGTTACAGCTGCTGAACTTAGCTCAAGGTACAGGTAGTAAGTTTTTCTTCCAGTTGGAATCCTGTTTATCTAAGTAGTCAGTTCCAACACAAGAGCAGAAGGCTCCACTGTCTAGAAGTAATTTTACGGGGGAACCTTGTATCAAGCCAGTGGCATAACAAGTTTTACCACCAGTGTACCCTTTTCCAATAGAAGGTTTAAGGGTTAAGGTCTTAGCTTCAGAAACATGTTGGATTTTCATGTTGGGTGTCCATTTTTGAGGCAAATTGCTATCTTCATTAACAGGGTTAATATCTAGGGAAGATTCTATGTTACCTTCGATGACATTAATGGGATTAGTGATCATTAGGTCACACTCGGAATGGAACCATCAGTGTCATCTAGTTGGGGGTCAGGATTAGTGTCATCCTCTTCTCCTTCAATAGGATTAATCTTTCTCCTGGGTAAAGGAAAGTCAGGTCTTAAATGCCCTGTTTGGTTGCAATTCCAACATTTCTTTTCTTTGGTCACCAAAGTATTCTTGGCTTCTGAGTTGATAGGTAGAGGTTCTTTATTCTTGTTATTATATTCTTCCTTATTCCTAGTAGTTGGTTCTCTGGGTTTATTAAGCCTTTTGTCTAAGCCATTCATGTCAATAGTTTCTTCTAATACTCCTATGAGAGTGGAAAGGTCAGAGTTCATGGGCATTCTGCATCTTACGCTATGGGTAAGTTGTCCTGGACATAGGTTGAGGAGTCTTTCATTGACTTCTTCTTTATCAGCATTTGGGTAGAAGCAGTCTAGTCTTCTCTTCTGGTCAAGGCACCATTTGTGAGGTTTGTCCTTAGATGGATCAAACAAGGAAGTTTCAAAAGTCTTCATCATTTTTCTTTTCCAAATTCTGGTACCAAATTGTTCCTTAATCAAGTCTTTCCACAAATTCCATGACAAATATCCTACCTCTTCTCTCTTATTGATGAACCAGTCAAGGGCTACTCCTTCAAACAGTCTAGGTAGTCTTACTACGACTATGTTATCAGGAAGTTCATAAGAGGCCAGAGTATAGTCAATAAACTTAATAAAACTGACATGATTGTATTGTCCTTCTCCGGAGAATTTAGGCCACTCAGTGATAGGGGGAAGTAATTTTAATGCTTTTTCTACTTCAGGAGTGGGACTAGGTCTGAAAGATTCATGCCTTGTTAATCTTGGTCTAGAAGGTAGTTGGGGTGTACTGTGGTACTTGGAAGGTCTGATTTCATCAGAGTCTGCAATAGGTTGAGATAAGTTTATCTTTAGATCTCTGAGATCATTCTTAATAATACCTAATTCCAGGTCAAGTTTGTTACTTAATGAATCAATTTTATTACTAATATGAGTAGGTGAAGTTTGGTCTGTTTTATTAATACCTTCTTTGATTTGTTCAATAGATAGAAGAATTTCTTCTTGGATAGCTTAAGTATTGTTTACTAGGTAATTCATTAGTTCTCCCTTACTCAAACTAATGCTGTCTCTTATTTGTTTTACCTCTAACTCATTGATTTTGATCAAGTTGGATTGGGTTTGCATGACTTTACCAAAATTGGTATTTACTTTATCCAATTGCTCATATACTTTATCAAAACATTTGCCAATGATATCAAGGTTATGAGAAACATTTATGGAAAACAAGTTGAAAGTTTCTACGTCTAGTTGTGGTACACTTTCTTCCATTTTCTTGCCAAAGATATTATATTGTCCCACTTTTTGGGACTCTTTAATTTCTGATGGGCTAGAGATCTCTTCTTCCTGTTGTTGTTGTTTCCTCTTAAGGAAACTAATTGGTCCCAAGGATTCCAATTCTTCACGTAACCTTCTACTTCTCTCTTGGGAATCAATTTTTGGAGGGTTATTTGAGTCTTCTTTGCCAAAGATATGGCTTTTCTCATACCCTGCTGGTCTTCCTGGGTCTGAGCCTGTTTGAATAGTTCCCAATGACCCACGTGTTCTTTCACCAATACCTTTATTTTGTCCTCCTTGGAGGAGTCCGGCTGGGGTGGCGTAGGTGGAACGGTATCCTCCTGGGATTTCACGTTCAACAAGGGATGGCCCTCCAATGGTGAGTTGGTCAAGTCGGCGGCCGCGGTCGTTGTCACGGTCGCTCGGATTGGAGCAATCACTGGCTCAATCCGCATTCCGTTCGCGACTGGCATCCTTGCGTGCAAGGGTTCCTCTGGGCAAAGATCCATATGACGGGGCGCGTCCACTGGCGCGGGTGTTGCGTCTGTTTTGATGCATTTTTAAAGATTATGTAAGGTTTTGTCAAAACTTTGTAAAAAAAAATCAAAAAAATAATTTTTTCAAGTAATTTTTTTCAAAAAAAAATATATGTCTTACTTATATGAAGGTTTAAAGGTACTAAGTCCTTTTTGGGGTCAGGACCGTCCTTGGAGGGTATTCCAACGGGATCTGAGTGGGTTCCAATCAAATCTTTGGACAAATCCAAGGGTCCACAATCTGGGACATCCTCTAAAAGGTCTTGGTCAATAAGATCACCAAAGACAAAGTCCACTAGAAAGGATAAAATATTAAAAAAATATAAGTTATATATTTATTTATTTTATAATAATTTTTTTATAATTTTCGAGTTTTTGTGATTTTTTTTTTTTATAAAAAAATAAAAAGGAGATCAAAGCTCACGTTTATAATTTCGATACTGTCTCTTAAAAGTAGAAAGCTTTCTTTGATAGATTTTCCACTCTTTGTGCTGTCTTAACAAGGAGTTAAAATTAATAATTCTTTCTAACTCTTGTTCCTTTTCTTTTAAGATTTGTTGTCTATAATAAAGAAGTCTCTCTTGTTTATGTTCAGGGGTTATAACAACAGGCACAAAGTTACGTAATTTTTCTTCTTTTTTCTGTTTAAGAAGATTTAAATAATAATTGATCAATTCTCCGTTGGTTTTTATATCCACTGGATAAATCAAAAGATAAAGATAAATAATAAGTATTTCTACTTATATATATAATTTTTTTTAATATAAATAACTGGTCCAGGAGATAATTAATTAAACAATTAATTATTGAGGATATTTCCCGGCCAGACCCCCAGTTGTCAGCTCTCTGATACCAGGAACCTTGCAGTCCTTTAGCTACAGAGAGTGATAAAAGAACTTGGAGCAATAATATTCCAAAGAATAAACACTTTAAAGCTCCAATAATGGTATGGTAAGAGCAAGTGCAAGGTTTATTTGGTTTGGTTATAAATATTTTAAATATAATATAAAAAGAGGGGCCACAGTATACTGAGGATCTTTACAGACTAGCAACCTCTCTTCAAGGGGCCTCCTTAGGCAGTTTAAGAACCTTGGAATAAATATGGGTGCCTTAGAAAGGACTTATTCCACTAATGGCCGGGCTTAACAGCACAAGTGGCCTAGACAGGAAGGGAAACACTCACTCTGAGCACTTGACCATGGAAATCCTGGAATAATTGGAAGGGTTTCAGAGCAGATGGGGTTGATTGCTTGACTAAACTTCAATGGTTGATTGGTTAATAAAGGTAAATAATACTACTACAGACTAAGTCATAAATCACTTGCTTATCTTCATATAAGCACTTGATTAACAATGACACCGTGTCTGATTGATAATAAATAATTCCTGATAACTGATTAACTGATTAACTGATTGGAAACAGAAGGGCAAAAAGAGCCTGTTTAAATATTCTTTTTTGGGTGTTGAGGACCTCTAGAAGGGGTACTAGCCATGGGCTGAGGCTAGGGGGGAAATCAGGGCAAAATTGGCACGTCCTCAAGGTGCTGTTAGCCTGCTGGCCTTAGATCTGTCAAGGAACAGCTCCTTTTTAGCTGCAGGATCTGTTAATCAATAGATTAGTCATTTTTCTGATCCTGCACTGATCCTCAATTTGTACAGTAAGTACTGGTCCAAAGTGAGCAGACGTAGATTTTTATTGATTCTCCATCCTCTGCTGATCCTGTATGTAATTTTCAATAATTTTTACGACCACTCCTTGTGTAGTTTTGTGGTCTTTGAAGGTTCTGATCAACTTATTTCGTGGTGAGTCTGGATCTTTATTTAATTAATAAAAAATACTAAAAATTAGTTACTAACTAATTTTAATTGATTTTTAAGGTTTTTGAACCATAATCTATGCTCGTGTGGTAGCTTTACATATGTAGTGTAGATCCTACTATATTGTAGCTTCTCTGAGCGGTACCTGGATGTCATAGGAGGCGCGGGGATCAGCCCATTCAAATGCGCGCGGGGACTGATCTGCTGCTCAGATGCGCGCGGGGGACTGTACCGCTGCGCGCGTGACTAGGTCACGGGATTACCTGCGCGGGAATTCAGTTGCGCGGGAGTTCAGTGCTGTAGGGACGCGGGGCTGTGTGCGGGAGTTGGCGTACGCGGGAGTCCAACGCTGTAGGGACGCGGGGCTGCGTGCGGAAGTTGGCGTACGCAGGAGACCAGCGCTGTAGGGACGCGGGGCTGCGTGCGGGAATTGTGACAAAACACAATTTCCCGTGTAACTCCTAAACTACACACAACACCTTGATTTTGACTGAAATTTAGGTGTGAAACCTATACATGACATATCATGTGAAATATTAAAATGGCTAAAAGGTGCCATACTGGTGCCGTGGTCATTTACCATTTTGTATCAAATTAATTAAAAAAAATATAAGGAGTAAGAATTCAAGGGTGGGGTCAGTGAGTGACCCTACCTTATTTTGGGTGGGGAATCCATTTCTGCAATAATATTTATGGATTTCCTACTCCTTCATTTTATAATAATTTTATTTATTCATTTATCTTTTTTCCTTTTAATTTTGTTAATATTATTATTGTTGTTGCTTTGTCAGGTTGCTCTGTGCTAAGTAGCACGCTGACATGAGATGTGTGATAACTAGGCCAGATGGCATGAGATGGGATGAGTTGTGCCAGATGGCATGATGATACAACTTTGATAGGGCAGAGAGGCCCTCCTTAAATAGAAAATCCTGCCCCCAGGGGTTCTCAAAGCTGCCCCTGAGGGTTCTCCCTGTTCTGGTGAGGAAAAGTGAGCTACAAATACATGAGACATTTTAGCTGGTTGGAAAAGGCTTGTACAGTTACATGAGGCATTTCTGCTGGTTGGAAAAAGCTGGTACAGGGGTTTCATGCATGCACAGCCCTGCATAAACTTCTGTGAAGTGCAGATACAATGTATTCCTGTGCATTACTGATGGTTGGTCTGGTGCTCCTTGATTCTACCTACATGTGCTGCTGTTCATTCACTGGTGATTTTGTTTGGTGCTCCATGGTCTTGACTGCCTGCATATATTGCTGTGTAGTGCTGTGGGTTGTTGTTACTGGTGGTTTGTTTGGAATCACATGCTTCTGACCACATAAATTGCTGTGTGGTGCTGTGGTTTTTTGGTACTGCATGGTTCTGGTAGTTTGTTTGGTATCACATGCTTCTGTCTGCATAATTTTCTGTGTGGTGCTGATGTTGTTTGGTACTGCATGTTTCTGGTAGTTTGTTTGGTATCACATGCTTCTGACTACATTAATTTCTGTGTGGTGCTGAGGTTGTTTGGTACTGCATGGTTCTGGTAGTTTGTTTGGTATCAATTCCTCCTGCATATATTGCTCCTGTATACTTCTGCATAGCCTTCTGTATGTATGTTTGCTTATTTGTTTGGTCCTGGTTGAGACTGGTTCCACTTCCCCCTGCCTGTACTGTTCCTGTACCCTTCTGCACAGCCTCCTGTATGTATATTTGCTTGCTTTCTGGGTGAGGTGATAGGAGCTGAACTAGCTGTACTCCCTCCTGTATCTGTATTGTTGTATTCTGGTTGGGGTGACAGGGTTGGTGTATGTTCCTGGTCTTGAGGATAAGCTGCCACTGATATGTACTTGAGGGTTTACAAGGTATGCCTTATGTCTTCCACAGAGATGTGACACCTGGTTGGGTATGAGTTTGCCACAGTTGAAGGTTTCTTGGGCTGTATCTTCTAATCCATGAGAGATAGAGGGGTACTTTGACTGAGTTACTATGGGTTATTTGTGATGTAGAATCCATTTCTGAGGTTAATTTGAGGTTTTGAGCTGTTGTTACACTAAAAAAGTGAGTCTGATGGCTATATAACAGGTTTGGTCTACCACAATGGTGTCCCAAATGGTTCACCACAGCGGTGGTCTTTGAATGGATTTACCAATATCTTTTGGAGAAAATGGTTGCAGTCCAGACAGTAGCAATAAAGAGGGCATTATTTCCTGGCCTCAACCCCCAGCTTCAGGAACGGGTGCATTGGCCTTTGTACAATCAGGATCTGGTTAAGAGGTCTTTCGATGGAATCATCTTGCTACTCCCTGCCCTGGAAATCGTTCATTGGGTTGGGAAGAGTGAAATTGAGTTTTAGGAGCTTATGGAGGACACAGGAAGAAAGGATTCTTGCTCTTTGGTGGCTTTGGTAGAAAGAGAAGCTGTGGATCTTTCCCCTCTGGAAAGCACCCCAGAACCGTAACCGGTAGAAGCCCCACCGGAATTACCCAAGGTTGTGGAACAGGCAGAGGAATTACAAATTCACCTCAATCAGATGCTGCAAGCATGCATGGAAGGTCAGAAAACAGGAGAAAGGCTCAAGAGGTAACAATGGAGGCAGAGGTTGTCTTGGAAGTGATGGATGTGGACGTGGAGGAACTGCAACTTGTAGGACCAGAGGCATTTGCAGACTTAATGGATGTGGAAAGCCAAAAACTTAATGAAAAGGTTCAGACAGCAAAGGTTTGTACTCAGGCAACAATTGCAAGGAAGGCAAAAAAAGAGGAGGTTCCAATTCCCTGGAACTTGAGGGAATTGGTGGAGGTGGCTCCAGTTGTTGTTGATGAAATGCTTCAGGCAGCAAAGGATTGCGTTCAGGAGCAACCCCCTTGGCAGCTCAGAAAGTGGAAAGGGTACGGTTGGAAGATGGATGCAATTGGCGCAGGTCAATTGAAGGAAGGGAGGTGTGGGTAATGGTGGAAAGCCGGCCAATGGCCAATGCGTTGTAATTAAAACTGGTAGACAGTTTGGATTGGTGGAAGGGGAAAGCGGACTGGATGGGAAGGATAGTGGTGTTGACCAGATGGTTAAGGACAAGGCTGAAGTTTTAGGGCCTTTTGTTGACCCCAACGGCCATACAGTGGCACTTACAATGAAGGACATATCCAAAAGTCCAGTCATAATAATTCTCTGCGGCCATGGGAAGTGTGGGGTTGGGTGAGGCCATGAAGAGCTTGTTCCCGGAGGCTATTGGATGAAAGAAAAAAGCTTGGGACAGCTGCCAAGCTGAGGGGGGACACTAGTGGTGGAAGGGAAAGCCTGTTTTGGTGAAGGGGTGCTCTAGCTGGTTCCCAGCCGGAACAACAAGACACCCCAGAATGTTTTTTTCATTACTTCTCTGACTGGATTGGTACTGGCTTTGGTTTATAATTGTTTAAGGAATGCGGGCGCGGAGAAATTCTGGGTACTTATATGCAAGGAAAAGCCCCACAGATGGGAATGCGGGAAGAAGAGCAATATAGTCCCAATGTAGGGGGTGGGGGATGCCAAAAAAAAATCTGCTCTGTCTCTTTTGTCTGGGTCTGTTTCTGCTATTGTTGGCTTAGGAGTGTGGGTGGTAGTGGTAAGGGTAGTGTGGGAAGCGGGTATAGGAGTGCGGATTATGGTCAAGGTAACAATGGGAAGACCTCTGGGGAAAGAACTCAAGTTGGGGGGGATGAGGTGTCATTATATAGCCTTGGGTTGGGAACTTTGTCACGGCTTGCGGGCGCAGCATTAGGTAGGATGGGCTAAGCACACTGGGTGCAAAGAGCCGCAACCCGCTTGGGTGTTACAGACCTAGGAATGGAGCAGGCCCAACCAATTTTCCAGGCCGTCTAGTTTGGGGAAGTGCAGGCAGGGCAATTGCAGAGGTTTGAACAAGCATAGGGGCAGACCAAGCCGCGCATTACCAGATCTGCAGGTGTGGACTGATGGAAAGGCGCAGGGGGCTCCAAGTAGGGCACAGCAGAGGGACAGGCCATGAGAAGGACAAACTGGGTGTACGTAATGAAAGGAGGGTTTTTGGGATAGGGCAGTATGGGTATGGGTTAGGGCCAGGCTAGGGTTCTGGTTTCTAGGGTTTTTTTAATATTTGTTGTTGGGCTGTTGTTGGGTTTGTACTTAGGCTGGGGTTAAGATTGAGGACATAAATTCTGCACTGTCAGTCCCAGTATGTAGGGGGTGGGATACCATACCATAAATGGTGTTGTGTAATTATATAGCCTTGGATCAGGAACTGCGTTGCGGCCTGCGCGCTCAGCATTTGGTGGGTCAGACTCAGCAATCAGGAAGCACACATTCTCAGAAGTGGCTGCTGCGGGCTCAGCAGCAGTTGCTGCAAGGCTCAGTGGTAGGAGCAGCAGGAACAGCACACGGCTGCTGGTTGGGCCTGACTAAGGAGGGGATGGGCCGCAACCCATTTGCATACCCAACTTAGGAATGGAGCCAGGCCAATCATGTTTTTGGGCAGCTAGTTTGGGGATGGAAGAGCGGGGAAATTGTGGGGCTATGTGTGTGGACCTGGGAAATTCACAACGGCGCGTTGGGAGGACATGGGCAGGTAAAGTGAACTCGCATTAGTGCACAGCGGAGGGCCGCGCCACAGGAGGAAAAACGGGATGAGTTTAACGGCAGGCGGGCTGAACTGATAGGGTATGGGTTAGGGTATGGGTTAGGGTTCTGGGTCTAGGTTTTCTTCTTTAAATTCTTGTCAGGTTGTTCTTGTGCTTATATCTAGGTTAGGGCTGAGGGGAGGGGATTTAAAAGGCCTCTCCCCTCAGCACAGGGTGGAGGGAAGAAAGACTGGGGCAGGTGGGAGAAAGGAAGAAAAGAAAAGGAGCATCCTCAAATCTTACAGACGCTAGAACCATTGACTCCGCAATCAGGGACAAATTTGTGAGGTATAACCTCTAAAGTTTCCACATCTGGGGGTCTGGCCAGGATTTTGATCTGTTCTTAGTCTCTTGAAGACAACGCAAGATGCTGCCGAAAACTGCTCTGGGATCCAAGGTTCCCCCTTCCTATCCTCTGCGCTTGGTTCCCGTTTCTGCTGCTCAACCCCCCCCTCCGGTATCTGCCCAAGCTCCTAGAGTTAGCGGTTTTTCTCCTCCCTCAGAGGGGTTGTTGGACATGGGGGTGGAGGTCCCTTTCCGCGTGTGGCTAAGACCAAGAGACTTTCCTCATCTTTGGTTCAGTACCTTGGATTTTGAGAGGTTCCTTCCCAGGTTTGAAGGCTTTGCGGATTTTGAGGGCGCAATGGGAGCAGACAAGGTTTGGACTATCATGCTCTATATTTACAAGGAGGTGAAGCTGCGGGACGTGGAGAAAATGGTTGGTTACAAGAGGAGGGATTGGGGGAAGCTGAAAAGGGAGATGTTGGCAAGGTGGGGAAAGGGCAAACCCCGGTTCCAAAAAAGAAATTTTGAACAAGCCGTGGAGGAAGCAAGCGAGTGTGGGGGGGTGCAATCAGGCAAAGGACTGGTGGAATATATGTCAAAGTTTGAGCTTATCTATGGCTACTTGGCAAAGAACAAGGTTGTTGCGGGTCAGACGGGTGCTATGAAGCGGGCTTTTTTGGGGGGTCTTGCGCCCCAGCTTTGCTCCAGGGTGCAGCAGTACCTGTATGAACACGGCCTGGTCAAGAGGTTGCTGGATGGGAGAGTTGCAATTCTTCCCAATCTCTTGGTTATCCGCCAGGCGGTGGAGAGAAAAATTTATTTTGACAAGCTCATCACGGACACGGAACAAACGTACCCAACTTCCTCCAAGAAATTGGTCATGATCTTGGCGCCGGCTCCTAATCAAGCCTTGACTGTGCAGCCCCCAACACCCTCTCATGCTGGACCTTCCCAACAAGCTCCGGGACCATGGGTCAATGAGATAACAGAGATTATGCAGGACCTAAGGGTTTTCCTCAACCAAACATTGGTTCCTGCGGCTCTGGTGGCTTTTGCTCAACTATGCGTGACACCACCACACATGGTAGAATGGTTCCCACCTCCCAGTGGACCCTCTGGGTTGTTTGGGGTGCGCACTTGTACATATTGTGGGGAAAAGGAGCACTGGAAGTCAATTTGTGAAGGCCTCACTCAAGAAATGAACAAGGGGCTGGTTTGAACATCTGGGAAGACGTACATATTCCTTTTGGGCGAGTTGGTGGATTTGACCAAGCACCAGCTGCCGCCAATGGTGCAATTGCGGGAGCGACCAAAGGCTCAGGCCAAGGCTTTCTGTGTTTCACTTGAAATTTTCACCAAGCCCAGGACCTGGGTAGCACCCAGGGTTGAGGCTGAATTCAGAGCATTGGCAACAAATGAACAAATCGCAATGGACATTGATGAGCAACCAACAGCCCCAAAGCCAACCGCGCACGTACTGGCAACGGAAAGACCGTCTGCTAATACCGCGGGGAAGATGAAGGCTGCCAACACTGTCCAAAGGGTAATGGGGAACAACTCACCAATACCCCTGACCCTAAAAGAGTTTGCAGCAGCGTCCCCGGCAGTTGTTGATTAGATGTTCCAGGAGTTGAAAGAATGCAGTCAGAACCGGGTACCAACAAAGATTCAGCGGGTGAACGTGGCGGAGGAGGAGATGGATTGCAAGCCATGCCGGTAAAAGTTGGTATTGGTCCCGCTTGCTTATGTTGCAATGTCTATTGCAGGACGGAAGGTGTGGGTGATGGTGGACAGCAGTTCAATGGTCAACTTGCTTCCGTCCAGGTTGGTGGAAAATCATAGCTTGGTATGGATGAAGTGCGCAATGGGTCTCTGGGTGTTAAATGGTGCCAAATGGTGCGTGGATGGGGTAGTGGAGGCGGAGGTTGAAGTTTCAAAGGTTTGTAAGCCCCTATTGTTTCTCTCAGTAGAATTTGGTGACATGATATTGGGTCAACCATTCATGTTTGGGTTCCAAGCTCCAATGGCCTTCAACGCTGAGGAAGGAACAGAGGCTCTGACGGTTGAGGATTCACTTGGCGTGCGGTTTGAGACAAAAATCTTTGAGCACTGGAGAGGAAAATGGGTGCGGGAGCCAGTGGCTTTCAGCAACAAGGATTACAAAATGGGGGAGGAATGTAAGGGTTACCCCGCGTAGTATTTTTCCTAGTTGGCGGCGGTTACCGCGCGGAGAAAGCTCCTGCTCAGCGCAGGCAGCCAAAAGGTATGGAGCGAGTGAAGGAGGGCCCGCGTAGGGTGCAGGCACCAGAAGTAAGTTCCATTCCTCATTGTGCATTTCCAGAAGGTTCTAGGCTTTGAAAATCCTATCATTGTGCCACAGTCATGAGCAAAGGCGAAAGTACTGGTTTGATTATTACTAGGACTCACAAAAGAGACGGCTAGGGCTGGATGGCGCGGTGCAATGCAGTCAAGTACAAAGCAGTTTAACGGAAAGTTTAGCCACAAAACAAGCCAATGCCTCAGGGGCTCAACGGACCCTTAAAACTAATTTCCTGGTCCCAAGACCCATGGGGACGCCCCTTAGGAAGAACGGATGGGTAACGGGGTTGGCGCGAATCAAGGATGAGCCAGTCACGCCCTTAACTTTGGACAGGTGGGATGGTTGAGTATGGAGGAAAGAGATCTGTTTGTATTGGTGCTGGTGTTAAGGGAGAAGGCCCTTGCCTTTGGCACGGATGAGCGCGGGTTGTTGAAGGGCAAGATTGGGGACCCTTATGTGATTCCCACTGTCCCTCAAAAACAGTGGCAGATCAAGCCAATTCTGATTCCTTGTAACCTTTGGGAAGCTTTTCTGGAGCTGGCATGGGAGCACGTTGTGGTAAACAAAACCTCTCCTATAGCCATCAGACTCATTTTGTCTTATTAATTATTATTCTTATATCAAATTAAAGTCAAGAAAATACTAAATGAATTCCAAAAACCTCATAAACTATACTCTAGACTCAAACCAACCTGAAAAACCCAAATCAAGCACCAGATAAACCCCTTCAACCATATCAACACCTGTCACAAAAACAACCCAACACCTTTCACAAAAACAACCCAACACCTGTCACAGGCTGGATTATGTCGCATGGATTAATTAAAAGTCTTAATTGAATATATAATCAAAATGATTATGCTTAAAATAAACACACAAAAAAACAACATACCCCATTCCAGCAGGACTTAAACCATATCAGTACCAATGTTACACTACAACCAGTACTATAAAAACAAGTTACACTACTTTTCTAGAACGTTTCACCAGCAGATAAGCCCTCTGAAGCGTCCTCTCAAGCACTCTGATACTCAGTTTGCCACCACTCCAACCATACATCACACATACATGCACCAACAGAAGTAGGGGCTCATGCATCCCAGTATCTCTTAATTCTCACCAACCAGCAATAAAAACTCAGTACACACGACTTTTCTGGAACTTTCACCACCAGATAGGCTTTCTGAAGCATCCTCTCAAGCACTCTGATTCTCAGTTTGCAACCATTCCAACTGTACAACACACACACATGCACCAACAGAAGTAGGGGCTCATGCAGCCAAGTATATCTCAATTCTCACCAACCAACAATAACAACTCAGTACACATGACTTTTCTGGAACTTTCACCGGCAGATAAGAGCTCTCAAGCGTCCTCTCAAGCGCTCTGATACTCAGTTTGCCACCATATCAACCATACAACACCTGCAAGCTACATTCTCAAGTTACCCAAGGGGACATGGGGTAAAACGGCATACCTCTTATCTCCACAACTAATTACATTGAAAAAGCATGCAGGTAGTTCCTGAAACATTTTATACATGACAAGTGCTCAGAAGCCTTTTAAAAAACACCCAGCACATGACCTTCCACCACCAAACCCATGCAGGTCACACCATTCAAGCTACCAAAGAGGGCTTGCAGCTGGCAAGCATGTTTCATGCTTTTCCCAACCAGCAAAATTAACTCAAGATGAAGGAAACTTCTGCATCATTTTTTATACAAGATAAGCCCTCATAAGCGTCCAGATCACACCATTCTTATATCTTAGCTCATATCTTAGCCTGACTCTAAAAGATTGAACTAAAAAATTCAGTTATCTCTCAGCCTGATTTACACGTTTTATCACCAGAATGATCTTTCTCATGTAACTGTACCCTTCTGTACTTCAACAGTTCAGAGAGAGGCTCAGAATTGCACTCAGGGGAGCCCTGATTATCCCCTGAGGAAGTATTTTTCTATTTAAGGGGCCTCTTTTCCCCTAACCAAGTTGTCTACCATTGCTTCTGCCCAGTGTGTGAAATATAGCATCAACCTGACCAGTTACTTACCAGTACCCAGTTGTTAGTGAACCAGAACTCAAGTTAAAAGAAATCAAACACAAAATTATTTTTGAAAATTTGACCAAACTCCTGGTGATTTTGAAGAAGGTTTCTTGAGAAAAGGCCTGTTATTCAGCACCTATTTTGAAGAGGGAAAACCCCTTATTTTGATTAGTAAATTCATAAAAGAGGTATAGCACAACAGAAAAACCAACCAAACTTTTTTCCCGCCCAGCTCCCTGTGGGCAAGCCCATCTTTGGGTCCTCCTACTGGTTAGACACCTTTTATTCAAACCTTCAATCCTTTAATTGGAATTGGAAAAATAGTCAGAAAAATATAAAAAGTCTTAATTATTAATTGGTGGAAGCTTGCCAATAATCCATTCCATTCTGGAATAGTCTTGCAATTCCTAAAAATACCTATTAATAATCAATATAGGTCTGATAAGAGACCTATTTTAAGTCTCAAAGAAACCAGCCACTAATTAAAAAAATTATTGTGCAGAATTATTATAGTTCATAAGGGCAGGGAATTCAAAACCACCTTAGCTTGCCTCTATCTATTCAAGAGTAGTACTAAACTAAATTCCCCTTCTAGTGACTGCCAGCAAGCTATTTGCTAAATAATCCCATTATCCCTCAGAGTCTCTACAATTGGTGTCCCAACAGTGGCCTATTTCCTTTGGAATGATTATTTATTACCTGTAAAAGACAAGATTTTCCAAAAATTAGCCCCTTTAGTCTATTAAAAAAATTCAGGAAACTAAAGGAAGACATATTCACCAGATATGAGAGGACCTCAAGGACCAGCTTAAAGGTTTTGAAGATAATAACCAAGTAGCACTTTCCTCAATAACCAGGATGGAGCAAGAACTGAGAGACAAAACAAAACTAGCCAGTGGACCCCAAGAAAAACCAGATGAAGACCAGGAGAGAATTCAAAATCAGCAAGAAATGGCATCAGAAATGAGAGAGAATGTCTTCAACATTTCCAAAGTTTTAAAACAAATCCTTGAAGAAAGAACAGCACAAGGCATCCCAGAAACTCCTTATACTCAACAAAGAACCAGATTTCAGACCTCCACCCCAAGATCACCAATTGAAAGAATGCAAACAAGGACCACTGAAGATTCAGAAGCCCCCTCAATTAGTCCAGGAATAAAAATATTTTCTCACCCTAGAGAGGAAAGAAGAGAAGCAATAAGGAGTCAGTACACTGATAGAATCCCATCCAGAGGACCAGCCCAGGATAATTCAATCATCAAGAATGATGAAAAAGATGGAGTATTATTAGATGGAAAAAAGTTAAATATTGAATTTGATGGAATAGCGGTGGAACAATTTCTTAAAAGAATTTAGAAACTGGCTAGAATTCAAAAGGAAGGAGAATAGATATAGCTCTGCAATTAACTTTTTTTGTTCAAGACAAAAATATTAGAGAATCTATTGAGGATATGGAAGGACATGAATATGGAGATTGGGACCTTTTGAAGAAGGAGTTGAAGACAAAATGGGGGACAGCTACCCCCCATAGAAGGTTTATTGAGGAACCCATACCTAGATTGCTCAGACTTACTCAAGATAAGGGAGGAATCAAGACAAAACAGGACTTCCAAAAGTTTATTGGTAATTATGAGGAGATGGTACTCTATTTCATTAGGATGGGGTATGACAACACCAATTGGGAAAGTGGAGAGAACCTCTGGAAAGCCTTGTCCACTGATCTTAGGAGGGAGGTTAACAGAGAATTGGCCCATGCAGGTAGAATCAAGATTGCCAGGGATGGAAGATACCTTCCCCCTGACCTCAAAACCTTGAAGGAATTTGTGGAAATGACTTTGGCCTTATGGGATGTGGATGAAGAAGAAGCACCTACACCTATCATAAAGAACCCAGTGGAAACCAAGAAATAAGTCAAGTTTCAGCAAGCAGGAATGGATGAACTCTTAAAAATGAAAGAAGAAATCACGAAGCTCACCATGGCCTCAAACCAGAAGCAGGCACCACCACATTTTGAAGGACCAACCAAGGAATGGCACCAAACTTCAGACCCCCAGTTACCAATGCAGGACCCAGATGGCCAGTCAGATGCAACTACTGCAAGGACAAGTACCATACCCAGTTCACCTGTCTCGACCTTTCAGAGGACCTCAAGAACAGGAAATTATTCAAACAAGGATCCAGTTTCTTCTTTCCAAATGGGGAACCAGTACCACTGAGTAGCCAGGAAATAGCCAGAGACCAAGTGAAGAATTTTTCAGGAAACCAAAAGAGCCTTAAGGTTGAAGAACCCCCAAAGAAGGAGGAACCATCAAATTTTGCAGCATTCTTGGAGATTGAAAATCGGGAAGCTTGGATGCCACCAGAAGTCAATGTGAAGGAATCCCTGGTCCAATGGGGAATGAGGATGTCCCAGAGATTGGCTGACAAGTCCCAAGGAAGTTCCAAACCAGTGAACCAAGACCACCCAGAGCCTTGGAATGAACCAGTCAAGGAGGTTGTATCCAGGAAGAGAAGAGTAAGTTATCCAGGAGCATGGATTGAGGAGGATGGCCAGGACTCAGATGAAGAAGAGGACCCCCCAGAAGAACCTGTGAAAAAACCTGAAACTGAACCTGTGGAAGTGAAAAAGGAAAGGTCAGAAACAGGATATACTGAAGGAGGAACCAAGATTGAAGAAAGCCTGAAGAAGAAAATATTAAAAAAAAGCTTTAACCTTACCTTGGAGGAGCTCCTTTCAGTTGCACCAAACTTCTTCCAGAATCTCAAAGATATAACCCTTGAAGGAACCTTGGACTTGAAGAAAGCCTCTAAATCATCAGCCAGCGAAAATAATAGGAGGATTAATGGATTTCAACACAATTTTGAAGACTATTCTGATGAAGAATACCCGTGTTCCATTAGCAGAAATCTCACCTATGGTTGCCCATTGGGATTCATAGATGTTTGGATAAAAGGAAAGAAGATAAAGGCCCCGGTGGATACTGGTGCTGAATTGAATTTCATAACTGAACATGTTGCAATCCAGGAAGGCTTGGTGTCCAGGGAATTATTCATGAGGGTTACAGGAATTGGAGGCCACTCAACTCCACTATTTGGTTTGGCTGAAAGAACAATGTTTGAGATAACTCCTGGGGAACCCAAATCTTCTCACTTCTTCATAGCCAAAATATCAATGCATACAGTGCTGGGAAGACCCTTCTTGGGGGATCATAAATTCAGGTTGGAGTTATCCAAAAATAAAGGGGAAGTTTTAATCTATGAAATATCAGAAGGGCAAAGGTTATGCATCCCAATCTGTTCACCAAATCAAGCAGGATGGCAGGTGACACCACCAAGAAGACCATTGGGGATGAATAAAATCACAGCAAATCTGGAGGCCAATGAATACCAGGAAGAAGATTGGACCAGTGGACAGGATATACCTGAAAAGAACTTGGAAGGCTTACCAGATCCTTGGGAAAATAATATTCTTACCCCATCAATCTATGCAGAAGAACCAATTGAAAGGACTTGCAATGATCTCCTTGACAAAATGGAAGCTGAAGAGAACCATGAGAATTTCCAAAGATTATTTGGAGGGTTCTGGACCAACCTTGAAGACATGGAGGGAGAAAACTGGGAGGAGTTATCTGGTGCAGGCCTGGAAAACTCTGAATTTATTGAATTACTCAATAAACAAGCCGCAAATGCCTTTCTGATGGATGGTGATTGGCCATCCCATTATGGAAAAGTTCCTTGGGTCATCAGGTATAGTTTATACTATGTGGAAGAATGGGCCAAGGATTGGATGAAATGTTTGGTTGTAATGTACCAGGTAATACCAGACCATATCAGGTAGTTAGGGTACCTGGAGGAGTAAGTCCCTCTCTCTACTTGATTAAATTGATGAAGAAGTAAGCCTCCAGTTTCCTTTGGTTAGCTGAGGGAATGGGTGGGCAGTAGCACCACTGTAATATTTATTGTAAGTTTTTTTTCACATTCAAGCTGATGTCATTTCCACAATAAGATTAAATATCTATATACTGAAAAAGTAAAAGGAAAGAGGTATCAGCAATCTTTGTTACTCTTTTTTTTTAAAAAAAAAAGGGAAGAATATGCTCACCACTTTTTTTAGAATCAAATATTTCTCCTATCATCAAGCATAGAAAAACCATCAGGATCACAAAATAAAGGCAAAAAAATCCCAAGGCAAAAAATAAATCCTATAAAAAATTAAAAACAGGGTTTAATTGATATTTTTGGTACCTTCTACAAAAAAATAATAAAAAATATACTAACCACATTTTTACAATCAGAATTCTTTCCCCTGTGATCAAAACACCAAAAAAAAATGATAAAATCACAAAAAAAAATATAAAAAAAGCAAAAAAATCATATATACAACAAAATCCTAAAAACAGGCAGCAAGAAATCAGTCATCAGTAATACCCCCCTCAAAAAACAAATAAATATCAAACTCACCCTCTTAGTTTTCTTCTGATTCCTTACTATCCCTGGAAATGCGCATAAAAAAAAAAAAAAAAAAAAAAAAAAAAAAAAAAAAAAGGCAAAAGATGTGTTATTAGTATCCCTTTCTGCAAGATAAAAAAAAAAAAAAAAAAAAAAAAAAAAAAAAAAAAGAGAGAGAGAGAGAGAGAGAAAAAAAAAAGAGAGAGACGCACCCTAGATTCAACCACGTTGCTCCTCATCACTGTGAACCAAAAAGAAAAGATAATAATAATAATAAAAAAAAAGCTCACCTCAGACCAAAAAGCGCAAGCAGGCGCTCGGGTTCATACAAACAGGCATATAGGTCCTCCAGCTCCAACCCGCTGGACCTGATGTTTGTTGGAGTAAACACTTACCTCCATTTCTCCATGTCTTTTCCTTTCACATTTCTCTCTTTCTATATTTCCATTTAGTCTTCTTTTCATCTCTTTCACCCTCATCAGTCTCAGTTCATTATCCTGGTCATCAACTTGTTATCCATATATGTCTCACAACAGTCTCATCTCATTCTTTATGCTAGCGCGCGCACGTCTCAATTCCAATATTCAATATCAAATACTTATCCATTAATGTCACGACATCTGTGACACTTCAGCCAGTCATGTATACCTGAGGGCAGAGTTGGGGCAAAGCAGAAGGATCTTCTTCTCTCATCCTTCTACTTTGCTTTCTACTCTGTGTGCCCTCAGGTAAGCTATGTTCTTTTTCATCAATTCTGTTTCTCCATATCAGTTATCATCATTGCTCTCTGCTCATGAAATCATATCCTTCTACTTTGCTTTCTACTCTGCGTGCCCTCAGTCCAACAGGTTATGAGCCCAGGGGCGCAACCAAATCGTCCATCAAATCATCTCTGAAGGATCTGGCACTCAAAGTGCTGTTACATTACTTAATTATGGATGAAAATCAATTGCATCCGGTGTTAAAAACACCGTCAATTATTCTGCTCAACTCTTCAGGATCATATTCAAACTACCTGGACTGGGCAATGATACTACGCATCCCTTTCAGAGCATCTGGTGTTGGATATCTTCTTACTACCAATTCACAAAAACTGAATCATGAAACCTGGTCTAAAGACAACTTGGCAGTATGTTCAGTTATATCAAGATCTATAAATTCTTCAAATTTCCAATTCATAAGAAAACATGAAGAAAGCGCAATGGGGATCTGGAACTCTCTCGGCAAAGCACATCAGGACAGCTCATCAGGCGGTCAAATGTACTGGCTTTGGAAGCTTCTTCTCACCAAGCTGAACGACAAAGAAATGACGGCTCATCTTTCAGAGATAGTCTCCTACGGAGAAAAATTATTGTCACTCATTACACCTGAGAACCCTCTCACTGCAGACAATCTCCAGTCAATGGCCATCCTTCTTTCTCTTCCAGATTATTGGCTCAGATGTGTATCCAGTATGATGAATGAAGAGTCAGTGCCTTCTTCCAAACTTATAAACGCACTCAAACAGGAACACCTGCAACAAAAACCAGAAACGAAGATTTGCTTGTGGCAAACTCAGCCAAATCTGTCAGCCTGCTACTTAGCACAGAGCAACCTGACAAAGCAGCAACAATAATAATATTAACAAAATAAAGATAAATGAATAAATAAAATTATTATAAAATGAAGGAGTAGGAAATCCATAAATTTTATTGCAGAAATGGATTCCCCACCCAAAATAAGGTAGGGTCACTCACTGACCCCACCCTTGAATTCTTACTCCTTATATTTTTTAATTAATTTAATACAAAATGGTAAATGACCACGGCACCAGTATGGCACCTTTTAGCCATTTTAATATTTCACATGATATGTCATGTATAGGTTTCACACCTAAATTTCAGTCGAAATCCAGGTGTTGTGTGTAGTTTAGGAGTTACACGGGAAATTGTGTTTTGTCACAATTCCCGCACGCAGCCCCGCGTCCCTAGCGCTGGTCTCCTGCGTACACAAACTCCCGCACGCAGCCCAGCGTTGAACTCCCGCGTAAGCCAACTCCCGCACGCAGCCCCGCGTCCCTAGCGCTGGTCTCCTGCGTACGCAAACTCCCGCACGCAGCCCGCGTTGGACTCCCGCGTACGCCAACTCCCGCACGCATCCCCGCGCCTCCTATGACATCCAGGTACCGCTCAGAGAAGCTACAATACAGTAGGATTTACACTACATATGTAAAGCTACTACACAAGCATAGATTATGGTTCAAAAACCTTAAAAATCAATTAAAATTAGTTATTAACTAATTTCTAGTATTTTTTATTAATTAAATAAAGATCCAGACTCACCACGAAATAAGTTGATCAGAACCTTCAAAGACCACAAAACTACATAAGGAGTGGTCGTAAAAATTATTAAAAATTACATACAGGATCAGCAGAAGATGGAGAATCAATAAACACCCACGTCTGCTCCTTTTGGACCAGTACTTACTGTACAAATTAAGGATCAGTGCAGGATCAGCAAAATTACTAATCTATTGATTAACAGATCCTGCAGCTAAAAAGGAGCTGTTCCTTGACAGATCTAAGGCCAGCAGGCTAACAGCACCTTGAGGACGTGCCAATTTTGCCCTGATTGCCCCCCTAGCCTCAGCCCATGGCTAGTACTCCTTCTAGAGGCCCTCAAAGAACCCAAAAGAATATTTAAACAGGGCCTTTTTGCCCTTCTGTTTCCAGAAAGTTAATCAGTTATCAGGAATTATTTATTATCAATCAGACACGGTGTCATTGTTAATCAAGTGCTTATATGAAGATAAGCAAGTGATTTATGACTTAGTCTGTAGTAGTATTATTTACCTTTATTAACCAATCAAACATTGAAGTTTAGTCAGGCAATCAACCCCATCTGCTCTGAAACCCTTCCAATTACTCCAGGATTTTCGTGGTCAAGTACTCAGAGTCAGTGTTTCCCTTCCTGTCTAGGCCACGTGTGCTGTTAAGCCCGGCCATTAGTGGAATAAGTCCTTTCTAAGGCACCCATATTTATTCCAAGGTTCTTAAACTGCCTAAGGAGGCCCCTTGAAGAGAGGTTGCTAGTCTGTAAAGATCCCCAGTAGTATAATACTGTGGCCCCTCTTTATATTTTATATTTAAAATATTTATAACCAAACCAAATAAACCTTGCACTTGCTCTTACCATACCATTATTGGAGCTTTAAAGTGTTTATTCTTTGGAATATTATTGCTCCAAGTTCTTTTATCACTCTCTGTAGCTAAAGGACTGCAAGGTTTCTGGTATCAGAGAGCTGACAACTGGGGGTCTGGCTGGGAAATATCCTTGATAATTAATTTTTTAATTAACTATCTCCTGGACCAATTATTTATATAAAAAAAATTATATATATAAGTAGAAATACTTATTATTTATCTTGATCTTTTGATTTTTCCAGTGGATTTAAAAACCAACGGAGAATTGATCAATTATTATTTAAATCTTCTTAAACAGAAAAAAGAAGAAAAATTACGTAACTTTGTGCCTGTTGTTACAACTCCTGAACAGAAACAGGAGAGACTTCTTTATTATAGACAACAAATCTTAAAAGAAAAGGAACAAGAGTTAGAAAGAATTATCAATTTTAACTCCTTGTTAAGACAGCACAAAGAGTGGAAAACCTATCAAAGAAAGCTTTCTGCTTTTAAGAGACGGTATCCAAATTATAAAAGTGAGCTTTGATCTCCTTTTTATTTTTTTTTATAAAAAAATCACAAAAACTCGAAAATTATAATAAAAATTATTATAAAATAAATAAATATATAACTTATATTTTTTATTATTTTATCCTTTCTAGTGGACTTTGTCTTTGGTGATCTTATTGACCAAGACCTCTTAGAGGACGTCCCAGACTGTGGACCCTTGGATTTGTCCCAAGATTTGATTGGAACCCACTCAGATCCCGTTGGAATACCCTCCAAGGACGGACCTGACCCCAACAAGGACTTAGTGCCTTTAAACCTTCATATAAGTGAGAAATATATTTTTTTTAATAAAAAAAATTACTTGAAAAAAAAAAAAAAAAAATTATTTTTTTTACAAAGTTTTGACAAAAACTTATATAATCTTTAAAAATGCATCAAAACAGACGCAACACCCGCGCCAGTGGACGCGCCCCGTCATATGGATCTTTGCCCGGAGGAACCCGTGTGCGCAAGGATGCCAGTCGCGAACGCAATGAGGATCGAGCCAGTGATTGCTCCGATCCGAGCGACCGTGACAACAACCGCGGCCGCCGACTCGACCAACTCACCGTTGGAGGGCCTTCCCTTGTTGAACGTGAAATCCCAGGAGGATACCGTTCCACCTACGCCACCCCAGCCGGACTCCTCCAAGGAGGTCAAAATAAAGGTATTGGTGAAAGAACACGTGGGTCATTGGGAACTGTTCAAACAGGCTCAGACCCAGGAAGACCAGCAGGGTATGAGAAAAGCCATATCTTTGGCAAAGAAAACTCAAATAACCCTCCAAAAATTGATTCCCAAGAAAGAAGTAGAAAGTTACGTGAAGAATTGGAATCCTTGGGACCAATTAGTTTCCTTAAGAGGAAACAACAACAACAAGAAGAAGAGATCTCTAGCCCATCAGAAATTAAAGAGTCCCAAAGAGTGGGACAATATAATATCTTTGGCAAGAAAATGGAAGAAAGTTTACCGCAATTAGACGTAGAAACTTTCAACTTGTTTTCCATAAATGTTTCTCATAACTTTGATATCATTGGCAAATGTTTTGATAAAGTATATGAGCAATTGGATAAAGTAAATACCAATTTTGGTAAAGTCATGCAATCCCAATCCAACTTGATCAAAATCAATGAGTTAGAAGTAAAACAAATAAGAGACAGCATTAGTTTGAGTAAAGGAGAACTAATAAATTACCTAGAAAACAATACTTCAGCTATCCAAGAAGAAATTCTTCTATCTATTGAACAAATCAAAGAAGGTATTAATAAAACAGACCACACTTCACCTTCTCATATTATTAATAAAATTGATTCACTAAGTAACAAACTTGATCTGGAATTAGGTATGATTAAGAATGATCTCAGAGATCTAAAGATAAACTTATCTCAACCCATTGCAGACTCTGATGAAATCAGACCTTCCAGGTACCACAGTACGCCCCAACTACCTTCTAGACCAAGACTAACAAGGCTTGAATCTTTCAGACCTAGTCCCACTCCTGAAGTAGAACAAGCATTAAAATTACTTCCCCCTATCACTGAGTGGCCTAAATTCTCCGGAGAAGGAGAATACAATCATGTCAGTTTTATTAAGTTTATTGACTATACTCTGGCCTCTTATGAACTTCCTGATAACATAGCCGTAGTAAGACTACCTAGACTATTTGAAGGAGTAGCCCTTGACTGGTTCATCAATAAGAGAGAAGAGGTAGGATCTTTGTCATGGAATTCATGGAAAGATTTGATTAAGGAACAATTTGGTACCAGAATTTGGAAAAGAAAAATGATGAAAACTTTCAAAACTTCTTTGTTTGATCCATCTAAGGACAAACCTCACAAATGGTGCCTTGACCAGAAGAGAAGACTAGACTGCTTCTACCCAAATGCTGATAAAGAAGAAGTCAATGAAAGACTCCTCAACCTATGTCCAGGACAACTTAACCATAGCGTAAGGTGCAGAATGCCCATGAACTCTGACCTTTCCACTCTCATAGGAGTATTAGAAGAAACTATTGACATGAATGGCTTAGACAAAAAGCTTAATAAACCCAGAGAACCAACTACTAGGAATAAGGAAGATTATAATAACAAGAACAAAGAACTTCTACCTAACAACTCAGAAGCCAAGAATACTTTATTGACCAAAGAAAAGACATGTTGGAATTGCAACCAAACAGGGCATGTAAGACCTGACTGTCCTTTACCCAGGAGAAAGATTAATCCTATTGAAGGAGAAGAGGATGACACTAATCCTGACCCTCAACTAGATGACACTGATGATTCCATCTCTGAATGTGACCTAATTATCACTAATCCCATTAATGTCATCGAAGGCAACATAGAATCTTCCCTAGATATTAACCCTGTTAATGAAGATAGCAATTTGCCTCAAAAATGGACACCCAACATGAAAATCCAACATGTTTCTGAAGCTAAGACCTTAACCCTTAAACCTTCTATTGGAAAAGGGTACACTGGTGGTAAAACTTGTTATTCCACTGGCTTGATACAAGGTTCCCCCATAAAATTACTTCTAGACAGTGGAGCCTTCTGCTCTTGTGTTGGAACTGACTACTTAGATAAACAGGATTCCAACTGGAAGAAAAACTTACTACCTGTACCTCGAGCTAAGTTCAGCAGCTGTAATTCACCTCTCAATGCTATTGGAGTATGGCCAACAGAAATCATACTCCCCCACTCTAAAGGATCAATCAAGATAAAGATTGAATTTGTAGTACTTCAAAACGGAGTATGTGATTATTTTATTATAGGAAATGATTCTCTTTGCCTGTACGGGATAGATGTCTTCCAGAGTAAAGGGAGATATTTCACTATAGGAGGAGATTGGAACAAGAAGTTCCAAATATTCCATATCAATGCTAAAGCTGCTGATTCCACTTATGAGAGACACTTAGAAACTTTTAACCAGGAATACTTTTCCCAAGCTGCCTTGAATTCCCAGCTTAGTGAAAACCAGAAAAGAGATATTCTCCAAGCATGCTTTGAGAACCAGAATGCTTTTTGCACTAAAGACCATCCCATTGGTAATATCAAAGGTCATGATATGGTCTTAACTTTGACTATTAAGCCTCCTTACCCTCCTAACCTCAGGAGACCAGCTTACCCTTCTAGTCCAAAATCTAGGACTGCTCTAGAAAGCCACATCCAAGAACTAGTGGACTTACAAGTCTTAAGGAAAGTAGGGCATAATGAGCAAGTAGACGTAACTACCCCCGTGATAATAGCCTGGCACAATGATAAGTCTAGGATGGTTGGAGACTTTAGAATGCTCAACAACTACACCCAAGCTGACTATTATCCTATCCCAAGGATTGACCACGCTCTACATAATCTTTCTAAAGCTAAGTTCATTACTACTATGGACATGTTGAAAGGCTTTCACCAAATACCTATCAGTCCGGATAGTAGGAAATTTATGAGAATTATATGTCACTTAGGCATATATGAGTATCTCAGAATGCCATTTGGTATTAAAAATGCTCCTTCCCACTTCCAAAGAATGATGGATACAGTCTTAGGAATGTTCATCAGACAAGGTTGGATGATGGTATACATAGATGATGTTATCATTTATTCAGACGATTGGGATACTCACATGAATAAAGTAAGGCTAGTACTTAAAACAATTGCCGCAGTAGGATTAAAAGTATCTATGAAAAAGTGCAACTTTGGATACGGAGAACTCAAAGCTCTAGGACACATTGTTTCTGGACTAACCTTAACTGCTGACCAAAGTAAGATAGCAGCAGTAATGAACAGACCTATGCCCCAGAACAAAACGGAACTCTTATCCTTTTTAAGCTTCTGCAGCTATTACAGGAAGTACATACCTAAATTTGCTAACCTCACCAAGTGTTTATATGAGATCGGCAACAACAACACTTTGTTCAAAATGACTCATGAAAGATTGAAGAATTATGAGGAACTCAAAGTAGCTATGACTACTGCCCCAGTGTTGATACAACAAGATTATTCTAAACCCTTCAAACTTTACATAGATGCTAGCATGGAAGGATTAGGAGCTGCATTACACCAAGAAGTAATAGAAGAGGATAAACCAGTAGAGAAACCTATACTCTTCATATCTAGACAAGTCAAAGATACTGAAAAGAGATATGGTGCCAGCCAAATGGAATGCCTTGCTCTAGTATGGGCATTAGAAAAACTCCACTATTATTTGGAAGGTACAAACTTCGTGGTAATCACTGATTGCAATGCTGTTAGGACTCTCATGAACATGAAAACTCCTAGCAGGCATATGTTAAGATGGCAGATAGCCATACAACAGTACAGAGGTCAGATGACAATAGTCCACCAAGCTGGAGTTAACGTCAGAATGCTGACAGTCTTAGCAGAAATGCTCTACCAAATGATACTAGCAATCCTGCTCATGACCCAGAAGATCATGATATATTTCCTATACTAAACATTAACCTGTTTAATCTGGAAGCTCCCATCATAGGAATTCACATATGTGAACTAGAGGAATCACTGTTCAGCTCCATCAGAGAAGCATACAACTCTGACATGAAGACTTTGATTAACATCATAGAAAGTACTTCCCCTCCATCTGAACTCATAAACAGTTTACCTGAACCCCTACTGAAGTCCTATAAAGAAGGAAGATTCACACTGTGGGATGGGATATTATATTACCGGCATAAACACTCTAGTGTTATAGTCTTGACCAAAGCAGAGCATATCAAACTTGTTTTAGCTGAATGTCATGATAATTGCTCTTTGGGTCACCTGTCTATTGATAGAACCCTAGATAAAGTAAAACAGACTGCCTGGTGGATCAACTGGAGAGACTCCACTATCAAGTATGTTTCAAGCTGTGAAATCTGTCAGAAGTCCAACAGGACCACTGGGAAAAGGTTTGGACTACTCCAAAGGATAGCTGAGCCCAGGAAAAGATGGGAAGTTATCAACATGGACTTCGTAACAGGACTTCCCCCTGGTGGAGCTTACTCTTACAACTCAGTCCTGGTTATTGTAGACAGATTTTCTAAGAAAGCCAAGTTTCTACCTAACCATAAGGAAGACACAGCTATGGAAGTAGCCTTACTCTTCTGGAACAGACTAATTGCTGATGTAGGAATTCCTAAGATTATTATCAGTGATAGAGACCCCAAATTCACGTCTCAATTCTGGAGAAACCTCCATGATATGTTAGGAACTACCTTAGCCTTTTCTACAGCTTATCACCCTCAGACAGATGGATTAGCTGAAAGAATGATCCAGACTCTAGAGGATATGCTCAGAAGGTTCTGTTGCTTTGGGATGGAGTACAAAAATACAGACGGATATTGCCATGACTGGGTTAGCCTTTTACCTGCACTAGAAATGGCCTATAACAGTAGTAAACACTCTACTACCAAAGAAGCTCCTTACATACTGGAAAGAGGATGGATCCCCAAATTGCCCAAAGATAACCTCAATCAGGAGTTGACTAATATCCATCCAACATCACTGGACTTCAAAAACATGATAGATATGGCAAACAAGCACGCTGCTAAGTGTGTACAAGATGCTGTTGAATACAACCAACAGAGTTGGGATAAAACTCACAAAGAACCTGATTTCAGAATAGGAGATCAAGTTCTAATTTCAACCGCCAATTTCAACAATTTGGCTGGAAACAGAAAACTCAGACCAGCCTTTGTTGGGCCTTTCACTATCAAGAAACTCCATGGGAAAAATGCCGTAGAAGTCATCCTCAGTAATGAACTCTCTAGGAAACACCCAGTCTTCCCAGTTAGCCTTGTAAAACACTACCATCCCAGAGAAGGAGAAAAGACCCCTTCACTTAAAATACCAGTCTTAGATGAGCCTGAGAAGGACAAAGGAAAAGTTAGTAAAATCCTTAAAGATAAAAAAGAAAGGATCCAAGGAAAAGATGTTAGACTTTACTTAGTCAGATACAAAGGAGAATCAGCTGATAAAGATGAATGGCTACCTGAAAACAACATTCCAGATGGACCTATACACCTGAGAAACTACAGAGCCAGTAAAAGACACTGAACCCCAAAAATTTTTTTCAGATATAGTCATAGCTTGGAGTGGGGGAATTTCAGCCTGCTACTTAGCACAGAGCAACCTGACAAAGCAGCAACAATAATAATATTAACAAAATAAAGATAAATGAATAAATAAAATTATTATAAAATGAAGGAGTAGGAAATCCATAAATTTTATTGCAGAAATGGATTCCCCACCCAAAATAAGGTAGGGTCACTCACTGACCCCACCCTTGAATTCTTACTCCTTATATTTTTTAATTAATTTAATACAAAATGGTAAATGACCACGGCACCAGTATGGCACCTTTTAGCCATTTTAATATTTCACATGATATGTCATGTATAGGTTTCACACCTAAATTTCAGTCGAAATCCAGGTGTTGTGTGTAGTTTAGGAGTTACACGGGAAATTGTGTTTTGTCACAATTCCCGCACGCAGCCCCGCGTCCCTAGCGCTGGTCTCCTGCGTACACAAACTCCCGCACGCAGCCCAGCGTTGAACTCCCGCGTACGCCAACTCCCGCACGCAGCCCCGCGTCCCTAGAGCTGGTCTCCTGCGTACGCAAACTCCCGCACGCAGCCCGCGTTGGACTCCCGCGTACGCCAACTCCCGCACGCATCCCCGCGCCTCCTATGACATCCAGGTACCGCTCAGAGAAGCTACAATACAGTAGGATTTACACTACATATGTAAAGCTACTACACGAGCATAGATTATGGTTCAAAAACCTTAAAAATCAATTAAAATTAGTTATTAACTAATTTCTAGTATTTTTTATTAATTAAATAAAGATCCAGACTCACCACGAAATAAGTTGATCAGAACCTTCAAAGACCACAAAACTACATAAGGAGTGGTCGTAAAAATTATTAAAAATTACATACAGGATCAGCAGAAGATGGAGAATCAATAAACACCCACGTCTGCTCACTTTGGACCAGTACTTACTGTACAAATTAAGGATCAGTGCAGGATCAGCAAAATGACTAATCTATTGATTAACAGATCCTGCAGCTAAAAAGGAGCTGTTCCTTGACAGATCTAAGGCCAGCAGGCTAACAGCACCTTGAGGACGTGCCAATCTTGCCCTGATTGCCCCCCTAGCCTCAGCCCATGGCTAGTACTCCTTCTAGAGGCCCTCAAAGCACCCAAAAGAATATTTAAACAGGCCCTTTTTGCCCTTCTGTTTCCAGAAAGTTAATCAGTTATCAGGAATTATTTATTATCAATCAGACACGGTGTCATTGTTAATCAAGTGCTTATATGAAGATAAGCAAGTGATTTATGACTTAGTCTGTAGTAGTATTATTTACCTTTATTAACCAATCAACCATTGAAGTTTAGTCAGGCAATCAACCCCATCTGCTCTGAAACCCTTCCACTTACTCCAGGATTTTTGTGGTCAAGTACTCAGAGTGAGTGTTTCCCTTCCTTTCTAGGCCATGTGTGCTGTTAAGCCCGGCCATTAGTGGAATAATTCCTTTCTAAGGCACCCATATTTATTCCAAGGTTCTTAAACTGCCTAAGGAGGCCCCTTGAATAGAGGTTGCTAGTCTGTAAAGATCCCCAGTAGTATAATACTGTGGCCCCTCTTTATATTTTATATTTAAAATATTTATAAACAAACCAAATAAACCTTGCACTTGCTCTTACCATACCATTATTGGAGCTTTAAAGTGTTTATTCTTTGGAATATTATTGCTCCAAGTTCTTTTATCACTCTCTGTAGCTAAAGGACTGCAAGGTTCCTGGTATCAGAGAGCTGACAAAATCCCAAACCGACACCAAGTATTCCAAAAGACTGAATCCATCAAGAATCTATTACTGCACCAATTGCAAGATCAAGGGTCATTCATTTTTGAGATGTCCGCAAGTACATGAAGCACTCAAGCAATAAAAAAAAAACAAGCAGAATCAAAACAAACCAAATTTGAACAAAGCCAATATTGTGACAAAAAACAAAAATGACGATGAGGATGATTTCTCCAAATCAGAAATAGTAATCCATGCCGGATATGCATCTTGCAATCTGACAAAACTGAAGCCAACATCTAACACGGATTTTAATCTTGACTCCGGGTGCACGTCCTCAATGACTCCTTTCAAGGAACAACTCAAAAACAAATTCCCCTGTTCCACTTCAGTTCGACTGGCCAATGGTTCAACAATTGCGTCCAGCATGGAAGGGATTCTTGATCTGACTTTCGGTAACATCAACACCTTGGTCGTCCCTAATCTGCACAAACCCATTCTGTCCATCTCAAGCCTATGTGATGCTGGATATGCTGTAATTTTTACCTCCAAAGGGTGCAAAATCTTCAAAGACTCAAGCCTCTCCGTCAATGTTCCACCAGTCACTACTGGTTACAGAAAATCAAACCTATACTATCTTCCTTTGAAGAAGGTAAGCCAAGAACAATTGGTTCTCTCAAGCGTCAAGATTTTTTCTGAAGACACTCTCTTTGGCTACCACTGTAGATTCTCACACCTCCATCTAAAATCACTTTGCAAACTCTTAAAATCACCCAATATCAAGCCCAGCCTGAATAACGAATAGGAAGTACACCAATGCACTACATGTATTCAATCCAAGATGTCTCAAACACCATTTCACTCTTGTCTCAGCTACCGGTCAAATCTCCCAGGCCAAATCATACACTCAGACTTATGCAGTTTTGAAACTACATCACAAGAAGGGTATAAATACATTGTAACTTTCATAGACAACTTCTCTAAAGCACTTTTTGCGTACCCCTTCCGACAAAAATCAGATGCCTATGAGTGCATAAAAACCTTTTTTTCCTTTTTTGAGAATCAGTATAAGTGCTCCATCAGCTCTCTTTGCACTGACAACCGGGCAAATACATCAATGACAAAGTGAAAACTTTTCTATCACTCAGAGGGACCACGCACAAACCAGGACCTCCACATTCTCCACAGCTTAATGGCGTAGCCAAACGGTCAAATAGGACTATTTTAAATCTGATTCAATCTGCCCTCCTATCATCCAATCTCCCCAAAAACTACTGGGCTGATGCTCTCCAACATTCTCTTTTTGCCTTCAACTCTTTTCCATGCAAGACTCCCCAGGGCTTCACCTCTCCCAACTTGATTCTTCAACAGAACAATGTATCACCAACCTACCTTCACCCATTTCGATGTCTTACCTGGTACAAAGTACCCAAACACAATTGACAAAAGTTTTCACCAAAAGCTCGCCCGTCAGTTCTGTTATCCTATCTCAGTCAAGGGAATGGCTACGTGCTTCTGGACCTCATCAACAAGAAGATCATTAAGTCTAGGGACTGTCTCTTCAACAACACCCTCTTTCCTTATGGCTCCTCAAATCCAGACGCAAATACAAATCACATTCCCATCTTTGCTGAACTCCCTTGGCCTTCTTTTCCACCTTCCCCCCCTCCTTCTCTTCCTACTTCCTCTTCTTCTCTCAATGACTCTTCCTCTCCTGTTGTACCACCCCCGCCCCCTCCTCCTTCTTCCGTTCCTGCTGGTGACTCCAATCTCATCCCTGCATCTCCTCCCTCCAGGCCAATTGGTGAAGCATCTCCTCCCTCCGAGTTGTCTCCTGATGCGCAAGTCTCCCTCCCAACTGATTCAACCCACTTTCCTTGTCACTGCAGTCCCAGCCCCAATCCTTCCAACAATTCAGTTTTCCTGCCCCTCCTGTCACCTCCCCTTTCCTCACTTGACTCTGGATCGCCGGTCAACTCCCCTGTATCCTCTCCGCATCCATCTCCACCCTTTCCTTCCATTGCTCTGCCCACTCTTCCCAGTCCTGTTCCTGTCCCCTCCGCTTTTTGTTCCCCATCCCCTCCCTCTCTCCCCCCTTGTTCTTCCAGGGTTACTCGCCCTCTGTCTTGCTTTGGGAACTACTCCCAATCAGCCAAAGTGAAAGACAATCTCCTCGGGCCTAAGACCTGGAAGCAGTTAATGAAGTCGCCTCATTGCCACCGTTGGATTACTTTTGCCCACAAAGAAATCTCCTCTCTTCAAGGCATGAAAACCTGGGTGCTTTTTCCCCCACCTGCCGGTTGGAAGATCATACGCTGTAAATGGGTCTTCAATGTCAAGCGACGCGCCAATGGATCCATCATCAAGCTTAAGGCTTGTCTAGTGGCCATGGGATTCTTGCAAGTTCAAGGGTTGGATTTTTCCAAAGTCTTTGCTCCCACACTCCATCTCAAAACTCTGCGATTACTCCTGTCCCTGTTAGGCAACAAAGGGTGGGTTGGCCGTCAGGTTGATTTCAAAACAGCTTTCCTGAACGGCCATTTAGAAAAACCCATATATATGTCCCAGCCTCTGGGTTTCGTAGATCCCGCTCATCCCGACTGGGTGTGCAAGGTCTCCAGGGCAATCTATGGCCTTTGACAGTCTCCCCAACAGTGGAATATTGAATTAAACTCAGCCCTGCTATCCCTTGGTTTGACGCGCTTGTCTTACGACCCCTCCCTTTACTTCAAGCTCTCCCGTGGTTTTCTTGTAGGCGCCATCACTGCGCACTTTGATGACCTAGCTGTAGTTGGCTGCCCAGACTTTGTCAAATCCTTCATCTCAGACGTTGGTAAATGCTTCTCCATTGGTTCCGATGAGGACCTGTCACTGTTCCTTTCCATATCAATCCACCGGGAAATTCCTTTGCGCATGGTCTCTTTGGGCCAAAGCCACTACATCTCCTCCGTATTCTCCTCCTTTCTTCCCCCCTCTTCCACTCCAGCCATCTCTCCAACCAACATAAATGTCAAATTCCTCTCCAAGCGGTCACCTACCTCCCCTAAGTCCCCCCCTCAGTACAGTCAACTCATTGGATCCTTACTCTGGGTATCCCGATGTACCCATCCCAAAATCTTGTTTGCGGTCAACAAACTGTCTCAGTTCCTGCAAGATCCGTCCCTTGACCACTGGAACGCCGCTATCCAAATACTGCAATATCTCAAAGCCACCAAACACTTCTGTATCACTCTTGGAGGCAGTGATCTTGAGCTAGTTGGCTACTCTGACTCTGACTGGGCAGAAGATAGGGACGATTGGCGTTCCATTTCTGGTTATACGTTCCGCCTTGGGTTGGGAGATATCTCCTGGAAATCAAGGAAGCAGCCAACTGTCTCCCTCTCGAGATCTGAGGCCAAATACAAAGCCTTATCTGACTCCTGCAAAGAAGGATTATGGCTCTGTAAAGTCCTCTGTGAGCTCCGCCTACAAGGAAATGCCCCCCGTCAAAAGTTTTGTCAATAACAAAGGAGTGGAAGCCCTTGCAAAAAATCCTGAACATCACTTGCGAACAAAACACATCAATGCAAGGCATCAATTCATCCGCAAATGCATCTCTCAACAAGCCTTCAAAGTTCATCATGTCAGCATGAAAGACATGATTGCGGATATGCTGACCAAGCTGCTCCCCCGTGTGCTCTTAAACACTCATCAACGTCTATTTGGTATCTCAGGCATTGGCCAGCAAGGGGGGGTGTTGGAGTAAACACTTACCTCCATTTCTCCATGTCTTTTCCTTTCACATTTCTCTCTTTCTATATTTCCATTTAGTCTTCTTTTCATCTCTTTCACCTTCATCAGTCTCAGTTCATTATCCTGGTCATCAACTTGTTATCCATATATGTCTCACAACAGTCTCATCTCATTCTTTATGCTAGCGCGCACACGTCTCAATTTCAATATTCAATATCAAATAATTATCCATTAATGTCACGACATGTGTGACACTTCAGCCAGTCATGTATACCTGAGGGCAGAGTTGGGGCAAAGCAGAAGGATCTTCTTCTCTCATCCTTCTAATTTGCTTTCTACTCTGCGTGCCCTCAGGTAAGCTATGTTCTTTTTCATCAATTCTGTTTCTCCATATCAGTTATCATCATTGCTCTCTGCTCATGAAATCATATCCTTCTACTTTGCTTTCTACTCTGCGTGCCCTCAGTCCAACAATGTTCCTGGCGCCGCATTGAAGAAAAACAGCCGTGGAACAAACAAGATTGCGGAAGACTGCCAGCGGCTCCCCTTCATAGGGCAAGCATGGCTGGCCATTGGAGGTTGGGCCGGTGTAAGACTCCAAACGGTGCTAAGCCGTGGCAGTTCTGTGGAGGAAAAAGGTGCTGTTTAGGCTGCCCTCCTAGGAGTTACAATAATATTTAAATGTAACCAGAATCGAGGTCCAGAACCTTATGGATGAGAAATCAAAGTAAGGGAAGAGGATAAGAGTTGTTGGTAGCGATGGAAACAACACTATCTGAGGCAAGATGGTGCAGGGAAAGACTTGAACAAATAAGTCAAGGTTTGTTCAGAGTTCAATAGAACAAGGCAGTTGTAAGTAACAACGCCCACAAGCTAATAACTCTTGTCGTCAGCAGCTGATTAGGAAAGATCAACTCAATCCCAACCAACCTCCAGGTTCTCAATGAACCTGCCCAACTCTGCGCAATCTAGCGCTTGAAGGGTACCAGATCACTGTGGGAGGCTGAACAAAACAAAAGCAATTTGTTTATGAAGCTCTAGAAGCAAATCAATAACGAATTTGAGCAAGAATATCCCAACACTTCTCAAGGGACTCAAGAGTAGCGTGGCAAAATTCAACCTTAAAGAAGAAGGGAGGTATAACACTCCAGGTTTTAAGCTTAATAAAACCTCTTCAATCAAAGGTGATTGGCTCCAGAAAGATGATCAAGGAGAGATCAAGACCAGTATGGTCGGAAAAAGGGATCAGAGTGGTATAACACACCCAAGAATTCAGACAGGAATTCTTCTTCAACCAGCAAGGCTATTGGTTGGTGATAAGGATCAAGGTCACAAAGGACAGAGTTTGAGTATGGAGGCTCAAAGGATCAAGGGGGCAATCATGGATATACCCGGATAAATTTCTCAGATAGGTGGGGAAGGATGCCCACAGATAAGTTGATTACTGATGATGAGGGGATATGATGATGGGATGATTTTATGCTTGGCCAAAAGGCAGGGGAGAGCCCCTCCTTTTATAGACATGAGGCCCTGTATACTATGTACAAGTGATACTACAAATAGGTGCGGAAAAATGAAAACATAAAAAAAAAAAAAAAAAAAAATAACATGAGAGAGAAAAAAAAAAGAAATGTCACCGGCGTTGAGAATTACTGCAGCAACCAGATGGACACCCGCGACAGCGGTCGCGGGTGTCGAAAACGGCTGTTGTTGCCCGATCGGCGGCGACAACGGGGTGAAGGTTCCGACGGCCGCGAGCGGTCGCTTGCGGTTGTGGGTTGGATCGGATGATGGGCGAGGGTAGCAGATGATGGAGAGTTTGAGGATGAGATCGGTAGACAGTTGATGAGGGCGAGTAGAGGAAGGGGAGGAAGAAGATGAGGGTTGGGAGGATTGATGGATTGGAACGCGAGTCGCCTGGCGTTGGAGGGGGATAGATGCCTTAGGATTGAGGCCAGTTGATTGTAGACAATTGCCAAGGGGGCGATCGGATGGTGATCGTGATCAAGAGGAGAAGGGGGTTTGAGGGAGGAGATGAGGGATTGTAGGATGGGATTGATGGGATGACGGATGTAGATTGATCGAGGGTAGGAGAGGATTGTGGGAGCTAAGGATTGAAGGAAGATTTCAACGAGTTGGAGGAGGTGAGTGGTGGGACGAGTGGATGGATGGGTTGGGATGGATGGTGGACAATGAGTTGAGGAGGTAGATGGATGAGGAGGAGAAGGGATTGTCAAAAGTGGTTCGACGATCGCTGTGGAAACTTTAGAGGTTCTCCCTCACGAAGTCGTCCTCGAGTTCCGGAAGTTATTGATCAAAGCGTCTGTAAGGAGATTGGATGCAGCCGTTCCCAAAGAAAAGGAGAGAAGAGAGAAGAGATTCCGTTTTTCCTAAGTCCGCTCCCCACCTCCTGATGATACCATCCCCCCCTCCCTACAACCCGGAGTCAAGGGGAAGGGTATTTGAGCCCTCCCCCTCAACCCTAACCTAAGTACAAGCACAAAGACAGACTGACAACCATGAAGAAGGAAACCTAGACCCAGAACCCTAACCCATCCCTAAACCCATACCCATACCCTACCCCCGCCAGCTCGCCTGTCATTACGCGCATCCGGTTTGTCTTTTCGTGGCGCGGCCCTCCGCCGCGCAATACCCAAGATCCACCGCGCTTGCGCGCATCCACCCGACGCGCCGTCGTGAATTTCCCGTCCCGTGGCCTGCCAGCGCTTGCGCGCGGCTGCCACGCATATAGCCCCGCTGTCTCCCCGCTTTTTCCTTCCCTGACTAGCCGCTCCGAGAACCCGGTTGGCCCAGCTCCATCCATGAGTCGGACATTCAAGCGGGTCGCGGCCCGCCTCCCTTAGTCAGGCCCGGCCCGCAGTCGCGTGCTCGATCCCGCCGCGCCCACTGCTGAGCCCGCAGCGGCCGCTGCTGAGAACGCGCGCACCCCAACTGCTGAGCCCCGACCTACCAGATGCTGAGCGCGCAGGCTGCGACGCAGTTCCTGATCCGAGGCTATATATTGACACCACATCCCCCCCCCAACTTGAGTTCTGTCCCCAGAGATCCTCCCCATTGTCACCTCTGCCGTCCTTTGCGCCCTACCCCCTCTACCAACTCTAAACTCCGCTCCGCATCCCTCCCTTCACTCCATCGTCATCATGGTCCGCTGCGACTTCTGCGCCCGAAACAGGCTTGAATGCTCTATTGGTTCCGGCCGCCGCGCCTGCTCCGCGTGCCGCCGCGGACACCGCCGCTGCTTGCTTAGCAAGGGTAAACCCCGTGGCCCTAACCAATCCGGCTCTCGTCCTCGGCCGCGCAAGCGGGCTCGTCCGGACCGTTTGTGGTTTCGGATGACGACGCTATCTCGGAGGAGTCGTGGACTCCACCCGGATCACCTCCCCGCCGTCCTCGTCCGCACTCCGACAGCGACTCCTCTTCTCCGCTTCGCCGCGCGGGACCACCGCGTAAGGATGACTATCCGGACTTTGCGGCTTATCGGAGGGCATTGCGATTTTGGGCGGATCGCGTCCGAGTTACGCAAGGCGCGAGGGACCCGCGAATTGACGAAATCCTTAGGCGACGCGCTGCTCCGGCCCCGGCTCCTCCTCCACCCCCTGCTCCGGCTCCTCCGACTCCGCGAGGCCCTACTCCTCCGCCCGCGTCGCCGGTGGTCATCTCGTCATCGCCTCCTATCGGACTGGACTCTCCCGTTGGATCCCCTGAGCGCCCATCCGCACCAGCCCCTCCTCCCACCGACTCTCCCGAGATCCCGGAGATTCTGGTTGTGATGGCGCTCCCGGCAGCCAGCTTCGAAGTTTTCGCGGAAAGGTCAACTACGGTGCTCCGCCAATACCTTGCGACTCCCGGAGCCCAATCCTCGGAATCCCGGCGTGAACTCTTGGCGTCATTCCGGGCTCTACTGGCGTCGTCGAGGGCGGAAATGGAGGAAATGATGAAGATGGCTTAAGCGCCTCGGCCTCGTCCCCTCTTCCCCTTTTCTTTTTCCCTTTCCTCTTTTATCCGCTTTCTTTTGTTGTACCGCGTTCCCTATTCATTGAGAGAAATACACGTCTCAAGCGCAAATTTGTTTTACCGAGAAAAAGCCGCGCCGCGCGCATTGTGAAGGCGAGAATGAGAGCCGGGTCCGCGCCTGAGTGAGAACTAAGCCGCGAGGTTGAGAAAATCCGCGCCGCGCCCAAAAAATGAGGAAATAAGAAAAAAAAGTGACGAGTGAGAAATGATAGAAAAGGTGAAAGATTTCTTCTTTTTTTTTTTTTTTTTTTTTTTTTTTTTTTTTTTTTATATATACCATTGCCGCGCCCGCGCCCTATCCCCCAGTTCCCCCCCCAAACTTAGCTGCTGTCCCCAGTTGATGGCTTCAGCCAATGCCATGAGGGTTGCGTCCGTCGCCCGATCTCCCTGCATTCCTCCAAACCATGCCGTTGGTGCCTGATCCGTCCGATTCTCTGCCCCGGCGCGCTTCCCTTTCCCGTTCGGCGTCCGCCTCCTCCGCCGTCGAAAGGGTCTCGCCTTGGTTACGATCACCCAACACATGACCTGCTCCCACCACCGCTTGTCCCCCACCTCCCATCAGATTTATCCGAGGTTCACCAACTCTTGAACCGCGCGGAGTATCCTCTTCTTGCTTTGTCCTCGCTCGCTTCCCGCCGTTAGACTGAACCGGTCCCGCCGATACCCGCTTCCCCAGCACGCACCACGTCTCTGCAGGCCTTGGATCGATCGGGTTTGCCGTCCGACTCTTGTGTCTTGTCCGCCCACCATCACCGTTACTTCCACGCGCGCCCGTCCTTTCCGTTTCTGCCACTACCCTTTCCAAATGCGCGCTCTCCGCCGTCAAAGAGGTCCGGCTCGGGCCGCGATTCTCCAACGTGTGGTCCATCTCTTCCGCCGCCGCGTGTACCTTCTTCGCAAGATCCGTCCGCCGCTTGCCAATTCCCAGTCCGCACGGAGCATCAGTTTCCCGTTCTGTTGTCCTCGCCCGCTTCCTGTCAGTAGGCCGCACCGGTTCCATCAAATCCCGCTTCCCCAACACGTTCTTAGCCCCCCCTGGGGAAACCAATTCCGCGTTTGAATCCGCTGTCCGGTCCCTTTGTCCTGCCCGCCAACGGTTAGAAGTGCTGGGGGTCTGAATGCTCTCCAGATAGGCCTCGAGGCCCCTTGCCACCTCCGTAAGTTCGCTAGCCCAAGAGATGGTTGCCGGTGGTGGGGCCGGAACATACTCTGCCCTGTAGTACTCCGGTTCCGCGTGGTCCACCTCTGCTTGCATCTGGGTCCCGTCGCGCGCGCCTGCCTGATAACCCCATTCCGCGGATGATTTGAGATTGTCCTTCCGAAAGCAAGAACCGCGCCTCCCCCATCTTGCCAGCATGTCCTCCTTCAGTTCCGGCCAATCCAGTTTCAGGTATCCTCCCATCTCCTCCACTTCCCGACGCGCTTCCGCGTCCTCGATGAACAGGACGACATGGCGCACCTTCTCAAAATCCAAAACGCCTTCAGAGTCCGCGATTGTTTCATAACGTGAGATGAATCGCTCCACCTCCGCAATGTTGAGTCTAATATGCGGGTAAATCCATGGAGTAGCGCGGAAGCCGTTGGAGGAGGAAGGAAGAGAAGCGGCTGTTGGTAGCATCCGTGAGTACCTTCAAGAGACTTTGACGAAAGATTTTTCCCGGCCAGACCCCCAGATGTGGAAACTTTAGAGGTTCTCCCTCACAAAGTCGTCCTCGAGTTCCGGAAGTTATTGATCAAAGCGTCTGTAAGGAGATTGGATGCAGCCGTTCCCAAAGAAAAGGAGAGAAGAGAGAAGAGATTCTGTTTTTCCTAAGTCCGCTCCCCGCCTCCTGATGATACCATCCCCCCCTCCCTACAACCCGGAGTTGAGGGGAAGGGTATTTGAGCCCTCCCCCTCAACCCTAACCTAAGTACAAGCACAAAGACAGACTGACAACCATGAAGAAGGAAACCTAGACCCAGAACCCTAACCCATCCCTTAACCCATACCCATACCCTACCCCCGCCAGCTCGCCTGTCATTACGCGCATCCGGTTTGTCTTTTCGTGGCGCGGCCCTCCGCGGCGCGATACCTAAGATCCACCGCGCTTGCGCGCATCCACCCAACGCGCCGTCGTGAATTTCCCGTCCCGTGGCCGGCCCGCGCTTGCGCGCGGCTGCCACGCATATAGCCCTGCTGTCGCCCCGCTTTTTCCTTCCCCGACTAGCTGCTCCGAGAACCCGGTCGGCCCAGCTCCATCCATGAGTCGGACATCCAAGCGGGTCGCGGCCCGCCTCCCTTAGTCAGGCCCGGCCCGCAGTCGCGTGCTCAATCCCGCCGCGCCCACTGCTGAGCCCGCAGCGGCCGCTGCTGAGAACGCGCGCACCCCAACTGCTGAGCCCCGACCTACCAGATGCTGAGCGCGCAGGCCGCGACGCAGTTCCCGATCCGAGGCTATATATTGACACCACATCGCTCGCGTTGCCAAAATTCAGGGCCGCGAGCGCAACAAATGGGAGTTGAACATAGGAAGAGAGGATCAAAACAGAGAGACAGTCAAGAGGCCTGTCCTAGACCGCTAGGACAGGGAGAGGTTTAGAGATGGGGGGAAATGAAGGTACCCATAGGGGTACAACCAAAATTTTTTTTTTTTTTTTTTTTTTTTTCCATGGTGTCCCGGATTGATCACCACACCGGGGCGCAATTTGGCTGAGGCGTTTGACCAATGTGACACAAAGGGTTTTTTTTTCAAAAAAAAAAAAAAAGAGTTAGTATAGATAAGTGAAGAAGGAAGGAAAAAGCAAAAACAAGCGGACCAAAAGGGGAAGAACAATTGGGGCTGGCCTCTTGGCCATGGTTGTGGATAATGTTGGCCGGGATAGCCTTCTCAGCAGGAAATCCATTGGTTGGTTGGCCGGGTCACCCAAACAACCTTGACAAAAGGGCAGAAGGTTCCGAGTCAGGGCGCGGTTCCGGAATGGGGGCAGGAGAGCTTGGGAGTAGGGCCCCAGGGAGCCACAAGTAGATGACTATGTTGGGATGGGGACTGGGCATGTGCCAAGATTAGGAAAAAAATCAACAAGGTGGCTTTAACCTTTTGATGAAGAAGGAGGGAGGGAAGCCATTCCACAACCCCCCCTCTTTTAAATATATATATATATATATATATATAAAACCATGACAAGTAAAGGAAAAACGCCGCCCCTTCAATCACCAGCGGCAGCAATTGGGAATACAACGCCATCAGGCCCAGGGGGCCTTATTGATACCACTACCGCCCCAACTGAGCTTATTGGAGCCAAAATTGGACTCTCAGTTCAAAAAAAGGGGCCAAGTTGGCATTTTGCTTCCGCTTCAACACCGCAAAGGCCCCTGCCCAACCTCAAACTCAATCAGCAACGCGGCTGACCCTCCTTCCTTAGTTGATTGCGGGGCCGCTGCAAGATCTGGAACTGCAGAAGTCAGTTAAGGGTTTCCTATCTCAAGGTTGCACCAGGGTCCCCTGCATGACCTAAAACTGCAGAATTAGCCCTCAAGACCCACCCTTGTTTTAAACTACTATTTACCAAGGTCCTCTGCCTGACCTAAAACTGCAGACTAGCTCCCAAAACCTTTTCTTTTCATTAAACTAATATTTACCAGGATCCCTGCAAGACCTAAGACAAGCCCAGATGTGTCTCAAAAAAATAAATAAATAAATAAACAAATAAAAAAAAAATATAAAAAAAAAAGGGAGAAGGAAGTGATAACCAAAAAAAAGGACCAATTGAATAATACTCAAAATAATAAAATGGTACCAATAATAAAAATAATAAATAATGGTTGGAAAGAATAACTAAATAGAAAAAAAAATAAAAAAACCTCTTAGAAATCCCCCAGCAGTCCACCATGGACCCCCAGGACATGGCAGCCAAATACAAATCCGTAGAAAAGAAAATTAGACCAGTCAACCAGCCAATCCCTCAAGACCTCAACCCCCCACTCCGAAGACCACCTCTGTCCAGGGACACTTACCAAACACCCCTGAAATCATACCTCCCGGAATTCAAGCCAACACCTAGGATAACTCTGGAAAGATTGAAGATGATCAAACTAGGACCAGAAGGATGTCTCAAACCAGAGGAACTAAAACTTCTTCAGCATGTAATGACCTTGAGAAAAAAGGCTATTGCCTTCACAGAAGAAGAAAGGGTACTTTTAAAACACTCTTATGGACTCCCTTACAAAATACCCACCATACCCCATGAACCTTGGCAGAAGAGACCCATCCCAATACCCCAAGCTTTCAGACAAGCCTTCACAGAATTAGTATGGAAAAGGATCAGCTCTGGCCTTTATGAACAATCAACCTCCAGCTACTCCAGCCCAGTTTTCCCTGTAGCAAAATCAAATGGAAAACTTGGGATAGTATATTACCTCCAACCATTGAACAAAGTTACCATCAAGGATGCTGGTCTGCCACCAAAGATAAAAGAATTTTAAGAATCCTTCTCTCGGAGGGCCTGCTATGGCCTTGGAGATATCATTGGAGGATATGACAAAAGAGAACTAGACAAAACCTCAAGACCAATGACTACCTTTGAGACTACCTTGGGAAGATGAAAGCTCACCAGACTACCTCAGGGGGGCACAAACTCAGTAGCAGTTTACCAAGCTCAAATGACCTGGATTCTCCAAAAAGAAATACCAGAACATGTTGGAATATTCATAGATGATGGGGGGATCAAAGGCCCCAGATCAAGATATCAGGAAGAAACTCTAGAGGAAAACCCCAAAATAAGGAGGTTTATCTGGGAATATGCCATAAACCTGGAAAGGATACTATTCAGGATTGAGGAGGCTGGACTAACCATCTCAGGGGAGAAGTTTTCCTGCTATGTCCCTGCACTAAACATAGTGGGGCATAGGGTTTCTCAAGAAGGGAGGAAGGTAGCAGAACATAAAATAAACAAGATTCAAAGCTGGCCTCAACCAAGGAGCAAGAAAGAAGCCAGATGATTTTTGGGACTTTGTTCCTATGTCAGGATGTTCATCAAGAATTACTCTGCCCTATCAGCACTAATCAGGAAATTGACTTGGAAAGATGTGGAATTTAAATGGGATGCTACTAGTGAGGAGGCACTTGTCCTCCTCAAGAAAATAGTAGGAGAGGATATAGTTCTCAAAAGCATTGACTATGAACCAGGGGCTGGGAAAATTATACTGGAAGTAGACTCAAGTTACTTAGCAGCTGGGGCAGTACTAATGCAGGAAGACCAAGATGGGAGGCCAAGGCCAGTCTACTATGAATCAGTTGGATTCTCAAAAACAGAAAAAAATTACTCCCAGTCCAAGCTGGAATTATGTGGGGTTGCCAAAATACTAAAAAAAGCTCCAAACAACTTTATGGGGACAGAACTTTTAACTTCAAGTGGATGCCAAATCCCTCATAGAAATGATAAACACCCCTAGCCTACCCAGTTCCCCCATGACTAGATGGGTTGCACTCATCCAGCTATTCTCCTTTGAATTGGTCCATAGACCAGGGAAGACGTTCACAATTCCTGAAAGCCTATCAATCAGACCAGAAGACCCAGAGGAGATTCACAATGACTTTGATGAGAATGAAGAATGCATTACCCCACACCCAGGGCTAGGGATAAAGCAATTAAACATTATTGAATAACAGAATTTAAATTTGGTCCATAAGGGGTTCTGGAAAAACATGAAGGAGTTTCTAGGGACTTTGAAAAGGCCTGAAGGTATCACTGCCAAGGAATTCCAGAAAATCAAAAGAAGGTCACCAAACTTCTACCTGGAGGAAGGAAAACTGAAAAGAAGAGGGATTTGGGGTCCCCAGCTTGTTGTCTCAACAGAAGAAGAAATAAAGAAGATACTAAAGAGCTTGCATGAAGACATGGGACACAGGGGAACTGGGGAAACATATAGGAGGTTCAAACTCAGATTTTGGTGGGAAGGAATGAAGAAAAGTGTCAGGAAATGGGTTCAAACCTGTTAATCATGTCAAAAGAGAAGCAAGCTCCAGCAAAAAGAAGAGGGAAAAGCTTTCATATCAAATACCCTGCTCCAAAGAGTGGGGATGGATGCAGTCCATGTGAAGGCAGGAAAGTGGAAATACTTGGTGGTAGCAAGAGATGACTTCTCAGGTTGGGCAGAAACTGCGGGACTTGCCAGATTGAATTCAAGGAGCATAGCTACTTTTTTTGTGTCTGAATGAATATACAGGTATGGGATCCCCAAGGAAGTAACAGTGGATTGAGGGGGAGAATTCAAAAAGGAGCTCCAATTGGCAATGAGGAAAGTTGGTACTAAGCTCAGGATAGTAACCCCATATTATACAGAAGCTCAGGGAATGAGAGAAAGAGGACACAAAGAAATTAAAGATGCACTAGTAAAAATGTGTGTGGAGAATGGTTCCAAGTGGAAAGAGTACCTCCCATTGGTAACTTTTGCTGACAGGATCTCCTCTAAAAGGAAAACAGGATTCTCCCCATTTTAACTGCAATATTTCCAACCAGCAGTACTCGCAATTGATCTGGAAATGGAAACCTACCTTGGAATTGACTGGGACCAAGTACAAACTACCTTGGATCTCTTGGAGGAAAGGGAAGAGCAACTGATTAGGAAGGGAGAGAACATCCAAAAGGCTAAAACAAAACTGAAACAATCAAGGGAGCTTTCAATCAAATATTGGGATAGAAGGCTAGATCATAGAATAAGGGAACCTCTGAAGCAAGGCAACTTGTTATTAGTATAAAACAGAACTCTGGAATCCCAGTGGGGGCTACTCTTCAAGAATAGAAGGAATGGACCCTACAGGGTAGTAAAAAAAATTAATGAAGGACCTTATATACTGGAAGAACTGGATGGTACAAAACTCTCAAGGAGGTTTGCAGGAAGCCAGGTAAAGAAGTTTTACAGCAAGGGAACTCCTACAGAGGAAGAAGAAGGCAATTCAAGTTCAGCTGAGGAAGAAGGGGAAGAGGATCAAGACAAGTAACTCAAAAAAAAATTAGGTTTCCTTTGACATAAGATTCCGGGAAATGAGCCTAGCTAGTTTATAATTTTTGAATTATCAAGATGAATTATGGTCCTCTGCAAGAACTTAAACTGCAGGATCGTCCTCTGAAAGACCTTAAACCGCAGGAGGGTCCTCTGCAATACCTTAAACTGCAGGATGGTTCTCTGCATGACCCTAAAACTGCAAGATGGTCCTTGGTAAGACATTAAACTGCCTAAATTAAAAAATACTAGGAAGGTCCTAGGTAAGACATTAAAATGCCTAAAGTAAACTAACTAAAATATACAAAAACAATTTAAAAAATGAAAGAAGTTATCCTTTACTAAGGGTTTAATGCTCATGATGCAAGTCTTGGGACCAAGGAATCAAGAAATAATAGGAAGGAAGAAGTGCCTGAAGATATCAACAATATTTTAAACCCAAATTGTATCCAATTCAAGATTCAAGAAGTTTCAAGGTAGCAAGAAAAGATAGAAGAATTATTCTTTTGCCAGAAAAACAAGAATGAAGACATTATAGTAGGCATCTTAGGAAAAGGTATCTATCAAGTTTGAATAGATGAAAACAGGGTAAATATACAGTAATGGATGATGAAATTGAAAGCAGAAGTTTGTCTTTATCCAGGAAGGACCGTACAAAGAATATGAATAAGGAAAAAGGAGACATAGGAAAAAATAGGAAATATAATCTGCACTTACCCAGACAGACCCATAGGAGAAAATGGGGTAGGGAAGATCAATACAGAAAACCTTAAAAAACCAATTAAAAAAAATCAATAACCCATACACAAGATATATAAAGAGACCTGTCTTTTCCCACATGAAACCAGCCATAATTCAACAATCTAGGAGGAAGAAAGAAGATTATTTAGAAGTTTTGAATTGCTAAAATAATTACAACAAGATGAATGAAGAAGAAATAACTTAGAGATCAACCATCAAGATTTTGACAGGGAAAACTGGAGCACATAGGGCCTTTTAGATCTTCTAATCCCACTACTTTTACTATATCTGAATAATTAGTGAACTAGGAAAGAATAATGATAAGAAAAAATGAAAATTATTAATCCAAACATTAAAAGGAGGAAGAAGGAGGAGTAGTCTGATGTCTATATGTTGGAATTCTGTGGACAGCATTAAGTCTGCAGGGGGATGTGGTAAACCAAACCTGTCTTATAGCCATCAGACTCATTTTTTCTTATTAATTATTATTCTTATATCAAATTAAATTCAAGAAAATATTAAATAAATTCCAAACCCCTCATAAACAATACTCTAAACTCAAACCAACCTGAAAACCCCAAATCAAGAGCCAGATAAACCCCTTCAACCATATCAAAACCTGTCACAAAAACAACCCAACACCTGGCACAGGCTGGATTACGTCACATAGATTAATGAAAATTATTAATTGAATATATAATCAAAATTATTATGCTTAAAATAACCACACAATAAAACAAAATACCCCATACCAGAAGGACTTAAATCATATCAGTACTAATGTTACACTACAACCAGTACTATGAAAACAAGTTACACGACTTTTCTAGAACCTTTCACCAGCAGATAAGCCCTCTGAAGCCTCCTCTAAAGCACTCTGATACTCATTTTGCCACCATTCCAACCATAAAACACACACACATGCACCAACAGAAGTAGGGGCTCATGCAGCCAAGTATATCTCAATTCTCACCAACCAACAATAACAACTCAGTACACATGACTTTTCTGGAACTTTCACCACCAGATAAGAGCTCTGAAGCTTCCTCTCAAGCGCTCTGCTACTCAGTTTGCCACCATATCAACCATACAACACCTGCAAGCCACCCTCTCAAGCTACCCAAGGGGACATGCGGTAAAACAGCATACCTCTTATCTCCACAACTAATTACATTGAAACAGCATGCAGGTAGTTCCTGAAAAATTTTATACATGATAAGGGCTCAGAAGCCTCCTAAGAAAAACCCAGAACATGACCTTCCACCACCAAACCCATGCAGTTCACACCATTCAAGCTACCAAAGAGGGCTTGCAGCTGGCAAGCATGTTTCATGCTTTTCCCAACCAGCAAAATTAACTCAAGCTGCAGGCAACTTCTACATCATTTTTTATACAAGATAAGCACTCAGAAGCGTCCAGATCACACCATGCTTATCTCTTAGCCCATATCTTAGCATGAATCTCAAAGATTGAACTAAAAAATACATTTATCTCTCAGCCTGATTTATACGTTTTATCACCAGAATGATCTGTCTCATGTAACTGTACCATCCTGTGCTTCAAACGTTCATAGAGAGGCTCAGAATTGCACTCAGGGGGGCCCTGGGCATCCCTTGAGGAAGTATTTTTCTATTTAAGGGGCCTCTTTTGCCCTATCCAAGTTGTCTATCTTGGCTTCTGCCCAGTGTGTGAAATATAGCATCAACCTGTCCAGTTACTTACCAGTATCCAGTTGTTAGTGAACCAGAAATCAAGTTAAATCAAATCAAACACAAAATTATTTTTGAAAAATTGACCAAACTCCTGGTTTTTTTGAAGAAGGGTTCTTGAGAAAAGGGCTGTTATTCAGCACCTATTTTTAAGAGGGAAAACCCCTTATTTTGATTAGTAAATTCATAAAAGAGGTAGAGCACAAGGGAACAACCAACCAAGCTTTTTTTCAGCCAAGCTCCCTGTGGGAAATCCCATCTTTGGGTCCTCCTACTGGTTAGAAACCTTTTAGTCAACCCTTAAATCCTTTAATTGGAATTTGAAAAATAGTCAGAAAAAGTCAAAAACTCTTGATTATTAATTGGTGGAAGCTTGCCAATAATCCAATCCAACCTGGAATAGTCTTGCAATTCCTAAAAATCTCTATTAATAATTAATATAGGTCTGATAAGAGACCTATTTTAAGTCTCAAAGAAACCAGCCACTGATTAAAAAAATTATTGTGCAGACTTATTACAGTTTAGAAGGGCAGGCAATTCAAAACAACCTTAGCTTACCTCTATCTATTCAAGAGTAGTGGTAAACTAAATTCCCCTTCTAGTGACTTCCAGCAAGCTATTTTCTAAATAATCCTATTATCCCTTGGACTCTCTACAGCGTGAGCACAGGGCTCTACAAGCAGTCCAAGTCAAGTTATTCAAGTCCTATTTTTGCAGGTTTTAAGCAGGAGGGTGTAGAGACTCCTGGGGATTTTATAAATAAAAATAGCAAATAGCTTTCTGGCAGTTCTTGAAGGGGGATTGAATATTGCTTCTACTCCTTTCGCGTATTAGTATATACTAAGATTTGTTTTCAATTGCCTGCCCTTCTAGTACTATAGTAAGTCTGCAAAATAATTTATTAATTAATTAATGGCTGGTTTCTTTGAGACTTAAAATAGGTCCCAGATCAGACCTAGATTAGTTATTAACTGTGGTATTGGTAGGATTTGTTGAAGAATAGACCAGATGTATTGGATTATTTTTTTATTATTGATCAGATATATATTATCTTGACCAGTATCCCAATATTTAAGGGTTCAAGGGTTTATCAAAGGGATGGTTCAGGAGAGGACCCAAGGATGGGTTTACCCACAGGGGGGCTGAGAAGAGGAAAGGTTGGTAGTTTCTTTTTGTTGTGCCCTCTTTCTTTGTAAGGGTTATTTATTAACTGATGGGTGGGGTTTCTTTAATATGGTGCTGAATATCTAGGTCAAAGAAGAACCCTTATTCAAACACCTATTGGGTGTTTCAATTAGCTAAAGATGGTTAATAACTTGGTTTCTGATTTCTTGTTTCCTTTTATAACTGATTCACTACTAATATTTTATCTGGGTAGGTACCACAGATGGATGGGTTGATTGGGTGAGTAGGGGATTGGTGATGACTAGGCCAGATGGCATGATGATGCAACCTGGATAGGGCAGAGAGGCTTTCGGCTTGCTACTATTTACAGAGCAAAACTGTCAAATAGTAACACAAACTATGAAAAATAAGAATACCTTGATTAACAAAGTAATGAGTGAGAAATCCATAAATACTATCTTGGGAATGGACTCCTCACCCAAAATTAGGTAGGGTCACTCACTGACCCCACCCTTGAATTCCAAGTCCTTATATTTTTAAAATAATTAAAAAGAAAAGTACTAAAAATTACAACACCTGTATGGCACTTTTTGGCCATTCTAATATTTCACACGTATTGTCACGTATAGGGTTTACACCTAAAATTCACTCAGAATTGAGGTGTTGTGTATATTTTAGGAGTTACACGCGGAAATGTGTTATGTCACAATTCCCGCGCGCAGCCCCGCATCATTACATATCCCTACATACTAGTAGCAGCAGGTTCCTGCGTACTGGAGACCCGCTTGCAGCTGATTCTTCCATGCACGCAGCGGATCCTACCCCGCCCGCATCTGTACTAACTGATCCCCACGCCTGGATCAGTTGTGACTAATCTGACAACCAGGTACCGCTCAGAATAGCTACAACCTAGTTAGGGTTGCCTAGTATATGTAACAAACAGACATATGCATTACTAATGATCTAAAAAGATCAAAACTTAAATAAAATTAATTAAAATTAAGTTTTATACATTTTTTAATAATAAGTCAAAGATCAAGGACTACCACGTAAATCACTGATTGTTATCTTTGAAGACCACAAAACACTACAACAAGTGTTTGTAAAAATTATTAAAAGTTATCTACATGATCAATGGATGATGTTCAACCAGTAAACATCCTCATCTGCACGCTTTGATTCAATATCAATAGTAAAAATGAAGGATGAGTACAGAATGATCAAATTTACGCCATAACAGATTAACAGATCCTGGGGCTAAAATAGTACACAAATCCAGCAGATCTAAGGACTGCTGATTGACAGCACCAAGTGGACGTGCTAATTGTGCCCTGACTGGCTTTCCAGCCTCAGACCACAAGCATAACCCTCTCTACGTGCCCTGAGTAGGCCAAAGTCACCCTAAGAAGGTATTTATACAGACCTCTTTGGATCCATTATTCCATCATCAGTTACCAGGAATTATTTTTTATCAATCAAAAATTCATGTCATTGTTAATCAAGTGCTTATATGAAGATAAGCAAGTGATTTATGACTTAGTCTGCAGTAGTATTATTTACCTATATTAACCAATCAACCATTGAAGTTTAGTCAAGCAATCTACCCCATCTGCTCTGAAACCCTTCCAATTATTCCAGGATTTTCGTGGTGAAGTGCTCAGAGTGAGTGTCACCCTTCCTGTCTAGGCCATTTGTGATTTTAAGCCTGGCCATCAGTGGAATAAGTCCTTTCTAAGGAACCCATATTTATTCCAAGGGTCTTAAACTTCCTAAGGAGGCCCCTTGAAGAGAGGTTGCTTTTCTGTAAAGATCCCCAGTATTATAATTCTGTGGCCCCTCTTTTATATAATATTGAAAACCATTTACTACCAAACCAATTAAACCTTGCAACTGCTTATTAAATCATTTATTTTAGCTTCTAAGCGTTTATTATTGAAAAACTAATTATTATTATCATTCAAGGATTTTTATCACTCTTTGTAGTTAAAGGAATAAAAGGTTCCTGGTATCAGAGAGCTCACAAATGGGGGTCTGGCCAGGAAATATCCTTAAATAATTGATTTTTAATTATTTATTCCTTGGACCAGTCTGTTTATTCTTAAAAATAAGTTAACATACTTATAAAATATATTTTTGATCATTTGTTTCTCCAGTGGATCTTAAGACCAACGGAGAATTGATCAATTATTTTTTGAACCTTCTTAAAAAGTCAAAAGAAGAAAAACTCCGTAACTTTTTCCCTGTTATTATAACTTCTGAGCAACAACAGGAGAAATTGCTTTATTATAAACAGCAGGTTTTAAAAGACAAAGAACTTGAGCTTGAAAGAATTGTCAATTTCAATTATTTATTAAGGCAACATAAGGAGTGGAAGATTTATCAAAGGAAGCTTTATATTTAAAAACTAAAGAATCCCCTGCTACGAATCCATCTACCTTGGAAGTCAGGAAGACTCCAGAATCAAAAGAGAAAGTATTTTGGAACTGTAGCCAAACAGGACACGTAAAACCTGATTGTCCTCTACCTAGGAAAAGGATTGATCTTATTGAAGGAGAAGAGTATGACAATCCTGAACCTCACCTTGATGATACTGACAGATCACTCTCTGATTGTGATCTAATAATCACTAACCCTATCAATGTTATTGAAGGTAGTATTGAGTCTTCTCAGGACATAAATTCCGTCAATGAGGATTCTAACTTACCTCAAAAATGGAATCCCAACATGAAGATTCACCACATCTCTGAGGCTAAGGCTTTGACTCTAAAACCTTCTGCCGGTAAAAGTTACACTTCAGGCAAAACATGCTATGCTACTGGTTTAATCATAGGTTCCCCTGTTAAGTTACTTCTAGACAGTGGAGACTTTTGCCCTTGTGTTGGTTCAACTAATCTGGAGAAAAAAGACCCAAACTGGAAACTGAACTTACTACCACTACCTCAGGCTAAGTTCAGAATTTGTAATTCTGCTCTCAATGCTGTTGGAGTATGGTCTTCTAATATCATACTCCCTCACTCTAAAGGATCACTCAAACTGAACATTGAGTTTGCAGTGCTCCAAAACGGAGTATGTGATTATTCTATCCTTGGGAATGATTCTCTTTGCCTATATGGTATAGATGTATTCCAAAGCAAAGGTAGATACTTCACTGTAGGTGGAAACTGGAATAAGAAGTTTCAAATATGTCATGTCAATTCTCAAACTTCTGATTCAACTTATGAAGAACACTTAAAGAATTTCAATCAGGAATCCTTCTCTCAAGCTGCTTTGAATTCCCTTCTCAATGAAGAACAGAAATGGGATAACCTACAAGTATTCTTTGAAAATCAGAATGCTTTCTGTACCAAAGATCACCCCATTGGTAACATCAAAGGACATGATATGATCCTAACTCTAACTATTAAGCCTCCTTACCCACCTAAACTCAGGAGACCTGCTTACCCCTCTAGTCCAAAATCCAGAGCTGCTCTGCAAACCCATATTCAAGAGTTGGTTGACTTACAAGTCATAAGGAAAGTAGGCCACAATAAACAAGTGGATATTACTGCCCCAGTAATTATAGCTTGGCACAATGATAAGTCAAGAATTGTTGGAGATTTTAGAATGCTTAACAAGTACACCCAAGCTGATTATTATCCAATTTCAAGAATTGACCATGCTTTACATAACCTGTCCAAGGCTAAGTACACAACCACCATTGATATGCTGAAAGGTTTTCACCAAATAACTATAAGCCCTGATAGCCAGAAATAGGCCTATGCCTCAGAATAAAACTGAACTCTTATCCTTCATCAGCTTCTGCAGCTAATATAGGAAGTATTTACCAAAGTTTGCTCTTCTAACTAAATGTCTTTATGAGATCTGCAACAAAACCACTGTGTTTGAAATGACACATAATAGAGTCAAGAACTATGAGGAACTCAAATTGGCAATGACTTCAGCCCCAGTACTGATCCAGCCAGATTACTCTAAACCTTTTAAGCTCTACATAGATGGCAGCATGGAAGGGCTAGGAGCTGCTTTACACCAGGAAGTCATAGAAGATGATAAACTAGTGGAAAAACCCATAATCTTCATATCTAGACAAATTAAAGATACTGAGGAAAGGTATGGTGCAAGCCAAATGGAATGCCTGGCATTAGTATGGGCCCTAGAGAAACTCCATTATTACTTAGAAGGCACCAAATTCACTGTTATTACTGACTGCAATGCTGTCAGAACATTGATGAACATGAAGACCCCTAGCAGGCATATGTTGAGATGGCAGATAGCCATAAAACAGTACAGAGGACAGATGTCCATATTTCATCAAGCTGGGACTAAACATCAGAATGCTGATAGTTTAAGCAGGAACACGTTACCCAATGACCCAAGTAACCCTGCCTATGATCCAGAGGATAATGAAATCTTCCCTATCCTTAATATTAACAGGTTAAGCATTGAAGCTCCTATAATTGGAATCCACGTTTGTGAACTGAATGAATCATTGTTAAACTCTATCAAAGAAGCTTACAATTCTGGCATAAAAACTCTGATCACTATTATGGAAAGTACTTCTCCACCTCCTGAATTGATCCATAGCCTACCTGAACCTCTTTTGAAACCATACAAGCTGGAATGTTCACCATATGGGATGGTCTGGTATACTATAGGGATCAACATTCAAGTGTCATAGTCTTAACTAAGGATGACCATATGAACCATGTTCTGGCTGAGTGCCATGATTACTGCTCAGCTGGTCATTTTTCTGCTGATAGAACCTTGGATAAGGTTAAACAAACTGCTTGGTGGGTTAATTGGAGAGACTTGACTATACAGTACGTTACCAGTTGTGAAACTTGTCAGAAGTCCAACAGGGCTACTGGGAAACGGTTTGGACTACTACAAAAGATTTCTGAACCCAAGAAAAGATGGGAGATCATCAATATGAACTTTGTAACTGGACTACCATCAGGAGGAGCCTATTCCTACAACTCAGTCTTTGTCATTGTGGATAGGTTCTCCTATAAAGCAAACTTCCTACCTAATCACAAGGAAGACACAGCTATGGAAGTTGCCCTATTATTTTGTAACAGACTCATTGCTGATGTTGGAGTTCCCAAGATTATTATCACTGACAGAGATCCTAAGTTCACCTCTGAGTTCTGGAGGAACCTACATGATATGCTTGGAACCACCTTAGCTTTCTCTACTGCTTATCACCCTCAGACGGATGGATTAGCTGAAAGGATGATTCAGACCCTGGAAGAAATGCTCAGGAGATTCTGTGGCTTTGGACTAGAATACAAGAATTCTGACAGTTATTGCCACAATTGGGTTATCCTTTTACCTGCACTGGAGATGGCCTACATCAGTAGCAAGCACTCTACCACTAAGGAAGCACCTTACTACTTGAAAGAGGATGGATTCCTAGACTAACCAAGGATAACCTTAACCACCAGCTGATCAATATTCACCCTACATCACTTCATTTCAAAAACATGATAGATGTAGCAAACAAAAATTCTGTTAAGTGTTTCAAGGATGCTATAGAGTATAACCAGAAAAGGTGGGATAAAACCCATAAGGAAACTGATTTCAAAATTGGTGATCAAGTCATGATCTCTACCACTAACTTTACCAACTTGGGTGGAAATAAAAATCTTAGACCAGCTTTTGTTGGACCTTACACCATTAATAAACTTCATGGTAAAAATGCTGTGGAAGTAATCCTCAGTGATGAGCTTTCTAGGAAACATCCAGTCTTCCAGTAAGCCTCATCAAACACTACCACCCAAGGAATGGAGAAGATACTCCTTCACTTGCAATACCTGTTACAGAAGAACCTGAAAAGGACAAAGGTAAAATTAGCAAGATCCTTTAGGATAAGAAAGATAGGATCAATGGAAAAGACGTCAGACTGTACTGTTGAAAGGAAATCACTGATCACCTCCCCTTCAACGCAGCCTGACACACTCAACCACCTTGCGCGCTTCCACCTGTTACAACTGTGTCACAGAAAGCTGCCACACAAAGATTTTCCCCATCTGCTTCCTCCATCCACTCCTGTTCCATCCCTCATTGATCATCCCCCTCTCCTTCATCTCCACCCGCTTCAAATCACCCCCTCCGCTTGCAATCACCTCCAAGGCTTCCCTCAACTCACCACCATTGCTTCCATCATCCACTTCCCTCAACTCAACCTCCTCTCTCCCACTCTCTCCCTCAACTCAACCTTAACCTCACCTACATACTGCGTCAACTTCTCCGTTCCAATCATCTCAACCTCAAACCTTCCGGCTGCCCATAACATTCAATTTCCTTTCATTGTTGTTCAAATGTGAGGTTGTCTGCAAAATGCAATCTGAATCTATCAACCGCTTTTCTGCTCCTTTCTTTTAAAATCATAATTAGACCCAGTCTCTGTCTCCTCCATTGCCTCCTCATCTTCCGTTACATCTCACAGTTCCTTGTTGTTCCTAGCGTCACCTCCTCCTCTCAGCTAGCATCAAGTGAGAATTCCTCCTCATACTTGTCATTCTTTTATCATCTCTTCTTTTGTCTCTCATTCTTTCCTCTCATCTGATCAAGTCTCTTGTTCTAGTCTGTTGGTTCAGGAAATTAAAGTTACAGCTCTTCATGTACTTGGTTAGATACAAGGGAGAATCAGCTGATAAAGATGAATGGTTGCCTGAACATAATATCCCTGATGGACCTATACACCTGAGGAACTACAGAGCCAACAGGAGGCATTAGCCCAAATTTTATTTCAGATATAGACATATCTTGGAGTGGGGGAATGTCAGCTTGCTACTATGTACAGAGCAAAACTGTCAAATAGTAACAAAAACTATGAAAAATAAGAATACCTCAATTAACAAAGTAAGGAGTAAGAAATCCATAAATATTATTACAGGAATGGACTCCCACCCAAAATTAGGTAGGGTCACTCACTGACCCCACCCTTGAATTCCAAATCCTTATATTTTTAAAATAATTAAAAAGAAAAGTACTAAAAATTACAACACCTGTATGGCATTTTTTGGCCATTCTAATATTTCAAACGTATTTTCACGTATACGATTCAAACCTTATATTCACTCAGAATTGAGGTGTTTTGTATATTTTAGGAGTTACACGCGGAAATGTGTTATGTCACAATTCCCGCGCGCAGCCCTGCTTCATTACATATCCCTATGTACTAGTAGCAGCAGGTTCCCGCGTACTAGAGACCCGCTTGCAGCTGATTCTTCCACGCATGCAGAGGATCCTACCCCGCCCACATCTGTACTAACTAATCCCCGTTCCTGGAACAGTCATGACTAATCTGACAACCAGGTACCGCTCAGAATAGCTACAACCTAGTTAGGGTTGCCTAGTATATGTAACAAACAGACATATGCATTACTAATGATCTAAAAAGATCAAAAATTAAATAAAATTAATGAAAATTAAGTTTTAAAGATTTTTTAATAATAAATCAAAGATCAAGGACTACCATGTAAATCACTGATCTTGATCTTTGAAGACCACAAAACACTACAAGAAGTTTTCATAAAAATTATTAAAAATTATCTACATGATCAAAAGATGATGAAAAACTAGTAAACATCCACATCTGCATGCTTTGAAACAATATAAATACTACAAATGAAGGATGAGTACAGCATGATCAAATTTACGCCATAACAGATTTACAGGTCCCGGGGCTAAAATAGTACAGAAATCCAGCAGATCTCAGGACAGCTGATTGACAGAACCAAGTGGACATGCTAATCCTGCCCTGACTGGCTTGCCAGCCTCATTCCACAAGCAGAACCCTCTCTATGTTCCCTGAGAAGACCAAACTCACCCCAAAAAGGTATTGATACAGACCTCTTTGGATCCATTATTCCATCATCAGTTACCAGGAATTATTTATTATCAATCAGACACTGTGTCATTTTTAAGCAAGTGCTTATATGAAGATAAGCAAGTGATTTATGACTTAGTCTGAAGTAGTATTATTTACCTATATTAACCAATCAACCATTGAAGTTTAGTCAAGCAATCTACCCTATCTGCTCTGAAACCATTCCAATTATTCCAGGATTTTTGAGGTATAGTGCTCAGAGTGAGTGTTACCCTTCCTGTCTTGGCCATTTGTGCTGTTAAGCCCAGACACTAGTGGAATAAGTCCTTTCTAAGGCACCCATGTTTATTCCAAGGTTCTTAAACTGCCTAAGGAGGCCCCTTGAAGAGAGGTTGCTAGTCTGTAAAGATCCCCAGTAGTATAATACTGTGGCCCCTCTTTTATATTATATTGAAAACCATTTACTACCAAACCAATTAAACCTTGAAATTGCTCTTATTAAATAATTTATTTGAGCTTCTAAGCGTTTATTATTGGAATAATAATTATTATTATCATTCAAGCATTTTTATCACTCTCTGTAACTAAAGGACTGCAAGGTTCCTGGTATCAGAGAGCTGACAGAGGCCCTCCTTCAATAGAAAAATCCTAACTCAGTGGGTGCTCAAGGCTTCCCCTGGGGGATATCCCTCTTCTGGTGAGGAACAGTGAGATACAGTCACATGAGGCATTTCTGCTGGTTGGCAAAATGTTTTAAAGATACATCAGGCATTTCTTCTTGTTGTAAAAAATTATACAGGGGTCTCCTGCATGCACAGCCTTGCATAAATTGCTGTGTAGTACTCATAAGATGTATTGCTGTGCTGTACTGGTAGTTTTTTCAGTGCTACTTGATTCCACCTACATGTATTGCTGTGCAATACTGGTGGCTTGTTTGGTTCTTCTTAATTCTGGTCCCACTTCCTCCTGGATATATTTCTCTTGTACACTGCTGCACAGCCTCCTGTATTTATTGTTCTTTTATTTGCTTCTGCAAAGCCTCCTGTATTTATTGGTCTTGTATCTGCTCCTGCACAGCCTCCTGTATTTATTGGTCTTGTATCTTCTCCTGCACAGCCTCTTGTATGTATGCTTTCATGTTTTTTTGGTTTTTGTTGAGACTGGTTTGACCTCTTCCTGCATATATTGTTCCTGTATGCCTCTGCACAGCCTCCTGTATGTATTCTTACATAGCCTCTTGCATATAGTGCTCCTGTATACCTCTGAAAAGCCTCCTCTTTGTGTATTTGCTGATGGGGTGACTGGATCTGGTCTGCTTGCACTTCCTCCTGGATCTTTATTGCTGTACGGTGATGAGGTGACTGGATCTAGACTGGTTTCACAGCCTCCTGGATCTGTATTGCTTTATGGTTATGATGTGATAGAATCTGGACTGGTTGCACTGCCTCCTGAATCTGTATTTCTGTATTTGATGAGGTGACTGGATCTGAATGATTGCAGTGCCTCCTGGATCTTTATTGCTGTATTATTGTCTGGACTGGTTTTTGTGTGGTCCTGGTCTTGACGATAAGCTGCCACTGGTATGTACTTGAGGGTTTACTAGGTATGGCTTATGTCTTCCACAGAGACGTGACACCTGGTTGCGTATGAATTTGCCACAGTTGAAGGTTTCTTGGGCTGTATCTTCTAATCCATGAGAGACAGAGGGGTACTTTGACTGAGTTACTATGGGTTCTTTGTGATTTAGAATCCATTTCTGAGGTTATCTTTATGGTTTGAGCTTTTGTTACAGTAGAAAAGTGAGTCTGATGCCTATAGGACAGGTTTGGACTACCACAATGTGAAGTTGCTGAGGATTGTTTGTGATCTTCCAAGGCTCAAATCATTCACTATTTGGGACACAGGTCTTCATCTGTGCCTGGAAGAATTCCTGGACTTGATGGCCAGGCGCTGTGGTGCCCCATCCTGGACACCCTGGCTGCCTTAGGACCTCAATCCATAAACTGTTGCGCAAACGTACCGCCCGACTGAACAACTTATCCTCAGGCTCATCCGAACCATTCTTTACCCGCGCGCGCGCGCCCCGCTGCGCGCGCTGCGCTTCCATTATCCGCGTCGCGCGCCGCACTCCTTCCGTCCGCGCCGCGCCGCGCCGCACTCCCTTCATCCGTGCGCGTCGCGCGTCCTTTATCCGTGTTGCTTCTCATCTCCGCCGTTGTTATAGAACGTCCTCATCTTTGTTTGTTGCGTGTCTTCATCTTTGTCGTTGCGCCTCCCAATCTCCTCATTGCTACCGTCGCGCAACGCTCATTCATGATCTACTGAATCCATCTCGACCGCACCCGCAAGCATTTGGCAGATCCTTGACCAACGCGAGTGACCACATGGTTGCCTTCCCGTTTCCGCTCTATTTGTAGAATCCGTTGTATATAGTCTAACAGGGCCTCCTGCCCATATAAGGAGGGGCTCTCCCCTGCCTTTTGGCCGACCATTCCATCATCCTAGTATCTCAGATCTCAGCATCTCAGCATCCCAGCATCCCATCATCATAAACAATTTATCCGTGGGCATCCTTCCCCACTTATCCAAGCAAATTATCCGGGTATATCTATGATTGCCCCTTGATCCTTTGATCCTCCATACTCAAACTTAGTCCTTTGTGACCTTGATCCTTATCACCAACCAATAGCCTTGCTGGTTGAAGAAGAATTCCTGTCTGCCTGAATTCTTGAGTGTGTTATACCACTCTGATCCCTTTTTCCGACCATACTGGTCTTGATCTCTCCTTGATCATCTTTCTGGAGCCAATCACGTTTGATTGAAGAGGTTTTATTAAGCTTAAAACCTGGAGTGTTATACCTCCCTTCTTCTTTGAGGTTGAATCTCGCCACGCTATTCTTGAGTTCCTTGAGAAGTGTTGGGATATTCTTGCTCAAATTCGTTATTGATTTGCTGCTAGAGTTTCATAAACAAATTGCTTTTGTTTTGTTCAGCCTCCCACAGTTATCTGGTACCCTTCAAGCGCTTGATTGCGGAGAGTTGGGCAGGTTCATTGAGAACCTGGAGGTTGGTTGGGATTGAGTTGATCTTTCCTAATCAGCTGCTGACGACCAGAGTTATTAGCTTGTGGGCGTTGTTACTTACAACTGCCTTGTTCTATTGAACTCTGAACAAACCTTGACTTATTTGTTCAAGTCTTTCACTGCACCATCTTGTCTCAGATAGTGTTGTTTCCATTGCTACCGACAACTCTTATCCTCTTCTCTTAGTTTGATTTCTCATCCATAAGGTTCTGGACCTTGATTCCGGTTACATTAAAATATTATTGTAACTCCTAGGAGGGCAGCCTAAACAGCACCTTTCCCCTCCACAGAACTGCCACGGCTTAGCACCGTTTGGAGTCTTACATTTGGTCCCCCGGGCCGGGATCAAACCAGCAACCTTGGGATTTACAGTCCCAACTTGAAGAATCAACTCCGAAATCCTATCCAATTTCTCTTTCTTTTTCTGTTTGTTCTTTTTTTCCGATCCGTGGAGGCAACTTGGTCTAGAAGTAAGTCCTCCCAATTTGTGCACCGCTTGGGCAAGATACTTGTCGTTTTTGGCGAAACCCTACTCTTGCCACACTCGTGAGCCACTTTGGAAATCTGCTCTTTGGATCCCCTAGGAACTCTTTTATTCAATATGGCATCTCCCGCTACTCCAACCGCCTCTGTTTGACCTAAGATGGTAAAGATCAAACCCCAGAACAAGAACTTAGGCTTCAACGGTACAAATGTTGAGCAATTCTTGGACTCCTACGAAATGGCTGCTGAAGTAGATGGAGCTAGTGAATTCGATATGGCTTATCAGTTGCGATTCTTTATCTCCTCAGATGAAGTTATGGAGGTAATCGAGTCTTTCAAGGGATTCGAATCCCACAACTGGACGCTTCTCAGGGAGGCTATGTTGGCATACTGGGGTAAAATAGATGTGGCTAGGTTTACTCTGCAGGATTTGGATGCTCTGGTTTCTCAGTGGATCTCCAATGGTGGTATTTCTTCAGCCTCTGACTATCAGATTTTTAGAAAGTCTTGGGATCCCATTCAAAACTATATTATCCAAAACGATCACATTGACACAGTGGACGAAATTTGAGCAAAGTTCTTCCAATCTTTTTTGTCGGCTGTGCAGGAAAGGATTAAAGAAGAACTGGTCAAATCTGGATCCATGATTACTACCAGGGATAATTGATTCAAGCTCCCTGTTTTTCTCACCCTTAGGAGTACTGTGGATAAAGTCATGAAAGGTCAAACTGCTATTACCTTTGAAAAGCCTAGAACTACTGAACCAGTCCATGCTCCTTCTTTTAAAGAGTTGAACGATATTATGATTAAAATGGAGGCAGATTGTAGGCCTAAAGCAGATCCTAATTCCAATCGAGAACCTACTACTATAGATGAAATCACCAAGTTACTTAGAGCCTTTGAGAATAAAATAGATCAAAAGATTTCTTCGCTAGCTACTCCTAAAACTCCTTCTTCTGTCCCCAAATCAACTCTGGTCTGTTACTACTGTCATAGGGAAGGCCATGGAACCGGACGATGTCAAGAACTTCAGAAGGACTTAAAGGAAAAGTTGGTAGAGCAGAGGGGCAACAATTACTTCCTCCCCAATGGTGCCCTAATCCCTTTTGACTCGTCTCGTCCTATCCGACATGTGGTGGCCTCTTACCAGCCATCACCTCCTGTGAAAGCATCTCTTGCTTCCTTTGAATTTTGATCATCCTGTGGTACCCTCCAACCTTGGTATCCTCCAGCCATTTCTTCCTCTAGTCTTGCTGGGACTACTTATCAATCTGATCCAGCCAGGAAACGACATGAGGAACCTAAACCTCATAAGGCTCCTTCCTTGCCAACTTCAATCCTTTGAAAACCCATTAAACGTCGATCAAAACTTGAGCCTCCTTCCTCTGATGTAGAAGACATGGAGGTGGAAAAGGAACCACTCATGGAAAGGTTCCCAGATCACCCTGATCCTTCTCCCTCACCTCAACCTTCTAATCCTATCTTAGATTCTGCGTCACCTGAACTTCCTCCCCCCACCCGGCCCAAAGTTTGATTTGAAAGAGGCATCTCCAAGGATCACCCCAATGCTGTGGAGGGAGTATTAAAGAAAATTTCTGATCTCAAAATTCCTGATCTATCTGTGGGTGAACTCCTATCGATCTCTCCATCTGTTGCTGAAGGAATGAAGAAATGGGTCTCTCGTCGACGTGTGGAAATTGGCCCTGAAGAACTCAAAGTCTCCTCTGGCACTTTAATGGAGGACTCTGGTGGAACCAGTCCTTCTATAGAATCCAATCTTTATTCCTGTCCTCTTGGCTTTCTTCCTTGTTATCTTGGTGACTCAGCTAAAACTGTTTCTCCTCTTGTGGATTCTGGATCTCAGCTTAACTTAATCTTGGATGCTATGGCCTGCAAGCTTAAACTTAGTCCCAGGGTCAGCTTCAACTCTGCAGTATATGGGATAGGAAATCAAGCTTGTGAACTGGTTGGTATTGCTGAAGATGTACCGGTCAGGATTGGTCGAAATATCGTTGGAACCTGCCATTTTTGGATTACTCGTTTGGACAGTCCTATGATCTTGGGACAACCCTTCTTAATGGACTTTGGTGCAACCCTGATGTTTTCTGATCAAGTTGGGGAGAGAATTCTTCTCCCTGATGCTGATGGCAGGAAAATTGAAGTTCCTCTTTGCTCCTTGGATTCTGGTTGTTAGGAAAGAGATTTTCCTGGTCATTCTCCCAAATCATCTTTTAAGGGGAAGCAGAAGGATAACTCTAGTTCCTCTCATTTTTTAGGGGAATAGTTGATCCTACCAATGATTGTAGTTCTTTTCAGCCTCAGACTGCAACTCAAGGGTCAACTCCCATCCCTCAGGCTTATTTTTCCCTCCTTTCATCATTCTCTTCTGAGCTCAAGAATATTAAAAAACAAAAACATATCAAAATAGAAAAATCCAAAAATATTTCTCCTCCATCTCCTTCTCTCTCTGGATCTGTTGCGTCTCCTTTTTCTTCTACTTTTAAGTCTGATCAATCTTCTCTCAGTTCCGGTTTGAATCTCCGCAATGAGTCTAAACTAGATCCGAATTGCAATTCCGTTTTTGGTGATTTTGGTATGAAGGAATATGGGCTGCAGTGGAGTCAATTCGGGGTACAAGTAAGTCCTCCCAATTGTGCACTGCCAGGGCAATCTTCTACCGTCATTTTCGAAACTCTACCTTGTGCCACACATGTGAGCAACGTATTATCTCCTGGTTCTCCTTTTATGGAAAAGGCACCCTTCAAAGATATTGCAGAACATCGGACTTGGAAGATGTTGGAACTTGGACTCAGCTTTTGTAATCAAGTCTCTCTGGTCAATGCTTGGAGGAAGCAAGAACTTCTCTCTTTTGCCACTAAGTATAAACCAGTTGCTAAGAAGGTCCAACCAGTCAACCAGCCTATGCCTCTCAACCTCAATCCTCCCCTTATGCGTCCTCCTCTATCTCGCGATCCTTACTGTGGTCTTCCTCAATCTCTTACTGGTCCCTTTGTGCCTAATGGACGGGTCACTGAAGAACGTCTGAAGGTGGTCAACTTTGGTCCAGATGGATGGCTTCTTCCTGATGAGTTAAATTTAATTAAAAATGTCTTATCTCTAAGAGAAAAATCTATTGCTTTCTGTGAAGAAGAGAGAGGTCTCTTGCGGGAATCCTATGGCCTCCCTTATATCATCCCTGTAGTTGAACATGATCCTTGGCAAAAGAAAAAGTTCCCTATCCCTGCTGCTAAAGTTGACGAATTCATCAAGTTGGTCCGGGAACGAGTTCGAACTGGCCTGTATGAACAGTCAACTTCTAGTTACTCCAGCCCCGTCTTCTGTGTCCTCAAGAGTAATGGTAAACTTAGAATAGTTCATGATCTTCAACCTCTTAATAAAGTTACTATTAAAGACTCTGGTATCCCTCCTGCTACTGAAGAATTTGTTGAATCCTTTGCGGGAAGAGCTTGCTATGGTCTAGGGGATATTATGGGTGGCTATGACGAACAATCCTTACATCCTATTTCTCGTCCTCTCACTACTTTTGACACTCCTCTTGGTCGGATTGCCTCAAGGAGCCACCAACTCGGTTGCAGTCTATCAGGCTCAGATGATGTGGATCCTCCAGGACGAAATCCCTGATCATGCTGGTATCTTTATTGACGATGGCGGAATTAAAGGTCCAGTATCTGACTATGATAATGAGCTCTTACCTTGGCATTCAGGAATTCGTCGTTTTATCTGGGAATATGCTACTACCTTGCAGAGGATTCTGTTTCGAATCGAGGAATCTGGCCTTACTGTCTCTGGATCCAAACTGGCGGCTTGTGTCCCTGCTCTGGAAATTGTTGGTCATGTGGTCTGCAAGGAAGGAAGAAGGATGGCACCAGCCAAAGTCAACAGATCATCTCTTGGCCTACCCCAATCAATCCAACTGAAGTTAGGGGCTTTCTAGGTGTGGTCACTTATGTTAGAATCTTTATCCCATCTTTATCCAAAATCTGTGCACCCTTGCGTCGTCTAACCAGAAAAGATGCTGAATGGATTTGGACCCAAGATTGTGAATGTGCTTTCCAGCTACTCAAAAGGATAGTTGGTAAAGACATAGTTTTGAAAAAGATCTCTTATGGACCTGGAGCTGGCAAGATCAAGCTGGCTGTTGATTCTAGTTATCAATCTGTTGGGGCCGTCCTTACTCAGGAAGATGAAAATGGTTGGGACCGTCCTGCTCTTTATGAATCTTTGTTGTTTTCAGATGTGGAATCTAGATACTCCCAGCCCAAACTGGAACTCTGTGGTGTGGCTCAAATGATGAAGAAACTTCAAACCGTTCTCTGGGGCCAACATTTCGAATTACAAGTTGATGCTCAATCCATCATTGAAATGATCAACGCTCCCAGTCTTCCCAATGCTCCTATGACTCATTGGGTGGCCTTTATCCAGCTTTTCTCTTTTGATATTGTTCACAGGCCTGGAAAATCTTTCACCATGCCGATCCCTTCCTGGACAACATAGAGTTACTACTCCTTATTATCCTGAAGGCCAAGGCATGGTGGAACAAGGCCATGCCCCTTTGAAGGCTGCACTTGTTAAACTGGCTGGTGAAAGTGGCAAGAATTGTCGCAAATTCCTTCCTCTTGTTCTCTTTTCTGATCGAATCTCAACCAAAAGGACTACTGGCTACTCACCTTATGAAATCATTTTTGGACAAAGAGCAGTCATTCCTTTGGATCTGGAAATGGAATCTTTCTTGGGTATCTCTTGGGAAGAGGTGTCCTCAACCACTGATCTGTTAGTGGCTAGATCCAAGCAACTGGAGCGAAGTGAAGACGTTCGTGATGAAGCTTATCAAACAATGATGGAGGCCAGAGCAAAATCCGTCCAGTATTGGGAGGACAAGCACTCTAATCGAATCAGGGAGCCCTTGAACCCTGGTGACCTAGTTTTAGCTTATAATTGATCTTTGGAAACCCAGTGGGGCAAGCTTTTCTCTAATCGTTGAAATGGCCCTTATCGAGTGGTTCATCAAGTTAGAGGTGGATCTTATGTTTTGGAGGAGCTGGATGGTACTCGGTTGGCCAGAAGGTTCTCTGCTGATCAAGTCAAGAAGTTCCATTGTCGTGGGGGCAACTTATCTCAGAAGTAAGTCCTCCCAATTGTGCACCAGCAGGGTCATTTGCTGCATTTTTGTTGTAAAACTCTACTGTATGCCACATATGTGAGCACCTGGGACGCCCTCCTTGTTCTATTCCTGCCGCTTCTAGGGTTCATTTGGAAGAATCAAGATATTTTCCTCAACTCTTCAACCACTCTCAAGATCAAAATGGCCATTCTTTGGTTTCAATCATCTGCCTTTCCTTTCTTTTCTTTCTATGGCATCAAACTCGGGAGCAGACTAGGGACAGTCTGTAAGTTGGGGAGAGATGTGTTGCCCCATCCTGGACACCCTGGCCGCCTTAGGACCTCAATCCATAAACTGTTGCGCAAACCTACCGCCCGACTGAACAACTTATCCTCAGGCTCATCCAAACCATTCTTTACCCGCGCGCGCGCGCCGCGCTGCGCGCGCTGCGCTTCCATTATCCGCGTCGCGCGCCGCGCTCCTTCCGTCCGCGCCGCGCCGCGCCGCGCTCCCTTCATCCGCGCGCGTTGCGCGTCCTTTATCCGTGTTGCTTCTCATCTCCGCCGTTGTTATAGAACGTCCTCATCTTTGTTTGTTGCGTGTCTTCATCTTTGTCGTTGCACCTCCCAATCTCCTCATTGCTACTGTCGCGCGACGCTCATTCATGATCTACTGAATCCATCCCGACCGCACCCGCAAGCATTTGGCAGATCCTTGACCAACGCGAGTGACCACATGGTTGCCTTCCCGTTTCCGCTCTATTTGTAGAATCCGTTGTATATAGTCTAACAGGGCCTCCTGCCCATATAAGGAGGGGCTCTCCCCTGCCTTTTGGCCGACCATTCCATCATCCTAGTATCTCAGATCTCAGCATCTCAGCATCCCAGCATCCCATCATCATAAACAATTTATCCGTGGGCATCCTTCCCCACTTATCCAAGCAAATTATCCGGGTATATCTATGATTGCCCCTTGATCCTTTGAGCCTCCATACTCAAACTTAGTCCTTTGTGACCTTGATCCTTATCACCAACCAATAGCCTTGCTGGTTGAAGAAGAATTCCTGTCTGCCTGAATTCTTGAGTGTGTTATACCACTCTGATCCCTTTTTCCGACCATACTGGTCTTGATCTCTCCTTGATCATCTTTCTGGAGCCAATCACGTTTGATTGAAGAGGTTTTATTAAGCTTAAAACCTGGAGTGTTATACCTCCCTTCTTCTTTGAGGTTGAATCTCGCCACGCTATTCTTGAGTTCCTTGAGAAGTGTTGGGATATTCTTGCTCAAATTCGTGATTGATTTGCTGCTAGAGTTTCATAAACAAATTGCTTTTGTTTTGTTCAGCCTCCCACAGTTATCTGGTACCCTTCAAGCGCTTGATTGCGGAGAGTTGGGCAGGTTCATTGAGAACCTGGAGGTTGGTTGGGATTGAGTTGATCTTTCCTAATCAGCTGCTGACGAACAGAGTTATTAGCTTGTGGGCGTTGTAACTTACAACTGCCTTGTTCTATTGAACTCTGAACAAACCTTGACTTATTTGTTCAAGTCTTTCCCTGCACCATCTTGTCTCAGATAGTGTTGTTTCCATTGCTACCGACAACTCTTATCCTCTTCTCTTAGTTTGATTTCTCATCCATAAGGTTCTGGACCTTGATTCCGGTTACATTAAAATATTATTGTAACTCCTAGGAGGGCAGCCTAAACAGCAACTTTCCCCTCCACAGAACTGCCACGGCTTAGCACCGTTTGAAGTCTTACAGCGCGCTTGCTACGTTCTGGTGGATGTGATGGGAGGATACAATCAACAAGAAATCCACACCAATTTGCGGCCTCTTATGGCGTTTGAAACCAGGCCAGGGAAGATGCAACTGAAGGGGTATCCGCAAGGCGCAACCAACTCAGTGGCAGTGTATCAAGCTTAAATGAATTGGATACTGCGCAAAAATCTTCCAGAGGGCGTGCAAATCTTCATCAACAATGCTGGCATCAAAGGCCCCAGAACGGACTAAGAAGGTGCAGTTCTGATGGAAGCCCCCGCAATCCTTTTATTTGTCTGGGAATATGCGGTGACTCTGGAACGGATCCTGTTTTGGATTGAAGAAGAATGTCAGCTCTCTGATACCAGGAACCTTGCACTCCTTTAGCTACAGATAGTGATAAAAATGCTGGAATGATAATAATAATTATTATTCCAATAATAAAAACTTAGAAGCTCAAATAAATGATTTAATAAGATCATTTGCAAGGTTTAATTGGTTTGGTAGTAAATGATTTTCAATATAATATAAAAGAGGGGCCAAATTATTAGACTACTGGGGATCTTTACAGACTAGCAACCTCTCTTCAAGGGGCCTCCTTAGGCAGTTTAAGAAGCTTGGAATAAACATGGGTGCCTTAGAAAGGACTTATTCCACTAGTGGCCGGGCTTAATAGCACAAATGGCCAAGACAGGAAGGGTAAAACTCACTCTGAGCACTATACCACAAAAATCCTGGAATAATTGGAAGGGTTTCAGAGCAGATATGATAGATTGCTTGACTAAACTTCAATGGTTGATTGGTTAATATATGTAAATAATACTACTGCAGACTAAGTCATAAATCACTTGCTTATCTTCATATAAGCACTTGATTAACAATGACATGGTGTCTGATTGATAATAAATAATTCCTGGTAGCTGATGATGGAATAATGGATCCAAAGAGGTCTGTATAAATACCTTTTTGGGGTGATTTTGGTCTTCTCAGGGCACGTAGAGAGGGTTCTGATCTTGGGATGAGGCTGGCAAGCCAGTCAGGGCAGAATTAGCACGTCCACTTGGCTCTTTCAATCAGCTGTCCTTAGATCTGCTGGATTTCTGTATTATTTTAGCCACAGGATCTGTTAATCTGTTATGGCGTAAATTTGATCATTCTGTACTCATCCTTGATTTGTACTACTGATATTGATTTAAAGCGTGCATATGTGGATGTTTACTGATTTTTCATCATCTTCTGATCATGTAGATAATTTTTAATAATTTTTATGTACACTTCTTGTACTTTTTGTGGTCTTCAAAGATCAGGATCAGTGATTTACGTGGTAATCCTTGATCTTTGATTTATTATTAAAAAATGTTTTAAACTTAATTTTCATTAAATTTATTTAATTTGTTATCTTTTTAGATAGTTATTAATGCATCTGTTTGTTTATTACATATACTAGGCAACCCTGACTAGGTTGTAGCTCTTCTGAGCAGTACCTGGTTGTCAGATTTGTCACGACTGATCAAGACGCGCAGATCAGTTAGTACATATGCGCCCAGGGTAGGATTGGCTGCGTGCGTGGCAAAATCAGCTGCGCGCGGGTCTTTAGTACGCAGGAACCTGCTGCTACTAGTACCTTGGGATATGTAATGATGCGGGGCTGCGCGCGGGAATTGTGACATAACACATTTCTGCGTGTAACTCCTGAAATATACACAACACCTCAATTCTGAGTAAATTTTAGGTGTCAACCCTATACGTGACAATACGTGTGAAATATTAGAATGACCAAAAGGTGCAACACTTGTGTTGTAATTTCTAGTACTTTTCTTTTTAATTATTTTAAAAAAATCAGGACTTGGAATTCAAGGGTGGGGTCAGTGAGTGACCCTACCTACCTTTGGGTTGGAAATCCATTCCTGTAATAATATTCATGGATTTTTCACTCCCTATTTTTGTTAATTGAGGTATTCTTATGTTTCATAGTTTGTGTTACTATTCAACAGTTTTTCTTGGTACATAGTAGCAAGCTGACATTCCCCCTCTCCAAGATATTTCTATATCTGAAAGAAAAATATTTGGGCTAATGGCTCCTGTTGGCTCTGTAGTTCCTCAGGTGTATAGGTCCGTCAGGGATATTATGTTCAGGCAACCATTCTTCTTTATCAGCTGATTCTCCCTTGTATCTAACCAGGTAGAGTCTGACATCTTTTCCATTGATCCTATCTTTCTTATCCTTAAGGCTCTTTCTAATTTTAACTTTGTCCTTTTCAGGTTCTTCTGTAACAGGTATTGAAGGTGAAGGAGTATGTTCTCCATTCCTTGGGTGTTAGTGTTTGATGAGGTTTACTGGGAAGACTGGATGTTTCCCAGAAAGCTCATCACTGAGGATTACTTCCACAGCATTTTTACCATGAAGTTTATTAATGGTGTAAGGTCCAACAAAAGCTGGTCTAAAATTTTTATTTCCACCCAAGTTTGTAAAGTCAGTGGGAGATCAAGACTTGATCACCAATTTTGAAATCAGTTTCCTTATGGGTTTTATCCCACCCTTGCTGGTTATACTCTATAGCAGCCTGGACATATTTAACAGCATGTTTGTTTGCTACATCTATCATGTTTTTGAAATCACTGAGGTAGGGTGAATGTTGGTTAGCTTGTTGTTAAGGTTATCCATGGGTAATCTAGGAATCCATCCTCTTTCCTGTATGTAAGGTGCTTCCTTAGTGGTAGAGTGGTTGCTACTGTTGTAGGCCATCTCCAGTGCAGGTAAAAGGCTAACCCAATCGTGGCAATAACAGTCAGAATTCTTGTTCTCTAGTCCAAAGCCACAGAATCTTGTGAGCATGTCTTCCAGGGTCTGAATCATCCTCTCAGCTAATCCATCCGTCTGAGGGTGATAAGCGCTAGAGAAATCTAAGGTGGTTCCAAGCATATCATTTAGATTCCTCCAGAACTCAGAGGTGAATTCAGGATCTCTGTCACTGATAACAATCTTGGGAACTCCAACATCAGCAATGAGTCTGTGCCAAAATAATAGGGCAACTTCCATAGCAGTTTCTTCCTTGTGATTAGGTAGGAACTTTGCTTTCTTGGAGAACCTATCCAGAATGACCAAGACTGAGTTGTAGGAATAGGCTCCTCCTAGTGGTAGTCCAGTTAAAAATTCCATATTGATGATTTCCCATCTTTTCTTGGGTTCAGCAATCCTTTGCAGTAGTCCAAACCGTTTCCCAGTAGTCCTGTTGGACTTCTGACAAGTTTCACAACTGGTAACGTACTGTATACTGGAGTCTCTCCAATTAACCGACAAAGCAGTTTTTTTAACCTTATCCAAGGTTCTATCAGTAGAAAAATGACCAGATGAGCAGTTATCATGGCACTCAGCCAGAACATGTTTGATGTGGTCATCCTTAGTTAAGACTATGAAACTTGAATGTTGATGCCTATAGTATACTAGACCATCCCATATGGTGAACCTTCTGGCTTTGTATGGTGTCAAGATAGGTTCAGGTAGGCTATTGATCAAGTCAGGAGGTGGAGAGGTACTTCCCATGATAGTGATCAGAGTCTTTATGCCAGGGCTGTAAGCTTCTTTGATAGAGTTCAAAAATGATTCATTTAGTTCACAAACGTGGATGCACATTACAGGAGCTTCAATGTTTAACCTGTGAATATTAAGCATAGGGAAGATTTCATTATCCTCCAGATCATAAGCAGGGTTACTTGGGTCATTGGGTTACGCATTCCTGCTTAAACTATCAGCATTCTGATGTTTAGTCCCAGCTTGATGAACTATGGTCATCTGTCCTCTTTACTGTTGTATAGCTTTCTGCCATCTCAACATGTGCCTGCTAGGGGTCTTCATGTTCATCAAGGTTCTGAAAGCATTGCAGTCAGTAATAACAGTGAAGTTGGTGCCTTCTAAGTTGTCAGGGATTTAACCTCTATTGCTATACCTAGCCGTGGTTAAACCTGCAAAAGAATAAAGACAAACCAATATTTAAATTAGTTTTGACTTATATATTCCAAACAGCAACTTTAAAAGTTTACAGACTCGAATAATACTAAGGTATTATGAGTAAATAGCCACACCTTAAACCTTTATAATAGGTAAGGGGCCTTAGTCTTAAAGGAGTAAGACCAAAAGGAGATTTGCTTATTAATAAGCCCACACCCTTTAAAGAGTAACACACAGGGGTTACTTATTCAAGTGAGACCTTCCACTCGAAATTGGTGTTGCCAGATAGGTTATTGATTGAATTTAATAGCAAAGTTTATAGCCCCAGTCAATCTTCTTTTTGAGATTAAGGTTAATGGGCTTGTTAACTCTTGCTTGTATTCTTGTTCAAATAATAATATATAATGGATGATGAAAGGGCTATAGGGTAAAGACCCTGCTCTTTTAAGGTAACAGGAGTCCTCAGGGGACTCTAGTAATCACCAGGGGAGTGTCAGGCTCTCCTTGGTTTTGTCCTCAAAGGCCCAAGACATCATTACATCATTCTCAATGGGTAATGAAGAACTAGTACCCATTGGGAAGGATTTTCAAGGTAAAGTTTTCATTTTACTTACTAAAAGGTTACTTACTGGGTCTTAGGACTTATACATCACTCAGATGAACGGTATAGAAGCCTTAGATTCCATCATAATGATTATTTATATTGATTTAATGTAGCTTAGTACCTTGGCAAATAATTTAATTTTAATTATAAGTATCTTAGCTCATACTATACACATAGAGTACGTATACTCTTTGCAATGTTTATTAAAAGGTTTACAGCCTACAGATGAACTCTGAGCCCTCTGAGTGGACGCACTCAAGGCTCAGTGAAGTATATTAAAGCATTATTACATCCAAAAGGGGATAGTATTAAATAATTAATTAATTTATAATTATACTATACCTATAAGGGGTATATACTCTTGGCAGTGCTACTAGAAGGTTCATAGCTTACAATTAAGTTCTAAAGCCTCTGAATGAACGCTCTCAAGGCTCAGTAAGGTGTATTAAGTGTACAGAGGGAGTATTACTTATAATTACATCCCAAAGAAGGATAATGTGTAATTAATTTATACAGTATAGAGAGTATGGGTTAATATGATTACTTTAACTCCTTCCCAAAGAGAGGAAACACTTTGGGAACTTCTATATCAATAATTGGGACGCATCTGAGTCCTCATAACTTAATTTAAAGTTATATTGGATCCCCTTCTTGATAATATAAATTATCAAGGTTTTAATTCCATAATCCATACTCATAAAAACATACTTATAAAACATTATATAATATTATTAAGATTTACTATATAATTACAAAACTATTCAAAATTTTCATTATTGTCTCCATTGTGGTTTGAACCAGTGACCTTGGTATCAGATACTGGGAAGTGAGCCTAGTACTTAGCCACTATACCAGCAGGACATATTATTTTCCAGACATTTGGACAAGTCTAACTGTCTCGTGGCTGACATAAGTAATAATGGAGTTTCTCTAGGGCCCATAATAAGGCCAGGCTTTCCATTTGGCTTGCACTGTACCTTTTCTCAGTATCTTTAATTTTTCTAGATATGAAGAGTATAGATTTTTCCACTGGTTTATCATCTTCTATGACTTCCTGGTGTAAAGCAGCTCCTAGCCCTTCCATGCTGCAATCTATGTAGAGCTTGAAGGGTTTAGAGTAATCTGGCTGGATGAGTACTGGAGCTGAAGTCATTGCCATTTTGAGTTCCTCATAATTTTTGACTCTATCATGAGTCATTTCAAACAAGGTGGTGTTGTTGCAGATCTCATACAAACATTTGGTCAGAAGAGCAAGCTTTGGTAAATACTTCCTATAGTAGCTGCAGAAGCTGATGAAGGATAGGAGTTCAGTTTTATTCTGTGGCATAGGCCTATTCATTACTGCTGCTATCTTGTTTTGGTCAGCAGCTATGGTTAGTCCAGAGACAATGTGTCCTAAGGCTTTGAGTTCCCCGTAGCCAAAGTTAAATTTTTTCATTGAAACTTTCAATCCTACGGCAGAGATGGTTTTGAGGACTAGCCCTAATTTTTCCATGTGAGTATCCCAATGATCAGGGTAAATGATAACATCATCAATGTATACCATCATCCATCCTTGTCTGATGAATAATCCTAGGACTGTGTCCATCATCCTTTGAAAATGATAAGGAGCATTTTTAATACAAAAGGCATCCTAAGATACTCATAAATTCCCAAATGACAGATAATTTTCATGAATTTCCGGCTGTCAGGGCTGATAGGTTTTTGGTGAAAACCTTTCAGCATGTCCATGGTAGTTATGTACTTAGCCTTGGACAGGTTATGTAGAGCATGGTCAATTCTTGGAATTGGATAATAATAAGCTTGGATGTAGTTGTTAAGAATTCTAAAATCTCCAACCATTCTTGACTTGTCATTGTGCCAAGCTATAATTACTGGGGTAGTAATACCCACTTGTTCATTGTGGCCTACTTTCCTTAAGACTTGTAAGTTGACCAACTCTTGAATATGGGTTTCCAGAGCAGCTCTAGATTTTGGACTTGAAGGCTAAGCAGGTCTCCTGAGGTTAGGTGGGTAAGGAGGCTTAATAGTTAGAGTTAGGATCATGTCATGTCCCTCGATGTTACCAATGGGGTGATCTTTGAAAATCAGATGCTTTCTGTACCAAAGCATACTTGTAGGATATCTCGTTTCTGTTCTTCATTGAGAAGGGAATTCAAAGAATCTTGAGAGATGTATTCCTGGTTGAACTACTCTAAGTGTTTTTCATAAGTTGAATCAGAAGTTTGAGAATTGACATGACATATTTGGAACTTCTTATTCCAGTCTCCTCCTACAGTGAAGTATTCACCTTTGCTTTGGAATACATCTATACCATAAAGGCAAAGAGAATCATTCCCAAAGATAAAATAATCTCATACTCCGTTTTGGAGCACTACAAATTCAATGTTTAGTTTTAGTGATCCTTTAGAGTGGGGGAGTATGATATCAGAAGACCATACTCCAACAGCATTGAGAGCAGAATTACAACTGCTGAACTTAGCCTGAGGTACTGGTAGTAAGTTCAGTTTCCATTTTGGGTCTTGTTTCTCCAGATAAGTTGAACCAACACATAAGCAAAAGGCTCCACTTTCTAGAAGTAACTTAGCTGAGGAACCTTGGATTAAACCAGTAGCATAGCATGTTTTTCCTGAAGTGTAACCTTTACCAGAAGAAGGTTTTAGAGTCAAAGCCTTAGCCTCAGAGATGTGGTAAATCAATTTTTCATCATCTTTCTTTTCAAAATCCTGGTGCCAAACTTCACTTTGATCAATTCTTTCCAAGAATTCAAGGATAAAGATCCAACTTCTTCTCTTATATTGATAAACCAATCAAGAGCTACTCCTTCAAATAATCTGGGAAATCTTACCACAGCTAATGCATCAGGGAGCTCATAGGAAGAAAGAGTATAGTCAATAAACTTAACAAAACTGACATGGTTGTATTCTCCTTCTCCGGAGAATTTAGGCCATTGAGTGATGGGAGGAAGTAGCTTCAAAGCCTGCTCCATTTCTGGAGTAGGACTGGGTCTGAAAGACGCATTCCTAGTTATCCTGGTCCTGGGAGGAACACTAGGAGTACTGGTGAACCTGGCAGGCCTAGTTTCTTCTAAGTCTATTACTGGAGAATTAGTAGTGTTGATTTTAAGATCTCTGAGATCATTCTTAATCATACCTAACTCTAAATCAAGTTTGTTGCTTAATAGGTCAATTTTGTTAGTCAGATGAGCTGAAGGAGTAGGACTAGTTTTCTTAAATTCTCTTTTAAGCTGGTCTATGGTTGTAAGAATATCTTCCTGAAGAATTGATTGATTGTGATCAATATTTTTCATCAGGTCAAACTTACTAGCTCTTATAATATCCTTGATTTTTTGTATTTCCAACTCATCAATTCTCATAATCTGAGACTGAGTGTCAATCACTCTAAAAATACTTGAACTTAATTTTTCCAATTGGTTAAAAACTTTGTCAAAGCATTGGCTAATAATTGTAAAATTGTGAGACACATTTAGAGAAAAGCTATTAAGAGCTTCTACATCAAATTGCGGTACACCTTTTTCAACTTCTGGGCTCAGGATATTATGATGTCCCAATCCTTTGGGTTCCTTGACTTCTGATGGGGTGAGGATCTCCTCTTTTTGGGGTCCTTTCCATTTAAGGAAGCTAACTGAACCCAAGGATTCCAGTTCTGCACGTAGCCTTCTACTTCTTTCTTTGGGATCAACCCTTTCAGAGAAATCTGAGATTTCTATGCCTGAGAAATGGCTTTTCTCATACCTGGTTGATCCTCCTGGGTCTGAGCCAACCTGAATTGTTCCAAATAGCTCATGTTCTCTTTCACTAACACTTTGACCCTTTCCTCCTTGGTTGAGTCCAGCTGGGGTGGCGTAGGGTGACCTGTACCCCCCTGGGATAACCTGGTGGGCCACAGAGAACCCTCCAACAGTCTTTTGGTCAGATAGGCGGCCGTGGTTGTTTCCATTGTCATTGTGGTTCCCCAAACTGGACACCCTGGCCAATGCGGAGATTTGAATTTTTTATGATTTTTCATTATCATCTTTCATGGGTATCATTATCAAAAAATAAAAAAAATCTTTGATCTGGAATAGGCTTCCATTTAGTTCCCAGCTTCCCTCTTCCCTCTTCCCTCTCCCTGCCTGGATCCACTCCTCAAGCCTTTGAGCGCCAATCCACCTGGTCATTGATCAAACCCCAATTGAAGATCTACTAACGTAGGCCCCATCCTCTCAACGGAGAACCTTCCTCCACCAGCCTCGCCATCCATTCAATCTTGATCCCAATCAATCCTAAGACCCCAGCAACTCGTTCAATCCCCCTAATCTGTTCCTCCATCCTCATCACCATCATCCAATCCAAAACCTACTCTCACAAGCTTGCTACTACCTATCCAACAGCCCCAAGGAACCTACCAACAGCCTGTTGGTTGTCTCCAAAGATCCAATTGATATTGTCCCATGTCCCTATAAGGATTCTGATTATTCCAAATTTTGGAGGCCTCAATCACGTTCCACCCGCTAGCTAGACTCTGGAAGCTACACGGCAAGTTCCTCAGTACATACTTGTTAGGACTAGGCGAGCGTGCAACTTGAGTATTGGAGTAAAGGTCGCACGGAACTACACTCTGCTCACCAAATCCTATTTAAAATGGTTGCCATGGAACTCTGCGTACCCCCAGGCCATCAATCTCCCCTTTTTTTTCCTCTTTCCGTCCATCAATCCCTTTTCCACCTCCTAGATTATTGATCTCCCGTGCGGTTCTCTTCCATTGCGGATGCCCGTCCAACAACTGCCGGCGGTCATCAGCAGCCTCAGCAGCCGCCCGGGCCCTTCAGGATGCCCGCGGGCGTCCCCCCTTTGGATTTTTGTGTCTTGGAGTACCTGTTTGTTTTTTTTTAAAAAGAAAAAAAAATTCCGCTCTCATTTTTAAATCTCTCTTGTAAATAGCCTATAGGCCTCTGGTCTATAAAAGGAGGGGCTCTAACCTGCTTTTTGAGGGGCATATCATCATACATCAGATCATCAGTTAATAGAATCATCCATAGGGGTATGTGCTTGTGTCCCCCCATTATCAAGAAATTTGATCCTGATCCTTATCCTGGGTATATCTTTGATTGCCCCCTGATCCATTTTTGACCCTGAGTCTTTGCTCCTCTGTGGCCTGATCCTTATCACCAACCAATAGCCTTGCTGGTTGAAGAAAAATTCTGTCTGTTGGAATTGTTTGAGTGTGTTATACCACTCCTTGATCCCTTTCTATGACCATGCTGGTCCTGGTCCTTGATCATCTTTCTGGAGACAATCACGATTGATTGAATAGGTCTTATTAAGCTTAAGACCTGGAGTGTTATACCTCCCTTTATTTTCTTAAGAGTTTCATTCTGCAAGCCTATTCTTGAGTCCCTTGAGAAGTGTTGAGTTTATACTTGCTTCAAAGTCAGTTACTGTTTGCTTTGGAGCTTCTGAAAACATTGTGCTTTGTCTTGTACAGCCACCCTCAGTTATCTGGTACCCTTCAAGCACTTGATTGCGGAGAGTTGGGCAGGTTCATTGAGAACCTGGAGGTTTCTTGGGTTTGAGTTGATCATCCCCAATCTTCTGCTGAAAACCATAGTTATTAGCTTGAGGGCATTGTTTACATACAACAGCTTTTGTTCTTTGAACTCTGAGAGGACTTTAACTTATTTTGTTCAAGTCTTTCCCTGCATAATCTTGTTGCATATAGTGCTGTTCCATTGCTACAAAACTATTATCATCTTTATCCTCTACTCCTTGATTCCTCATTTACCAGGTTCTGGACCTTGATCTTGGTAACATTTGAATATTTTTGTAACACTCAGGAGGGCAGCCTAAACAGCAGCTTTCCCCTCCACAGAACTTCCACGGCCTAGCACCGTTTGGAGTCTTACATTTGGTCCCCCAGGCCGGGATCAAACCAGAAGCCTTGGGATTTACAGTCCCAAGTTGAAGAATCAACTCCAAAATCCAATTCAATTTTTTTTTCTTTCTTTTTCTGTTTGTTCTTTTTTCAGATCTGATCCGTGGAGGCAACTTGGTCCAGAAGTAAGTCCTCCCAATTGTGCACCATCTGGGCCAGATCCCTTATGTTTTTTGTGAAACTCTACTCTTGCCACATTTGTGAGCCGCCTTGGAACTCTCCTTGTTTGGATCTCTTAGGAACTCTTCAACATGGAATCCCTGGATCCTCTTTATCTGTTCGGGCCAAGATGGTCAAAATCAAACCTCAGAACAAAAATTTAGGCTTCAATGGGACCAATGTCAAACAATTCCTGGACTCCTATGAGATGGCTACGGAAGTGGATGGTGCCAGTGAATATGATATGGCTTATCAGTTACAATTTTTTATCTCTTCTGACAAAGTTATGTAGGTTATCAAATTGTTTGAGGGATTCAAAACTCACAACTGGAGGCTCCTGAAGGAGGCTATGTTGGCCTATTGGGGAAAAATAGATGTAGCAAGATTTACCTTGCAAGACTTGCATGCCCTGTTTTCCAAATGGATATCCACTGGTGTCATCTCCTCAGCCTCCAAATATCAGACTTTCAGAAAATCTTGGGACCCTATCCAGTCCTATCTTATCCAGAACAATCACATTGATACGTTGGACAAAATTTGAGTGCAATTTTTTCAGTGTTTCTCTCCAGGAGTGCAGGAAAGAATTAAGGATGAATTGGTGAAATCTGGATCCATGATCACAACAAGAGACAATTGGTTCAAGCTCCCTGCTTTCATGGTTCTTAGGAATACTGTGGATAAAGTGATGAAAGCTCAAACAGCTCTCACCTTTGAAAAACCTAAAATCACTGAACCAGTCCTTGCCCCCTCTTTTCAAGAATCTAACAAAATCATGAATAAGATGGAAACAAATTGCAGACCTAAACCCAATCCTCAGACCCACCGGGAGACACCTACTATAGATGAGATAACTAAATTACTACAGGGATTTGAGAATAAAATAGATCAGAAAATATCCTCTTTAGCCACTCCTAAACCTGCTAATTATGTTCCCAAATCTACTATAGTCTGTTATTATTGCCATAGGGAAGGCCATGGTACTGGTAGATGCCCTGAACTCCAGAAGGATAAGGAGGAGAATTTAGTAGAGCAGAAGGGAAATAATTTTTTCCTTCCTAATGGTGCTTTGATCTGTCAGACTGCTACTTAGCACAGAGCAACCTGACAAAGCAACAACAATAATAATATTAACAAAATTAAAAGGAACAAAGATAAATGAATAAAAAAAATTATTATAAAATAAAGGAGTAGGAAATCCATAAATATTATTGCAGAAATGGATTCCCCACCCAAACTAAGGTAGGGTCACTCACTGACCCCACCCTTGAATTCTTAATCCTTATATTTTTTAATTAATTTAATAGAAAATGGTAAATGACCACGGCACCAGTATGGCACCTTTTAGCCATTTTTATATTTCACATGATATGTCATGTATAGGTTTCACACCTAAATTTCAGTTGAAATCCAGGTGTTGTGTTTAGTTTAGGAGTTACACGGGAAATTGTGTTTTGTCACAATTCCAGCACGCAGCCCCGCGTCCCTACAGCGTTGGACTCCCGCGTACGCCAACTCCCGCACGCAGCCCGGCGTTCCTACAGCGCTGGACTACCGCGCAACTGAATTCCTGCGCAGGTAATCCCGTGACCTAGTCACGCGCGCAGCGGTACAGTCCCCTGCGCGCATCTGAGCAGCGGATCAGTCCCCGCGCGCATTGGAATGGACTGATCCCCGCGCCTCCTGCAGTGATCAGTTTGACATCCAGGTACCGCTCAGAGGAGCTACAATATAGTAGGATCTACACTACATATGTAAAGCTACCACACAAGCATAGATTATAGTTCAAAAACCTAAAAATCAATTAAAAATTAGTTAGTAACTAATTTTTAGTATTTTTTATTAATTAAATAAAGATTCAGACTCACCACAACATGAGTTGATAAGAACCTTCAAAGACCACAAAACTACATAAGGAGTGGTCTTGAAAATTATTAAAAATTACATACAGGATCAGCAGAGGATGGAAAATCAATAAACATCCACGTCTGCTCACTTTGGACCAGTACTTACTGTACAAATTGAGGATCAGTGCAGGATCAGCAAAATGAATAATCTATTGATTAACAGATCCTGCAGCTACAAAGGAGCTGTTCCTTGACAGATCTAAGGCCAGCAGGCTAACAGCACCTTGAGGACGTGTCAATCTTGCCCTGATTGCCCCCCTAGCCTCAGCCCATGGCTAGTACCCCTTCTAGAGGTCCTCAAGCACCCAAAAAAAGAATATTTAAACAGGCTCTTTTTGCCCTTCTGTTTCCAATCAGTTATCAGTTATCAGGAATTATTTATTATCAATCAGAAACAGTGTCATTGTTAATCAAGTGCTTATATGAAGATAAGCAAGTGATTTATGACTTAGTCTGTAGTAGTATTATTTACCTTTATTAACCAATCAACCATTGAAGTTTAGTCAAGCAATCTACCCCATCTGCTCTGAAACCCTTCCAATTATTCCAGGATTTTCGTGGTCAAGTGCTCGGAGTGAGTGTTTCCCTTCCTGTTTAGGCCACTTGTGCTGTTAAGCCCGGCCATTAGTGGAATAAGTCCTTTCTAAGGCACCCATATTTATTCCAAGGTTCTTAAACTCCCTAAGGAGGCCCCTTGAAGAGAGGTTGCTATTCTGTAAAGATCCCTAGTAGTATAATACTGTGGCCCCTCTTTTTATATTATATTTAAAATATTTATAACCAAACCAAATAAACCTTGCACTTGCTCTTACCATACCATTATTGGAGATTTAAAGTGTTTATTCTTTGGAATATTATTGCTCCAAGTTCTTTTATCACTCTCTGTAGATAAAGGACTGCAAGGTTCCTGGTATCAGAGAGCTGACATTATCCCTTTCAATTTGTCTTGACTGATCCTTCATGTGGTGGCCTCATACCAACCACCAACTCTTAAGAAGACATCATTGGTCTCTGTGGATTTTCAATCATCCTGTGGAACTCTGCAACCTTGGTATCCTACAGCTATCAATTTTTCCAGCTTCCCTGGCACCTATCAATCTGATCCAGCTAGGAAACGCCATGACAAACCAAAAACTCATAAGTCTCCTCCTGTCCCATCCTCAATTCTTCAAAAACCCGTCAAACGTTGATCTTCACCTGAGCCTCCTTCCTCTGATACGGAAGACATGGATCTAGAAAGCAAAACACTTATGGAAAGGTTCCAGGACACCTCTGATCTTCCCCCTCTTCAAACTGCCTAACCCTCAGATCCTCTTCCATCACCTATTTCACCTGATCTTCCTCCCTCCACGCAGCCCAAAGTTTGATTTGAGAGGGGCATCTCCAAGGACTACCCTAATGCTGTGGAAGGAGTATTAAAGAAAATTTCTGATCTTCAAATCCCTGATCTATCTGTGGCTGAACTCCTGTCGATCTCTCCATCTGTGGCAGAAGGGATGAAGAAATGGGTTTCTTTTCAACCTGTGGAGATTGGTCCGGAAAAATTGAAGGTCTCCTCTGGTACTCTGATGGAGGATTCTGGTGGAACAGATCCCTCTTCAGATACCAACCTGCATTCCTGTCCTCTTGGTTTTCTTCCATGTTATCTTGGTGATTCAAATAAAACGGTTTCTCTCCTTGTTGATTTGGGTTCTCAGCTCAACATGATTTCGGACTCCATGGCCTGAAAGCTTAAACTTAGCCCAAGGGTCAGTTTCAACTCTGCGTTTTATGGAATTTGGAATCAGTCCTGTGAGCTGGTTGGTATTGCTGAGGATATCCCTGTTTGAATTGGTTGAAATATTGTTGGCACCTGTCACTTCTGGATCACTAGTCTGGATGGTCCCATGATCTTGGGAAGTTCTTTCTTAATGGACTTTGGTGCTACCCTGATGTTTTCTGATCAAGTTGGGGAAAGAATTCTCCTCCCTAATGCTGATGGCAGAAAGATTGAAGTTCCTCTTTGTTCTCTGGATTCTGGTTGTTGGGAAAGAGACTTCCCTGGTCATCCTCCCAACCCTGTCCTGAAAGGAAAGCAGAAATAAAACTCTCATTCCTCTCATCCTCATTTTTTAGCCAAATAGTTGGCCCTAATGATAGTTGTAGTTCTTCTCAGCCTCAGACTTCAACTCATGGACCAACTCCCACCTCAGAGGCATATATTTCTTTTTCCTCATCATTTCCTTCTCATCAAAATAAGATCAAAATCCAAACACATGAAAAATCCAAAAAATCCAAAAATATTTCTTCTCTGTCTGGATCTGTTGTATCCTCTTTTTCTTTTTCTTTTCAGCCTGATCACTCATCCTCTATTCTGGTTTCAAATCTCCGCAATGAGTCTAAATTAGATCTCAATCTCAATTCTTTTCTTGGTGGCTTTGGTATGAAGGAGTTTGGTCTTAGGTGGAAGCAATTTGGGGTAGAAGTAATTCCTCCCAATTGTGCACCACCAAGGGCTTCTACTACTGTTGTTTTAAAAACTCTACCCTGTTCCACACATGTGAGCAATGTGTTACCTTTCGGATCTTCTTTTATGGAGAAGGCACCTTTGAAGGACGCAGCAGAACATGGGACTTGGAAGATGTTGGAATATGGCCTCATTTTTTGTAGTCAGGTCTCACTGGTCAATGCTTGGAGGAAGCAAGGATTCCTCTCCTTTGCCACCAAGTACAAACCAGTTGCAAAGAAGGTCCAGCCAGTTAACCAACCAATGCCTCTCAACCTCAATCCTCCTCTTAAGCATCCTCCTCTATCCCGTGATCCCTACTGTGGTCTATCTCAATTCCTCACTGGTCCATTTATTCCCTCTGGTTGGGTCACTGAAGAATTTCTGAAAGTGGTCAACTTTGGTCCAGATGGATGGCTTCTTCCTGATGAGTTAAATTTAATCAAAAATACCTTTTCTCTAAGGTAAAAATCTATTGCATTCTGTGAAGAAGAGAGAGGTCTCTTGAAAGAATCCTATGGTCTCCCTTACATCATCCCTGTAGTTGAACATGACCCTTGGCAAAAGGAAAAGATCCCTATCCCTTCTGCTAAATTGGAAAAATTCATCAAGTTGGTCTGCAAACAAGTCCAAACCAGTTTATACAAACAATCGGCTTCTAGCTATTCCAGTCCTGTTTTCTGTGTTCTAAAGAGTAATGGTAAACTTAGAGTAGTTCATGATCTCCAACCTCTTAATAAAGTTACTATTAAAGACTCTGGCATGCCTCCTGCCACTGAAGAATTTGTTGAATCCTTCACTGGGAGAGCTTGCTATGGTCTAGGTGACATTATGGGTGGCTATGACAAACAATCCTTGTGTAATAGTTTGAAGTTGTCACCAAGACCAGAATATGATATAATTGCAAATGGAAGTCTGTAGGTCTTTAAGAAGTAACAGTTCAAAGAGACGGAATTAAATAAGATAACCAACGGGAAAAGATAGTTGGCAAAACTAAGGGGTCAGAGTATGCGCGTGTACAATCAAAGGAAAAGTGACTCCTAATCAGTTGGGAAGGTGGAGAAAGCAATAAGCAGCTGGCCAAGGTGTGCACAAGAAACGGTTGGGAAATCATTTACTAGTGCCTATTGAAAATGTTGACAGAGCCAGCCTTGATGGTACAATAGTAACCTTGAGCGCCTTGAACAATCTATAGAACAAAAGAAAGTGAGCAACCAGTGACTGTTGAGTTGGTGCTTTTGGTCTTACAATTGATGGACTGGCTGCTTGGGTTGATTTGAGGTGGTGAGTTGGGAGTCTTTGTATCAGGAGCAAGGATGATCTTGATGGTTTGAGTTGATGGTTGAGAGGATGGTCTTGAAGCAGCTGGTGCGTTGACTGTGATTGAAGTTTAGTCGGACAGAGAGCACGCGTCTTGAGAGTTAGAGTATCTGCAGCAGCAGTTGAGAAGTTGATATAGAAAAGAAGACAGATAGATAGAGAATATCTTGAACAACAAATCACAAAAATGGCAGTCTAGGAAAGAGAAAGGAAACACAATATGATGAGCATATTCCTAACACCTTGCACCCTATTTCTTGCCCCCTCTTTACTTTTGATACCCCCCTTGGTCAATTTCAGTTGAATCAATTGCCTCAAGGTGCCACCAACTCGGTTGCAGTCTATCTGGCTCAGATGATGTGGATCCTCCAGGACAAAATCCCGGATCATGCGGGTATCTTTATTGATGATGGTGGGATGAAAGGTCCAGTTTCTGACTATGATAATGAGCTCTTACCTTGGCACTCAGGAATAAGACAATTTATCTGCAAGTATGCTACTGTCTTGGAAAGAATTTTGTTTTGAATTGAGGAATCTGGCCTTACTGTCTCTGGATCAAAACTTGCGGCCTGTGTCCCTGCCTTGGAAATCGTTGGTCATATAGTCTGCAAGGACGGAAGAAGGATGGCACCCTCTAAAGTCAACAAAATCATCTCCTGGCCTACACCAATAAATCTGAAGGAATTTGAGGTTTCCTAGGTTTTGTAACTTATTTAAGGATCTTCATTCCCTCACTATCCAAAATGTCAGCTCTCTGATACCAGGAACCTTGCAGTCCTTTAGCTACAGAGAGTGATAAAAGAACTTGGAGCAATAATATTCCAAAGAATATACACTTTAAAGCTCCAATAATGGTATGGTAAGAGTAAGTGCAAGGTTTGTTTGGTTTGGTTATAAATATTTTAAATATAATATAAAAAGAGGGGCCACAGTATTATACTACTGGGGATCTTTACAGACTAGCAACCTCTCTTCAAGGGGCCTCCTTAGGCAGTTTAAGAACCTTGGAATAAATATGGGTGCCTTAGAAAGGACTTATTCCACTAATGGCCGGGCTTAACAGCACAAGTAGCCTAGAAAGGAAGGGAAACACTCACTCTGAGTACTTGAACACGAAAATCCTGGAATAATTGGAAGGGTTTCAGAGCAGATGGGGTTGATTGCTTGACTAAACTTCAATGGTTGATTGGTTAATAAAGGTAAATAATACTACTACAGACTAAGTCATAAATCACTTGCTTATCTTCATATAAGCACTTGATTAACAATGAAACTGTGTCTGATTGATAATAAATAATTCCTGATAACTGATTAACTTATTGGAAACAGAAGGGCAAAAAGAGCCTGTTTAAATATTCTTTTTTGGGTGCTTGAGGACCTCTAGAAGGGGTACTAGCCATGGGCTGAGGCTAGGGGGGCAATCAGGGCAATATTGGCACGTCCTCAAGGTGCTGTTAGCCTGCTGGCCTTAGATCTGTCAAGGAACAGCTCCTTTTTAGCTGCAGGATCTGTTAATCAATAGATTAGTCATTTTGCTGATCCTGCACTGATCCTCCATTTGTACAGTAAGTACTGGTCCAAAGTGAGCAGACGTAGATTTTTATTGATTCTCCATCCTCTGCTGATCCTGTATGTAATTTTTAATAATTTTTACGACCACTCCTTATGTAGTTTTGTGGTCTTTGAAGGTTCTGATCAACTTATTTCGTGGTGAGTCTGGATCTTTATTTAATTAATAAAAAATACTAAAAATTAGTTACTAACTAATTTTAATTGATTTTTAAGCTTTTTGAACCATAATCTATGCTCGTGTGGTAGCTTTACATATGTAGTGTAGATCCTACTATATTGTAGCTTCTCTGAGCGGTACCTGGATGTCACAGGAGGCGCGGGGATCAGTCCATTCAAATGTGCGCGGGGACTGATCCGCTGCTCAGATGCGCGCAGGGGACTGTACCGCTGTGCGCGTGACTAGGTCACGGGATTACCTACGCGGGAATTCAGTTGGGCAGGAGTCCAGCGCTGTAGGGACGCGGGGCTGCATGCAGGAGTTGGCGTACGCAGGAGACCAGCGCTGTAGGGACGCGGGGCTGCGTACGGGAATTGTGACAAAACACAATTTCCCGTGTAACTCCTAAACTACACACAACACCTGGATTTCAACTGAAATGTAGGTGTGAAACCTATACATGACATATCATGTGAAATATTAAAATGGCTAAAAGGTGCCATACTGGTGCCATGGTCATTTACCATTTTGTATTAAATTAATTAAAAAATATAAGGAGTAAGAATTCAAGGGTGGGGTCAGTGAGTGACCCTACCTTATTTTGGGTGGGGAATCCATTTCTTTAATAATATTTATGTATTTCCTACTCCTTCATTTTATAATAATTTTATTTATTCATTTATCTTTGTTCCATTTAATTTTTTTAATATTATTATTGTTGTTGCTTTGTCAGGTTGCTCTGTGCTAAGTAGCAGGCTGACACAAAATCTATATTCCCTTGCGTTGCTTAACCAGGAACGATGCTGAATGGATTTGGACCCAAGACTGCAAACAATTATTTCAGTTGCTCAAAACATTTGTTGGGAAAGAAATTGTTTTGAAAAAGATAACTTATGGACCCGGAGCCGGCAAGATCAAGCTGGCAGTGGACTCTAGTTATTAATCTGTTGAGGCTGTTCTTACCCAGGAAGATGAAAATGGTTTGGATTGTCCTGCTTTGTATGAATCTCTTCTTTTCTCAGATGTGGAATCCAGGTACTCCCAGCCAAAAATGGAACTTTGCGGTGTGGCCTGAATGTTGAAAAAGCTTCAGACTGTCCTTTGGGGTCAACACTTTGAGTTACAAGTTGATGCACAATCCATTATTGAAATGATAAACGCCCCCAGCCTACAAAATGCTCCAATGACTTGTTGGGTGGCTTTCATCCAGTTGTTCTCTTTTTATATTTTTCACAGGCCTGGGAAATCTTTCACCTTGCCTGATGGTTTATCTCAATGCCCTATTGGAGACAATGAATCAGAGGTTGCAATGGATTTTGATGAGGAAGAACCCTTGGTCCGCCCTGTCTTTGCCTTCTCCTCCTGAAATTACTCTGGTTTCCAGAAAGGTTTCTGGCCCAAGTTAGAGCAGTACCTTTCAACTCTCCAAAGACCCCCTGATCTCTCTGCCAAAGAATTTTGGTCCCTTAAAAGGAAGTCCTCCAACTTCTTTTTCCAAGGTTCTAGGCTTATGAAAAGAGCAACTCCTTGTGCACTTGTTGTGGTCACTATCCCTTCTAAGCAAGATTCAATCCTGGAAAGTCTCCATGAAGGCCTTGGTCATTGTGGGGAAACCAAAACTTATTGACAAATACCCAAAAAATTTTGGTGGCCATCCCTGAAGAAATCTGTTGCTCAATGGTGCAGGAGTTGTGAAGTGTGCCAGAAACGTGATCTTAGGCACCTGGCCAAAATTCATTACCCCACTGGAGAGTCCACTGTATTTGGGAGGATTGCTATGGATGTGGTTAACATTAAGGATGGTGGAGCTAAGTACCTCATTGTGGCTAGAGATGATTTTTCTGTATGGGTTGAAGCAAAGTTTCTTAAGAACCTCAGCTCTGAATCAGTAGCAGATTTCCTTCATGAGACTTGGACAATGCGTTATGGCTTGGCTCAATCTTATTCTACGGATGGTGGCTCAGAATTTGGTGGAAAACTTGCTGAAATGATCCGATTGCTCCCTGGAAAACATTGAGTTTCTACTCCCTATTATCCTGAAGGACAAGGCATGGTGGAAAGAGGCCATGCGCCCTTGAAGGCTGCTCTGGTTAAATTTGCTGGTGAAATTTGCAAGAATTGTTGGACGTTTCTCCCCTTGGTCCTCTTCTCTGATCAAATTTCCACCTAGCGAACCACTGCTTTCTCTCCTTATGAAATCATCTTTGGTCAGAGGGCTGTTCTTCCTCTTGATCATGAAATGGAGTCTTTCTTGGGCATCTCTTGGGAACAAGTTTCCTCAACTACTGACCTATTAGTTGCCAGATCAAAGCAACTGGAGCGGAGTGAAGATATTTGTAACAAAGCTTATCAGAAGATGATGGAATCAAGAGCAAAATCAGTTCAGTATTGGGAAGATAAACACCTAAATCAACCCTTTAAACCCCGGTGATCTGGTATTGGCTTATAATCGTTCCTTGGAAACTCAGTGGGGAAAGCTTTTCTCTAACCGCTGGAATGGTCCTTACTGAGTGGTCCGTCAAGTTAGAGGTGGATCATATGTTTTGGGGGAACTGGATGGTACTCAGATGGCCAGAAAGTTCTCTTCTGATCAGGTCAAGAAATTCCATTCTTGTGGAGGCAACTTGGTCCAGAAGTAAGTCCTCCCAATTGTGCACCATCTGGGCAAGATCCTTGTTGTTTTGTGAAACTCTACTTCATGCCACGCATGTGAGCACCTGGGACGCCTTCTTCATGTTATCTCAGCCAATTCTAGGATTTTTGGTTGGATTGACATATTTTTTTTCAACCACTCTCAAAATCAAAATGGCCATTCTTTGCTTTCAATCATCTTTCTTTCCTTTCTTTTTTTATGGCATCAAACTTAGGAGCAGACTAGGGACAGTCTGTAAGTTGGGGAGAGATGTGGTGCCCCAACCTGGACACTCTGGCCAGTGCGGAGAATTTAATTTTTTACAATTTTTCCTTATCATCTTTCATGGGTATCATTATCAAAAAAAAAAAATCTTTGATCTGGAATAGGCTTCCATTTAGTTCCCAGATTCCCTCTTCGTTCTTCCCTCTCCCTGCCTGCATCCACTCCTCAAGCGTTTAAGCGCCAATCCACCTGGTCATTGATCAAACCCTGCTCAAAGATCTACCAAAGTAGGCCCCATCCTCTCAACGGAGAACCTTCCTCCACCAGCCTTGCCATCCATTCAATCTTGATCCTAATTGATCCTACAACCCCAGCAACTCCTTCAATACACCCAATATTTTCCTCCATCCTCATCACCATCATCCAATCTAAAACCTTCTCTCACAAGCTCGCTACTACCTATCCCCCTAGCCCCAAGGAACCTACCAACATCCTGTTGGTTGTCTCCAAAGATCCAATTGATATCGTCCCATGTCCCTCTAAGGAGTGATGATTCCGAATTCTGGAGGCCTTGATCACGTTCCACCTGCTAGCTAGACTCTGGAAGCTACATGGCAAATTCCTCAGTACATACTTGTTAGGACTAGGCCAGCGTGCAACTTGAGTCTTGGAGTGAAGGTCCCACAGAACTACAATCTTCTCACCGAATCCAATTCAAAATGGTTTCCATAGAAATCTGCGTACCCTCAGGCCATCAATCTCCCTTTTTTTTTCCTCTTTCCGTCCATCAATCCCTTTTCCACCTCCTAGCTTATTGATCTCCTGCGCAGCTTTTCTGTTGCCCGGGCGGGTCTCTTCCGTTGCCGATGCCCGTCGGACAACTGCCGGCGGTCATCCGCGGCCTTGGCAGTTGCCCGGGCCCATCAGGATGCCTGCAGGCGTCCCCCATTTTGATTTTTTTGTCTCCAAGTACCTGTTTTTTTTTTTTTTAAAAAAAAAAAATCCACTCTCATTTGTAAATCTCTCTTGTAAATAGCCTATAGGCCTTAGGTCTATAAAAGGAGGGGCTCTAACCTGCTTTTTGAGGGGCATATCATCATACATCAGATCATCAGTTAATAGAATCATCCATAGGGGTGTGTGCTTGTGTCCCCCCATTATCAAGAAATTCAATCCTGATCCTTATCCTGGGTATATCTTTGATTGCCCCCTGATCCATTTTTGACCCTGAGTCTTTGCTCCTCTGTGGCCTGATCCTTATCACCAACCAATAGCCTTGCTGGTTGAAGAAAAATTCTGTCTGTTGGAATTTTTTGAGTGTGTTATACCACTCCTTGATCCCTTTCTCTGACCATACTGGTCCTGATCCTTGATCATCTTTCTGGAGCCAATCACAATAAATTGAAGAGGTCTTATTAAGCTTAAGACCTGGAGTGTTATACCTCCCTTTATTTTCTTTAGAGTTGCATTCTGCCAGCCTATTCTTGAGTCCCTTGAGAAGTGTTGAGGTTATCCTTGCTTCAAAGTCAGTTACTGTTTGCTTTGGAGCTTCTTAAAACATTGTGATTTGTCTTGTACAGCCACCCTCAGTTATCTGGTACCCTTCAAGCGCTTGATTGCGGAGAGTTGGGCGGGTTCATTGAGAACCTGGAGGTTTCTTTGGTTTGAGTTGATCATCCCCAATCTTCTTCAGATGACTAGAGTTATTAGCTTGAGGGCGTTGTTTACATACAACAGCTTTTGTTCTTTGAACTCTAAGAGGACTTTAACTTCTTTTGTTCAAGTTTTTCCCTGCATAATCTTGTCTCAGACAGTGCTGTTCGATCGCTACCAAACTATTATCATCTTTATCCTCTACTCCTTGATTCCTCATTTACCAGGTTCTGGACCTTGATCTTGGATACATTTTAATATTTTTGTAACACTCAGGAGGGCAGCCTAAAAAGCACCTTTCCCCTCCAAAGAACTGCCACAGCCTAGCACCGTTTGGAGTCTTACATTGTCCCTTGTGATGCTATGGTCACGGGTTTGAGTCCCCTCATTGCTTTCGCGACTGGAGTCCTTGGGCGTACGGGTTCCTCCAGGCAGAGATCCATATGACGGGGCTCTGCCAGTTGCACGGGTGTTGTGCCTATTTTGATACATAATACCAAAAAAAATATGTAATTATTTTGTCAAAAATTTTGAAAAAAAGACTTTAAATTTATAAAAATAATATTTTTTGTGTGTTTTATATTTTTAATAATTTTTTATAAATATTTTAACTTACATAGAATCAAATTCAACGGTACCAGCACTTGGTTGGTATCACAACTATCCTTGGAAGGTATTCCAACGGGGTCTGAGTGAGTCCCAATCAGATCCTGGGATAAATACAAGGGTAAATCCAATGGTACACTTTCTGGGAAGTCCTCTAGGAGGTCCTGGTCAATGAGATCACCAAAAATAAAATCCACTGAGATGGATAAAAAAATATAAGTTTAATATATTTTTGTATTTTTATGTGATAAGGTAATTTTTAGAAAAAATAATCACTTTTATTATTTTTGGGTTTTTCTTTATCTTCAGGATTATTTAGTTTATAAATATAAAGCTTCTTTTGATAAATTTTCCACTCCTCATGTTGCCTTAATAAGAAATTGAAATTGATAATTCTTTCAAGCTCAAGTTCTTTGTCTTTTATAACCTGCTGTTTATAATAAAGCAATTTCTCCTGTTGTTGCTCAGGAGTTATAATAACAGGGACAAAGTTACGGAGTTTTTCTTCTCTTTTCTTTTTAAGAAGGTCAAAATAATAATTGATCAATTCTCTGGTGGTCTTAAGATCCACTAGAGAAACAAATGATCAAAAATATATGTTATAAGTATGTTAACTTATTTTTCAAAAAAAAATAGACTGGTCCAAGGAATAAATAATTAAAAATTAATTATTGAATGATATTTCCCGGCCAGACCCCCAGTTGTCAGCTCTCTGATACCAGGAACCTTGCAGTCCTTTAGCTACAGAGAGTGATAAAAATGCTGGAATGATAATAATAATTATTATGCCAATAATAAACGCTTAGAAGCTCAAATAAGAGCATTTGCAAGGTTTAATTGGTTTGGTAGTAAATGATTTTCAATATAATATAAAAGAGGGGCCACATTATTATACTACTGGGGATCTTTACAGACTAGCAACCTCTCTTCAATGGGCCTCCTCAGGCAGTTTTTAGGAACCTTGGAATAAATATGGGTGCCTCAAAAAGGACTTATTCCGCTGATGGCTGGGCTTAACAGCTCAAGCGGCCTAGACAGGAAGGGAAAAACTCACTCTGAGCACTTTACCACGAAAATCCTGGAATAATTGGAAGGGTTTCAGAGCAGATGGGGTAGATTGCTTAACTAAACTTCAATGGTTGATTGGTTATAAAAGTTAAAATAATACTACTGCAGACTAAGTCATAAATCACTTGCTTATCTTCATATAAGCACTTGATTGACAATGACACGGTGTCTGATTGATAATAAATAATTCCTGGTAAACTGATGAACTCATTGGATCCAAAGAGGTCTGTATAAATACCTTTTTGGGGTGATTTTGGTCTTCTCAGGGCACGTAGAGAGGGTTCTACTTGTGGCCTGAGGCTGGCAAGCCAGTCAGCACGTTTACTTGGTGCTGTCGATCAGCTGTCCTTAGATCTGCTGGATTTATGTACTATTTCTGCTGGATTTCTGTACTATTTTAGCCACAGGATCTGTTAATCTGTTATGGCGTAAATTTGATCATTCTGTACTCATCCTTCATTTGTACTATTGATATTGCTTTGAAGCATGCAGATGGGGATGTTTACTGATTTTCCATCATCTGCTGATCATCCAGATAATTTTTAATAATTTTTATGAACACTTCTTGTAGTGTTTTGTGGTCTTCAAAGATCAAGATCCGTGGTTTTCGTGGTAGTCCTTGATCTTTGATTTATTATTAAAAAATTTTTAAAACTTAATTTTCATTAATTTTATTTAAGTTTTGATTTTTTTCGATCATTAGTAATGCATATGTTCCTTTGTTACATATACTAGGCAACCCTAACTAGGTTGTAGCTCTTCTGAGAGGTACCTGGTTGTCAGATTAGTCACAACTGATCCAGGCACGGGGATCAGTAGTACAGATGCACGCGGTGTAGGATCCGTTGTGTGCGTGGAAGAATCAGATGCGCGTGGGTCTCTAGTACGCGGGATCCTGCTGCTGCTAGTACGTAGGGTTATGTAATGATGCGGGGCTGCGGGCAGGAATTGTGACATAACACATTTCCGCGTGTAACTCCCAAAATATACACAACACCTCAATTCTGAGTGAATTTTAGGTTTAAACCCTATACGTGAAAATACGTGTAAAATGTTAGAATGGCCAAAAAATGCCATACAGGTGTTGTAATTTTTAGTACTTTTCCTTTTAATTATTTTAAAAATATAAGCACTTGGGATTCAAGGGTGGGGTCAGTGAGTGACCCTACCTAATTTTGGGTGAGGAATCCATTCCTGTAATAATATTTATGTATTTCTCACTCCTTGCTTTGTTAATTGAGTTATCCTTATTTTGTGTTACTATTTGACAGTTTTGCTCTGTATATAGTAGCAAGCTGACACTAGGGATGGCGCGGCAAAAGTGTATGGTTCTTTGCAAACAGGCGCAAAGATGGGTAAAAGGTGAGATTGAACAAAGGAAAAGGGGAGATCCGCCTACAACCGACAAATCCTCATCATCTCCTCTGAATCTGCGCAAGCCTCCACCGCTAGCTCTCAGAAGGTTGCTAGAATTTTGCGTCCTGCGTTGGTAGTGAGAGCATGGGGAAGCACTAGGAACTTTGCAGTAGGCTGTTGGCGTTGTTCACCATTGCGTCAAACCTCTCTAGCAGAAGTGCCAGGATGACGGGAATATTTGGGATCTTGGGGGTAGCCGCGCAAGGGGGTGCTGGAGTCAGAGAGGTACTTGACCCAGAAAAACAAGGAGGCAATGAGGGGGCTCCCTGGGCATTGTGCGGGGGCCTTGGTTTAGCTGGGGGCAACAATGGGACAAGGATTGGGGATGGAGGAGGAGGGAACTTGGGGGTTGTAGGCCGCTTGTCTGAGACTGGTGATGGCCTTGGATTGGGATTGGCAACAGGAGGGGAAGTTGGAGGAGGAGCCAGAGGTGGGGCTGCGCGTCGCCTGAGAGATTCCTTGACCCCTGGGTCCCTTGATCCCTGATTGACTTGGGCTTGGTTGGCCCAGTGGAAGGCGGTGGCTTGGTAGGCCGCAAAGGACAAGTAATCTTCCTTGCGCGGTGGCCAGGCGCATCGGAAAGGAAAAGCGGAGTTGCAACCCTCACTTGGTAGAGGACAGCAAGGTGGGGAACCTGGCGGGGTCCACGAGTTCTCCAAGATTGTATCATCATCCAAGACTACAAATGGGTCCGGGCAAGCCCGGCGCAACCTGGGGCAAGAACCAGATTGGGGGGGAGCTTGTGGCATACCCTTGCTGAGAAAGAAGCAACAATGGCCGCGACGACAGTGGCTACAGGCGCAGCAGCCAGGGATTAGCAAGCACAACAACCCGTTTTGGACACAGAACTTGCAGGGTACCATGGTGGCAATCAGAGAGGGTGGTGCGGAGTGGGAGATAGGGTGCATAGAGTGGGCTTGGTAGGAGAGAAGAATGCAAAGGCAATCAAGGTAGCAATGGGAAGACCTCTGGGGACAGAACTCAAGTTGGGGGGGGATGTGGTGTCATTATATAGCCTTGGATTGGGAACTGCGTTGCGGCCTTCCCGCTCAGCATTTGGTGGGTCAGGCTCAGCAGTCGGGAAGAACATGTTCTCAGCAGTGGCCGCTGCGTGCTCAGCAGCAGTTGCTGCAAGGCTCAGCGGTAGGCGCAACAGGACAAGAATGTGGCTGCGGGTTGGGCCTGACTAAGGGGGGGAACGGGCTGCAACCCGTTTGGATACCAAATCTAGGAATGGAGCCGGGCTGATCATGTTGTTGGGAGGCTAGTTCAGGGAGGGAAGAATGGGGAAATTGTGGGGCTATGTGTGTGGACAGCTACGCGCAAGCTCAAGCCAGCCACAGGACTGGGAAATTCACAACAGCGCATCGGGCGGAAACAGGCAGGCGCGGTGAACTCCAAGTAGCGCGTGGCAGAGGGCTGGGCCACTGGAGGACAAACTGGATGAGTTTAACAGCGGGCTGGATGAAAGGATAGGGTATGGGTTAGGGTATTGGTTAGGGTTCTGGGTCTAGGTTTTCTTCTTCAAATTTTTGGCAGGTTGTTCTTGTTCTTGTACCTAGGTTAGGGCTGAGGGGAGGGGATGTAGAAGGCCTCTCCCCTCAGCACAGGGCAAAGGGAAGACAGACCAGGGCAGGGGGGGAAAAGGAAGAAAAGAAAAGGAGCATCCTCAAATCTTACAGATACTAGAACCATCAACTCCTCAATCAGGGACAAGTTTGTGAGGGATAAAATCTAATGTTTCCACAATGGAGAGGACATGGAAAGGGAAGGGAAGGAATAAACCTCATTTACTCTCTATAAAAAAACTCTTGCTCTATATCTTGATCCATCACCTTAAGGGCGCATCCTCATCCTTACAGAAGCTAGGACCATTAACTTCTGAAACTTGGGACAACTTGGAGAGTTTCTTACTCTTGCTTCCACACCGGTTGATTGGGTGGGTGGTTTTCTTTCTGGAAATCCATGGAGAAAAAGGAAAAACTGGTTGATGTGTAAGGAAGGGGAGTATAGGGGTGTTGTAGTGGGATATGGAGTGGTTGAAAAGAAAAAGATGAAAACAGAATTAGGAATGGTTTGGTTGATCTTATTGAGGACAAATTCACCAGAAATTATGGAGGGAGAGAGGTCGATGGAAGCAAAAAGTTTGTTAGGCAGAGGAAAAGAAGGTGCACAATGGAAGAAAAAGAGGGAAACAGAATTTGGACTAGGTTGGGTTATCTTATTGAGGAAAAATGCACCCAGACATTATGGAGGGAGAGGGGTGGATGGAAGTTAAAAGGCTTGTTGGGAAGGGGAAAAGAAGGTGCACAATGGAAAAATAAAAAACCAAAAACAGAATTTGGACTGGGTTGGGTGATCTTATTGAGGAAAAATTCACCATACATTACAGAGGGAGAGGGTTGGATGGAAGGGAAAAGGTTGTTGGGCAGGGGAAAACAATGTGCACAATGGGAAAGAAAGGAAAAGAGGACCAATGTTCAAGGTTTTACAATAAACCATGCACAAATGGTTTCAAAGCACCAGGAAAGCCCCCAGGTAACAATTTGTTGTAGTGGGTCAGTTGTGATGCAGAGGGTAAACCAGGCAGCTTGGTGGAGTGGGTGGGATGGTATGTGGATGTGGAAAGGTAGATTGTTATATCAATTATTTTACATGACAAAGGGGCTTATAACCTGTATAGTTCTGAGTCATTTTTTATTGTTAAATTTCTTTGAATTGTTACTCTCAGGTCATTAGGTGCTCATTATTTATAGACAGTATTATAGTTGAGTTTGATATGTATGCAACATGTCTGTGTGAGTTAAAACACAAATTCACCCTTTGTATTATTATCATGTGAATACCAGTATAAGATAAAGATCTAACAGAATTTGGTTTGAGGAATATCTTATAAAGGATCTAATTACATATACCAAACTGCATGTTGTTGATAATTACACTGTATGATCACCCATCCATACCAGCTTCCCTTTTGTCAGCAGCAGACCCGGATTTCTGTTCATTTCTGCTTTTAGTTCTTCCAATTTTTGCTTAGTTTACCTTTTCTATTCTTGATTACTGGTGTATTGTTTCAGCCTTAGAAAATTACAGCTCTTGTACTTTCTCAATCCACTGCACTCTACTTGTTTCTTGCTCAATCCACCTTTTTCTTGTTTCCCATTGACTCCTATCTGTAACCAACATGCGTCTGCTTCTCTCCCTCCTCTCTTTTGTCTTGTTTTGTCGCTACGCGTCTCTCTTTCTTTCCAATATTTAAGAAGCTTCCACCATCACCTTGTCGGATTTTCTCGCAGGAGAATTCTTTTGATTTCTTTCTTCATTAGAAATTCAAATCTGCTTTATCTTGTTGTACTGAGTCCTGAAAACCAAATACAACTGTTAGCCAAACACCTCACTTGAACACCCGGGTCAAGTTCTTTACACCTTTCCCTCCTTACCAAGACTTGAGATCCCGGACCAGGCTAACCTTGACGCGTGGGCTGATGACGGCGGATAATCAGGTTCTGGGCTTAGCACCTTTCACCTTGTGGTCATCCTCCAAGGAGCTCGTGGCGCGGTACGGTTTTGCCACCCTCTGCTACAGAATTCGCTTCTTGCGATGCAGAAGATTGGTGTGTTGTTACAAAGACTCTTGAGATGTACTGGTCAGTCGAGGTCCACAGTTCAACGGATAGAAGCCCGCTGTAGCCAACGCCAGCCGTAGGAAAGGCTCAATATATTGACGACACCTCCGTGGCGTTGGAGTAATTTGGTATGTCAGCTTTCATGATACTCCATGGGCTCGACTTGGTGCCCTTACATAACGTATAGGTCAAATTGTCCCGACTATCCCTTTCTCCCCTCATCAGTGTCACTAGATCATCCAATGGGTGCCCTTCCTCGTGTTTCTCTGAAGCTTGCTTCTACAAAGCATTGTTGATTTGGTTTACGGTGTTAAATAGAATAATGCACCTTCCAAAGCCGTATTCCTTGCACCTTTTTCTGCTTTTCCTTGCATCGCAAGTCCAAAACAAATCCGCCGTGTCACCCCCTCCTAGTCATGGAGGCCCCCCGATTACGACTTCAACAACTAAATTTAAATCACTAGCTGCCCAAAAATACATCGTTCCAACCAGATTGCCTTTGATGGAGTTTGATATACCATCAAGGTATGCAGGATTCAATTCTGTTGGTTGATAATGACATTTTGAAACATAACCTAAAACAGTTTTTCTCTTTTACGCGGAATCCCAGCTACGCCGGTTTGATTGATATCTCCCGAAAAAAAGGTGAAACAAATAAGTTGTTTTATTGGTTTTTGCCTTCTGAAAGTAGCGAAGGCGAAAAGGATTTGGCTCTATGGACCAATGGGGGCCCAGGCTGCAGCTCTTTAATCGGCGCAGTACAAGAGAACGGACCTGTAAGATTTGCCACTTGCTCTGACTCTTCATACGCATCCAAGTTTGTTCTGAGATTTCAATTTTGCTGGCTCAAGATTATGTGGCTTCCAGATTCAGCCAAGGCGGTCAAAAACCCCAAGTAAGAGCAGCCCTTAGCGCCTGAGGCAATTTTGAAATTTTGGATTATTGACTGACCTATGCTGTTGTTGGTGATTCAGCTCTTGGTCACGAGCTGCAAACATTATCTATCTTGAGCATCCAGTAGGCACTGGCTTCAGTGAGGGAAAAACGATTATCAACAACGAAAATCAGGTCGCACGTTACATAGTTTCTTTCTTAAACGAGTTTCTAAAGGTCTGTTGGCACCGCTTGTTCTTGGGTTTTCATTTTTCTGCTTTCATTTGCATCGGTTTTCCCCACCCTCGTTCATAGCGCCGAATAATCTAAAAATTTTCCTTTCGGTTGTGTAGATTTTTCCCGAACTTTCAGGATGCAATTTTTATCGTGAGTATTTCGCATTATGGATTTTAAATAAGCTTGTTTAATCTTTTGGTTGGTGCATTCAACATAGTCACCGGAGAATCTTACGCTGGAATGTACATAACCCACACCGCCCACTACATGTATCAAATGAAATCGCAGCTGGCGTTGAAGCTGAAAGGAATATTATTAATGGACGCGTTTATATCAACGTGAGAGCTGTTCATCAATCAAAGTCCCGGTACGTTGAGGGAGTCTGAATTGCTTGCCTTGGTCTACTACAGAGATATGTGGCAAGAAGATGCTCCTTTGTGGGACTTTGTTCAACAAGTGAGTGCTTGGGTCACCGGAAGACCGGGATGATCGCTCATTACTGATGAAAAACCTTTACAGCACTCCAAGCGATTGAACTTCAGCGCAACAGTGATGACTCAGCTGAGAAATACCGACAAGGATTGCGGGTACTCCGAGTACATCGCGGAGGTAAGCATGCGGGATCAGAAGCTGTGTCTTTCAACTGACTGATTCCAACTGACTCATTCTGCACAGAACCTGCACTACCCGCCCAAGGGACCGTTATCACAAATGATGAAGGTGCATATGAACTCTCAATCACGATGTTGAAAAGGCCTTGACTTCATCAACGTACTTATTCTTTGAATTTACACGTCTCATGGTAGGCTCTTACGCCCGACGGAAAAACCCAGAGGGGTGAATGCATGGTTTGGAAAAAGGTAGGGCTCTTGGAATCGTATTTTCGCAGCAGTTTCTTATTGGAGATGGTTCGAATTTAGTTTAATGCGGCCTTATACGAGAAAAATATCTATGTGTAGTGGGTGTTGGCTTTTTTGCCTTTGAGCTGTGACCGTGGTCCTGTTGACCATCTAGTTGCTAACTGGAGGACCTCTTGTAGTAACGTCCTCCAAAAACCTCCAAAAAATGATCCACTGGGTGAAAACCCTTACTTTGACCGCCCTGAAGTCCGTAAAGCGTTCAATGTCATCGGAAAAACACCTTGGACCGAATGTTCTGGCAGGGGGCGCGTAAGTTTCATCATAAATAGCAGTTATTTGGAAAACGATACTGAAGTTTCGTCAAACAGATATTCCCCAACGGTGATTCCTCCAGCCTCGCCGTACTCATCTTACCTAGTGTGATCAGCAAAAGCGCAAGGACTGTGATAGCACATGGCACATCGGATGGCCGGCTCTTTTCCCTAGGGTCCAAACTTTCATTACAGTTAGCCTTCTTCTGTAGTCGCAGCGACCAACAAGTTTACTCTCCTCTGGCTAACTTCGCGAAATCCGCAACGGATTAAAAACCACAGGGCGATATCTTGGGAAACAAAGCAAGGTTTTCAGCAACCAATTGACGTGCCATTCATGGTCAACGGGAAAAAAGCGGGCACTCATGTGGGCATTCCAGAAACAAATCGAAAACATCCCATGGCAACATTATTCATACTTTTTCCAATTTCTTTCAGCGCACGGAACGCGGCCTCACTTTTGTAGAGGTTCAAAATTCAGGACACATGATTCCACGAGATCACGGGCCGGCGGCATTATCGATTTTTGAATATTTGTTAGGCCGCCGCCCCAATCTATGACCCGCGGGCGAGGGGAGAGCTAGGCACCAACGCTAGTAGTATCCGATTATGAATTCCTTGCCGCTCTGTTGTGAGATTTTCCTTAAAGATTTTAGACAAGGCTCTCCCCATGACTTTCAAGCAGTGAACAAATTATCAAATGGAGCAGTTGTGGCCAGCGGGCAGTAGTGGTTGCCTATCGTTGGAGAAAGGAATAATTCACCCAATCAAGTAAAAAAAATGCCGGACTGTGATTGACCAGTGCAATCAAAACAAGCTTAATATCAGTCAAGTTTGACATTCTAAATTGATAACAGATAATTTCAAATTCTCCTTGTGTAGATTTTGTTAGTTAACACCTCTGATTTTATTAACATTGGCCTATCTGATAAGTAGTGATTTTGAAATGTTCCTAGTGTATGCATGCCCCAAATTTGGACAGTAAAGGCTTTTGCCAAGTGCAAGCATGCACTTTTACCAGTCAAAAAGTTTGAGGGATGCAAGAGGTGCATCCTCAATGTCGAGAAATGATTTTTTGAAGCACCATAGGGACAAAAAATGTTGATATTCACCCAGGTCACAGGAAGCTATTTTTTTTGTATAGTAATTAGACATCTTTCCTTGAAATTAATTTTTTCACATTCCTGTTATCCTCCTGACTGCCCAGCTATTCTAAAAAAGTAACCATCAACTAATGCACATTTGGTAGAGAAGATGATGAAGGCCACAAGAACAAAATACCAATTGCTTGCAATACAGGCACAAATAAAAGAGGCAGTAAAAATAGTCTGATTACAGAGGGTGTCATCAAACGACTACATTTGGCCAATATTAGATCCAACATCCACTGCTCCCAACATACTCTGCCAAATACTACCACAAAATTTTATACACCTCTATGATTCTCCCCATGTTTACCTAACCACCACATCCACCTTTCTCAACCTTGGAAATATCTAAAACCATCCTTGTAAAAATTCCCAGTCACCCAGTGCCAAAACTGCCAAACTCCAAACTATCCATCAAGCCAGCCACAAGCCATAAATAGCCCTTTACATCTCCTCAATCAAGCAACTTATCTAACTTTCCCCCCAACTCAAGAACCTAAATTTCCTCCCCCAGCCCTATGCATATTCACTCAAGGTAAAGCCCTATTACCCAAAACCAATAACTACCTGACCAGGAGGAGTCATCAGCATTCTGGTAGTCTAGGAAGAAAAATGAGCACCATGGGGATGAACCATAAGGTACCACTCATTTTCTCAGTTGATCAAGTTATCTTATATTGCTAACACCAATTTTTGTGCTGTGCCAGAAGACTATCTCTTTGATCTCAAGTTTCCTTTTTTTTTCAATACTAATTATTGAATTAAACAAACACTACAATCATTCTATCAAAAGTATGGAATTTTAATTCTGGGGATAAGATTCAGATTAGAAAAAAAAATGCATGAAATACAAGAAAAAACAAGAACATTCTCAAAGAAAATAAACAAAAGCATTAAATGGTTTTATACATGCCAGATATGAGGAATCTTTCAAAACAATGCTACCATGGGAAACCATTTCAAAGGTGGTGTCCAGAGAAGGAAAACTTCATTCAGCATGGTGATGAACCTATACCACCAGGCACAAATGCAGAAGTAAGCCCCAAAAATTGAACCCCCCAAGATGTGAAACAAAGCTAACCTTGAATTTACCCAGTTTCTTACATTCTGTCAGCTCTCTGATACCAGGAACCTTGCAGTCCTTTAGCTACAGAGAGTGATAGAAGATACTGGAATAATAATAATAAAAGTACTCCAATTATAAACACATGAAAAGATCAAACAATGAATATCTTAAGAGCGGGTGCAATGTTTAATTGGTTTGTTTAAAAAGGGTTTTTAATATGTTATAAAAGAGGGGCCACAGTATTATACTACTGGGGGTCTTTACAAACAAACAAACGCTCTTCATAGAGCCTTCTTAGGCAGTTTAAAAACCTTTGAATGAAGATGGGTGCCTTAGAAAGGGCTTATTCCACTGATATGTCCAGGAAAAACAGCACAATGGCCAAGAAAGGTAGGGAAACACTCACTCTGAGCACTTTAACACTAAAATCCTGCAATAATAGGAAGGGTCTCAGAGAAGATGAGGTAGATTTGCTTGACTGACATCAATAGTTTTATTGGTTTTGAGAAATAAATAATAATACTACAGAATAAGTCATAAATCACTTGCTTAGATTCTTCATAAGCACTTGACTAAAAATGAAACGGTGTCTTATTGATAATAATAATTCCTGGTAAACTGATGGGGAATAACAGGTCCAAAGAGGTCTGTATAAATACCTTTTTGGGGGTGACTATGAGCTTCTCAGGGCACATAGAGAGGTTTCTGCTCTTGAGCTGAGGCTGGCAAGCCAGTCAGGGCAGGATTACCTCGTCTACTTGGTGCTGTCAATCAGCTGACATCAGATCTTCTGGATTTCTGTGCTATTTTAGCCACAGAATCTATTAATCTGTTATGTTGTACATGTGATCATTCTTCACTCATCCTTCATTTGAACTATTAATTTTATTTTAAATTGGACAGATGTGTAATTTTACTGTCTTTCCATCATCTGCGGAGCACATAGGTAATTTTTAATAACTTTTATGATGACCTCTAGTATTGTTTTGTGGTCTTTGAAGATCAGGATAAGTGATTTATGTGGTAATCCTTCATATTTGATTTATTATTAAAAAATACTTAACCTTATTTTCTTATTAATTTTATTCAAGTTTCATAGTTTTTAGACTATTACTAATGCATAGGTCAGTTTATTAAATATGTCAGATAACCCTAACTAGGTTGTAGCTACCTTGAGCAGTACCTGGTTGTCAGGTTTGTCATGACTGATCCAGGCGCAGGGATCAGTCAATTAAGATGCACAAGGGGTAGGGTCTGCTGTGTGCATGGAAAAATTAGCTGCGCGCGTGACCTCTGTATGGGGGAGTGTAGAGTTACGGGTACGTAGGATTTTGTAATGATGCATGGCTGCGCGCCAAAATTGTGACATAACAAATTTCCGTGTGTAACTCCTAAAATATACACAACAATCCAATTGTGAGTGAAATTTATTTGTAAAACCTATACGTGAAAATACATGTGAAATATTGAAGTAGCCAAAAGGTGCCATATTGGTGTTGTGGCTTTTGGCCCTTTTTTATTTAATTATTTAAAAATAGAAATAGTTGGATTTCCAGGGTGGGTCAGTGGATGACCCTATCTAATTTTGGGTTAGGAATCAATTTATGAAATTACATTTGTGGATTTCTGACTCCTTCTTTAGTTAATTAACTTTTCTTATTTCATTGTTTTTATCATATTTCTTCTGTTACTTTGACAGGTTGCTCTGTACATATTAGAAAGCTGACACATTCAAACATGCTGGAAGGATGAAACTGTGGGTTGGGCACAGCTATGAAGGAGCTGGGGCTGGAAGGACATTAAGTAAGCATGCTGTTGGAATTCTCAGCATCAATCCTTCCAGGCGCGCACTGGCTGCTCCTCTCACTCCCAGTTGACCGGGTAGGCGCTCCTGGCCGCTCACATCATTTGCGCTTCAGAAACCCAGGGAAGCTTAGCCTGGGCCTCACCTACACTCAGCAGGCAGCCTCATACTTCTTTTGGGGTCTTCTTCACTCTCTTGATTCATTCCTTTCTGCCTCTCTTCTTTTCTTCTTTTGTCTCATCTTCTTTCTTCCTCATTTCTGTCTCAACTCTGTCTCAAATCTACTCCTGTTTGTCCTTCTCAACCTCAAACTCAACTCCAACCTTTATGCTGTGAATTACTGGTGAGATTCATACCTCACTGACTGTTCATCAATCTCAACTAAATCACCCCTTCACTGAACCAACAGCTGGCCCAATCCAACCTCAAACCTATCATCTCAACCTCAAGTGAAAAATTGTCCCAACCTCAACCAACCAGCCAGCTCAACATCCTCAGCTACGTCAGGCCCCCTATGGCCCACGCTTCCTGTTTGTTTCAATTCTTGTTCTTCAATTCTGTTCTGTTGTTCTTGCTTCTCATGGCTCTTGTTCTTCATCTTGTCACTACTCTAGCTCTTAGGACTGTGATCAATCAATACTCGCTATTTTCTCTTCACGGTTAAAAGCCAAATGGAACTCACCAAAATTCACCAACCACCAACTCAAAGACTAAGAGAGGAACGTACCTAATTGGGCGCAATGGATGTCTTTTGTCAAACCATGCTCAAGACCGCTCTTGAAAAGATACCGCTCCTTGGAGATGACAGCTATGGGATCTGGAGAGACAAGATAGACGCCGTTCTGGACTTTAGGGGATGCGCTCATGCCATTAACAACAACTCCTCTGTCTTGGACGCCTCCATCAATGATGAGCTGAAGCTTCTTCTCATCTCAAAGCTTGACTCCACCGCTCACAAGAATATAGTCACTGCCAAAAACAGGAACTCATCCAAGCTCCTGTGGAAGGCCATTATCCACAAATTTGCCTCATCACAAGCATCAAATTGAGCTTGGGTCTTCAACACCTTCTTTTACCTTCCATTCAACCTCGACAAAATCTTCAATTTCATCACTCAAGTCAAAGTTAGCATCAAGAAGATGGCTGAGGTTGGAATTAAGCTCCCCAACAACATAGTGGCGTATCTTATCCTCTTTAAATTTCCCACCTCCATGGACGACTTCAAGAGACAGATCATGCACTCTGACAAGGAACTCTCTGTTGAATACGTGCTGAACCATCTTACGAAGCTGAATAACAATTCCATTGCTCAGTCATCCATTTCAAAATCAAAGTCAAAAGGAGACATTGCACTCTTTGGGGGAAAGACCCCACCCCTCCGGCAAGCCAACAAGGGATTGGAGCCAAGACGCTGCATCAAAGGATACCATCACCATGGACAAGACAAGAATCATTCAGCCAAAGACTGCTGGCACCTTCACCCCAACCTGGCCCCTGAGTGGTGGAGAGATAACCAGGCTAAATGGAAAGCAAAGAAGGCTCCCCAAAGAAAAAAAATGGAAACCCCCTCCGCCCACTACCTGGCTCTCCTCAACCTGTGGGTCAAACACGGTGACCCCAACCAAATATTTGTCCTCGAACGCAATGCATCCGTGCACATTCTGAATGAAAGTTGCTTCTTCAGCCAAATGGAACCCTACAAAGGCAATCCAATCAAAACGGGCAAAGAAGGAGTCTGCCTCCATATCAAAGGAAAAGGAACAGTCACGCTCTACTGGAGTGACCTCACCCTGACTCTCTCCAACGCATACTACTTCCCCGACGTCACAATCAATCTCATCAGTTCTGGGGCCTTGAACGGAAAAGGTTGCACCATTAATTCCTTCAACAATCAATTCTCTGTCTCCCACGGCGGGAGGACAGTCCTGACGGTACAATCAAGGACAACCTCTACAGCCTGCCTACGCCTTTTCATCAGTCATCCTCTTGTCCCAAATCTCTTGTTTCTACTTTTTCCACCACGCCGGAGGACTCCTTGCTCAAGATCCACAGAAAGTTTGGCCATGCTTCCCTAACCAGGCTTGGCCCGCTCATCCATCACGTTCCAAGCAAAGTCATACAGAAGTTTAAATGCGTCAAGTGTTTCAAGAGCAAGATCACAAAGGCTTCATTCAATCGCACTTTGACAGGAACCACCAAGGTCTTTGACTGGATCCACCTGGATCTCATGGGACCCATACAACCGTCCTCCAAGTCCAGCCACCGCTTCATCCTGATGCTAGTGAACAACGCCAGCGGATACCTGGCTGCTTTCCCAATGAACTCAAAAGATGAGACTGCCAAAATCATCATTGGCCTGCTCAAGAAAGAACATCAATGGCGCGGCGTTTGTACCTCAGAGGTCTGTTCCAATGGGGAGACCAAATTTGTAAACTCAAAACTGTCATCTTTTTTTGAAGAAAAACTCATCACTCACATCATCTCTGAGCCCTATCATCCCAAACACAACGGCCAAGCCAAACAAGCCAACCCTACCATAGCTGAGTCAACAAGAGCCACACTCAAGGACAGTTGTCTTCCCTCCTTGGTCTGGCACAAGGTTGTCAAGGGCTGCTGCCTTATGCTCAACCACATCCTGGCAAAAGGCAATGACTCAACTCCTTTGGAGAAAATGCACAACAGGGTACTACCCTCCAACTACCTCAAACCAATTGGAAATCCTAGCATCTTCCTAATCAACAATAGGCCAAAAGGGGCAAAGTTTGAATCCAAGGGCGAGGAGGGCACTTTAGTAGGCTACAACCCTCTTCTCATATCATACTGGATTCTAACAAAACATGGTTCTATTTTATCTTCAAAGCACGTTGTGGAAAGAATAGAGGATATCCCCCTATAATCGTCCCAAGGTTTGGAAGTTAACGGTTCCCTGCGTTTGAAAGGAGATGAGGATGTCCAAAGTTGCACTCAAATGAGAAATAGAAATAAATAGATAAAGAGATAAAGAAAAGTAGAGAGAGAGAGAGAAATCGCCAATCCTTCAATCCTAAGAACTTTCCACCTGGATGTGTATCCGGTATGATTTCCTTAAATCTCCTGATGAGATGAGTGATCCAATCCAATGATGTGATGTGATTCTTCCTCCTCTGCATCCATCCATCCATGCCCCTCCTCCAACCGGGAGTTGGGAGTGAGGATAAGTCCTCCCCCCCAACCCTAACCTAAGTACACGCGCAAATGACAGTATGACAAAGAAAAAGAAAAAAATCCCAAAACAGAAACCCTAGCCTCCTCTCCCCATCTCCTCCATACCAAACTTCCCCCGTTTTCCGTACGCCGTTCCGTCCATCCGGTTTCTCCTTCTAATGACGCGGGACGCAGTTCCCAATCCGTGTCTATAAATTGACACCACAACGTCAAGTTCCTCCACATTCCCAGACCAAACACGCCCGGGGCGGGGCTAGACATTGACGACAACCTCTTGCCAAACGATCTCAACTCATCTCAACTTTGGGAAACGGATCCGGAAGTTTTGACACGTCCCTCTGTGCTGTGGACGGGATACCCCCACTGGCTGGAAGATTCTGCCAGCTCTTCCAAGGAGAACAAATCCGCATCTGAATCAGGGAATCAGTCATCCGACACTCCCAAATCACCAACTCCAGCACCTCAGCCAAACTCAAGACCCGCACAACAGCCTTCAGCACCCTCAGGACGAACTCTAAGAGATTGCTCTTGAATTTCTCCGCCTCAGAGATACGGTTTCTACCATCACTGCAAGCCAAAATCATATGAAGATGCCCAAAGGTGCGAGGAACATCTTGAGTGGACTGAGGCAATGGATGAGGAGCTAGGATCAATCAAAGACTTACTTGTTTGGGAAGATTACGACGTTCCTGAGCCCAAGAATGCTCTCAAGACAACCTGGATCTACAGGATCAAACAAAATTTCCATGGAAACCCAGTGAGATACAAGGCTTGACTGTGTGTGCAAGGCTTCAATCAAATTGAGGAGCTTGACTACACAGAAACCTTTGCACCAACCGGAAAGCCCTCCTTGCTACGCTTACTGCTGCTCTTTGCCCTCAGGTCTAAGCAGAAAATTTGACAATTCAACGTCAAGAGCGCGTTCCTACACTTGCGTATTGAGGAGGAAGTAATAATTCACACCCCCAAGGGATCAAAAAGGACCTCACAATTCCTCAAGCTCAGAAAGTCCCTCTACAGCCTCAAGCAAGAACCAAATAATTGGTACGAGACACTCACATCTTGGTTCAAGGATGTGGGATTCAACAAATCATTGTGCAATCCGTGCCTCTACCTTTTGGAAAACAGGAGGTCCCAACTCTTCTTTCACATGGACAACTTAATCTTAGTTGGCAACGGCAACGGTTTTGAAAAGAAGTTCTTGGCTTGCTTTGCAGGGTTGACTGCCAAGGATCCAGACACAATACTAGGCATGAAAATAGCGGTCAAGGACCGGGAAATTCTGCTTAGCCAGCGGAACCACATTGCACATGGCCTTCAGGAACTTGGCCTCAAAGACGCAAGGACAAGCAAGTCTCCCCTGAATCAAAATCTGCAACTCAAACCCGCCACTGACAAAGAATTCAAAAAGTTCTGGGCCCTAAACATCAATTATTGATTGGCCATTGGTCTCCTCAACCATATTGCTTGCTATTTGTGGCCCAAAGTAAGCTTTGCAGTTTCTAGTCTGTCAAGATTCAACAACAAGCCTGGCCTACCTCACTTGAATGAGTTAAAGAAGACGTGGAAGTACCTCAAGGGAACTCCGGACATCAAAATGCAGCTGAGAGTGGACAACCCCACCTCTCTGACTGAAGCTTACTCCAACGCATCCTGGGCTGATGATCCCTTGACCAGATGATTGCAAACCGGCTACCTCTGCACGGTCTTTGGATGCGTGGTGTCTTGGAATAGCAGCAAACAGAAAAACATCACCTTCAGCTCCACAGATGCCAAACTCAATGCGCTCGTGGACGCATTTCATGAATCTACTTGGATCAGGGCCCTAACTTGCAAAATCCTTTCCTCCAAGCTTTCCGCCATCACTATTCACACCAACAACAGCGGGCTGACGGACAAACTCAAAAAATTTGGGTCCAACTCAAGAACAATACACCTTGATCTGAAAACCAAGGGAATGAGAGATGAACTGAAGTTGGGGAACATCAAGGTCCAACTCATCAAATCCAAGGCCATGCAAGCAGATTCTCTCACCACAAGCGCAGGTCTCTCCAGCCTGCACCTTCTCCGGTCCACCTTCTCTTCCCTCGAGGAACCGTAGCTCACTCCACTCCACCTGTCCTCTCAGTCTTGGCCTTCATCTCTCCAGGCAAGGGGCGTGTTGGAATTCTCAGCATCAATCCTGCCAGGCGGGCACTGGCTGCTCCTCTCACCCCCGGTTGAATTAGTAGGCGCTCCCGGCCGCTCACATCACTCGCGCTCCAGAAACCCGGGGAAGCTTAGCCTGGGCCTCACCTACACTCAGCAGGCGGCCTCATCCTTCTTTTGGGGTCTTCTTCACTCTCTTGATTCATTCCTTTCTGCCTATCTTCTTTTCTTCTTTTGTCTCATCTTCTTTCTTCCTCATTTCTGTCTTGAATCTGTCTCAAATCTCCTCCTGTTTGTCCTTCTCAACCTCAAACTCAACTCCAACCTTTATGCTGTGAATGCCTGGTGAGATTCATACCTCACTGACTGCTCATCAATCTCAACTTAATCACCCTTTCACTGAACCAACAGCTGGCCAAATCCAACCTCGAACCTATCATCTTGACCTTAAGTGAACCATCTTCCCAACCTCAACCAACCGGCCAGCTCAACATCCTCAGCTACATCAGGCCCCCTATGGCCCAAGCTTCCTGTTTGTTTCAATTCTTGTGCTTCAATTCTGTTCTGTTGTTCTTGCTTCTCATGGCTCTTGTTCTTCATCTTGTCAAGACTCTAGCTCTTAGTACTGTGATCAATCAATTCTTGCTATTTTCTCTTCACATGCCAGGTTCCATACTATTCCCAGAAAAAGCCAATGAGACCAGGGCTTATGCTGTACCAGTGAGCCAGACTGAAATCTTGTTTGTTTCATCCAGGGTGCAGACTAACCCCAATTGGGAATAAGAGGAAACAGCAAGACTTGGGTAAAGGATAAAGTCTGGGAGCTTGAGCAAATGTCTGGAAATTCCCAGAGAGGCAGGAAATGAGGTTTTAGCCACCTAGGGAAAATGATGAAAGGAAGCCAAAATAGCACTTAAATGGGTGGGTGTTGCAAAAACTAGGAGAAAAACTGATATAGGGACAAAAAAGAAAACAGAAAACAGTCTACAGATAGTTATTCCTTGTTTTTGTATTATTTTTTTCAAACAAACAAGCCTGAAATCAATCTTCTGTCAAGCCATCAAATTAAAATTCATGTCCACATCTTTGCCACTCAGATCATCCTTCCATCTGCCATTCTGAGTCTAAGGACCCTTTGTAAGCCCTCATATTCTTATGAGTTAACAATCAAAAAAAGAAAACTCTTGAAATAATAAAACTCAAAAAAACATCGAGAATTTCCCAAGCCATTTAAGATTATGTATACTGCATCCCATTTGCAAGAGTCTCCAGAAACTTACCCACATGGTGGCACAGAAGATGACCATCTTCCTACACTAAAAGAATATGATGGATGTTACCACCAAAAACACAGGGCCAAAACTGGAAAAAAGGATCAAAGACCAAACCAACAATGCAGCTTGGATTCTTTTCCAAAGATTGAAAGAAAGAGTCTAGAAGTCAATTTTCAACAACTTCAAAAGCTTAAAATAATTTGAAATAAGGAAAAAAATAGAAGGGGGATATGCCAATGCCACCCCAGGAACAACAAACAGGATCTTGACTAGATGGGAAATGCTCCAAAACTCCTGAAAAATCAATGCCTACCTGCACCAATTTCTGCTGCAGTTCAACACCATTAAGTTCCATCAGCCCACAGATTCAATATGTGAAACAATCCTCATGCAGCTAGGGAAGAAGGGCCCTGGATTGGTGGAACCCATACTTCTTGAAAAACACACAAAAAGTTTCTCTGGGTTTCCAATTTTTACCCTCAGGGCTCTGTTCACTGAAAAGCATACCCACAAGATAAACCACTGGAAGAGAGAAGAAAGCCTTTTGATTTCCCTGAAAAAGGTTCACAAACACACACTACCAGCCTGCAAGATTAGAAAGCACAACACAGCCAATTCCCACAGCAACAACCAATCTTGGGGTCTGTACCCTGAGCTACAACCAATAAGGATGATACAGGGAAGGTTGTATGCAACATAAAGAAAACCAGAACAGGGCATTAAACTCAAGCAAAATAGTGATCCAATGTACAAAAAGAAGCTTCCAGTGATTTTTGCAACATTTCTCATGAACAGATTCACTAGAACATATGATAACTCAATATTAGGCTCAGTCACCAGCCACCATATAGTAAACCAGCTAGAACCAATTAAAAACCCCAAATATGCAGTATTTCCATCATCATCAGGAAGGAAGTGGAACTGATGATGGCAATGCACACTTGCAGTACTACTGTAACCAAGGGGAAAGGGGAAGAGGAGGATCTTGATGGTGTTTATTTTTTCCCAATTCTACTCTAAAATCTGATATCCTTGGGGAACATCATGCTAAACAACAGACAAATCATGAAAAAATATGGCAAGCTGGGTATCAAAATGAACAAAAGTGCATTCCCTTTTGAAAAAAGACAGGGTGTTTTATTCCTGGCCAAAGTAGTTAGGCTCAAGAACAAACAAAAATCTGCATGTTCCTTGGCTGGAACAGACAAATCTGTGGTATGGCATAACCAATTTTTACATGGAACACCCCAGGCATCCATATCAGCCAAACAGACTTTTACCCAGTATGCATGAAAGGAAAAATCAATATGCTAAATTGAAAACAAAATCTTGAACAGACAGGGAAACAGCTTGAGGTGATCCATGCCAAAATATACAGGTCTTATAAACAATGGGGAAAATTTTTTTGGCATAATTTTGGATCAATTCAGTGGCTACATCCACCTCACACTCTTGAAATAGGAGAGGAACAAATTAAATTCAATCTTAGTAGACAATAAATTATGGAAAAATAACTTCAGGAGGATTGAGGAGATGAGAAGCTATTGCCGCGGTGAATTGAGAAATGTTACAATGAGACAGAATCTCCATGTCTCTGGAGCCCAGAAAAAAAATTTCACTCCATATATGATGTCAAAAAATGGAATGGAGGAGATAGGCAACCACACTATAATAAATATAAGCCAATGCCTCTTCATAGGGTCAAATCATTCAAAGGAATGGTGGAGCAAGGCAGCAAAATCACAAATGCACTACCCTTGCGGGGGAAAACCACCAGTCACCATGAAAAAAATGGCTGCACCTGCCAGCAGTTGTAGCACCTGAGAAGAGTATTTTATTAGAAAAGGCTGGATGATGGTGTAAATTGATGATTTTATAATCTACACAAATGATTGGACTACCCATATGGATAAAATAAGATTAGCTCTGAAAACAATATCTACCATAGGATTGAAAGTATCCATGATGAAGTGTAATTTTAGGTATGGAGAAGTCAGAGCCCTAGGACACCTAGTATCTGGTCTAAACCTTACATCTTATCAAAGCAAGATAGCTGCTGTTATGAATAGACCAATGCCCCAGAAAAAGACTGAAATCTTGTCTTTCATTAGCTTCTGCAGATATTATAGAAATTAGTTACCCAAGTTTGCACTACTTACTAAATATTCTTATGATATTTCCAACAACAACAACCTCTTCAAGATGACTCATGAAAGATTCAATAATTATGAAGAACTCAAAATAGCTATGACCACAGCCCCTGTGCTATAAAAACCTGATTAAAGCAAAAGTTTCAAGCTATAAAGAGATGCTAGCATGGAAGGACTAGGATCTGCCCTTCACCAAGAGATCATAAAAGATAATAAGGCAGTGGAAAAACCAATACTCTTTATCTCTAGAAAATTTAAGGATACAGAGACAAGATATGGTGACAGACAAATTGGATGCATTGCTCTAGTATGGGCTTTAGAAAAAAAACCAGTAATAACTTGAAGGCGCTGAACTAACTTTGTGTTAATCACTGAATGCAATTCTTTTAGAACTCTAATGAACATGAAAACTCCCAGCAGGCATATGTTGACATGGCAGATAGATCTCCAGAAATTTAGAGGAGATATGAATACAGTTCATCAATCTGGAAGCAAGCACCAGAATTCTGAATGCTTGAGTAGGAATGACTTTCTAAATGATTTTGGTTACCCTTCTCATGACCCAGAAGAACATGAAATTTTTCCCATACTCAACATAAACTTGATTAAGCTTGAAGCTCCAATCATTGGGATGCATATCTGTGAATTTGATGAATTCTTATTTGAATCCATTAGTAAAACTTACAGCCCCAGTCTGAGAACCTTGATCACTATTATGGAAAGCACTAACCCTCCATCTGAACTACTCAACAGATTTCCTGAAACATTACTGAAAAAATACAAAGCTGGATGATTTACCTTAGGGGATGGACTATTATATTATAGACGTAAACACTCCATTTTTCTAGTCTTAACTAATGAGGAACATATCAAACATATCCTAGTTGAATTCCATGATAACTGTTCCTCTGGACACCTGTCTAATGACAGGAATTTAGAAAAGGTCAAACAAACAGCTTGGTGGATTTACTGGAGAGACTCCACCATCAAATATTTTTCTAGCTGTGAAACTTTCCAAAAGTATAACAAAACTACTGGAAACAAGTTTGGCTTACTACAGAAGATCTCTGAATCAATGAATAGATGGTAAATGATCAACATGGAATTTTTCACAGCATTACCTCCAGGAGGAGCTTAATCTTACAACTCAGTCTTAGAAATAGTGGACAGGTTCACCAAGAAAGCTAAATTCTTACACAACAACAAAGATGACACTTCTATGGAAGTAGCTCTACTGTTCTGTAACAGGCTCATTGCACATGTAGGAGTCCCCAAGATTATTATAAGTGACAGAGAACCCAACTTCACTTCTGAATTCTGGAGAAATATCCATGATATGTTAGGAACTACCTTAGCTTCCTCCACAGCTTATCATCCCCAGACTGATGGATTAGCTGAAAGAATGATCCAGAATCTAAAAGAAATTCTCAGAAAATTCTGCTGCTTTGGAATAGAATAAAAAAACACAGATGGATAATGCCATGACTGTTTTAGTTTTTTAACTGCCCTAGAAATGGCTTAAAACAGCAGTAAACATTCTAAAATAAAAGAAATTACCTATGTCTTAGAGAGAGGATGGATACACAAGCTACCCAAGGACAATTTTAATCAGAACATGTTCCATATAAATCCTACCTCAGTAGAATTTTTGAAATAATGGATTGTTTGATAAACCTGGACCAGGCTGTTTGTATTGCAAGGATCAGTCGAGTAGACAGAAAACAGTCAGTGAAGAAAAAAAACCATAAAAGATAATATAAACAAATAGATGTGGCACCTCTACAGGCTGGATGATGGCCTTGAGCAGACTAAGTAGTGAAAATTGGACACTGTTTGTCACTGTTCTGATACCAGGAACCTTGCAGTCCTGTAGCTACAAAGAGTGATAAAAATGCTGGAATGATAATAATAGTTATTATTCCAATAATAAACGCTTAGAAGCTCAAATAAATGATTTAATAAGAGGGGTTTCAAGTTTTAATTGGTTTGGTAGTAAATGGTTTTCAATATAATATAAAAGAGGGGCAACAGTATTATACTACTAGGGATCTTTACAGACTAGCAACCTCTCTTCAAGGGGCCTCCTTAGGCAGTTTAAGAACCTTGGAATAAATATGGGTGCCTTAGAAAGGACTTATTCCACTTATGGCCGGGCTTAACAGCACAAATGGCCTAGACAGGAAGGGTAAAACTCACTCTGAGCACTTCACCACAAAAATCCTGGAATAATTGGAAGGGTTTCAGAGCAGATGGGGTAGATTTCTTGACCAAACTTCAATGGTTGATTGGTTAATATAGCTAAATAATACTACTGCAGACTAAGTCATAAATCACTTGATTATCTTCATATAAGAACTTTATAAACAATGACAGGGTTTCTGATTGATAATAAAGAATTCCTGGTAACTGATGATGGAATAATGGATCCAAAGAGGTCATTATAAATACCTTTTTGGGGTGATTTTTGGTCTTCTCAGGGAATGTAGAGGGGGTTCTGCTTGTGGTCTGAGGCTGGCAAGCAATTCATGGCAGGATTAGCACGTCCACTTGGTGCTTTCAATCAGCTGTCCTGAGATCTGCAGGATTTCTGTACTATTTTAGCCACAGGATCTATTAATCTTTTATGGCGTAAAATTGATCATTCTGTACTCATCCTTCATTTGTACTACTTATATTGTTTTAAAGCGTTCAGATTTGAATGTTTATTGATTTTCCATCATCTGCTGATCATGTAGATAATTTTCAGTAATTTTTACAAACACTTCTTGTAGTGTTTCGTGGTTTTCAAAGATCAGGATCAGTGATTTATGTGGTAGTCCTTGATCTTTGATTATTTATTAAAAAATGTTTAAAACTTAATTTTCATTAATTTTATTTAAGTTTTGATCCTTTTAGATCATTAGTAATGCATATGTCTGTTTGTTACATATACTAGGCAACCCTAACTAGGTTGTAGCTCTTCTGAGCGGTACCTGGTTGTCAGATTAGTCCAGACTGATCCAGGCGCGGGGATCAGTTAGTACAGATGCACTTTAAGACTCCAAACAGTGCTAGGCCGTGGCAGTTCTGTGGAGGGGAAAGGTGCTGTTTAGGCTGCACTCCTGAGTGTTACAAAAATATTTAAATGTAACCGAGATCAAGGTCCAGAACCTGGTAAATGAGGAATCAAGAAGTTGAGGATAAAAATGACAATAGTTTGGTAGCAATGGAACAGCAATATCTGAGACAATATTATGCAGGGAAAAACTTGAACAAAAGAAGTTAAAGTCTGTTTAGAGTTCAAAGAAAAAAAGCTGTTGTATGTAAACAACTCTATGGTGCCCCATCCTGGACACCCTGGCCGCCTTAAGACCTCAATCCGTAAACTGTTGCGCAAACATACCATCCAGCCAAACAACTTATCCTCAGGCTCATCCAAACCGTCCTTCATCTGCGCACGTCGCGCGCCGCGCTGCGCGCGCTGCGCTCCTTTCATCCCTGCGCGTCAGGCGTTCAATATCCGCGTTGCTCATCATCCTTGCTGTGGCGTGTTGCTCATCATCCTTGCCTTTGCCTGTTGCTTGTCATCTCCGCCGTCGTCATAGCACGTCCTCATCTTTGTTGTTGCGCATCTTCATCTTTGTCTTTGCGCGTCCCAATCTCCTCATTGCTACCGTTGCGCGGCGCTCATCCATGATTTACTGAATCCATCCCGACCACACCCCCAAGCATTTGGCAAATCCTTGGATCCGTCAAATCTCCCATTGCACTTGATATATCAGTTGTGAATCTCAAGGCTGTCAGGATTTACTCAACTTTCTCAAGCCAATCTCCTATCCGCCCATCCGCGCTCTCATGGACTTCATCCATCACCTTTCCTGGGACTCTCCAACCCGCTTCCGTCTTTGGAAGAGAGCCAACTACCACCTGCGGACATCCGCAGCGGTTTGGTTCATTCCTCTCTCCCACACGCTTCTGCCTTTGGACAAGGGGTGGGTGACTCTGGTATTGTTGCGCGCTTCCATCCACAGACGGATGCAAGTGACCATATGGTTTCCTTCCCTTTTCCGCTCTAATTGTAGAATCCGTTGTATATAGTCTAACAGGGCCTCCTGCCCATATAAGGAGGGGCTCTCCCCTGCCTTTTTGATCATCATTGGAAATCATCAGAGCATGGAATGATCCAGAATGAAATCAACACACCTTTGATCCTTGAGCCTCCATACTCAACCCTTGATCCCTGATCCTTATCACCAACCAATAGCCTTGCTGGTTGAAGAAAAATTCTCTCTGTTGGAATTTTTGAGTGTGTCATACCACTCCTTGATCCCTTTCTCTGACCATACTGGTCCTGATCCCTCATCACCTTTCTGGAGCCAATCACAATTTATTGAAGAAGTCTTATTAAGCTTAATACCTGGAGTGTTATAGCTCCCCTTAGCTTCTTTGGAGTTAAATTCTGCCAGCCTACTCTTGAGTCCCTTGAGAAGTGTTGAGGTTATCCTTGCTTCAAATCAGTTACTGTTTGTTTTAGAGCTTCTTAAACATTGTGCTTTGTCTTGTACAGCCACCCTCAGTTATCTGGTACCCTTCAAGCGCTTGATTGCGGAAAGTTGGGCAGGTTCATTGAGAACCTGGAGGTTGCTTGGGTTTTAGTTGATCATCCCCAATCTTCTGCTGACAAACAGAGTTATTAGCTTGTGGGCGTTTTTTACATACAACAGCTTTTGTTCTTTGAACTCTAAGAAGACTTTAACTTCCTTTGTTCAAGTTTTTCCCTGCATAATCCTGTCTCAGATAGTGCTGTTCCGTTGCTACCAAACTATTATCATCCTTATCCTCCACTCCTTGATTCCTCATTTACCAGGTTCTGGACCTTGATCTTGGTTACATTTAAATATTTTTGTAACACTCAGGAGGGCAGCCTAAACAGCACCTTTCCCCTCCGCAGAACTGCCACGGCCTAGCACTGTTTGGAGTCTTACAACGCCCAAAAGCTAATAACTCTGGTCGTCAGCATAAGATTGGGGATGATCAACTCAAACCCAACCAACCTCCAGGTTCTCAATGAACCTGCCCAAATCTCTGAAATCAAGAGCTTGAAGGGTACCAGAAACCTGAGGGTGGCTGTACAAGAAAAAGCACAATGTTGAAGATGCTCTAAAGCAAACAGTAACTGATTTGAAGCAAGGATAACCCCAACACTTCTCAAGGGACTCAAGATTAGGCTGGAAGAATGCAACTCCAAAGGAAATAAAGGGAGGTATAACACTCCAGTTCTTAAGCTTAATAAGACCTCTTCAATCAATCTTAATTGGCTACAGAAAGATGATCAAGGATCAGGACCAGTATGGTCAGAGAAAGGGATCAAGGAGTGGTATAACACACTCAAAAATTCCAACAGACAGAATTTTTCTTCAACCAGCAAGGCTATTGGTTGGTGATAAGGATCAGTCCACAGAGGGGTAAAGACTCAGGGTCAAAAATGGATCAGGAGAAAATCAAAGATATACCCAGGATAAGGATCAGGATCAAATTTCACGATGATGGGGGGACACAGGCACACACTCCCATGGATGATTCTGTTATCTCATGATGTGATATGATGCAGAAAAAGCAGGGGAGAGCCCCTCCTTTTATAGACCAGAGGCCTGTAGACTATTTACAAGAGAGATTTACAAATAGAGCGGAATTTTTTTTTTTTTTTTTTAAGAATCAGTGTCATGAGAAAACAAAAGGAAAAAAAAGAAACAAAAAAGCACTCAGAGAAGAAAAACCAAAGAGGGACATCTGCGGGCATCCTGATGGGCCCGGGAAACTGCTAGGACCGCGGATGACCGCCAGCAGGTGTCCAATGGGCATGGGCAACTGCCGAGACGGCGGATGACCGCTGGAAGGTGTCTGACAGGCACCAGCAACAGAAGAGACCCATGCGGGAAAAGGGCAAGCCGCCCGGGAGACCGGCAAACTAGAGGTGGAAAGGGGATTGATGGAAAGGGATTGATAATTATTTGATGCCATGTTGAGCTTGTTTAATGGATCAACTGAGGTATTCATGTTCTGACAACGACGGAACGGATTGGGGGAATAATTGGTATGTGCTTCTCCGTACTTGAGCTTGGCAGTTGGAACCAAGGTTGACAGAGCTGGTCTCATTGGAAAGGGTGATGCAGCTCTGACTAAGGTGTGAGATAGTAGAGGTGGTTTGGCGTAAGCCATATCCAAGCGTTCTCTGCGCCAACTTTCTTAATCTTCAATTTTCAGTTTTTTTTATGGAGATCCGGCAAGCCAGAGCGCCTAATCCTTCCTTTTGTTCAATTATAGGGGGATTGTTGAGGTGGGGAGAGTATGGGGCTTTGGGACTACTGATATTGATAAAGGTTACACTCTGTGAGCAAGTAGCCTTCTTACGACTGGCTGAATTGAATAAACCAAGGGCAGCCTTGACTTAATCCCTCAAGCTCTTGCCACGGTTAAGGTTCTGATGATTGGGTGGAGAGGATGAGGATTAAAGGCAATGGACGAGTTTGATGGATGGTTTTTTTTTTTTTTTTTTTTTTTTTTTTTGATAATGATACCTATGAAAGATGATAAGGAAAAATCATAAAAAATTAAAATATCCGCACTGGCCAGGGTGTCCAGGATGGAAAACCACATCTCTCCCCAACTTACAGACTGTCCCTAGTCTGCACCCAAGCTTGATGCCATAAAAATGGAAAGGAAAGAAAGATGATTGAAACCAAGGAATGGCCATTTTGATCTTGAGAGTGATTGAAAAGGAATATGTCAACCCGTCCAAAGGAAAATCCTAGAAGTTGCTGGGATGAAATGAAGAAGGCGTCCCAGGTGCTCACATGCGTGGCATGATGTAGAGTTTCACAACAAAACGCAGCAGTTGACCCTGGTGTTGCACAATTGGGAGGACTTACTTTTGGAACAAGTTGCCTCCACAAAAATGAAATTTCTTGACCTGATCAGCAGAGAACCTTCCGGCCATCTGAGTACCATCCAGTTCCTCCAAAACATATGATCCACCTCTAACTTGACGGACTACTTGGTAAGGACCATTCCAGCGGTTAGAGAAAAGCTTTCCCCACTGAGTCTCCAAGGAACAATTATAAGCTAAAACTAGATCCCCAGGGTTCAACAGATCCCTGATTTGCTTTGAATGCTTGTCTTCCCAATACTGAAATGATTTTTCCCTAGACTCCATCATCTTCTGATAAACTTCATTACGGACATCTTCACTCCTTCCCAGTTGCTTTGATCTGGCAACTAATAGGTCAGTAGTTGAGGAAACTTGTTCCAACAAGATGCCCAAGAAAGACTCAATTTCAAGATCAAGAGGAAGAACAGCCCTCTGACCAAAGATGATTTCATAAGGAGACTAAACAGTGGTTCGCTTGGTGGAAATTTGATCAGAGAAGAGGACCAAGGGGAGAAACTTCCAACATTTCTTGCCACTTTCCCCAGCCAATTTAACCAGAGCAGCCTTCAAGGGCGCATGGCCTCTTTCCACCATGCCTTGTCCTTCAGGATAATAGGGAGTAGTAACTCTATGTTATCCAGGGAGAGATTGGATCATTTCAGCAAGTTTTCCACCAAATTCCAAGCCACAATTGGTAGAATAAGATTGATCCAAGCCATAACGCATTGTCCAAGTCTCATAAAGGAAAGCTGCTACTGATTCAGAGCTGAGGTTCTTAAGAAACTTTGCTTAAACCCATCCAGAAAAATCATCTCTAGCCACAATGAGGTACTTAGCTCCACCATCCTTAATGTGAACCACATCCATAGCAATCCTCCCAAAGACAGTGGACTCTCCAGTGGGGTAACAAATTTTGGCCGGGCGCCTAAGATCACGTTTCTGGCACACTTCACAACTCCTGCACCATTGAGCAACGGATTTCTTCAGGGATGGCCAACAAAATTTTTTGGATATTCGTCAATAAGTTTTGGTTTCCCCACAATGACCAAGGCCTTCATGGAGACTTTCCAGGATTGAATCTTGCTTAGAAGGGATAGTGACCACAACAAGTGCACAAGGAGTTGCTCTTTTCATAAGCCTAGAACCTTGGAAAAAGAAGTTGGAGGACTTCCTTTTAAGGGACCAAAATTCTTTGGCAGAGAGATCAGGGGGCCTTTGGAGAGTTGAAAGGTACTGCTCCAACTGAAGCCAGAAACATTTCTGGAAAACAGAGTAATTTTGGGAGGAGAAGGCAAAGACAGGGCGGACCAAGGGTTCTTCCTCATCAAAATCCATTCCAACATCTGATTCATCATCTCCAATAGGGCGTCAAGATAAACCATCAGGCATGGTGAAGGATTTTCCAGGCCTGTGAACAATATCAAAAGAGAACAACCGGAAGAAAGCCACCTAATGAGTCATTGGAGCATTTGGAAGGCTGGGGGCGTTGATCAGTTCAATAATGGATTGTGGATTGACTTGTGACTCAAAGTGTTGACCCCAAAGGACAGTCTGAAGCTTTCTCAACATTTGGGCCACACCGCACAGTTAAAGTTTTGGCTGGGAGTACCTGGATTCCACATCTGAGAAAAGAAGAGATTCATACAGAGCAGGATGATCCAAACCATTCTCATCTTCCTGGGTAAAGACAGCCCAAACAGATTGATAACTAGAGTCCACTGCCAGCTTGATCTTGCCGGCTCCGGGTCCATAAGTGATCTTTTTCAAAAAAAATATCTTTCCCAACAATTGTTTTGAGCAACTGAAATGATTGTTTGCAGTCTTGGGTCCAAATCAATTCAGCATCCTTCCTGGTTAAGCAACGCAAAGGAATACAGATTTTGGATAGTGAGGGAATGAAGATCCTGACATAAGTTAGGAAATCTAGGAAACCTCTAACTTCCGTTGGATTTATTGGAGTAGGAAAGCAGATGATTTTGTTGACTTTAGAGGGTTCCAGCCTTCTTCCTTCCTTGCAGACTATATGACCAACAATTTCCAAGGCAGGGAAACAGGCAGCAAGTTTTGATCCAGAGACAGTAAGGCCAGATTCCTCGATTCCAAACAAAATTCTTTCCAAGATAGTAGCATACTCCCAGATAAATTGTTGGATTCCTGAGTGCCAAGGTAAGAGCTCATTTTCATAGTCAGAAACTGGACCTTTAATCCCACCATCATCAATAAAGATACCCGCATGATCCGGGATTTTTTCTTGGAGGATCTACATTATCTGATCCTGATAGACTGCAACCGAGTTGGTGGCACCTTGAGGCAATCGAGTCAACTGAAATCAACCAAGGGGAGTATTGAAAGTAGTGAGGGGACAAGAAATAGGATGCAAGGATCGTTTGTCATAGCCACCCATAATGTGACCTAGACCATAGCAAGCTCTCCCAGAGAAGGATTCAACAAATTCTTCAGTGGAAGGAGGCACGCCAGAGTCTTTAATAGTAACTTTATTAAGAGTTTGGAGATCATGAACTACTCTAAGTTCACCATTACTCTTTAGAAAACAGAAAACAGGACTGGAATAGCTAGAAGTCAGTTGTTTGTATAAACCAGTTTGGACTCGTTTGTGGACCAACTTGATAAATTTGTTGTCTTTAGCAGCAGGGATTGAGATCTTTTTCTTTTTCCAAGGGTCATGTTCAACTACAGGAATGATGTAAGTGAAACCATAGGATTATTTCAAGAGACTTCTCACTTCTACACAGAATGCAATAGATTTTTCCCTTAGAGACAAGATATTTTTGATCAAATTTAACTCATCAGGAAGAAGCCATCCATCTGGACCAAAGTTGACCACTTTCAGACTTTCTTCAGTGACCTGACCAGAGGGAATTAATGGACCAGTGAGGGATTGGGATAGACCACAGTAAGGATTGCGGGATAGAGGAGGAAGCATAAGGGGAGGATTGAGGTTGAGAGGCATTGGTTGGTTGACTGGCTGGACCTTCTTTGGAACTTGTTTTTACTTGGTGGCAAAGGAGAGGAATCCTTGCTTTCTCCAAGCATTGACCAGTGAGACCTGACTACAAAAATTGAGGCCATATTCCAACATCTGCCAAGTCCAATGTTCTGCTGTGTCCTTGAAAGGTGCCTTCTCCATAAAAGAGGATCCAAAAGATAACACATTGCTCACATGTGTTGCACAGGGTAGAGTTTTGAAAACAACAGTAGTAGAAGCCCTTGGTGGTGCACAATTGGGAGGACTTACTTCTACCCCAAATTGCCTCCACCTAAGATCAAACTCCTTCATACCAAAGCCACCAAGAAAAGAATTGAGATCAAGATCTACTTTAGACTCATTGCGGAGATTCAAAACTGGAATAGAGGATCATTGATCAGGCTGAAAAGAAAAAGGAAAAGAAGATACAACAGATCCAGACAGCAAAGAAATTTTTTTGGATTTTTTGGATTTTTTATGTGTTTGATTTTTGATCATATTTGGATGAGAAGGAAATGATGAGGAAAAAGAAAGATATGCCTCTGAAATGGGAGTTGGTACATGAGTTGAAGTCTGAGGCTGAGAATCACTAAAACTATCAGTAGGGCCAACTATTCTGCTAAAAAATGAGGATGAGAGGAAAGAGAGTTTTCTTTCTGCTTTCCTTTTAGGACAGATTTGGGAGGATGACCCGGGAAGTCTTTTTCCCAACAACCAGGATCCAAAGAACAAAGAGGAACTTCAATCTTTCTTCCATCAGCATCAGGGAGGAGAATTCTCTCCCCAACTTGATCAGAAAACATCAGGGTAGCACCAACATCCATTAAGAAAGGCCTTCCCAAGATCATGGGACCATCCAGAAGAGTGATCCAGAAGTGACAGGTGCCAACAATATTTTGACCAATTTGAACAGGAATATCCTCAGCAATACCAACCATCTCACAGGACTGATTCTAAATTCCATAAACCGCAGAGTTGAAACTGTCCCTTGGGCTGAGTTTAAGCTTGCAGGCCATGGAGTCCGAAATCAAGTTGAGCTGAGAACCCAAATCCACAAAGAGAGAAACCGTTTTAGTTGAATCACCAAGATAACATGGAAGAAAACCAAGAGGACAGGAATACAGGTTGTTATCTGAAGAGGGATCTGTTCCACCAGAATCCTCCATCAGAGTACCAGAGGAGACCTTTAATTTGTCCGGACCAATCTCCACACGTCCACAAGAAACCCATTTCTTCATCCCTTCAGCCACAGATGGAGAGATTGACAGGAGTTCAGCCGCAGACAGATCAGGGATTTTAAGATCAGAAATTTTCTTTAATACTCCTTCCACAGCATTAGGGTAGTCCTTGGAGATGCCCCTCTCAAATTGAACTTTGGGCTGGCTGGAGGGAGGAAGATCAGGTGAAATAGGTGATGGAAGAGGATCTGAGGAATGGACAGGTTGAAGAGGGGGAAGATCAGATTTATCCTGGAACATTTCCATAAGTGGTTCCCTTTCTACTTCCATGTCTTCCGCATCAGAGGAAGGAGGCTCAGGTGAAGAATGATGTTTAACGGGTTTTTGCAGAATTGAGGATGGGACAGGAGGAGACTTATGAGGTTTTGGTTTGTCATGGCGTTTCCTAGCTGGATCAGATTGATAGCTGCCAGGGAAGCTGGCAGAAGTGATAGCTGGAGGATACCAAGGTTGCAGAGTTCCACAGGATGATTGAAAATCCACAGAGACCAAGGATGCCTTCTTAGGAGTTGGTGGTTGGTATGAGGCCACCACTTGAAGGATCAGTCAAGAAAAATTCAAAGGGATCAAAGCACCATTAGGAAGGAAAAAATTATTTCCCTTCTTCTCTACTGAATTCTCCTCCTTATCCTTCTGGAGTTCAGGGCATCTACCAGTACCATGGCCTTCCCTATGGCAATAATAACAGCCTATAGTAGATTTAGGAACATAATTAGCAGGTTTAGGAGTGGCTAAAGAGGATATTTTCTGATCTATTTTATTCTCAAATGCCTGAAGTAATTTAGTGATCTCATCTATAGTAGGTGTCTCCCGGTGGGTCTGAGGATTGAGTTTAGGTCTGCGATTGGCTTCCATCTTATTCATGATTGCGTTAGATGCTTGAAAAGAGGGGGCAAGGACTGGTTCAGTGATTTTAGGTTTTTCAAAGGTGAGAGCTGTTTGAACTTTCATCACTTTATCCACAGTATTCCTAAGAACCATGAAAGCAGGGAGCTTGAAACAATTGTCTCTTGTTGTGATCATGGATCCAGATTTCACCAATTCATTCTTAATTCTTTCCTGCACTCCTGGAGAAAAAGACTGAAAAAATTGCACTTGAATTTTGTCCAATGTATCAATGTGATTGTTCTGGATAAGATAGGACTAGATAGGGTCCCAAGATTTTCTGAAATCTGATAGTCAGAGGCTGAGGAGATACCACCATTGGAGATCCATTGATAAACAAGGGCATCCAAGTCTTGCAAAGTAAATCTGGATACATCTATTTTTCCCCAATAGTCCAACATAGCCTCCTTCAGGAGCCTCCAGTTGTGAGTTTCAAATCCCTCAAACAATTTGATAACCTCCATAACTTTTTCAGAAGAGATAAAAAATTGTAACTGATAAGCCATATTATATTCACTGGCACCACCCACTTCCGCAGCCATCTCATAGGAGTCCAGGAATTGTTCAACATTGGTCCCATTGAAGCCTAAATTTTTGTTCTGAGGTTTGATTTTGACCATCCTGGCCCAAAAAGATAAAGAGGATCCAGCCAATTCCATGTTGAAGGGTTCCTAAGAGATCCAAATGAGCAGAGTTCCAAGGTGGCTCACAAGTGTGGCAAGAGTAGAGTTTCACAAAAAACAACAAGGATCTTGCCCAGATGGTGCACAATTGGGAGTACTTACTTCTGGACCAAGTTGCCTCCACAGATCAGATCTGAAAAAAAGAACAAACAAAAAAGAAAGAAAAGAAAAAAATTGGATTGGATTTTGGAGTTGATCCTTCAAGTTGGGACTGTAAATCCCAAGGTTGCTGGTTCAATCCTGGCCTGGGGGACCAAATGTAAGACTAGAAACGGTGCTGGTCCGTGGAAAATCTGTGGAGGGGAAAGGTGCTGTTTAGGCTGCCTTCATGAGTGTTACAAAAATATTTAAATGTAACTAAGATCAAGTTCCAGAACCTGGTAAATGAGGAATCAAGAAGTTGAGGATAAAAATGACAATATTTCAGTAGCAATGTAACAGAACTATCTGAGACAGGATTATGCAGGGAAAAACTTGAACAAAAGAAGTTAAAGTCTGTTTAGAGTTCAAAGAAAAAAATCTGTTGTATATAAACAACGCCCACAAGCTAATAACTCTGGTCGTGAGCATAAGATTCGGGATGATCAACTCAAACCCAACCAACCTCCAGGTTCTCAATGAACCTGCCCAACTCTCCGCAATCAAGCGCTTGAAGGTTACCAGAAATTTGAGGGTGGCTGTACAAGACAAAGCACAATTTTTAAGAAGCTCTAAAGCAAACAGTAACTGATTTGAAGCAAGGATAACCTCAACACTTCTCAAGGGACTCAAGAGTAGGCTGGCAGAATGCAACTCCAAAGGAAATAAAGGGAGGTATAACACTCCAGGTCTTAAGCTTAATAACACCTCCTCAATCAATTGTGATTGGCTCCAGAAAGATGATCAAGGATCAGGACCAGTATGGTCAGAGAAAGGGATCAAGGAGTGGTATAACACACTCAAAAATTCCAAAAGAAAGAATTTTTCTTCAACCAGCAAGGCTATTGGTTGGTGATAAGGATCATTCCACAGAGGGGCAAAGACTCAGGGTCATAAATGGATCAGGGGGCAATCAAAGATATACCCAGGATAAGGATCAGGATCAAATTTCACGATGATGGGGGGACACAGGCACACACTCCCATGGATGATTATATTATCTGATGATGTGATATGATGCAGAAAAAGAAGGGGAGAGCCCCTCCTTTTATAGACAATAGGCCTGTAGACTATTTACAAGAGAGATTTACAAATAGAGCAGATTTTTTTTTTTTTTTTTTTTTTTTTTTAAGAATCAGTGTCATGAGAAAACAAAAGAAAAAAAAGAAACAAACAAGCACTAAGAGAAAAAAAAAAGAGGGACGCCTGCGGGCATCCTGATGGGCCCGGGTGACTGCTGGGACCGCGGATGACTGCTGGCAGGTGTCCAACGGGCATGGGCAACTGCCAAGACTGTGGATGACCGCCGGCAGGTGTCCGACAGGCACCGGCAACAGAAGAGACTGGCACAGGCAACGGACAAGCCGCGCAGGAGACCGGCAACCTAGAGATGGAAAGGGGATTGATGGACGGGGATTGATAATGATTTGATGCCATGTTGAGCCTGTTTGGATCAACCAAGGTATTCAAGTTCTGACGACAACAGAGGGATCGGGGGAACAATTGGTATGTGCTTCTCCGTACTTGAGCTTGGCAGTGAGGACCAAGGTCAACGGAGCTGGTCTCATTGGAAAGGGTGATGCAGCTCTGACTAAGGTGTGAGATAGTAGAGGTGGTTTGGCGTAAGCCATATCCAAGTGTTCTCTACGCCGACGTTCTTGATCTTCAATTGTCAATTTTTCTTTTTGGAGATCCGGCAAGCCAGAGTGCCTAATCCTTCCTTTCATTTGACCATAGGGGGATAGTTGAGATGGGGAGAGTATGGGGCTTTGGGACTACTGGTATTGATAATGGATACACTATGTGAGCAAGTAGCTTTCTTACGACCGGCTGAATTGAATCAACCAAGGGCAGCCTTGACTTTATCCCTCAAGCTCTTGCCACGGTTAAGGTTCTGATGATTGGGTGGAGAGGATGAGGATTGAAGGAAATGGACAAGTTTGATGGATGCTTTTTTTTTTTTTTTTGATAATGATACCTATAATGAAAGATGATAAGGAAAAATAATGAAAAATTAAAATCTCCGCACTGGCCAGGGTGTCCAGGATGGGGAACCACAGCGCCCGGGGTAGGATTGGCTGCGTGTGTGGCAGAATCAGCTGCCTGCGGGTCTCTAGTACGGAGGAACCTGCTGCTACTAGTAAGTAGGGTTATGTAATGATGCGGGGCTGCGCGCAGCAATTGTAACATAACACATTTCTGTGTGTAACTCCTAAATTATACACAACACCTAAATTCTGAGTGAATTTTAGGTATAAACCCTATACGTGAAAATATGTGTGAAATATTTGAATGGCCAAAAAGTGCCATACAGGTGTTGTAATTTTAAGTAGTTTTCTTTTTAATTATCTTAAAAATATAAGCACTTGGAATTCAAGGGGAGTGTCAGTGAGTCTACCTAATTTTTGGTGAGAAGTCCATTCCTGTAATAATATTTATGGATTTTTCACTCCTTATTTTTTTAATTGAGGTATTCTTATTTTTCATAGTTTTTGTTACTATTTGAAAGTTTTGCTCTGTACATAGTAGCAAGCTGACATTCCCCCTCTCCAAGATATGTCTATATCTGAAAAAAATTTGGGTTAATGCCTCCTGTTGGCTCTGTAGTTCCTCAGGTGTATACGTCTGTCAGGGATATTATTTTCAGGCAACCATTCATCTTTATCAGCTGATTCTCCTTTGTATCTAACCAGGTACAGTCTGACATCTTTTACATTGATCCTATCTTTTTTATACTTAAGGATCTTGCAATTTTTTCCTTTTTCCTTTTCAGGTTCTTCTGTGACAGGTATTTCAGGTAAAGGGGTATGTTCTCCATTCCTTGGGTGGTAGTGTTTGATGAGGCTTACTGGGAAGACTGGATGTTTCCTAGAAAGCTCATCACTGAGGATTACTTCCACAGCATTTTTACCATGAAGTTTATTAATGGTTTAAGGTCCAACAAAAGCTGGTCTAAGCTTTCTATTTACACCCAAGTTGGTAAAGTTATTGGTAGAGATCAAGACTTGATTGCCAATTTTGAAATCAGGTTCCTTATGGGTTTTTCCCACGTTTTCTGGTTATACTCTATAGCATCCTGGACAAATTTAAAAGGGTGTTTTTTTGGCTAAATCTATCATGTTTTTGAAATCAAGGGATGGAGGGTGAATATTGGTCAGCTGGTGGTTAACGTTATCCTTGGGTAGTCCAGGGATCCATTGTCTTTCCATTATATAAGGTGCTTCCTTAGTGGTAGAGTGTTTGATACTGTTGTAGGCCATCTCCAGTGCAGGTAAAAGGCTAAACCAATTGTGTCAATAACTGTCAGAATTCTTGTATTCTAGTCCAAAGCCACAGAATCTCCTGAGGATGTCTTCCAGGTTCTGAATCATCCTTTCAGATAATCTATCTGTCTGAGGGTGATAAGTGGTAGAGAAATCTAAGCTGGTTCCAAGCATATCATGTAGATTCCTCCAGAACTCAGAGGTGAATTTAGAATCTCTGTCACTGATAATAATCTTTGGAACTCCAACATCAGCAATGAGTCTGTTCCAAAATAATAGGGCAACTTCCATAGCAGTGTCTTCCTTGTGATTAGGTAGGAACTTTGCTTTCTTGGAGAACCTATCCACAATGAGCAAGACTGAGTTGTAGGAATAGGCTCCTCCTGGTGGTAGTCCAGTTGCAAAGTCCATATTGATGATCTCCCATCTTTTCTTGGGTTCAGCAATCTTTTGTAGCAGTCCAAACTGTTTCCAAGTAGTCCCGTTGGACTTCTGACAAGTTTGACAACTGTTAACGTACTGTATAGTGGAGTCTCTCCAATTAACCCACCCAGCAGTTTGTTTAACCTTATCCAAGGTTCTATCAGCAGACAAATTACCAGATGAGCAGTTATCATGGCACTCAGCCAGAACATGTTTGATATGGTCATCCTTGGTTAAGACTATGACACTTGAATGTTGATACCTATAGTATACCAGACCATCCCATATGGTGAACCTTCTGGCTTTGTATGGTTTCAAAAGAAGTTCAGGTAGGCTATTGATCAATTCAGGAGGTGGAGAAGTACTTTCCATATAGTGATCAGAGTCTTTATTCAAGAATTGTAAGCTTCTCTGATAGAGTTGAACAATGATTCATTCATTTCACAAACATGGATTCCCATTATAGGAGCTTCAATTATTAACCTGTTAATATTAAGGATAGGGAAGATGTCATTATCCTCTGGATCATAGGCAGGGTTACTTGGGCAATTGGGTAACGCATTCCTGTTTAAGCTATCAGCATTCTGGTTTTTAGTTCCAGCTTGATGAACTATGGTCATCTGTCCTTTGTACTGTTTTATAGCTATCTTCCATCTCAACATATGCCTACAAGGGGTCTTCACGTTCATCAATGTCCTGACAGCGTTGCAGTCAGTAATAACATTGAAGTTGTTGCCTTCTAAGTAATAATGGAGTTTCTCTAGTGCCCATACTAAGGCCAGGCTTTCCATTTGGCTTGCACCATACCTTTTCTCAGTATGTTTAATTTTTCTAGATATGAAGAGTATAGGTTTTTCCACTGGTTTATCATCTTCTATGACTTCCTGGTGTAAAGCAGCTCCTAGCCCTTCCATGCTGGTATCTATGTAGAGCTGGAAGGGGTTAGAGTAATCTGGCTGGATCAGTACTGGAGCTGAATTCATTTCCATTTTGAGTTCTTCATAGTTCTTGACTCAATCATGAGTCATTTCAAACACGGTGTTGTTGTTTCAGATCTCATACAGACATTTGTTTAGAAGAGCAATCTTTGGTCAATACTTCCTATAGTAGCTGCAGAAGCTGATGAATGATAGGAGTTCAGTTTTATTCTGAGGCATAGGCCTATTCATTACTTCTGCTATCTTGTTTTGTTAAGCAGCTAGGGTTAGTCCAGAGAAAATGTGTCCTAAGGCTTTGAGTTCTCCGTAGCCAAAGTTACACTTTTTCTTTGATAATTTCAATCCTACGGCACAGATGTTTTTGGGGACTAGCCTTAATTTCTCCATGTGAGTATCCCAATGATCAGAGTAAAAGGTAACATCATCAATTTATACCATCATCCATCCCTGTCTGATGAATAATCCTAGGACTATGTCCATCATCCTTTGAAAATGAGAAGGAGAATTTTTAATACCAAAAGGCATCCTGAGATATTCATAAATTCCCAAATGACAGATAATTCTCATGAATTTCTGGCTATAAGGGCTGATAGGTATTTGGTGAAAACCTTTCAGCATATCCAGGGTAGTTATTTAATTAGCCTTGGACAGGTTGTGCAGAGCATGGTCAATTCTTGGAATTGGATAATGATCAGCTTGGGTGTAGTTGATCAGCATTCTAAAATCTCCAACCATTCTTGACTTATAATTGTGCCAAGCTATAATTACTTGGGTAGTAATATCCACTTGTTCATTGTGGCCTACTTTCCTTAAGACTTGTAAGTCAACCAACTCTTGAATATGGGTTTCCAGAGCAGCTCTAGATTTAGGACTAGAAGGGTAAGCAGGTCTCCTGAGTTTAGGTGTGTAAGGAGGCTTAATACTTATAGTTAGGATCATATCATGTCCTTTGATGTTACCAATGGGGTGATCTTTGGTACAGAAAGCATTCTGATTTTCAAAGCATACTTGTAGGATATCCTGTTTCTGTTCTTCACTGAGAAGGGAATTCAAAGCAGCTTGAGAGAAGTATTCCTGATTGAACTTCTCTAAGTGTTTTTCATAATTTGAATCAGAATTTTAAGCATTGAAATGAAATATTTGGAACTTCTTATTCCAGTCTCCACCTATAATGAAGTATCTACCTTTGCTTTGGAATAGATCTATACCATATAAGCAAAGAGAATCATTCCCAAGGATAAAATAATCACCTACTCTGTTTTGGAGAAGTACAAATTCAATGTTCAGTTTGAGTGATCCTTTAGAGTGGGGGAGTATGATATCAGAAGACCATACTCCAACAGCGTTGAGAGCAGAATTACAACTGCTGAACTTAACCTGAGGTATTGGTAGTAGGTTCCGTTTCCAGTTTGGGTCTTGTTTCTCCAGATAAGTTGAACCAACACAAGAGCAAAAGGCTCCACTGTCTAGAAGTAACTTAACAGGGGAACCTTGGATTAAACCAGTAGCATAGCATGTTTTGCCTGAAGTGTAACTTTTACCTGCAGAGGGTTTTAGAGTCAGAGCCTTAGCCTCAGAGATGTGGTGCATCTTCATACTGGGATTCCATTTTTGAGGTAAGTTAGAATCCTCATTGAAAGAGTTCATTTCCAGAGAAGACTCAATACTACCTTCAATAACATTGATAGGGTTATTGATTATTAAATCACAATCAGAGAGTGATCCTTCAGTATCATCAAGGTGAGGGTCAGGATTTTCATAATCTTCTCCTTCAATAATATTAATCCTTTTCCTAGGTAGAGGACAATCAGGTTTTATGTTTCCTGTTTGGTTACAGTTCCAACATACTTTCTCTTTTGATTCTTGAGTCTTCTTGACTTCCAAAGTAGATGGATTAGTAGCAGGGGATTCTTTAATTTTGGCAGTATATTCTTCTCTGTTCCTGGTATTTTGTTCCCTTGGAGGTCTATTGACCCTTTTATCAAGACCATTCATATCAATAGTCTCTTCCAATACACTAATTAAGGGTGGAAAGAGTTGAATCCATAGGCATTCTACACCTTACACTGTGGTTGATTTTTCCGGGACATAATTTGAGGGGTCTTTCATTGACTTCTTGTTTATCATCATCAGGATAAAAACAGTTTAACCTCTTTTTCTGGTCTAAGCACCACTTATGAGGTTTGTCCTTGGATGGATCAAACTGGGAATTTCCAAAAGTTTTCATCATCTTTCTTTTCCTAATCCTGGTACCAAGCTGCAATTTGATCAATTCTTCCCAAGAATCTCAGGATAAAGATCCAACTTCTTCTCTTTTATTGATAAACCAATTAAGAGCTACTCCTTCAAATAATCTGGGAAATCTTACCACAGCTATTGAATTAGGGAGCTCATAAGAAGAAAGGGAATAGTCAATAAATTTAATGAAACTGACATGTTTGTTTTCTCCTTCTCCAAGGAATTTAGGCCATTCAGTGATGGGAGGAAGTAGCTTCAAAGCCTGCTCCATTTCAGGAGTAGGACTGGGTCTGAAAGACTCATTCCTAGTTATCCTGGTTCTGGGAGGAACACTTGGAGTACTGGTGAACCTTGCAGGTCTAGTTTCTTCTAGGTCTCCTGGGTCTGAGCCAACCTGAATTGTTGCCAATAGATCACGTGCTCTTTCACTAATACTTTGACTCTTTCCTCCTTGGTTGAGTCCAGCTGGGGTGGTGTAGGAGGACCTGTACCCTCCTGGGATAATGTGGTGGGCAAAAGATGGCTCTCCAACGGTCTGTTGGTTGAGTTGGCCGCCGCCGTTGGCAGCCGCGGTTGTTGCCGTTGTTGTCCCGCAAGACGCTATGGTCACGGGTTTGAGTCCCCTCATTGCGCTTGCAACTGGAGTCCTTGCGCGCACAGGTTCCTCCAGGCAGAGATCCATATGACAGGGCTTTACCGGTTGCATGGGTTCTGCGCCTATTTTGATACATAGCACCAAAAAAATGTGTAAGTCTATTTGTCAAAATTTTGAAAAAAACACTTTGAAATTATAAAATAAATATTTTTTGTGTGTTTTATATTTTTAATAATTTTTTATAAATATTTTAACTTAATTAGAGTTAAATTCAAGGGTACCAACACTTGATTGGGGTCAAAACTATCCTTGGAGGGTATTCCAACGGGGTCTGAGTAAGTTCCAATCAGATGCTGGGATAAATCCAAGGGTAAATACAATGGTACACTGTCTGGGACATCCTCTCGGAGGTCCTGGTCAATGAGATCACCAAAAAATAAAATTCACTGAGATGGATAAAAACAAAAAAAAATAACTTAATATTTTTTTGTATTTCTACGTGTTAAAGTGATTTTCAGAAAAAAAATAAACACTTTTATTATTTTTGGATTTTTCTTTATCTTCAGGGTTATTTAGTTTATAAATATAAAGCTTCCTTTGATAAATCATCCACTCCTCATGTTGCCTTAATAAGAAATTGAAATTGATAATTCTTTCAAGCTCAAGTTCTTTGTCTTTTATAACCTGCTGTTTATAATAAAGCAATTTCTCCTGTTGTTGCTCAGGAGTTATAATAACACGGACAAAGTTACGGAGTTTTTCCTCTTTTTTCTTATTAAGAAGGTTCAAATAATAATTGATCAATTCTCTTTTGGTCTTAAGATCTACTAGAGAAACAAATGATCCAAACTATTTTTTATAAGTATGTTAACTTACTTTCAAAAATAAATAGACTGTTCCAAGGAATAAATCATTAAAAATCAATTATTTAAGGATATTTCTTGGCCAGACCCCCAGTTTTCAGCTCTCTGATACCAGGAACCTTGCAGTCCGTTGGCTACAGAGAGTGATAAAAATGCTGGAATGATAATAATAATTATTATTCCAATAATGAACGGTTAGAATCTAAAATAAATGATTTAATACAAGAAGTTGCAAGGTTTAATTTTTTTTTTAGTAAATGATTTTCAATATAATATAAAAGAGGGGCCACAGTATTATACTACTGGGGATCTTTACAGACTAGCAACCTCTCTTCAAGGGGCCTCCTTAGGCAGTTTAAGAACCTTGGAATAAAGATGGGTGCCTTAGGAAGGACTTATTTCACTAGTGGCCGGGCTTAAAACCACAAATGGCCAAGATATGAAGGGTAACACTCACTCTGAGCACTTTACCACAAAAATACTGGAATAATTGGAAGGTATTCAGAGCAGATGGGGTAGATTGCTTGACTAAACTTCAATGGTTGATTTGTTAATATAGGTAAATAATACTACTGCAGACTAAGTCATAAATCACTTGCTTATCTTCATATAAGCACTTGATTAACAATGACACGGTGTCTGATTGATAATAAATAATTCCTGGTAACTGACAATGGAATAATGGATCTAAAGAGGTCTGTATAAATACCTTTTTCGGGTGCTTTGGTCTTCTCAGGGCACGTAGAGAGGGTTCTGCTTGTGGGCTGAGGCTGGCAAGCCAGTCAGGGAAAAATTAGCACGTCCACTTGTTGCTATCAATCAGCTGTCCTTAGATCTGCTTGATTTCTGTATAATTGTAGCCACAGGATCTGATAATCTGTTACGGCGTAAATTTGATCATTCTGTACTAATACTTTGTTTGTACTATTGATATTGCTTTGTAGCGTTCAGATTTGGATCTTCATTGATTTTCCATCATCTGCTGATCATGTAGATAATTTTTAGTAATTTTTATGAACACTTCTTGTAGTGTTTTGTGGTTTTCAAAGATCAGGATCAGTGATTTACGTGGTAGTCCTTGATCTTTGATTATTTATTAAAAAATTTTTAAAACTTAATTTTCATTAATTTTATTTAGGTTTTGATCATTTTAGATCATTATTAATGCATTTGTTTGTTTTTTACATATACCAGGCAACCCTAACTAGGTTGTAGCTCTTCTGAGTGGTACCTGGTTTTCAGATTATTCACGACTGATCCAGGGGCGGGGATCAGTTAGTACAGATGCGCGCGGGGTAGGATCCGGTGCTTGCGGGGCAGAATCAGCTGCACGCAGGTCTCTAGTACGCAGGAACCTGCTGCTACTAGTACGTAGGGTTATGTTATGATGCGGGGCTGCGCGCGGGAATTGTGACATAACACATTTCTGCTTGTAACTCCTAAATATACAAAAAACCTCAATTATGAGTGAATTTTAGGTGTAAAACCTATACGTGACAATATGTGTGAAATATTAGAATGGCCAAAAAGTGCCATACAGGTGTTGTAATTTTTAGTAATTTTCTTTTTAATTATTTTAAAAATATAAGGACTTGGAATTCAAGGGTGGGGTCAGTCAGTAATCCTACCTAATTTTGGGCGAGGAATCAATTCCTGTAATAATATTTATGCATTTTTCACTTCTTATTTTTTTAATTGAGGTATTCTTATTTTTCATAGTTTGTGTTACTATTTGACAGTTTTGCTCTGTACATAGTAGCAAGCTGACACTGTTAAGAGACAGACCAATCCTCCCAGGATAACTTGAAGACTACAGAGTTACAATGGATTTAGCTCCTGAGGTTTAGTTGAAAGTTTGGTTGGAACCTACCACAGATTGGATTGATTGTGATCAGATTGATAACTTCAAGTCAATGAACTGTTAACTGATTTGCTTTGATAAACCAATTGTGTGATGTCAAAGTAACTGTCAGCCTCCTGGAATCCAAGACCCTTGCTAACCTTTAGCTACTAGAGGTGATAGAATAAATAATAAATATATTATTCAATCAATGCAGCAAAAATCTCTAAGATAATTGGATAAAGCTTATTGCAAGGTTAATTGGTTTGGTTATGGTTTATTCTTATAAATCAATATGAGAAATTGATTGTTAAATATTTTTTATAGAGGGGCCACAATTATATTGGGGATATTTGACACCTCTCTTCAGGGATTTCTGTTGAGACTGAGGAAAGGTAGAGTCAAAAGTCAGAGAGAAGGATGAGATTAATTTTCAGGGATGAAATGATGAAATGAAATAAAAGAAGAAATGAAAATAACAAAGTAAAATGTGAAAATAGAAATAACACTTACCTGAGGAAAGTTAGAGTCGAAAGTCAGAGAGAAGGATGAGAGAGGAAATCTTCTCTCTGACTTGCAATCTATCCTCAGGTATTTTATCTTGATTAGATTTCACATGAAAGCGTGACATGGATATGAAAGGTGAGAAATGAAAATGAATATTGAAATGGAAGACCGTGCTTCTGGGTGTGAGAAGCATATATTGGAAGAGAGCAGATGTGAAACAACAGACAGAGAGTAGAGATGAGGATAAAGGAAAAACAGGAAATAAGAAAGGAATAGAAAGTGAGGAAAAGGTAAATGAGAACAGAAATAGGAAATGAAGAAAGAAGTCTTAAGGGTGACTATTCCAATACCCCCCCCCATGCTGAGCACACTCTAGAAGCCCAAAATGAAACTGGTGAGAGCGTATAAGGACCCGAGGTAGGGGTTTGGTGAGCATGTTGGCAAGCATGTCGTTTTTTGAGACATGTTGAACATCAAAGACATTCCTTTCAACACATTCCCAAATAAAGTGGTGTTGAGCGTCAATGTGTTTTGTGCAGGAGTGATGTTCCGGATTTTTTGAAAGAGCCTTGGCACCTTTGTTGTCAACAAAAAGATTTACAGGGAGATTCTCATGAAGACAAAGCTTGCAAAGAATGTTTCTAAGCCATAGCCCTTCCTTTCACGCGTCGGACATAGCTTTGTATTTGGCTTTGGTGCTTGATAGAGAGACATTAGGTTGCTTCTTTGATTTCCATGATATAACGCCCCAGCCAAAACAAAAAGCATAGCCAGATGTGGAGCAAGGATCATCTTGATCTTCAGCCCAATCCGAATCTGAGTAGCCTGATAGATCAAGAGCATTGCCACCCAGGGTCAGCTTGAGAGAGCGGGTGGATCAAAGGTAATAGAGAATCCTGAAGCCAGCATCCCAGTGTTGAAGAGATGGATCCTGTAAGAATTGGGATAGCTTATTTACGGCAAAGGAGATTTCTGGACAACTACACTGAGAGACCCACAGGAGAGAACCAATGACTTGATTATAGGGGGATGGGGCGGAAGGTTTTTCTGGTGATCTACGACGCAACATTTTGAATCGAGTGGTAGTAGGCAAGGAGACTGGTTTCCAGTCAGGGGAGAGGAAGTTGTTGGACGTGGAATCTATGTAATGTGATTGGCAGATGGAGAATGTTTGTGAGGGGAAGTCACAAGATATAGATAGAGACAGACAGAGAGATAAATCTTTGTTGGAGCCAATGGTAAGGACTTTACCAATATCCTTGACAAATTGATTCACAAAGGTATCCGTGCCAATTACAGCAAGGTCGTCCACATGAGCAGTGAGAGCGCCTACGAGAGTATTTCCATTCAGCTTGAAAAAGAGGGATGGGTCGTAGGCGGATTGAGAGAGACCTAGTGATGTAAGGGCTGTCCGAAGTTCAATGTTCCATTATTGAGGAGATTGCTTAAGACCATAAATCGCACGGGAAACCTTGCACACCCAATCTGGATGAGCTGGATCTTCAAAACCAGGGGGTTGAGACATGTAAATAGGTTCATCGAGATGGCCATTTAGAAAAGCTGTCTTGAAGTTGATTTGGCATTCTGTCCAGTTTTTTGACCCAAGAAGACTGAGTAAGAGTCGGAGGGTTTTGAGACGAAGCGTAGGAGTGAAAAATTTGGAGAAGTCTAAGCCTTTTACTTGAGAGAAACCCATAGCTACAAGACAGGCCTTCAGTTTGATGATGGAGCCATCCGCGCGACGCTTCACCTTGAAAAACCATTTCAAACGGATGATTTTTCTCCCACCAGGCGGGGGAACAAGAGTCCAGGTCTTCATACCCAGAAGGGAGGTTATTTCTTCTTGAGCGGAAGAGATCCAATGATTCAAGTGAGGAGATCTGAGGAGTTGTTTCCATGTCTTTGGAGCGAGGAGATTGTCCTTGACTGAGGCTTTTTGAGAAAAGGTTCCGTAGCGCGATGGTGGACAACAAACGCGGCAGGAGCGGCAAGGAGGGGAGGAATTTCTGTTTGGGAGCGAGGTAGTAGGAAGAGGATGAGGAGTTGAAGTGACAGTTGTATCAATGTGAGGAGGGGAAGAGGGGGCGGAAGAAAAGGGCAAAGGTGGTTGGGAGTGAGAGGGAGTGACAGAAAGAGGGGGGGAAGTTCCAAATCGGAGGATTCAACACTTTGAGAGCAATAGCGTTGGTTGGGAAGAATAAGAGGGGTATGATCTGGAGAAAGAGAAACAGGAAGATTGGGAGGGTTAGTAGGAACAGAAAGTGAGGGGGAAAAAACAGGAAGAGAGGAGGTGAGAGGGGAGGAAACTGATTGTTTGGATGGAGAGGGGACAGAAGACTGATTTTCAAGAGCAGGGGTAGTAGAGGGAGCAGGATGAAAGATGGATTCAGAAAAATCAGGCCAAACCAGAGGTAAGCAGGAGGATGGCAATTTGATACTTGTATCTTTAAGTGCATGACCATACGGAAACGTTTTGTCGTTGAAAAGCCCATCCCTTGATTTGATGACAATTTTTGAATCGAGATCCATTACCCTGTATCCGTTTCCGTGAGGTAGATAAGAAAGAAGAATTGTGGGTCTTGCTTTGTCGGACAGTTTGGATCAATTTACATCTGGAACTTTATACCAGGTCAAACAGCCAAAAGGATGGAGATACGAGGGGTCAATGTTGGTCGTTTTCAGGACAGAATTCGGGGAAACAAAACCAGAGGGGGTTTTACAAGGGAAAGAATTGAATGAAAAGAGAGTATGTCTGAGAGCATCTGTCCAGAAAGATTTAGGGAGATTTGAGAGAGAAAGGGAGCAGCAAATCATATTATTAATGGTCCTGTTAGAGCGTTTGGCTACACCGTTTAGTTGTGGCAAATGTGGTGGACCTGGTTTGTGTTCAATGCCTTTTTGGGAAAGGTAGCTCTTCATTTGGCTGATTAAGTATTTGCCTCCGTTGTCGGTACGTAGAGATGAGATCTTGTAATTGTATTGGTTTTCAAAGAAAGAGATAAAGAGTTTTGTGAATTCAAAGGAATCGGATTTTTGACACATTGGATAAACGAAAAGAGCCTTTGAACAATCATTGATGAAGATGATGAAATATTGGTACCCTTTGTGAGAGGTAGTATCAAAAGAGCATACATCTGAGTGTATAATTTGACCGGGTTTTGTAGATCTATAGCTGAGTCGAGAATGAAAAGGCGTCCTGGTCATCTTTGATTTAATACAGGTTTTGCACTGTTGAACTTGTAGTGTATTGAATGGTGTTGGGGAAATGTTTTGGTCTTTCAGATATTTCTTTAGAGATTTTAAATTCAGATGTGAGAGTCTACAATGGTATCCAAACAAACTGTTTTCAGAGGAATTGTTGAGAGTCATTGAAAAGGAGACCTCCTGGCTCACAATGTTGTCGGGTAAGTAGTAGAGATTTCCTTTTCTATATCCTGAAGCTATAACATTCTGTGGTTATTCAAGGTTAGATTTAATGTCGCATCTGTCCTTTTTGAAAACAACATTGAGACCAGAGTCACAGAGTGAGGAGACAGATAAAAGGGGGCTGCTTAAGTGTGGAGCTTAGAGTGATTTGAGCTTGAAAAGTGGAAAGTTTAATTCCCCAGATTTTTTAGAATTGATGGTAGATCCATTGGCAAGTTTTATTACAGTTGGATCTGTTTGTTTGTTGACAAGTTGATCTGGGTACGGTGTCATTGAGATTGAACATCCCGAGTCAATGTTGAAATCTTTTTTGCAGTTGTGGTTTTCAAGTATGGAAAATGCTACTGCTGAACCTGCATGTACAATAATTTCGGAATTGGAAAAATCATCTGAATCATGATTGCTTTCTGTCTTTACTTGATTCGCAGATGCAGATTTTGACGTTTGTGGTTGGTGTTTTTCCTTTCTTTGGTTTCTTTTTGCTTGATTTAGTGCCTCCAGAACTTCCGGACATCTAGAGAAGGAGTGTCCTTCTGTCTTGCAGTTGGTACAGTAATAGACTTTATTAAAAGAGTAGGATTCCTGTTTCTTTCTCGACTGTGTTTCCTTTGAGTAGGACTTTTTCACCAACATTGAGTTAGCAATAACTTCCTCATTTCTGGTTTGTCTTCAGAGGTATTCTTGTTTAAGAGCGGTAATAATCTTTGATGATGAGATGGATTCCTCATTCATCATACTGGAGACGCAGGCAATCCAATCGTCAGGAAGAGAAAGTAATATTGCTGTTGATTGGAGATCATCGGCGGTGAGTGGATTCTTGGGTGTAACAAGTGATGAAAACTTTTCTCCATACAATAAGATTTCGGCCAGGTGGGTAGGTATTTCTTTGTCGTTGAGCTTTGTCAGAAGAAGTTTCCTAAGCCAGTACATTCTTCCACCTGAAGAATTGTCCTGGTGTGCTTCTTTCAGGGCGTTCCACATACCGATGGCACTTTCCTCGTGTTTTAAAATGTATTGGAAGTTTGAAATGTTAATTGATCTTGATATAACTGAACATACGGCAAGATTATCTTTAGACCAGGTCTCTTGATTTAATTTTGACTGTTTGTTATTGATGAGGTAGGCAACACCAGATGCTCAAAATTGGATTCTGAGTATCATGGACCAATCTAGATAGTTGGATTCTGATCCCGGCGCGTTGAGAGGAATAATCAACGGTGTTTTGAGAACCGGATGAGAGGATAATAGATCATCCATCAAAAAAAAAATTTTTGAAGCACACTAGGGAATGGATTGTGTGACCGATCCTTCTACAGATTGGTAGTTATAGCTATTTGGCAGTTGCTTGCTCTGGGCTCATAACCTGTTGATACTTAGGAAAGGTAGAGTCGAAATTCAGAGAGAAGGATGAGATTAATTTTCAGGGATGAAATGATGAAATGAAATAAAAGAAGAAATGAAAATAACAAAGTAAAATGTGAAAATAGAAATAACACTTACCTGAGGAAAGGTAGAGTCGAAAGTCAGAGAGAAGGATGAGAGAGGAAATCTTTTCTCTGACTTGTGATCTATCCTCAGGTATTTTATCTTGATTATATTTAACATGAAAGCATGACATGGATATGAAAGATGAGAAATGAAAATGAATATTGAAATGGAAGACCGCTCTTCTGGGTGTGAGAAGCATATATTGGAAGAGAGCAGATGTGAAACAACAGACAGAGAGTAGAGATGAGGATAAAGGAAAAAGAGGAAATAAGAAAGGAATAGAAAGTGAGGAAAAGGTAAATGAGAACAGAAATAGGAAATGAAGAAAGAAGTCTTAAGGGTGACTATTCCAATAATTTCAGTATGAAAACACATAGTACTGGTTACTTTGGGCTCTTTAGTTTAATTGATATTTTGCCAAAAGATAATATGTATATAAAATACATGGTGGAGTGGCAGGGCCTTGTAACCAAGCTGCCACAACAGAGAAAGGATAATAAAAATCACTGGTAAATCATTAAATTGTTTTGGTATCTTTTTGGGATGTGCACTGATGTGTTAAACCTGTATACTGGGGTTATAAGGTTGTTCAGAAGTTTAAATTGATATAAAGAGGCTGAGGACAGATATTATTAATCAGAATAAGCCATAAATCACTTACTTATCTCTTATAAGTACTTGATTACCTTGGAAAGGTTTCTTGATATAAATATAACTGGGTCTCTGCCCATCAATATCCTCAAAAGAGCTCTTTATTTATAGCTTTTGGAGTCCCAATATTGTCCTTCTGAGGGGTACAGGGGCTCAAAGGGACAGAAACTGAGGCTAGCAGGGTAAGCAGTGGTTGCCTGTCATGTGTTCTTGGTGCTGTTTAACAGGTAGCATCTAATTCCTCAGGGTATGGGAATCATGCTACTTTATAATTGATATTAGGACGTGTAAATAACACCAATCTGTCCTGTTTATGTCATTATTTAATTAATTATCCTTAGTAAATGTTCCCAGTAAGTTAAAAATTATTTTAATAAACATTTCTACGGAAATTCTGATGTCAGGTCAGTTCTAATTATTTATCAAATAATTGGAGTAAAGTCATGATATTGAGTTTGCATCTAATTTTCCAGTTTTGGTTGATTTACTAAAATAATTACTTAAAAATATAGGTCATGTAAATTAATGTAATATTTTAACATCATTAGTTTTCTTAGTATGTCAAAAAAAATATTGATGTCTAGAAATTATCATAATATTATATAAAAGTATTTTAATATATTTTTAGAAGTTTTCATTGTCTTATTTTTGACATTCTTGGTACTTTGAATTATATTTAATAAAAATATGTATAATGTTTATTTAAGTATTTTGAAATAATATTATGTACTTTTATACTATCTAATATCCAAGGGAACATTTATTACATATGTAGAATGTTCCTGTATGGGTTGTAGCATTTTTACGCGGTACCTAAGCTTCTCAGCCACCTGTCACTTTGTCAACCCGTAGTCCTGTGGCTGCGTACTTTTCAGAGGCCCGGGGCTGCGTTCACAAACTTGACAAAGTGACAGGGCTGTATCTCAGCCGCGCGCGGGTGCATTGGCTGCCCCGGCTGCGTGCGGGAATTGTGACAAAACACATTTCTGTCCTTAACTCCTAAAATATACTAAAAACCTCAATTCTGACTGAATTTTAGGTGTGAAACCTATACGTGAAGATTTGTGTGAGATATGTTGGCCAAAAGTTCAATAGTGGTGCCATGGTATTTTGGCCTTTCTTTCCTCAATTATTTAAAAATGTAAGGAGTTGGATTTCAAGGGTGGGGTCAGTGATTGACCCTACCTAATTTTGGGCAGAGAATCCATTTCTGTAATAATGTTTATTTTTTTTCTACTCCTTCTTAGTTTAATTGTTTTATTATTATTTTTATGTTATTTCTGTTACTTTTGCAGCTTACTCCACAATAGTAGCAAGCTGACATTCCCCCACTCCAAGATATGGCCATATCTGAAAAAAATCTGGAGCATTTTTGGGAAAAAATGTTTCAGTTCCTCTTGCTGTCTCTGTAGTTCCTGAGATGTATTGGTCCATCAGGTATGTTTTTCTCTGGTAACCATTCATCTTTGTCTGCAGATTCTGCTTTTTATCTTACTAAGTATAGTCTAACATATTTTCCTTGTACTCTCTCTTTCTTGTCTCTAAATATCCTTCTGACTTTCTCTTTTTCTTTCACAGGGTCAGGTTTTATTGGGATTATTGTTGGAGGGAGGTTGCTACCTTCTCTTGGTTGAAAGTGTTTGACTAGGTTAACAGGAAATAATGGGTGTTTTCTTTATAATTCTTCACTAAAGATTACTTCCACAGCATTTTTACCATGCATCTTCTTGATAAAAAATGGTCCACAAAAGGCTGGTTTCAGCTTTCTGTTACCTGCTAGATTGTTGAAGTTGGTAGTGGATATCAAGATCTGATCTCCTATTTTAAAGTCAGGTTCCCTATGTGATTTGTACGATCTTTGTTTTTTTTATTCTACTTCTTCTTCTACACACTTTTGAGAATGATTATTTTCCAGATCTATCATCTTCTTAAAGTAAAGAGATGTTGGATTAATACTGGCTAAGTTATAGTTTAAGCTATTCCTAAGGAGTTTTGGAATCCATCCTCTTTTTAGTATGTAAGGAGCTTCTTTGGTAGTATAATGTTTACTGCTGTTATAAGCCATTTATAGGGCTGGGGGTAGGCTTACCCAATCATGGCAATAACCATCTGATTTTTTGTATTCTAGATCAAAGCTAAAGAACCTCCTTAACATATCTTCTAGGTTCTGTATCATTCTTTCAGCTAATCCATCAGTTTGGGGATGGTATGCTGTAGAAAATGCTAGAGTAGTATGCAGTATATCATGTAGATTCCTCCAAGACTCAGAGGTGAATTTGGGGTCTCTGTAACTGATTATGATCTTGGGTATACCAACATCAGCTATGATCCTGTTCCAGAATAGTAAAGAAACATCCATAGAACTATCTTCTTTGTGGTTAGGTAAGAATTTTGCCTTCTTAGAGTATCTGTCAACTATAACTAGGACAGAGTTATATGAATGAGTACCTCCAGGGGGGAGGCCGCTGACAAAATCCATATTGATGATTTCCAATCTGGTTTTAGGTTTGAAAATCTTCTGTAGGAGTCCAAAACTTTTGCCAGTAGTTTTATTAGATTTTTAGAAGGTCTCACAGCTAGTAACATACTTAATGATGATTTCTTTCCAGTCTATCCACCAAGCAGTTTGTTTTACTTTTTCCAAGGTTCTTTCTGTGGATAGATGCCCTGATGAACATTTGTCATGGCATTCCTTGATTATATGTTGTATATGTTCTTTGTTGCATAGTACTAATACACTGGTATGTTGGTGTCTGTAGTAGAGGAGACCTTCCCAAAAGTTAAACCTTCCTGCTTTATAGGGTTTAAGTAATAAAGCAGGTAGACTATTTATCAGAGCTTCTTCTGGGGATTCACATCCATAATGGTAATCAGAAGCTTGATTTCAGGAGATTAGTTGTCCCTTACTAGGTTGAAGACGGAAGTATCTAATTCACATAAGTGGATGCCCATTATTGGAGCATTGAATACAAAAAGATTGATGTTCAGGATAGGAAAGATATCTTTATCTTCAGGTTCATATGCTGGATTTTTAGAGTCATTAGGAAAAGCATTCCTACTTAGACTATCAGCATTCTGATGTTTAGCTCCAGCTTTATGCACTATAGTCATCTGACCCCTATACTGTTGTATAGCAATTTGCCACCTGAGCATATTTCTGCTGGGGTTTTTCATGTTCATAAGAGTTTTTACAGCATTAAAGTCCATGATCACTTGAAAAGTGGTGCCTTCTAAGTAATAGTGTAGCTTTTCTAAAGTGTTTTCCTACTCCTTCTTAGGTTAATTGTATTATTATTATTTTTATCTTATTTCTGCTACTTTTGCAGATTGCTCTGAAATAGTAGTAAGCTGACAGGAACTGGTGATCAGGTCAAGATAGTCTGAGATGAGTTGTGAGTCTGAGTTCAATGAGAAATGAGACAAACAAGAAAAAAATAGAAAAGAGAGAGAGTGAAAGATGGAAGGCAATATGAAAAAGGGGAAGTCTTTCACACAGTCTAGTCAACAGCTGGTCAGATAGTTGGAAGCCAAGTGTTACAGGTTATTGAATCTTCTCAGCTCACGCATGGTTAAGTGAGAGAAGAAACTACGTAGGAAATTAAAGAAATAGAGAATAAGATGAAGACAAAAATAATAAACAAATATCCACAACATGCCCTCTAAAATTGTCATCAGGAAGGTTCAAAAGATCCTATATGCTTAGAGATTCTTTTGACTGATGAGGTAATGGCTGCCTTTGTGAGAGAGTCTGCTAGCATTTCTAGCAAAGAAATGAGTTTTATTTCAATCACTTTCTTATTCCAATCCTTTCTTAAGATCTTCAACTTGATGTTAATATACTTGGCATGCAACTTACATCCAAATTTCTTGATTTTATCATTTAGACCCTTTTTATGGATTAAATGAATTGGTGGTAGAGTTTTAGCTTTGCCAAATCTTGCCAATCTGGTTGATCCACAACCCTTCAAGATGACTTGCAGACAATGTGTTGCATTCTGACTTGGTAGAAGAATGTGCTATGCACCGCTGACATCAGCTATTCCAGTAGATTGGAGACCCTTTAAAAAAGAAAAAAAACCTGTTTGGGATACTCTGGTAATTGGGTCATCTCCACAGGTAGAATTGATGTAGAAAACCAATTGCATTGCTGATTTTCTTGCTCTAAATACCAATTGATAATCAATTTTCTTCAAAAGGTACCTCCTGATGTGCTCCAGCTCCTTCCAATGCTGGAATCCCGGCTCTTCTTAAAAATGGGCTAGATTCAACACTGCAAAACTAATATCTGGTCAAGCCAAAGTAGCAATGAAGTTCAAGCAATATATTGGAGATCAATAAGTTCTTCCCAGCTTCTTGAAGGCCCCTATTTCTAGTGGACATGCAGGCTTGAGATGCAGACTGGAGATGCAAGGAGTATTCAAGGGTTTGGTGTTGAGTAAGTCCATTTCTTCCAATCCTTTTTTGATTTTATTTGGAAGAGAAAAAGATATAAATTCTTTCCCCTTGTCTAACTTCATCCCTAGTAGAGTGTTTACCTTGTGGTCCAAAAAATCTTTGAAACTATCTAAGAACTTCTCTTTGAAATTGTCTAAGTTACCAACCACTATAAAATTTTTGACATGGAAGAAAAGATACGTGACTTTGTCATGATGGAGATAGAGAAAAGAATCTTGGTCACTCTCCTCAAATTCATTTTCTTTGATCAATGAGCTGAGCGTTTTGTACCATTTTAGGGGTGCCTTCTTGAGGCTGTATAACAACTTTTTCAGTTTCAGATATTTGTACATTCTTATTGATCCAGTGGGAGTCTTGATAAAGACATCTTCCAGCAGGGGAGCATGAAGAAACACCCCCTTTACATCAAACTGAAGAATATTTGGATTTCTGTTGACTGAGTAGCTTAGCAGAGCCTGTAAGGAGGCAACTTTACCTGTAGGAGCAAAGGTATCAAAATAATCAATTCCATACCTCTGGTTGAAACCTTGAACACACACCCTGGCTTTCAAAGAGGATTCTCCAGTATGAAGTTCTTTCTTACTTCAAAAATCCCAGGTTATCTTGAGAGGATTGACTACTTTGCTTTGATTTTCATCTCCCCATACACCAAGATCTTTGATTGTTTCAAGCTCCTTTTCAATAGGAGGAACCCAACTTGGTTGCTTGAGAGCCTTGTGTATGTTCTTTGGTAGTGATTCAGAGTAGTACCCATATCTTTCCGGAGCTTTGAGTTTAGTACATTCTCTCAATGCTGGCTTCAAAGTTTCTAGAACTTCAGAATACAAAATATTGCAGTCAGAGGAGCTGTTTTTTGCTGAGTCACTTATAAGCCGCTTTTGATATTCAACATCTTCTGAGGTCAATTCAATTGTTGGAGTTTCTTTTTCAACTTCCTTAGTGGGAGCATCCACTTCAATGGGGACTGCATTGTATGATTTATGACATGTGTATCCTGGTTCTTAAGAAACCTCACATGTTTTGTGTCAATCATCTTACCCATTTTGAATAGGATCTTGTAGGAGTGAAGCTAAGGATTGTACCCAATGAAGAGTCCTACTTTGCCTTTTTCCTCCAACTTTGATCTCATCTTGTTTTCCTTCAGCAGAAACACCACTCCTGATCCTATTGGTTTAAGATAGTCAACCAGAAGCTTGGTCTTGAGCATCATTTCCCTGGGTGAGATTTCCCCTTTTTTGGAAAGAATTTGATTCAGCACCAGGCAACAACTTTGGGAAACTACATGACAGTAGTTCTTTGGTATTTAAGTGGAGCTGAAAAGCAATTGCAGGGACTCCAGGATTGTATGTTTTTCTCTCTCAGCCTTTCCCTCATGCTGAGAGTGATAAGGTTCACTGACTAGCTGATTGATTGAGTAAGCTTTAAAAAATAGCTTGAGAGTATTGTTCACAAACTCTCCCCCACCATCAGAGACAACTTTTATAGGTTATTTTCCTTTCTTATTTGCTTTGTTTTGGATTAAAAATTTTATAGTTTCAGCAGACACATCCTTAGAAGGGAGAGGAAAAGCCAAAAGGTACCCAGACTTGTTATCCACAATATTTGGTGAGTATTTATTACCTCCTTTTCTGAAAAGATTGAAGGGTCCCATTTGATTGAGATGAAGTCAGTCAAAGACTTCAGCAGCAGGGGCTTGGTTATTATTGAAATGAGTCTTGTTGATTTTGCTCTTTTTGCAAGCAAGAAACTCAAAGAGAATTTGGGAATCTTTCTCAAAATTTTAGCCTAGATGCTTCTCCATTCTACCTAAGCTTGCATGGCACAGTTTAACATGGAGATTTTGTAACGCAGCTTGAGTTAAGAAACATGAGGAGTCTTTCTTTTCTGCAATAACTGGTAAGGATGAAGAGACAAGGTTCAAATGTTTGTCAACATGGATCACAAGAAGATTATTCTCTATGATTCAAGTTAAAACTTGATATCCTGATTGATGAAGTGTAAAGACAGTTGGTTTCAATTTGAGTTAACCTTGAGACTCAATACTCTGTCCATTAGAGCCTCAAGAAAAACTATGTTAACAGAGGCTTCAGGGACCCATGCAGAATTCCCAAGATGAATCACCCTGCCATTGCAGAAGAGCTCTGCTGTAACAAGTCCTTGAATAGAAAATCCTTTGCCATTTTTTCCAGTATTGATGATACCCTTTCTGGTTTCTTTGGTCAGAGATTTTAAATAATTTTCATTGTGAAACATGTGGATAGAACATTCACTGTCCAGAATAAATCAATCCAACTGAATTTTATAAAGATGATTAAAAGCGCAGAAGAATGAGTAATAATGGGACTCAGGTTGATCCTTTTTCTTGGAATTAAGTCTTGCTTTGTTAGGAGGCTGATCTGGTTGCAACTCTGGGAATTCCCCCCAGCAGGAAGATGGTGAATGAGAATTGAATAAAGGATTATGTTTCCCATTTTTTCACTTTGGGAGGTCAGATTCTTTTTGATTAATGATGTGATACATGACAACATTGGTGTCTGCGGTTGTTCCAGCCTCTTTTGATTGGACTTCATTCTTGTGCTGGACCAAATGGTTTAGGACCAATGTTACAGAAATTTCTCTGCCAGAATGCATAATCTGGGATCTCATCAACTTCAGAGACTTGTGTGGTTTGAAAAGAATGAGTTAGCTGAGTATATTGCTAGGTAATTCAATTCCTACTTTGTCCAGTTTTCCCAAATGAGCCTTTACAGAGGCAACAAATCCATCAATGTTTTTCTGATCAAAACACAGATACAAGAAATTGAAGAACATCCTTGCTTGATTGGCTGCCTAACTTGATGCAAAGTGATTTTGAGCAGCAAGCCATATTGGCTTGGAAAAATCTTTGTTTTCCAACGAGATGATATTGGTGTGAGTTCAAGGTTCCAGTTTTGACATTAGGTAGCCAGCCATCTTGTCATCATTTGGAATTTTTTGTAAGAGTTGATCAGATCCAGAATGCCATGCATCTTAAACAGTGGTTCCATCTTCTTTCTCCAGATGGAATAGTTGGTTTCAGAAAGAAGGGGAGTAGATTCCAGAAGGGATTTGAGTGCCAGTGCCTTAAAATTTCCTTCTACTCCTGCTCAAGGTGATGAAGTTGTTCTTGCCAGGTTGGTTGAGCTCAAGTGAACCATTTTTGGGCTTTTAACCATGTAAAGTACTGGATTGGTTGATCAACCTGGACCAGGCTGTTTCTATTCCAAGGATCAGTTGAGTAGACAGCAAACAGCAAGTGAAGAAAAACAACCATAAAAGAGAATAATAGCAAACAGATGTGGAACCTCTACAGGATGGATGATGGCCTTGAGCAGACTAAGTAGGGAAAATAAGACACTGTTAAGAGACAGACCAATCCTCCCAGGATAACTTGAAGATTACAGAGTTACAAGGGATTCAGCTTCTGAGGTTGAGTTGACAGTTTGGTTGGAATCTACTTCAGGTTGGATTTATTGTGATCAGATTGATAAGTTGAAGTTGATGAAATGTTAACTGATTTGCTTTGATAAACCAATGGTGTGATGTCAAAGTAACTGGTGATCAGGTCAATGTAGTCTTAGATGAGTTGTGTGTCTGTGTGTGATGATAAATGAGACAAACAAGACACAAATAGAAAAGAGAGAGAAAGAGAGTGAAAGATGGAAGTAAATATGAACCAGGGGAAGTCTTTCACACATTCTAGTCAACAGCTGGTCAGATAGTTGGAAGCCAAGTGTGAAAGGTTATTGAATCTTCTCATCTCACGCATGGTCAAGTGAGAGTAACCACTATGTAGGAAATTAAAGAAATAGAGAATAAGATGAAGAAAAACGTCATCAGCCAATATCTACAAAATAATTTAAGAAAATGAAAGACATAGCCAATAAAAATGCTTCTAAATGTGTATCAAAAGCTGTTGAGTATAATTAACACAGATGGGAAAGGAATCATAAAGAACCTGATTTTAAAATTGGAGACAAATACCTAATTTCAACTACCAATTTCAAAAACGTTTCAGGGAACAGAAAATTGAGACATTTCTTTGTAAGACGATTCCCCATTAAGATGCTTCATGGAAAAAAATGCTGTAGAAGTGATCCTGAGTGATGAAATTTCCAGGAAACAACCAGTATTCCCATTAAGCCTAATCAAAAACTCACCCCAGAGAAGGAGATAAAATCCCTCCAAAACATATTCCCTTGGAAGCTGATTGTGATAAAGGGAAATGAAAAAAAGTAAGATCCTTAAAGAAAAAAAAAGGAAAGGATCACAGGAAAACATCCTAGACTTTAACCAGTTGGATATTAAGGAGAATCTGCTGATAGAGATGAATGGCAACCTGAAAAAAACGTTCAAGATGGACACATACACCTAAAAAATTACAGAGCCAATAAAAGAAATTAAGCCCTAAGTTTTATTCAGATTAAGACATATCTTGGAGTGGGGGAATTTCAGCTTGCTAATTGCACAGAGCACCCTTTCAAAGTAGAATAAAAAGAAATATAAATCATAAACATAAAAATAGTGAGAAATCCCAAGGTATTATTAAATATTTGGATTCCTCACCTAAAATAAGTTAGGGTTACTCAATGACCCTACCCTTGAACTCCAACTCCTTATATTTTCAAAATAATGAAAATGAAATTACCAAAAAGCCACGGAATCACTATGGCACTTTTCAGCCATTTTAATATTTTACATGTAATTTCATGTATATTTTTCACACCTAAAATTAACTTAAAATTGAGGGGTTGTGTATATTTCAGGATTTACAGCCAGATTTGTGTTCTGTCACAATTCCCCCACCCAGCCCCGCATCCATACAGCAAGGTTTCACCCACCTGAAACTCAAAATGCAGGCAACTTTCAAGAACCCCCCATGCAATATGCTTCCGGTGGCAAATGCTTGATTCCTGCATGCAGCTGTCAGGCATGCACACATCAAAATAACCTCACCAATCTTCACAGCCAGGTAATGCAGGAACAGACTACAACCTACATTCATGCATCATGCATAGGTAAAAGCCTGACCAACTCATAGAGGGGTGTCTGAAAGCTCTGAATATTAAATAAGAAGTATTGAATTCAAAGTATAAAAAAAAATTTAAGACAATAATAATAAAGTTTGCCACTAAATGTTATTGGAAAATCTTTTTGAACCACAAAAAAAAGCAAGGAGTTCCCCTAAGAATTCCTAAAAATTTTCAAAATTTTCAGAAGATGACATAAAATCTAAAAATACCCACTGTGGCTCATTTCATTCAAAATAAAACAATAAAAAATGAGGAAATATTTCAGAACTGAAAAAATAAAAATTGACCTTTAAAGAGATTCTGATGATTATTTTAGCCATAAATATGACACAGACAGGTGCAGCTGATTTACAACACCAAACTTTTTTTTCCAAAATAGCGCTTTCCAGCCTGCTATCCTTAGCTCATAAGCACAACCCTCTCTACAAGCCCTGAGAAGGTCCCCTTAGCCCAAGAGGTATATTTATAGCCCTCTTTGGATGATTTAAACACCAGTAATTTTTAATTAATCAAATCAGACCCTTTGCCATGCATGAAAAATTGTTTAACGGAGGTTGTTGATGAAAGATTGAAAAATGATTTATATAGGAGATTAAAGAATGATTGATAGCCTCAGTCTGTTAGTATAATTATTAATTCTGACCCCCCATTAATTCCATTGAAGAAAAACAGCAAAATAACCAAAAGTTACCCTGAGACCCTTTCAACCATCAATTTATGCAAGATTCTTGGAGTTTCTCCTTAAAAAAGTAAGTTATATCATCCTTGCCTCCAGGAATAAGTGCTGTGAGACAGCCAGTACACCCATTCCCCTGGAGTGATCTCCTTTTGAAAAATCACTTAGAACCTTCTTGTCCCAAGGTCTTTACACAGTTCCAAGTGGCCCCTTGAAGAGAGGTTGTTACAATCAAGATCCCCAGTTTTTTATAAGCTGTGGCCCCTCTTGCAAAATATATTTAAAACCATTTCACCAAAAAAAAAACCAAACCTTGCACTTGCTGTTATGATATCCTCAATATTGAGAATTTTAAGTATTTTTCTTGGAATAATTTTTGTTACAAAACCAAAATAACTTGCTGGAGCTAAAGGACTGCAAGGTAACTGGTATTAGTAAGCTGAGAATTTTTGGAAAAGAAAAATTCATAATTTTTTCTTCAAAAAGTTGCAAAAACAAGTGGGTTGGATGCCCTCAGATCCATAGACCAAATTTCAAAACAAATGAAAACTATGATGAATAATTATACCTCAAATAAAATTCAATTTTGCTGTGTTTGTTTTTCTTTTTCTTTTTTGATTTTTCTTTTCCTTTCTTTATAAATTCAGATTTTCAGAAATAGATCATTTTTTTTCATTTTGATTTTGATTTTGTGTATGAATTTTCATATTTTTTATTTATCCCTTTTTCAATTTTTTATATTTCTATTTTTTTGATTTTCTTCAATGATTTTGATTTTTTTGGGGATCCTAGCATTTATTTTTCTCACAACACTTATGCTTGAATTCACATATATTTCACATGCCCCTGATGTCCTGCACACGTAGACATTTCCTTGGAAAGACAGGAATTTCAAGGATTTCGTTTTGTGAAATTTATAACACTGCAGCCTTTTGAATTAATATGCCAAGAACTTATGAATAATAATTGAGACTTTTGGAAAGGCAATGTTGATTTTGCAATCCTACATGACCCATTCACACATCAAAATGGGTTGTTTTGGTTGCAAATTTTTATTTTTATTTTATTTAAATTTCTTTATTTATTTACATTTTTAGCATTAATAAATTCTGGGTATTTATTTATTGGTTGATTCATTCATTCATTCATTCATTCATTCATTCATTCATTCATTCATTCATTCATTCATTCATTCATTCATTCATTCATTCATTCATTCATTCATTCATTCATTCATTCATTCATTCATTCATTCATTCATTCATTTTTTTATTTATCTTTTTATTTATCTTTTTATTTATCTTTTTATTTATCTTTTTATTTATTTATTTATTTATTTATTTATTTATTTATTTATTTATTTATTTATTTATTTATTTATTTATTTATTTATTTATTTATTTATTTATTTATTTATTTATTTATTTATTTATTTATTTATCTATTTATTTATTTATTTATTTATTTATTTATTTATTTATTTATTTATTTATTTATTTATTTATTTATTTATTTATTTATTTATTTATTTATTTATTTATTTATTTATTTATTTGTTTATTTATTTATTTATTTATTTTATTTATTTATTTATTTATTTATTTATTTATTTCTTTATTTCTTTATGTATGAATTCATTTATTTATTTGTTTATTCATTTATTGATTCATTTATTCATTCATTCATTCATTTATTTATTTATTCATTTATTTATTTATTTATTCATTCATTCATTCATTTTTTGATTTTTTTTCACAAAAAATATTGGTTGTGAACCTCTTTTCAAAACTCAAATGGGTTGTGGAAAGCTTTTCGCATCTGTTTGTACCCCTAGGTTGCATATTTAACATTTCCCCTTTTCAAATTATTTTCAGACCATAAAAACCAGTTCAAAAACCAAGAAAAAAAATGAGTCTCAATGCATGTTTGGGACTTTTCCTTTTACTTCTAATTCAATTTTTTTGGTGCTCTGAATACTTGGAATTGTTGAAAATTAATTTAAAATATTCAAAATATCTTCTTTAAATTTTTTGATCTATTATGCTTCATAAAATTAGGGCGTAGCAAAGTCAAGCAAACCCGCAATTAAAAAATGGTGGGTTTCAAACCAGACCCGCTGTGGTAAACCAAACCTGTTCTATAGCCATCAGACTCATTTTATCTGATTAATTATTATTCCTAAATAAAATTAAAGTCAATAAAATACTAAATAAATTTCAAACCCCTCATAAACTATACTCTAAACTCAAAAAAAGCTGAAAAACCCAAATCAATCACCAGATAAACCCCCTTCAACCGTGTCAACACCTGTCACAAAAAACAACCCAATACCTGGCACAGGCTGGATTGTGTCACATAGATTAATGAAAAGTCTTAATTGAATATATAATCAAAAAGATTATGCTTAAAATAACCACACAACAAAACAACATACCCCATACTAGCAGGACTTAAGCCATATCTGTACCAATGTTACACTGCAACCAGTACTATGAAAAAAAGTTACACATGACTTTTCTGGAACTTTAAACACCATATAAGGCCTCTGAAGCGTCCTATCAAGCACTCTGATACTCAGTTTACCACCATTCCAACCATACAACACACACACATGCACCAACAGAAGTAGGGGCTCATGCAGCCAAGATTTCAATTATCACAAACCAGCAATAACAACTCAGTACACATGACTTTTCTGGAACTTTCATAACCAGATAATCCCTCTGAAGCGTCCTCTCAAGAACTCTGATACCCAGTTTGCCACCATTCAAACCATACATCACACATACATGCACCAACAGAAGTAGGGGCTCATGCAGCCAAGTATATCTCAATTCTCACCAACCAGCAATAACAACTCAGTGCACATGACTTTTCTGGAACTTTCGCCACCAGATAAGAGCCCGAAAGCGTCCTCTCAAGCACTCTGATACTCAGTTTGCCACCATATCAACCATACAACACCTGCAAGCCACAATCTCAAGTCACCCAAGGGGACATGCGGTAAAACAGCATACCTCATATCTCCACAACTAATTACATTGAAACAGAATGAAGGTAGCTCCTGCAACATTTTATAAATGATAAGGGCTCAGAAGCGTCCTACAAAAAACCCAGCACATGAACTTCCACCACCAAACCCATGCAGGTCACACCATTCAATCTACCAAAGAGGGCTTGCAGCTGGAAAGCATGTTTCATGCTTTTCCCAACCAGCAAACTTAACTCAAGCTGCAGGCTACTTCTGAATCATTTTTTATACAAGATAAGCACTCAGAAGCGTCCAGATCACACCATTCTCATCTCTTATCTCATATCTTAGCCTGACTCTCAAAGATTGAACTAAAAAATACAGTTATCTCTCAGCCTGATTTACACGTTTTATCACCAGCATGATTTGTCTCATGTAACTGTACCCTCCTGTGCTTCAACAGTGCAGAGAGAGGCTCAGAACCGCACTCAGGGGAGCCCTGAGCATCCCCTGAGGAATTATTTTTCCATTTAAGGAGGGCTCTCTTGCCCTATCCAAGTTGTATGGCATGGTTACTTCCCAGTGTGAGAATTTTGGCAGCTTCCTGACCAGTTAATTACCTAGTAACCAGTTATAAGTGAACCAGAATCAAGTGAAAAGGAAATAAAGGATCAAACAAAAAATTATCATTGACAATTTGACCCAAATCCTTGTGTTTTTGAAGAAGGTTTCTTAAGAAAAGGCCTGTTCTTCAGCACCTATTTTTAAGAGGGAAAACCCCTTATTTTTGATTAGTAAATTCATAAAAGAGGAAGAGAACAACAGAAGAACCACCAAGCTTTTATTTCCGCTCAGCTCCCTGTGGGCAAGCCCATCTTTGGATCCTCCTACTGGTTAAACACCTTTTAGTCAACCCTTAAATCCTTTAATTGGAATTGGAAAAATAGTCAGAAAAAGTCAAAAATTCTTGATTATTAATTGGTGGAAGCTTTCCATTAATGCAATCCAACCTGGAATAGTCTTGAACTTCCTGAAAATCTCTATCAATAATTAATCTAGATCTGATAAGAGACCTATTTTTAGTCTCAAGGAAACCATCCAACAATCAAAAAAATTATTGTGCAGACTTATTATAGTTCAGAAGGGCAGGAAATTCAAAACCACCTTAGCTTACCTCAATCTATTCAAGACTATTAGTAAAATAAATTCCTCTTCTGGTGAATTCCAGCAAGCTATTTGCTAAATAATCCCATTATCCTTTGGAGTCTCAACACCACCATTTGAAACCCGCCATTAAAAATCAAAAAAACCCACTTATTTCACATCAGAAGTGTCAAAGTTACCTGAAAATAAATAGGATTTTTCAAATAAAGTATATAAAGGCCTTCAACAGCTCAAACATGCGTCATTCCACATTGTAAACTCTCTGATACCAGGAAAATTTCATTTCTTTAGCTACACAGAGTGATTGAAGATACTGGAATAATAATAATAATAGTATTCCAATGATAAAAACTTAGAAAGCTCAAATAATAAATATTTTAAGAGCTGGTTCATTGTTTGATTGGTTTGGTAAAAGAGTTTTCAATTTGTTATAAAAAGAGGGCCTAATGTATTATACTACTGGGGATCTTTATAGAAATACAACCTCTCTTCAAGGGGCCTCCTTAGGCAGTTTAAGAACCTTGGAATAAATAATGGGTGCCTTATAAGGACTTATCATCTGATATGACCAGGAAAAACAGAACAATGGCCAAGGCAGGAAGGGAAATACTTACTAAGAGTACTTCACCACAAAAATCCTGCAAAGATAGGAAGGGTTTCAGAGCAGATGGGGCAGATTTGCTTGACTAAATTCAATGGGTTTATAGGTTATTGAGAAATAAATAATACCAATAAAGACTAAATCATAAATCACTTGCTTATCTCTTTATAAGGACTTGACTAAAAATGAGGTGGTGTTTGATTGATAATAATAATTTCTGGAAAAAATGATGATGAATAATAGAGCCAAAGAGTCTGTATAAATACCTTTTGGGGTGATTATGAGCTTGTCAGGGCACGTAGAGAGGGTTCTGCTCATGAGCTGATGCTAGTGTTATAATTATGGCCAGGAATTAGCTTATCAAAATGAGCAGTATTTAAAGCAAAATAAATGCTGGACACCTTGTGTAAATAATTGCTTGATGGGTTTTCACAATGGGGCAACACTTTGGATGATATCATTGATGAATTTGATTGGATGATGAATGAATGGAAAACAGCAGGGAGAACAGCTTCTTAATTACAAAAGATTGGCCCTTGTGAGCCCATGATACAAAAAGCCAAAAGGAAATTTTTCCGCCCTAAAAGAGCTCTACAGGATCTACAGGCCTTGTTAGTTTGTTTGGGCTACATCAGACCACATGGAATCAGTCCCTGTACCCTTACAACAGGCCTATTCCAGTTTTTTCTGTTGTTTTCACATCGATGGGGCTGTTTTGATAATTGTCTTACTTTCTTTTTTTCTCTTATTCTTATTTCTCTCTTTTTATGTACTGTCAAGACATCTCTCCCCTCGAGCATAAGAGATTCAATGCCTGTTACTATTCCTGTCACCTACCAGAACTACTTTTGAGCCCACCGTGTGAAAGACCGCCCTTGGGGTCTCCTTTCATCTTTCTCACACTCTGTTCTCTACTTTTCTTGTCTTGTTGTTCTTCACATATCTGTTGTGTTCTTTCTTACTCTAGTTTTCATCTGACAACATCCATACTTGCGCTCGCACTTACGACTGAACTCAGACTTGATCACCAACTCTACAACCACTCCTTTGGATCACCTTAGAAGAAGCAATTAACTACAATCAACAAGTACTTCATTCTGACCTGCGGTAGGTTCTTAACAGACTTGTCAACTCAACATCAGGAACTGAAGATCTTGTTGCTCCGCAGTCTTCAACTTGTCTGGGCGGATTAGTCTCTTCATCTACAGTGTCTCTCATCTTCTCTACTTAGTCCTTTCTGGGCTATCATCCTATCTGTAGAGACGCCATAACTGTTTGTTATCTTTCATCTCTGTGATTGCTTCTCTTCTCTGGCTGTTTGTCATCCACTGAACTGACCCTTGGAATCCAAACAGCCTGGTTCAGGTTCACCAGTTCTTTTATAATTTCACAGGCTGAACCAGCCCCTGTGCTGTTCAATCCCTGGGCCGGTTTTCTATTAAAACAGGTCCTATTGCCTCACACACTGGCTGGTTGCCGCATGCAACCAGCCCCTGGCCATAAAAATGGCCAGGTGGGACCCAGAACACACCTGGGTCCGTTCTCAGACTGACATGAGGGGGGGGTGTGTGACCAGTGGACATGCTGTCCCCCCCCTCTTTCTCTCAGATCCCTGGAGGGGGCTGTCAAATCGCTCTACCAGGGGCCCTGGGGGTTAATACCACCAGGGCGTAGTCAATGGAAGTGGTCTGGGGGGTGGTCAAATACCCTCAGCCCTGTTGCTCCTAGCACTTGGTAAAGGGGGGGGAGAGGGCCCCTGGTCTCTGCGTAGCTTTGATGGTGGAGGGGTGGTCAGGTCCCCCCCAACGCTGGTTGCTTTGTTGCAACCAGCCTTGTCATCCCCTGGGCAAGGGGGTGATGAAATTTCCCCTGCCCTGACTGACTGCCTTGTTGCAGTCGGTTGCTGGCTGGTTCAACCCAGAAAGCCACCCCCTTCCCCATGCAATGGAAAGCAAGGAAAGGAAGAGGGAGCCAGGGCTGCGGCGGTGACCTCCATTTGCAACTGGCCAGGCCCGCTGGGCGTTGCACCACGCAGGATCCCTTGGCCGCCGCAACAGCCCGGCGCAGGCCGTTGGGCCCTGCATGGGCCAAACCAAGGGATACAAGCGGCCCAAAGCTGGCCGCAGCACGGGCTGAAACATGGGCGGCGGCCCCAATGGGCCGCCCCAAGCCCAAAACCAGAGAAAAACACACTTTGGCAGGCCAGCCCGTCTGGCCAAGTATTTCCAAAATAAACCTTGGGCCCAATTATTCCCATACAAGCCCAACTGGATGTATTTGCCTATTTCCATACACAAGCCCGTTTTGGTGCCCAATCTGGGACACCTCTGGACCAGTATGGAAAAAGTAAAATTTTTTAAAAACTTTTCTATAGCCTCCATTTAGATCCAAAAAAAAAAAAACTTTCTGATCCAGAATGATTCCCATATCCAGTCCTTAAACTTCCAGCTCCCACTCTCCTAGTCATCCAGGATCATCTCTTGGGTGCCTAGCGCCCAGTCCTATGTTCAATTCTCCCTTGCTTTTCCCTTCTATCCACCCTTTTGGCAAATGCGCGGTGTGGAAAGAAGAGGAGAGTTACCCTCCTAAGTTGTCCGCAAGTCCGGAAATTATTGGTCTAAGCGTCTGTAAGGAGGTTGGATGCAAAGAGTTCTTAACTGTAGTGAGATAAAAAAGAGATAATGAGATGTATTCCTCTTCCCCCAATCCTTCCTATTCCTTTCCTTGGTGGTCTCCTTGGTAGATGATCATGATCCAACCCAGAGTTGAGGGTGAGGATTTTCATCCCCCCCTCAACCCTAACCTAAGTACAACCACAAACGCAAAAGAATAATGAAACACAACCCCTAAGCACGGAACCCTAGCCCAACCCTACCCCTCCATCCCTTGCCCCATGACCCATGCCCCTCAATATCAACGTACGTCCGGTTTGTCCTTCTCATGGCGTGGCCCTCAGCCGCTCCCTTCTTGGAGCCCCCGGTTTGCCCACCCACACGCGTCCGCGGACGTTGCGGTCCGCCGGTTGGCCCGCCCGTGCCTAACCCCACAATTGCCCCGCCCTTGCCTTCTGGACTAGCCACCCACAAGCTTGGTTGGGCCGGCTCCATAACTCGGTCCGCGTTTCCTGGGCAGGTTGCGGCCCGGAACCCTCAGAGTAGGCCCAACCCGCACCTGGTTCTGAGCCCCGCAATTTGTACTGCTGAGCCCGCAGCAGGCACTGCTGAGACTGCGAGCACCCCAAACGCCGAGCCCGACCTACCCAACTGCTGAGCGCGCAGCCTGCGACGCAGCTCTTGACCAGAGGTTATAAATACGACACCAAATCCCCTCCCCAAATTGAGCTCTGTCCCCAGAGGTCTCCCATCACTGCCTTTCCCCCATCACACTACCAACCCACCTCCCTTTTTTTTTTTTTTTTTTTTTGGCCTCTGCTCCTCGTCCCTCATTGCCCAACCTACAAGGCTGACCTTGCGTTTACATACCCAGCTAGCACCGCGCCCGTGTCCCTGTGATCAATTATAACCAAAACCAGTACCAATCCAAGAGGCCAATCAAATATAAAAGAAGTAGGATAACGGATATTCTGGGGTGTCTAGTTATTCCGGCTGTGAACCGGATAGGACACCCCCTCACCAAATAAGACCTTTACAATACTCGCGTCCCCCCCCCAAGTTGACCGCTATCCCCAGCGTTTTGTAGGCTTTCACTCCTCTGAGGTTGCGCGTTGCGCGCAGGCTCCTCCTCAGACAAAGGATCCGGCCTGTCCACTGATCCTGAACTTCTGACGCTGTCCCCCGCGTTTGCGCCATCCCTGGCTGTCTGGTCAAAGGAGGTGGAGCTTTGCATGAAGAAACGCTTCACGTGCAAGGCTGCAACCTTCTTTTTGAGCGGGGCCCCTTCCAATTCCTTGAGCTGGTAGCTCCCGCCCTCAAACTTGGATGCCACGCGGAAGGGGCCGTTTGATTTGTTGGCAAAAAGCTTTCCCCACTGAGATTCCAGACTCTGGTTGTACAAAAAAACCAAGTCACCCTTCCGCAGCGGATTCCGGAGGTGGTGGGAGCAGCGCTTGTCCCAATAGCGGACTGAAGCCTTCCTAGTCTTCCACAACCTTTCAGCGGCCTTTGCCAGGGTCTTGTCCCAGGGCCGGACCTTTTGCGCCACAGGGTTTTATCTCCCTGTGTTGCACCTAACCATCCTTATGCGCCCGCCATTGTCGTTGTGAATTGTGGCAAAAATCAACCGGCGGCTCTTGCCTTTGCTCACAAGCGTGGCAATATGGTAGGGTTTTTGAAACACAGTACCTTCTGGTGGTGCATACTGAGGAAGAGGACTTACTTCTGCTGCTTGCACCCTCTGCGCACTTCCTTCTGCCTTTTGATCTTCCTTAGTTGACCTCCTGCACAAGGCTGGAGCCTGCCCCGCGCGGTACCCACGGTTGACTAGGGAAAAACCCTCCGCAGGGCAGTTCTCACGGTTGTCCCCACTGTTGGACTCTGCCTCTTTGCCGACCGCTGCCAATGGCATCCATTTCCCCTTCCCATGGTTGGAGATTGTCATCTCAAACCTTGCCCCGGACGCGTCCTCCACCATCAGCGCCTCCGTTGTGGTGACCAATCCGGGACACCAAGAAGAAAAAAAAAAAAATATATATATATATATATATATATATTTTTCGGTTGTACTCCTATGGGTACCTTTATTTCCCCCCATCACTCAACTTCTCCCTGTCCTAGCGGTCTAGGACAGGCCTCTTGCCTTTCTCTCCGCTTTGACCCTCTCTTCCTATGTTCAACTCCCACTTGTCCGCTTGCGGCTCTGACTTTTGGCAACGCAAGCTATCGTCAAACCACTTTTGACGATCCCTTCTCCTCCTTCTCTTCATCATCATCACCCTTGTCCGATCCAACTTTACCATCCTTGACTTGTCATGATCCCAACCAGCTCGACACTCGTCATCCATCGGACCCGCGTTCCCTCTCAACATCCTCCACAATTGATCATCCTCATCAACTCCAACGCACCCTATCCTCTAATCAAGCCATCCAGTCAACCTCCCCCATCAAGCTCCCTTCTCAAGATCCACTTTGATCTGGTCATCATCCCCTCAAACTTCATATCCCTCAACCACTTCAGATCTCCCATTCCTTCCGCCGTTCCGTCATCAGCACTCCAACGCGCTTTCAATCAACGTACCAACCAAGTCATGATCCCAAGGCCGGTGATCCAAACAAATCACACGCCCTCCTCGCCCATCGTCCGATCCGACCGACGACTGCGAGCAACCGCTCGCAGCCGTCGGAACTTTCACCCCGTTGTTGCTGCCGATTGGGCGACGAAAACCGTTGTCAACACCCGCGACCGCTGTCGCGGGTGTCCATCTGGTTGCCTGCGGTCATTCTCAACGCGGGCAACATCTCTTTTTCCTCTCATGTAATTTTTTTTTTTTTTTTTATATTTTTTATGTTTTCATTTTTTCCCGCACCTATTTGTAAATCTCTCTTGTACATAGTATACAGGGCCTCATGTCTATAAAAGGAGGGGCTCTCCCCTGCCTTTTGGCCCAGCATGAGAGCATCAGAGGATCCCATGCATCCTATGAGACCATCATCAGTAATCAACTTATCTGTGGGCATCCTTCTCCACCTATCTGAGCCATTTATCCGGGTATATCTATGATTGCCCCTTGATCCTTTGAGCCTCCATACTCAAACTCTGTCCCTTGTGACCTTGATCCTTGTCACCAACCAATAGCCTTGCTGGTTGAAGAAGAATTCCTGTCTGTCTGAATTCTTGAGTGTGTTATACCACTCTGATCCCTTTTTCCGACCATACTGGTCTTGATCTCTCCTTGATCATCTTTCTGGAGCCAATCACGTTTGATTGAAGAGGTTTTATTAAGCTTAAAACCTGGAGTGTTATACCTCCCTTCTTCTTTAAGGTTGAATTTTGCCACGCTATTCTTGAGTCCCTTGAGAAGTGTTGGGATATTCTTGCTCAAATTCGTTATTGATTTGCTTCTAGAGCTTCATAAACAAATTGCTTTTGTTTTTTTCAGCCTCCCACAGTTATCTGGTACCCTTCAAGAGCTTGATTGCGGAGAGTTGGGCAGGTTCATTGAGAACCTGGAGGTTGGTTGGGATTGAATTGATCTTTTCTAATCAGCTGCTGACGACCAGAGTTATTAGCTTGTGGGAGTTGTTACTTACAACTGCCTTGTTCTATTGAACTCTGAACAAACCTTGACTTATTTGTTCAAGTCTTTACCTGCACCATCTTGCCTCAGATAGTGTTGTTTCCATCGCTACTGACAACTCTTATCCTCTTCCCTTACTTTGATTTCTCATCCATAAGGTTCTGTACCTTGATTCCGGTTACATTTAAATATTATTGTAACTCCTAGGAGGGCAGCCTAAACAGCACCTTTCCCCTCCACAGAACTGCCATGGCTTAGCACCGTTTGGAGTCTTACATTTGGTCCCCTGGGCCGGGATTGAACCAGCAACCTTGGGATTTACAGTCCCAACTTGAAGAATCAACTCCAAAATCCTATCCAATTTCTCTTTCTTTTTCTGTTTGTTCTTTTTTTTAGATCTGATCCGTGGAGGAAGCTTGGTCTAGAAGTAAGTCCTCCCAATTTGTGCACCTCTTGGGCAAGATACTTGTCGTTTTTGGCGAAACCCTACTCTTGCCACACTCGTGAGCCACTTTGGAAATATCCTCTTTGGATCCCCTAGGAAATCTGTTATTCAATATGGCATCTTCCGCTACTCCAACCACCCCTGTCCGACCTAAGATGGTAAAGATCAAACCCCAGAACAAGAACTTAGGCTTCAACGGTAAAAATGTCGAGCAATTCTTGGACTCCTACGAAATGGCTGCTGAAGTGGATGGAGCTAGTGAATTCAATATGGCTTATCAGTTGTGATTCTTTATCTCCTCTGATGAAGTTATGGAGGTAATTGAGTCTTTCGAGGGATTTGAATCCCACAACTGGACGCTTCTCAGGGAGGCTATGTTGGCATACTGGGGTAAAATAGATGTGGCTAGGTTTACTCTGCAGGATTTGGATGCTTTGGTTTCTCAGTGGATCTCCAATGGTGGTATTTCTTCAGCCTCTGACTATCAGATTTTTAGGAAGTCTTGGGATCCCATTCAAAACTATCTTATCCGAAACAATCACATTGACACAGTGGACAAAATTCAAGCAAAGTTCTTCCAATCTTTTTTGTTGGCTGTGCAGGAAAGGATTAAAGAAGAACTGGTCAAATCTGGATGCATGATTACCACCAGGGATAATCAATTCAAGCTCCCTGTTTTTCTCACCCTTAGGAGTACTGTGGATAAATTCATGAAAGGTCAAACTGCTCTTACCTTTGAAAAGCCTAGAACTACTGAAACGGTCCATGCTCCTTCTTTTAAAGAGTCAAACAATATTATGATTAAAATGGAGGCAGATCATAGGCCTAAAGCAGATCCTAATTCCAATCGAGAACCGACTACTATAGATGAAATCACTAAGTTACTTAGGGCGTTTGAGAACAAAATAGATCAAAAGATTTCTTTGCTAGCTACTCCTAAAACTCCTTCTTCTGTCCCCAAATCAACTCTGGTCTGTTACTACTGTCATAGGGAAGGCCATGGAACTGGACGATGCCAAGAACTTCAGGAGGACCTAAAGGAAAAGTTGGTAGAACAGAGGGGGAACAATTACTTCCTCCCTAATGGTGCCCTAATCCCTTTTGACTCGTCTCGTCCTATCCGACATGTGGTGGCCTCTTACCAGCCATCACCTCCTGTGAAAGCATCTCTTTCTTCCTTTGAATTTTGATCATCCTGTGGTACCCTCCAACCTTGGTATCCTCCAGCTATTTCTTCCTCTAGTCTTGCTGGGACTACTTATCAATCTGATCCAGCCAGGAAACGACATGAGGAACCTAAACCTCATAAGGCTCCTTCCTTGCCAACTTCAATTCTTTGAAAACCTGTTAAACATCGATCATCATTTGAGCCTCCTTCCTCTGATGTAGAAGACATGGAGGTGGAAAAGGAACCACTCATGGAAAGGTTCCCAGATCACCCTGATCCTTCTCCCTCACTTCAACCTTCTAATCCTATCTTAGATTCTGCGTCACCTGAACTTCCTCCCTCCACCCAGCCCAAAGTTTGATTTGAAAGAGGCATCTCCAAGGATCACCCCAATGCTGTGGAGGGAGTATTAAAGAAAATTTCTGATCTCAAAATTCCTGATCTATCTGTGGCTGAACTTCTATCGATCTCTCCATCTGTTGCTGAAGGAATGAAGAAATGGGTCTCTTGTTGACGTGTGGAAATTGGCCCTGAAGAACTCAAAGTCTCCTCTGGCACTTTAATGGAGGACTCTGGTGGAACAAGTCCTTCTTTAGACTCCAACCTTTATTCCTGTCCCCTTGGCTTCCTTCCTTGTTATCTTGGTGACTCAGCTAAAACTTTTTCTCCTCTTTTGGATTCTGGATCTCAGCTTAACTTAATCTTGGATGCTATGGCCTGCAAGCTCAAACTTAGTCCTAGGGTCAGCTTCAACTCTGCAGTGTATGGGATAGGAAATCAAGCTTGTGAACTGGTTGGTATTGCTGAAGATGTACTGGTCAGGATTGGTCAAAATATTGTTGGAACCTGCCACTTTTGGATTACTCGTTTGGACAGTCCTATGATCTTGGGACGACCCTTCTTAATGGAATTTGGTGCAACCCTGATGTTTTCTGATCAAGTTGGGGAGAGAATTCTTCTCCCTGATGCTGATGGCAGGAAAATTGAATTTCCTCTTTGCTCTTTGGATTTTGGTTGTTGGGAAAGAGATTTTCCTGGTCATTCTCCCAAATCATCTTTTAAGGGGAAGCAGAAGTATAGCTCTAGTTCCTCTCATTTTTTAGGGAAATAGTTGATCCTACTAATGGTTGTAGCTCTTTTCAGCCTCAGACTGCAACTCAAGGGTCAACTTCCATCCCTCAGGCTTATTTTTCATTCCTTTCATCATTCTCTTCTGAGCTCAAGAATATTCAAAAACAAAAACATATCAAAATAGAAAAATCCAAAAATATTTCTTCTCCATCTCCTTCTCTCTCTGGATCTGTTGCGTCTTCTTTTCCTTCTACTTTTAAGTCTGATCAATCTTCTCTTAGTTCCGGTTTGAATCTCGGCAATGAGTATAAACTAGATCCTAACTGCAATTCTGTTTTTGGTGATTTTGGTATGAAGGAATATGGGCTTCAGTGGAGGCAATTTGGGGTACAAGTAAGTCCTCCCAATTGTGCACTGCCGGGGAAATTTTTTACCGTCATTTTCAAAACCCTACCTTGTGCCACACATGTGAGCAACCTATTATCTCCTGGTTCTCCTTTTATGGAAAAGGCACCCTTCAAGGATATTGCAGAACATTGGACTTGGAAGATGTTGGAACTTGGACTCAGCTTTTGTAATCAAGTCCCTCTGGTCAACTCTTGGAGGAAACAAGAAATTCTCTCTTTTGCCACTAAGTATAAACCAGTTGCTAAGAAGATCCAACCAGTCAACCAGCCTATGCCTCTCAAACTTAATCCTCCCCTTATGCGTCCTTCTCTATGTCGCGATCCTTACTGTGGTCTTCCTCAATCTCTTACTGGTCCCTTTGTGCCTAATGGACGGGTCACTGAAGAACGTCTGAAGGTGGTCAACTTTGGTCCAGATGGATGGCTTCTTCCTGATGAGTTAAATTTAATCAAAAATGTCTTATATCTAAGAGAAAAATCTATTGCTTTCTGTGAAGAAGAGAGAGGTCTCTTGTGGGAATCCTATGGCCTCCCTTATATCATCCCTGTAGTTGAACATGATCCTTGGCAAAAGAAAAAGATCCCTATCCCTGCTGCTAAAGTTGACGAATTCATCATGTTGGTCTGGGAACGAGTTCAAACTGGCCTGTATGAACAGTCAACTTCTAGTTACTCCAGCCCCGTCTTCTGTGTCCTCAAGAGTAATGGTAAACTTAGAATAGTTCATTATCTTCAACCTCTTAACAAAGTTATTATTAAAGACTCTGGTAGCCCTCCTGCTACTGAAAAATTTGTTGAATCCTTTGCGGGAAGAGCTTGCTATGGTCTAGGAGATATTATGGATGGCTATGACAAACGATCCTTACATCCTATTTCTTGTCCTCTCACTACTTTCAATACTCCTCTTGGTTGATTTCAACTTACTCGATTGCCTCAAGGAGCCACCAACTCGGTTGCAGTCTATCAGGCTCAGATGATGTGGATCCTCCAGGATAAAATCCCTGATCATGCTGGTATCTTTATTGACAATGGAGGAATTAAAGGTCCAGTATCTGACTATGATAATGTACTCTTACCTTGGCATTCAGGAATTCGTTGTTTTATCTGGGAATATGCTACTACCTTGGAGACGATTCTGTTTTGAATCAAGGAATCTGGCCTTACTGTCTCTGAATCTAAACTGGCGGCTTGTGTCCCTGCTCTGGAAATTGTTGGTCATGTGGTCTGCAAGGAAGGAAGAAGGATGGCACCAGCCAAAGTCGACAAGATCATCTCTTGGCCTACCCCAAACAATCCAGCTAAAGTTAGGGGCTTTCTAGGTGTTGTCACTTATGTTAGAATCTTTATCCCATCTTTATCCAAAATCTGTGCACCCTTGCGTTGTCTAACCAGAAAAGATGCTGAATGGATTTGGACCCAAGATTGTTAATGTGCTTTCCAGCTACTCAAAAGGATAGTTGGTAAAGACATAGTTTTGAAAAAGATCTCTTATGGAACTGGAGCTGGCAAGATCAAGCTGGCTGTCGATTCTAGTTATCAATCTGTTGGGGCCGTCCTTACTCAGGAAGATGAAAATGGTTGGGACCGTCCTGCTCTTTATGAATCTTTGTTGTTTTCAGATGTATAATCTAGATACTCCCAGACCAAACTGGAACTCTGTGGTGTGGCTTGAATGATGAAGAAACTTCAAACCGTTCTCTGGGGCCAACATTTCGAATTGCAAGTTGATGCTTGATCCATCATTGAAATGATCAACGCTCCCAGTCTTCCCAATGCTCCTATGACTTGTTGGGTGGCCTTTATCCAGCTTTTCTCTTTTGATATTGTTCACAGGCCGGGAAAATCTTTTACCATGCCTGATGGTTTATCTTGACGACCTCTCGGGGACAACGAATCTGATGTTGGAACCAATTTCAATGAAGAGGAACCTTTAATTCAACCTATTTTCTCTTTTTCTTCTCAAAATTATTCTGGCTTTCAACAAGGCTTCTGGTTTAAATTAGAGCAGTACCTTTCAACTCTTCAAAAACCTCCTGATCTCTCTGCTAAGGAATTTTGATCTCTTAAACAAAAGTCTTCTAATTTTTTTGTTCAAGGTTCTAGACTTATGAAGAGAGGCAATCCTTGTGCTCTTATTGTTGTTACTATTCCCTCTAAACAAGATTCTATCCTTGAAAGTCTCCATGAAGGCCTCGGTCATCGTGGGGAAACTGAAACTTATCAAAGACTATCCGAACGGTTCTGGTGGCCATCTTTGAAGAAATCCGTCTCCCAATGGTGCAAGAGTTGTGAATTTTGTCAAAAACGTGATCTTAGGCGCCCAGCTGAAATTTGTTATCCAACTGGGGAGTCCACTGTGTTTGGAAGGATTGCTATGGATGTGGTTCATATTAAGGCAGGTGGTGCTAAGTACCTCATTGTGGCTAGAGATGATTTTTCCGGATGGGTTGAAGCCAGATTTCTTAAGAACCTTAGCTCTGAATCAGTGGCAGCTTTCCTCTACGAGACCTGGACAATGCGTTATGGCCTGGCTTGATCTTACTCTACTGATGGTGGCTCTGAATTTGGGGGCAAGCTTGCTGAAATGATCCAATCCCTTCCTGGAAAACATAGAGTTACTACTCCTTATTATCCTGAAGGCCAAGGCATGGTGGAACGAGGCCATGCCCCTTTGAAGGCTGCACTTGTTAAATTGGCTGGTGAAAGCGGCAAGAATTGTCGCGAATTCCTTCCTCTTGTTCTCTTCTCTGATCAAATCTCAACCAAAAGGACTACTGGCTACTCACCTTATGAAATCATCTTTGGTCAAAGAGCAGTCCTTCCTTTGGATCTGGAAATGCAATCTTTCTTGGGTATCTCTTGGGAGGAGGTGTCCTCAACTACTGATCTGTTAGTTGCTAGATCCAAGCAACTGGAGCAAAGTGAAGACGTTTGTGATGAAGATTATCAAACAATGATGGAGTCCAGAGCAAAATCCGTCCGGTATTGGGAGGACAAGCACTCTAATCAAATCAGGGAGCCCTTGAACCCTGGTGACCTAGTTTTAGCTTATAATCGATCTTTGGAGACCCAGTGGGGCAAGCTTTTCTCTAATCATTGGAATGGCCCTTATTGAGTGGTTCATCAAGTTAGAGGTGGATCTTATGTTTTGGAGGAGCTGGATGGTACTTGGTTGGCCAGAAGGTTCTCTGCTGATCAATTCAAGAAGTTTCATTGTTGTGGGGGCAACTTATCTCAGAAGTAAGTCCTCCCAATTGTGCACCACCAGGGTCATTTGCTGCGTTTTTTTTGTAAAACTCTACTGTATGCCACATATTTGAGCACCTGGGACGCCCTCATTGTTCTATTCCTGCCGCTTCTAGGGCTCATTTGGAAGAATCAAGATATTTTCCTCAACTCTTCAATTGCTCTCAAGATCAAGAAATGGCCAATCTTTGCTTCAAATTCTTTGTTCCCTGCTTTTCTTTTTTAATCCCTTCAAATTTTAGATGCAGACTAGGGAAAGTCTGTAAGTTGGGGAGAGATTTGGTGACCAATCCGGGACACCACAAAGAAAAAAAAAAAAAAAAAAAAAAAAAAAATCGGTTGTACTCCTATGGGTACCTTTATTTCCCCCCATCACTCAACTTCTCCCTGTCCTAGCGGTCTAGGACAGGCCTCTTGCCTGTCTCTCCGCTTCGACCCTCTCTTCCTATGTTCAACTCCCACTTGTCGCGCTCGCGGCTCTGACTTTTGGCGACGCGAGCAATCGTCAAACCACTTTTGACAATCCCTTCTCCTCCTTCTCTTCATCATCATCACCCTTGTCCAATCCAACTTTACCATCCTCGACTTGTCATGATCCCAACCAGCTCAACGCTTGTCATCCATTGGACCCGCGTTCCCTCTCAACATCCTCCACAATTGATCATCCTCATCAACTCCAACGCACCCTATCCTCCAATCAAGCCATCCAGTCAACCTCCCCCATCAAGCCCCCTTCTCAAGATCCACTTCAATCCAGTCATCATCCCCTCAAACTTCATATCCCTCAACCACTTCAGATCTCCCATTCCTTCCGCCGTTCCGTCATCAGCACTCCAACACGCTTTCAATCAACGTACCGACCAAGTCATGATCCCAAGGCCGGTGATCCAAACCAATCACACGCCCTCCTCGCCCATCATCTGATCCAACCGACGACCGCAAGAGACCGCTTGCGGCCGTCGGAACTTTCACCCCGTTTTCGCCGCCGATCGGGCGACGACAACCGCTGTTGCAGGTGTCCATCTGGTTGCCTGCGGTCATTCTCAACGCGGGCGACATCTCTTTTTCCTCTCATGTAATTTTTTTTTTTTTTTTTTTATATTTTTTATGTTTTCATTTTTTCCCGCACCTATTTGTAAATCTCTCTTGTAAATAGTATACAGGGCCTCATGTCTATAAAAGGAGGGGCTCTCCCCTGCCTTTTGGCCCAGCATGAGAGCATCAGAGGATCCCATGCATCCTATGAGACCATCATCAGTAATCAACTTATCTGTGGGCATCCTTCCCCACCTATCTGAGCCATTTATCCGGGTATATCTATGATTTCCCCTTGATCCTTTGAGCCTCCATACTCAAACTCTGTCCCTTGTGACCTTGATCCTTATCACCAACCAATAGCCTTGCTGGTTGAAGAAGAATTCCTGTCTGTCCAAATTCTTGAGTGTGTTATACCACTCTGATCCCTTTTTCCGACCATACTGGTCTTGATCTCTCCTTGATCATCTTTCTGGAGCCAATCACGTTTGATTGAAGAGGTTTTATTAAGCTTAAAACCTGGAGTGTTATACCTCCCTTCTTCTTTAAGGTTGAATTTTGCCACGCTATTCTTGAGTCCCTTGAGAAGTGTTGGGATATTCTTGCTCAAATTCGTTATTGATTTGCTTCTAGAGCTTCATAAACAAATTGCTTTTGTTTTGTTCACCCTCCCACAGTTATCTGGTACCCTTCAAGAGCTTGATTGCGGAGAGTTGGGCAGGTTCATTGAGAACCTGGAGGTTGGTTGGGATTGAGTTGATCTTTCCTAATCAGCTGCTGACGAACAGAGTTATTAGCTTGTGGGCGTTGTTACTTACAACTGCCTTGTTCTATTGAACTCTGAACAAACCTTGACTTATTTGTTCAAGTCGTTACCTGCACCATCTTGCCTCAGATAGTGTTGTTTCCATTGCTACTGACAACTCTTATCCTCTTCCCTTACTTTGATTTCTCATCCATAAGGTTCTGGACCTTGATTCTGGTTACATTTAAATATTATTATAACTCCTAGGAGGGCAGCCTAAACAGCACCTTTCCCCTCCACAGAACTGCCACGGCTTAGCACTGTTTGGAGTCTTACACCGTCCCTTCCTCCGTGTTGAATGTCATTTGGGCCCGGAATCAAAAAATGAACGGCCGACCCAAAATCACCTCAATGCACTCAAACAAGAGGAATGACAGCAGCTTCCAAACCTTTGCAACCTCCATCTCTTCTTTCTCCACCATCCCATCTACCCAAAATTCTCCCCCATTGAGCGCCAGCAAGTCCATAGTGCACTTCCTCCGCACCAGGCCCAACTCATCCACCAGTTTCAACGGGAGAAGGTTGACCATCAACCCGCTGTCAACCATTGGCCACACTTTCATCCCTGCAATCTTCATTGAGACATATGCAAGCGGCACCAACACAGCTTTGGATTGGCACAACTCCTGTTCCTCTTCCTCCGTTGCCGCATTCACGCGCTGCACTCTTGCTGGGATCCTTCCCCTCCTGTGCTCCTTCAGCGCCTGGACCATTTCCTCGAAAAACACCGGAGATACCGCAGCCAGCTTCCGTAGCGTGAGAGGTATTGGTACCTCACTCCCCATCACTCACCGGATGATTTCTGCGGCCTTCCTTCTTCCTCCGGAACTGATTGCTGACGCATCGCCCCCTGACCCTTGGAGCTTGATTTAATGGCCACTCCTTGGCATCCACGTCCATCTTTTCCGACACAATCCGCTTGTTTGCCGCCAACGTCCTAACTTCCGCCTCCACACGCAGTGCCCGCCACGTATTGGGCCCAGTGAAAATCCCAAGGGACAGCCAAGCGGCCCCTGCGGGTCTGTCCCTTGCCCTAACCTGCTCCACCGGCGGTGGCTGACCGGCACCCAGGTCCACTGGTTGGCCCAACGGAAATATGTAGGTTGCCCCGGACGCGCAAACCAACCCCTTGTCCATGTCCTTGGTCAGATCTGCGCAACCAGACTTCCAATGACCTTTATCCCCGCAATATGTGCACAGGCAAACCAAAACCCCCCCATTGATCTGCCACTGGGCTGAAAGCCCCCTCTTGCATGGGGCAGAAGATTGCGCAAAAAAGCGGGAGGCATCAGCCGTTGGCTGGGCCGCCATCCAATTCATAAGTATCTGCAAGTCCCGTAGCACGTCTGTTACCTTGTTCACCGGTACTTCCATTGAGTGCAAAGGGGCTACAGGCTGTTCCGTTGCTGGTGGGCCCGCAAGGAGTATTGGTGTTGGGGCCGGGGTGGAAGAGGCCGTTGGCTTCCTTGAGCTTTCCGGGAACAACCGGGCTGTATCCTCAATCAGCTATTCCAAGTCAATCTCGCTCTGGACCGCCTGGTTGGTTACGCCCAGGCTTGGGAGGAGCGTGACGCTTGCATCCACTGACCCCATTACCAACCCGTGCTTGAATAGGTAACGCTGGACCTGCAAGCCCGCCTAGGAATGCCCAATTAATGGCCCCCGTCTGACCCGCCACCACCTAGTTTCTTTCTAGGTAACTATAAATTCAGTCAAACTGGGACTTGTACTTGGACAGATCGCTCTGCGTCCGCACCCCACCCCGTGAAATTGCCTCACTTGCCGCTCGCTCAAAGTCTGTCTCCTGAAAGCAGGGCTTGCGTTTCCCCCACCTCACCATCATCTTTCCCTGGAGCCTTCCCCAGTTGCAACCCTTGTACCCTGACATATCCTCCACGTCCCCAAGCGTATTCTTGTCTGCAATGAAGAGAACAACCGTGCGGACATTGTCCTCACCTGTTGCGTTTTGGGAGTCCGCAATATCCTCGAATCTTGCCAGAAAGCGGCTGATGTCTGCGGTGTCAAATCAGAGATGGGGGAAGTTCTGCGGCCTAAGCCACACCCGTCCTGGAACCTCAGCCACCTCCAAAGGCTCCAACCAAGGAGGAGAAAAACCGCCGGACCGAGTAGCTGGCAGTGGTGGAGGTTTTGGCCTGCCAGCTCCCGGCCGGAGAGGGAACAAGGGTGGAACATTTGATCCTGGGGTAGTTGTGGGCAGCATTGCACCCGCTAGCTTTGAGAGACCTAGACAAAAGATTACTTCCCGGCCAGACCCCCAGATGTGGAAAGAAGAGGAGAGTTACGCTTCTAAGTTGTCCGCAAGTCCCAAAGTTATTTTTCTAAGCGTCTGTAAGGAGGTTGGATGCAAAGAGTTCTTAACTTTAGTGAGATAAAAAAGAGATAATGAGTTGTATTCCTCTTACCCCAATCCTTCCTAGTCCTTTCCTTGGTGGTCTCCTTGGTAGATGATCATGATCCAACCCAGAGTTAAGGGTGAGGATTTGGGTCCCCCCCCTCAACCCTAACCTAAGTACAACCACAAACGCAAAAGAATGATGAAACACAACCCCTAAGCACTGAATCATAGCCCAACCCTACCCCTCCATTCCTTGCCCCTTGATATCAAAGTACGTCCTGTTTGTCCTTCTCATGGCGCGGCCCTCCGCCGTGCCCTACTTGGAGACCCCCGGTTTTCCCGCAGGCGCGCGTCCGCGGCCTCGCAGTCAGACAGTCGGCGGGCGCAGGCCTAACCCCCCAATTGCCCCGCCCTTGCCTTCCGGACTAGCCACCCGCAAGCTTGGTTGGGCCCGCTCCATCACTCGGTCTGGGTTTCCTGGGGGGGTGGCGGCCCGGCACCCTCAGAGTAGGCCCAACCCGCACCTGGTGCTGATCCCCGCAATTCCTACTGCTGAGCCCGCAGCAGGCACTGCTGAGACGGCGCGCACCCCAAATGCTGAGCCCAACCTACCCAACTTCTGAGCGCGCAGCCCACAACGCAGATCTTGACCCAAGGTTATAAATACAACACCAAAGAAGATGAAGACCGGCTTGCCTTGTGGGCTTCTAACTGGCACGAGCACCCCCAATTATTGGCTTCCCTCAATACCCTTTTTGGTCATCCCATCCCAATGGTCCAAAATACAACCAGGAATATGCCTCCATCTTTGCCATCTTTGGAGTTCTCTCTTTCCATCCAACTCACCCCCAACCACTCTTGGGTTGCTGTCATCAATCTCAACCAACCAATACTATCTCTAACTCCATAAAATGCTTCTCCTCCGGCCAGCCTTTTGCCCCATTCCTCGCTCTCTATCAAATTGTCAAAATCTCAACATTGGACATTGGAAAGCAATCAATGGATTACTACCTGCTAATTTGACCATCAGACCGACTCGGCCTGGCTCAGCTTGTAATCAATTGAATGGGTTGATGATCAGATTAGGATGACTGTCCCCATTGAGCATTTTAAATTTTTGGACCACACCCAAAAACCATCAAACCCAACTTGGACAATTAGGTTCTGTCCAAGTTCCTATCACTCTTCAATCCTTCCTTGCCCCAATCCCCAATCCCAATCCATACGCCAATGACCGCAAGCGTTGCTTGCGGTTTTTGGAAACTTTGCACCACCGCCTTGATCTCTCTCCAGCTCACCGGTCTCTGGTGTGGCTGTGGCTTGTCTGTTGCCCTTGTGGGTCTCAACTGTTGCCTGGGCCCATCAGCATGTCCGCGGGCATCTCACTAGCTACTCTCTTGCGCGTGCCCATCATTGGCACGTGCCAGGGTTTTGATTCAATTCCTCTTCTTTTTTTTCAGTGTTTGTTGTTTCTTTTTTTTCCGTTTTGTTTTCTCATGACATCCTGGGAAAAAAAAAATTCCGCTCTATTTGTAAATCTATCTTGTAAATAGTCTACAGACCTCTTGTCTATAAAAGGAGGGGCTCTCCCCTGCCTTTTTTTCAATCATCAAGGGAAGTGTGTGCATATGTCCGCCTGTTATCATTGAAATCTGATCCTCATCCTCATCCTGGGTATATCTATGATTGCCCCCTGATCCATTGAGCCATTTTCTTTTCCCCTCTGTGGCCTGATCCTAATCACCAACCAATAGCCTTGCCGGTTGAAGAGAATTTGGTTTGTTGGAATTCTTGAGTGTTTTATACCACTCCTTGATCCCTTTCTCTGACCATACCGGTCTTGATCCCTCCTTGATCATCTTTCTGGAGCCAATCACGATTGATTGAAGAGGTCTTATTAAGCTTAAGACCTGGAGTGTTATATCTTGCCTATTTTTTTGGAGTTGCATTCTGCCAGCCTACTCTTGAGTTCCTTGAGAAGTCTTGAGGTTATCCTTGTTTCAAAGAAGTTAAGTTACTGTTTTCTTTTAGAGCTTCTTAAACATAGTTCTTTGTCTTTTACAGCCACCCCCAGTTATCTGGTACCCTTCAAGCGCTTGATTGCGGATAGTTGGGAAGGTTCATTGAGAACCTGGAGGTTGGTTGGGTTTGAGTTGATCATCCTCAATCTTCTGCTGAAAACCAGAGTTATTAGCTTTTGGGTGTTGTTTACATGCAGAAGCTTTGTTCTTTGAACTTTAAACAAATTTTAGCATCTTTTGTCCAAGTTTTTCCCACATAATCTTGGCTCAGATAGTGCTGTTCCATTGCTACCAAACTACTATCATCTTTATCCTTTACTACTTGATTCCTCATTTACCAGGATCTGGACCTTGATATCCGTTACAATCTCCGGTAAATTTAAATATTTTTGTAACACTCAGGAGGGCAGCCTAAACAGAACCTTTCCCCTCCACAGAACTGCCACAGCCTGGCACCGTTCGGAGTCTTACACCGTTAGGGTCCATGTACCAATCAGCCTGTTTCACGCGTTTTGAGGCCAGTTTCCCCAAATCAATGACATCCACACAGGCCCGTATGGTCCGTGTGAGTGTCCAATGGGCCGGAGAGGCCCATATGTGCATCCCATTTATATTAAACTTATACGTAGCACACATGTTAGTGAATACATATTTTAACAGCTAGTGAGTCAGTCAGGGAAGTTTCAGCCCTTCCACTTGGTGCTGTCAATCAGCTGTCCTCAGATCTTCAGGTTTTAGGCACTATTTTAACAACAGGATCTGTTAATCTGTTAATGGGATAATTTAATCATTCTGCACTTATCCTCTATTTGTATTGATGAAATTGGTTTAAAGTATACAGATTTGGATTTTCATTGACTCTCCATCATCTTCTGATCACTTAGATAATTTGTAATAACTTTTACAGCCACTCTTTGTAGTTTTTTGTGGTCTTCAAAGATTGGTATCAGGGGTTTACATGGTAATCCTCAATATTGGATTTATTATTAAAAACACTTCAAAATTGGTTTTCTATTAATTTTATTTAAGTTTTGAAGTTTTTAGATTATCAGTAATGCATATGCAAATCTATTAAATATACCAGATAATCCGGACTAGGTTTTAGCTCTAATGAGAAGTACCTGTTTTCCAGATTAGTCACAACTGATCCTGAGGCAGGGATCATTCTATTCAGATGCGCGTGGGGTGGGATCAGCTGCGTGTATGGCAGAATTGGCTGCAAGCGGGACTTCAGTATGCGGGAGTTTGATGTTACTTGTATTTAAGGGTTATGTAAGGATGTGGGACTGCGTGCAGGAATTGTGACTGAACGCATTTCCGCATGTAACTCCTAAAATAAACACAACACCTCAATTCTGACAGAATTTTAGGTTTGAAAACTATAAATAAAAATTTTTATGAAGAATTATATTGGCCAAAAAGTCCCATAGTTATGCTGTGGTGTTTTTGTCTTTGCTTTCTTTTAATTATTAAAAATAATAGGAGTTGCATTTCAAGGGTGGGGTCAGTGAGTGACCGTACCTAATCTGAGTGGGAAATTCATTTCTGAAATAATATTTATGGATTTCCTACCCTTTCTTAAGTTAAATTTAATATCCTTGTTTAATTTTTTTTATTTTATATTTTGGTTAATTTGACAGTTTGCGCTGTACATAGTAGCAAGCTGACATTCCCCCGCTCCAACATATGGCTATATCTGAAAAACATTTGGGTCTAATGTCTTCTTCTGGCTCTGTAATTCCTCAGGTGTTAGGGTCCATCTGGGATATTATTTTCAGGAAACCTTTCTTTATCAGCTGACTATCCTTTGTACCTGAATAGGTAAAGTCTAACATCCTTTCCATTGATCCTTTCTTTCTTGTCTTTCAGGATCTTTCTAAACTTTCCTCTGTTCTTCTCAGGATTGGTTTCAACAGGTATTTATGGTGAAGTAGGTTGTTCCCTCTTCCTATGATGGTAATGTTTGATGAGACTTACTGGGAAGACTTGGTTTGTCCTGGAAAGTTCATTGCTAAGGATCACTTCTACAGCATTATTACCATGAAGCTTCTGAATAGCAAAAGGACCAACAAAAGAAGTTCTAATTTTTCTGTTAACAGCTAAGTTAGTAAAGTTGGGGGTAGAAACTAGGACTTGATCACCAATTTTGAAATCAGGTTCTCTATGGGTTTTGTCCCATCTTTGTTGTTTATATTCAAAAGCCTCCTGAAAACACTTAAAAGCATGTTTGTTAGCCACATCTATGATGTTCTTGAAATCAAGTGATGTTGGATGAATATTTGTGATATTTTGATTGAGGTTATCTTTGGGTAATTTAGGGATCCAACCTCTTTCTAAGATGTGGGGTGCCTCTTTAGTGGTGGGATTTTTTCTACTATTGTAAGCCCCTTCCAGTGCTTGTAGAAGGCTAACCCAATCATGGAAGTAACCATCAGAATTCTTGTATTCTAGAAAAAAACAGAAGAACGCTCTTAGCATATCTTATAAGGCCTGAAACACCCTTTCAGATAGCCCATCTGTCTGGGGGTGATAAGCAGTGGAAAAGGCTAATGTTGTGACTCACATTTCATGCAGTTTTGGCCAAATTTAAGAGGTGAACTTGGGGTCTCTACCACCAATAATGATTTTAGGAACTCCAAAATCACCTATAAGTCTATTCCAAAATAGCAATGCCACTTCCATAGCAGTATCCTCCTTGTGGTTAGGTAGAAACTTTGCTTTCTTGGAAAACCTATCTACTATGACTAGGAATGTGTTGTAGGAATAGGCTCCTCCTGGGGGTAATCTGGTCACAAAATCCATATTAATTATTTCCCATCTTTTCTTTGGTTCAGTTATCTTCTCAAGGAGACTAAACCTCTTGCCAGGGGTTCTATTTGACTTCTGGCAAGTCTCACAACTAGAGAGATACTGGATTGTGGAGTCTCTTGAATTGATTCACCAAGCAGTTTGTTTAACCTTATCTAGGTTTCTATTGGTAAATAAATTACCAGATGAACAGTTGTCATACCATTCAACTAGGATGTGTTGGATATGTTCCTTTTTAGTTAGGACTATGACACTTGAATTTTGATGTCTGTGATATAATAGAATATCCTATATGGTGAACCTTCCTGCTTTGTAAGGATTCAGAAGAGGTTCAGTTAAACTATTCATTAATTCAGATGGTGGTGAAGAGCTTTACATAATGGTAATTAGAGTCTTCATGTAAGAGCTATAAGCCTCTTTAATGGAGTTAAAAAAGGACTAATACAGCTCACTAATATGGATTCCAAGGATAGGTACTTCAATATCAAGCATGTTTATTTGTATTATAGTAAATATATCATTGTTGTCTAGGTCATAAGCAGGTTTACTTGGATCATTAGTTAGAGCATTAAGCTATCAGAATTCTTGTGTTTGGCTCCAGCCTGGTGAACAATAGTCAGTTGGCCTCTATACTGTTGTATGGCTATCTGCCACCTTAACATGTTCCTGCTGGGAGGTTTCATATTCATCAGAGTTCTGATGGCATTTCAGTCAGTAATGACCATAAAATTTGTTCCTTCTAAGTAATATTGGAGTTTCTCCAAAGCCCAAACTAGAGCAAGACATTCCATTTGGCTTGCGCCGTACCTTTTATCAGTATCTTTGACTTGTCTAGATATAAATATTATAGCTTATTCCACTGTTTTGTCATTTCCTATTATCTCTTGGTGTAAAGCAGCTCCTAGTCCTTCCATACTATCATCTATATAGAGTTTGAAAGTTTTAGTATAATCAGGTTTTATTAATACTGGAGCGGTGGTCATAGCTAATTTAATTTCCTCATAAGTCTGAAGCCTTTCATGATTCATTTCAAACAAAGTTTTGTTGCAAATTTCATACAGACAGTTAGTGAGAAGGGCAAATTTTGGAAGTTACTTCCTATAGTAGCTGCAAAATTTAACAAAAGATAAAAGTTATGTTTTATTCTGGGGCATGGGCCTATTCAACACAGCTGCTATCATTCTTTGGTCAGCCTTCAAGGTAAAAACAGAAACAATTTGTCCTAAGGCTTTGAGTTCTGCACAACCAAAGTTGCGCTTCTTCATTTATAATTTAATCCCACAGTTTATATGGTTTTGAGGACTAGTCTTACTTTATCCATGTGCCTTTCCCAGTCATCAGAGTAAATGATAAAATCATCAATTTAAACCATCATAATGAATGATCCTAAGACCATGTCCATCATTATTTGGAAATTAGAAGGAGCATTATTGATACCAAAAGGCATCATCAGATTCTCATAAATTCCTAAATGACAGATAATCCTCATGAATTTCTGCCCATCAGGGCTGATAGGTGTTTGGTTGGAACTTTTCAGAATGTCCATTGTAGTGATGAACTTAGCCTTATTAAGGTTTTGTAAAGCATGGTAAATCCTTGGGCTAGGATATTAGTCAGCTTGGGTGTAGTTATCAAGAATTCTGAAGTCTCCAACCATTCTTTAATTATCATTATTCCAAGCTATAATCACAGGAGTATTAATATCCACTTGTTCATTGTGCCCTACTTTCATTAAGAATTTCAATTCAATTAACTCTGGGATATTCATTTCAAGAGCAGCTATAGATTTTGGACTGGAAGGGCAAGCAGGTCTCCTGAGATTAGGTGGGTAAGGAGGTTGAATGGTCAAAGTTAAATCATATCATGTCCTTTGGTATTACCAATGGGGTGGTCTTTGATACAGAAGGCATTCTGATTTTCAAAGAAAACATGCAGGATGTCTTGTCTTTGTTCTTGATTGAGTAGTGAATTCAAATCTGCTTGAGAGAAGTATTCTTGGTTAAAATTCTTCAATTTTTTATCTTAGGTTGAATCAAAGATTAGAGAATTGATATGGCATATTTGGATCTTTTTTTTCCAGTCTCCTCCCATTTTCAAGTATCTCCCCTTAATTTGGAACACATTCATACCATAAAAAAAGAGAGAATCATTTGCTAGGATGAAATAATCACATACTCCATTTTGAAGCACAACAAATTCAATGTTCAGTTTGAGTGATCCTTTAGAGTGAGGAAGTATGATATCAAAATACCATACCCCAATAGCATTGAGGGAAGAGTTACAACTGCTAAACTTAACCTGAGGTACTTGTAACAAAGTCTTTCTACAATTTGGATCTTTTTTTCCCAGATAAGTAGAACTCACACAAGAGCAAAAAGCTCCACTGTGTAAGAGTAACTCCACAGGGGAATTTCTGATTAAACCAGTAGCATAGCATGTTTTTCCAGAGGTGTAAATTTTACTAGCAGAAGGTTTAAGGGTCAGGGTTTTAGCTTCAGAGATGTGGTATATCTTCATATTGGGATTCCATTTTTGTGGTCAGTTGGAACATTCATTGACGGATTAAATGTCCAAGGAAGATTATATAAGTCCTTCAATGAAATTAATAGGGTTAGAGATCATTAATTCACACTCAGAGAGAGATCCATCAGTGTCATCAAATTGAGGATCAGGAGAATTATCATATTCTTCTCCTTCAATAGGATTAATCCTTCTCCTAGTTTGAGCAAAATCAGGTCTTACATTCCCTGTCTGCTTGCAGTTCAAGCATACCTTTTTCTTGGTTTCTGAAGTCTTCTTGAATTCCAAGCTAGAGAGAAATCTTTAATCCTAATAGCATATTCCTCCTTACTCCTAGTATTCTGTTCTTTTACTTTATTAAACTTTTTGTCAAGACCATTCATATCAATGGTTCCTTCTAATACTCCTATCAAGGGAGAAATGTCAGAGTTCATGGGCATTCTGCATCTCACACTGTGGTTGAGTTTCCCAGTGTAAAACTCAAAAAGGTGCTAGGCCGTGGCAGTTCTGTGGAGGGGAAAGGTGCTGTTTAGGCTGCCCTCCTGAGTGTTACAAAAATATTTAGATGTAACCAAGATCAAGGTCCAGACCCTGGCAAATGAGGAATCAAGGAGTAGAGGATAAAGATGATAATAGTTTGGTAGCAATGTAACAGGACTATCTGAGACAAGATTATGCAGGGAAAAACTTGAACAAAAGAAGTTGAAGGCTGCTTAGAGTTCAAAGAACAAAAGATGTTGTATGTAAACAACGCCCAAAAGCTAATAACTCTGGTTTTCAGCAGAAGATTGGGGATGATCAACTCAAACCCAACCAACCTCCAGGTTCTCAATGAACCTGCCCAACTCTCCGCAATCAAGCGCTTGAAGGGTACCAGATAGCTGAGGGTTGCTGTACAAGACAAAGCACAATGTTTAAGAAGCTCTAAAAACAAACAGTAACTGATTTGAAGCAAGGATAAACTCATCACTTCTCAAGGGACTCAAGAGTAGGCTGGCAGAATGCAACTCCAAAGAAAATAAAGGGAGGTATAAAACTCCAGGTCTTAAGCTTAATAAGACATCTTCAATCAATCGTGATTGGCTCCAGAAAGATGATCATGGATCAGGACCAGTATGGTCAGGGAAAGGGATCAAGGAGTGGTATAACACACTTCAAAATTCCAAAAGACAGAATTTTCTTCAACCAGCAAGGCTATTGGTTGGTGATAAGGATCAGGCCACAGAGGGGCAAAGACTCAGGGTCAAAAAAATGGATCAGGGGTCAATCAGAGATATACCCAGGATAAGGATCAGGATCTTAATTTCAAAATAATGGGGGGGACATAAGCACACACTCCCCTTGGATTATTTTTTTATTTTAGAAAAAGCAGGGGAGAGCCCCTCCTTTTATAGGCCAGAGGCCTGTAGACTATTTAGAAGAGAGATTTAAAATTAGAGCAGAAATTTTTTTTTTTTTGAGGATGATTGTCATGAGAAAACAAAAGAAAAAACAAACAAAAAAACACTCAGAAAAAAAACAGAAGAGTTGAATCAAGACCCTGGCCCGTGCCAATGATGGGCACGGGAAAGAGAGTAGCTAGTGGGACTCCCGCGGGCATCCTGATGGGCCCGGGCAACTGCTGAGACCAAGGATGACCGCCAGCAGGTGTCTGATGGGCACTCGCAACAGAAGAGACCCGTGTGGGAAACAGAAAAGACGCACAGGAGATCAGTCACCATGAAAAAAATGGCAGCACCTGCCGGCAGGTGTAGCACCTGGGTTTGTGATTGAAACCTGTTTTGACTTTGTTGAGGTTTTGGAGTCGAACATCAAATTGATTTCTGGATGAACTCAGAAGATTCATGCAGAATATTCATGCAATGCATAGATTGAATTGAAATCCATTACATAAAAGGAAGGATTGAGAATTCTTAATTTAAATTTAAGACCATACTTTGATTGAACAACTTTTCAGCGGTTATGATTGGAATTGTACATCATGGGCCACGATTTCCTATAGTAAAAAGTTCCAAAATGAGAAGAATCAAATTTTTAGATAATGATCATTTCAAATAAGTGCTGCAAACAGAGATTTCCAATTTTCTGTTAGGATTGAAGCTTCAGTTTTCTGAGATTAAATCTCATTCCTATTTTTGAATTCTGTACCTTATAAATGTGTTTTAGATAGAAATGTGACACAATACCAATTCCTCTGATCTCACCTTCTACCAATATCTAGTACAATAAAAAATGAGTGCATGTATCTTTTTATATTTCCTCCTGTTTTGTAAGGAAATACCAGTCAGAAAAATTAATAATGACAGTTCTCCAGAAATTAGTATTTTTGATATCAACTTACCAAGAGTCAATTGCCACAACAAAATAAACATCCTTGGAAGTTTGTGCTTTTTTTGCTTCATAAGCCATGCTTGCCACAAAACCTAATATGCTATCTTGATGTATCACAGATATTGATCCATCTTCTTGATAAACCATTTGAGCATTGAGATACTTGAGGCCAAGGTAGGTATTTCTTGAAGTATCAATTTGTTCCAAAGGGGAAAAGTTTTCAACAATGAGGAAATATTGTGCACAGTTTTTTTCATGAAAGATGGACAATACCTTCCCCATCTCACAAGGGCGTTGATTTGATGGGGATGAAAAGGAAATCTGAGAATTACTTTTGTTGTAGCAATGGGGTGTTATGTGATGACCATGGAAGAGCATTGATTTGCAAGGCAACCACTCCAGTTGGTCCCATGGCAAGACATTGTATGTTGAGTTATTTTCAATGAATTTTTTTAATTTTTCTTCTTCCAAAACATTCATCACCTTTTTAGCCCTTGGAACATCACCTGTCTTGGAAGAGTAGAAAAGACTTTCCAGATCTGGGAGTTGGTCAGAATTGATCCCCAAAACATTCCAGTTGGATCCAATTTGTTCAACCAAGCCTTGAAGTTTGGCCCTTTCAAGGAATCCATTCAAGAGGGACTTATCAAGGAAACCTTAAAATTAAAAAAACAATCAGTTCAAAGTGTGCCATCAAGAATCTACTTTTGAGAAATCTGTGTTACCTACGTGTATTTTTGTTTTTTTTAACCAAGGTCAAGATGTGATTTAGCCTTCCTCCTGACCAACATGAAAATATTGAGGGAGGACCATAGAGCTTGATCATCTTAGTCATATGCTGAGAGAAATGAATTGTTGGATTGGGTTTAATTTCAGTTCCCCAATGTAGCAATAATTCCTCCCGGTAAGCCAAAATTAATTCATCCAATTGGGCCAACTGGGCATCTGTAAGTTGATGTGACATGACCAAGTTGATAATACCAACTAGTTTGGAGGTAGTTGAGATAAGATTTTCCTCCCGTGAGCCATTGGTTGTGATCCACTTCCACCTTGGGATCAAAACAAGAACTTCATGAATGGTGTACAAAACCAACCATTCAGCAGCCTTAGGAGTACCAGCTGCAGGTAAACCTATGTTTTGGGGCAACCTAGTAATCCAAGAAGGAAATTTAATTGAAGTGGTACCATCTTGAAGACTTTTGAGTTCATCAGGAGTAATGCACAATTGATTTGATGTAATACTTGTTTCTTGTATTAATGAACCTGCAAGATGTGGATTGCTTTGATCTTCAGTAGAGAGGTAGGAGCTTTCTTGCATGGAACTTTGAATGCTCTTCCCATATTTATTTTGACTTCCTGATTTACATTCAATAGATCTAAATTTATTTCTTTCTGGTGAGATATATTTTTTCTTTCCTTTCTCCTTGAATTTGGCCAGGGATTCATGTGAGCTGTTTGTTGATGTATTCCCAAGAAGCCTTGGAGACCGGCAAACAGTTAATTGAAGGAGTTGAGATTCAGAATATTCCCAACTTCTTGAGGAGCTGGGAGGATAAAGCCCTGGGATTTTCTGGACTACAAAAATTGGTACTGAAGTTCTTTGTTGCATACTTGATGGGCCTTCTTGCTGCTTATTTGCCCAATTCTGAACCTTTTCAATTGGATTGGGAGGAGAATCTTCCAGGTGTGCTTGAAAACTATCTAAAAATGTTTGAATTATTTTTTGTGTTACTCTTTGGGAATTTTCTGGTGACAAAGTGCGCTTTTGTTTGGATCCAGATTTGAGGCTGCTAACATGAGTGATTGTTACACTTCTTGGGTGAGCAGTTTTCCTTCTTTCCAATTTTTGAATAATTTTTCCAGCCTGGATTATTCCAAGGTAGGTAATGCTGTAATCCCGTAGCATTCCCAAGATAAATGTATGCATTGAGTCAATTGTTGTCATATTTGTTGGTTCCCAGTAAGGCAGAGTTTGGAAAATTGTGTAGCGGGCACCATTTAGCTTGAGAATTTTGGTTTTTTCATTCAATGATTGAGAATTATTCCAATTCTCTGCCCATTTGATGTGATCTTGATTATCTTTCACTGGCCAGGTCTCCTTTTTGGTATTCCGGATGTCATTCAGCTTGAGGTTGCAGTGGGAGCAGAAGATTGTTGCTGAATGCAAAGCAAATCCACCCATTTTACGCAAGGCAGGTGTATCACCAATCAGAGGCAATATCACAGCATGTATTACTCTTCCATTAGGGTATTGATTGGTTTTTGTGTAGTATACTCCTTTCCAAAGATCCAGTAGTTCACAAAAAAGAGGCTGGAGTAGATTGTTCAGTTGGAATGAAGTACATTCCTTGGGTTTTGGTGTGAATCCATACACAAAAAGATTGTGTGGCTTGTAGCGGACACTGGGTGGAAGGTTGAAACATATTAAGAATATTACACCAAGAGAGATGCTTTTTCCACTTGTCTTTATTCCATGGGGATTCATCCAATAAATGTATATTCCAAAGACCAGGTTACCTGCTTCAGCTGTATAAATATTATTGTTTTGATCCTTGAATTCTTTCCACATAGTTCCATCCCAAATATCAGAAAGTTTAGTGGGATTACTGCCTTGATGCTTTTGCGGTTCCTGTAGTAATTCTTCAAACCAGGGGAGCATTAATTGCCTAGAAATCCACTTCTTGAGCAATTGGTGTCCAAACTGCTTCAGAGGATAAAATTTCTATTTGTTCTTGTCTTGATGCCAGAGTTTGGATCCACATGCAACAGGCTCTCCAGCTATTGAGTTAACAATATTGTGGCATTTTGGATGATGCCTGGTTTCTTGATTTTCTTCACTAGAATGGTTTTCTGAAGGTGCAGGTGCTTCATCCAAGGGATAGATTTTGTAACAATTTTCACAACAGACATTTTCAACTAGATCATTTGTAATTGAAAATCTTTTTTTCAATGTTGCAAGACTTTTAGGTATTTCACCTGAATAGTTGGGCTGGCCAGTGATAATTGAGTTAAGGGGAATTTTCTCATGCTCCATCTTGATGTATTGCTGACATACATGATCACCAATGTTTTCCTCAATACTTTGGTGAAGGATTTGTAGTGATGAGATGAGGGCACTGGGAGTGTGATAGAGAAATTGAGGAGGTGTCATTCCAGATGTATTGTAAGTTTCCATATTTTCTGGTGGAGACTGTTGTATTTCATGACAGGGAGAATCTCTTCCAAGGTTTGACTGAGCATGGCCATCTTCAATTGATGGCTTTGTTGTAAAAATTCATAGGAAAAATGAGAAAATGTACACTAATTCAAGTACAAATGAAGGAATATATTTTGAAGAAGATTTTCACTCACAGTCCTGATGTTTGCTTGTAGTGGTTCCCTTGTTGGAATTATTGTGGTAGTGAATTGGGTAATGTTTTCTGTCTTTTGTGTTTAAGTTGGGAATCCATGAGAACTTATCAGTTATTCTTCTCATATTGATAAATGCATGAGAAAATCAGTCACATACATTGTTACAATCATTTGATTGCAATATATGAGTTTGATGTGCTCTTCTAGACCTCCCAACACCATGGTATAGATTCCTTCCATGTTCAAATTTCCTTTGAGAACATCTGGGACATTGGCATATCCAAAGGTTTCCAACTCTGGTAGTGTGCGCCATTGCTCTAATAATTGTGTATTTTGGGATAAGTCAGGTCTTAGAGGATGTCTGAAATTTATTAATTCAAAGGGAAATGAATATGAATCTTGATAAAATTTTTAAATCAATCCTATACCTCCTGGTTAGTTTAAGTATTCAAAAATGACAAATTTTCTACTGCACCCATTTTGAATATTCATATTCTGAGCAGGGGGAAGGACTTTAAGGGAAGATTTTCTATTTTGGAGAAGATTTTGAATCAATGTACCATATTAACTGCTCATGGTTTGCCCATGTAAAATAAATGGGCTGTCCTCAAGTGTTTGACTCTTCATTCAAAGTAAAATCTCTTTATGGAACATCCTGCATCTCATCTTAAAATTGATTATATTCATACAAACCCATGATTTGAATTCAAATTGGGGTATTGAAGGATCATAATTTTGCAATTTTTGATGAGGGAATTTCTAAAGCCTAGAGTTAGTGTGGTTTTCCAAATTATAGAATTCACATGAAAAAATATGTATTTTGGATAAATTTCCATCTTAAAAAGATATTTGAGCATGTTGAACCAATGATTTATTTCAACATGACAGCAGTTAATTGAGAAAATGCTTTTTGGGTGTTATGATTCCAAAAAATGTTTATGTAGCTGTCCCAAAGAAGGTGTATCAAATGCCAAGTATTCAGAGTTTTTCAATGGGATTTGTCATGCTGTACACACTTGGATTTTGGTTTTTCCCACTCTTAATTTAATTTCTGTCTGCATTTGAAAAGTTGCTACAAATTTATTTATTTGGAAATTTCAAGTGGTTAAATGTGGCATTCATTTTTATTACTCAAGAAACTTAGGCAGAACCCACATCATTTATTCTCCTAGATCCAGTTAATCTAGCAATACATATAATTACTAGTTTCAAGTTAAAAATACAAGGATTGAATGGGAAGAGACACATTCACTACTGAATAAAACTATAAAATAGGCTTATTTCTAATCCAAACATTTTCCTCAATTTTGTTTAGAGCAGACATACAGACAATACACTTTTCTAAATACTTTCAAGATTTTTGGGTGGTTTCCATTAATCTTGAGGGCTTGGAAACTTGAGTTCTAAGAAAAGAAACTGCCTCTGTGAGATCAAATTCTGGAAGTAAACTCAAGGCTCTTTTTTCAACTGGAGTTATATCCTGCAGGGCTTCTTCACTAATCCAATTTTGAGGTATTGAGGTAGGAAAGGAAGGTGGGTCCTCACCTCCTGTTGAATTGTTGGGTTTGGCAAGACAACTTATTTTTGATCTTCTTTCCCTCTTGATGCGTGGGTTTTTCCCTAGTTGGATGTATGCTTCATCAAGGTAGTAAGAAATTTGGGATATATTTTGAGCCCTCCAAACATGGGCATAGTTGAATAATTCTTCATCTTCACCCTCAACATCAGAGATGAAACCACTATCCAAAAACAGAGCAGAAGTCTCGGGGAAAGAGTTCATCATTTCCAACTCTACAGCAGTTGTCTTCCTGATTTCCTTCTTGGTATTCTGTATTTGAAAAGATCATGAGCAGTTAGTCATTTTACAAAGAGAAAAAAGTCCTAATAATTGATTTGGCCCACTTTCTTCTTTTTTAAGCTTTGAGATGCAGAAAACTGTGATTTCCTGCTCCTGGAGCCACCTTCTGCCTTGTTTTCCTTCTTCCAAAGAGCCTTCTTTGATAGAAGCCAACGATTGATTATGGCAACCCTGTTGGCTGGGGTGTTGTCATTTTCTTTTATTGAATAAGAAGCAGTGCCCCCACGTTCATGGCACATTTCCCATGCTCTGATGATTATTGCAGTCAGGGAGGAGTTCCAGCTAGATGATGGATTCTGTTCCCAGTGGTAGGTACATCTAGAAATGCCAGAATTAAGGATTAGGGCAGGGGCATGGGCTATCCATGTCTCATCAGGAGAGTGAATTTGGCTCATGGAAGTGGTTTCTAAGGGTTGAGGGGTTGAAGAAATATTTTGTTGTAATTGGCGCAACGCATCCTTCTTGACAAGTTTGAGCTCCTTTTCGCGTAGTTCTGGATTGGAGTTGTATTGATTTGGTTGACCAGTGTTTGATGATATACCATCATTAATGGATGCCTTCTTCCTTGCCATATGATTTTTCAGAGATGCCAGTTCGCCACCAGTTGGAGGATTTGGAAGCTTGTTGTTGTTGGAATCCATTCCAATAATTGCTTTTTTCCAATCAAGTAAGGATTTGGAAATACCACTTGAAGATGGGGGGATCCCAAGATTACGTGCATGTCAAGATATTGAATATTTTTCTTGAGCCAAAAGTTTTTTATTCTTCTGGTGTTGATGGGATTGGGAAATTTGTTGTGCAATCATAAAGTAGGATGGAGCGGCAGAGTTGTCAAATTCATCCTCTTCCTCAACAGCTGCCATGTTGAATTCTTCATCTGGAAGAGGGACATTTGATTCCTCAGCATATGATGGTTCTGGGTTGACTGAGATTTCTTTATTTTTTCATATGAAATGTAAACCAGGATTCAGTCTTGGGTTTGTATCATTGTGAGGTAGATCATAGACTGCAGGGATAGTTCTTACCAGGTTCCATGTCTAATTTTCCAATTTGGTACCAAGATTAAAATTTTTCTGATTTGGTGGTTTTGTATTGATTTTCAACAAACTGATAAATAGGAAGTCAGAATTTCTTTCTTTGACTGTCTGAAAATTTTCAGAAATTGAGGTATTATATATTGTGATTCCCCTTTGTTCCAAAATTTTTATTCCCAGTGGGCAAAGGGTATGGACATAAGTATGTGGGTAGATGGAAGGAAGGCTTTAACCAGGGCACAGCTCAATGATTAATCACAATTCATCATGAAATAGGAAAAGAGACCCTGTGGCTTCCATCTGGCTCAAAAGGTTTTGTTGTTGTTTCTTGCATTCATGCATGATGAACACAAAAATACTGGTATAATGCAGTAAAATTTGATTTATTTAATTTTTTGGATTGCTGAGGATATATATGAAGGTAACACTATTGATTTTCATGTTCTGAACTTCCAAAATTTAAGTCCATAAAAAACATCCTTGAGAATTATGTGGCTCAGAAAAGATTTTCATTCCCTTATCCATGGAATCGACCAAAAATATTTCAATGAGAATCAATGAACAAGAAAAAAACTCAATTTGAGAATAGCTGCAGTTAGAATATATTGAGATGCATTTTTTTGTATAAAAGACTCAAAATTACTCCCTTCCAGTTTCATTTATTTGGATGGATTAAAAACTGAATGTTATCTCAAGTAAAGATGGATGGGACAGGAACAACTTGAAAACGTTCATATATTCTTTCCTTTGTTTTTTAGGATGATTTGAATTGTATTTTACTCAGAAAGATGACTCTGGAAACCACACTTAGCCAATTTTAGAACTGGAATTCACATTGTTCTGGATTCCTTTTTTGGAAGGTAGATTTTGGGGATCTGAATGATGAGTTAATGTAATGATCAAGCTTCCATGCCAGATTCTGAATGGTTCAAATTCTTGTGCATAAGAAATTTCAATTTTCCCCTCATTTTCAGAACTGATCAAAACTACATATGCTCAGATCATGTGACACCATTGAAAACAGCCATGGAAGGAAATGCATTTATTTCAATTTCAAATTAGTGAAAATGAATGAGTTGAATTCTGGAGATTTATAGGAAAGAAGCAATGGGACTTCTTGCTTACTGATTGGTTGTACCCTATTACTAGAAATAAAATAAATACCTTGGATTTTTCAATCATTTTCCCAAACAGTTATATTGGCACTTTAACCACAGGATTACTTATCTCATAGTTTACAAAATTGCAGATTTGTGAAATTTGTATGCATCAGAGTAAAATGTGGTTAAGCTGTATAAACTTTGATATATTGTGAAAAGTCTTGAACAACCAAAGGTGAAGGAGAATGATAAAGCTACCCAGATTCTGGGCTTCAAATTACAAGAAAATCATTGCAGAAAGTCATAAAAGATTTGTATTTCTTGTATTTCTCAAGATAAGATTAACACACAATGTTTATTTTATATAAATACTTTCCAGTCTCAATGATTGAATCTGTCATAGAAATCAAGAAAGATCCAATTCCCTTGCTATCACTAGACCAAAATTCCTACATTATCTCTTTGTAAATTAGGAATTTGGATTTTTAGGAATCAGCAAGTTATAATTTTCAGTCAATTGCTGTATAAGATATGTGATAAGAGCCTTTGATGGTTATAAAAATAATATTTTACTTTCTGGCCAAATCATGTCAAGAACTTGATATATTCCCAGGACTCACGTACCTCCATACAGTGACTTTTGAATCAATCAGTCAAAGCCTTTTGGTGCGTAAGGATCACTCAGTCCTTGATGCATTATGAAATTTTCTGTATGCATGATTTTCAACTAGAAAATTTTGTCTTTGATGTGTATAATTCAAGAATCCCCTGCATCATTCAACTTAGCATGAATTAATTTCTTTTCTATTTTTCCAAATAAAAGGGCCTTTCTAAAACATTATATCTTTTATTGATTTCCTTCAAATTAGTCAATGATCACAAGATGAAATATTTATTGCCAGTCAATTGTTGAATTGCAGATGATTATACATGATTTTAACATTGTGTGTTGAGAATATGCACACATATATCCAAATGAAAATAACAGTGATTAGAATCAGTTGCATCAAACATTTTCTTGGATCTTGAATTGGCCGTTGCTTTTTCCTGGTAGGATGGTGCACTTGCCTTAAGTGCACCATCCCCCCAGAAATTGCATGAAGGGATTTTTTATTAATTTCTTTAATTTTCTTATTTATTTCCTAGTCCTGGTGAAAATATTTCTAAAGAAAACACATGGAGGTTGGTGCATGCAACATAGTGCTTAGTGCCCCCCACCCCTCAATCAATATTACAAAATTTGGGGTAGGATGGTGCACTTATGCTAACTGCACTATTGTCCCACAAGAGTTACATTTATTCCTTAATTCAAAGAAATATATTCATTCAAAATTATGCTTCATCAAAAAGGAAAGTGTTTGAACTTCCTAGAAATTTGGTATTAAGCACAATCAAATGAAATTTGAGTACACATACATGATTTGGTTGGATGTTTTCTGATACTTACTCAAAGAATAAACAATATTTTCTGATTGATAAAAATGATTCAAAATTCTAATACCACATTTTGGTTATTCTTACAAATTTTGAAATTATTCATAATGTTAATGATTTTTGGCAGAGCCATATCCTCTGCATTTTTTCCTCCAAAAACAATTACCAGTATCGAAACAGAGGGTTTTTTCCCCCAAAACACTCTTGTTTGCTACCTCTTGTTTGAAGAAAAAAAAAAAGTTGCCTTGTCCACCCAAAGATCACAAAAAACCATTGGATATATTCACATTGTCATTATCAATTTAATTAGGCACACATTTGTTTCAATAATTCCCACACCATTGAGATGTCAATCCTGGTCTCATAAATGATCTATGTGAGATCAGTTTAATGTCCATTGTTTCAATATTATCTTCACTTTTCCCCCTCATCCTGTTGTGGGATGAATTATCTTTCAATTCTCCTGGCTCAATTTGTGCTTTCTTCAAGAAATTGGGCTTTTGATGTTCCAGTTACTTCATTCAGGGCTCAACTGTCATCAATTCCAAAAATACTTGCATTATAATTTACTCTGAGTTATCAATGCAAGTAGATGTACATGAATGTGCATTTTTAACAATCATGGATAATAATTTGGACAATAAGTCTCATAGTGCTTGCATATACAATGAATTTACATCTTTTTCTCAATTAATTGCTACAAATGATGAACTTATTACAGGAAGTTGGAAGGACTAAACCACTCTAAATAAATTACCAAATAACCATATGGCTTGACCAAAAAAAAAATAGCTTGTTTATGAAGTTGTTTAAAGATTCTGGGTCCTTGAGCTTTCTTTTGTTTGTCCTGAAAGCCATCAAGAGGGAATTTATACTAGTAGGAAACTTGAAAATAAAGTTGCCTACAAGGGGGGTGATTGAAATTGTTTAAAAAGATGATTCCTTTGTGTGGTTGTTTGTGGAAAATATGATTATTTTAACATGCACATTTTGAATTAAATGAACTTGAAATGATAGAATTAATTTTATACTAAAAAACCAATTAGATTAATCCTTTTTTGAGGCATGAACTTGATTTGAAACACATCAGTGATGTCCCAATCAACAGCATCAAACATTGCACTAAAGGTGAGCCCTCTGCAAAGAATATTAATTTACCTCTGATCAATTAGAAATGGAGGGACAAAGTCAGATTAGATTTTTCCAATTTAACTTGAGGTGTTCCCTCTGGGCTAAGAGGAACATTGCTGGGGGGGGTTCTGAAAAGCTTGGGTATCCATAATAAACACAAGGCCTTGATCATGTTTGGATTGGCTTTTTTTTGGAAAAAAATCCTTGACTGAAGAGGATAAGGAGAATTTTTAGAGGGATGGTAGGGCTTTGGTATGGTCCACATCTTTCAGCTTCTTCCAGATAGATATCATTATAATCCAATTTCCAGGGAGATGAGCAATTTGAAGATTTTTGAGGAAGGCTGGTTCACAGAGTGGATGATATCAATATCCTGGGTTTTGGTTGCCATTTGATGGAGTGGCGTTGTTCAAAAATTGAACCCATGAACAGGTATACATGATTATGATTATTTCTAAATTGGTTTGATACCTGAAAAAATTTGACAATGTCCACAAACAGAGATTTGCTCTTGGGAAAATTGTGCTGGAGTGTTGGGGAGGTGGATGACTTAGCCTAAGTTGTCCACCTCCCCAACCCCCCTGCATGATTTCCTCATGGGGAGTTTTTTGGACATTCCCATGGTCTGGGTAGGTGGACGACTTATTGTAAGTCGTCCACCTCCCTATAGACGGTGTATTGTGATGATTTAAACCAGGCTGAAAAGTTTGGTGATACACTGGCTGATTCCCTCAAATTGAGTATTCCATTCCAACTCAATGTACATCTGTCAGAATCTTGTGATCCTTGACTGGCATTGATGAAAATCATTCAAGCTGAATTAATTAGTGCAACCTCACACCTTTAGGATATTGGGAAAAATTGTCAAAAAATTTGATGAGAAGAATACTTTTCATTTGGAAGAGTGTGACCTAGTTTAGGTTCAATCCTATTATAGTTATTACAAGTGAATATGCACCCTTCTTAAATATAAGTAAATGCATTGTTTCTGTAATGGTTCAACATTTCTTCTGAATGCTGAACCTAATGACTATTTGAATTGAAAAATTCTCCTTCCTTAAAAATTTTGATTTCAAGCTGGAAGTTATTAGCAGTTTCCAAATAAGTCAATTTGAAATTTTGTGAAGTCTGATGGAAGATCATAACATCCATGTTTTGGTTGATTTTAGGTGGAATTTAATTTTTCATTGAAACCATTAATAATTATATGTGATGATTGTTATTTCTCACTTTGTTCAATACCTTGAAAACTTTGACAATATCTACAAAAAGGGATTTTCTCTTACAAAAATCAATCTGAAGGGTTGGGGAGGTGAACAACTTAGGCTAAGTCACCCACCTCCCTAAACCCTCCCCCGGCCTGATGTCCTTTGGGGGAGGTTTCTTTACCCATTCCTAAAGTATGGGGAGGTGGACAACTTAGCCTAAGTCGTCCACCTCCCTATACATGGTGTATTTTGATATTATGCATAAGGCTGGAAAATTCATATTAAATGGGATGAATATTAACATGTAAGCAAGTCTGTAGATTCCAAATGCGATCACCAAATATTCTGTGACACAAGATATGCCCATTCTGTCATTGCCAAATGTTGCAATGAACATTGCTCATTGTTAACAAATTATGTTAACCTTGTCCCATTTCAATGGTCCCATTTCTATAATTTAACATGGAGTTTTTCAGCAAGAGTCCAAAGGTGGTTAAAGCTGGCCACAATTTGAAGGTGGTTTCAGGTCAGCCACACCCAACACCAAATCACGGTCCCCAGGGACATGGTGCACTTAGGCTAAATGCACCATGCCCCCACAGATCTATGGGATTAATTCACCATCATGAAATAGCGGAAAACAAGACAATATCTCACCAAATGTAAACTATAACAGCAATTCTGGACAGATAAAGTTTGATCCCCAATATTAAAGCATTTTATTCTCAAGAAATATGATATCATTGTCTTATGAATCCCCACCACGCTTAAATCTAGTGACATCCTGGCCAATTTGGATTCACAATCCAGGAAATGTCTCTTTCTTTTTTGGATATCCTTGTGATCCAATATTTTCCCACAGATCAACAACATTCATAATTTTGATGTTCCTCTTTGTCTCAATTTTGAGGATCAACATATTTCAGGTTTCCAGGTATATTTGAAAATTCGATTCTCAAAATTTTGAAAAACAGTCCCAGGTTTTGATGGTAAGTTTGCAATTGGTGAAGGAAATATTGGGAAATTGATTTTGCCATTGCAAGTTATAATCCAATTTTATTGAAGTGCAACGAAAATCACCCTGACACATTGATTTGGCAAGGTATGCAACCAAATATAATACTTATTCATTAATGGGACCATTACTCTTTCAGCCACAGGAATAGTTATTTTGATCATTTATCTAATTCAAATTTGAAAATATCATTTGGAACCTTTGCAGAAGTGAGATTGCAATAGGATTTTACCTAGATACTATTCAATTTTCAAACCTCAAACTCATTTCCCCATTCATTTATTATGCCTTGAAACTATACCATAATTTGCATCAAATATTCTTAAGGACATACTCAAAAAGTTATTATTTAATTTTCTTAATGTGGACTGCAATTGCCAATCACAATTCACATTTTCAATTTGATTCATTAATTTCAACCAAACTGAATTTATGACTAATCATCAGACAAATAATATGTATGTTCAAATTTGATTGAACCATGGTATGTATTGATTGTTCTTGCATGGTCTAGTCATGCCAAATTAGGTATGTAATGGGTCATTGATAATGACCCAACCCCCTCCCCTCAAACAAGCCTTATTATCATTCCACCATGCTCCACAAATGGAACTGAACATTGATGGAAAACCTTGCAACTTTTGGCGGTGCAGGCCCAACGCCTTTGTTGCAACGATGCTGCCAACGCGACTCAAATCGCGTTCGCACCTTCGCTTCCGCAGCGAAAGGCGCCATTCGCTGCCGAGCTCATCACCAGAGCTTGGTCGCCGACGTGGCCATCTGCCAGGACCCTTCCAAAGGTCTGTGCGCGACCGGGGTCCTGGCTGTATTGCGCACAGCCTCCGCAATCGGCGGACCGATTCCAAGGCAAGTCCTGGGCGTCGCAAGTGCTTTGCTTCCTTTGCAAAATTGCTTGCTTGTCCCCAGGAACAACCAAAAAAGCAATGGCTCCTCAAGCGAGCAACATAGGCTGTTTTTTGGCCATGACCCCATTGGAACCCAATGCCTTCCAGGTGGTAAGTCTTTTCCTTTTTTTCATTTGTTTTGATCATTCAGCTTGTTTTAACGCTTGTAAAGCGTTTCTTTGAGGCTAACTCTGTTTCTTCATCTCTACCTATCCCACTCGCACCACATCCTTTAGAACATTTCCCCAATCCTCCCCAGTCATCACCAACAACCTTCGACTCCAGATTCAACCAACTCCAACACTACATCACATTTTAACCCTCATCCAGTCATCATCATCCCAGTAAGAACTCATCAACCTCTCATGTCCATCGTAACCATGTTTTTTTCATCTCCAACTGATGTTTGATTGATCATTTACTGACTTGAATCTGTCTCTTCCTTACCATTTATGTTTGCCTTCTTCCATTACAGCCAAATCTTGCAACAAAACGTGGAAAGATTCATCATTGTCCTTATCGCCATTGAACCTTGGCTTGTCATTCTTGTATCCATCTTGATTGTAGGCTGAATCATCCACCATCCAAACACCTGGCATCCTCCTATCCCGGTGAAGATCATTGGTTAACACATCCATGTACAATCATGAAAAATTTCTTTTTCAAAATTTTTAAGGTTAACAATGGATCAAGCTAATGTTAAAGCTTCCACTACATCTAATCCTCACACATCCATAACCCTGAAGAGAAACTACAAGTTGCAATCCTTGGAGACAGTTGGAGGCTCTAGAATGTATGAATTTCATTGAATATAAACACATTATAGCGCCTCATTTGACTAACTTTAACCATTTGATTTTCTTACCATGTTTGAAACTTGCAAACCTGGTGTTGTTTCTGAAACACCGTTCGTAGTGATGATGAGCTTGTGAATCAGAAGAAGCATCAGGATCCAAAAACAGACCCAACTGTTCCTAGAGGACCAGCATCACGTATGATCCAAACCAAGCCATCTGCATCCAGAGCTTATAAGAAGCATAATAAAGCAAAAGGTGATTATTCATTTAAGGAATCAACTTCCAAATCAATTTATTTTGTTACTTTGAAGAAAAACCTCAGTCCCTGTCAGGTAGTGGTACCAAACATGAGCCTACCAATCAATCTACATGTTTTCTCTGATTGAAAATATCAACCATATGTTGTCCTTAAGTATCATTCTCTTACTCAACAACCATACACATTCCTTGCAAGTCAGTTCTCTGAAATGATCCAAGATCTTTACATCATGGCAAACAATCAGCAAAACCTGAATAAAACCAATCGTAATACCAAAACTGGATCTATGTTTGGAATTGGATATTGTCAAGGCACTGACCGGAGATATTCTGCAGGTATTTGTTCCTCAATTCCAAATTGATGATCATGGGTTTGCTTAGTGATTTATGTTAAAAATTATGACCTAATAGGAATATATGCTAGAAGTTGGGATTTAAATAAAGAAGAAATTGATCTTGATGATCTCTTGTGGAGTAAGCTTCCAGTCCATAATGAATTGGTCTTCAATCGAATCAAAGCTCTCTCCAACATGGCTCATGTCAAGAACAGAACAGTATCAGAAGACTTCAAACTTCCAAACTGGACATCTCCAGAGTGGACTGATCAAAGAGACTCATTTCTTCATGCATCCAACGTCATTGTGACTTGTGATGACTTTTCAAATGTTGTTCATACAGATCAGGATGACCTCAATGGTTATACTTATGTATTGTTCTCTTATATTGAAAATCCAACAGGAACACCAATCCCGCCGCCCTCCACAGAAACAGGTCACGGTCTCTCATTCCCCACCCTTGGATTCATTGTGGATTATGCAAAAGTTGGTGGTATTGTAGAAATTTTATGGCAAACAACTGTTTTTCCACATCATACCACTTTTCCTCCACCAAGTCTCCAATAAACAGAACATCATACCCATTTTGGTTGCTCATTTCAAATAAAAAAAAAGCTAGCAAATGCCTCCCTGAAACTTCATGGTTTTTCTCCCAAAAAAATTGTTTCTAAATTATATGGAAAAAAACGTAGATATGGGTAAAAAATTTATTTGTATGAAATGAAAAAATCACTTGTTTCTCTTGAATTAACTTGATTTTTCCCAAAAGTCCATGGAGAGTGTGCATGCATGGTAAAATAGACGTACAAATTGGATTGAATGATAACAGATCAAATGAGTGATGGACAACTTATGCTAAGTCGTCCACCTCCAAAACATCTCTAAAAGATTTGAACTAGTCATGCTTCCCCGCATGTCAATTGTCTGGGGAGGTGGACGACTTGTGGTAAGTCGTCCACCCCCCCAGCAGAAGACCACTATCAATATTATGCACATAGATGGAAAATCTGTTGATACACAATTCTATCTTGAGAAATAACCTCTGTACCAAAGGGAGTCAATGATCTTTCAAATTCCCGGAAATCCCCCCATGGGGGTTTGGGGAGGTGGATGACTTGTGCTAAGTTGTCCACCTCCAAAAGGTTCCGACAAGATTTGAACCAGTCATGCTTTCATGCATGTCAAATTTCTGGGGAGGTGGACGACTTACAACAAGTCGTCCACCTCCCCAGCACAAGACACATATTCATATTATGCACTTAGACCAAAAATTTGCCAATACACCACTCTATCTCCAGAAATAAGCTATGTAGATTCCACATGTGATACATCTGTCCAACATATTACACACACCTGTTACATGTTATTGTTTTTTTGTATGGTATATAAGCCATTCATCCTTCACCAAGAAGTCCTGCTGCATTCTAGTCTCAACCACATTATACCCAACAATTTTGACCAATCAATATTGAATCATTCTTGACCTGACTACCTACCTTGAGTAAAAAATGGCTGATTTTCCCAGTAAGAGTTTACAAGTCCTTGGTCCTGTGTGGTGTACTAAAGATTTGCAATCATCCATGGATTCCTTAGAACGACGTACTCTCAATCAACTCAATGCCCTCCTGGGTGATGAGTATGTTGAACAAACGCATAAGAAAGTTCTCCAGGCAATGCACGATTTCTATCAGAAGAAATATGATGCAAAAGTGGAGCAGTTGAGGTCACAATCTGCCATAGCTCTTGGTCTTGTCGAATATTCAACTGATGAAGAGGAAGGGCCGATGGAACCTGTGAATACAAATGTACCCCTATTGAATCAGGAACCTTCAAATCCTGGTTTGACAGCAACTACTTTGGATAAATCGGTTACCCAGACCACTGTATCCCTTGTGGATGACCAGGCTCAGCAAACCAGTGAGTTGAATTTATAATTTGATACACCAAAGTTTACATTGGAATTCATCCCAATAACCAAAATTAATACAGTCCCAATGTACTCAGTTGAATCCAAAATACCAGCTGAAACTGGTGTAGCCAAAAACAACGTTCAAGACACTGAAATTGTTCCGGTTCATCCTGCAATTGTTGAGGCACCTGAGAATCCCTCATTGCAACCACAAGTTGATGCCAATGTTGCCCCAGTGATTGTTCCAGAAACTAGGGCATCTGCTAGGATTGCAGCCCAAGCTGCTTGGCATTCTGCCAGAAGATCTTTTCACAGGCCACCCTCAAGCTCTCAAGCTTCATCTGACTTCTCTGATTCTATTACCAATCTTAGCAGCAAAAGTGAGGTGCAACAAGAGCCCCAGGAAGTATCTGTGATTGAACCATCACCCAGGAGTCCCACCCCTGCACCAACGCTAGTTCCAAAATCGCCTGATCAGGTCAGTTTCCCCTCTTCCATGCTTTCCCTCATATCAAACCATATATTAACTTCCAAATTTACAATTTTTATCTGGATCAGAATGTCTGTACCACCATTCCTCAAAAAAGGAATGCTTCTGATGCTGGAATAAGCACTGAGGATGTGGCACAAAGAAAATCAAGGCCAAGGATTGTGCAGCAACCAGTCAATCAGCAGCCCCAGCCTAGGGATGATGGTACTAGCCAAGGCACAACTGAGGCCCAAAACACAGGGCCAACATCAATTTCTCGTTCACATCCACAAGGTCAGTTGAAAGAATATCTGATACAATGAAAATCAGGCAAACTAACTTGATTTCAATCCACAGGACTTTTCATTGGCTTAACAAAGGAAGATCTCTTGAGGTTGTCATACTGGGAAGAAATAAAGGACCTTGCAACCCCATCAACCTATTGCAAAATGATAAGCAGTACCCAGTTCCTAATATCAAACACTCTCAACCTTCTTGGTCAAAGAATCATGTCAAACCCTCCAGAGACATCTACTATCCTGAAGTCTTTGGAACTTTGTTTGACAAGGTGCAGAGATGGTAAATCATGATAATTCTGTATTCCACTATAATGCAAATCAGCTGATTCCCACTTTTTTAATTAACAGAAAAGATTTTACTAGGAAAGGATGATGATGTCTTTGTCGGAAAAACCTTCATAAATAAAAACTCTCTCTCCCGCTCTAGGAAGACAGTCCAGAACAATGTCCATCCCCTCTCTGAAATCCTGACTTATACAAGAGAGCCAATACGTGGAGCCTATGCAAAGTTGAAGCACACATTGAATGAAATAATAGGAGTTGTCTCCCATAAAATCTCAAGAAACGTGCTCCTCTCTATGGAAGGGATTGATGGAACTTTTGATGAATCTTTGCTGCAAGCACAAAGCTACTTTTCCAACCTTCAAGCAGCTGTGATTGATGATTCAACCTTTGCTCCACACAAGAAGTCAAGTTCCCAGCAGGAGGCTGAGCTCAATGCTGGGAGAGGTGGTCTGAATACGGTTTTTGAATACGTTGTCTCTCTAGTCACCGGGCTGACCAACTTAAGACTTGATTCAAGGGAAGATAATCAACAGCCTTTTATGTCTAAGGACTCAGCTGAGAAGAAGAATTGATTGGGGATCAATTCTCTAGCATGTGTTTCACACATGTTGGTTTTTGGTCCCGCGGCAATATGGATATGTCCTGGAAATTGAAGAGTGATGCCCAAGTGGAAGTCCGGCATGCTTCTTGAGTTTGGTAGTCTTGTACTTGAATCAAAGTTGAAGGCTGGCTTATCTCCTGATCCAATCTGGGGTCAATTTGGTAACACAAGGGTATATATCCTGACTGCCTTGAGTGATATGGGATTTGATAAAGATGAACAAATTAATTGGAGAGATGTAATTAGAATTTTTACTGAAAGATTTTCTTATGAAAAATTGGCTGAGGTCCTTCTGGAGGATATTTTGCTGGTTACTGACTATGATATGGGTAGCAACTTTAATACTGTCTGGGCTGTTGAAAAAACTACCTCTTCTCATTTAGTTGAAATTACCTCAGAACCCCAAGCTTCCCACAGTTAATTCCGTTGACTTTTTAGGAAATTAGACTGTTAGTTTTTCCCAATGGATAATTCTTGTTTTCAATTTTTTTTCTGATCTTGGGATAATCAAATTCTTTACTTGGAAACATGGTTCTTTTGGATGATTTAATGCTTCATGATAGTACTGCCCTTGAAACTTATTGACTAAGTTGCTGATTTTAAATTGAAAAAAGAATAAGTGTAGCCCTTTAATTTCAAACCAAACGCTACATTTTTGGAAAATAATGAGATTATTTGTTCATTAAATAATTCTTTCCATCATATGCTGCAAAGCATAACAATTGTGAAAAAGTCTTTAAAATTTTTCTTTAAATCAAGAATAGCTGAGTTTTTGTTTACAAATTATGTGAGCTCTCTGATACCAGGAACCTTGCAGTCCTTTAGCTACAGAGAGTGATAAAAGAACTTGGAGCAATAATATTCCAAAGAATAAACACTTTGAAGCTCCAATAATGGTATGGTAAGAGCAATTGCAAGGTTTATTTGGTTTGGTTATAAATATTTTAAATATAATATAAAAATAGGGGCCACAGTATTATACTACTGGGGATCTTTACAGACTAGCAACCTCTCTTCAAGGGTCCTCCTTAGGCAGTTTAAGAACCTTGGAATAAATATGGGTGCCTTAGAAAGGACTTATTCCACTAATGGCCGGGCTTAACAGCACAAGTGGCCTAGACAGGAAGGGAAACACTCACTCTGAGCACTTGACCACGAAAATCCTGGAATAATTGGAAGGGTTTCAGAACAGATGGGGTAGATTGCTTGACTAAACTTCAATGGTTGATTGGTTAATAAAGGTAAATAATACTAATACAGACTAAGTCATAAATCACTTGCTTATCTTCATATAAGCACTTGATTAACAATGACACTGTGTCTGATTGATAATAAATAATTCCTGATAACTGATAACTGATTGGAAACAGAAGGGCAAAAAGAGCCTGTTTAAATATTCTTTTTTGGGTGCTTGAGGGCCTCTAGAAGGGGTACAAGCCATGGGCTGAGGCTAGGGGGGCAATCAGGGCAAGATTGGCACGTCCTCAAGGTGCTGTTAGCCTGCTGGCCTTAGATCTGTCAAGGAACAGCTCCTTTTTAGCTGCAGGATCTGTTAATCAATAGATTAGTCATTTTGCTGATCCTGCACTGATCCTCAATTTGTACAGTAAGTACTGGTCCAAAGTAAGCAGACGTGGATGTTTACTGATTCTCCATCCTCTGCTGATTCTGTATGTAATTTTATAATAATTTTCACGATCACTCCTTATGTAGTTTTGTGGTCTTTGAAGGTTCTGATCAACTTATTTTGTGGTAAGTCTGGATCTTTATTTAAGTAATAAAAAATACTAAAATTTGGTTAATAACTAATTTTAATTGATTTTTAAGGTTTTTGAACTATAATCCATGCTTGTGTGGTAGCTTTACATATGTAGTGTAGATCCTACTATATTGTAGCTCCTCTGAGCGGTACCTGGATGTCAAACTGATCACGGCAGGAGGCGCGGGGATCAGTCCATTCAAATGCGCGCGGGGACTGATCCGCTGCTCTGATGCGCGCGGGGGACTGTACCGCTGCCCGCGTGACTAGGTCACGGGATTACCTGCGCGGGAATTCAGTTGCGCGGGAGTCCAGCCCTGTAGGGACGTGGGGCTGCGTGCGGGAGTTGGCGTACGTGGGATTCCAACACTGTAGGGACGCGGGGCTGCGTGCGGGAGTTTGCGTACGCGAGAGACCAGCGCTGTAGGGAAGCGGGGCTGCGTGCGGGAGTTGGCGTACGCGGGAGTCCAACGCTGTAGGGACGTGGGGCTGCGTGCGGGAGTTTGCGTACGCGGGAGACTAGCGCTGTAGGGACGCGGGGCTGCGTGCGGGAATTGTGACAAAACACAATTTCCCGTGTAACTCCTAAACTACACACAACACCTGGATTTCGACTGAAATTTAGGTGTGAAACCTATACATGACATATCATGTGAAATATTAAAATGGCTAAAAGGTGCCATACTGGTGTCGTGGTCATTTACCATTTTCTATTAAATTAATTAAAAAATATAAGGAGTAAGAATTCAAGGGTGGGGTCAGTGAGTGACCCTACCTTATTTTGGGTGGGGAATCCATTACTGCAATAATATTTATGGATTTCCTACTCCTTTATTTTATAATAATTTTATTTATTCATTTATCTTTGTTCCCTTTAATTTTGTTAATATTATTATTGTTGTTGCTTTTTCAGGTTTCTCTGTGCTAAGTAGCAGGCTGAAAAATTAATTTGATATTGTGATTTAATGGGAGTTAACAAAAAATCAATGAAGAATTGCATTATGTTGCATATTAAAAAAACCATCAATGGAACATTGAATTGATCCAATATTTTGGGCCTTCCATATTAAAATATCATGTTTGGTTTGCCCCAAAAGCATTGATGGTGGGTGTTGCTCAAAAACTCATACAAAGGTGATGGAAGGAAACTCAAAGCAAGTAGTCATGGCACCCTGCTTAAAAATTACTGGATATCTCCAAAAACTGCTGTTCAATATTATTATTGGTTTCTTAAATGAAATAAAACAAAGCAAGGGATCATATCATGGCTGGTTTGAGTGTACATAATATTAATCAAATAAATAAATATATCCAGATCCATGCAAATATATCTCTTTCCTAATTTTAAGTTTAGCTGTGATTTTTGTTTGGTTATCAACATCAGTGATTCACAATACCTTCATTTATCAACCAATCATTCATTTCTTAAGAAATGAATCAACCAAGGAAACTTCATTCCAATTTCAATATGATCTCCAAACCTATAGATCCAATAATATTCAACATTTCTGCTTCAAAATGCCGCAGGAATTTCTTAAAATCCATCAAATCATTACCAAAGTAATACAGTATGTAATACTCTTCAATTACTGTATTTAATTCATATAATGCTAAGCACCAATGAAGATCTCCATACAATCTATGCATAGGTTTTTTATATATGAAATATTCAATTTGAAGGCATGCAATAGTATACTTCCTTTTCATTTCCTATAAATATCAAACCAAAATTGATTCGTACCCAACTTATCAAACCAACTCATACCTCACAGAAAACACATATCAAATCCACCCATTGCTCCCAATACCCCTGAAAACTCAAGCAAAGAAAATGGTTCTATTATCCCATGAACAAAAAGAATGGTTGGAAGAAACACACCAACATATTGATCATGAGCTCAAGGAAAAAATTGAGCCATGTCCTGAAATTTGGGCACCAAGTGAAATCTGGATGCATGAAGAGAAGAATGAAAGAGTTTGGGTTCGCAGACTTCAAAGAATAATTGACAGGGAAGCCTTAGAATTGCATAATCCAGAACAATTAATACCAAATGTCTGGCACCTTTGGATGGAGAGGCGTGAATTACTTGGAAGGTGTAAGTACTTATGCTTCAAAAATCATATCAGATTTATCATTAATTTCTATTTCTTTTACAGCTGTTCCATTGGTGGTCAATAGAAGTTCAATTCCAATGGAATTTTAGATGTTTCTCATCAATGATTACCAGTAATTTTCACAATTATTGGATTCTATACTTGATCTTTCATGAAAATTCCACCTCTTTTCAATTATAAAACAAGGGTTGACAAGAACAGAGAATAATAAGTGCCTTATCTCAAAGTCAATGCTAGAAAAAGCCTTTTTATGCAATGAGAAAAGAAAAACTCATCTTTGTTTCATGAAAAATCAATAATACATGGAAGTTTGTCAACTATGGAGTGTCTTACCTTTTGATAATCTTTAAATTTTCAAGTCCAATGCATTTATTTTTTTGATATGTGGCAAAATCCAATAAGATTTATTGTCCATTGGTTTCCTTATAAAATGAATTATTTGATCCTATGAAAATCCATGGATTTTTCCAATGAATGGGGTTTGCTCCCTCAAAGGTATCAAATCAAAGTATTTTTGGATGAGATCACCTGATTTTAATCTCAAAAGAATCTTCAAAAATTCACTATGACTTTAAATGAAAGAACCAATTTTCATAAGCAGCTCTCTTTGTAAATAAGTTCAATCATATTTGGCTTAAAACAAAAATAACAGTTGAAAAATAAAGCTTGATGTGTGTTGCAAGGAACTTGAACTCTTTTTGTGAAATATTGTCCTCTCATGAACTCCAACCCACCCATGAAGGTAAACACCAGTGGAAAGGTGGTAAGATTTGTGTTTATTTATGCAGTCAGGTTTGATATGTATCAAGAGATTTCAGTTTAATCTTCCAAAGTCATGTTTAACCAAATAAGATGAAATGGTTTCAATGCATGAAAGGAAGTAAGAACATGATTTTTATCAAAAAATTAAATTCTATCTACTTTGAATTGCAAACATTTTATTTAAAATGTGGTAAATGATCAAGAAATGAAGTTTTCATACTATTTTTGATTTAAGAATATTACCTTGGCCCTCTTTTCAATTAGGGAGAATTTAAGCACTCAAAATTTCAGATGAATCCTTGTAAATTTGCATTCAAAACCAGAAATATTCATTTATTAAGAAAACTTTTAATATTTTCTTTCCCTGTAGCAGATATCAAAACAGATTCACAATCAGATTTTACTGCAAGTTGGACCAAAATTGCACCTCTCAATTGCATTAGAGGAAGCATTTTTTTTTCAAGAATTTTCATACCAATTCACAATTGAAATTTGACTCCCCATGTAAAAAATGATAAAAGCATTTCATCAATTTCAATACTAAACCTGGGTAAAATGGATCCTCTTGATCATACCATGGATTTAAAAAATGGAGGTGAAATTTGCAACAACTTAAGTGCTCATCCCAGTAATTTGAGAAAAATTCTATTTTTAATAATAGGTTTCTTCTTGATTTTAAATAAATTTACCAAGGAAATACTTGGTTTGCAACAAAAAGCTTTTGAATTTCATTGTAAAATCTATACAATTATTTCAACTGTAAAACTTAATAATAAGTCTCAATCTATTTTTGGTTTAATTCTTTTCCCCTGTTAAGGGAACTGAATTATTATTATTCCTGAAATCATTTAAAATGATAAAAAATAATCATCTCAATCAAGATCCATGGTAAAGCAAAACATGAATAAAAAATATGGTCATTTTTATCAAAATCCAAGTTGTAGTTCCCAAACATTTCTTCCTTCTGACAATATTTTTTTTTTCATTGCACAATGTAGAATATGCCTCACATGCTTGAAATGAATTATAGAGTAGATGCATATCCAATTTGAGATATTCAATTTGTACATGAACCCTTTATAATCTCTCAAAATTCATCATATTCAATAGCCAATAACTTCAGATTCAATTGCCTGCAAATTCTCTCCCTCCATAAAACCTACACTTAAAACAACCCCACAACCTTTTCAAGTGCTAGTTGAACACTTCCCTATATTATAACATGGATTATAGACCTCCTCATAGTTCAACATGTTAAAATACGTACGCACTTACGCGGGTTCTACGTATAAGTGTAATCCAAATGGGATGCACAAATGGACCTCTGAGGCCCATTGGACACACACACGGACCATACGGGCCCATGTGGATGTTACAGAGTTGGGGAAACTGGCCTCAAAACGTGTGAAATAGACCCATTGGTACACGGGCCCTAACGGGCCCGATGTGGTATATGGGCAAATACGGCCATATGGGCTTTTATGGGCATAATTGGGCCCAAGGTTTATTTTGGACATACTTGGCCAGACGGGCTGGCCCGCAAAAGTAGTCTTTTCTCACAATTCAGGCTTGGGGCAGCCCATTAGGGTTGCCGCCCGTGTCGCAGCCCGCTCGGGGCCGCTGCTCGCGTTGCGGCCCGTTCGGGGCCGCCTGTGTTCCTCGGCACGGCCCACGCGGGGCCCGACGGCCCGCGCGGGGCTGTTGCGCGGCCGAGGGATCCCGCGCCGTGCAATGCCGCGCGGGCCCGGCTGGTCGCGGCCGGCGACCAGCGCCGCGGAGCCGGGGCTCGCGGCCCCGGCTCGCTCCCCCTCCCCTTGCTCGCCGTCGCGAGGGGGAGGGGGCAGGCTGGCTGGGTTGAATCAGCCAGCGACCGGCCGCAACGAGGCGGTCGGTCAGGGCAGGGGGGACCTGACCACCCCCTTGCCCCAGGAGGTGGCGGCGCCGGCCGCATGGTATGCGACCGGCAGGTGGGGGGGGATTTCATCACCCCCCCCGCCATCGTAGCAAACTAAGCGCAAAGGGGCGCTCTCCCCCCCCCTTTACCGAGGGGGAGGAGCGATGGGCCTGGGGGGACCTGACCACCTCCCAGGCCAACTTTCTGTGACGACGCCCTGGGGGGTATCGACCCCCAGGGCCCCTGGTGAGGGGATTTGACCGCCCCCACCAGGGATTTGTAAGAGATAGAGGGGGGGACAGCATGTCCGCTGGTCACACCCCCCCATGTGAGGTTGAAACCGGACCCAGGTGAGCCCTGGGTCCCACCTGGCCCATTTCAGGGGCCAGGGGCTGGATGCATGAGGCAACCAGCCCGTAACAGGGGTAATGATGCCATCAGGGCCGGTTGTAATAGACAACCAACTAAGGGACTGAACAGCAATGGGCTGGTTCAGCCCTGTAACGGTGGAAACACAAGAATGGACCGGAATAGTCTGGTTGTAAGGGTTCAGGGACTAATGCCATGTGGGCTGATGCAGTCCAAACCAAGTAACAAGGCCTGTAGAGCCTGTAGAGCTCTTTTGGGGCGGAAAATTTGCCCTTTGGCTTGTTGTATCATGGGCTCACAAGAGGCCAATCTTTTGTACTTAAGGAGCTCTTCTCCCTGCTGTTTTCCATCATTCATTTATCATCCAATCGAATTCATCCAACATATTGCCCCATTGTGAGAGCCCCATTAGCCATTATTGACACACAGTGTCCAGCATTTCTTTTGCTTTAAATACTGCTCATTTGCCTAAGCTAATTGCTGGCCATAATTATAACACAACATCCATCAAAACTCGCACATTAAACAAGGAAGTAGCAGAACATTTGCCAAATTCCAATGGCACCATAAGTCTATGCCTACGTGACTATGTAAAGACTATTTTAAACATTAAATCTTGAGGAGAAAGGGTTCCGCCCCCGCCCACTGAAGATCAAGTACAAGTTTTAAACTCAAAAATCATCAATACAATTGACCCAAACAACAACTTTTTCAACATGGAAACAACCAATGAAAACCTCTATGGAGCAAAGAAGAGAATTGATGGAAAGTTCAAAGAGCAATGCCAGAAAGAATTAGAAATCTATGGCATAAATGTTCCAACTTTCCAATGGGACCATCATAATTCAACAAAGTGGGACCAAATATTGTCAGAAGTGATAATAAAACATTGGTTAAATGCTAAGGACAATGATGCATTTACAAATTATCCACTTGATATTGAGTTTTGGAAGAAGGACATACTCTTTGGCCTACTGGAACGTTGGCTACGTGGGCAGAGGGATAACTACATGAAGCCTAGGACACGTAACAAGAAGCCTAGGTCTAGATTTAAACACAGAGTAAGCTTAAGATTTCTCTCCATTTTCTAAATCCTCTTAGCTAAAATTTTGGTCTTGAATTTGCAAGATATACAGAAACTGCTTGGCCACTGCAGAGCGCCATATGGGAAAGGATTTGGAAAAATGCCTTCTCCCTAGTAAGGAATGCTGCTCAGATACAGAAGAAGACAATGAGGGGAAATATCACTCTGTCCAAGTGTATTGGAGAAGCAAAATTTATTCACAATTTCTTCATAATCTTGATAACAACACTCTCAACTATTTATCTGAGATGAAAGGTGAACTTCAAGCTAAAAAACAAGTAGAATATGGAAGAACTTATGATGAAATAGTCCCAAATTATCAGATTAAACCATGTGAATCCCTCCCTTCTAATTGTTACTTCCCTCTATTTCTTGCCACATTAAATTGGACAGAGAAATTGGTTTTGGAGATGAAGCCAGTAGAGGATAAACTAGAAAGATTAGCAAAATCACTTGAAACCCCACGTTGGTTTGAATAAATTTAATTCCAAGTAGTTCTATATTTCCTCTGTTGTCACCCAGAAAACAATATCAAAAGCTCTAAATTGTAGAACATTTTTATTTATTAATTAATTCCTGCTAAATAAAACAAATAAATATCACTAGATTAATTCTTTTCAGCTTCCAATATTATAAGAAATATTTAAAATAAAGTTTCTTCAAAAAGACATTAGAGAAATAAAATCATTCAAGGCAATGGTTTTCTTTTTGTAAATTCATTCTTTTTGTAAAATAAAATGTGAAAATCCTCAATTATTTCAATTTCAAATTGATTTATTTGAAATGTATAACTGAACTCAATATCTATGCGGTACAATATTTACAACATGTCTGAGTAGATTTTCAAATCTTCAGTTAAAATTTAGAGTGACATTTCAATTTCCTACATCAAATTGAGATTTATTAAATTTCGCAAGGAGAAAAAGAAGATATTAAAAACTGAATTTAATCCGTTCAAAAAATACAATTTTTTTCAACCACAAAGTAAAAAAAAAGGACCCTCAAACCTGCTGTAATGATCTAATAGGAAATAGAAAGAAAAAAAGCATCAAAATCTTGACTTATCCAACCCAGGTAGTAACTTTTATGTGTCAGGTGTGAAACCGCACTGCTTCACTCCTCTATCACTTTACATAAAATTGAATTTCCCCATAATTCCAAATCTTCTGTATTCCATGCATGCACTAGAATTACTTGGAATCCTCAAGAACTGATACAAAAAACTTTTCTCAGGTTCCAACTCAAGTTAGAAACAGATTTTTCTCAGAGTCAAAACCAAGTCAAAACAAGTTTCAGGTGCTACACCTGCCGGCAGGTGCAGCCTTTTTTTTCATGGTGAGTGAGCTGGCAGGGGTGGAAGATCGTTCAGATGGGTTGACGGTAGAGTGGGCTATTGATTGAATCAAACTGCTTGACAAATGCCTGAGGTGGCTTGTAGGCAGGGGTTTAGGTAGGATTGGGAGGATCGGCGGATAAGTTAGGTTTGGTATGGACAATGGTTGAATTGAGAGCAAGGGTAGACCAGGAAAATTGGGTTAGGATTGGGTAGATGAATTTGGGCCATTGGACGGAGAACAGACCAAGGAGTGAGATGAACTGAATATGGATGAAGATATCATGAGTACCAGGGGTGGAGAACCTGAGTAAGGGACTGGAGACGAGTAAAACTTGACCACTGGAGATGATCCAATAGATCAAAGAGAGGCTTGAGAGCAGATGAGGATGATGGTGGGGATGATCCAAGGTTGCAGCAACTTGAGGATGCAGAGTGGGAGGGAGGATTGATTGTGAGGGGGGATTGTTCAAGGATGGGATGGGGACGGAGATGTTGATGGAGCGTAGGAAGGATTTCTTAATCTTACAAAGGCCGGTGGTGGTGGAGTGAGAGACTTCTTGCTGTTGGGATCTGGGTCATGATTGGAAAAGAAGATCACCAGTTTGCTAAATTGCTGAGCTTGAGTACAAAGTTGATAGAAGAGTGCACATTGAAATAACAAGGGAAACCTCTGAGGGACATCGTTAGGGATTATCTGCCAATAAGTTACTTCTTCCTTACCTTCACCATCCTCTTTGTTGCTTTAATCCCAAGAGCTCTCATCTCCGGTGGGTTGTGGTATGAAGCATGGTTGATTGATTGCATCTTGAGAGAGTTGCTTTGGGTAGTTATTCCTGAATTGTAATTCCAACCAGCAGTTTGCTTCTCTAACTAATTCATGGATTGGTGGAGGGGAATTTTTCAAGAAATCCAACTTGGATATTACATCCAAGGGAATCAAAATCTTGAAATTGTTCTGGCAAACCCATTTTTTTTAGTAATGGTAAGGAATAGATGAGAACAGAAGTATTGATAACCTTGATAGGTGCAGGGCTTGGAATAGGCTTGGATGATGAGGCAGTCAGTTGAGCATTGGAAAAAAGTACTTTTCTGAATTGATTGTTGGTTCTGTAAATCTTCTTAGAGGATTGAATTTGATTGGATGGAGAACGGTGAGGATGGGTTGAACGCTGCTGCTGCTGCTGCAGTTGCTGCTGATCTTGAGTGGGAGGATGAGAGTTGATGGATGAGTGCGGCCAAGGGGATGATTTGAGCTCAAGATGGATGATGATGATGATGATGGGATTATAGATTAGTTTGATGATGCTGACAAGTGAGTTGGTCTGTGCTGTCCAGCTCTGATTTGGGATGGTGGTGTGGCGTGGATGGCGGCGAGCCCAGCGGTTGGCCAGGGTGTCCAGGATGGGGCACCACACCAGGAAATAGATTTAGAAGTCTTTCATTAACTTATTCTTCATCAGCATTGGGGTAAAAACAATCCAACCTCCTTTTCTGATCCAGACACCATTTGTGAGGTTTGTCCTTCAATAGATCAAACTGGGAGGTTTCCAAAGTCTTCATCATCTTCCTTTTTGGAATTCTGGTACCAAATTGTTCTTTGATTAATTCTTTCCATGTAATCCAGGATAAAGAACCAACTTCTTCCCTCCTTTTAATGAACTAATCAAGTGCTAAACCCTCAAGTAATTTGGGTAATCTTACCACAGATATGGTATCAGGGTGTTCATAAGAGGAAAGAGTGTAATCAATACACTCAATGAAACTGAAATGGCTATGTTATCCTTCTCCTTTGAAATTTGGCCATTCAGTAGTGTGAGGAAGAAGTTTTAAATCTTGTTCTACTTCAGGCGTAGGACTAGGCCTAAAAATTTCATTCCTAGTTGTTCTGGACCTAGGGGGAATACTGGGAGTACCAGTGAATTTAGCAGGTTTAGCTTCTTCCAATTCTATCACTGGAGGATTAGTAAAATTGATCTCAACATCTCTAAGATCATTCTTGATCATACCTAGTTCTAAGTCAAGTTTGTTACTCAATGGTTCAATTTTTTTTATTAAATAATTTGAAGGAGCAGGATTTGTTTTCTTAACTTCTTCCTTGATGTAACCCATTGACTCAATAATCTATTCTTGGAGAACAGATTGGTTATTGTAAATATGTTTTATTAAATCCAGTTCCCTTAGCTTTATACTGTCTCTCATCTGTTGTAATTCCAACTAATTAATCCTAATTATTTTGTATTGGGTTTCAGTTAATCTTTCAATTTCCAGACTAGAATTATCCAATTGCTTGTATACTTTGTGAAAAAATTTGCTAATAATAGTAAAATTGTGGGAAAAATTTATAGAAAAGATGTTGAGAGCTTCCACATCTAATTGTGGTACAACTTTTTCCATTTTGGGGCTAAGGAGATTATTCTGTCCCAATCCTATGGATTCCTGAACTTCTGATGAGCCGAGGACCTCTCCTTTTGAGTTCCTTTCCCTTTAAGGAAGCTAACTGGTCCCAAGAATTCCAACTCTGCATGTAACTTTCTACTTCTATCCTTGGGATCAACCTTTGAAGAGATATCCGGGATCTCTTTGCCATTGAAATAGATTTTCTCATACCTGACTGATCCTTGTGGATCTGAGCCAGTTTGAACTCCTCCCAATAACTCAGATGTTCATTCACTAATATTTTGACATTTTCCTCCTTGGTTGAGTCCAGCTGGGGTAGCATAGGAGGACTATTATCCACCTGGGACAACAGGTTAGGTGAATGAGGACTCTTCAATGGTGATTTGGTTAAGTTGGGGGCCGCTTTTGTTGCTGCTTTTGTCCCTCATGATGCTATGGTCACAGGTTTGAGTCCACTCATTGCTTTCACAACTGGAGTCTTTACCTGCACGGGTTCCTCTGGGCAGAGATCCATATGTTGGGGCTCTACTGGTTTCTTGGGCTTTGCGCCTATTTTGGTACATAGCACAAAAAAGTTATATATATATAAGTTCTTAGTCAAAACGTTTTGAAAAAGAACTCCAAAAAATATAGAGTAATATTTTTTTAATTTTTATTGAATATATATTTTTTTATAATTTTCAACTAACTTGATATTAATTTCAAAGGTACCAATGCTTGGTTGGGGTCAAGACTGACCTTGGGGGGTCCTCCAATGGGGTCTGAGTCAGTTCCAATCAGATCTGTGGATAAATCCAAAGGTAAGCGTTATGGGACGTCCTGTAGAAAGTCCTGGTCAATTAGGTCTCCAACCAAAAATTCCACTAAAAAAATGATAACAAAAAAAATAAGTTTTATATATTTTTGTAATTTTTTTACATGACTTGATGATAAAAAGAAACTTAATATTTAAAAGTTTACTTTTGTGATTTTTTTTTTAATTTCAGCTTCTTGATTATCTCTGTTATAGATAAAAAGCCATTTTTGATATATCTTCCACCCTTGATGTTGCCTTAATAAAGAATTGAAATTTAGCGTTCTTTCTAAATCAAGTTCTTTGTTCCTGATAACTTGTTGCTTACAGTAAAGCAACCGTTCCTGTTGTTTCTCAGGAGTTATAATACTAGGCACAAAGTGTCAGCTCTCTGATACCAGGAACCTTGCAGTCATTTAGCTACAGAGAATGATGAAAATGCTGGAATGGTAATAATAATTATTATTCCAATAATAAAAGCTTAGAAGCTCAAATAAGAGCAGTTGCAAGGATTAATTGGTTTGGTAGTAAATGGTTTTAAATATAATATAAAAGAGGGGCCACAGTATTATACTAATGGGGATCTTTACAGACTAGCAACCTCTCTTCAAGGGGCCTCCTGAGGCAGTATTTAAGAACCTTGGAATAAATATGGGTGCCTCAGAAAGGACTTATTCCACTTTTGGCCAGGCTTAACAGCACAAGCGGCCTAGAAAGGAGGGGTAACACTCACTCTGAGCACTTGACCACGAAAATCCTGGAATAATTGGAAGGGTTTCAGAGCACATGGGGTAGATTGCTTGACTAAACTTCAATGGTTGATTGGTTATAAAGGTAAAATAATACTACTGCAGACTAAGTCATAAATCACTTGCTTATCTTCATATAAGCACTTGATTAACAATGACACGGTGTCTGTTTGATAATAATTACATATATTAGGCAAACCTAACTAGGTTGTAGCTCTTCTGAGCGGTACCTAGTTGTCAGATTAGTCAGGACTGATCCAGGCGGGGGGATCAGTAGTACAGATGCGCGCGGGGTAGGATCCGCTGCTTGCATGGCAGAATTAGCTGCGCGTGGGTCTCTAGTATGCGGGATCCTGCTGCTGCTAGTACGTAGGTTTATGTAATGATTCGGGGCTGCGCGTGGGAATTTTGACATAACACATTTCCGCGTGTAACTCCTAAAATATACACAACACCTCAATTCTGAGTGAATTTTAGGTGTAAACCCTATACGTGACAACACGTGTGAAATATTAAAATGGCCAAAAAGTGCCATACAGGTGTCTTAATTTCCAGTACTTTTCCTTTCAATTATTTTAAAAATATAAGGACTAGGAATTCAAGGGTGGGGTCAGTGAGTGACCCTACCTAATTTTGGGTGAGGAATCCATTTCTTCAATAATATTTATGGATTTCTCACTTCTTCTTTTTTTTAATTTATATATTCTTATTTTTATAGTTTTGTGTTGCTATGACAGGTTGCTCTGTAGATAGTAGCAAGCTGACATTCCCCCACTCCAAGATATATCTATATCTGAAAAAAAATTCTGTGTCAATGCCTTCTGCTGGCTCTGTAGTTCTTTAGGTGTATGGGTCCATTGGGGATATTGGGTTCAGGTAACCATTCATCCTTATTGGCTGATTCTCCCTTGTATCTAACTAGGTAGAGTCTGACATCTTTTCCATTGATGCTTTCTTTTTTATCTTTAAGGATCTTGCTAATTTTTCCTCTTTCTTTTTCAGGTTCTTCTGCAATAGGTATTTCAGGTGAAGGAGTATATTCTCCATTCCTTGGGTGGTAGTGTTTGATGAGACCTACTGGGATGACTGGGTGTTTCCTAGAAAGCTCATCACTAAGGATTAATTCCACAGCATTCTTACCATTAAGTTTATTAATGGTGAAAGGTCCAACAAAAGCTGGTCTAAGCTTTTTAGTTCCAGCTAAGTTTGTGAATTTGGTGCTAGAGATCAAGACTTGATCACCAATCGTGTCAGCTCTCTGATACCAGGAACCTTGCAGCCCTTTAGCTACAGAGAGTGATAGAAATACTGGAATAATAATAAGAGAAATTATCCCAAAAATAAACGCTTAGAGGCTCAAAGCAATAATATAATAAGAGCATTTGCAAGGTTTAATTGGTTTGGTAATTAAAGTTTTTCAATATGTATATAAAAGAGGGTCAACAGTATTATACTACTGGGGGTCTTTACAGACAAAGCAACCTCTCTTCAAGGGGCCTCCTTAGGCAGTTTAAGAACCTTGGAATGAAGATGGTGTTAGAATTATGGCCAGCAATTAGCTTAGGCAAATGAGCAGTATTTAAAGCAAAAAAAATTCTGGACACTGGGTGTCAATATTGGCTAATGGGACTCTAACAATGGGGCAATATGTTGAATGAATTTGATTGGATTGATGAATGAATGGATGGAAAACAGCAGGGAGATGAGCTGCTTAAGTAAAAAAGATTGGCCTCTTGTGAGCCCATGATGCAACAAGCCCCAAGGCAAATATTCCGCCCAAAAGAGCTCTACAGGCTCTAATTTCCTTGTTACTTGGTTTGGACTACATCAGCCCACATGGCATCAGTCCCTGTACCTTTACAACCAGCCTATTCTGGTTATTTCTGGAGTTTCCACCTCAGTGGGGCTGAACCAGCCCCTTAACTGTTCAATCCCCTTGGCTGGTTGTCTGTTACAACCAGCCATGATGACCTCATTGCCTTTTTTAGGGGCTGTTTGCCTCATGCAGCCAGCCCCTGGCCCCTCAAATGGGCCAGGTGGGACCCAGGGAACAACTGGGTCCGGTCTCAGACTCACATGGGGGGGGTGTGGCCAGCGGACATCCTGTCCCCCCCTCTTTCTCTCAAATCCCTGGTGAGGGCGGTCAAATCCCCTCACCAGGGGCCCTGGGGGTCAATACCCCCAGGGCGTTGTCAAGAAGGTTGGCCTGGGAGGTGATCAGGTCCCCCCAGGCCCATTACTCCTCCCCCTTGGTAAAGGGGGGGGGGAGAGCGCCCCTTCCCTGCTTGGTTGCCTCAAAACAATCAATGGCGGGGGGGTTGATGAATTCCCCCCCACCTTCCCGTTGCTACCCTTGCGGCCGGCGCCGCCACCTCCTTGGGCAAGGGGGTGGTCAGGTCCCCCCTGCCCTGACCAACCGCACTGTAGCGGTTGTTTGCTGGATGGTTCAACCCAGCCAGCTTGCCCCCATCCCCCTTGCAACAGCAAGCGAGGGGAGGGGGAGCAAGCCGGGGCTGCAAGCCCCGGCTCCGTGGCGCTAGTCACCAAGGGAAACCAGCCGGGCTTGCGCAGGATCTCTTGGCCGCACAACAGCCCCGCGCGGGCCGTACCAAGGAACACAGGCGGCCCTGAACAGGCAGCAACGCGGGCAGTGGCCCCAAGCGGGCCCTGACATGGGCGGCGGCCCCTAACGGGCCGGAACAGGGGGGGAGGCCCCAAGCCCAAATTGTGAGAATTACATACTTTGACGGGCCAGCCCGTCTGGCCAAATATGTCCATAATAAAGCTTGGGCCCTTTTATGCCCAAATAAGCCCATCTGGCTTGGGTGACCCATCCACCCTGGTGGGCCTGTGAGGGCCCGTGTCCCAAAAGACCATAAAAACGTGTTTTGGCGCCCAAATGCCCAAAACCAATAACACCCACATAGGACCACATGGCCCAGGTGATTTCCAATGGGCCGTGGAGGCCCATTTTTGCATCCCATTTGGATTACACACTCCTATGAACATTACCTGAGTGCATCCGCATTTTAACAGATGGGTGCCTTAGAAAGGGCTTATTGCACTAATGGCCAGGAATAACAGCACACTGGCCTAGACAGGAAGGGAAACACTCACTCTGAGCACTTTATCACAAAAATCCTGCAATAATAGGAAGGTTTCAGAGCAGATGGGGTTGATTGCCTGACTAAACTTCAAGAGTTGATTGGTTTTAAGAAATAAGTAATGATACTAAAGACTTGGTCATAAATGACTTTCTTAGATTCTTAATAAGCACTTGAATAACAATGACACGGTTTCCGATTGATAATAATAATTCCTGGTAAACTGATGATGGAATAATGGATCCCAAAGAGGTCTGTATAAATACCTTTTTGAGGTGATTTTGAGCTTCTCAGGGCGCCTAGAGATGGTTCTTCTCATGGGCTGAGGCTGGCAAGCCAGTCAGAGCAGGATTAGCACGTCCACTTGGTGCTGTTAATCAGCTGACCTTAGATTTGCTGGATTTCTGTACTATTTTAGCCACAGGATCTATGAATCTATTATGGCATAAATTTGATCATTCTACACTCATCCTCCATTTTTACTATTAATATTGCTTTAAAGTGAACAGATGTGGAATTTTAATAATTTTCCATCATCTGCTTATTACGTAGATAGTCTTTAATAATTTTTATGAACACTCCTTGTAGTGTTTTGTTGTATTCAAAAATCAGAGTCAATGATTTAAGTGGTAATCCTTGATCTTTAATTTATTAACAAACAAATTTTCTAAACTTAATTGTTATTAATTTTAATTAATTTTTGATCTTTTTAGATTGTTACTAATGCATATTTCAACTTTTTAAATATGCCAGGCAACCTTCATTAGGTTTTAGCTCTTTTGAGCGGTACCTTGTTTTCAGATTACTCACGACGGATCCAGATGCGGGGTCAGTCAGTTCAGATTTGCGCGGGGTAGGATCCATTGCGTGCGTGGCAGAACTGGCTGCGCCTGGGTCTCTAGTACGCAGGAAACTTCAACTATGAGTATGTAGGGATATGTAATGATGCGGGGCTGTGCGCGGGATTTGTGAAATAACACATTTCTGCGTGTAGCTCCTAAAATATACACAACACCTCAATTCTGAGTGAATTTTAGGTGTAGACCCTATAAGTGAAAACACGTGTGAAATTTTAGAATGGCCAAAAGGTGCCATAATGCTGTTGAAATTTTTAGTAATTTTCTTTTTAATTATTTTAGAAATTTAAGGACTTGGATTTCAAGGGTGGGGTCAGTGAGTGACCCTACCTCATTTTGGGTGAGGAATCCATTTCTTTAATAATATTTATTTATTTCTCACTCCTTCTGTTTTTGATTTAGATATTTTTATTTTTATAGTTTTGTGTTTCTATGACAGGTTTCTCTGTACATAGTAGCAAGCTGACAAATCTTGAAATCTGGCTCCGTATGGGTTTTATCACACCTTTGTTGGTCATACTCCACAGCATCCTGGACACAATTAACACCATCTTAATTGGCTACATCTATCATGTTTTTGAAATCAAGTGATGTAGGGTGAATATTTGTTAGCTGGTGATTAAGGTTATCCTGGGGTAACTTAGGAATCCATCCTCTTTCCAGTATTTAGTGTTCTTCCTTAGTGGTAGAGTGCATGCTACTGTTGTAGGCCATCTCTAGTGCAGGTAAAAGGCTAACCCAATTGTGGCAATAACCATCAGAATTCTTGTATTCTAGACCAAAGCCACAGAATCTCCTCAGCATGTCTTCCAGGGTCTGAATCATTCTTTCAGCTAAGCCATCCGTCTGAGGGTGATAAGCTGTAGAGAAATCTGAGGTGGTTCCCAGCATTTCATGAAGATTTCTCCATAAGTAAGAGGTGAATTTATTATCTGTGTCACTGATAATGATCTGGGGACCTCCAAAATCATCAATGAGTCTGTTCCAAAACAATAGGGAAACTTCAATAGCAGTGTCTTCCTTTTGATTAGGTAGAAACTTTGCTTTCTTAGAGAACCTATCCAAAATGACTAGGACTGAGTTGTAGGAATAGGCTCCTCCAGGTGGTAGTCCAGTTAAAAAGTCAATTTTGATGATCTCCCATATTTTCTTGGGTTCAGAAATCTTTTTCAGTAGACCAAACCTTTTCCCAGTGGTCCTGTTGGACTTCTCACAAGTTTCACAACTAGTAACATACTGGATAGTGGAGTTTCTTCAATTTATCCACCAAGCAGTTTCTTTAACCTTATCTAAGGTTCTATCAGCAGATAAATGAACAGATGAGCATTTATCATGGCATTCAGCCAGGATGTGTTTGATATGGTCATCCTTAGTTAAGACTATGAAACTTGAGTGTTGATGCCCGTAGTATACCAGAACATCCCATATGGTGAGCCTTCTAGCTTTGTATGGTTTCAAGAGGGGTACAGGTAGGCTATTAATCAATTCAGATTCTGGAGAAGTACTTTCCATAATGGTGATCAGAGTTTTCATGCTAGACTTGTAAGATTCTTTGATTGAGTTGAACAAGGATTCATCCAACTCAAAAATGTGGATTCCCATTATAGGAGCTTCAACATTCAACATGTTAATTTTAAGGATAGTGAAGATATAATTATCCTCTGGGTCATAAGCAGGGTTACTTGGGTCATTGGGTAAAGCATTCCTGCTCAAACTATCAGCATTCTGGTGCTTAGTACCTCTATGGTGAACTATGGTCATCTGACCTCTGTACTGTTGTATGGCTATCTGCCATCTTAACATGTGCCTACTAGGGTTTTTCATGTTCATCAATGTCCTGAAGGCATTGCAGTCATTAATCACAGCAAACTTGGTGCCTTCAATTAGTAATGAAGTTTTTGCAGAGGCAATACTAAAGCAAGGCATTCCATTGGGCTTGCACCGTACCTTTTCTCAGTATCCTTAACTTGTCTGGATATGAAGAGTATAGGTTTTTGCACTGGTTTGTCAACCCCTATGACTTCCTGGTGTAATGCAGCTCCTAGCTTTTCATACTAGCATCTGTATAGAGCTTGAAGGGTTTAGAATATTCTGGCTGAATCAGTACTGGAGCTGAAGTCATGGCCATCTTGAGTTCCTCATAATGCTTAACTCTTTCATGAGTCATTTCCAACAAGGTGGTGTTGTTGCAGATTTCATACAGACACTTGGTTAGAAGAGCAAACTTTTGTAAGTACTTCCTATAGTAGCTGCAGAAGCTAATAAAAGATAGGAGTTCAGTTTTATTCTGAGTCATTGGCCTATTCATTACAGCTGCTATCTTGTTTTGGTCAACAGCTAAGGTTAGTCCAGAGACAATGTGTCCTAAGGCTTTCAGTTCTCCATAACCAAATTTACACTTTTTCCTTGATACTTTTAATCCCACAGCAGAGATAGTTTTGAGGACTAATCTTACTTCATCCAGGTGGGTATCCCAATCATCAGATTAAATGATAACATCATCAATGTAAACCATCATCCATCCTTGTCTGATGAAAAATCCTAGAACTGTGTCTATCATCCTTTGAAAATGAAAAGGAGCATTTTTTATACCAAAAGGAATCCTTAGATACTCATAAATTCCAAAAGGACAGATCATTCTCATGAATTTCCCGCTATCAGGGCTGATAGGTATTTGGTGGAAATCTTTCAGCATTTCCATGTAAGTGATGTACTTAGCTTTTGAAAGGTTATTCAGAGCATGTTCAATCCTTTTAATTGGATAATAATCAGCTTGGGTGTAGTTGTTCAGCATTCTGAAATCTCCAACCATCCTTGACTTATCATTATTACAAGCTATAATTACTGGAGTACTGATAGCTACTTGTTCATTGTGTCCTAAATTCCTTAAGACTTGTAGGTTAACTAACTCTTGGATGTGAGTTTTGATAACAGTTCTAGATTTTGGACTAGAAGAGTAAGCAGGTCTCTTGAGGTTAAGTGGGTAAGGAGGCTTAATTTTTAGAGTCAGAATCATATCATGTCCATTGATTTTACCAATGGGGTGATCCTTGGTACAGAAAGCATTCTGATTTTTAAACCATACTTGTTCAATGTCCCCTCTTTGTTCTTCATTGAGCAGACTATTCAAAGCTGCTTAAGTGAAGTATTCCTCATTGAAACTCTCTATTTTTTTTTCATAAGTTGAATCAGAAGTTTGAGAATTGACATAGCATATTTGAAACTTCTTGTTCCAGTCTCCCCCTATGGTGAAGTATCTACCCTTGCTTTGGAATACAAGTATACCATACAGGCAAAGAGAATAATTACCAAGGATGAAGTAATCACATAATCCATTTCGCAGCACTAAAAATTCAATGTTCAGTTTGAGTCACCCTTTAGAGTGAGGGAGTATGATATCAAAGGACCATACTCCAACAGAATTGAGAGAAGAATTACAACTGCTGAAATTAGCCTTAGGTACTGGTAATAAGTTCAGTTTCCAGTTTGGGTCTTGTTTCTCCAAATAAGTTGAACCAACACAAGAGGAAAAGGCTCCACTGTCTAGAAGTAACTTAACAGGGGAACCTTTAATTAAACCAGTAGCATAGCATGTTTTGCCTGGAGTGTAATATTTACCGGCAGAAGGTTTTAGATTCAAGGCCTTAGCCTCAGAGATGTGGTAAATTTTCATTTTGGGATTCCATTTTTGAGGTAAGTTAAAATCTTCATTGACGGAATTTATGTCCAGAGAAGACTCAATACTACCTTCAATAACATTGATGGGGTTAGTGATCATAGAATCACACTCAGAAAGTGATCTATCAGTATCATCTAGGTGAGGGTCAGGATTATCATACTCTTCTCCTTAAATAGGATTAATCCTTTTCCTAAGTAGAGGACAATCCAGTTTTACATTTCCTGTTTGTTTACAGTTCCATTGTCAGCTTGCTACTATGTACAGAGCAAAACTGTCAAATAGTAACAAAAAACAATGAAAAATAATAATATCTCAATTAACAAAATTAGGAGTGAGAAATCCATAAATATTATTACAGATATGGATTCCTCACTCAAAATGAGGTAGGGTCACTCACTGACCCCACCCTTGAATTCCAAGTCCTTATATTCTTAAATAATTAAAAAGAAAAGTACTAAAAATTACAACACCCGTATGGCACTTTTTGGCCATTCTAATATTTCACACGTATTGTCACGCATAGGGTTTACACCTAAAATTCAATCAGAATTGAGGTGTTGTGTATATTTTAGGAATTACATGCGGCAATGTGTTATGTCACAATTCCCATGCCCAGCCCTGAATCATTACATATCCCTACGTACTAATAGCAGCAGGTTCCCGCATACTAGAGGCCTGCGCACAGCTGATTCTGCCACGCACGCAGCGGATCCTACCCAGCGCTCATCTTTACTAACTGATCCCCCCTTCTGGATCAGTCAAGACTAATCTGACAACCAGGTACCGCTCAGAAGAGCTACAACCTAGTTAGGGTTGCCTAGTATATGTAACAAACGTAAATATGCATTACTAATGATCCAAAAAGATTAAAATAAAATTAATGAAAATTAAGTTAAAAAATTTTTTAAATAATAAATCAAAGATCAAGGATTATCATGTAAATCACTGATTCTGATCTTTGAAGACCACAAAACACTACAAGGAATTTTCATAAAAATTATTAAAAATTATCTACATGATCAGCAGATACTGAAAAATCAGTAAAAATCCACATTTGCACGCTTCAAAGCAATATCAATAGTAAAAATGAAGGATGAGTACAGAAAATGAAGGATGAGTACAGAATGATCAAATTAACTCCATAACAGATTAACAGATCCTGTGGCTAAAATAGTACAGAAATCCATCAGATCTAAGAAAAGCTGATTGACAGCACCAGGTGGACGTGCTTATTTGGCCCTGAATGGATTGCCAGCCTTGGACCACAAGCAGAACCCTCTCTACGTGCCCTGAGAAGATCAAAATCACCCCAAAAAGGTATTTATACAGACCTCTTTGGATCCATTATTCCATCATCAGTTACCAGGAATTATTTATTATAAATCAGACACCGTGTCATTATTGATCAATTGCTTATATGAAGATAAGCAAGTGATTTATGACTTAGTCTGTAGTAGTATTATTTAACTTTATTAACCAATCAACCATTGAAGTTTAGTCAAGCAATCTACCCCATCTGCTCTTAAACCCTTCCAATTATTCCAGGATTTTTGTGGTAAAGTGCTCAGGGTGAGTGTTACCCTTCCTGTCTAGGCCATTTGAGCTGTTAAGCCCGGCCATTAGTGGAATAAGTCTTTTCTAAGGCACTCATCTTTATTCCAAGGTTCTTAAACTGCCTAAGGAGGCCCCTTGAAGAGAGGTTGCTAGTCTGTAAAGATCCCCAGTTGTATAATACTGTGGCCCCTCTTGTATATTATATTGAAAACCATTTGCTAACAAACCCATTAAACCTTAAAAATGCTCTTATTAAATCATTTATTTGAGCTTCTAAGTGTTTATTATTGGAATAATAATTATTATTATCATTCCAGCATTTTTATCACTCTCTGTAGCTAAAGGACTGCAAGGTTCCTGGTATCAGAGAGCTGACAACTGGGGGTCTGGCTGCGAAATATCCTTAAATCATTAATTTTTAATTATTTATTCCTTGGACCAGTCTATTTATTTTTAAAAAATAAGTTAACATACTTATAACATATATTTTTGATCGTTTTTTTTTCTAGCGGATTTAAGACTAACGGAGAATTGATTGATTATTACTTGAAACTTCTTCAAAAGAAAAAAGACGAGAAACTCTGTAACTATGTCCATGTTATTTTAAATCCTGAGCAACAACAGGAGAAATTCCTTTATTATAAACAGGAAGTTATAAAAGACAAAGAACTTGAGCTTGAAAGAATTGTCAATTTCAATTCTTTATTAAGGCAACATAAGGAATGGAAGATTTATCAAAGGAAGCTTTCTATTTATAAACTAAATAACCCTGAAGATAAAGAAAAATTCAAAAATAATAAAAGTGATTATTTTTTTCTAAAAAACATCATTTTAACATTTAAAAATACAAAAAAATATTAAACTTATATTTTTTGTTTTTATCCATCTCAGTGCATTTTTTTGGTGATCTCATTTACCAGGACCTCCTAGAGGACGTCCCAGACAGTGTTCCATTGGACTTACCCTTGGATTTATCCCAGGATCTGATTGGAACTCACTCAGACCCCGTTGGAATACCAACCAGGGATAGTTGTGACCCCAATCAAGTGTTTGTACCCTTGAATTTAACTCTAAGTAAGTTAAAATATTTATAAAAAATTATTAAAAATATAAAACACACAAAAAATATTATTTTTATAATTTTAAAGTCTTTTTTCAAAGTTTCTACAAAATACTTACACATTTTTTTTTGGTGCTATGTATCAAAATAGGCACAACACCCGTGCAACAGGTAGAGCCCCTTCATATGGATCTCTGCCCAGAGGAACCCTTGCGCGCAAGGACTCCAGTTTTGAGCGCAATGAGGGGACCCAAACCCATGACCAAAGCGTCACGCAGGAAAACAACAGCAACAACCGCGCCAGCCAACTCAACCAACAGACCGTTGGAGAGCCATCCGTTGCCCACCATGTTATCCCAGGAGGGTACAGGTCCTCCTACGCCACCCCAGCTGGACTCAACCAAGGAGGAAAGAGTCAAAGTATTAGTGAAAGAGCACGTGAGCTATTGGGAATTTTTCAGGTTGGCTCAGACCCGGGAGGATCAACCAGGTATGAGAAAAGCCATTTCTCAAGCAAAGAAATCTCAGATTTCTCTGCAAAGGTTGATCACAAAGAAAGAAGTAGAGCGCTACGTGCAGAACTGGATTCCTAGGGATCAGTTAGCTTCCTTAAAGGGAAAGGACCCCAAAAAGAAGAGGTCCTCAGCCAATCAGAAGTTAAGGAACCCAAAGGATTGGGACAGCATAATATCCTTAGCCCAGAAGTGGAAAAAGGTGTACCACAATTAGATGTAGAAGCTCTTAATAGCTTTTCTGTAAATGTGTCTCACAATTTTACTATTATTAGCCAATGCTTTGAAAAAGTTTATCAACAATTGGAGAAATTAAGTTCAAGTATTTCCAGAGTGATTGACACTCAGTCTCAGATTATGAGAATTGATGAATTGGAAATACAAAAAATCAAGGATAATATAAGAGCTAGTAAGTTGGACCTGATGAAAAATATTGATGAAAACCAATCAATTCTTCAGGAAGATATTTTCTTCAACCATAGACCAGCTTAAGGAAGAAGTTAAGAAAACTAGTCCTACTCCTTCAGCTCATCTGACTAACAAAATTGACTTATTAACCAATAAACTTGAATTGGAGTTAGGTATGATTAAGAATGATCTCAGAGATCTTAAGATCAATTCTACTAACTCTTGGTTAATTGACCTAGAAGAAACTAGACCTGCTAGGTCACCAGTACTCCTAGTGTTCCTCCCAGAACCAGGATAAATAGGAATGAGTCTTTCAGACCAAGTCCTACTCCTGAAATGGAGCAGGCTTTGAAGCTACTTCCTCCCATCACTGAATGGTCTAAATTCTCTGGAGAAGGAGAATACAACCATGTCAGTTTCATTAAATTTATTGAATATAATCTTTCTTCTTATGAGCTCCCTGATGCAATAGCTGTGGTAAGATTGGCCAGATTATTTGAAGGATTAGCTCTTGATTGGTTTATCAATCAAAGAGAAGAAGTTGGATCTTTATCTTGGAATTCTTGGAAAGAATTGATCAAAGTGCAGTTTGGCACCAGGATTTGGAAAAGAAAGATGATGAAAACTTTTGAAACTTCCCAGTTTGATTTGTCTAAGGAAAAACTTCATAAGTGGTGCCTAGACCAGAAAAACAGGTTGGACTGTTTTTATCCTGAGGCTTATAAAGAAGAAGTCTATAAAAGACTCCTCAACTTATGTCCCGGACAAATCAACCACAGTGTGAGGTGCAGAATGCCTATGGATTCAGATCTTTCCACCTTAATAGGTGTATGAGAAGAGACTATTGATATGAATGGTCTTGATAAAAGGGTCAATAGACTCCCCAGGGAACAAAATACTAGGAACAGGGAAGAATATACCGCCAAAACTAAAGAATCTCCTGCTACTAATCCATCTCCCTTGGAAGTCAAGAAGACTCCAGAATCAAAAGAGAAAGTATGTTGGAACTGTAACCAAACATGACACGTAAAACCTGATTTTTCTCTACCTAGGAAAAGGATTAATCTTATTGAAGGAGAAGAGTATGAAAATCCTGACCCTCACCTTGATGATACTGATGGATCACTCTCTGATTGTGATCTAATGATCACTAACCCCATCAATGTTATTGAAGGTAGTATTGAGTCTTCTCTGGACATAAATTCCATCAATGAAAATTCTAACTTACCTCATAAATGGAATCCCAACATGAAGATTCACCACATCTCTGAGGCTAAGGCCTTTACTCTAAAACCTTCTGCCGGTAAAATTTACTCTTCAGGAAAAACATGCTTTGCTACTGGTTTAATCCTAGGTTCCCCTGTTAAGTTAATTCTAAACATTGGAGCCTTTTGATCTTGTGTGGGTTCAACTTATCTGGAGAAACAAGACCCAAACTGGAAGTTGAACCTACTACCAGTACCTCAGGCTAAGTTCAGCAGTTGTAATTCTGGTCTCAATTCTGTTGGAGTATGGTCTTCTGATATCATACTCCCTCACTCTAAAGGATCACTCAAAATGAAAATTTAATTTGTAGTTCTCCAAAATGGAGTATGTGATTATTTTATCCTTGGAAATGATTCTCTTTGCTTATATGGTATAGATCTATTCCAAAGCAAGGGTAGATACTTCACTATAGCTGGAGACTGGAATAAGAAGTTCCAAATATGTCATGTCAATGCTCAAACTTCTGATTCAACTTATGAAAAACACTTAGAGAAGTTCAATCAGGAATACTTTTCTCAAGCTGCTTTGAATTCCCTTCTCAATGAAGAAAAGAAATGGGATATCCTACAAGTAAGCTTTGAAAATCAGAATGCTTTATGTACCAAAGATCACCCCATTGGTAACATCAAAGGACATGATATGATCCTAACTCTAACTATTAAGCCTCCTTACCCACCTAACCTCAGGAGACCTGCTTACCCTTCTAGTCCAAAATCCAGAGCTGCTCTGGAAACCAATATTCAAGAGTTGGTTGACTTACAAGTCTTAAGGAAAGTAGGCCACAATCATCAAGTGGATATTACTAACCCAGTAATTATAGCTTGGAACAATTATAAGTCAAGAATGGTTGGAGATTTTAAAATGATTAACAACTACACCCAAGCTGATTATTATCTAATTCCAAGAATTGACCATTCTCTGTATAACCTGTCCAAGGCTAAGTACATCACTACCATGGCCATGCTAAAAGGTTTTCACCAAATACCTATCAGCCCTGATAGCCGGAAATTCATGAGAATTATCTTTAATTTGGGATTTTATGAGTATCTTAGGATGCCTTTTGGTATTAAAAATGCTCCTTCTCATTTTCAAAGGATGATGGACATAGTCCTAGGATTATTCATCAGATAGGGATGGATGATGGTATGCATTGATGATGTGATCATTTACTCTGATCATTGGGATACTCACATGGAGAAATTAAGGCTAGTCCTCAAAACCATCTCTGCCGTAGGATTGAAAGTATCAATGAAAAAGTGGCTACGGGGAACTCAAAGCCTTTTGACACATTGTCTCTGGACTAACCTTAGCTGCTGATAAAAACAAGATAGCAGCAGTAATGAATAGGCCTATGCCTCAGAATAAAACTGAACTCCTATCCTTCATCAACTTCTGCAGCTACTACAGGAAGTATTTACCAAAGTTTGCTCTTCTAACCAAATTTCTGTATGAGATCTGCAACAAAATCACCGTGTTTGAAATGACTCATGACAGTCAAGAACTATGAGGAACTCAAAATGCCAATGGCTTTAGCTCCAGTACTGATCCAGCAAGATTACTCTTAACCTTTCAAGCTCTAAATAGATGCCAGAATGGAAGGGCTAGGAGCTTCTTTACACCAGGAAGTCATAGAAGATGAAAAACAAGTGAAAAAACCTATATTCTTCATATCCAGACAAATTAAAGACACTGAGAAAAGGTATGGTGCAAGCCAAATGGAATGTCTGGCCTTAGTATGGGCTCTAGAGAAACTCCATTATTACTTAGAAGGCACCAACTTCACTTTCATTACTGACTGCAACGCTTTCAGGACATTTATGAACATGAAGACCCCTAGTAGGCACATGTTGAGATGGCAGATAGCTATGAAACAGTACAGAGGACAGATGATGATAGTTCATCAAGTGGGGACTAAACACCAGAATTCTGATAGTTTAAGCAGGAATGCATTGTGGAAACTTTAGAGGTTGTCCCTCACAAAGTTGTCCCTAGTTATGGAGTCAATGGTTCTAGCTTCTGTAAGACTCAAGGATGCTTCCTTTTTTTCTGGAGAAGAGAGAATGCGTGAGAGAGTATCTGTGAGACCAAAATATGAATCCCCCCCCTCAGCCCTAACCTAAGTACAAGCACAAAGACAAACTGACAACCATGAAGAAGAAACCCTAGACCCAGAACCATAACCCATGCCCTAACCCATACCCTATCCCTTCAGCTCTCCTGCCATTACGCACATCCGGTTTGTCCTTACGTGGCACGGCCCTCTGCCGCGCACTACCCAAAGCTCACCGGGCTTGCCCGTATCGGCCCGACGCGCCGTCGCAAATTTCCTAGACCCGTGGCTGGCCCACGCTTGCGCGCGCCCTTCCAGGTGTATAGCCCCGCGGTTGCCCCGCCTTTTCCTCCCCCAACTAACCGCCCAAGAACCTGGTCGGCCTGGCTCCATCCATGAGTTGGATACCCAAGAGGGTCACGGCCCGCCTCCCCTAATCAGGCCCGGCCTGCAGCCTTGTGCTCAATCCTGCTGCGCCTAATGCTAAGCTTTGCAGCAGCAGCTGCTGAGCCCACAGGGGCTACTGCTGAGAAACAGCGCACCCCAGCTGCTGAGCCTAACCTACCAGATGCCAAGCGCGCAGGCCGCAACGCAGTTCCCGACCCAAGCCTATATAATGACACCACATCCCCCCCAACTTGAGTTCTGTCCCCAGAGGTCCCTTCCCATTGCTACCTCAATTACCTTTGCACCATCCCCCCTACCAACCCCACTTAACACACTCCGCAAGTTCCCCTCCCCAGCCCTCCCAAGATCCCAGAAATCCCAATTGTAATGGCACTCCTGGCGGCTGGCTTCACGGTTCTCGCAGAAAGGTTGACCACAATGCTTTGGGATTATCTTGGAACCCCTGGTGCCCAATCCTTGGAATCCCGGCGCAAGCTCCTGGCGTCTTTCCGGGCCTTACTGGCGTTGTCAAGGGCCAAAATGGAGGAGATGATGAAGATGGCTTAGGCGCATTGCCCCCCCTTCCCCTTCTTCCCTTTGTTTTCTTCACAAGTCTTTTGTTGTACCGCGCTTAATTTTTCCTAAGAAATACACGTATCCGGGCGATGTCTTAACTTCTGAATAATAGTGCGCAACTGCCCTTTGTGAGAATGAGCATGAGATTGAGGTACGCATCCGTGCGCTTTGCTTTGTGAGCAATTGTAAGTGACCAGCCGTTCCAAAAGGGGAACCTGGACTTCCCCAGACAAACTGCCACCCAGTTGCCCGTACCCATACTACAAAACAAACAAACAGCGGGCGCGCACAACCAGAAGTATAGGGAGAAGCAATGGGAAACAAACATTCTGGGGTGTCTAGTCATTCCGGCTGTGAACCAGCTAGAGCACCCCCTTACCAAGCCAAGCTTTTAACCATGTCCATACCATCAATGACCATCGCGCCCGTACGTGAAGAAAGAAACAGGAGAGATGAAACAGAAAAGAAGGGAAGAACAGCCCGGATCCAAAGAGCAGAAAGAAATATTCAATTTTTTTTTTTTTTGAAGAGCTCTTTGTCCTGCCATCTGTGCGCAGGGCTTTTCCTTGCCCTTGCGGAACTGACTTCATGCCGTGCCTGTTTACCTGCAATAAAATAAACCATTGCCAGTACCAATCCAAAACCAAGTCCAAACCAAAGAATAAGGAAACAAACATTCTGCGGTGTCTAGTTATCCCGGCTGTGAACCAGCTAGAAAACCCCCTCACCAAATCAAGCTTTTACCACTCCCCAGCAGTCTGCAACCTTTTACTTTGCCAAGGTTGCGCGTTGCGCGCCGGTTCTTCACCATCCAAACAATCCGCATTGTTGCCCAACCCCAGGACTTCCTTTCCCTCAAACCCCAAATCATCGCCCAATGTTTTGTTGAAGGAAGTGGAACCACAGGCAAAGAAATGTTTCACATGCAAAGCCGGGGCCTTTTGCTTAAGTGGTGTCCCGTCCCATTCCTCGAGCTGGTAGCTGCCACCCAAGAACTTAGAGGCCATGCAATATGGCCTGTTCCACCGGTTGGCAAAAAGCTGGCCCAACTGAGATTCCAGACTCTGATTATACAGCAGGACCAGGTCCCCCTTCTGCAGGGGGTCCAGGAGCCAATGGGAACAGCACTTGTCACAATAGCGGACAGACGCCGTCTGAATTTTCTTCAACCAATCCGCGGCCTTTGCAAGGGTCTCCTCACGCCTAAGGAGCTGCTTGGCCTGCGCCTTGACTAGATCCGCGGACTACTTGACCTTCCACCAATCCACGCCCATGAACGTGTTCAGCTCAATGTCCACCGGAAGCACAAGTTGCTTCCTTTAGAGCAGTTTGTAAGGTGAATACCACGTTGAGCGCTTCACGGAGATCCAATTGGCAAAAAGAACTTCTGGGAGCGCTTCTTGCCACTTTTTGATGTCCTCAACGCACATTTTCACCAGGGCATCCTTTATTGGCTGATGCCCCTGCTTGATCATCCCTGCAGCCTCCGGTTTGTACTCCATCACGCGCCCGAAATTTGCTCCACAACTCTGCACCAGTTTCATTAGGCGTCCTCAAAACTCCGCCCCTCCGTCGACAGTGACCAAGCAAAGCAATCTGTAGCGTGCAAAGCAGTCCTCCTCCAGAAACTGAGCCACCTTTTTTGCCGATAAATTTACCAGAGGCCTTGCTTCCACCCACCCGGACAGATCGTCGCGCGCAACCAGAAAATACGCAAATTTGCCTGCCTTGATGTGTGTCACAAGACCAACCCACGTACTATAGGGCCATTCTAAGATGATTGTGAGTGCAAGGGCAATTGCAAGTAGCGAGACTCAGTTTCAAAGTGCAAACTTGGTTATGCCACTCAACAAATGGCGAGAGGAATGGAATGTGTTCCGAGGAAGGAAACTAAACGTGAGTCCAATGTGATAAATAGGTTGTAGAAAAATGCAAGAGCGTATGAAATTAACTAACTGAGGAGACCATCATCAGGCAAGGGGATAGGCTTTATAAGGTAATCCAAAATGACTAGATACAACCTGGTGATGAGCTAACTACAGTTGAAGGGGTGAGGCAATGAATGACAGGAAATGGATAGGAAATGAATCATTAGTACATATCCAAGGTCATAGCGTAATTGCAAGACAATAGAATCTGAGCGTATAATTGTATGATGAATTGGGACAGGAGCGAGTGACATTGAAGGTAATGCAAATGAGAAGTAATAGTGTATGCAGGGTAGGGACTAGTCCAATTGCAAACTGTACAGTAATGATGGCTTAGTTAGATGTAGATGCGAACTAACAAACAATGTGTGACCAAAGATGGAATTCCAAGGCTTTTGATTGGCTAGGGAAGGAGATTGGATCTCATAATGGATGGCCAACAGGTATGGAGTTAACCGCAAAGTTTGCAAGTATATACTGAGTTGGTTGCCAAGATTGGAAGGTCAATGCAAGCCAGAGGAAGTAGAGGATTGCACCATTGATGTTGTGCTTTATTTGTGTCACGCTTTTAGACTGAGGTAGATGGTACTGAGGAGAGGACATGTTGAAGTAATGAAGACAATAATTCCTAAGTGCAAGGCGTGACAGTTGCCCGGGTATAAAGACGCAAGCTCCTGCAAGTGCTCAGATAAATTTTCCCATTGATTTCAAGTCTTTAATAATTACTGTATACCCTTACACATTATTTAATTCATTAATTGATAGATTCATAATTTATATAAAATGTTGTCATTGTTGTCCTGCCGTTGCAAAAACTTTATTCGTCAAAACAAGCGATGTTTCCCTGGTACTGACGTCCAAGGCCTTCGAGGCAAGTGTGAGCAATGTTGCCTTTGCAAAGTTGCCTGCAATTTCCCTATAAATGTTGACTCAACTGTCAAGGGTCCTGCGGAGTCATTGAGGAAGATGCAGAATTGTAGGTCCTCCCCAAGGGTTAACCATGAGATACCACCGTTGCCGGAGATCAAATACTTGGGTAATCGACTTCCTGGTGAGTACTAATTTGGACTGACTAATGATCATAAAAATAGTAATTAAATTTTGCTTGTTTTGCTAGTGTTGCCCCGTTTCCAAAGGTATACTACAAACACACCACCACCCCACCACCTTACTGGGGACCGCCAAATGAACTCCTGGGGGCCCAGATGAATGTGGAGGTGCGAGGCAAAGTGCCTGGTATGGAACCGGTTGGTGTCATAGCCAAGGAAGAAAGGGAGGAAGAAAGGAACAAAATGGAAAGAGGATTTGGAGAGGGAGGAGACAGAAATGGAGGGAGAGAAGGAACGGAAGAATTAGAAGAAGGAAATGGGAGATGGAAGGGGTAGAGTAGATGGAACGAAAGAAATGGAGGGCCAAGGCGAAGCGGATCCAGTGCAAGTTTTAGGGCCAGTCAAAACAAATGCAAGGCGGCTGACGGGCGACATTGGAGAAGGCTGGTTGGGAGGCCAAATGAAGAGAGCGTACAAAGATCTCTTGGAGGAAGGTGGATTGAATGCTTGGCCAAAGCAAGCTTGGATTGCGAGGTGCGAGGAAATCTTTGAGAGGCATATTGTAACAGAAGTGCTAGTTCTCCAAAGGATGTCCGCACTAATCAATGATGAAGACCTGGATACTTTTTGATCCATGGTTGCGGAATTGACTGAAAATTGGGAGGATGCAGAGAAGGAAGTAAAGGAAACTTTGTAATTATTTATTATAAATATATATTTTCTTTTTCTTTTTCTTTTTTTTTTTAATTATAAATAATTTTTTTTTTAATAAGGAATGGAGTTTTACTTGCTAGAAATGAGAGGGAAATGAGAAAAAGGAATAAAAAGGTGAGATGGAGGAATTGACTGATGGGATGTTGGTGTGAAATAAAATGGGGTTAGATGATATGGAATGTGGAATGAAATGGGATTGGATTAGATGGGATGGAATGTGGAATGCAATGGAATTGGATGGGATGGAATCATGATTGTCAAGGTTTGCAAGGGTATCTTGCATGGAAGTCTTGAATCAGATTGTGTGAATTGCAAAGGTGATGGGCTGGTTAACACAAGGTGCGATTTTTGTTGGACTGGAAGCCAGACCATTCAATGAGGTATTGAATTTGTCCTTTGCGTAACCTGGAATCCAGAATAGGGCTTACTTCCCACTCTTGATTATTTAGGACAGTGACCTGCTCAGGAGGGGGATGAGTCTTGCCTGGGAATAAGACTCAAGCTGGCTCTAGGAGAGACACATGCAAGACTGGGTGGATACCTTTACATTTTGCAGGTAAAGTAAGTTTAAAGGCGTAAGGGGAGATGACTGATTCTACTTTAAAGGGGCCAAGCTTTCTTTTGGAGATTTTGCGAGTTGGGTGAGTGCTGCAAATGTTGCAAGCATCAAGCCATACTTGATCTCCTACTGCAAAGGTTGGAGCCGTAGTGCAAGATTGGTCTGCTTGCTCCTTTTAGCGCTGGTTTGCTTCTTCAAGGTTGGTTAAAAGTAGAGATTGAAGGGATTGAATTTGTTCAAGGTAATCGGTAGCAGGTTGAGAAGATGCTACGTGAAGGGAAGAGAAGGTTGGTTTTCTCCCATAAAGAGTTTGGAATGGCAACTGTTTGGTGGAGGAATGAGTGGAGTTGTTTTACGCAAATTTGGATAGTGGGAGCCATTGCGATCAGTTGTCTTGTTGATAGGCAACATAAATTTGAAGATATTGTTTGAGAATCTGATTAACTCGCTTGGTTTGCCCATCTGTTTCCGGGTAGTAAGCCGTTGATAAATTGCGAGTGATCTTCAAATGTTGGCATAGCAAGGTCCAGAAGCTTGAGACAACCAGAGATCCAAAATCACTAACTATATTACCAGGGAGACCATGTTTCAAAAATACATATTCTATGAACAATTTAGCTAAGTCTTCTGAAGAGGCCGTCACATTACTGCGCTGAAATAAAGCCATCTTTGAGAAGCAATCTAATATTACTAGAATAGCATCATATCCACTAGAAGAAGGTAATTGAGAGATGAAATCCATAGAAAGCAAGTGCCAAGGACAAGGCAGAATTGGAAGTGGCTGAAGCAGCCCATACTGCCGGTGTTTTGAGGACTTGTTATGATTGCAATCATAGCACGCGCTAACATAGTCTTTTACTTCTTTGGTCATACCAGGCCAGTAGAAGTCTTGTGCAATCAATTGGTAGGTTTTATCCTGCCCATGATGACCAGCAAGCAGAGAATCGTGCCGTGACTCAAAGATATCTAACTTAATGCAAGAATTATCTGGTGCTACTATACAATTATCATAGACTAAAAAGTCATTATCATCAATACTGTAACTACTATCTAATGAGTTTGCACTTTTGAAAAGTTTGATGCACTTGGGGTTGTCCCGTTGATCTTGTTGGAGTTTGGAAGCCAAATCTCTCAAGTGAGTCCTAACGTTTTCAGGGTTGTTTTTGGCAAAGGTGCTCCCCCCTCCTGGGTAAACTTTGTCACAACGTGATAAGGCATTGGGAACTACCGCTTGTTTCCCAGGACTGTAAGTGATTGTAAAGTGGAATTTGGAGAGGTATTTGGCCCATTGTGCCTGTCTACGTGTGAGGACGTTTGAGCTCATGAAATACTTTAAAGAGTTATGATCAGTTAAAACTTCAAAGGATTCCCTAAGGCTCAAAAGGTATGAACGCCATTTCTTCTAGCAATAAAAAATTGAAAGAAGTTCTTTGTCATGAATCTCATTGTTAAGCTCTGCAGCAAGCAACTTGCGAGACTCAAAAGCTAGGGGATGAAAAAGAGAAGTGGAGGAAGAGACCTGCGAGATTACTCCTGCAATCGCATAGTCGCTTTCTTCTGTTTTGACAATAGTGCGAGCTAGCTTGTTGAAGTGAGCAAGTATTGGAGCAGTGGTGAACGCTTTCTTCAGAGCTTTGAACTCCAAAGCAGCTTGTTTGGTAAAAACAAAAGGATTGTCTTTTTGAAGAAGGTTGGTAAGATTCACGGTTTTTTTGGCGTAACGCGCAATAAACCTTCTATAAAAATTACTGAAACCAAGGAAAACTTGAAGGGATTTAACGGAAGAAGGTTGGGGCCAGTCCAATATGCGTTTGCTTTGGGCTGGGTCCTTTGATAGTCCTTGCTGCAAGACTATGACACCTAGAAACCAAAGTGAAGAGGAATGGAATTCGCACTTAGAGGCTTTCGCAAACAGGTCATTCTTGCAAAGTCGCTGCAGCACCTCTTGCACATGTGCTATTTGATCTTCAAGGTTTCTCAAGTAGACTAGTATATCATCAAGATATACCACAAGGTATTTACCTACAAGATCAGAGAAAATGTTGTTGACAAAATTCTGAAAAGTGGAAGGAGCGTTACAGAGGCCAAAAGGCATGACGGTATTCTCATGAATGCCAAACCGGGTTCTCATCGCTGTCAAATACTCATGACCTTCCCTAATGCAAATTAGGTTATGGGCACTTCAAAGGTCTAAATTTGAGAAATAAGCAGCTCCATGGAAGAGGGTGAGGAGATGTGACATAGGTGGTACTGGATAGGTATTCTTCCGGGTTACCTGGTTCAGTTTCCTGTAGTCAACACAAAGGCAAAGTCCGCCGTCCTTTTTTGGAAAAAATAGGACAGGTGAACTGGTATTTGAATTGCTTGGTTGAAAAAATCCTTTTGCTAAATTTTACACCATGTAGTCTTGAAGCGCAATTGATTCTTGCGTCGAGAGAGAGTAAACTGGTCCTGGTCCTGGAGGTGGGCCAGTAAGTTTGATCTTGTGATTGTAAGGACGGGATGGAGGCAGTTTATCTGCTCTTGCAGCTGAGAAGACGTCAGAAAAGTCATGATAAACTGAAGGTAAAGACTCTTCAATGATTACTAAATCTTCAATATTGTCATCTTTGAGCAATGGGTTTGAGGTGCTTGCATGGTGCGAGAGGATTAGGGAGCTCAAAATACACCGTCTGGTTGGTTTCTGTTTCTCTTCAAAGGAACAGGAAAGAGGTCAGCTGGATAAGTAAGCAATAACTCCTAAATCTGAAGAGGGAATTTGGGAATGAAGGTCAGGATATTGCAAATTTCCTGGCGGAAAAGTGTCATCCAACTTAATGAATGTGTCAGGTAGGCTGTTTAATTCCTTATTGACGGAAGGATTAGCGTCCTGGGGGTGCAAGGTTCAAAGGTTAGTTACTCCTTCTTGCCAATTCACATCGGGGTTCCAGTTAAATAGGAAATCATGGCCTAGAATTGTATCATCCATTCCGGGTATAGCCAAGACAAATAAATCCCATTCAAAGCTGGGGAAATTGGAAAATGCAAAGATCAAGTTTGCCTTTTGGGAAACCCAATAAGACAGTTCAGTTGCACTACTTACTAAATAGATAGGAAAATTATCTATCTTGGAATGCGTAAGATTTTTGGAAGTGGCAAAAGATTCACTGATGAAGGAAACATTAGCGCCGGAGTCAAGTAAGACTTGATAAGGGGTTTTGTTGGAATGGAATAGGATAAATTTCAAACTAGGAGCACTTAGTGACTTGCAAGTGCAAAGATTTACTCGCGGTGATTTAGATAATGTGTAGTTTTCCTTGCGATTATCAGAAAAACTAAAAGCTAATTTTTTGACTGCTTAGCTGCTTCACGCCCTAACCGCTTTGCACAACTGTCAACCTAATGTTTTCCTCCACAATACATACACAGCCCATTCTTCTCCCTTCTTAGCCGTTCCTTGTTCTGTAGCATCCCGGTTTCTTTGTCCAAGAACTTCTGAGTTTTGGTGACAGTTTTCCCTTTTGAGTTGGAGTTCCAAGTCTGGGTTGGTTTGGATGGTTTTGGGTTCCTTTTTTTTTGCTTTGAGGAATCGTCCACCCTTGGAGCCAAGGTGGGCGGTCCATGGTTGTTTCGCCAAGAGCATTCTTGTCGTGATAGCCATTATCAAGCTCAATCACTCAATTGATTGGCTGCTGAAGCAAGGTTGTCTTATGACCCCCAACTCCGAGCTGTTCAATTTAGGGTGCCGGTAGACCCTTTCCGAAATGAAATAGAAGACCGGCCTTGTTCCACTGGATGCAAGACTGCAAAGTTCAAAAATGAGAAATATAAACAGAAGCTCTACTATTTTCCTTCATAACTAAACTATTAAGTTTGTATTTGGCGTTTCGAACTACATTGGGGTTTCCAAAAAGGGTGAACAGTTGTTTCTCAAACCTGTCCCAGTTGTTGAGAATACACGTGGGACTGTTGTTGGACAAAATTTTGAGGTACGGTTCCAACCACTGTGAGGCTCTACCTCCTAAGATGGACAAAGCATACATAACTTTATGCCTATTGGAAGGGAAATTGTTGGAGTTGTTTGAAAAGATGATTTTACAAGACTGTAGGTAGGATCTAAGCTTATGAGGGTGTTCTCCTGTAAAGTGATTGGGTTGTTTCATGCCCAGAGTGCAAAAGCTAGGAGTACTCAGACTATATCGCTGGGCACCATGAGTGAGGGACTGGATCAATGTTGAAAGCAGGGTCAGAGCATCAGGCTTGGTAGCAGTAGTGCAAACCCCTGGTCTACCACAAGTCAAGGTTTCATTGGAAGAATGGTTGGAATCTGCGAATTCCGCAACAGGGTCCTTCAGAACATCCTGTGAAGGAGTGCGAGGATCATTGAGGGGTTCAAAAGATGGCAATTTTGAAGGAGGAAAGGTATCTAAGGGTTTTTGGGCCCAAGGAGCGCTGGTTCTCCCTACCCAATGGATATCATCATTGTAAGGGGCAAGGGAAGCGTTCCTGGTTGAGCAAATACGTGACATCAAAAAAGAAGTCTACTATAGGTTGGCAAGCTACAATAGATGAGTTGAGTTAGTTAATTTACTTTCACACAACCACACCACGTACTATAGGGCAATTCTAAGATGATTGTGAGCGCAAAGGAATGCTGAGTGTGAGGGCAAGTGCAAGTAGGGAGACTCAGTTGCAAAGTGCAAACTTTGTTATGCCACTCAACAAACGGCAAGAGGAATGGAATGTGTTCCAAGGAAGGAAACTCAACCTGAGTCCAATGTGATAACTAGGTTGTAGCAAATTGCAAGAACATATGAAATTAACTAACTGAGGAGACAATCATCAGGAAAAGGGATAGCCTTTATAAGGTAATCCAAAATGACTAGATACAACCTGGTGATGAGGTAACGACAGTTGAAGCAGTCAGGCAATAAATGACAGGAACGGGATAGGAAATGAATCAGTAGTACATATCTGAGTTCATAGCGTAAGTGCGAGACAATAGAATCTGAGCGTATAATTGTATGATGAATTGGGACAGGAGCGAGTGACGTTGAAGGTAATGCAAATGAGAAGTAATAGTGTATGCAGGGTAGGGACTAGTCCAATTGCAAACTGAACAGTAATGATGGCTTAGTTAGATGTAGATGCAAACTAACAAACAATGCGTGACCAAAGATGGAAGTCCAAGGCTGTTGAATAGCTAGGGAAGGAGATTGGATCTCATAATGGATGGCCCACCGGTATGGAGTTAACCGCAAAGTTTGCAAGTATATTCTGAGTTGGTTGCCGAGATTGGAAGTTCAACACAAGCCAGGGGAAGTAGCAGATTGCATCATTGATGTTGTGCTTTATTTGTGTCACGCTTTTAGACTGAGGTAGATGGTACTGAGGAGAGGACATGTCACAGTGATGAAGCCAATAATTCCTAAGTGCAAGGCGTGACAGTAAGCCCCCTCCCCCCTCTTCCTATTCCTGCCCCTCATTGGTTTCTGATCCTTTAATCATTCAACCTTTATTTTGGCCCTGGATCTTCATCAAAGTGAACCCTCCTCCCCAGTCACCTCATCCCGAATACAGTATGCAGATCCAGGAGGCAGTGCAACCAGTCCAGATCCAGCCACCTCAGCCAGACAGATACAGGAGGCAGTGCAGCATGTCAGATCTGGTCACCTGAACCAAACATGCAGAAAATACACATACAAGAGGCTGTGCAGAAGTATACATGAGCAATATAGGCAGGAGGAAGTCAAACCAGTCCCAAGCAAGAACCAAACAAACATGCAGCAAATACACATTCAAGAGGCTGTGCAGAAGTATACAGGAGCAATATAGGCAGGAGGAAGTCAAACCAGTCTCAAGCAAGAACCAAACAAACATGCAGCAAATACACATTCAAGAGGCTGTGCAGAAGTATACAGGAGCAATATATGTAGGAGGAAGTGGAACCAGCCTTAACCAGAACCAAACAAACCAACAGTATTGCACAGAAATACATGTAGGTAGAATCAAGTAGCACTGAATAAACTACCAGTACAGCACAGCAAAATATCTTATCTGAACTACACAGCAATCTATGCAAGGCTGTGCATGCATGAAACCCCTGTATAAGCTTTTCCCAACAAGAAGAAATGCCTCATGTAACTGTAGAAGATTTTTCCAACCAGCAGAAATGCCTCATGTAACTGTATCTCACTGTTCCTTACCAGAACAGGGAGAACCCTCAGGGGCAGCCTTGAGCACCCCTGGGGGAAGGATTTGTCTATTTAAGGAGGGCCTCTCTGCCCTATCCAAGTTGTATCACACATCCCATATCATGCCATCTGGCCTAGTTATCACCCATCCCTACTCACCTCATCAACCCATCTATCTTTGGTACCTACCCAGATAAAATATTAGTGGTGAATCAGTTATAAAAGGAAAACAAGAAATCAGAAACCAAGTTATTAACCATCTTTAACCAATTAAACCACCCACCAGGTGCTTGAATAAGGGTTCTTCTTTGACCTAAATATTCAGCATCATATTAAAGAAACCCCACCCATTAGTTAATAAATAACCCTTACAAAGAAAGAGAGCACAACAAAAAGAAACTACCAACCTTCCCTCTGCCCAGCTCCCTGTGGGTAAACCCATCCTTGGGTCCTCTCCTGAACCATCCCTTTGATAAACACTTGAACCAATTATTATTGGAGTATTGGTTAAAGATCTAACATATCTGATCAATAAATTAACCAATAGTCCAATACATCTGGTCTATTCTTCAACAAATCCTACCAATATCACAGTAAATAATTAATCTAGGACTGATCTGAGACCTATATTAAGTCTCAAAGAAACCAGCCATTAATTTAAATAAATTATTGTGCAGACTTACTATAGTACTAGAAGGGCAGGAAATTCAAAACCACTCTTATTATATACTAATAATCCAACGGAGTAGAAGTAATACTAAATTCCCCTTCAAGTACTGCCAGCAAGCTATTTGCTACTTTTATTTATATAATCCCACAGGAGTCTCTACAGCGCGCCCAGCCATTGACTCCATAAACTCTTCCACGCGCGGGGGAAGCCCCGCGTTGCAAATAGTGAACAAATTGAGCCTCTGAAGGTTGTGAACAATCCTTAGCAATTTCCCATCCTGTATGACAACCGCAAAGATAGGGCTTGAATAGCTTGATGTGGACTGCTTGTAAAGCCCCATCCTCACGGGCTCCCGTACCAGCTCCGGAAAGGGTTCCTGAATGTTACGGGGGATTGGAATTGGCTTTATTTGCCACGGTTTGTGAGGGAAGGTGGGAATAACATAAGGGTCCCTGATCTTGCCTCTTGACAACCCACGCTAGTCTGGTCCAAAAGCAAGCACCTTCTCCCTCAACACCAAGACCAACACAAGAAGATCCCTCTCCTCCGCACTCAACCATCCCGCCGGTGTGGAAACTTTAGAGGTTATCCCTCACGAAGTTGCCGCAGGTTCAGGAGTTCTTGGGTCTAAGCGTCTGTAAGGATTAGATACCGAGCGTAAAGAGAAGTTTTTGAGAGCCTGAAGAGGAGAAAAGGAGAGAAGAGGGGAGGGATTCTGTTTTCCTAAGTCCGCTCCCTTTTCCGCTCCCCGCCTCCTGATGATACAATGGTAAGATCCCCCTACAACCTGGAGTTGAGGGGAAAGGTATTTGAGCCCTCCCCCTCAACCCTAACCTAAGTACAAGCACATGAACAACCCAACAACAATGAAGAAGGAAACCCTAGGCCCAAAACCCTATCCCATATCCTAACCTGTACCCTTTCCGTATCCTATTCCGCTTGCTTGCCTGCCATTACACGCATCCGGTTCGTCCCCCGCGGCGCGGCCCTCCGCCGCGCGCTTCTCAAAGTTCACCGCGATTGCCCGTATCCGCCCGACGCGCCGTCATGAATTTCCTAGTCCCGTAGCCGGCCCGCGCTTGCGCGTGGCAATACATGGGTATAGCCCTGCGATTGCTCCGCCCTTTCCTTCCCTAACTAACCGCCCGAGAACCTGATCAGCCCGGCTCCATCACTGGGTTGGACACCCAAGCGGGTCGCGGCCCGCCTCCCCTAGTCAGACCCGGCCCGCAGCTGCGTGCTTCGCCCTGCTGCGCCTTCTGCTGAGCCCGCAGCGGCCACTGCTGAGAACGAGCGCACCCCAACTGCTGAGCCCGACCTACCAGATGCTGAGAGCGCAGGCCGCAACGCAGTTCCCGATCCGAGGCTATATATTGACACCACACCGGTCCAAAATTAAGGGCGTGTACTTGCCTGCGTTGCACTGCGCCATCCAGGCCCGGCCATTGCTTTTGTAAGTTCTAGTAATAACCAAACAGGGGCTGTTGCCTTTGCTCACAACTGTGGCAAGATGATAGGGTTTTCAAAGCGTAGAACCTTCCGGCAATGCACACTGAGGAATGGAACTTACATCTGGCACCTGCTCCCTATGCTTGCCCCCCTCCACTTGCTCCTTACCAGTCTGCTGCCTGCGCTGAGACAGAGCCTGCTCTGCGCGGTTAACGCGGCCAACTAGGGAAAAAACTTGTTGGGGTAACCCTTACGGTAAGCCCCCACGTTGAACTACTCATCGCTGCCAGCCATTGGGCCCTGCACCCACCTCCCTCTGCCGTGATTGCAGATCGTTGTCTTGAACCGCGCTTTGAGTGAATCTTTGACGGTCAGTGCCTCCATTCCTTCCTTGGTGTTGAAGGCCATTTGAGCTTGCAACCCAAACATAGACAGTTGAACTAGTATCATGTCACCGCATTCCACTGAGAGAAATGACAGGGGCTTACAAACCTTTGCAACTTTGACCTCCTCCGCCTCTACTACTCCATCCACGCGGCATTTGCCGCCATTTAACGCCCAAAGGCCCATTGCGCACTTCCTCCGCACCAGGCCAAGCTCGTCCGCCAACCTTGACGGAAGCAAGTTGACCATCAAAACAATATCTACCATCGCCCACACCTTCCGCCCCGCAATGGTCATTGCAACATAAGCAAGCAGGACTAAAATTGACTTTGACCAGCACAGCTTGAGATCCGTTTCCTCCTCCACCACATTAACTCACTGAACCATTTTTGGTACCCGGCCCTGACCGCAATCTTTCAAGGCCTGGACCATCTCTTTGACAACCGCACGGGATACTGCTGCTAGCTCTTGTAGGGTCAGGGGTATTGGTGAGTCGTTCCCCATCACCCTTCAGACAATGTCCGCAGCCTTATTTTTCCCCGCAGGATTAACAGACAGCCCTTCGGCCCTGGCACACGTGTGACTGGCTTTGGGGCCGTTGCTTGCTTGTTGACATCCATTGTGATTTGCTTTTTTGTTGCCAATTCCCTGACTTTGGCCTCCACTCTTGGTGCTACCCAGGTTCCGGGCACGGTGACAATCCCGAGCAAAACCCGGACGGTCTCAGCCTTAGCCTTTGCTCTTTCCCACACTTGCACCATTGGCAGCGGCTTGCCTTTGGTTAAGTCCACCAATTCAACTGTTGGGAATATTTACCTCATCCCGGATGCGTGCACAAGCCCCTTGTCCATGTCCCAAGTGAGGTTCTTGCAAACCGACTTCCAGTGCCCTCTCTCCCCGCAATATGAACACTGCGGCAACCCGAACAACCTGGATGGTCCTCTGGGGGGCTGGAACCCTTCTGCCATGTGAGGCAGTACTGCGCGCAGTTGATAAGGAGCCTTTGGAGGCAGTGTGGCTGTTGGAGCCGCGGGATCCGTTGTCCGGTTGTGGAAAACTCTTATGTCCCGCAGAATCTTCATCATCTCTCCAACTGATGGTCCTGGAGACTGTTGGGAAAGTTGGGCATGAGAGGGCATTGGCGGCCGTGCGGTCAAGGTTTGGTTGGGGACTGGCGCCAAGATCGTGAACAATTTCTTGGAGGAAGACGGGCACGTTTGTGCCGTATCCGCAATGAGCTTTTCCAAATCAATTTTGCTCTCCACAGCCTGCAGGATAACCAAAAGATCGGGAAGAATTTCAACGCTTCCATCCAATGACCTCTTAACCAGACCGTGGTCATGCAGGTATTGCCGCACTCTGGAACGGAGCTGAGGCGCAAGACCCCCCAGAAACGCCCACTTCATGGCACCTGTCTGACCCGCGAGAACCTTGTTCTTTGCCAAGTAGGCGTAGATTTGCTCAAACTTTGAAATATATTCCACTAGTCCCTTGCGCAATTGCACCCCCCCCATTTTTGCTTGCTTCTTCGGCGGCTCAATCAAAATCGCTTTCTTGGAACCGGGGTTTGCGCTTTCCCCACCTTGCCAACATCTCGCTTTTCAACATCCCCCAGTCCTGCCTCTTTTAACCAACCATTTTTTCCACGTCCCACAGCTTCTCCTCCTTGGTAATGAACAGCACAATATTCCAAACCTTATCCGCGCCCAACGCGCCCTCCAAATCCGCAATCCCTTTGAATCTAGAAAGAAACCGCTCCACGTCCAAGGTACTAAACCAAAGATGAGGGAAGTCCCTTGGCCTCAACCAAACACGGCGAGGAGACTCCACGGCCATGTCCAATGACCCTTCCAAGGGAGGAGAAAAACTGCAAACTCTGGGAGCATGAGCGGATGGTGGCGGAGGGGGTTGAGTAGCAAAAATGGGAGTCAAACTTAGAGGATAGGGAGGGGGAACATTGGATCCCAGAGAGGTTGTCGGCAGCATCCTGCGTTATCTTCAAGAGACTGAAAACGGATCAAGTTCCCATCCAGACCCCAAGATGTGGAAACTTCAGAGGTTGTCCCTCACAAAGTGGTCCCTAGTTATTGAGTCAATGGTTCTAGCTTCTTTAAGACTCAAGGATGCTTCCTTTTTTTCTGGAGAAGAGAGAATGCGTGAGAGAGTATCCGTGAGACCAAAATATGAATCCCCCCCCCCTCAGCCCTAACCTAAGTACAAGCACAAAGACAAACTGACAACCATGAAGAAGAAACCCTAGACCCAGAACCATAACCCATACCCTAACCCATACCCTATCCCTTCAGCTCTCCTGCCATTACGCACATCTGGTTTGTCCTTACGTGGCACGGCCCTCCGCTGCGCACTACCCAAAGTTCACCGGGCTTTCCCGTATCCGCCCGACGCGCCGTCGCAAATTTCCTAGTCCCGTTGCCGGCCCACGCTGGCGCGCATCAGTCCACGTGTATAGCCCCGCGGTCGCCCCGCCTTTTCCTCCCCCAACTAACTGCCCAAGAACCTGGTTGGCCTGGCTCCATCCATGAGTCGGATACCCAAGCGGATTGCGGCCCGCCTCCCCCAGCCAGGCCCGGCCCACAGCCACGTGCTTGATCCTGCTGCGCCTAATGCTGAGCTTTGCAGCAGCTTCTGCTGAGCCCGCAGCGGCCACTGCTGAGAACCGGTGCACCCCTGCTGCTGAGCCTAACCTACCAGATGCCAAAAGCGCCGGCCGCAACGCAGTTCCCCAACCGAGGCTATTTAATGACACCACAGCGTTACCCAATGACCCTAGTAACCCTGCTTATGACCCAGAGGATAATGATATCTTCCCTATCCTTAACATTAACAGTTTAAACATTGAAGCTCCTATAATGGGAATCCACATTTGTGAACTGAATGAATCATTTTAAAACTCAATCAAAGAATCTTACAGTTCTGGCATGAAGACTCTGATCACTATTATGGAAAGTAATTCTCCACCTCCTGAATTGATCAAAAGCCTACCTGAACCTCTTTTGAAACCATGCAAAGCTGGAAGGTTCACCATATGGGATGGTCTGGTATACTATAGGCATCAACATTCAAGTGTTATAGTCTTAACTAAGGATGACCATATCAAACATGTTCTAGCTGAGTGCCATGATAACTGCTCATCTTGTAATTTCTCTGCTGATATAACCTTGGATAAGGTAAAACAAACTGCTTGGTGGGTTAATTGGAGAGACTCCACTATACAGTATGCTACCAGTTTGTGAACATGTCAGAAGTCCAACAGGACTACTGGGAAACGGTTTGGTCTACTGAAAAAGATTTATGAACCCCAGAAAAGATGGGAGATCATCAATATGGACTTTGTAACTGGACTACCACCACAAGGAGCCTATTCCTACAACTCAGTCTTTGTCATTGTAGATAGGTTCTCCAAGAAAGCAAAGTTCCTACCTAATCACAAGGAAGACACTTCTATGGAAGTTGCCCTATTATTTTGGAACAGAATCATTGCTGATGTTGGAGTTCCCAAGATTATTATCAGTGACAGAGATCCTAAATTCACCTCTGAGTTCTGGAGGAATCTAGATGATATGCTTGAAACCACCTTAGATTTCTCTACTGCTTATCACCCTCAGACGGATGAATTAGCTGAAAAGATGATTCAGACCCTGGAAGAAATGCTCAGGAGATTCTGTGGCTTTGGACTAGAATACAAGAGTTCTGACTGTTATTTCCACAATTGGGTTAGCCTTTTACCTGCACTGGAGATGGCCTACAACAGTAGCAAGCACTACCACTAAGGAAGCACCTTACATACTGGGAAGAGGATGGATTCCTAGATTACCCAAGGATAACCTTAACCACCAGCTGACCAATATTCACCCTACATCACTTGATTTCAAAAACATGATAGGTGTAGCCAACCAAAATGCTGTTAAGTGTGTCCAGGATGCTATAGAGTATAACCAGCAAAGGTGTGATAAAACCCATAAGGAACCTGATTTCAAAATTGGTGATCAAGTCATGATCTCTACCACTAACTTTAACAACTTGGGTGCAAATAAAAAGCTTCGACAAGCTTTTTTTGGACCTTACACCATTAATAAACTTCATGGTAAAAATGCTGTGGAAGTAATCCTCAGTGATGAGCTTTCTAGGAAACATCCAGTCTTCCCAGTAAGCCTCATCAAACACTACCACCCAAGGAATGGAGAACATACTCTTTCACCTGCAATACCTGTTACAGAAGAACCTGCAAAGTAAAAAGGAAAAATTAGCAATATCCTTAAGGATAAAAAAGATAGGATCAATGGAAAAGACGTCAGACTCTACCTGGTTAGATACAAGTGAGAATCAGCTGATAAAGATGAATGGTTGCCTGAACATAATATCCCTGACAAACCTTTAAACCTGAGGAACTACAGAGCCAACAGGAGGAATTAACCCAATTTTTTTTTCAGATATAGACATATCTTGGAGCAGGGGAATGTCAGCTTGCTACTATGTACAGAGAAAAACTGGCAAATAGTAACACAAAACTATGAAAAATAAGAATATCTCAATTAAAAGAATAAGGAGTGAGAAATCCATAAATATTATTACAGAGATGGATTCCTCACCCAAAATTAGGTAGGGTCATTCACTGACCCAACCCTTGAATTCCAAGTCCTTATATTTTGAAATAATTAAAAAGAAAAGTACTAAAAATTACGACGCCAGTATGGAACTTTTTGGCCATTCTAATATTTCACATGTGTTTTCACGTATAGGGTTTACACCTAAAATTCACTCAGAATTGAGGTGTTCTGTATATTTTAGGAGTTACAGGCGGAAATGTGTTATTTCACAATTCCCCTGTGGAGCCCCTCATCATTACATATCCCTACGTACTAGTAGCAGCAGGTTCCCGCGTACTAGAGGCCTGCGCAAAGCTGATTCTGCCATGCACCCAGACGATCCTACTCCCTGCGCATATTTACTAACTGATCCTATTGTCTGGATCAGTCATGATAAATCTGACAACCAGGTACCGCTCAGAAGAGCTACAACCTAGTTAGGGTTGCCTAGTATATGTAACAAACAGACATATGCATTACTAATGATCTAAAATGATAAAAACTTAAATAAAATTAAAGAAAATTAAGTTTAAAACATTTTTTAAATAATATATCAAAGATCAAGGATTATCATGTAAATCACTGATCCTGATCTTTGAAGAACACAAAACACTGCAAGGAAGGTTCTTGAAAATTATTGAAAATTATCTACATGATCAGCAGATGATGAAACATCATTAAAAATCCACCCCTGCGTGCTTCAAAGCAATATCAATAGTACAAATGAAGGATAAGTACAGAATGATCAAATTTACTCCATAACAGATTAACAGATCCTGAGGCTAAAATAGTACAGAAATCCATCAGATCTAAAGACAGCTGATTGACAGCACCAAGTGGACGTGCTAATATTACCATGACTAGCTTGCCAGCCTCAGACCACGAGCAGAACCCTCTCTAAAGATCAAAATCACCCCAAAAAGGTATTTATTCAGACCTCTTTGGATCCATTATTCCATCATCAGTTACCAGGAATTATTTATTATCAATCAGACACAGTGTCATTATTGGTCAAGTGCTTATATGAAGATAAGCAAGTGATTTCTGACTCAATCTGTAGTAGTATTATTTACCTTTATTAACCAATCAACCATTGAAGTTTAGTCAAGCAATCTCCCCATCTGCTCTGAAACCCTTCCAATTATTCCAGGATTTATGTGGTAAAGTGCTCAGAGTGAGTGTTACCCTTCCTTTCTTGGCCATTTGAGCTGTTAAGCCCGCCCATTAGTGGAATAAGTCCTTTCTAAGGCACCCATCTTTATTCCAAGGTTCTTAGACTGCCTGAGGAGGCCCCTTGAAGAGAGTTTTCTAGTCTGTAAAGATCCCCAGTATTATAATACTGTGGCCCCTCTTTTATATTATATTCAAAAACATTTAATACCAAAAAAATTACACCTTGCAACTGCTCTTATTAAATCATTTATTTGAGCTTCTAAGTGTTTATTATTGGAATAATAATTATTATTATCATTCCAGAATTTTTATCACTATCTGTAGCTAAAGGACTGCAAGGTTCCTGGTATCAGAGAGCTGAAATCCAACATACTTTTTCCTTTGACTCTGGATTCTTCTTGACCTCCAAGGTAGTTGGATTAGTGGCATGGGATTCCTTTGTTTTGGAAGTATTCTCTTCCCTGTTCCTAGTATTTTGTTCCTTGGGGAGTCTGTTGAACCTCTTATCTAGACCATTCATATCAATAGTCTCTTCCAACAAACCTATCAGGGTAGAAAGATCAGAATCCATAGGCATCCTGCACCTTAAAATTTGGTTGATTTGTCCGGGACATAAGTTGAGAAGTCTTTCATTGATTCTTCTTTATCAGCATCTTGGTAAAAACATTCTTACTTCCCTTTCTGGTCTAAGCACAACTTATGAAGTTTGTACTTTGATGGATAAAACTGGGAGGTTTCAAAAGTTTTCCTTATCTTTCTTTTCCAAATCCTAGTTCCAAATTTTACTTTGATCAGTTCTCTCCAAGAAATCCAGGATAAAGATCCAACTTCATCACTTTTATTGATAAACCAATCAAGAACCACTCCTTCAAAAAGTCTGGGCAATCTTACCACAACTATTATATCAGGAATTTCATAAGAAGCAAGGGTATAATCAATAAATTTAATGAAACTGACATGGTTGTATTCTCCACCCCAGGAGAATTTAGGCCATTCAGTAATTGGAGGAACTAACTTAAAATCCTTTTCTATCTCAGGAGTAGGACTGGGCCTAAAAGATTCATTCCTAGTTTTCATGGTTCTGAGAGGAACACTAGGAGTATTGGCAAACCTAGAAGGTCTACTTTCTTCCAGGTCAATGACTGGGGAGTTAGTAGAATTGACTTTAAGATCTGTAAGATAATTCTTATTCATACCTAACTCCAAATAATTTTTTTTGTTTAATGAACCAATTTTGTTAATCAGGTGAGCTGAAGGAGTAGGACTAGTTTTCTTAAATTCTTCTTTAAGCTGGTTCATGGTTGAAAGAATATCTTCTTGAAGAATTTATTGGTTATCATCAATATGTTTCATCAGGTCCAACTTACTAGATTTTATACCATCTTTATTTGTTTTATTTCTAACTCATCAATTCTCATGGTCTGAGACTGGGTATCAATAACTCTGAAAATACTTAGACTCAATTTGTCCAATTGTTGATAAACTTTGTCAAAAGACAGGGTGATAACAGTAAAATTGTGAGACACATTTACAGAAAAGCTATTCAGAGCTTCTACATCTAATTGTGGTACACCTTTTTCCACTTCTGGGCTAGGGATACTATTCTGTCCCAATCCTTTGGGTTCCTTAAATTTTGGTGGTCTGAGGAACTCTTCTTTTTGGGGTCCTTTCCCTTTAAGGAAGCTAACTGATCCCAAGGATTCCAGTTCTGCATGTAGCCTTCTACTTCCTTCTTTGGGATCAACTTTTTCAGAAAAATCTGAGATTTTTTTGCCAGAGAAATAGCTTTTCTCATACCTGGCTGATCCTCCTGGGTCTGAGCCAACTTGAATTGTTCAAAATAGCTCACGTGCTCTTTGAATAACACTTTGACTTTTTCCTCCTTGGTTGAGTCCAGCTGGGGTGGCATAGGAGGACAGGTATCCTCCTTGGATAACTTGTTGGGCAATGGGTGGTTCTCCAACACTCTGTTGATCAAGTTGGTGGCAGCGTTTGTTGCGGTTGTCCTCCCCCGTGACGCTATGGTCACTGGTTTGAGCCCCCTCATTGTGCTCGCGACTGGAGTCCTTTTTCACACGTGTTTCTCCAGGCAAAGATCCATACAATGGGTCTCTAACCGTTGCATGGGTGTTGCCCCTGTTTTAGTACATAGCACCAAAATAACTGAGTAAGTCTTTTGTCAAAAATTTTGAGAAAAGACTTAAAAATATAAAAAATATTATTTTTGTGAATTTATATTTTTAATAATGTTTCATATATATTTTAACTCACTTACAGTTAAATTCAAGGGTACCAACAGTTGGTTGGGATCACAACTGTCCTTGGGGGATATTCCAATGGGGTCTGAGTGAGTTCCAATCAGATCCTGGGATAAATCAAAGGGTGAGTCCAAGGGACACTGTCTGGGACCTCCTCTACGAGTTCCTGGTCAATGAGATCACCAAAAACCAAATCCACTGAGATGGATAAAGAAAAAAATATAAATTTTTTATTCTTGTGTTTTTACGTGGCAAGATGATATTTTTAGAAAAATAATCAGTTTTATTAGTTTTGGATTTTTCTTTATCTCCAGGATTATTTAGTTTAGAAATATATGGCTTCCTTTGATAGATTTTCCACTCCCTATTTTTCCATAATAAAGAATTGAAATTTTTCATTCTTTCAAGCTCAAGTTCTTTTTCCTTTAGAACCTACTGTTTTTAATAAAGCAATTTATCTTGTTGTTGCTCAGGAGTTATAATAACAGGGACAAAGTTATGGAGTTTTTATTCTTTTTTCTTTTTAAGAAGGTTCAAATAATAATTGGTCAATTCTCCTTTGGTCTTAAGATCCAATAGAGAAACAAAGCTTTGAAAATATATTTTATAAGTATTTTAACTTATTTTTAGGATCAAAAGACTGATCAAAGGAATAAATAATCAAAGATTCATTAGTTAAGGATATTTCCCAGCCAGACCCCCAGTTGTCAGCTCTCTGATACCAGGAACCTTGCAGTCTTTCAGCTACAGAGAGTGATAAAAATACTGGAATAATAATAATAATAGTAATTCCAATAATAAATGCTTAGAAGCTCAAATAAACAATATCATAAGAGCAGTTGCAAGGTTTAATTGGTTTGGTAATAAAAGTTTTTCAATATGTGAATAAAAGAGGGGCCACAGTATTATACTACTGGGGGTCTTTACAGACAAAGCAACCTCTCTTCAAGGGGCCTCCTTAGGCAGTTTAGGAACCTTGGAATGAAGAGGGGTGCCTTAGAAAGGGCTGATTCCACTAATGTCCAGGCATAACAGCACACTTTCCTAGACAGAAAGGGAAACACTAACTCTGAGAACTTCATCATGAAAATACTGCAATAATAGGAAGGGTTTCAGAACAAATGGGGTGGATTGCCTGACTAAACTTCATGAGTTGATTGGTTTAAGAAATAAATAATAATAATACAGACTTGGTCAGAAATCACTTTCTTAGACTCTTCATAAGCACTTGACTAACAATGAAATGGTGTCTGATTGATAATAATAATTCCTGGTAAACTGATGATGGAATAATGGGTCCAAAGAGGTTTGTATAAATACCTTTTTGGGATGATTTTGAGGTTCTCAGGGGGCGTAGAGAGAGTTCTGCTGATGGGTTGAGGCTTGCAAGCCAGTAAGAGAAAGATTAGCCCCTCCTCTTGGTGCTGTTAATCAGCTGACCTTAGATCTGCTGGATTTCTGTACTATGTTAGCCACAGGATCTGTTAATCTATTATGGTGTAAATTTCATCATTCTGCACTCGTTCTTCATTTGTACTATTAGTATTTCTTTGAAGGTAAACGATGTGGACCTTTACTGATTTTCAATCATCTTCTGATCCTGGAGGTACTTTTTAATAATTTTTATGAACACTCCTTGTAGTGTTTTGTGGTCTTTAAAGATCAGAGTCAATGATTTATGTGGTAATCCTTGATCATTAATTTATTATTAATAAATGTTCTAAACTTAATTTTTATTAATTTCAAAGAAGTTTTGATTTTTTTAGATTATTAATAATGCATATTTCAACTTTTGACATATGCCAGGCAACCCTAATTAGGTTGTAGCTCTTTTGAGCAGTACCTGGTGGTCAGATTATTCACGACAGATCCAGACCCGGGGATCAGTCAGTACAGATGGGCGCAGGGTAGGATCTGCTGCGTGCGTGGCAGAATTTAGCTGCGGGCGGGTCTCTAGTACGCAGGAAACTGCTACTACAAGTAAGTAGGGGTATGTAATGATGTGGGGCTGCACGCAGGAATTGTGACATAACACATTTCCGTGTGTAACTCCTAAAATATACACAACACCTCAATTATGAGTGAAGTTTAGGAGTAAAACCTATACGTGACAACACGTGTGAAATGTTAAAATGACCAAAATGTCCCATACTGGTGATGTACTTTTTAGTACTTTTCTGTTTGATTATTTGAAAATGTAAGGACTTTGATGTCAAGGGTGGTGTCAGTGAGTGACCATACCTAATTTTGGGTGAGGAATTCATTTCCTTAATAATATTTATGGATTTCTCACTTCTTCTTTTGTTAATTTATATATTATTATTTTTATTGTTTTGTGTTGCTATAACAGGTTGCTCTGTAGATAGTAGCAGGCCCAAACATAGAAAATAAAAGAAAATACCCAAAATTATCTTACCAACAAAAAAAAAAAAAAAAAAAAACAAGAAAAAAAAACAAAAAAAATCAGTAATTTACTACCCAAAAAAAATGTCATTCAACTTCTCAAGAACTGAGAGGAGGGGGAGGAGCAGAAGGGGGGGCTTGTAACCAGTCAGTCAATGCATGGATTTATTAAACAGAAATAGCAACTGGTGGGGGTTGACCAATTGATGGATTGGTCAACCCGCAAGCGATTGATTGAGTGGAAAGCAATTGATTGATTGCTTCCAAATTAATAAATTGGTTGACTGCCAAGCAATCAATTTCTTTCCAATTGATTGATTGATTGCCAATTGATTTATTTATTTTTAAATTGATCAGGGGCAGGGAGAGGAGGAGGAGGAGGAGGAGGAGGGTTCACCTTGATGGGGATCCAGGGCCAAAATAAAGGTTGAATGATTAAAGGATCAGAAAACAATGAGGGGCAGGAATAGGAAGAGGGGGGAGGGGGCTTACTGTCACACCTCACACTTAGGAATTATTGTCTTCATCACTTCAACATGTCCTCTCCTCAGTACCATCTACCTCAGTCTTAAAGTGTGACACAAACAAAGCACAACATCAATGGTGCAATCCGCTACTTCCTCTGGCTTGCGTTGACCTTCCAATCTTGGCGACCAACACAGTATATACTTGCAAACTTCGCAGTTAACTCCATACCGGTGTAAGACTCCAAACAGTGCTAAGCCGTGGCAGTTCTGTGGAGGGGAAAGGTGCTGTTTAGGCTGCCCTCCTAGGAGTTACAATAATATTTAAATGTTACCGGAATGAAGGTCCAGAACCTTATGGATGAGAAATCAAGGTAAGGGAAGAGGATAAGAGTTGTCGATAGCAATGGAAAAAACACTATCTGAGGCAAGATGGTGCAGGTAAAGACTTGAAAAAATAATTCAGGGTTTGTTCAGAGTTCAATAGAACACGGCAGTTGTAAGTAACAACGCCCACAAGCTAATAACTCTGGTCGTCAGCAGCTGATTAGGAAAGATCAACTCAATCCCAACCAACCTCCAGGTTCTCAATGAACCTGCCCAACTCTCCGCAATCAAGCGCTTGAAGGGTACCAGATAACTGTGGGAGGCTGAACAAAACAAAAGCAATTTGTTTATGAAGCTCTAGAAGCAAATCAATAACGAATTTGAGCAAGAATATCCCAACACTTCTCAAGGGACTCAAGAATAGTGTGGTGAAATTCAACCTTAAAGAAGAAAGGAGGTATAAAACTCCAGGTTTTAAGCTTAATAAAACCTCTTCAATCAAACATGATTGGCTCCAGAAAGATGATCAAGGAGAGATCAAGACCAGTATGGTCAAAAAAAGGGATCAGAGTGGTATAACACACCCAAGAATTCAGACAGTAATTCTTCTTCAACCAGCAAGGCTATTGGTTTGTGATAAGGATCAAGTTCTCAACAGACAGAGTTTGAGTATGGAGGCTCAAAGGATCAGGGGGCAATCATGGATATACCCGGATAATTTTGCTCAGATAAGTGGGAAGGATGCCCATGGATAAATTTGATTTCTGATGATGATGGGATCTGATGATGCATGGATCCTCTGATGCTCTGATGCTCTGATGCTGGGCCAAAAGGCAGGGGAGAGCCCCTCCTTTTATAGACATGAGGCCCTGTATACTATGTACAAGAGAGATTTACAAATAGGTGGGGGGAAAATAAAACATAAAAAATATAAAAAAAAAAAAAAAATTACATGAGAGGAAAAAGAGATGTTGCCCGCGTCGAGAATGACCGCGGGCAACCAGATGGACACCCGCAACAGCGGTCGCGGGTGTCAACAACGGTTTTCGTTGCCCGATCGGCGGCAACAACGGGGTGAAAGTTCCGACGGCCGCGAGCGGTCGCTTGCGGTTGTTGGTCGGATTGGATGATCGGCAAGGAGGGCGTGTAATTGGTTTGGACCACCAGCCTTGGGATCATGACTTGGTCGGTACGTTGATCGAAAGCGTGTTGGAGTGCTGATGACGGAACAGCCGAAGGAATGGCAGATCTGAAGTGGTTGAGGGATATGAAGTTTGAGGGGATGATGACCGGATCGAAGTGGATCTTGAGAAGGGGGCTCAATGGAAGAGGTTGACTGGATGGCTTGATTGGAGGATAGGGTGCGTTGGAGTTGATGAGGATGATCAATTGTGGAGGATTTTGAGAGGGAACGTGGGTCCGATGGATGACGAGCGTCGAGCTGGTTGGGATCATGACGAGTCGAGGATGGTAAAGTTTGTTTGGACAAGGGTGATGATGATGAAGAAAAGGAGGAGAAGGGATTGTCAAAAGTGGTTCGACAATCGCTCCCGTCGCCAAAAGTCAGAGCCGCGAGCGCAACAAGTGGGAGTTGAACATATGAAGAGAGGGTCAAAGCGGAGAGACAGGCAAGAGGCCTATCCTAGACCGCTAGGAAAGGGAGAAGTTGAGTGATGGGGGGAAATAAAGGTACCCATAGGAGTACAACCAAAAAAAATATTTTTATTTTTGTGGTGTCCCGGATTGGTCACCACATCTCTCCCCAACTTACAGACTGTCCCTAGTCTGAATCTAAAATTTGAAGGGATTAAAAAAGAAAAGCAGGGAAAAAAGAATTTGAAGCAAAGATTGGCCATTTCTTGATCTTGAGAGCAATTGACGAGTTGGGGAAAATATCTTGATTCTTCCAAATGAGCCCTAGAAGCGGCAGGAATAGAACAATGAGGGCGTCCCAGGTGCTCACATATGTGGCATACAGTAGAGTTTTACAAAAAAACGCAGCAAATGACCCTGGTGGTGCACAATTGGGAGGACTTACTTCTGAGATAAGTTGCCCCCACAACAATGAAACTTCTTGACTTGATCAGCAGAGAACCTTCTGGCCAACCAAGTACCATCCAGCTCCTCCAAAACATAAGATCCACCTCTGACTTGATGAACCACTTGATAAGGGCCATTCCAACGATTAGAGAAAAGCTTGCCCCACTGGGTCTCCAAAGATTGATTATAAGCTAAAACTAGGTCACCAGGGTTCAAGGGCTCCCTGATTTGATTAGAGTGCTTGTCCTCCCAATACTGGACGGATTTTTCTCTGGACTCCATCATCTTTTGATAAGCTTCATCACAAATGTCTTCACTTCGCTCCAGTTGCTTGGATCTAGCAACTAACAGATCAGTGGTTGAGGACACCTCTTCCCAAGAGATACCCAAGAAAGATTCCATTTCCAGATCCAAAGGAAGGACTGCTCTTTGACCAAAGATGATTTCATAAGGTGAGTAGCCAGTAGTCCTTTTGGTTGAGATTCAATCAGAGAAGAGAACAAGAGGAAGGAATTTGCGACAATTCTTGCCACTTTCACCAGCCAGTTTAACAAGTGCAGCCTTCAAAGGGGCATGGCCTCGTTCCACCATGCCTTGGCCTTCAGGATAATAAGGAGTAGTAACTCTATGTTGTCCAGGAAGGGATTGGATCATTTCAGCAAGCTTGCCCCCGAATTCAGAGCCACCATCAGTAGAGTAAGATCGAGCCAGGCCATAACGCATTGTCCAGGTCTCGTAGAGGAAAGCTGCCACTGATTCAGAGCTAAGGTTCTTAAGAAATTTTGCTTCAACCCATCCAGAAAAATCATCTCTAGCCACAATGAGGTACTTAGCACCACCTGCCTTAATATGAACCACATCCATAGCAATCCTTCCAAAGACAGTGGACTCCCCAGTAGGATAACAAATTTCGGCTGGGCGCCTAAGATCACATTTTTGACAAACTTCACAACTCTTGCACCATTGGGAAACGGATTTCTTCAAAGATGGCCACCAGAACCGTTCGGATAGTCGTCGATAAGTTTCAGTTTCCCCACAATGACCAAGGCCTTCATGGAGACTTTCAAGGATAGAATCTTGTTTAGAGGGAATAGTAACAACAATAAGAGCACAAGGATTGCCTCTCTTCATAAGTCTAGAACCTTGAACAAAAAAATTAGAAGACTTTCGTTTAAGAGATTGAAATTCCTTAGCAGAGAGATCAGGAGGTTTTTGAAGAGTTGAAAGGTACTGCTCTAATTTAAACCAGAAGCCTTTTTGAAAGCCAGAATAATTTTGAGAAGAAAAAGAGAAAATAGGTTGAATTAAAGGTTCCTCTTCATTGAAATTGGTTCCGACATCAGATTTGTTGTTCCCAAGAGGTCGTCGAGATAAACCGTCAGGCATGGTAAAAGATTTTCCCGGCCTGTGAACAATATCAAAAGAGAAAAGCTGGATAAAGGCCACCCAACAAGTCATAGGAGCATTGGGAAGACTTGGAGCGTTGATCATTTCAATGATGGATTGAGCATCAACTTGCAATTCGAAATGTTGGCCCCAGTGAACGTTTTGAAGTTTCTTCATCATTCGAGCCACACCACAGAGTTCCAGTTTGGGCTGGGAGTATCTAGATTCTACATCTGAAAACAACAAAGATTCATAAAGAGCAGGACGGTCCCAACCATTTTCATCTTCCTGAGTAAGGACGGCCCCAACAGATTGATAACTACAATCAACAGCCAGCTTGATCTTGCCAGCTCCAGGTCCATAAGAGATCTTTTTCAAAAATATTTCTTTACCAACTATCCTTTTGAGTAGCTGGAAAGCACATTCACAATCTTGGGTCCAAATCCATTCAGCATCTTTTCTGGTTAGACGAAGCAAGGGTGCACAGATTTTGGATAAAGATGGGATAAAGATTCTAACATAAGTGACAACACCTAGAAAGCCCCTAACTTCAGTTGGATTGTTTGGGGTAGGCCAAGAGATGATCTTGTCAAATTTGGCTGGTGCCATCCTTCTTCCTTCCTTGCAGACCACATGACCAACAATTTCCAGAGCAGGGACACAAGCCGCCAGTTTAGATCCAGAGACAGTAAGGCCAGATTCCTTGATTCAAAACAGAATCGTCTCCAAGGTAGTAGCATATTCCCAGATAAAACAACAAATTCCTGAATGCCAAGGTAAGAGCTCATTATCATAGTCAGATACTGCACCTTTAATTCCTCCATCGTCAATAAAGATACCAGCATGATCAGGGATTTCATCCTGGAGGATCCACATCATCTGAGCCTGATAGACTGCAACCGAGTTGGTGGCTCCTTGAGGTAATCGAGTAAGTTGAAATTGACCAAGAGGAGTATCAAAAGTAGTGAGAGGACGAGAAATAGGATGTAAGGATCGTTCGTCATAGCCACCCATAATATCCCCTAGACAATAGCAACAAGTAAGTAGGGGTATGTAATGATGTGGGGCTGCACGCAGGAATTGTGACATAACACATTGCCGTGTGTAACTCCTAAAATATAAACAACACCTCAATTCTGAGTGAAGTTTAGGAGTAAAACCTATACGTGAAAACACGTGTGAAATGTTAAAATAACCAAAAGGTCCCATACTGGTGTTGTACTTTTTAGTACTTTTCTGTTTGATTATTTGAAAATGTAAGGACTTGGATTTCAAGGGTGGTGTCAGTGAGTGACTATACCTAATTTCGGGTGAGGAATTCATTTCCTTAATAATATTTGTGGATTTCTCAATTCTTCTTTTGTTAATTTATATATTATTATTTTTATTGTTTTGTGTTGCTATAACAGGTTGCTCTGTAGATAGTAGCAGGCCCAAACATAGAAAATAAAGGAAAATACCCAAAATTATCTTACCAACAAAAAAAAACAAAAAAAAACAAGAAAAAACAACAAAAAAATCAGTAATTTCCTACCCAAAAAAAATGTCATTCAACTTCTCAAGAAATGAGAGGAGGGGGAGGAGCAGAAGGGGGGGCTTGTAACCAGTCAGTCAATGCATGGATTTATTAAACAGAAATAGCAACTGGTGGGGGTTGACCAATTGATGGATTGGTCAAACAGCAAGCGATTGATTGAGTGGAAAGCAATTGATTGATTGCTTCCAAATTGATAAATTGGTTGACTGCCAAGCAATCAATTTCTTTCCAATTGATTGATTGATTGCCAATTGATTTATTTATTTTTCAATCGATCAGGGGCAGGGAGAGGAGGAGGAGGAGGAGGAGGAGGTTTCACCTTGATGGGGATCCAGGGCCAAAATAAAGGTTGAATGATTAAAGGATCAGAAAACAATGAGGGGCAGGAATAGGAAGAGGGGGGAGGGGGCTTACTGTCACACCTCACACTTAGGAATTATTGTCTTCATCACTTCGACATTTCCTCTCCTCAGTACCATCTACCTCAGTCTTAAAGTGTGACACAAACAAAGCACAACATCAATGGTGCAATCTGCTACTTCCTCTGGCTTGCATTGACCTTCCAATCTTGGCGACCAACACAGTATATACTTGCCAAATTTGCAGTTAACTCCATACCGGTTTAAGACTCCAAATGGTTCTAAGCCGTGGCAGTTCTGTGGAGGGGAAAGGTGCTGTTTAGGCTGCCCTCCTAGGAGTTACAATAATATTTAAATGTAACCGGAATCAAGGTCCAGAACCTTATGGATGAGAAATCAAAGTAAGGGAAGAGGATAAGAGTTGTCGGTAGCGATGGAAACAACACTATCGGAGGCAAGATGGTGCAGGTAAAGACTTGAACAAATAAGTCAAGGTTTTTTCAGAGTTCAATAGAACATGGCAGTTGTATGTAACAATGCCCACAAGCTAATAACTCTGGTTGTCAGCAGCTGATTAGGAAAGATCAACTCAATCCCAACCAACCTCCAGGTTCTCAATGAACCTGCCCAACTCTCCGCAATCAGGCGCTTGAAGGGTACCAGATAACTATGGGAGGCTGAACAAAACAAAAGCAATTTGTTTATGAAGCTCTAGAAGCAAATCAATAACAAATTCAAGCAAGAATATCCCAACACTTCTCTAGGGACTCAAGAATAGCGTGGCGAAATTCAACCTTAAAGAAGAAAGGAGGTATAACACTCCAGGTTTTAAGCTTAATAAAACCTCTTCAATCAAACGTGATTGGCTCCAGAAAGATGATCAAGGAGAGATCAAGACCAGTATGGTTGGAAAAAGGGATCAGAGTGGTATAACACACCCAAGAATTCAGACAGGAATTCTTCTTCAACCAGCAAGTCTATTGGTTGGTGATAAGGATCAAGGTCTCAAGGGACAGAGTTTGAGTATGGAGGCTCAAAGGGTCAGGGGGCAATCATGGATATACCCGGATAATTTTGCTCAGATAAGTGGGAAGGATGCCCACGGATAAATTTGATTTCTGATGATGATGGGATCTGATGATGCATGGATCCTCTGATGCTCTGATGCTCTGATGCTGGGCCAAAAGGCAGGGGAGAGCCCCTCCTTTTATAGAAATGAGGCCCTGTATACTATGTACAAGAGAGATTTACAAATAGGTGGGGGAAAAATGAAAACATAAAAAATATATAAAAAAAAAAAAAAAAAAAAATTACATGAGAGGAAAAAGAGATGTCGCCCGCGTCGAGAATGACCGCGGGCAACCAGATGGACACCCGCGACAGCGGTCGCGGGTGTCGACAACGGTTGTCGTCGCCTGATCGGCGGCAACAACGGGGTGAAAGTTCCGACGGCCGCAAGCGGTTGCTCGCAGTCGTCGGTTGGATCGGATGATGGGCGAGGAGGGCATGTGATTGGTTTGGATCACCGGCCTTGGGATCATGACTTGGTCAGTACTTTGATCGAAAGCATGTTGGAGTGCTGATGACGGAACGGTGGAAGGAATGGGAGATCTGAAGTGGTTGAGGGATATGAAGTTTGAGGGGATGATGACCGAATTGAAGTGGATCTTGAGAAGGGGGCTTGATGGGGGAGGTTGACTGGATGGCTTGATTGGAGGATAGGGTGCATTGGAGTTGATGAGGATGATTGATTGTGGAGGATGTTGAGAGGGAACGCGGGTCCAATGGATGACAAGCGTCGAGCTGGTTGGGATCATGACGAGTCAAGGATGGTAAAGTTGGATCAGGCAAGGGTGATGATGATGAAGAGAAGGAGGAGAAGGGATCGTCAAAAGTGGTTCAACGATTGCTCCCGTTGCCAAAAGTCAGAGCCGCGAGCGCAACAAGTGGGAGTTGAACATAGGAAGAGAGGGTCGAAGCGGAGAGACAGGCAAGAGGCCTGTCCTAGACTGCTAGGACAGGGAGAAGTTGAGTGATGGGGGGAAATAAAGGTACTCATAGGAGTACAACCAAAAAAAATATTTTTTTTTTGTGGTGTCCCGGATTGGTCACCACACCGGTTGGCCATCCATTATGAGATCCAATCTCCTTCCATGGCCAATCAACAGCCCCGGACTTCCATCTTTGGTCACGCACTTTTTGTTAGTTCGCATCTACATCTAACTGATCCATCATTACTGTACAGTTTGCAATTGGACTAGTCCCTTCCCTGCATACAATATTACTTCTCATTTGCATTACCTTCAACTTCACTCGCTCCTGTCCCAATTTGTCATACAATGGTATTCTTAGATTCTCTTGTCTTGCACTTACGCCATGACCTTGGATATGGTTGTACTACTGCTTCATTTCCTATCACGTTCCTGTCATTCATTGCCTCACCGCTTCAACTGTAGTTAGCTCACCACCAGGTTGTATCTAGTCACTTTGGATTACCTTATAAGGGCTATCCCCTTGCCTGATGATGGTCTCCTCAGTTAGTTAATTTCATATGTTCTTGCATTTTGCTACAACCTAGTTATCACATCCAACTCAGGTTGAGTTTCCTTCCTTGGAATACATTCCGTTCCTCTTTCCGTTTGTTGAGTGGCATAAGCAAGTCCGCACTTTGCAACTGAGTCTCACTACTTGCACTTGCCTTTGCACTCAGCATTCCTTTGCGCTCACAATAATCTAAGAATTGCCCTATAGTACGTGGGGTGGTCGTGTGACAGTAAATTAACTAACTAAACTCATCTATTGTAGCTTGTCAACCTATAGTAGACTTCTTTTTCTCAATGTCACGTACTTGCTCAACCGGGAACGCTTCCCTTGCCCCTTACAATGATGAGATCCATTGGGTAGGGAGAACCAAAGCACGTTGGGCCCAACAACCCTTAGATCCTGTTCCTCCTTCAAAATTGCCATCTGTTGAGCCCCTCAATGATCCTCGGACTCCTCCACGGGATTTTCCGACGGACACTCTTGCTGAATTAGCAGATTCCAACCATTCTTCCAATGAAACCTCAACTCGTGGTAGACCAGGGGTTTGAACTACTGCTCCCAAGCCCAATGCTCTGACCCTGCTTTCAACATTGGTCCAGGCCCTCACTCATGGTGCCCAGAATCTAGTCTGAGTACTCCTAGCTTTTGCACTCCGGGCATGAAAAAACCCAATCACTTGACGCAAGAACACCCTCATAAGCTTAGATCCTACCTAAAGTCTTGTAAAATCATCTTTTCAAACGAATCCAACAATTTCCCTTCCGGCAGGCATAAAGTTATGTATGCTTTGTCCTTCTTAGGGGGTAGAGCCTTGCAGTGGTTTGAACCGTACCTCAAACTTTTGTCCAACAACAGTCCCACATGTATTCTCAACAAATGGGAAAGGTTCAAGAAACAACTCTTCACCCTGTTTGGCAACCCCAATGAAGTTCAAAACGCCAAATACAAATAAAAGAGTTTAGTTATGAAGGAAAATAGTAGAGCTTCCGTTTATATTCCTCATTTTCAAACCTTGCAGTCTTGCATCCATTGGAATGAGGCAGCTCTTCTATTCCATTTTCAAAAGGGTCTACCCGCACGCTAAATCAAACAGCTCGCAGTTGGGGGTCATAAGACAACCTTGCTTCCGCAGCTAATGGATTGAGTGATTGAGCTTGATAATGGCTATCACAACAAGAATTGCTCTCGGCAAAACAGCCATGGACCGTTGTGGTGTCAATATATGGACACGGATTGGGAACTTTGTTGCGGCTGCGTGCTCAGCATTGGGGGCAAGAAGGCTCAGCATTAGGGTATGCGGCGTGCTCAGCAGCGGCAGTTGCTGTATCAGCAGAAGCCGCTGTTTGGCCCCGAACCTGGTGGATGGGTTGGGCTCAGCATCAAATGAGGCGTGGGCGGCAATCTGCCCCGGACATTGGATTCGGAACGTAGTGCGCTTGACTAGGTTCGCGGGTGCGCAGGTTCAGATACGTAGGGGCGGAGCAATCCGCGGGCTATGAAGGAACCAATGAAGCGCGCGCGCAAGCGCGTGGATCATGCCGGATATTATCAAACATTCACGACGGGCGCGGACAAACGGATACGGACAGGCGCGGGGGGCTCTGAGTAGGGCGCGGTGCAAGGACCGCGTCATGAGAAGGACAAACCGGATGAATGCAATGGCATACGGACGGGGGGGAGTTTGGTACAGAGGAGGTGGGGAGAGGAGGCTAGCGTTTCTGTTCTGGGATTGTTTTCTTTTTTGTTGTCATACTGTTATTTGAGCCTGTACTTAGGTTAGGGTTGAGAGGGAGGACTTATCCTCACTCTCAACTTCGGGTTGGAGGGAGGGGGGGCATCAGAGCATCAATGGAGGAAGAGGAAAGAGGAAGAATAAAATCATCAGATTGAATCACTGATCTCACCAGGAGATTAAAGGAACTCATACTGATACACATCCAGGTGGAAAGTTCTGAGGATTGAAGGATTGGCAATTTCTCTCTCTCTACTTTTCTTTATCTCTTATCTCCTTATTTCTATTTCTCATTTAAATGCTACTTTGGGCATCCTCATCTCCTTTCAAACGCAGGGAACCGTTAACTTCCAAACCTTGGGAAAATTATAGGGGGATAACCTTTATTCTTTCCACACCCTCCACCTTGGCTCCGAGGGTGGACGACTCCTCAAAGAAAAACACAAGGAACCCAAAACCATCCAAACCAACCCATACTTGGAACTCCAAATCAAAAGGGAAAAACGTCACCTAAACTCCAAAGTTCTTGGACAAAGAAACCGGGATGCTACAGAATGAGGAACGGCTAAAAACGGAAAAAACAGGCTGTGTATGTATTGTGGAGGAAAACATGATGTTGACATTTGTGCAAAGCGGTTAGCGCGTGAAGAGGCTAAGCTGTCAAAAAATTAGCTTTTAGTTTTTCTGATACTTGCAAGGAAAACTGCACATTATCTAAATCACCGCGAGTAAATATTTGCACTTGCGAGTCACTAGGTGCTCCTAGTTTGAGATTTATCCTATTCCATTCGGACAACACCCCTTATTGAGTCTTACTTGACTCCGGCGCTAATTTCTCCTTCATCAGTGAATCTTTTGCCACTTCCAAAAATCTTACGCTTTCCAAGATAGATAAATTTCCTATCTATTTAGTAAGTAGTGCAACTGAACCGTCTTATTGGGTTTCCCAAAAGGCAAAATGGACCTTTGCATTCTCCAATTTCCCCAGCTTTGAATGGGATTTATTTTTCTTGGTTATACCCTGAATGGATGATACCATTCTAGGACATGATTTCCTAGTTTACTGGAATCCGGATGTGAATTGGCAAGAAGGAGTAATTAACCTTCAAACCTTGCACCCCCAGAACGCTAATTTTTCTGTCAATCTGGAATCAAACAGCCTACCTGACACTGTCATTGAGTTGGATGACACTTTTCCGCCAAGAGATTTGCAATATCCTGACCTCCATTCCCAAATTCCCTCTTCAGATTTAGGAGTTATTGCTTACCTATCCAGCCTACCTCTTTCCTGTTCCTTGGAAGAGAAACAGACACCAAACAAACGGTGTATTTTGAGCTCCCTAATCCTCCCACACCATGCAAGCACCTCAAACCCGGTGCTGAAAGATGACAAGATTGAACATTTAGAAATCATTCAAGATTATTTAACTTCAGTTTATCATGACTTCGCTGAACTCTTCTCAGCTGCAAGAGCAGATAAACTGCCTCCATCCTGTCCTTACAATCACAAGATCAAACTTACTGGCCCACCTCCAGCACCAGGACCAGTTTACCCTCTCTCAACGCAAGAATCAATTGCGCTTCAAGACTACATTGCGGAAAATGTGGTAAAAGGATTTCTTTGACCAAGCAATTCAAATACCGGTTCACCTGTCCTATTTGTTCCAAAAAAGGACGGCGGACTTTTCCTTTGTGCTGACTAAAGGAAACTGAAACAGGTAACCCGGAAGAATGCCTATCCAGTACCGCCTATGTCACATCTCCTCACCCTCTTCCATGGAGCTTCTTATTGCTCAAAGTTAGACCTTCAAGGTTCCTATAACATAATTTGCATTAGGGAAGGTGATGAGTATTTGACCTCAATGAGAACCCGGTTCGGCAGTTATGAGTATACCATCATGCCTTTTGGCCTCTGTAATGCTCCTTCCACTTTTCAATGTTTTGTCAACAACATTTTCTCCGATCTCGTAGGTAAATAACTTGTGGTATATCTCAATGATATACTAGTCTACTCGAGGAACCTCAAAGATCACATCACACATGTGCAAGAGGTGCTGCAGCGACTTTGAAAGAATGACCTGTTTGCAAAAGCCTCTAAGTGCAAATTCCATTCCTCTTCTCTTTGGTTTCTAGGTGTTGTAGTCTCGCAGCAAGGACTATTGATGGACCCAGCCAAAAGAAAACGCATATTGGACTGGCCCCCACCTTCTTCCGTTAAATCCCTTCAAGCTTTCCTTGGTTTCAGTAATTTTTATAGAAGGTTCATTGAGCGTTACACCAAAAAAACTGTGAATCTTACTAACCTTCTTCAAAAAGACACTCCTTTTGTTTTTACCAAACAAGCTGATTTGGAGTTTGAAGCTCTGAAGAAAGAGTTCACCACTGCTCCAATACTCGCTCACTTCAACAAGCTAGCTTGCACTATTGTTGAAACAGACGCAAGCGACTATGCTATTGCATGAGTAATCTTGCAGTTCTCTTCCTCCACTTCTTTTTTTCATCCCGCAGCTTTTGAGTCTTGCAAGTTGCTCGCTGCAAAGCTTAACTATGAGATTCATGACAAGCAACTTCTTGCAATAGTTTATTGCTTGAAGAAATGGCGCTCATACCTTTTGAGCCTTAGGGAATCCTTTGAAGTTTTAACTGATCATAATTCTTTAAAGTATTTCATGAGCTCAAAATTCCTCACACGCAGACAGGCACAATGGGCCAAATACCTCTCTGAGTTCCACTTTACAATCACGTACCCCCCTGGGAAATCTTACCACCTGGAAACGGATGGCCAAACCAAGCAAGTTAATCAGATTCTCAAACAATATCTTAAAATGTATGTTGCCTATCAACAAGACAACTGGTCCCAATGGCTCCCACTAGCCAAATTTGCCTACAACAACTCCACTCATTCCTCTACCAAACAGTTGCCCTTCCAAACTCTTTATGGTAGAAACCCAAATTTCTCTTCCCTTCATGTAGCACCTTCTCAACCTGCTACCAATTACCTTGAACAAATTCAATCCCTTCAATCGCAACTTTGAACCAACCTCAAAGAAGCAAATCAGGGCTATAAGGAGCAAGCAGACCAATCTTGCACTTTGGATCCAACCTTTGCAGTAGGAGATCAAGTATGGCTTGATGCTTGCAACATTTGCAGTACTTGCCCAACTCAGAAACTCTCCAAAAGGAAGCTTGGCCCCTTTAAAGTAGAATCAGTCATCTCCCCTAACGCCTTTAAACTTACTTTACCTACAAAATGGCAAGGTATCCACCCGGTCTTTCATGTGTCTCTCCTAGAGCCAGCTCAAGTCCTATACCCGGGCAAGACTCATCCCCCTCCTGAGCCGGTCACTTTCCTTGATCATCAAGAGTGGGAAGTAAGACGTATTCTTGGTTCCAGGTTACGCAAAGGAAAACTTCAATACCTTGTTGAATGGTCTGGCTTCGAGTCCAACAAAGATTGCACCTTGTGGGAACCAGCCCATCACCTTTGCAATTCACCACATCTGCTTCAACATTTCCATTCAAACTATCCTTGCAAACCTTGACAATCATGATTCCATCCCATCCAATCCCATTACATTCCAAATTCCATCCCATCTAATCCCATTTCATTTCATTCCAAATTCTATCTCATCCAATCTCATTTCATTCCACATTCCATCTCATCTAACCCCATTTTATTTCACACCATCATTCCATCAGTCAATTCCTCCATCTCACCATGTTATTCCTATTTCTCATTTCTTGCAAGTAAAACTCCATTCCTTATTATTAAAAAAAATTATTCATAATTAAAAAAAAAAAAGAGAAAATATATATTTATAATAATAATTACAAAGTTTCTTTTACTTCCTTCTCCACATCCTCCCAATTTGCAGTCAATTCCGCAACCATGGATCAAAAAGTATCCAGGTCTTCATCATTGATTAGTGCAGACATCCTTTGGAGAACTAGCACCTCTGTTACAATATGTCTCTCAAAGATTTCCTTGCACCTTGCAATCTGAGCTTACTATGGCCAAGCATTCCATCCAACTTCCTCCAAGAGCTCTTTGTATGCTCTCTTCCTATGGCCTCCCAACGAGCCTTCTCCAATGTTGCCCGTCAGCCTCCTCCCATCCATTTTGACCGGCCCTACTACTCGCACCAGATCCGCTTTGCCTTGGCCCTCCATTCTATCCGTTCCATCCACTCCATCTCTTCCATCTTCATTTCCTTCTCTCACTTCTTCCATTATAGCCTCTTCTGGCCCCATTCCCTCTCTTCCTCCATTTCCGTCTTCTCCATCTCTTGATCCTCCTTCTGCTTTGTTTCTTTCCTCCTCCCTCGCTTCCTTGGTTATGACTCCAACTGGTTCTGCACCAGGCACTTTTTATTGCACCTTGGAATTCATCTGGGCCCCCGGAAGTTCAGTCAGTGGTCCCCAGTAAGGTGGTGGTGGCGGTGGTTTGTTTGTAGTGTATCTTTGGAAACGGGGCAAAAATAGCAAGACAAGCAAAATTTAGTTACTATCTTTATGATCATTAGTCAGTCCAGATTAGTATTCACCAGGAACTTGAGTCCCCAAGTATTCAATCTCCGGCAACGGTGGGATCTTGTAGTTAACCCTTGGTGCGGACTTACAACTCGGCATCTCCCTCAATGACTCTGCGGGACCCTCAACAGTTGACTCAACATTAATAGGGAAATTGCAGGCCACTTTGCAAAGGCAAAATTGCTCGCACTTGCCTCAAAGGCCTCGGACGGCAGTACTAGGGACACATCGCTTGTTTTTACAAATACAGTTTTTGCAACAGCGGGACAATGATGAGGAAATTTTATATAAATTATAAATCTATTGAGTAATGAATGAAATAATGTGTAAAGGGTATACAGTAATTAATAACAACTTGAAATTGATGGGAAAATTTATCTGAGAGCTTGCAGGAGCTTGCCTCTTTATACCTGGGCAACTGTCACACCTCCCACTTAGGAATTATTGTCTTCATCACTTTGACATGTCTTCTCCTCAGTACCATTTACCTCAGGCTAAAAGCGTGACAGAAATAAAGCACAAAATCAATCGTGCAATCCGCTCCTTTCTCTGGATCGCATTGACCTTCCAATCTTGGCAACCAAATCAGTATATAATTGCAAACTTTGCAGTTAACTCCATACTGGTTGGCCATCCATTATGAGATCCAATCTCCTTCCCTGGCCAATCAACAGCCTTGGACTTCCATCTTTGGTCACGCACTGTTTGTTAGTTTGCATCTACATCTAACTAAGCCATCATTACTGTACAGTTTGCAATTGGACTAGTCCCTACCCTGCATAAACTATTACTTCTCATTTGCATTACCTTCAATGTCACTTGCTCCTGTCCCAATTTGTCATACAATTGTATGCTCAGATTCTATTGTCTTGCACTGACACCATGACCTCCGATATGGTTGTACTACTGCTTCACTTCCTATCCCGTTCCTGTCATTCATTGCCTCACCACTTCAACTGTAGTTATCTCACCACCAGGTTGTATCTAGTCACTTTGGATTATCTTATAAGGGCTATCCCCTTGCCTGATGATTGTCTCCTCAGTTAGTTAATTTCATGCGTTCTTGCATTTTGCTACAACCTAGTTATCACATTGGACTCAGGTGGATTTTCCTTCCTTGGAACACATTCCATTCCTCTTGCCGTTTGTTGAGTGGCATAACCAAGTCCGCACTTTGAAACTGAGTCTTGCTACTTGCACTTGCCCTTGCACTAAGCATTCCTTTGCCCTCACAATCATCTAAGAATTGCTCTATAGTACGTGGGGTGGTTGTGTGACAATTACCAGGGTTAGGAGGACGGGAGGCAGTGAGTGAGGTGAGGTGAGGTGGAGCTTGTTGGTTAGTGAGGTGGAGGTGATAGGGAGGTGGAGCTGATGGAGAGGTGGTGGTGATGGGTGGGGTGGTGGTTGTGGGTGGCGATGTCACAACTGCCCCTGGCGTTGAAAGACTCCAAACTGTGCTAGGCCGTGGCAGTTCTACGGAGGGGAAAGGTGCTGTTTAGGCTGCCCTCCTGAGTGTTACAAAAATATTTAAATGTAACCAAGATCAAGGTCCAGAACCTGGTAAATGAGGAATCAAGGAGTAGAGGATAAGGATGATAATAGTTTGCTAGCAACAGAACAGCACTATCTGAGACAAGATTATGCAGGGAAAAACTTGAACAAAAGAAGTTAAATTCCCCTTAGAGTTCAAAGAACAAAAGCTGTTGTATGTAAACAACGCCCACACGCTAATAACTCTGGTCGTCAGCAGAAGATTGGGGACAATCAACTCAAACCCAAGCAACCTCCAGGTTCTCAATGAACTTGCCCAACTCTCCGCAATCAAGCGCTTGAAGGGTACCAGATAACTGTGGGTTGCTGTACAGGACAAAGCACAATTTTTAAGAAGCTCTCAAGAAAACAGTAACTGATTTGAAGCAAGGATAACCTCAACACTTTTCAAGGGACTCAAGAGTAGGCTGGCAGAATGCAGCTCCAAAGAAGCTAAGGGGAGGTATAACACTCCAGGTCTTAAGCTTAATAAGACCTCTTCAATACATTGTGATTGGCTCCAGAAAGGTGATCAGGGATCAGGACCAGTATGGTCAGAGAAAGGGATCAAGGAGTGGTATGACACACTCGAAAATTCTAACAGACAGAATTTTTCTTCAACCAGCAAGGCTATTGGTTTGTGATAAGGATCAGGGATCAAGGGTTGAGTATGGAGGCTCAAGGATCAAAGGTGTGCTGATTTCATGCTGGATAATTCCATGCTTCAATCATGATCAAAAAAGCAGGGGATAGCCCCTTGTTATATGGGCAGGAGGCCCTGTTAGACTATGTACAACGGATTCTACAAATAGAGCGGAAAAGGGAAGATAACCATGTGGTCACTCGCGTCCGTCTGTAGATGGGCGGGTGCAACAATACCAGAGTCACCCACCCCTTCTCCAAAGGTGGATGGGGTGGGAAAGAGAAATGAACCAAACCGCTGCGGATGTCCGCAGGCGGTAGTTGGCACTCTTCACCCCTTCCAAAGGCGGAAGCGGGTGGGGGAGCCCCAGGAAAGGTTACGGATGAAGTCCATGAGAGCGCGGATGGGTGGATAGGAGATTGGCTTGAGACGGTTGAGTAAATCCTGACGGGCTTGAGATTCAAGACTGAGAGATCAAGTGGGATGGGAGATTTGACGGATCCAAGGATTTGCCAAATGCTTGGGGGTGCGGTCGGGATGGATTTGGTAAATCATGGATGAGGGCTGCGCAACGGTAGAAATGAGTAGATTGGGACGCGCAAAAACAAAGATGAGGACGTGCAGAAACATAGATGAGGCCGCGCTATGACAACGGCGGAGATGACGAGCAACACGCAACGGCAAGGATGATGAGCAACCCGGATAAAGGCTGCGCAACGCACGAAGATAAATAAAGCGCAGCGCGCGCGGCGCGGCGCGCGCGGATAAAGGGAGCGCAGCGCGCGCGTATAAAGGGAGCGCAGCGCGCGCGGATAAAGGGAGCGCAGAGCGCGCGGATGAAGGAAGGTTTGGATGAGCCTGAGGATAAGTTGTTTGGCCCGATGGTAAGTTTGCACAACAGTTTATGGATTGAGGTCTTAAGGCGGCCAGGGTGTCCAGGATGGGGCACCACAGCCTGCAAGAGGCTGAAGGCACAGGCACTACTTCTCATAGAATTCAAGGATGTTTGATTGAATTTCAATGAAGGAGATGAAAGGAGGAGTACAAGTGATGAAAAGAGGAAGGATGAGAATAAAAGTCCAGGAGGTTGTTGAAGAGAGAGTTTTTGAATCCAGTAAGAGTAACACAAGCAAGGGGCCAGGTGATATGAGTTAAGCAGGCTGGGTGAAGGTTGTCTTGTGCTGAGATGACACCTACTGGCAGAGGGACTAACCAGTAAGAAGTAGTATACTAATTCCTTGGGGGGAATTTTTCCAGGAGGGAAGGAGAGGCCAGTATATGTGAGAGCTGAGAAGGAGGCCTTGACGGATGAGTGGCTGGTGTTGCAGGTTGGAGTTCCCATGGTATTACATGTTGACTGATTGGACTGGAGGCTGCAGTTGGCTAATTGGGTGATGGGCCTATCCAGGAAGGTTTGACATGTACTGATCTGGATTCCTGGTAGTATGGGCTGAAAAAACAGTGGAGAGTATGTACTATGTGTATAATAAGTGTAGTATGTACTAAATCACATACCAATTGGGTTGAGGAGTGATGAAGGTTTTACCAAGCCATGGAGAGAGGGAGAGGTCCTGAGAAGGTTGACTGAATCACATGACAGGTGAGTTGTACATGGACATAGAGCTTATACCATACAGGGAGAGGATGAAGCTGGTGGAAGAGCATGGAGACTGCAAGAGATGCAGAGGTATTACTATCTGGTGGAAGGTACAGGAGTATTGAATTTGGGTTTGATATGAGGGTGAGTTTGATGAAGAGGTTGGATTGGTTTAGTTGAAGGATTGTCAGAATTACGGTTATGAAATTACCCCCCCTGAAAGGGAAGGGGCAGCTCCTGATGCCCAAAAAAGGATGTGCTGGGGGTGAGGATTGAGGTCTGCTTTACTTGCTGGTTGGAAGCTGGAAGGCTTGGAAGCAAGGTTAAATAGCTTGAAGCATGTGAAGTATTGCACAGTGTCTGGGACTCAAAGTCTGAGGTTAGAATGGGAGTTTGAAAGGTTGAAGTTTGAAGTTGGAGATTTGAAGTTTGAGAAGTTTGAGAAGTCAGGAAAGTTGACTAGTTCAAAGTTCCACGTGCGCAAGTTTGACTGGCTTGAGGCTAAAAGTTCAAATTTCAACTCTGAAGTTTGACTGGTTTGACTTCAAAGTTTGAATGGTTTGACTTTGAAGTTTGAATGGTTTGACTTTGAAGTTTGACTGGTTTTACTTCAAAGTTTGACTGGTTTGACTTTGAAGTTTGACTGGTTTGACTTCAAAGTTTGAGTGGTTTGACTTTGATGTTTGACTGGTTTGACTTCAAAGTTTGGCTGGTTTGACTTTGAAGTTTGACTGGTTTGACTTTGAAGTTTGAATTGAAGGGGGTTGGAGAGGATTGGAGGGTATTTCAAACGGACTGAGGGGGATTCTTCCTTGGACTGGTTTGATGATGAGAGTGCTTGTGGAGAGATTGGATGAAAATGAAGAGAATGAAAAACATAAAGGAAGAGAAGAGATAATTAAAAGAGGAGGTTCTTGAAGATGGTTGAAGAGGTTGGAAGTATTTGAGATGAAAGCTTATTGGAGGGTTCTGGTGTATTAAAGATTGGTTTGAAGTGCTGATGGTGATGAATATCCAAAATTGAAGTTGGAAGGTTTCCAGGAATGTTTGGGATGGATGATTGAGCATAATGGTGGTTTGATGTTGATGGATTTGAGGATTGATTATTTGAAGGAAGAAGGAATATAAGGGATGGAAAAGGAATAGATAGGTGGACTGAAGAATATTTTGATTTAGAAGTTTTTTCTGATGTGATATTTAGGATGGAAAAGACTATTTGGAAGGTGAAGGATAGGAAGTAAAATACTTTATTTATTATTTATATTTTCTGTTCTTTTGGTTTTGATTTGATTTAGGAGATGATTGATTGGAAAGTGGATTGGGAAAAAGGATTATAGGATGAGTTGGGTTTGGAATGATGGATGGAAATGAATTGATGGAGAAGCAGGGAAATCCAGAAGTGATGAAGTTGGATGTTGGTTCCCAGAAGGTAGTTGGTGAGGTTGAGGATGGTTGAATGGGTGGGTGGATGGATGGATGGATGGATGAATTGATCAGGGTTTTGGATTTGAAGCATGAGTATCTAATTTTTCCAAAAAAATAAAAGGTTCCCAACCAACACTCAAAGAGCTATCTTGGAAGGTCTGTCAGCAGGGATTTTCATTGCAGATAGTCATACTTAATTCCCAGGATGGATGCCTTTTGGAATTCAGTTTCTATTAAGGTCAGCATAGCTCCTATACTTATCCATAGGCTGTTTTGATCTTGATCAAAGGAGTTTGGTTGATTGAAGAAGTATTTCTAGCTTTAGTTAGTTAGCATGTTGGGTATGCCCACTCTAACAATGAACAGGAGTAAGCAACTGTAGGAATCTATAAAATTGTTAGTCACTTCATTCCCTTTCTTAAATCTATGAATAATATCCTGGAGTAACTTGTCAGCTTGTTGATTTATGGTCAATTCACTCAGTTGAGATTCAAGAATTATCAAAGAGAGGTAAAAAGGTTTAGAAGTTTCAAGTTCATCAGGATTCTGTTCAGAGTATGTGTTCCCCCATCTGGAAACACGTTGTCCCAACGTGACAGGAGGCCGGGTGAATTCAATGAAGAACCTCCAAAGACTGTAAGTGAGTGTTGAACAAGGAAAGGAGTATCATGAAATACCCTTGTATTCTGATGAGGGCTTTGGAAGACATGGAAATAATTTTAGAGAAGAAAGATCAGTTAGTAAATCAAAGGCCTGTGATGCTTAAGGGGTAAACACTCTGAGATCAGTTTGGGTGAGGATGGTAGAACCTGGAAAGACAGTCAGTGAAAGTCATTGGAGGAAATGGGTGAAGGTTCTCCTTGATAAGAGTGTCAGGTTTGAAAAAATCAACACATAATTGTAAACCACTATTCTTCTTCTTGAAAGAAGAAAGGAAAGGTGATCCAGTGCTTGAAGTGCTGGGGCTGGATGAAACCTTTCTCTAAATTCTCTGCTATGTAGAGGCTTGTAGGGTTCAATTTTCATTTTGAGGTAGTGAACAGACAAGCCCAACTGGAGGTATGAGCCCTTCCAGTCTAACATGGTGGTTGTAAGCGCAGTGTGAAGAGAGTTGGTCTGCTTGAACCTGGGAGAAGAGAATCTAGGAATGAATGGAAATCAGCAGTAACTTTCTTTAACACAGTTTCTGATTCTTCAGGAACTTCATCAGTAACAAAAAGAAACATCAGAAGAAGTAAACAGTTGCATTGTATGCAAGGATGAATCCAGTATATCTTCCTCTTGTGAAAAAATAAAGGATCAATGAGTATCCAAGCAAGTGGAAAGATTGTTGAACTCAAAGGGAATTGGAAGTTGTTTTGGGAAATTGCAAAAGGTTCTGAAGTGAGGGGAAATGCATTGGGCTGCAGTGCCAAAGGCAGAGTTGAAGGGAAGGAAAGCTGTAGGCAGTGTAGCCAGGTTGAGTTCAACAGGATTGGAGGGAAGGTCAGTGGTTAGTTGGTGTCTTGAGGTTATCAGCCCCATCTTCCAAGTTTTCCTCTGGATTCCAGTGATGAGGAGAGTCAATGTTCAGGGTGAAGGTTTCAGGGGATGGTGCATTGACTTGAAGGGGTTCCCATTCAAAGCTAGGAAAGGAAGTAAGTAAAACCATTTGGAAGTAGATTTGATGAGCTGAGATTGGAAAGAGGAAATATGTTTGCCCAGAAGGAAGGTGCTGTAAGGTATAGATACTTTTGAACCAGTGAATTGACCATCACAGATTGATTTTCACCTGAATCAAACAAACAATAGAGATAAGCCTTGAAAAAGAGGAAGAAAAGGGTACTGAGCCTAATCTTGGTTTGGCATTGGGTAAGCACTGGAAGGTGCTGGGTTAGGAGAAGAAGATTAGTTGACAGCATTCTTTCTACAGTCTTCTGTCTTGTGTTTACCACCTCAATATAAGAATAAGCCTTCCCTCTCTCTTCTTGCCCTTTCAGATTCCTGGAGTTTTCCATGTGAACCTAGGTCCAAAGAGGGCCTTGTAAATGTGGTAGTTGAAGTTGACTTTTCTGGGGACTGGTCATGCTCCCTACCCTCACCGCTACCCTTGTAAGGTTAATTAGAGGTAGATTGAGATTGAGAAGAACTGTGGGGTTGAGAATTAATGAGAGAAGAGGATTTTTCTTTTACCCTTTCATGATACCTTGTATCATAGTCCTAAACTATATCCATAAGGTCCTGGACAGTTTCTTGAGAGCCATTGTATCCTTCTAGTTGGTCCAGAAAGCGTGAAGGAATGCTTTTTCAAAAATGGAAGTAAAAGGCTCTATCACCCCACCCAGAGACTTTGGTCATAAGTGATTGAAATTCAGTGATGTGGGTTGAAGAATAGCCAGAGTCTTTCATCTTCAAGTTCACCAGTTCCTTTTCAGCCTTGAAAACTTCTTGTCTGTCGCCAAAGGGGGTGTGAAGTTGCTCTGTGAAGTGGGACCATGAGTTGAGGAGGAAAGAGGGCTGTTGGTTGGAAAGGTGAGCCAGATAGGGTTGGATCCATCAATTTGCACTTCCAGAGAGTTAGGAAGCTGCAAAGAGTACCTTCTCCCAGTGCACGCTGAAGGTTCCTTCATCATTTGCAAAAATCAGTTCACAAGATTGGAGGAATGGTCGGATTTTGCTAGGATTGTTGCCTTTGAACATATCCAGAGCATTCATGGAAGGAGACTTGAAGGTGCCAGAGTGAGAAGTACTGTTTGATGGGGGTTGAGAGAGTGTTTCCAAAGCAGAAGTCATGGTCTGGAGAAGGGCTAATAGATTGGGATCCACAGCAGATGTTGGGGGTTGAGGTTGGGTTGGAGGTCCAGGGATTGAAGTAGAAGCTGAAGGTGACAATGCTTCTTGAGGTTCCATAGTTTGTGAATTAAGATTAGTTAGGATCTTTGAATCAAAGTCCGAGTCCTCAATTCCTTCCTTGTCCTTGCCTTCCGGAATAGGAATGTTTCTGGGATCATAAGATGGAGAATCTAATCCAAAGCCTGCTTGGGGATATTGACCAATTACACAATTAGTGATACAACTAACTGCAGGTGGGGCAGGAGAAAGAGAAGCTCTAGGAGGAGCTGGAGGAAGGATACCAGTGTCCATTGAAGTGGAGTGTGCTTGCATTGGAAGGTTTGAAGGGGTCCTCCCACGTCTACAAGCTTGAGGAGTTGTCTGGTCCCAATTGGAGATGTTGATGACAGAACCTCTGCCTCTTGCTGGTCCGGTGAGGGGTAAACTTGAAATGAATGGAGTTTGTGCACGTCGGGCTGGCATGGTGTCTAAATACGCCAGAGAAGAGAAATGACCCAAAAAAAGTACCCAGAGAAGATTTGAGGAAGAATGGCCAATTTTCAATAAAGAAAGTTCCCAGAAATTTTGAAGGAAGGGGGCGCCAAAAGGGCGTCATAGGGGCGCCGTAGGGCGTCAAAGGGCTTCATAGTTGCTTCAGACTGGCCTCAAAGAGGATTTCAGGAAGCTTTGAAAGAGCCTAGAACAAGCTTCAAAGGAAAGGTTCAAAAAGGGACAAAGATGGTCAAAGGCGGTTCAAACGCATCAAAGTAATGTCAAAGGTGGGTCAAAGGCGTCAAAGAGATTTTAAAGGCCTTTCAAAGGCGTCAAAGGCGCATTGAAGGCGTTGAAGGCGCGTTGAAGGCGTTGAAGCAGTGTAAAAGGCAAGTCAAAGCTGTGTCAAAGCGGTGTTGTGTCATTATGTAGCCTTGGGTCAGGAACTGTGTTGCGGCCTGGAAGCTTGGCATCTGGTAGGTTAGGCTCAGCAGTTGGGGTGCATGCGTTCTCAGCAGTGGCCGCTGCGGGCTCAGCAGAAGCAGCTGCAAAGCTGAGCAGTAGGCGCAGGGGGACCGGAACGCGATTGTGGGCTGGGCCTGACTAGGGGAGGCAGGCCGCGACCTGCTTGGATATCCAACCCAGGGGTGAAGCCGGGCCAACCAGGTTTTCAGAGGGTTATTTGTGGGAGAAAAAAGCGGGGAGATTGCGGGGCTATATGCGTGGACAACCGCGCGCAAGCACGGGCCGGCCACGGGACGGGAATTCCACAACGGCGCATCAGGCGGATACGGGCAAGCATGGCGGACTTCAGGTAATGAGCTGCAGAGGGCCGCGCCACAGAAGGACAACCGGGTGTGCGTAATGGCAGGCGGGCTGAAGGAATAGGAGATAAGGGATAGGGGCTAGGGTTGGGTTAGAGGTTCTGCGTCTAGGGTTTCTCCTTCATTGCTTTCAGTTTGTATTTGTGCTTGTACTTAGGTTAGGGCTCAGGGGAGGGGATACAAAAGACCTCTCCCCTCACCGCAGATCAGGGGGGACAGGGGACAAAGGGGGAAGAGGAAAAGAAAAAGAATCTTTCATTCTCTCTTCTTGGGAAAAAAAGGAAGAATCCTTGAGTCTTACAGACGCTAGAACCATTGACTCCATAACTAGGGACAACTTTGTGAGGGAAAACCTCTAAAGTTTCCACATCTGGGGGTCTGGCCGGGAACTCAATCCATTGTCAGTCTCTTGAAGATAACGCAGGATGCTGCCAACAACTGCTCCGGGATCCAATGTTCCCTCTCCCTATCCTCTACGTTCAACCCCCGTTTGTGCTACTCAACCCCCTCCGCTGCCATCCGCTCATGCTCCCAGAGTTAGCGGTTTTGCTCCTCCATCGGAAGGGGCATTGGACATGGCAGTGGAGGCTCCTTGCCGCGTTTGGTTGAGGCCAAGGGACTTCCCTCATCTTTGGTTTAGTACCTTGGATGTTGAGCCGTTTCTTTCTAGATTCAAAGGGATTGCGGATTTGGAGGGCGCGTTGGGCGCGGATAAGGTTTGTACTATTGTGCTGTTCATTACCAAGGAGGAGAAGCTGCAGGACGTGGAAGAAATGGTAGGTTACAAGAGGCAGGACTGGGGGATGTTGACAAGCAAGATGTTGGCAAGGTGGGGAAAGCGCAAACCCTGGTTCCGAGAAAGCAATTTCAATTGAGCCCCGGAAGAAGCAAGCAATAATGGGGAGGTGCAATTGCGCAAGGGACTAGTGGAATATATGTCAAAGTTTGAGCAAATCTATGGCTACTTGGCAAAGAACAAGGCCATCGCGGGTCAGACGGGTGCCATGAAGCGGGCGTTTCTGGGGGGTCTTGCGCCTCAGCTCCATTCCAGAGTGCAGCAATATCTGTATGACCACGGTCTGGTTAAGAGGTCACTGGATGGAAGTGTTGCAATTCTTCCCAATCTTTTGGTTATCCGTCAGGCTGTGGAGAGAAAAATTGATTTTGAAAAGCACATTGTGGATACGGCACAAACATACCCGTCTTCCTCCAAGAAATTGGTCACAATCTTGGTGCCGGTCCCCAACCAAACATTGGCCGCCCGGACGCCAATGCCCTCTCATGCCGGACTTTCCCAACAGTCTCCGGGACCATCAGTTGGAGAGATGACGGAGATTCTGCGGGACATAAGGGTTTTCCTCAACGGGACACCGGCTCCCGCGGCTCCTACAGCCACACCAACTCCAAAGGATCCTTCTCAACTGCAGGAGGTACCTCCTCACATGGCAGAAGGGTTCCAGCCCCCCAGTGGACCATCCGGGTTGTTTGGGTTGCCCCGGTGTTCATATTGCGCGGAGAGAGGGCACTGGAAGTTGGTTTGCTAGAACCTCACTTGGGACATGGATAAGGGGATTTTTTGCACATCCGGGATGACGTACATATTCCTGACAGGTGAATTGGTGGACTTGACCAAGGACAACCCGCTGCCAATGGTGCAAGTGCGGGAAAGAGCAACGGCTAAGGCCAAGACCGTCCGGTTTTTGCTTGGGATTGTCACTGCGCCCGGAACCTGGGTAGTGCCAAGAGTGGAGGCCAAAGTCAGGGCTATGGCAACAAAAAAGCAAATCGCAATGGATGTTGACAAGCGACCAACAGCCCCAAAGCCAGTCGCGCGCATTCTGGCGCCGGAAGGGCTGTCTGCTAATCCTGCGGAGAAAAAGAAGGCGGCGGACATCTTCCAAAGGGTGATGGGGAACAACTCACCAATACCCCTGACCCTACAAGAGCTAGCGGCGGTATCCCCCGCGGTTGTCAACAAGATGGTCCAGGCCTTGAAAGATTGCGGTCAGGGCCGGGTACCAACAAGGCTTCAGCGAGTTCATGTAAGTTCCATTCCTCAGTGTGCATTTCCGGAAGGTTCTACGCTTCAAAAACCCTATCATTGTGCCACAGTTGTGAGCAAAGGTGACAGCCCTGGTTTGGTTATTACTAGGACTTACAACAGCAATGGCTGGGTCTGGATGGCGTGGTGAAAAGCGGAAAAGTACAAACCGGTGGACCAAAAAGTACGGCCGCAAAATGAGCCAATGCCCCAGGGGCTCAACAGACCCTTACAACCAATTGCATGGTCCCAAGACCCGTGGGAGACTCCCCTTAGGAAGAATGAATGGGTAATGGGGTCGGCGCAAATCATGGAAAAACGGGTGGGTGCCCTTAATTTCAGACCGGCGTGATGGTTGAGTGCGGGGGAAAGGGATCTTCTGGTGTCGCTGTTGGTGTTGAGGGAGAAGGCGCTTGCTTTTGGACCGGACAAGCGCGGGTTGTTGAGAGGCAAGATCAGGGACCCTTATGTTATTCCCACCGTCCCTCACAAACCGTGGCAAATCAAGCCAATTCCAATCCCCCGTACCGTTTGGGAACCCTTTCTGTAGCTGGTAAGGGAGCGCGTGAGGACGGGGCTTTACAAGAAGTACACGTCAAGCTATTCAAGCCCTATCTTTTCAGTTGTCAAACAGGATGGGAAATCCCTAAGGATTGTTCATGACCTTCAGAGTCTCAATTTGTTCACTATTCCCAAAGCGGGGCTTCCCCCGCCCGTGGAAGAGTTTCTGGAGTCAATGGCTTGGCGCGCTTGCTGCGGTCTGGTGGATTTTAAGGGAGGATATGAGCAGCAAGGAATCCACCCTGACTTGCATCCGCTGACGGCGTTTGAGACCGGGCTAGGGAGGATGCAACTGATGCGGCTACCGCAAGGTACGTCCAACTCAGTGGCGGTATACCAAGTTCAAATGACCTGGATACTATGTGACAATCTTCTGGAAGGCGTGCAAATCTTCATCAACAACGCTGATTGCTTGGATGGCAAAGAACCAGCGGGCAACGCGCAACCTCGGAGAAGCAAAAGGTTGCAGACTGCGGGGGAGCGCTAGGTGATTAAAGCTTGATTTGGTGAGGGGGTGTTCTAGCCAGTTCACAGCCGGGATAACTAGAAACCCCCGAATGTTTGTTTCCTTATTCTTTGGTTTGGACGTGGTTTTGGATTGGTACTGGCTATGGTTTATTTATTGCAGGTACGCAGGCGCGGCATGAAGTTGGGTCGACAAATGCAAGAACAATCCCCGCGCATGGATGGCGGGACAAAGAGCAATGCAAAAAAAAAAAAAAAATTGAATATTTCTTTCTGCTCTTCGGATCCGGGCTGTTCTTCCCTTTGTTTCTGTTTCTTTCTCTCCTGTTTTCTTTCTTCAGGGATGGTGCAAAGGTAATTGAGGTAGCAATGGGAAGGGACCTCTGGGGACAGAACTCAAGTGGGGGGGGATGTGGTGTCATTATATAGCCTCAGGTCGGGAAATGCGTCGCGGCCTGTGCGCTTGGCATCTGGAAGGTTAGGCTCAGCAGTTGGGGTGGGCGCGTTCTCAGCAGTGGCCACTGCGGGCTTATCAGCACCAGCTGCAAAGCTCAGCAGTAGGCACAGCAGGACCGGCACGCGGTTGTGGGCCAGGCCTGACTAGGGGAGGCGGGCCACAACCTGCTTGGATATCCAACCCAGGGATGAAGCCTGGCCAACCAGCTTCTCGGACGGTTAGTCGGGGGAGGAAAAAGCAGGGAAATTGCTGGGATATAACCGCGCGCAAGCGCGGGCGGGCCACGGGACGGCAAATCCACAACAGCGCGTTGGGCGGATACGGGCAAGCACGGCGGACTTTAGGTAACGCACGGCGGAGGGACGCGCCACAGAAGAACAAACGGGTGTGCGTAATGGCAGGTGGGCTGAAGGGATAGGGGATAAGGGATAGGGGCTAGGGTTGGGTTAGAGGTTCTGCGTCTAGGGTTTCTCCTTGATTGCTGTCAGTTTGTCTTTGTGCTTGTACTTAGGTTAGGGCTGAGGGGAGGGGATACAAAAGACCTCTCCCCTCAGCGCGGATCAGGGGGGACAGGGGAAAAAGGGGGAAGAGGAAAAGAAAAAGACTCTCTCATTCTCTCTTCTTGGGAAAAAAAGGAAGCATCCTTGAGTCTTACAGACGCTAGAACCATCGACTTCATAACTAGGGACAAATTTGTGAGGGAAAACCTCTAAAGTGTCCACAGCGGCGTTGAAGCGTTGAAGTGCGTCAAAGTGCGTCAAAGGGCGTCAAAGGGCGGCCCAGGGCGCCGTAATTGCTTCAAATTTTCATTGAGGAGGCCCCTAGGAATAGTCAAAGAAGCATTGAAAAATCTCTTGAGGAAGTGTAGAAATGGAGGGTTGAAGATGTTGAAGAGGAAAATTGAGGGATTTGGCCAATGAGCAGTTGATGAGGGGAATGGATAGCTTCTGCAGGGGTAGCAACAAATTGTATAGCACTAATTTGGAAACGTGAAAGGCTGCACACTGTTCAGCTCAATCACACACTGGTCCACAACATGCGTAGGCAGTATTATCCAAGTTTGAAGATGGGATGGGATGGAGTTGGTTGAAGGTGATGATTTGAGAGGTAGAGAGTGGGCAGTAATTAAGGGGAAGGAATTAGTATAATGTGACGGCTGCCCCTGGCATGCAAGGGGCTGAAGGCACAGACACTACTACTCATAGAACTCAAGGATGTTTGATTGGATTTCAATGAAGGAGATGGAAGGAGGAGTAAAAGTGATGAGAAGAGGAAGTATGAGAAAACCAGTCCAGGAGGTTGTTGAATAGAGAGTTGCTGAATCCAGTAAGAGTAACACCAGGAAGGGGCCAGGTGATATGAGTTAAGCAGGCTAGGTGAAGGTTGTCTTTGGGCTGAGATGAAACCTACTGGCAGAGGGACTAACCAGTAAGAAGTAGTGTACTAATTCCTTGGGGGGAATTAGTCCAGGAGGGAAGGAGAGGCCAGTATATGTGAGAGCTGAGAAGGAGGTCTTGAGGGATGAGTGGCTTGTGTTGCAGGTTGGAGTTCCCATGGTATTACATGTTGACTGATTGGGCTGGAGGCTGCAGTTGACTAATTGGGTGATGGGCCTATCCAGGAAGGTTTGACATGTACTTATCTGGAGTCCTGGGATCATGGGCTGAACAGACATTGGATAGTATGTACAAAGTATATAATAAGTGTAGTATGTACTAACTCATATACCAATTGGGTTGAGAAGTGATGAAGTTTTTACCAAGCCATGGAGAGAGGGAGAGGTCCTGAGAAGGTTTGCTGAATCACATGACAGGTGAGGTGTACATGGACACAGAGCTTATATCATACAGGGAGAGGGTGAAGCTGGTGGAAGATGATGGAGACCGCAAGAGATGCAGAGGTAGTACTATCCGTTGGAAGGTACAGGAGTAGTGAAGTTGGGTTTGATATGAGGGTGAGTTTGATGAAGAGGTTGGATTGGTTTAGTTGAAGGAGTTTCAGAACTATGGTTATGACAGGGGAGGAGGAACTGTACCGGTGAAGGTGGACCAGTGGTGTAGGTGGAGGTGATGGTGAGGTGGAGGCAATGGGGAGGTGGTGGTGATGGGTGAGGTAGCGGTTGTGGGTGAGGAGTAGGAAGTGTACCCATGAAGGTGGACCACTGGTTTGGTGGGGTGAGGTGGTTTTGAATTTTTGGTTTTTTTCCAAGTCCACCAAAAAAAAAGGATTCAGCCTAGCATTCTTGGCTAAAAAACCAAAACCAAAAAAATTCTGTGATTTTATGTTTTACCTATTTAAAAAAACAATGCTACTCATAAAAGTGAGCAAGTGTGAGGGTTAGAATCTGCTCTCTCATGGCCAAATATGAGGTAGAAGATGAGGCTGGGATGACTTGAGGTGGATCAGGAATAACTTCTGCAAATATTTTGTCCCATTCATCTTTGATGTTGGCAAGAAGGTTTTGAAGGATTACACAACTGATAATTCAGTTGATGAGAAACTTCATGTCTTTGGAAGATTGGAGCTGGTTTCACATCTCCCACAAGCTTCCCTATCTTCCTTTCAGGGTTCCTATGGCATGCTCAATCCAAACTTGTTATTGGGAAAGATGATAGTTGAAATCAGTTTTGGCTTGATCATTGGTTGAAAGGTTGCAGTATGGTGCAGCCACATATTTCCCGTTAGCATAAGCTGAATTGGCCAGAAGGTATTGACCTTGGTCATGGTATTTATCTGGTTGTTGGGAAATCTGCATCCAATTGAAAACATATGAATCTTGACCAGAACCTGGAAGGCCAGCATTGAGGGATATGAACTTCTTGTTCCTATCACAAACAAGTTGCAGTGCCACAGAGTATCTATAAAAATCACTGTGGTAGTCCAAACCTGTCCTATAGCCATCAAACTCACTTTTAAAGTGTAAAAACAGCTCAAAACCTCAAATTAACCTCAGAAATGAATTCTAAATCAGAAATAACCCATAGTTACTCAGCCAAAGTACCCACCTATCTCTCATGGATTCAAAGATATAGCCCAAAAAACCTCCAACTGTGGAAAAATCATATCAAAACAGGTGTCGCAGCCCTGTGGAAGAAATAAGACATACCTGGAAAGCCCTGAAGTACATACCAGTGCCAGCGTACCCTCAAGAACAGGACCATACACTAACCCTGTCACCTTATCAGCATACAAAGATACAGGTAGAGGAGGCAGTGCAATCTGTCAGACCTTGTCACCCCAGCCAGAATACAGGAATACAGGTCCAGGAGGCAGTGCAACCAGTCAGATCCTTTCACTTCATCAGCATACATCAATACAGATCCAGGAGTCAGTGAAAACAGAACAGATCCAGTCACCTTATCAGCATACAAAGATACAGGTACAGGAGGCAGTGCAATCTGTCAGACCCTGTCAACTCAGCCAGAATACATCAATACAGAAATAGGAGGCAGTGACACCAGTCCAGATCCATTCACATACTGTCAGCTTGCTACTATATACAGAGCAAAACTGTCAAATAGTAACACAAAATATAAAAAATAAGGATACCTCAATGAAAAAAGCAAGTGGTGAGAAATACATAAATATTATTACAGGAATGGATTCCTCACCCAAAATTAGGTAGGGTCACTCACTGACCCCACCCTTGAATTCCAAGTGCTTATATTTTTAAAATAATTAAAAGGAAAAGTACTAAAAATTACAACACCTGTATGGCACTTTTTGGCCATTCTAACATTTTAAACGTATTTTCACGTCTAGGGTTTACACCTAAAATTCACTCAGAATTGAGGTATTGTGTATATTTTAGGAGTTACACGCGGAAATGTGTTATGTCACAATTCCTGCCCGCAGCCCCGCATCATTACATAACCCTACGTACTAGCAGCAGCAGGATCCCGCGTACTAGAGTCCCGCGCGCAGCCAATTCTGCCACGCACGCAGCGGATCCTACACCGCGGGCATCTGTACTACTGATCCCCGCGCCTGGATCTGTCGTGATAACCAGGTACCGCTCAGAAGAGCTCCAACCTAGTTAGGGTTGCCTAGTATATGTAAAAAAACAAAAAAAGATGGATTAATAATGATCTAAAAAGATCAAAACTTAAATAAAATTAATAAAAATAATGTTTTAAACATTTTCTAATAATAAATCAAAGATCAAAGACTACCACGTAAACCACAGATCTTGATCTTTGAAGACCACAAACAACTACATGAAGTTTTCATAAAAATTTTTAAAAATTATCTAAATGATAAGCAGATGACAAAAAATCAGTAAACATCCACATCTGCACGCTTTGAAGCAATATCAATAATACAAATAAAGGATGAGTACAGAATGATCAAATTTATGCCATAACTAATTAACAGATCCTGTGGCTGAAATAGTACAGAAATCCAGCAGATCTAAGGACAGCTGATTGATAGCACCAAGTAGAGGTGCTAATCTTGCCCTGACTAGCTTTCCAGCCTCAGCCCACAAGCAGAATCCTCTCCATGTGCCCTGAGAAGACCAAAAACACCCCAAAAAGGTATTTATACAGACCTCTTTGGATCCATTATTCAATCAGTTTACCAGGAATTTATTTATTATTAATCAGACACTGTGTCATTGTTAATCAAGTGCTTATATGAAGATAAGAAAGTGATTCATGACTTATTCTGTAGTAGTATTACTTACCTTTATTAAACCAATCAACCATTGAAGTTTAGTCGAGCAATCTAACCCATCTGCTCTGAAACCCTTCCAATTATTCCAGGATTTTGGTGGTAAAGTGCTCAGATTGAGTGTTACCCTTCCTTTCTAGGCCGTTTGTGCTGTAAAGCCCAGCCACTAGTGGAATAAGTCCTTTCTAAGGCACCCATATTTATTCCAAGGTTCTTAAACTGCCTGAGGAGGCCCCTTGAAGAGAGGTTTTGAGTCTGTAAAGATCTTCAGTAGTATAATACTGTGGCCCCTCTTTTATATCATATTGAAAACCATTTACTACCAAACCAATTAAAACTTGCAACTGCTCTTATTAAATCATTTATTTGAGCTTCTAAGCATTTATTATTGGAATCATAATTATTATTATCATTCCAGCATTTTTATCACTCTCTGTAGCTAAAGGACTGCAAGGTTCCTGGTATCAGAGAGCTGACACATACAACCATACAGTTACAGAAGGCAGTGAAATCAGTCCAGATCCAGTGACCTCATCAGAATAAAGCAATAAAGATCAAGGAGGCAGTGCAACCAGTCCAGATCCAGTCACCTTATCAGCCTACAAAGATACAGGTACAAGAGGCAGTGCAATCTTTCAGGCCCTTTCACCTCATCCAGAATACATCATTGCAGACATAGGAGGCGGTGAAACCAGTCCATATCCAGTAACCTCATCAGCATACAGAAATACAGATGCAAGAGGCAGTGAAACCAGTCCAGATCCAGTCAACTCATCAGCATTCAGAAATACTGATTCAAGAGGCAGTGCAACCAGTCCAGATCCAGTCACCTCAGCCAGAGTACAGAAATACAGATACAGGAGGAAGTTCAGAATGTCAGATCTGGTCACCTGAACCAAACAAACATTCAAATACACATACAATAGGCTGTGCAGAAGTATACAGGACCAATTTATGAAGGAGGAAGTGATGCAGTCTTGAACAGAACCAAAAAAACCACCAGTATAACCAGAAACCAAACAAACCACCAGTATTTGCACAGCAATGCATGCAGTTAGAATCAAGTAGCAATGAACAGACTACCAGTAAAGGACAGAAATATACCTTATCTGCACTACACAGAAATTTATGCAAGGCTGTGAATGCATGAAACCCCTGCACAAGCTTTTCCAAACCAGCAGAAATGACTCATGCAAATTTAATAGCTTCTTGCCTCATGTAAATTTACAAGATTTTCCCAACCAGAAGAAATTCCTCATGTACCTGTATCCCACTGTAACAGGGGAAGCCCCAGGGCACCCTCAGGGGCAGCCCTGAGCATCCCCTGAGGACCAGATTTTCTATTTAAGGAGGGCCTCTCTGCCCTATCCACATTTTATCCCCATACCATCCACATCCATGCCATCTATGCCATCTTGTCTACCCACCTAAACACCCCCTCATACCATCTCATCATCTATCTGTGGTACCTACACAGATAAAATTTCATTAGTTAAATCAGTCATAAAAGGAAACAAGAAATCAGAAACCAAGTTATCACCCATCTTTTAGCCAATTAAACCATCCAACAGGTGCTTGAAAAAGGGTTCTTCTGTTACCTAAATATTCAGCACCAGATTAAAGAAGAACCACCAATCAATAAATAAATAACCCTTATAAAGAAAGGGAGAAAAACCAGAGTCAAGTACCAAACTTTCCCCCATCCCGCCCCCTGTGAGTAAATTTCACCCTTGGGTCCTCTCCTGAACCATCCCTTTGATAAAGCCTTGAACCGTTTAAAGGTGGGAGATTGGTTAAGATCACATATATATGATCATTAAGTGACCAATAACTCTAATACATCTGGTCCTCTATTCAAAACAATTTTACCAACCAACAGCTAATAATTAATAATAGGTTCATCTGAGACCTATATTAATTTTTTTAAAAAAAAGGCACCAATAAAAAATATTGGAAGACTTACTATAGTTTAGAAGGGCAGGAAATTCAAAACCACCTCAGTTTACTAATACTCTAAAGGAGTAGAAGTAATACTGAATTTCCCTTCAAAGACTGCCAGCAAGCTATTTGCCACTTTATATTTATATAATCCCACAAGATTCTCTACACCAATCAAAAATATTTGGTCAGTGTATTATCAAAGGCTTTGGAAAGGAAATGAATCAATTGCCTTTTTTTCCAATCAAAATAATGGTTGCCATCTAGCCTGGGTTTTTGAATCAAGGGGATAGTGGTTCCATCAACAAAACCAATTCAACCATGAATGCCTTTGGTCTCCATTAATTTAGATATCTCCTTGCGGTCTTCTTTGGTTGGGAAAAAAAAGAAAGAGCAAGGGGAAGATAGGATAGCAATCATGACTCTTTTGGTGTATAAATCAATGGATCCATAACTGACCAAGAATAGATTTTCTAATTTCTTAATTGCTGCTCCATTTCAATTTGATCCCAATCTACAAATAGCAACAGCCAGTGGGATAGATGGATTGCATTGTGGATTCCAAAAATTTTTCTGGAAGATGTGGTTTTCTTCAATCATCTCAAAAAGATTCATGAAAGAAGGCAATAAGTTTTGCAACATTGCTGGAAGCTTAAGTTGGCAAGTAGGTAAAGCTTTTGCATTTCATACATAGTTTTTTTGAGAGTGTGTCTTTGTGGAACCATGTATTGATTTTCAAATAGAAAATTCAAAGCTAACCAAGTTGATTCCAAATTGGAGTCTGAATGCAAGTCAAACAATAAAAATATTTCAGTTAGGTTTTTTGCCTTTTCAACTTGCTTCTGGGAAGTTTGATTGAAAATGTTGAGAAAGTTGGTGATGTGATGATGATTCTATGTGTGTGAAGAAATGGAGATGTCAAGAAATGGATATTTGAAGCAATGGGGATGTGAAGTGATGGAGATGTGAAGCCATGGAGATGTGAAGTGATGGAGATGTGAAGGGATGGGATGTGAAGCAATGGAGATGTGAAGTGATGGAGATATGAAGCAATGGATATGTGAGGTGATGGATATGTGAAGCAATGGAGATGTGAAGAGATGAATATTTGAAGCAATGGAGATAAGAAGAAATGGAGATGAGATATGGGTGTCACGCTTATGGATTTTATGAGTTGGAGGTGTGGATGGGTGTTTTGCATGCCATGGACGGTGGATGTATGAAATGGCAGGTTTGATGTTTGAAACTGGCAATATTCATGAAAACTAACATTTTGAAAAACACCAGTTAGGGGTTTAGTGAATTTCAGAAACACATCATTGAAAATGGGGATTTTGGTCAAAAAAAATGGCGGGTTTCTAATGGCAGTTTTGATATCTTTGATGCGCCCTATTGGATTCAATTTCAAAGGAATTTTGAAAAACACATCATTTTCAATAGTTTTTTTACAATCAGGAATGAAAGTTTCTTTCTTTTCAATTAGTTAGAACATAATAGGGCATATCATAGGTAAAATATTCAAAAAAATAAAATGGCTGATTTCAGGGCTATCCATTTTTTTCAAAATTTTATTTTTGGGTCAAAACCATTGATTCATCTTTTATTAAGATAAAAAAATATTTCTTTAAAAATTCACAGTTTTCTTGAAATTAGCTTTTTGAATTTTCAAAAACTAACATTCATAAGCCCTAATTACAGGATTGAAAAAATTATTCTTCATTTTAATCAAAGCTTCTACCCCCTATCACCATGAAAATGAGTTCAAATAAAAGGGCTGGTGAATTGGGTGTTCTAAATTTTGATATCTTGTTTTTGTGAAATATTAATAAAAAAAATAAAAAATATCCAATTAAAATATAATTGAAGATTCAGTGAAAATTCTTAGAGGGATCTATCATCCAAAAACATTGGGATTGGGACTGATTTTATAATTTTTTCTGTATTCTTTTTTCTTGGAAATATCAAAACAGAAAGATAAAAACAACATGCAACTGGCAGTACCTAAATTATTTTTTCAAACTGGACAAGGATTCTTAAAAAAAAATCCTGTTCTTTTATACTTTTTTTTTTCAATTTATGTTTAACTTATTTTCCTTTGATTTTTATTTTGGTTCTTAAAGTTTCTTTCAATCCCATTTTTTTCTTTTAAGTTCACTTTCTTTTAACAACAATGAAACTTGTTTTGTATTTTGAAATTTTATTTTGGTGAGATTGAAAAATTTTCTATAATTCAGATCTTTCTCCTTAAACACTAGATCATCCTCACTAAAAACTGGGTTTGTGCAGCCTCATCAAACATGAACTTTGAGGTTACTCAGGGCACTGGTTTGCAAACCTATATGGTAGGGGAGGACCAATAATTTCAGCTTGCAGAAACCAATGTGTTCCAGTGGCTTTGCCCAACCCCCCCCCAACCTTGGTTAAATTCACCACACCAGCATATGTAACCCCCCAGACAAAGGAAATTCCTTTTCCTGCCTAATTTCATGGGGAATGAATTAATCATGTATTTAAGAGAAAGGGTAATGAGAAAAATAATTTTCTTGATTTTATATTTTGATTTATTTGCAGTTTTTAATTTTTTAATTTTTAATTTTTTTGAATATTTGTATTTGAGTGAAAGACTCAAAAAACTCCTGTTAGAATTAAGATTTTTCTCCTCAAATAAAAGCTCATTATTCTTAAAAACCATACCTGCACCTATCTGCATCTGCCCAATGCACCTCCCTTTTGGATGCCTCCCCTAGATAGCCCTGTAAAATTTTCCAGCTCCTATTCCCTCAAACTAGAAATACCCATAAACAAAAACCAATACACTTTTTTTTGAACTGCTTCCCCAGAGAAGATTGTGGACCTGTAGCCCATTCCAGATGCTGAGCTTTTCTGCATACGGGTTCTGAGCCCACAGAAGCTCATGCTGAGCTTGAAACACACAATGCAGTTCCCAATCCCAAGGCTATAAAACTCCACCACATATACACCAAGCTTGGTTTGTATCAGCTGGCTAATATTCTGAACCAAATGACTATAGCCTCAAAAAAAAAAACATATAAATGAGTGAATAATAATAAATAAATAATACAGAAATACAGAAATAATAAATAAAAATAAAAATAAAAATAAAAATAAAAATAAAAATAAAAATAAAAATAAAAATAAGAAATGAAAAACTTAACTTGTAAGAAATACAACAATATTATTAGAGAAATGGATTACTGGTGCCAATTGAGGAAGGGTCACCCACTGGAACCACCCCCAAAATCCTATTCCTTCAGGCACAACAATAACAAACCTGGGTATCACACCCATTTTATCTGCGGGTGAGGGTTTCTGACCTGAAATTTGGTCAGAAACAGCAAATTCTCTTTATTTTAGGAGTTATGAACAAAAATGCTTTCTTTCATAACCCAGTGAGCAGCCACAGACCCTCTGAAACTGCCCAATCAATCTATGGCACAAGCAAGCTCTGCAAGAAGTCAAGCAACTACCTTGTGCAGGCCTGAGGTAGTCTCTAGCCAGGCAACTACCACGCAAGGCAGTTGCTACTGAAAAACTTGCTGGTATTCAAGTGACTACCGCACAAGGTTGTTGCTGTTGACCAGCCTGCAGTTAATTGAGAAACCACCTGGCGCAGCTGTTGCTGCCAGTTTCCAGCTCCACCATTATTTGACCAACTACCTTTCACAGGCCCCTAGGGACTGACCAGGCCATTGCGCAAGGCAACCAAACAGCTAGCCAGCCCCCTCCCTCTTCCTAAAAGCCAAAACCAGGCTTTTGGGTACATCCAATACACCCCACAGCCCTGTTCCACACCACATGGGGCCCAAAGAGCACCACAATGTGGTTGGGAATAGTATGAAAAGTGATAAAAACAAAAAATATGGAAAAATGGGCCCTGCACCCTTTTTTAAACTATATCAAAGGTTTTCAGGGCCCCTGTGAAAGGACCTGTACGGAAGATTGGGACCCCAAAGGGTACATATTAGTTACTTTAACACCCTGAGAGTGTTTACTAAGGATAAAAAGAGGCCTAGCTTTGTGGTAGATGGCCCACAAGACATCAAAAATACATACAACTCCCCCCTGCTCCCTAGAAACTAAAACTGTAAATACTTAGTCACAACAAGGGGTGTACTGTCCACTTAATCATTTGTAAAATGCTCAATATGTAAAGAAGAGCATCAGAATCCTAATTTTCCTTCAAATTGAGGTCCCGAGAGCATGCTATCAAGGCTTGGTCTCATAAAGCCATGGCTTATATTTAAAAATATTGATTGAAAACTACCTCTTTGGTTGATATGGTGAGGTCATTGAGGGTACAGAAACATGTATCAAGTCCCAAGAATGATGAGAAAGGGCTTCCCGAACCTCTGTGGTGACTAGATCAGGTCTGAAAAAACAAAATTTTGGATCTTTTGCCTCAAAACCAGCCTGGTTCACCCTCCTTTGGCTGGTAAAAAGTGTCACCTCTGTGATACCAGGAGCCTTGCAATCCTTTAGCTACAGAGAGTGATATAAATACTGGAATAATAATAATAGTAATTATTCCAAAAATAAAAGCTTAGAGGCTCATATAAATAATATGATAAGAGCATTTGAAAGTTTTAATTGGTTTGGTAATAAAATGTTTTCAATATGTATAAAAAAGAAGGGCCACAGTATTATACTACTGGGGGTCTTTACAGACAAAGCAACCTCTCTTCAAGGGGCCTCCTTAGGCAGTTTAAGAACCTTGGAATGAAGATGGTTGCCTTAGAGAGGGCTTATTCCACTTATGGCCAGGAATAACAGCACAAACGGCCTAGACAGGAAGGGTAACACTCACTCTGAGCACTTTATCACAAAAATCCTGAAATAAGAGGAAGGGTTTCAGAGAAGATGGGGTGGATTGCCTGACCAAACTTCAAGTTTTGATTGGTTTCAAGAAATAAATAATAATACCACAGACTAGGTCATAAATAACATGATTAGATTTTTCATAAGCACTTGATTAAAAATGACATGGTGTCTGATTGATAATAATAATTCCTGGTAAACTGATGATGGAATAATGGATCCAAAGAGGTCTGTATTAATACCTTTTTGGGTTGATTTTGAGCTTCTCAGGGCGCATAGAGAAAGTTCTGCTCATGGGCTGAGGCTGGAAAGCCAGTAAGAAAAATATTAGAAGGTCCACTTGATTCTGTTAATTTGCTGACCTTAGATCTTCTGGATTTCTGTACTATTTTAGCCACAAGGTCTGTTAATCTATCATGGAGTAAATTTGATCATTCTGCCCTTGTCCTTCATTTGTACTATTAGTATTGATTTAAAGTGATCAGATATTAAAGTTTACTGATTACCATCATCTGATGATTGCGTAGATAATTTTGAATAATTTTTATGAACATTCCTTGTAGTGTTTTGTGGTCTGCAAAGATCATAGTCAATGATTTACGTGGTAATCCTTGATCTTTAATTTATTATTAAAAAATGTTCTAAACTTAATTTTTATTCATTTTGATTAAGTTTTGATATTTTTAGATTATTACTAATGCATATTTCAACTTTTTACATATGCAAGGCAAGCCTAATTAGTTTTTAGCTCTTTTGAGCGGTACCTGGTTGTCAGATTAGTCACAACAGATCCAGACGTGGGGATCAGTCAGTTCAGATGCGCGCAGGGTGCAATCCGCTGCGTGTGTGGAATAATTGGCTGTGCGCGGGTTTGTAGTACGCAGGAAACTGCTACTATGAGTACGTAGGGGTATGTAATTATGCGGGGCTGCACGCGGGAATTGTGACATAACACATTTCCGCATGTAACTCCTAAAATATACACAAAACCTCAATTCTGAGTGAATTTTAGGTGTAAACCCTATACGTGACAACATGTGTGAAATTTTCAAATGGCAAAAATGTGCCATACCGGTGTTTTAATTTTTGGTACTTTTCTTTTTAATCATTTTAAAAATGTAAGGACTTGGATTTCATGGGATTTCTCACTCCTTCTTTTGTTGATTTAGATATTCTGATTTTTTTATAGTTTTGTGTTGCTATGACAGTTTTCTCTGTACATAGTGGCAAGCTGACATTCCCCCACTCCAAGATATGTCTATATCTGAAAGAAAATTCTGGGTCAATGCCTTCTGCTGGCTCTGTAGTTCCTGGGGTTTATGGGTGCATCAGGGATATTGTGTTAAGGTAACTATTCATCCTTATCAGCTGGTTGTCCCTTGTATCTAACTAGTTAGAGTCTTACATTTTCCCATTTATCCTTTCTTTTTTATCTTTAAGGATATTTCTAATTTTTCCTCTGTCTTTTTCAGGTTCTTCTGCAACAGATATTTCAGGTGAAGGATTATATTCTCCTTTCCTTGGGTGGTACTGTTTTATGAGACTTACTGGGAAGACAGGGTGTTTTCTAGAAGGCTCATCACTAAGTATTACTTCCAAAGTATTCTGAACATGAAGTTTATTAATGGTGAAAGGTCCAACAAAAGCTGGTCTAAGCTTTCTATTTCTAGCTATGTTAGTGATGTTGGTGGTAGAGATCAATACTTGATCACCTATCTTGAAATCAGGCTCCTTATGGGTTTTATCCCACCTTTGTTGTTTATACCCCAAAGCATCCTGGGCAAACTTAACAGCATGTTTATTGGCTACATCTATCATGTTTTTGAAATCAAGTGATGTAGGGTTAATATTTGTTAGCTGGTAATTTAGGTTATCCTTGGGTAATTTAGGAATCCATCCTCTTTCCAGTATGTAGGGTTTTTCCTTAGTGGTAGAGTGCTTGCTACTGTTGTAGGCCATCTCTGGTGCAGGTAAAAGGCTAACCCAATTGTGGAAATAACCATCAGAGTTCTTTTATTCTATGCAAAAGCCACAGAACCTCCTGAGAATGTCTTCCAGGGTCTGAATCATTCTTTCAGCTAAGCCATCTGTCTGAGGGTGATTTATCCTCTGGGTCATGATCAGGGTTACTTGGGTCATTGGGTACAGCATTCCTGCTCAAACTATCAGCATTCTGGTGTTTAGTACCAGCTTGGTGAACTCTGGTCATCTGACCTCTGCACTGTTGTATGGCTATCTGCCATCTTAAAATGTGCCTATCAGGGGTTTTCATGTTCATCAAACTACCAAAGGCATTGCAGTGAGTAATCACTGTTAACTTGATGCCTTCCAAGTAGTAATGAAGTTTTTCCAGAGAACATACTAAAGCAAGGCATTCCATTGGGCTTGCACCATAACTTTTTTCAGTATCCTTAACTTGTCTGGATATGAAGGGTATAGGTTTTTCCACTGGTTTTTCATCCTCTATGACTTCCTGGTGAAATGCAGCTCCTAGCTCGTTTATACTGGCATATATATAGAGCTTAAAGGGTTTAGAAAGTTTGGCTGAATCAGTACTGTAGCTGAAGCCATGGCCATCTTGAGTTCCTTGTAATTCTTAACCCTTTCATGAGTCATTTCAAAAAAGGTTGTTTTGTTGCAAATTTAATACAGGCACTTGGTAAGAAGAGCAAACTTTGGTAAGTACTTCCTATAGTACCTGCAGAAGCTAATGAAAGATAGGAGTTCAATTTTATTCTGAGGCATTGGCCTATTCATTACTGCTTCTATCTTGTTTTGGTCAGCAGCTAAGGTTAATCCCGAGCCAATGTGTGCTAAGGCTTTCATTTCTCCATAACCAAAGTTACACTTTTTCATTGATCCTCGTAATCCCACAGCAGAGATAGTTTTGAGGACTAATCTTACTTTATCCAGGTGGGTATCCCAATCATCAGAGTAAATTATAACATCATCAATGTAAACCATAATCCATCCTTGTCTGATGAAAAATCCTAGAACTGTGTCCATCATATTCTTTGAAAATGAGAAGTAGCATTTGTTATACCAAAAGTCATCCTTAGATACTCATAAAATCCCAAATGACAGATAATTTTCATGAATTTCTGGCTATCGGGGCTGATAGTTATTTGGTGAAAACCTTTCAGCATGTCCATGGTAGTGATGTACTTAGCTTTTGACAGGTTGTGCATAGCATGGTAAATCCTTGGAATTGGATAATAATTAGCTTGGTTGAAGTTGTTCAGCATTCTTAAATCTCCAACCATCCTTGACTTATCATTATTGCAAGCTAAATTTATGGGAGTAGTGATATCTACTTGTTCATTGTGTCCTACTTTCCTTAAGAATTTTAGGTCAACCAACTCTTGAATATGAGTTTCCAGAGCAGCTCTAGATTTTGGACTAGAAGGGTAAGAAGTTCTCCTGAGGTTAAGTGTGTCAGCTCTCTGATACCAGGAACCTTGCAGTCCTTTAGCTACAGAGAGTGATAAAAGAACTTGGAGCAATAATATTCCAAAGAATAAAGACTTTAAAGCTCCAATAATGGTAAGGTAAGAGCAAGTGCAAGGTCTATTTGGTTTGGTTATAAATATTTTAAATATAATGAAAAAGGAGGGGCCACAGTATTATACTACTGGGGATCTTTACAGACTAGCAACCTCTCTTCAAGGGGCCTCCTTAGGCAGTTTAAGAACCTTGGAATAAATATGGGTGCCTTAGAAAGGACTTATTCCACTAATGGCCGGGCTTAACAGCAGAAGTGGCCTAGACAGGAAGGGAAACACTCACTCTGGGCACTTGACCACGAAAATCCTGGAATAATTGGAAGGGTTTCAGAGCAGATGGGATAGATTGCTCGACTAAACTTCAATGGTTGATTGGTTAATAAAGGTAAATAATACTACTACAGACTAAGTCATAAATCACTTGCTTATCTTCATATAAGCACTTGATTAACAATGAAACTTTGTCTGATTGATAATAAATAATTCCTGATAACTGATAACTTATTGGAAACAGAAGGGCAAAAAGAGCCTGTTTAAATATTTTTTTTTGGGTGCTTGAGGGCCTCTAGAAGGGGTACTAGCCATGGGCTGAGGCTAGGGGGGGTACTCAGGGCAAGATTGGCACGTCCTCAAGGTGCTGTTAGCCTATTGGCCTTAGATCTGTCAAGGAAAAGCTCCTTTTTAGCTGCAGGATCTGTTAATCAATAGATTAGTCATTTTGCTGATCCTGCACTGATCCTCAATTTGTACAGTAAGTACTGGTCCAAAGTGAGCAGAAGTGGATGTTTATTGATTTTGCATCCTCTGCTGATCCTGTATGTAATTATTAATAATTTTTAAGACCACTCCTTATGTAGTTTTGTGGTCTTTGAAGGTTCTGATCAACTTATTTTGTGGTAAGTCTGGATCTTTATTTAATTAATAAAAAATACCAAAAATTGGTTAATAACTAATTTTAATTGATTTTTAAGGTTTTTGAACTATAAACCATGCTTGTGTGGTAGCTTTACATATGTAGTGTAGATCCTACTATATTGTAGCTCCTCTGAGCGGTACCTGGATGTCAAACTGATCACGGCAGGAGGCGCGGGGATCAGTCCATTCAAATGCGCGCAGGGACTGATCCGCTGCTCTGATGCGCGCGGGGAACTGTACCGCTGCGCGCGTTACTAGGTCACGGGATTACCTGCGCGGGAATTTGGTTGCGCAGGAGTCCAGCGCTTGAGGGACGCGGGGCTGCGTGCGGGAGTTGGCGTACGCGGGAGTCCAACGCTGTAGGGACGCGGGTCTGCGTGCGGGTGTTTGCGTATGCAGGAGACCAGCGCTGTAGGGACGCGGGGCTGCGTGCGGGAGTTGGATTACGCGGGATTCCAACGCTGTAGGGACGCGGGTCTGCGTGCTGGAGTTTGCGTACGCGGAAGAACAGCACTGTAGGGACACGGGGCTGCGTGCGGCAATTGTGACAAAACACAATTTCCCGTGTAACTCCTAAACTACACAGAAAACCTGGATTTCAAATGAAATTTAGTTGTGAAACCTATACATGACATATCATGTGAAATATTAAAATGGCTAAAAGGTGACATACTGGTGCCGTGGTCTTTACCATTTTCTATTGAATTAATTAAAAAATATAAGGAGTAAGAATTCAAGGGTGGGGTCAGTGAGTGACCCTTCCTTATTATGAGTGGGGAATCCATTTCTGCAATAATATTTATGGATTTCCTACTCCTTTATTTTATAATAATTTCATTTATTCATTTATCTTTGTTCCTTTTAATTTTGTTAATATTATTATTGTTGTTGCTTTGTTAGGTTGCTCTGTGCTAAGTAGCAGGCTGACAAAGTGGGTAAGGATGCTTGATGGTTAGATTCAGAATCATATTTTGTCCTTTGATGTTACCAATTGGGTGATCCTTGGTACAGAAAGCATTTTGATTTTCAAAGCATACTTGTAGGATGTCCCGTCTTTGTTCTTCATTTAGCAGGGTATTCAAAGCAGCTTAAGAGAAGTATTCCTGATTGAAACTCTCTCAGTGATTGTAATACGTTGAATCAGAAGTTTGAGGATTGACATGGCATATTTGAAACTTCTTGTTCCAGTCTCCCCCTATGGTGAAGTATCTATCCTTGCTTTGGAATACATCTATAACATAAAAGCAAAGAGAATCATTACCAATAATAAAGTAATCACATACTCTGTTTTGGAAAACTACAAATTCAATGTTCAGTTTGAGTGATCCTTTAGAGTGAGGGAGTATGATATCAGAGGACCATACTCCAACAGCAATGAGAGAAGAATTACAACTGCTGAACTTAGCCTGAGTTACTGGTAAAAAGTTCAGTTTCCATTTTGGGTCTTGTTTCTCCAAATAAGTTGAACCAAATAAAGAGAAAAATCCTCCACTGTCTAGAAGTAACTTAACAGGGGAACCTTCAATTAAAACAATAGAATAGCATGTTTTGCCTGAAGTGTAACTTTTACCAACAGGAGGTTTTAGCATCTAGGCCTTAGCCTCAGAGATGTGGTGAATATTCATGTTGGGATTTGATTTTTGAGGATGTTTGAATCCTAATTAACAGAAATTATGTCTAGAGAAGACTCAATACTTCCTTCAATGACATTGATGGGGTTAGTGATCATCAAATAACACTCAGAAAGTCATCCATCAATATTATATAGGTGAGAGTCAGGATTATCATACTCTTCTCCTTAAAAAGATTAATCCTTTTCTTAGGTAGAGGACAATCAGGTTTTACATGCCCTGTTTGGTTACAGTTCACACATAGTTTTTCCTTTGACTCTGGAGTGTTCTTGACCTCCAAGGTGTTAAAATGCGGATGCACTCAGGTAATGTGCATAGGAGTGTGTAATCCAAATGGGATTCAAGAATGGGCCTCCACAGCCATTTGGAAATCACGTGGGCCACGTGGGTCTATGTGGTTGTTATTGGTTTTGCACTTTTGGGCGCAAAAACACGTTTTTATGGTCTTTTGGGACACAGGCCCTCACGGGCCCAGCAGGGTGGATGCGCCACCCAAGCCAGATGGGCTTATTTGGGCGTAAAAGGGCCCAAGCTTTATTATGGACATACTTGGCCAGACGGGCTTGCCCGCCAAAGTACGTAATTCTCACAATTTGGGCTTGGGGCAGCCGCCCGTGTTGCAGCCCGCTTGGGGCCGCTGCCCGTGTTGCGGCCCGTTTGGGGCCACCTGTGTTCCTTGGTACGGCCCACAAGGGGCCCGACGGCCCACGCGGGGCTGTTGCGCGGCCGAGGGATCCCGTGCAGTGCAATGCCACGCGGGCCTGGCTGGTCACGCCCAGCAACCAGCGCCGTGGAGCTGGGGCTTGCAGCCCCGGCTTGCTCCCCCTCCCCTTGCTCGCCAGAGCAAGGGGGATGGGGGAAAGCTGGCTGGGTTGAACCAGCCAGCAACCAGCCGCAACAGTGTGGTTGGTCAGGGCAGGGGGGACCTGACCACCCCCTTGCCCAAGGAGGTGGGGGCGCCGGCCACAAGCATAGCAACTGGCAGGTGGGGGGGAATTCATCAGCCCTCCACCATTAAGTGTGGTAGCGACCAAGCAGGGGCGCTCTCCCCCCCCTTTACAAAGGGGGAGGAGCGATGGGCCTGGGGGGACCTGATCACCTCCCAGGCCAACTTTCTTGACAATGCCCTGGGGGTATCAACAACCAGGGCCCCTGGGGAGGGGATTTGACCTCCCCCACCAGGGATTTGAGAGAAAGAGGGGGGGACAGCATATCCGCTGGTCACACCCCCCCATGTGAGTCTGAGACCGGACCCAGGTTTGCCCTGGGTCCCACCTGGCCCATTTGAGGGGCCAGGGGCTGGCTGCATGAAGCAACCAGCCTGTAAACAACGTAATGATGTCATCATGGCTGGTTGTAACGGACAAACAGCCAAGGGTATTGAACAGCAAGGGGCTGGTTCAGCCCCGTACCGGTGGAAACACTGGAATGGACTGAAATAGGCTGGTTGTAAGGGTTCAGGAACTGACGCCATGCGGGCTGATGTAGTCCCAACCAAGTAACAAGGCTAGTAGAGCCTGTAGAGCTCTTTTGGGGCGGAAAATTTGCCTTTTGGCTTGTTGTATCATGGGCTCACAAGAGGCCAATCTTTTGTACTTAAGGAGCTCTTCTCCCTGCTTTTTTCCATCCATTCATTTATCATTCCAATCAAATTCATCCAACATATTGCCCCATTGTGAGAGCCCCATTAGCCAATGTTGACACCCAGTTTCCAGCATTTCTTTTGCTTTAAATACTGCTCATTTGCCTAAGCTAATTTCTGGCCATAATTTTAACACAAGGTTTTTGGATTAGTGGCAGGAGATTCCTTAGTTTTGGCAGTATACTCTTCCCTGTTCCTAGTATTTTTTTCCCTGGGGAGTCTTTTGACTCTCTTATCTAGACCATTCATATCAATAGTCTCTACCAACACACCTATCAAGGTAGAAAGATCAGAATACCTAGGCATCCTGCACCTTACACTGTGGTTGATTTGTCCAGGACATTAGTTGAGAAGTCTTTCATTTACTTCTTCTTTATCATCATCAGGGTAACAAAAGTCTAACCTCCTTTTCTGGTCTAAGCAACACTTATGAGGTTTGTCCTTGGATGGATCAAACTGGGAGGTTTCAAAAGTTTTCAACATCTTTCTTTTCAAAATTCTAGCACGAAATTGTCCTTTGATCAATTTTTTCCAAGAACTCCTGGATAAAGATCCAACTTCATCCCTTTTATTGATAAACCAATCAAGGGCCACTCCTTCAAATATTCTGGGCAATCTTACCACAACTATTTTATCAGGGTGTTCATAAGAAGCAAGGGTGTAATAAATCAATTTAATTAAACTGACATGGTTTTATTCTCCTTCTCCAAAGAATTAAGGCCTTTCAGTGTTGGGAAAAAGTAACTTCAAATCATGTTCTATTTCAGGAGTAGGACAGGGCCTAAAAGGTTCATTCCTATTTGTCCTAGTTCTGGCAGGAAAACTAGGAGTGCTGGTGAACCTAGAAGGTCTAGTTTCTTCCAGGTCAATGACTCAGGAGTTAGTAGGATTGACTTTAAGATCTCTGAGATCATTCTTAATCATGCCTAACTCCAAATAAGTTTGTTGTTTAGTAAATCAATTTTGTTAATCAGATGAGCTGAAGGAGTAGGAATAGTTTGCTTAAAGTCTTCTTTAAACTAGTTCATGGCTGCAAGAATATCTTCTTGAACAATTGATTGGTTATCATCAATATGTTTCATCAGGTTCAACTTACTAGATTTTATACTATCCTTGATTTTTGTATTTCTAACTCATCAATTCTCATAGTCTGAGACTGGGTATCAATCACTCTGAAAATACTCAGACTCGATTTTTCCAATTGTTGATAAACTTTGTCAAACCACGTGCTGATAAAATTAAAGTTGTGAGACAAATTGACAGAAAAGCTATTAAGAGCTTCTACATCTAATTGTGGTATACCTTTTTCCACTTCTGAGCTAGGGATATTATGCTGTCCCAATCCTTTGGTTTCCTTAAATTCTGATGGGCTGAGGACTTATTCTTTTGGGGTCCTTTCCCTTTAAGGAATCTAACTGATCCCAGGGATTCCAGTTCTGCACATGGCCTTCTACCTCTTTCTTTGGGATCAACTTTTGCAGAGAAATGTGAGATTTCTTTGCCAGAAAGATAGCTCTTCTCATACCTGGCTGATCCTCCTGGGTGTGAGCCAGTTTGAATTGTTCCCAGTAGCTCACTTGCTCTTTCACTACTACCTTGACTCTTTCCTCCTTGTTTGAGTCCAGCTGTGGTGGCATAGGAGGACTGGTATCCTGCTGGGATACCTTTTTGGGAAATGGGTGGTTCTCCAACACTCTGTTGGTCAAGTTGTGGCCACGGTTGTTGCCGTTGTTGTCCTTTATGACGCTATGGTTACTGGTTTGGGCCCCCTCATTGCACTTGCAACTGGAGTCCTTGCGCGTACAGGTCCCGCTGGGCACAGATCCATACAATGGGGCTTCACCTGTGGCACGGGTTTTGGGCCTTTTTTTTTACATAGCACCAAAAAAATGTGAAAGTCTTTTGTCAAAACTTTTGAAAAAAGACTTAAAAAAATATAGAAAATAGTATTTTTTGTGTATTTATATTTTTAATAATTTTTTATATATATTTTAACTCACTTAAAGTTAAATTCAAGGGTACCAACAGTTGGTTGGGATAACAAATGTCCTTGGGGGGTATTCCAAAGGGGTCTTAGTGAGTTCCAAACAGATCCTGGGATAAATCCAAGGGTAAGTCCAAGGGTACACTGTGTGGGACGTCCTCTAGGAGGTCCTGGTCAATGAGATCACCAAAAACCAAAGCCAATGAGATGGATAAAGACAAAAAAAATATAAGTTTAATATTTTTTGTGTTTTTACATGGCAAGATGATATTTTTAGGAAAATAATCACATTTATTAGTTTTTGATTTTTTGATTTTTCTTTATCTTTAGGATTATTTACTTTAGAAATATGAAGCTTCCTTTGATAAATTTTTCACTCCCTATGTTGCCTTGATAAAGAATTGAAATTGATAATTCTTTCAAGCTCTAGTTCTTTGCCCTTTAGAACCTGCTGTTTATAATAAAGCAATTTCTCTTGTTGTTGCTCAGGAGTTATAATTACAGGGACAAATTTAAGGAGTTTTTATTTTTTTTTCTTTTTAAGAAGGTTCAAATAATAAGTTATCAATTGTCTGTTGTTCTTAAGATTCACTAGAGAAACAAAGGTTTGAAAATATATGTTATAAGTATTTTAACTTATTTTTAAGAAAAATAGACTGGTCCAAGGAATAAATAATCAAAGATGAATTATTTAAGGATGTTTCCCAGCCAGACCCCCTAGTTTTAAGCTCTCTGATACCAGGAACCTTGCAGTCCTTTAGCTAATTGGAGTGATGGAAATACTGGAATAATAATAATAGTAATAATTCCAAAAATAAATGCTTAGAGGCTCAAATAAATAATATAATAAGAGCATTTGCCAGTTTTAATTGGTTTGGTAACAAAAGGTTTTCAATATGTATATAAAAGAGGGGCCACAGTATTATACTACTGGTGGTCTTTACAGACAAAGCAACCTCTCTTCAAGGGGCCTCCTTAGGCAGTTTGAGAACCTTGGAATGAAGATGGGTGCCTTGGAAAGGTTTATTCCACTAACAGCCGGGATGACAGCACAAGGGCCAAGACAGGAAGGGAAAAACTCACTCTGAGAAATTGACCACAAAAATCCTGCAATTGTCAGCCTGCTACTTAGCACAGAGCAACCTGACAAAGCAACAACAATAATAATATTAACAAAATTAAAAGGAACAAAGATAAATGAATAAACAAAATTATTATAAAATAAAGGAGTAGGAAATCCATAAATATTATTGCAGAAATGGATTCCCCACCCAAAAAAAGGAAGGGTCACTCACTGACCCCACGCTTGAATTCTTACTCCTTATATTTTTTAATTAATTTAATAGAAAATGGTAAATGACCACGGCACCAGTATGGCACCTTTTAGCCATTTTAATATTTGACATGATATGTCATGTATAGGTTTCACACCTAAATTTCAGTCAAAATCCAGGTGTTGTGTGTAGTTTAGGAGTTACACGGGAAATTGTGTTTTGTCACAATTCCCGCACGCAGCCCCGCGTCCCTACAGCGCTGGTCTCCCGCATACGCAAACTCCCGCACGCAGCCCCGCGTCCCTACAGCGTTGGACTCCCGCGTACGCCAACTCCCGCACGCAGCCCCGCGTCCCTACAGCGCTGGACTCCAGCGCAAGTGAAGTCCTGCGCAGGTAATCCCGTGACCTAGTCACGCGCGCAGCGGTACAGTCCCCCGCGCGCATCTGAGCAGCGGATCAGTCCCTGCGCGCATTTGAATGGACTGATCCCCGCGCCTCCTGCAGTGATCAGTTTGACATCCAGGTACCGCTCAGAGGAGCTACAATATAGTAGGATCTACACTACATATGTAAAGCTACCACACAAGCATGGATTATATTTCAAAAACCTTAAAAATCAATTAAAATTAGTTATTAACCAATTTTTGGTATTTTTTATTAATTAAATAAAGATCCAGACTTACCAAAAAATAAGTTGATCAGAACCTTCAAAGACCACAAAACTACATAAGGAGTGGTCGTAAAAATTATTAAAAATTACATAAAGGATCGGCAAAGGATGGAGAATCAATAAACATCCACGTCTTCTCACTTTGGACCAGTACTTACTGTACAAATTGAGGATCAGTTCAGGATCAGCAAAATGACTAATCTATTGATTAACAGATCCTCCAGCTAAAAAGGAGCTGTTCCTTGACAGATCTAAGGCCAGCAGGCTAACAGAACCTTGAGGACGTGCCAATCCTGCCCTGATTGCCCCCCTAGCCTCAGCCCATGGCTAGTACCCCTTCTAGTGGCCCTCAAGTACCCAAAAAAGAATATTTAAACAGGCTCTTTTTGCCCTTCTGTTTCCAATAAGTTATCAGTTATCAGGAATTATTTATTATCAATCAGAAACAGTGTCATTGTTAATCAAGTGCTTATATGAAGATAAGCAAGTGATTTATGACTTAGTCTGTAGTAGTATTATTTACCTTTATTAACCAATCAACCATTGAAGTTTAGTCAAGATTTTAACTCCTTGTTAAGACAGCACAAAGAGTGGAAAATCTATCAAAGAAAGCTTTCTGCTTTTAAGAGACGGTATACAAATTATAAAAGTGAGCTTTGATCTCCTTTTTATTTTTTTATAAAAAAAAATCACAAAAACTCGAAAATTATAAAAAAATTATTATAAAATAAATAAATATATAACTTATATTTTTTTATTATTTTATCCTTTCTAGTGGACTTTTTCTTTGGTGATCTTATTGACCAAGACCTCTTAGAGGACATCCCAGACTGTGGACCCTTGGATTTGTACCAAGATTTGATTGGAACCCACTCAGATCCCGTTGGAATACCCTCCAAGGAAGGTCCTGATCGCAACAAGGACTTAGTACCTTTAAACCTTCATATAAGTAAGACATATATTTTTTTAAAAAAATATATAAAAACCAAAACTACTCAAAAAAAATTATTTTTTGATTTTTTTTACAAAGTTTTGACAAAAACTTACATAATTTTCAACATGCATCAAAACAGACGCAACACCCGCGCCAGTGGACGCGCCCCGTCATATGGATCTTTGCCTGGAAGAACCCGTGCACGCAAGGATGCCAGTCGCGAACGCAATGCGGATTGAGCCAGTGATCGCTCCAATCCGAGCGACCGTGACAAGGACCGCGGCCGCCGACTCAACCAACTCACGGTTGGAGAGCCTTCCCTTGTCAAACGTGATATCCCAGGAGGATACCGTTCCACCTACGCCACCCCAGCCGGACTCCTCCAAGGAGGACAAAATAAAGGTATTGGTGAAAGAACACGTGGGTCATTGGGAACTATTCAAACAGGCTCAGACCCAGGAAGACCAGCAGGGTATGAGAAAAGCCATATCTTTGGCAAAGAAGACTCAAATAACCCTCCAAAAATTGATTCCCAAGAGAGAAGTAGAAGGTTACGTGAAGAATTGGAATCCTTGGGACCAATTAGTTTCCTTAAGAGGAAACAAAAACAACAGGAAGAAGAGATCTCTATACCATCAAAAATTAAAGAGTCCCATAGAGTGGGACAATATAATATCTTTGGTAAGAAAATGGAAGAAAGTGTACCACAATTAGACGTAGAAACTTTCAACTTGTTTTCCATAAATGTTTCTCATAACTTTGATATCATTGGCAAATAATTTGATAAAGTATATGAGCAATTGGATAAAGTAAATACCAATTTTGGTAAAGTCATGCAATCCCAATCCAACTTGATCAATGAGTTAGAGGTAAAACAAATAAGAGACAGAATTAGTTTGTGTCAGCTCTCTGATACCAGGAACCTTGCAGTCCTTTAGCTACAGAGAGTGATAAAAGAACTTGGAGAAATAATATTCCAAAGAATAAACACTTTAAAGCTCCAGTAATGGTATGGTAAGTGCAAGTGCAAGGTTTATTTGGTTTGGTTATAAATATTTTAAATATAATATAAAAAGAGGGGCCACAGTATTATACTACTGGGGATCTTTACAGACTAGCAACCTCTCTTCAAGGGGCCTCCTTAGGCAGTTTAAGAACCTTGGAATAAATATGGGTGCCTTAGAAAGGACTTATTCCACTAATGGCTGGGCTTAAAAGCACAAGTGGCCTAGACAGGAAGGGAAACACTAACTCTGAGCACTTGACCACGAAAATCCTGGAATAATTGGAAGGGTTTCAGAGCAGATGGGGTAGATTGCTTGACTAAACTTCAATGGGTGATTGGTTAATAAAGGTAAATAATACTACTACAGACTAAGTCATAAATCACTTGCTTATCTTCATATAAGCACTTGATTAACAATGACACTGTTTCTGATTGATAATAAATAATTCCTGATAACTGATAACTGATTGGAAACAGAAGGGCAAAAAGAGCCTGTTTAAATATTCTTTTTTGGGTGCTTGAGAGCCTCTAGAAGGGGTACTAGCCATGGGCTGAGGCTAGGGGGGGGTAATCAGGGCAAGATTGGCACATCCTCAAGGTGCTGTTAGCCTGCTGGCCTTAGATCTGTCAAGGAACAGCTCCTTTTTAGCTGCAGGATCTGTTAATCAATAGATTAGTCATTTTGCTGATCCTGCACTGATCCTCAATTTGTACAGTAAGTACTGTTCCAAAGTGATCAGACGTAGATGTTCATTGATTCTCCATCCTCTGCGGATCCTGTATGTAATTTTTAATAATTTTTACGACCACTCCTTATGTATTTTTGTGGTCTTTGAAGGTTCTGATCAACTTATTTTGTGGTGAGTCTGGATCTTTATTTAATTAATAAAAAATACTAAAAATTAGTTACTAACTAATTTTAATTGATTTTTAAGGTTTTTGAACTATAATCAATGCTTGTGTGGTAGCTTTAAATATGTAATGTAGATCCTACTATATTGTAGCTCCTCTGAGCGGTACCTGGATGTCAAACTGATCACTGCAGGAGGCGCGGGGATCAGTCCATTCCAATGCGCGCGGGGACTGATCCGCTGCTCAGATGCGCGCGGGGGACTGTACCGCTGCGCGCGTGACTAGGTCAAGGGATTACCTGCGCGGGAATTCGGTTGCGCGGGAGTCCAGCGCTGTAGGGACGCGAGGCTGCGTGCGGGAGTTGGCGTACGCGGGAGTCCAACGCTGTAGGGACGCGGGGCTGTGTGCGGGAGTTTGCGTACGCGGGAGACCAGCGCTGTAGGGACGCGGGGCTGCGTGCGGAAGTTGGCGTACGCGGGATTCCAACGCTGTAGGGACGCGGGGCTGCATGCGGGAATTTGCGTACCCAGGAGACCAGCGCTGTAGGGACGCGGGGCTGCGTGCGGGAGTTGGCGTACGCAGGATTCCAACGCTGTAGGGACGCGGGGCTGCGTGGGGGAATTGTGACAAAACACAATTTCCTATGTAACTCCTAAACTAAACACAACACCTGGATTTTGACTGAAATTTAGGTGTGAAACCTATACATGACATATCATGTGAAATATTAAAATGACTAAAAAGTTGCCATACTGGTGCCGTGGTCATTTACCATTTTCTATTGAATTAATTAAAAAATATAAGGAGTAAGAATTCAAGGGTGGGGTCAGTGAGTGACCCTACCTTATTTTGGGTGGGGGAATCCATTTCTGAAATAATATTTATGGATTTCCTACTCCTTTATTTTATAATAATTTTGTTTATTCATTTATCTTTGTTCCTTTTAATTTTTTTAGTATTATTATTTTTGTTACTTTGTCAGGTTTCTCTGTGCTAAGTAGCAGGCTGGCAGTTTGAGTAAGGGAGAACTAATGAATTACCTAGAAAACAATACTTCAGCTTTCCAAGAAGAAATTCTTCTATCTATTGAAAAAATCAAAGAAGTTATTAATAAAAAAGACCACAATTCACCTACTCATATTATTAATAAAATTGATTCATTAAGTAACAAACTTGACCTGGAATTAGGTATGATTAAGAATTATCTCAGAGATCTAAAGATAAACTTATCTCAACCCATTGCAGACTCTGATGAAATCAGACCTTCGAGGTACTACAGTACTCCCCAACTACCTTCTAGACTAAGACCAACCAGGCATGAATCTTTCAGGCCTAGCCCCACTCCTGAAGTAGAAAAAGCATTAAAATTACTTCCCCCTATCACTGAGTGGCCTAAATTCTCATGAGAAGGAGAATACAATCATGTGAGTTTTATTAATTTTATTGACTATACTCTGGCCTCTTATGAACATCCTGATAACATAGCCGTAGTAATACTACCTAGACTGTTTGAAGGAGTAGCCCTTGACTGGTTCATCAATAAGAGAGAAGAGGTAGGATCTTTGTCATGGAATTTGTGGAAAGACTTGATTAAGGAACCATTTGGGACCAGAATTTGGAAAAGAAAAATGATGAAGACTTTCAAAACTTCTTTGTTTGATCCATCTAAGGACAAACCTCACAAATGGTGCCTTGACCAGAAGAGAAGACTAGACTTCTTCTACCCAAATGCTGATAATGAAGAATTCAATGAAAGACTCCTCAACCTATGTCCAGGACAACTTAACCATAGCGTAAGATGCAGAATGCCCATGACTCCTGACCTTTCCACTCTCATAGGAGTATTAGAAGAAACTATTGACATGAATGGCTTAGACAAAAGGCTTAATAAACCCAGAGAACCAACTACTAGGAATAAGGAAGAATATAATAACAAGAAAAAAGAACCTCTACCTATCAACTCAGAAACCAAGAATACTTTGGTGACCAAAGAAAAGACATGTTGGAATTGCAACCAAACATGGCATGTAAGACCTGACTGTCCTTTACCCAGGAGAAAGATTAATCCTATTGAAGGAGAAGAGGATGACACTAATCCTGACCCCCAACTAGATGACACTGATGGTTCAATCTCTGAGTGTTACCTAATGATCAATAATCCCATTAATGTCATCAAAGGTAACATAGAATCTTCCCTAGATATTAACCCTGTTAATGCAGATAGCAATTTGCCTCAAAAATGGACACCCAACATGAAAATCCAACATGTTTCTGAAGCTAAGACCTTAACCCTTAAACCTTCTATTGGAAAAGGTTACACCTGTGGTAAAACTTGTTATGCCACTGGCTTGATACAAGGTTTCCCCGTAAAATTACTTCTAGACAGTGGAGCCTTCTGCTCTTGTGTTGGAACTGACCACTTAGATAAACAGGATTCCAACTGGAAGAAAAACTTACTACCTGGACCTCGAGCTAAGTTCAGCAGCTGTAACTCACCTCTCAATACTATTGGAGTATGGCCAACAGAAATCGTACTCCCCCACTCTAAAGGATCAATCAAGATAAAGATTGAATTTGTAGTACTTCAAAATGGAGTATGTGATTATTTTATTATAGGAAATGATTCTCTTTGCCTGTACGGGATAGATGTCTTCCAGAGTAAAGGGAGATATTTCACTATAGGAGGAGATTGGAACAAGAAGTTCCAAATATGCCATGTCAATGCTAAAGATACTGATTCCTCTTATCAGAGACACTTAGAGACTTTTAACCAGGAATACTTTTCCCAAGCTGCCTTGAATTCCCAGCTTAGTGAAAATCAGAAAAGAGATATTCTCCAAGCATGCTTTGAGAAACGGAATGCTTTTTGCACTAAAGACCATCCCATTGGTAATATTAAAGGTCATGATATGGTCTTAACTTTGACTATTAAGCCTCCTTACCCTCCTAACCTCAGGAGACCAGCTTACCCTTCTAGTCCAAAATCTAGGACTGCTCGAGAAAGCCACATCCAAGAACTAGTGGACTTACAAGTCTTACAGAAAGTAGGGCATAATGAGCAAGTAGACGTAACTACCCCCGTGATAATAGCCTGGCACAATGATAAGTCTAGGATGGTTGGAGACTTTAGAATGCTCAACAACTACACCCAAGCTGACTATTATCCTATCCCAAGGATTGACCACGCTCTACATAATCTTTCTAAAGCTAATTTCATTACTACTATGGACATGTTGAAAGGCTTTCACCAAATACCTATCAGTCTGGATAGTAGGAAATTTATGAGAATTATATGTCATTTAGGAATATATGAGTATCTCAGAATGCCCTTTGGTATTAAAAATGCTCCTTCCCACTTCCAAAGAATGATGGATACCGTCTTAGGAATGTTCATCAGGCAAGGTTGGATGATGGTATACATAGATGATGTTATCATTTATTCAGAAGATTGGGATACTCACATGGATAAAGTAAGGCTAGTGCTTAAAACAATTGCCACAGTAGGATTAAAAGTATCTATGAAAAAGTGCAACTTTGGATACCGAGAACTCAAAGCTCTAGGACACATTGTTTATGGACTAACTTTAACTGCTGACCAAAGTAAGATAGCAGCAGTAATGAACAGACCTATACCCCAGAACAAAACTGAACTCTTATCCTTTATAAGCTTCTGCAGCTATTACAGGAAGTACATACCTAAATTTGCTAACCTCACCAAGTGTTTATATGAGATCTGCAACAAAAACACTTTGTTCAAAATGACTCATGAAAGATTGAAGAATTATGAGGAACCCAAAGTAGCTATGACTACTGCCCCAGTTTTGATACAACCAGATTATTCTAAACCTTTAAAACTTTACATAGATGCTAGCATGGAAGGATTAGGAGCTGAATTACACCAAGAAGTAATAGAAGAGGATAAACCAGTAGAGAAACCTATACTCTTCATATCTAGACAAGTCAAAGATTCTGAAAAGAGATATGGTGCCAGCCAAATGGAATGCCTTGCTCTAGTATGGGCATTAGAAAAACTCCACTATTATTTGGAAGGTACAAGTTTCGTGGTGATCACTGATTTCAATGCTGTTAGAACTCTCATAAACATGAGAACTCCTAGCAGGAATATGTTAAGATGGCAGATAGCCATACAACAGTACAGAGGTCAGATGACTATAGTCCACCAAGCTTGAGTTAAACATCAGAATGCTGACAGTCTTAGCAGAAATGCTCTACCAAATGATACTAGCAATCCTGCTCATGACCCAGAAGATCATGATATATTTCCTATACTAAACATTAACCTGTTTTATCTTGAAGCCACCATCATTGGAATTCACATATGTGAACTAGATGAATCACTGTTCAGCTCCATCAGAGAAGCATGTAACTCTGGCATGAAGACTTTGATTAACATCATAGAAAGTACTTCACCTCCATCTGAACTCATAAACAGTTTACCTGAACCCCTGCTGAAGTCTTATAAAGAAGGAAGATTCACACTGTGGGATGGGCTAGTATATTACCGGCATAAACACTCTAGTGTTATAGTCTTGACCAAAGCAGAGCATATCAAACTTTTTTTAGCTGAATGTCATGATAATTGCTCTTTGGGTCACCTGTCTACTGATAGAACCCTAGATGAAGTAAAGCAGACTGCCTGGTGGATCAACTGGAGAGACTTCACTATCAAGTATGTTTCAAGCTGTGAAATCTGTCAGAAGTCCAACAGGACCACTGGGAAAAGGTTTGGACTACTCCAAAGGATAGCTGAGCCCAGGAAAAGATGGGAAGTTATCAACATGGACTTTGTAACAGGACTGCCCCCTGGAGGAGCTTACTCTTACAACTCAGTCCTTTTTATTGTAGACAGATTTTCTAAGAAAGCCAAGTTTCTACCTAACCATAAGGAAGACACAGCTATGGCAGTAGCCTTACTCTTCTGGAACAGACTAATTGCTGATGTAGGAATTCCTAAGATTATTATCAGTGATAGAGACCCCAAATTCACGTCTGAATTCTGGAGAAACCTCCATGATATGTTAGGAACTACCTTAGCCTTTTCTAAAGCTTATCACCCTCAGACAGATGGATTAGCTGAAAGAATGATCCAGACTCTAGAGGATATGCTCAGAAGGTTCTGTTGCTTTGGGATGGAGTACAAAAATACAGACGGATATTGCCATGACTGGGTTAGCCTTTTACCTGCACTAGAAATGGCCTATAACAGTAGTAAACACTCTACTACCAAAGAAGCTCCTTACGTACTGGAAAGAGGATGGATCCCCAAATTGCCCAAAGATAACCTCAATCAGGAGTTGACTAATATCCATCCAACATCATTGGACTTCAAAAACATGATAGATATAGCAAACAAGAACGCTGCTAAGTGTGTACAAGATGCTGTTGAATACAACCAACAGAGGTGGGATAAAACTCACAAAGAACCAGATTTCAGAATAGGAGATCAAGTTCTAATTTCAACTGCAAATTTCAATAACTTGGCTGGGAACAGAAAACTCGGACCAGCCTTTGTTGGGCCTTTCATTATCAAGAAACTCCATGGTAAGAATGCCGTAGAAGTCATCCTCAGTAATGAGCTCTCTAGGAAACACCCAGTCTTCCCAGTTAGCCATGTCAAACAATACCATCCCAGAGAAGGTGAAAAGACCCCTTCACTTGAAATACCAGTCTTAGATAATCCTGAGAAGGACAAAGGAAAAGTTAGTAAAATACTTAAAGATAAAAAAGAAAAGATCCAAGGAAAAGATGTTAGACTTTACTTAGTCAGATACAAAGGAGAATCAGCTGATAAAGATGAATGGCTACCTGAAAACAACATTCCAGATGGACCTATACACCTGAGAAACTACAGAGCCAGTAAAAGACACTGAGCCCCATAATTTTTTTTCAGATATAGTTATATCTTGAGTGAAGGAATGTCAGCCTGCTACTTAGCACAGAGCAACCTGACAAAGCAACAAAAATAATAATATTAACAAAATTAAAAGGAACAAAGATAAATGAATAAATAAAATTCTTTTAAAATAAAGGAGTAGAAAATCCATAAATATTATTGCAGAAATGGATTCCCTACCCAAAATAAGGTAGGGTCACTCACTGACCCCACCCTTGAATTCTTACTCCTTATATTTTTTGATTAATTTAATAGAAAATGGTCAATGACCACGGCACCAGTATGGCACCTTTTAGCCATTTTAATATTTCACATGATATGTCATGTATAGGTTTCACACCTAAATTTCAGTCAAAATCCAGGTGTTGTGTGTAGTTTAGGAGTTACATGGGAAATTGTGTTTTGTCACAATTCCCGCACGCAGCCCCGCGTCCCTACAGCGCTGGTCTCCCGCATACGCAAACTCCCGCACGCAGCCCCGCGTCCCTACAGCATTTGACTCCCGCTTACGCCAACTCCCGCACGCAGCCCCGCGTCCCTACAGCGCTGGACTCCCGCGCAAGTGAATTCCCGCGCAGGTAATCCCGTGACCTAGTCACGCGCGCAGCGGTACAGTCCCCCGCGCGCATCTGAGCAGCCGATCAGTCCCCGCGCGCATTTTAATGGACTGATCCCCGCGCCTCCTGCCGTGATCAGTTTGACATCCAGGTACCGCTCAGAGGAGCTACAATATAGTAGGATCTACACTACATATGTAAAGCTACCACACAAGCATGGATTATAGTTCAAAAACCTTAAAAATCAATTAAAATTAGTTATTAACCAATTTTTAGTATTTTTTATTAATTAAATAAAGATCCAGACTTACCACAAAATAAGTTGATCAGAACCTTCAAAGACAACAAAACTACATAAGGAGTGGTCGTAAAAATTATTGAAAATTACATACAGGATCAGCAGAGGATGGAGAATCAATAAAAATCCACTTCTGCTCACTTTGGACCAGTACTTACTGTACAAATTGAGGATCAGTGCAGGATCAGCAAAATGACTAATCTATTGATTAACAGATCCTGCAGCTAAAAAGGAGCTGTTCCTTGACAGATCTATAGCCAGCAGGCTAACAGCACCTTGAGGACGTGCCAATCTTGCCCTGATTGCCCCCCTAGCCTCAGCCCATGGCTAGTACCCCTTCTAGTGGCCCTCAAGCACCCAAAAAAGAATATTTAAACAGGCTCTTTTTGCCCTTCTGTTTCCAATCAGTTATCAGTTATCAGGAATTATTTATTATCAATCAGAAACAGTGTCATTGTTAATCAAGTGCTTATATGAAGATAAGCAAGTGATTTATGACTTAGTCTGTAGTAGTATTATTTACCTTTATTAACCAATCAACCATTGAATTTTAGTCAAGCAATCTACCCCATCTGCTCTGAAACCCTTCCAATTATTCCAGGATTTTCGTGTTCAAGTGCTCAGAGTGAGTTTTTCCCTTCCTTTCTAAGCCACTTGTGCTGTTAAGCCCGGCCATTAGTGGAACAAGTCCTTTCTAAGGCACCCATATTTATTCCAAGGTTCTTAAACTGCCTAAGGAGGACCCTTGAAGAGAGGTTGCTAGTCTGTAAAGATCCCCAGTAGTATAATACTGTGGCCCCTCTTTTTATATTATATTTAAAATATTTATAACCAAACCAAATAAACCTTCCAATTGCTCTTACCATACCATTATTGGAGCTTTAAAGTGTTTATTCTTTGGAATATTATTGCTCCAAGTTCTTTTATCACTCTCTGTAGCTAAAGGACTGCAAGGTTCCTGTTATCAGAGAGCTGACAGCAATAATAGGAAGGGTTTCAAAGAAGATGGGGTGGATTGCCTGACTAAACTTCAAGGGTTGATTGGTTTTAGGAAATAGATAATAATACTACAGAATAGGTCATAAATAACTTGCTTACATTTTTCATAAGCACTTCATTAACAATGAAATGTGTCTGATGGATAATAATAATTCCTGGTAAACTGATGATGGAATAATGGATCCAAAGAGGTCTGTATAAATAACTTTTTGGGGTGATTTTGAGCTTCTCAGGCACTTAGAGGGATTTCTGCTCATGAGCTTAGGCTTGCAAGCCATTCAGAGCAAGATTAGCACTTCCACTTGGTGCCGTTAATAAGCTGACCTTAGATCTGCTGGATTTCTGTACTATTTTAGCCACAGGATCTGTTAATCTATTATGGCGTAAATTTGATCATTCTGAACTCATCCTTCATTTGTACTATTATTATTGCTTCAAAGTAAACAGATGTGGACGTTTACTGATATCCCATCCTCTGCTGATTATGTAGATAATTTTTAATAATTTTTAAGAACACCGGTTGTAGTGTTTTGTGGTCTTCAAAGATCAGAGTCAATGATTTACATGGGAATTGTTGATCTTTAATTTCAAATTAAACAATGTTCTAAACTTAATTTTTATTAATTTTAATTAAGTTTTGATCTTTTTGGATTATTAATAATGCATATTTCAACTTATTACATATGCCAGGCAATCCTAATTAGGTTGTAGCTCTTTTGAGCAGTACCTGGTTGTCAGATTAGTCACAATGGATCCAGACACGGGGAACAGTCAGTTCAGATGCGCGCAGGGTGCAATCCGCTTCGTGCATGGCATAATTGGCTGCGTGCGGGTCTCTAGTACGCGGGAAACTGCTACTATGAGTACGTAGGGGTATGTAATGATGCGGGGATGCGCGCGGGAATTGTGACATAACACATTTCTGCATATAACTCCTAAAATATACACAACACCTCAATTCTGACTGAATTTTAGGTGTACACCCTATATGTGACAAAATGTGTGAAGTGTTGAAATGGCAAAAAGGTGCCATACTGGTGTTGTAATTTTTAGTACTTTTATTTTTAATTATTTTAAAAATGTAAGGACTTGGATTTCAAGGGTTGGGTCAGTGATGTGACCCTACCTACTTTTTGGTGAGGAATCCATTTCTTCAATAATATTTATGGATTCCTCACTCCTTATTTTTCAATTTAGATATTCTTATTTTTTATAGTTTGGTGTTGCTATGACAGGTTGCTCTGTACATAGTAGCAAGCTGACAAAAAGACTTTACCATGAGGGAAACCCAAACAATATAAAAAAACTCCCTTTCCCCAGCCATTTATAAATCATTCATCCAGTCATATATTCATTATTGCTTCATATAATTGTTTCTTCAAGCCATCAAAACCCTTTCAAAGAAATAAGTGTGTAATCCTGGACCACTTTCTCATAAAATTATAGACCAAAAATCCTGAATCCCTATTTTTTGGCTAAAATAAACAACAACCATTTAGCCTGCCCCAGTAGCAACTTCCAGCACCCTGAATCCTTGCATATTGCCCCAATCATAAAGAATACATATGTTTCTAGACATAGTTAGTGATCTGATAAGATTGGGTCAAAATTGAATAGAACTGAAAACCAACAGACTGCAGACCAGAGTTAGAGAGTTGAACAACTTGAGCAAAAATGAGAAGGAAGAAAAGAAATATGAAAAGACAGACAGCTAAGACGTGGTTTTAAAGAGTAAATGAGAAAAGAACCCTGGGAGGCATAGAGGTGATAGAGGAAGGAATACGTAGGAGAATGGCTGCAGGTGTGGTACTAGATGGTCAGATGGATCAAACTAGAGTGGTCTTGAGGATCATTTTCTTACCAGGAACAGACTTGCAGATGAGTAGTTGTTCAAATGATTGAGATTGGATTGGATCAAAGAGGATAGAAGGTCAAGGGGGAGAAGATAGGATGTTGGTGATTTGAGAGAAAAGACCAAGATGTGGGAAGTAGACTGAAAATAAAGAAAGAAAAGGAAGAAGATAGGAGAGGTATTGACAAGAAAGGTAAAGAGAGAGATTTTTGACAAGAGAAGGAGAGAGGAAAAGGAACCCGGGCCCCTCGTGAGGCCAGGATCTGAGTTAAGAGAGGTAGGGAGGTTGCCCAAGTGGCACAGGAGAGATCATTGGGGGACCCGTCCCAACTGGCATGAACTTTGAGGACAGGTCTGTAATATTCTAGTATTAGGCAATACTTGACACCCCACATGGCTGGTGAGGAGATGGTCCAAAAGATCAGTAGTTCAAGGGGGCAAAGATTTTCCTTTGAGGGAGTTCCAAGGAACTTATTGAAGAGAATTTTGTGAGAGATTCAGCAACCATTAGCTGACTTTGAATCAGGTAGAGAGTAAATTCTCCGTTTGCAAAGTCCTTGCCCAACCCTTTTGTTTTCATATCTATATGCCTGGACTTTGAGTGAGACACAAACCTTTTGATCTTGTTGTCCAAGCCCTTATTGTTGATGTATAAGATAGGATTGGGTTTGTGTGTTTGATATATTTTGCCAATGTGGTGTTTGATCCATTTGAGTTCAAGGTAGAAATCCAATAGATAATTCAATTCAGATTCAGTGGAGGAATAGGTAATGTTTCTTTGTCAAGTTGAGTTCCAGATGATTGGGCTTCCATGATGAAAAATAATGTATCCAGTTTGTGACTTGCGGAAGGTTGGATCATCTCCCCAGGTGGCATCACTGAAGCTTGAGAGGGGTTCCTGATCAGGATTGTAGCTGATGACGAGTTTGAAGTTCTTGGTCGTTTTGAGATATTTCCACACCTTCTTGACTTCTCTCCAGTGATTCATCCCTGGCTAGGCGTTGAACCTAGCCAGACTAGACACAGAGAAAGAAATATCAGGACTTGTGTATTGGGCTAGGTGATTGAGGATTCTGGTGGCTGATCAATAGTTAATGTTAAAATTGACGGAATTCATTGTGATTGGCGTTGGATGCAGGCTTGAGGTTCAAATTTTGAGTGAGTGAAGAATTTACATCCTTACAGGATTTAAGGCCTAGTTCTTCCAAGCTGCAAGCAATGTGATTAGGTTGACTCAGGAGAATTTTGTTGTCTTTGAGTTCCATAAGCATTCCAAGGATGGTGTTGGGAGGATGACAGGACAAATTATTGAATCATTTGAGAAAGTTGAGTTTGAAGACTTGAGAATTGCCTACGTGAAACAAATAATCAACGTGGAAATAAATGATTTCTTTTGTCCTAGCGTTGAGATAAAGGCAGGGATCACTAGTTGAATCTTGATAGCCTTGAGATTTGATCCACAAAGTCAAGGTTTCATACCAGTTTTTGGGGGATTTTTTCAAGCCGTAGAGAGATTTCTTGAGCTTTAGATATGGAGACTTTCTGTTGGACCCTTCTGGAGTTTTTATGATAACCGTTTCTTTGAGAGGAGCGTGTAAGAATGCGCCTTTCACCTCAAACTGAGTTAATTTAATTTTTCCTTTTAGACCATATGTAAGAGCAACTCAGAGTGATCCTAATTTTCCAGTTGGAGCCCAAGTTTCATTATAATCAATCCCTAGAACTTGATTAAATCCCTGGATGCAGAGTTGGGCTTTGTACTTGAACAGATCGCCATGACAGTTCTCTTTTACTTTGAAGACCCAGGTTGTATTCAGAATTTTGTCCAGAGTACCATGATATTCTTCCCAAACGTCCTGGAGTTCTATGGAGTTCAATTCATTGTCAGCTGGCTTCTTCCATTTTGGCAACTCAGAGCACTTCTTGGCAGCCTTTTATGAAGGGGGTTTGTAGTAATGATGGAAACCATATCTTTGAGGCTTTCTTGTTTTCCGCTGTAAGACTCAAAATGGTGCTAGGCCGTGGCAGTTCTGTGGAGGGAAAGGTGCTGTTTAGGCTTCCCTCCTGAGTGTTACAAAAATATTTAAAAGTAACCAAGATCAAAGTCCAGAACCTGGTAAACAAGGGACCAAATGTAAGAGGATAAAGATGATAGTAGTTGGTAGCTGGGGATACAACACTATCTAAGGAAAAATTATGCCGGGGAAAACTTGAATAGAAGGAGTCAAGGATTGTTAAGAGTTCAACAGGAAAAGGCCATTGTAAGTAACAATTCCCACAAGCTAATAGCTCTGGTTGTCAGAAGAAGCTTAGGAAAGATCAACTCAATCCCAAACAACCTCCAGGTTCTTAATGAACCTGCCCAACTCTCTGCAATCACGCGCTTGAAGGGTACCAGGTAACTGTGGGTGGCTGCACAAGACAAAGCTAATTGTTTGATGAAGCTCTAGAAGCAAAACAATAACTGATTCAAAAAAGGATAACCTGACACTTCTCAAGGGACTCAAGAGTATCCTGGCAGAATTTAACTTCAAAATAAACAGAGGGAGATTTAACACTCCAGGTTTTAAGCTTAATAAAACCTCTTCAGTCAAACTTGACTGGTTCCAGAAAGATAATCAAAGGATGATCAGGACCAGTATGGTTGGACAAAGGGATCAGGACTGGTGTAACACACTCAAGAATTCAATCAGTCAAATTCTTCTTCAACCAGCAAGGCTATTGGTTGGTGATAAATATCAAGGATCAAGATTTGAGTATGGAGGCTCAAGGATCAAGGGGCAATCATAGATATACCCAAATTTTAGTGTCAGATAAAGGGGAATGAGACCCCATGGATAATTAATTTCAAGGTGATAATGATTATGATTCTCTCTGGTAAGGTACCCTATGATACCCCTCCCAAAAGGCAGGTGGGAGCCCCTCCTTATATGGGAAGGAGGCCCTGTTAGACTATGTTCAACAGATTCTACAAATAGAGAGGAATTTTTTTTTTTTTGATTTCAGGTGATCAGAAAAATTGATCTTGCGGCTGGTGGAAGTCCGGCCTCCCTGACTGGGGTGGGATATTTCTCATCCATTCACCTCTCTTGCATCCCTCCGCGGACGGGAGCGCACAAAAACACCGGGATCAACCACCCCTCACCTGAAGGTGGAAGGGGTGGGAAAGAAAATGAACCAGACCACCGGCAGATGTCCCCGGGCGGTAGAGGACGCTTTCCACCTCCACCCCAAGATGGAAGGGGGTGGGAGAGTTCCAGGAGGGATGATGGGCAATGGATTGAGATTGGTCGTTCAATGGGGATGACAAACTGTGGATTAAAAATCAAGAGTAGCTTGGGTAGTTAGAGATTGGTGATGGATGATAGGTTGAGCGTCACTCTCATGAGGGGATGAGTGACCGTGAAGAATATGAGAGTATCATCCAATCAAGGAGGTGGAAGAAGGGCCTTTGAGCATATAAATCCCGCTTCAAGCTGATGGTCAATTACTGGAAACCGGGGGGAGGTTAGATGACAAGGGGGCTGAAGAATAACCACCGGATGATGGGATGAAGGGCTGAGAGATCAATGGTTGATCCAAATGATGAGTCAAGGTTGGAGTTCAATTGGAGAAACGTTCAGTAGACTATCACTGGTTGTACTCTGGCTATCAGTCTTGCGCATCTGTTGGAGGATGGAATGAGAGAGATTGTTGGCCACAAGGGGCCAATCGGTGAGTGAGCCGGCACGTTGAAGGTTTCAATGGCTGGAGGAGGGGTGGATGAGCTGGTTTTGGATTGATGGGATGGGATGGGAGAAAGGCAGGAGCGTTGGTGAGAAGATGGACATTGGCTTGATGATCTGATCAGATGAGGATGAGGATGGATGAGGAGGAAGTTCAGACCAAGCGGGTCTTGGCCCACGCGTTTGGCCAAAAGGAAGGGGGGAACAAAGATAGTCAGAATTGAACGCAATGCCTAGGTGATGAGACCAAAAGAGGCCTGTCCTAGACCACTGGGACAGAGGGATGTCTGACAGGAAGAGTAATTGGAGGAGTGATACTGAAAAAAAAATTCTGATTTTTTTTTTTTTTTTTGGAATGACACCTAAATGAAAGAATTGTATGAAAATTTTTGAATTTTCTGCATCTGGTCCAGGGTGTCCAGATTTGGTCACCACATCTCTCCCCAACTTACAGAATGTCCCTAGTCCGCATCTGAGCTTGATGTCATAAAAAAAAAGGGAAAGATGATTGAACAAAAAAAAATGGCCATTTGATATTGAGGGTGATTGAAAAGAATATCTTGATCCATCAAAAGAAGTTCCTAGATTTTACTGCAATCAGATGAAGAAGGCATCCCAGGTGCTCATGTATGTGGCATACAGTAGAGTTTCACAACAAAACGCAGCAGATGACCCTGGTGGTGCACAATTGGGAGGACTTACTTCTGATTGAAGTTGCCTCCACCACAATGACATTTCTTGACCTGATCAGCAGAGAACCTTCTGGCCATCTGAGTACCATACAGTTCTTCCAAAACATATGAGCCACCTCTGAATTGACAGACCACTTGATAAGGACCATTCCAGAAATTGGAAAAAAGCTTTCCCCACTGAGTTTCCAAGGATTGATTATTAGCTAAAACTAGATCACCAGGATTCAAGGGATCCCTGAATCAATTGAAATTTTTATCCTCCCAATACTGGACTGATTTTTCCCTTGACTCCATCATTTTCTGATAAGCTTTTTCACAAACATCTTCACTTTGCTCCAGTTGCTTGGATCTGGAAACTAATAGATCAGCTGTGGAAGAAACCTTTTCCCAAGAAATACCTAAGAAAGATTCAATTTCCAGATCAAGAGGAAGGACAGACCTTTGAGCAAAGAGGATTTCGCAAGGTGAGTAGCCAGTGGTTTGTTTAGTTGAAATTTGATCAGAGAAGAGGACCCAAGGAAGAAATCAGCAACAATTCTTTCCACTTTAACCAGCCAACTTGACAAGAGCAGCCTTCAAAGGAGCATGGCCTCTTTCCACCATGCCTTGTCCTTCAGGATAATGAGGAGTGGTCACCCTATGTTGACCAGGAAGCGATTGGATCATTTTGGCCAGTTTTCCAGTAAACTCAGAGCCAACATCAGTTGAATAAGATACAGCCAAGCCATAACGCATTGTCCAAGTCTCATAAAGGAAGGCTGCTACTGATTCAGAGCTGAGGTTCTTAAGAAACTTTGCTTCAACCCATACAGAAAAATCATCTCTAGCCACAATGAGGTACTTAGCTCCACCAGCCTTAATGCGAACCACATCCATAGCAATCCTTCCAAAGACAGTGGACTCTCCAGTGGGATAACAAATTTCAGCCGGGCGCCTAAGATCACGTTTCTGACATACTTCACAACTCTTGAACTATTGAGAGACTGATTTCTTCAAATATGGCCAAAAAAATCTTTTGGATATACGTTGATAGGTTTTGGTTTCCCCGCAATGCCCAACGATTTCATGGAGACTTTCAAGGATTGAATCTTGTTTAGACGGGATATTGAAAACAATAAGAGCACAAGGATTTCCATTTTTCATGAGCCTAGTACCTGGGACAAAGAAATTGGAGGACTTCCTTTTGAGTGATAAAAAATCTTTAGCAGAGAGATCAGGAGGCCTTTGGAGAGTGGAAAGGTACTGCTCTAATTTTAGCCAGAAACCTTGTTGGAAGCCAGAATAATCTTGGGAGGAAAAGGTAAAGACTGGACAAATTAAAGGCTCCTCCCCATCAAAGTCCACTCCAACATCCAATTCTGCATCTCCAAGGGGGCGTTGAGATAAACCATCAGGCATGGTGAAGGATTTTCCAATCCTATGAACAATATCAAAAGAGAAAAGTTGGATAAAGGCCACCCAGAAAGTCATAAGAGCATTTGGGAGGCTGTGTCAGCTGGCTACTATTCAGAACCAAATGAATAAAGCCTAAAAAAAATAAAATATAAATGAATTAATAAATAAATATGGAAATAATAAAAAAAAAACAAGGAATAAAGCCTTAATTTATAAGAAATCCAAAAATATTATTAAAAAAAATAGATTTGTGGTGCCAATTTAGGTAGGGTCACCCACTGGCACCACCACCCATTTCCGACTCCTTCAGGTAGAACTATGCTCACTCATGTAACCTTGCTTGTCACATCCGCAAGTACTGGTTTCTGACCAAAAGTTTGGTCAGAAACCCATAGTTATGTAAGCTTAACCACCACAAATTTGGAAGTTAGGGCCCTGCACCCTAAAGTAATATTTACCCATTGTGATATGTACCCATTAGCAGATACAGGGCTCCTGTAATTTTCCCAAAAAGGGATGGTACAGCCCTATTGCAGTACTAAGAGGATACTGTAGCACCCCAGGACAGCCACTATAGCTACAGCAGATGTCCTGCTTTAGGCTAGAACACTCCCAAAGCCCCCAAACCTTAGATAAACCCTGTATCACCCTAAATGCAATATGTACACAGTAGAAGATACAGGGCTCCTGTAATTTTCCCAAAAAGGAATGTTACAGCCCTATTGTAGTACTAAGAAGATACTGTAGCACCCCAAGACAGTCACCATAGCTACAGTAGATGCCCTGCTTTGGGCAAGAACACTCCAAACAGTCCCCAAACCTCAGATACACCCTGTATCACCCAATTAAGGAAGAAAGGCCCCTGTATGTATTTGTGGCTGTTACAGTACAAATTAGCCCATACACAACCAATAATGACCAATAAGGCCTCAAAATAAAATTTGCAAAAGGTTTCAGAGGTCTAGGACATAGTTCCAAGTCCCTAGCCTCAGTAAACAAGGGCCTGTACTCAAATCATTAGCCTCAAATCAGGATACATGGCTGGTACAATGATATCACTTGAGGCTTGGAAACATGTATCAAGCCCCAAGCATGATGAGATAGGGCTTTCTGTACCTCTGTAGTGACTAGCGCAGGTCCAAAAGAACACAGTGATGGCTCCTTGGCCTCAGCACTAGCCTGGGTCACCCTCCTTTGGCTGGTAAAAGGACTGTACCATGAGGGAATCCAAACAATATAAATAAAGGACCTTCCCCCAGCTATTTCTAGCACATTCATCCAGTCATATAGTCATTATTGCTTCAGAAATTTTCTTCCTCAAGCCATCAAACCCTTATACAAAATAATTGTGTGATCCTTGACCACTTTCTGATAAAATTGTAGACCATAATTCTTGAATCCCTGTTTTTTGGCCAAATTGAACAACCAACCATTCAGCCTGCCCCAGTACCAACTTCCAGCACACTGAATCATTGAATATTAGACCATTCATCAAAAAGAAGTCCGGATCTATACCTAGTAAGTAATCCTACTGACTTATACCCCTTTTTGTAGGTTTTGCGTAAACTATGCCCAAAGGAAATCACACACACCCTTCTTGAAAGGAATCCTTGTCAACCCCACAGGCAGCACAATTGCTCATATATTGTCCTTAAAAGACATATAACTGTGTTCCGGAGGGCTAAAAAACCCCATTAAGGTATTGTCCCCTCCATCTAAATTTATTTTATAAATATATAAATAAATTTAACCCTTTTAGCCAAATTATATACCTGGCATTTTATCTTATTTTTGATCCAAACTTTCTATCACCTTTAGTAGCTAGAAGGAGTGAGGTCCTTGGAATCTAGTAAGCTGACAATTGAGGGTCTGGCTGGGAAATAATTTATATAATTGTTGATCCTGTGCCATTTTTAGTAATTTTTTAATAATTTTTCAAAAATTAACCAAAAATTCCGAAAAAAAATCATTATAAATTGCCAAACTTCAAAAATAACTCAAAAATACTAAAAAAAATCTGAAAAATTATTTTCTGATATTTTTCCGGACTCCTCAATCTTTAGTGGACCTAGAAACCAACGCAAAACTAATTATATACTATCTTAAAATCTTAAAACTCCAAAAAGAAGAGTATATGAAAAATTACAAACCAACTGATTGGGAACTTCTATCTCCTTTATAACAGAAGGAATTGATTGATCTCCAATCTAAACTTGGGGATTAACAAGAATTTGAAGAAGGATTTTGTGTCAACCTCATCTTGAAGTTTCATAGAGACTGGGCTAAGACTCAACTCCCTGCTCATATCAGATTCAAGCTATTAAAAAGTGATATTTTTCCGAAAATATCTTTAAAAACTTTTTAATTATAAATTAACTTATAACCTTTATATCTGGTACTTTCTAGTTTCTGAACCGCCCACTGCCCCATCCACTCCAACTGCTTCCACTGCAGAAGTAGCAGCTCCACCAGTTACCACTCCAGTGATAGTACCAAACTACCCTGTCATAGAAGCTCCCAACCAGCTTAGGTCCCCAACCAGAGAGGAATCTGTGGCCACTCAAAACTCAGAGAGTAAGCCATATTATCTCATCTATTCCAAGCATTTTTATCAGTTACTGATTGCTTGCAATAACCATGTCTAGACTCAGAGGACGTGATGGATGCTTCAATGCTCTCTCCCACTCCAGAGCCAAGCGGAATAATCCATCCCTTGACTCTACAAATAATGAATGACTTAGGTATTCAACCAATCCAGAGGATCCAATCCCCAGCTCCTCTACCCAGCTCCTCCTCCCAAGTTCCCTCTCAAGGGCAGCAAGAGGGTCCTGGAAAATGCTGATCAAGGAACACATGCCCTTGTGGCCAAAGGTAATGCAGGCGGAGAAAGAGGCCAACGTGAAGATCCAGGTCTGCTATTGCAGGCAGTCCAGATCTCTCAAAAGGCTCTGCAAAAGTTTATAACCAAGCAAGAGCTAGAGGAGTATGTGAAGGGGTGGAATCCTTGGGATCACCTCAAGAAGATCCAACCTCCTCCCAACAAAAAGGGAAAGCAAAGGTCCTCCAATCACACAAAACCATAGGAGGATTTCAATAATCCGAAAATTTGGGAAGAAGTGAAAGCTCTAGCTCAAGCTTTAAAGGGGGCCTACAAGAGCTATTTGTAGATAGTTTTTTTGCAAATAGTCTTATGAATAACTTTAGTGCTTTAGACAATAAAATTTGTTTGTGCCTCCAAAAGATCCACCAATTGGAAGAGAAATTGAGCAGTCCTGAGTATCTCCTTGAGCTGAACATGGGAGTGACAACTTCCCTCATTAAGAATGGAGTTTTTTCTTATCTAGAAGAAATTAAGACCCTGATCTTAGAGGATAGAAATAAGAACAGGATCAACTATGAGAAATAATTTTCCACCTTAAGAGAAGATGTAATTCAACACCAATCTTCTACAAATAATGTTTCCTTTGAAAACATTTTGAGAGAACACAAAAACCAGTTTGATAATTCCATCAATGAGCTCAAAACTCAAATGGATATGCAGCTTAATATGATTAAGAATGATATCAGGGACGTGAAATTGTCTCAGATTTCACAATCAGAAGCTAATAACCATTCTGAGCGCCCTATTCCACCTAGATTCCCCAACCCTAGGTTTAATCTTGCTCCTCCTAACCGGAATTATTCTCATGACATGGAGCTAGCTATCAAATTGTTTCTGCCTATCAAAGATTGGCCTAAGTTCTCTGCAGAAGTAGAATATGATCATATAGGTTTTATGAAATATATTGATCACCATATCCTTTCTTCTGGCTTACCAGAGACAATAGCCCTAGTAAGGTTTCCCAGAATTTTTGAAGGGGTAGCTTTAGGTTGGTTTATCTCTAAAATAGAATTGGTAGGAGATGTTCCTTGGTAGGATTGGAAAGAACTGATAATAGAACATTTTTGTCAGCTCTCTGATACCAGGAACCTTGCAGTCCTTTAGCTACAGAGAGTGATAAAAGAACTTGGAACAATAATATTCCAAAGAATAAACACTTTAAAGCTCCAATAATGGTATGGTAAGAGCAAGTGCAAGGTTTATTTGGTTTGGTTATAAATATTTTAAATATAATATATAAAGAGGGGCCACAGTATTATACTACTGGGGATCTTTACAGACTAGCAACCTCTCTTCAAGGGGCCTCCTTGGGCAGTTTAAGAACCTTGGAATAAATATGGGTGCCTTAGAAAGGACTTATTCCACTAATGGCCGGGCTTAACAGCACAAGCGGCCTAGAAAGGAAGGGAAACACTCACTCTGAGCACTTGAACACGAAAATCCTCGAATAATTGGAAGGGTTTCAGAGCAGATGGGGTTGATTGCTTGACTAAACTTCAATGGTTGATTGGTTAATAAAGGTAAATAATACTACTACAGACTAAGTCATAAATCACTTGCTTATCTTCATATAAGCACTTGATTTACAATGACACTGTGTCTGATTGATAATAAATAATTCCTGATAACTGATTAACTGATTGGAAACAGAAGGGCAAAAAGGGCCTGTTTAAATATTCTTTTGGGTGCTTTGAGGGCCTCTAGAAGGATTACTAGCCATGGGCTGAGGCTAGGGGGGCAATCAGGGCAAGATTGGTACGTCCTCAAGGTGCTGTTAGCCTGCTGGCTTTAGATCTGTCAAGGAACAGCTCCTTTTTAGCTGCAGGATCTGTTAATCAATAGATTAGTCATTTTGCTGATCCTGCACTGATCCTCAATTTGTACAGTAAGTACTGGTCCAAAGTGAGCAGACGTGGATGTTTATTGATTCTCCATCCTCTGCTGATCCTGTATGTAATTTTTAATAATTTTTACGACCACTCCTTATGTAGTTTCGTGGTCTTTGAAGGTTCTGATCAACTTATTTCGTGGTGATTCTGGATCTTTATTTAATTAATAAAAAATACTAAGAATTAGTTACTAACTAATTTTAATTGATTTTTAAGGTTTTTGAACCATAATCTATGCTCCTGTGGTGGCTTTACATATGTAGTGTAGATCCTACTATATTGTAGCTTCTCTGAGCGGTACCTGGATGTCATAGGAGTCGCGGGGATCAGTCCATTCAAATGCGCGCGGGGACTGATCCGCTGCTCAGATGCGCGCGGGGGACTTTACCGCTGCGCGCTTGACTAGGTCACAGGATTACCTGCGCGGGAATTCAGTTGCGCGGGAGTTCAGCGCTGTAGGGACGCGGGGCTGCGTGCGGGAGTTGGCGTACGCGGGAGTCCAATGCTGTAGGGACGCGGGGATGCGTGCGGGAATTGTGACAAAACACAATTTCCCGTGTAACTCCTAAACTACACACAACACCTGGATTTCGACTGAAATTTAGGTGTGAAACCTATACATGACATATCATGTGAAATATTAAAATGGCTAAAAGGTGCCATACTGGTGCCGTGGTCATTTACCATTTTGTATTAAATTAATTAAAAAATATAAGGAGTAAGAATTCAAGGGTGGGGTCAGTGAGTGACCCTACCTTATTTTGGGTGGGGAATCCATTTCTGCAATAATATTTATGGATTTCCTACTCCTTCATTTTGTAATAATTTTATTTATTCATTTATCTTTGTTCCTTTTAATTTTGTTAATATTATTATTGTTGTTGCTTTGTCAGGTTGCTCTGTGCTAAGTAGCAGGCTGACAATTTTGGTACTCAAGTTTGGAAAAAGAAAATGCTCAAAGCTTTTGAGCAGGATTTCTTTGATCTGGTTAGAGATCATCCTCACCAATGGTGTTTGACTCAGAAAAAGAGAATTGACTGTGTCTATCCTCAAGCTTCAGTAGAAGAGATCAATGAGCAACTACTAGGACAATGCAAAGGACACCTAGAACATAATGTACGGTGTAGGATATCAATTGATGCTGATCTTCCCACTCTTATAGGAGTCATGGAAGAAAAAATTGACATGATGGAACTTAATAAAATGCCCAGATACAGGCGCAGAGAGCTTCAAACCTGACCCAGAGGGACAAAAGTGGTTGGTAAGGAACTGATGCTGGCTTCCCCACAAGGGAATGCTGTTGTTAAAGCCAAATCCTCTCTTGAATGCTGGAACTGTGGAGAGAAGGGGCACAGACAAACTGACTTTTCTCATCCTAGGAAAAGGATAAATAACATCAATGGAAACTCTGATAGTGAGGAAGAAGGTGACAAATTGAACCTAGTCATCCAAGAACACAATGAAAAACCAGATTTGTTCCCTGTCAATGTCATTTCAGGAGATATAGGTTCTAGCATGGAAATTAATCACGTCAAAGGAGAGTCCCAACTACCTCAGAATTGGGATGAATCCATGAACTTAGACCACATCTCTGATGCCAAAACCTTGACGTTGAAGCCAGTTACTGGAAGGAGCTACATACTGGGTAAAAACTGCTTTGCCACTGGTTTTTTTGAAAAGAAACCAGTCAGAATTTTGCTAGATAGTGGAGCCTTCTTCTCATGCACCAGCACTGATTTCTTAAATTACCACTACCCAAAGTGGAAATAAAACCTATTTCCTGTGCCCAAGGCCAAGTTCAGTTAGCGCAATTCAGCTATGGACACCTTAGGAGTTGTAACCATGCCCATTGTTTTCCCACACAGTAAAGGATCTATAAGACTTCAACTTGAATTTGTAGTCTTGGAAAATAGCCTATGTAATTACTTAATACTAGGAAATGACACTTTCTGCTTGTATGGGATAGATGTGATCCAGATTAAGGACCAATAATTCACCATTGGAGAAGAATGGAAAAGGAAATTCCAGATCTGTCACATATCAACCTCAATGGAAAACAAACCTCTACAGTCTTTTAAAAGTGAATATTTTTCTCAAGATTCTCTTAATGATCAACTCACCTCTGATCAGCAAGACAACCTAGTCAACTTATGTTTTGAAAACATGGGTGCCTTTTGCACCAAAGATCATCCAATAGGTAACATCAAGGGACATGACTTGGTACTAACTCTGACTATAGAACCTCCTTTTCCCCATATCTTGAGGAGACCTTCTTACCCAGCAAGCCCTAAGTCCCAAGTGGAAATGGAAGAACACATAACTGAGCTCATGAATTAAGGAGTCCTTAGGAAAGTAGGAAATAATGAGCAAGTAGAAATCACCACTCCGGTCATAATAGCTTGGCATAACAAAAATTCTAGGATGGTTGGAGATTTCTGAATGTTTAACAACTACACTAAAGCAGATTACTACCCTATTCCAAGAATAGATCATTCCCTCCATAATCTTTCAAAAGCAAAATACATTAATACAATGGATATGCTGAAATGCTTCCACCAGATACCCATTGAAGCTAAAAGTCAAAAATATATGAGGATTATCTGTCACTTAGGCATCTATGAGTACCTGAGGATGCCTTTTGGGATAAAGAATGCTCCTTCCCATTTTCAAAGAATGATGGACACAGTCTTTGGAACTTTCATCCAGCAAGGGTGGATGATGGTGTATATCAATGATATTATCATCTACTCTGATGATTGGGAAACACAATTGGAGAAGATAGGTCTCGTGCTGAGAACTGGAGAAGATTTTGGACTAAAGATATCTATGAAGCAATGCAACTTTGGTTATGCTGAACTGAAAGCCTAAGGACATGTAGTCTCAGGATTGTTGCTAGCAGTGAATCAGAACAAAGTTGCTGCAGTAATCAATAGGCCAATGCCTCAAGATAAGACTGAGTTACTATCATTTGTCTGTTTTTGTAGTTATTATTGGCAGTTCATACTCAAATTTGCTACCATAGCCAAAAACTTGTATGAGATATGTAACAAGACTTCTATATTTGAAATGACCCATGAAAGAGTCCAGAGTTATGAAACCTTGAAGGAAGCCATGACCACCACCCCTGTTCTAACTCAACCTGACTACTCTAAGCCTTTCCGCTTATATGTTGATGCCTTTCTTGATGGAGTAGGAGCTGCTCTTCACCAATCCAAAGTAGAAATTGATATCCCCGTGGAAAAACCTATCCTATACATATCTAGAAAGATTAAAGACACGGAAAAGAGGTATGGAGCAAGCAAGATGAAATGCTTAGCATTGGTCTGGTCCTTGGAGAAACTTCACTATTACCTGGAAGGAAGTACCTTTGAAGTGATAACCGACTGCAAGGCAGTAAGGACGCTCATGATCATGAAAACCCCTAACCCCCACATGCTGAGATGGCAAATAGCCATCCAGCAGTATAGAGGATAGATTAAAATTATGCACAAACCTGGAACCAAACATTAGAATGCAGATGGACTCAGTAGATGGGCTCCCCCTAATGACCCTAGTAACCCTGCATATGATCCAGATGAGAATGAAATCTTCCCAATCTTGGGGATCCACGTTTGCAATCTAGATTTAGCTTTCTTTGATTCTGTCCGAGAGAGTTTTGGCCCTGAGCATCTTAAACTGCTAGAGATTATGAAAAGTGAAAACCCTTCTAATGAGTTAATACAGAGTCTAGAAAAGGAAATCTCTATTCCATATAAAGAAGGGAAGTTTTCAAGCTTAGATGGTCTGCTATAATAATAATTATTATTCCAATAATAAATGCTTAGAAGCTCAAAGAAGAGCAGTTGCAATTTTTAATTGGTTTGGTAGTAAATGGTTTTCAATATAATATAAAAGAGGGGCCACAGTATTATACTACTGGGGATCTTTACAGAATAGGAACCTCTCTTCAAGGGGCCTCCTTAGGCAGTTTTTAAGAACCTGGGAATAAATATGGGGGACTCAGAAAGGACTTATTCCGCTGATGGCCAGGCTTAACAGCTCAAGCGTCCTAGAAAGGAAGGGTAACACTCACTCTGAGCACTTTACCACAAAAATCCTGGAATAATTGGAAGGGTTTCAGAGCAGATGGGGTAGATTGCTTGACTTAACTTCAATGGTTGATGGGTTATAAAAGGGAAAATAATACTACTGCAGACTAAGTCATAAATCACTTGCTTATCTTCATATAAGCACTTGATTGAAATAGACACGGTTTCTGATTGATAATAAATAATTCCTGGTAAACTGATTAACTCATTGGATCCAAAGAGGTCTTTATAAATACCTTTTTGGGTCGATTTTGGTCTTCTCAGGGCATGTAGAGAGGGTTCTACTCGTGGGCTGAGGCTGGCAAGCCATTCAGGGCAAAATAAGCACGTCTAATTGGTGCTGTCAATCAGCTGTCCTTAGATCTTCTGGATTTCTGTACTATTTTAGCCACAGGATCTGTTAATCTGTTATGGCGTAGATTTGATCATTCTGTACTCATCCTTCATTTGTACTATTGATATTGCTTTAAAGCGTGCATATGTGAATTTCTACTAATTTTCCATCATCTGCTGATCATGTAGATAATTTCTAATAATTTTTATGAACACTTCTTGTAGTATTTTGTGGTCTTCAAAGATAAAGATCTGTGGTTTTTGTGGTAGTCCTTGATCTTTGATTTATTATTAAAAAATGTTTAAAACTTAATTTTCATTAATTTTATTTAAGTTTTGATCTTTTTAGATCATTAGTAATGCATATTTTATTTTGGTACATATACTAGGCAACCCTAACTAGGTTGTAGCTCTTCTGAGCGGTACCTGGTTGTCAGATTAGTCACAACTGATCCAGCCGCGGGGATCGGTAGTACAGATGCGTGCGGGGTAGGATCTGCTGCGTGCGTTGGAGAATCAGCTGCGGGCAGGTCTCTAGTATGCGGGATCTTTCTGCTGCTAGTAGGTAGGGTTATGTAATGATGCGGGGCTGCGTGCGGGAATTGTTACATAACACATTTCCGCGTGTAACTCCTAAAATGTACACAACACCTCAATTCTGAGTAAATTTTAGGTGTAAACCCTATACGTGACAATACGTGCGAAACGTTAGAATGGCAAAAAAGTGCCATACAAGTGTTGTAATTTTTAGTACTTTTCCTTTTAATTATTTTCAAAATATAAGGACTTGGAATTCAAGGGTGGGGTCAGTGAGTGACCCTACCTAATTTTGGTTGAGGAATCAATTCCTGTAATAATATTTATGGATTTCTCACTCCTTTCTTTGTTAATTGAGGTATTTTTATTTTTTGTTACTATTTGACAATTTTTCTCTGTATATAGTAGCAGGCTGACACACTCAACTACTCAAGAAGTTCCTTATATTCTAGAGAGGGGATGGATAACTAGAATGCCCAAAGAGAGCGTTAACCAAAACCTTTTCAATGTCCACCCAACAGCCCTGGACTTTAAACAATTTTTTAACAAAGCTAATCATCATGCCCAAGAATTTTTACAACAAGCTGTTGAGTATAATAAAACTAGATGGGACAAAAGCCCCAAGGAACCTGAATTTAAGGTAGGGTAAAATGTCTTACTATCCACGGTGAACTTCAACAACCTAGGGGGAAATAAGAAACTGAAACCAGCCTTTATAGGCCCTTTCTGCATTAAAATGCTCCATGGAAAGAACGCAGTTGAAGTTATACTCAGCAAGGAATTGTTCAAGAAACACACAGTCTATCCGGTTAGTCTGATGGAGCACTATAGCCCTAGGGAATCTGAAGACCCACCTGCCCAGAATATTCCCTCAGATATCCCCAGGAAGGGAGCAAGACCAAGGTAAGCAAAATCCTCAAAGAAAAGAAAGAAAGAGTGAATGGAAAGGATTTCAGAGTGTACCTTGTCAGATACAGAGGAGAATCAGCAGAGAAAGATGAGTGGCTACCAGAAAATAAGATACCAGATGGCCCCATCCTTCTGAAGAATTTCAGAGCTGCAAAGAGGAAAGACTTAAATTCTCCACCCCAAAAACTTTTTTTTGGGTAGACCAATCTTGGAAGTTGGGAATTTCAGCTGGCTACTATTCAGAACCAACTGACTAAAGCCTAAAACAAATAAAATATAAATGAATTAATAAATAAATACGGAAATAATAAAATAAAAAAAAATAAGGAATAAAGCCTTAATTTATAAGAAATCCAAAGATATTATTAAAAAAATAGATTTGTGGTGCCAATTTAGGTAGGGTCACCCACTGGCACCACCACCCATTTCCAACTCCTTCGGGTAGAACTATGCTCACTCATGTACCCTTGCTTGTCACATCCGCAAGTACTGGTTTCTGACCAAAATTTTGGTCAGAAACCCATAATTATGTAAGCTTAACCACCACAAATTGGGAATTTAGGTCCCTGCACCCTAATGTAATATTTACCCATTGTGATATGTACCCATTAGCAGATACAGGGCTCCTGTAATTTTCCCAAAAAGGGATGGTACAGCCCTATTTCAGTACTAAGAGGACACTGTAGCACCCCAGGACAGCCACTATAGCTACAGCAGATGTCTTGCTTTGGGCTAGAACAATCGCAAAGCCCCCAAACCTCAGATAAACCCTGTATCACCCTAAATGCAATATGTACACAGTAGAAGATACAGGGCTCCTGTAATTTTCCCAAAAAGGAATGTTACAGCCCTATTGCAGTACTAAGAAGATACTGTAGCACCCCAAGACAGTCACAATAGCTACAGTAGATGCCCTGCTTTGGGCAAGAACACTCCAAACAGTCCCCAAACCTCAGATACACCCTGTATCATCCAATTAAGGAAGAAAGGCCCCTGTATGTATTTGTGGCTGTTACAGTACAAATTAGCCCATACACAACCAATAATGACCAATAAGGCCTCAAAATAAAAGTTTTGAACAGGTTTCAGAGGTCTAGGACATACTTCCAAGTCCCTAGCCTCAGTAAACAAGGGCCTGTACTTAAATTATTAGCCTCAAATCAGGATACATGGCTGGTACAATGATATCACTTGAGGCTTGGAAACATGTATCAAGCCCCAAGCATGATGAAATAGGGCTTCCTGTACCTCTGTAGTGACTAGAACAGGTCCACACAAACAAACTGATGGCTTCTTGGCCTCATTAATAGCCTGGGTCACCCTCCTTTGGCTGGTAAAAGGACTGTACCATGAGGGGACCCAAACAAAATAAATAAAGGACCTTCCCCCAGCTATTTCTAGGACATTCATGCGGTCATATAGTCATTATTTCTTCAGAAATTTTCGTCCTCAAGCCATCAAAACCTTATAAGAAATAAGTGTGTGATCCTTGACCACTTTCCAATAAAATTGGAGACCATAATTCTTGAATCCCTGTTTTTTGGCCAAATTGAACAACCAACCATTCAGCCTGCCCCAGTACCAACTTCCAGCACCCTGAATCCTTGAATATTATCCCATTCATCAAAAAGAAGTCCAGATATAGACCTAGTAAGTGATCCTGCTGACTTATACCCCTTTTTGTAGGTTTTGCATAACCTATGCGCCAAGGAAATTGCACACACCCTTCTTGAAAGGAATCCTTTTCAACCCAATAGGCACCACAATTGCTCCTATATTGTCCTTAAAAGACATATACCTGTGTTCAAGAGGGCTCAAAAACCCCATTAAGGTCTTTGCCCCTCCATTTAAATTTGTTTTATAAATATATAAATAAATTTAACCCTTTTAGCCAAATTATATACCTGGCATTTTATCTTATTTTTGATCCAAACTTTCTATCAACTCTAGTAGCTTGAAGGAGTGTGGTCCTTGGCATCTAGTAGGCTGAAAGGCTTGGAGCATTGATCATTTTGATGATGGACTGCACATTGACTTGTAGCTTGAAGTGTTGACCCCAGAGGAAAGTTTGGAGTTTCTTCAACATTTGAGCCAAGCTGTCACACAACCACCCCACGTACTATAGGGCAATTCTTAGATGATTGTGAGCACAAAGGAATGCCAAGTGAGAGGGCAAGTGCAAATAGCAAGACTCAGTTGCAAAGTGCAAACTTGGTTATGCAACTCACAAACGGCAAGAGGAATGGAATGTGTTCCGGAGAAGGAAACTCAACCTGAGTCCAATGTAATAACTAGGTTGTAGCAAAATGCGAGAACGTATGAAATTAACTAACTGAGGAGACAATCACCAGGCAAGGGGATAGCCCTTATAAGGTAATCCAAAGTGACTAGATACAACCTGGTGATGAGCTAACTACAGTTGAAGTGGTGAGGCAATGAATGACAGGAACGTGATAGGAAACAAAGCAGTAGTATAGATCCGAGGTCATAGCGTAAGTGCAAGACAATAGAATCTGAGCGTACAATTTATGACAAATTGGGACAGGAGTGAGTGACGTTGAAGGTAATTTGAATGAGAAGTAATAGTGTATGCAGGGTAGGGACTAGTCCAATTGCAAACTGTACAGTAATGATGGCTTAGTTAGATGTAGATGCAAACTAACAAACAGTGCATGACCAAAGATGGAAGTCCAAGGCTGTTGATTGGCCAGGGAAGGAGATTGGATCTCATAATGGATGGCCAACCGGTATGGAGTTAACCGCAAAGTTTGCAAGTATATACTGAGTTGGTCGCCAAGATTGAAAGGTCAGCGCAAGCCAGAGGAAATAGCGGATCGCACCATTGATGTTGTGCTTTTATTTGTGTCACACCTTTAGACTGAGGTAGATGGTACTGAGGAGAGGACATTTCAAAGTGATGAATAAAATAATCCCTAAGTGCAAAGCGTGACAGTTGCCCGGGTATAAAGACGCAAGCTCCTGCGAGCATTCAGATAAATTTTCCCATTGATTTCAAGTTGTTAATTATTACTGCATACCCTTTACATTATTTAATTCATTACTTGGTAAATTTATAACTTATATAAAATTTTGTCATTGTTGTCCCGCCACTGCAAAAACTGTATTTGCCGCAACAAGCAATGTGTCCCTAGTACTGCCGTCCAAGGACTTCAAGGCAAGTGCGAGAAATGTTTCCTTTGCAAATTGGCATTTAATTTCCCTATAAATGTCAATTTGACTGTTGAGGGTCCCGGGGAATCATCGAGGGGGATGCGGAGTCGTAGGTCTGTGCCAAGGGTTAACTACAAGATACCACCGTTGCTGGAGATTGAATACTTGGGGACTCAAGTTCCTTGTGAGTACTAATCTGGACTGACTAATGATAATAAGGATAGTAACTGAAATTTTGCTTGTTTAGCTAGTGTTTTGCCATTTCCAAAGGTATACCACAAATACACCACCTTACTGGGGGCCGCTGACTGAACTCCCGGGGGCCCATATGAACGCCGAGGTGCGAGGCAAAGTGCCCAGTGCGGAACCGGTAGGAGTCATAACCGAGGAAGAAAGGGAGGAGGAAGGAAATGAAGCGGAAGGAGAAAGGGGAAATGGAGGAAAAAGAAATGGAGGGAGAGAAGGAGCGGATAAATTAGGAGATGGAAATGAAGGAGATGGAAGGGATAGAGTGGATGGAACGGAAGGAATGGAAGGCCAAGGCAAAGCGTATCCAGTGCGAATTTTAGGGCCGGTCAAAACAGATGCAAGGCGGCTGAAGGGCCATATTGGAGAAGGCACGTCAAGAGGACAAAGGAAGAAAGCGTACAAAGAGCTCTTGGAGGAAGGTGGATGGAATGCTTGGCCAAAGCAAGCTTGGATTGCAAGGTGCGAGGAAATCTTTGAGAGGCACATTGTAACTGAAGTGCTAGTTCTCCAAAGAATGTCCGCACTAATCAACAATGAAGACCTGGATACTTTTCAATCCATGGTTGCGGAATTGACTGAAAATTGGGAGGATGCGGAGAAGGAAGTAAAGGAAACTTTGTAATTCTTTATTATAAATATATATTTTCTTCTTCTCTTTTTTTTTATTATTATTATAAATAGAAATATTATATATATATATATTTTGTTGATAATAAGGAATGAAGTTTTATTTAGTAGAAATGAAAGGGAATTGAGAATAAGGAATAACACGGCGAGATGTAGGAATTAACTGATGCAATGATGGTGTGAAATAAAAGGGGGTTACATGAGATGGAATATGGAATGGAATGGGATTGGATGAGATAGAATGTGAGATGAAATGGGATTGGATAAGATAAAATGTGGAATGGAATGGAATGGGATTGGATGGGATGAAATGTGGAATGGAATGGAATGGGATTGGATGGGATAGAATTATGATTGTCAAGTTTTGCGAGGGTAGCTCACATGGAAGTCTTGAATAAGATTGGGTGAATTGCGAAGGTGATGGGCTGGTTCCAAAGAGGAGCAATCTTTGTCGGACTGGAAACCAGACCATTTGAAGAGGTATTGAAGTTTTCCTGTGCCTAACCTGGAATCCAGAATATGGCTTACTTCCCACTCTTGATTATTGAGGACAGTGACCGTTTCAGGAGGGGGATGAGTCTTGCCCGGGTATAGGACTCGAGCTGGCTCTAGGAGAGACACATGAAAGACCAGGTGGATACCTTTCCATTTTGTAGGTAAAGTAAGTTTAAAGGCATTAGGGGAGATGACTGATTCTACTTTAAAGGGGCCAAGCTTTCTTTTGGAGAGTTTGCAAGTTGGGTGAGTGCTGCAAATGTTGCAAGCATCAAGCCATACTTGATCTCCTACTGCAAAGGTTGGAGCTGAAGTGCAAGATCTGTCTGCTTGCTCCTTATAGCGCTGGTTTGGTTCTTTGAGGTTGGTTTGAAGTTGCAATTGAAGGGATTGAATTTGTTCAAGGTAATTGGTAGCAGGTTGAGAAGGTGCTACGTGAAGGGAAGAGAAATTTGGGTTTCTACCATAAAGAGTTTGGAAGGGCAACTGTTTGGTAGAGGAATGAGTGGAGTTGTTGTAGGCAAATTTGGCTAGTGGGAGCCATTGGGACCAGTTGTCTTGTTGATAGGCAACATACATTTGAAGATATTGTTTGAGAATCTGATTAACTTGCTTGGTTTGGCCATCCGTTTCCAGGTGGTAAGATGTTGATAAATTGCGAGTGATCTTCAAATGTTGGCATAGCAAGGTCCAGAAGCTTGAGACAAACAGAGATCCACAATCACTAACTATATTATCAGGGAGACCATGTTTTTAAAATACATATTCTATGAACAAGTTAGCTAAAGTTCGCACTTTTGTAAAGTTCAATAAACTTGGGGTTGTTGCGTTGAGCTTGTCGGAGTTTGGAAGCCAAATCTCATAAGCAAGCAATGATCAAACTGAGTTGGGAAGATTGGGTTGAGAAGAGTGTCCTAACGTTTTCAGGGTTGTTTTCGGCAAAGGTGCCCCCCCCCTGGGTAAACTTTGTCCCAACGTGATAAAGCATCAGGAACCACTGCTTGTTTCCCAGGAAGGTATGTGATTGTAAAGTGGAACTCGGAGAGGCATTCGGCCCATCGTGCCTGTCTACGTGTGAGGACTTTTGAGCTCATGAAATACTTCAAAGAATTATGATCAGTTAAAACCTCAAAGGATTCCTTAAGGCTCAAAAGGTATGAAAGCCATTTCTTCAAGCAATAAACAATTGCGAGAAGTTCCTTTTCATGAATCTCATAGTTAAGCTCTGCAGCGAGCAAATTTCAAGACTCAAAAGCTACAGGATGAAATAGAGAAGTGGAGGAAGAAAACTGCAAGATTACTCCTGCGATTGCATAGTCGCTTGCGTCTGTTTTGAGAATAGTGCTGGCTAGCTTGTTGAAGTGAGCAAGTATTGGAGCAGTGGTGAACGCTTTCTTCAGAGCCTTGAACTACGAGGCAGCTTGTTTGGTAAAAACAAAAGGAGTGTCTTTTTGAAGAAGGTTAGTAAGATTCACAGTTGTTTCGGCGTAACGCGCAATAAACCTTCTATCAAAATTGCTGAAACCAAGGAAAACTTGAAGAGATTCAACCAAAGAAGGTGGGGGCCAGTCCAATATGTGTTTGCTTTTGGCTGGGTCAAGCAATAGTTCTTGCTGCAAGACTAAGACACCTAGAAAATGAAGAGAAGAGGAATGGAACTTGCACTTAGAGGCTTTCCCAAACAGGTCATTCTTGCAAAGTCACTGCAGCACCTCTTGCACATGTGCAATGTTATCTTCAAGGTTTCTCAAGTAGACTAGTATATCATCAAGATATACCACAAGGTATTTACCTACAAGATTGGAGAAAATGTTGTTGAAAAAATGTTGAGAAGTGGAAGGAGCATTACAGAGGCCAAAAGGCATGACGGTATACTCATAACTGCCAAACTGGGTTCTCATTGCGGTCAAATAATCATGACCTTCCTTAATGCGAATTAGGTTATAGGCACCTTGAAGGTCTAACTTTGAGAAGTAAGTAGCTCCATGGAAGAGAGTAAGGAGATGTGACATAGGCAGTACTGGATAGGCATTCTTCTGGGTTACCTGGTTCAGTTTCCTGTAGTCAACACAAAGGCAAAGTCTGCCTTCCTTTTTTGGAACAAATAGGACTGGTGAACTGGTATTTGAATTGCTTGGTCAAATAAAAAACCTTTTGCTACATTTTCCGCAATGTAGTCTTGAAGCGCAATTGATTCTTGCGTTGAGAGAGAGTAAACTGGTCCTGGTTCCAGAGGTGGGCCAGTAAGTTTGATCTTATGATTTCAAGGACGGGATGGGGGCAGTTTATCTGCTTTTGCAGCTGAAAAGACATCAGCAAAGTCATGATAAACCAAAGGTAAAGACTCTTGAATGATTTCTAAATCTTCAATCTTGTCATCTTTGAGCACAGGGTTTGAGGTCCTTGCATGGTGCAAGAGGATTAGGGAGCTCAAAATACACCTTTTGTTTGGTGTCTGTTTCTCTTCAAAGGAACAGGAAAGAGGTTAGCTGGATAGGTAAGCAATAACTCCTAAATCTGAAGAGGAAATTTGGGATTGAAGGTCAGGATATTGCAAATCTCCTGGCGGAATAGTGTCATCCAACTCAATGACGGTGTCAGGTAGGATGTTTAATTCCTGATTGATGGAAAGGTTAGTGTTCTGGGGGTGCGAGGTTTGAAGGTTAATTACTCCTTCTTGCCAATTCACATCCGGATTCCAGTAAACTAGGAAATCATGGCCTAGAATGGTATCATCCATTCTGGGTATAGCCAAGACAAATAAATCCCATCCAAAGCTGGGGAAATTGGAGAATAAAAAGGTCCATTTTGTCTTTTGGGAAACCCAATTAGACGGTTCAGTCAAACTACTTACTAAATAGATAGGAAATTTATCTATCTTGGAACGCGTAAGATTTTTGGAAGTGGCAAAAGATTCACTGATGAAGGAAACATTAGCACCAGAATCAATTAATACTTGATAAGGAGTGTTGTCAGAATGGAATAGGATAAATCTTGAACTCAGAGCACCTAGTGACTTGCAAGTGCAAAGATTTACTCGCGGTGATTTAGATAATGTGTAGTTTTCCTTGCAAGTATCAGAAAAACTACATGCTAATTTTTTGACTGCTTAGCTGCTTCACGCGCTAACCGCTTTGCAAAGCTGTCAATTTCATGGTTCCCTCCACAATACATACACAGCCCGTTCTTTTCCCTTTGTACCCATTCCTTGCTCTGTAGCATCCCGGTTTCTTTGTCCAAGAACTTTGGAGTTTTGGAAAGGGTTTTCCCTTTTGAGTTGGAGTTCAAAGTTGGGGTTGGTTTGGATGGTTTTGGGTTCCTTGTGTTTTGCTTTGAGGAGTTGTCCACCCTTGGAGCCAAGGTGGACGGTCCATGGTCGTTTTGCTGAGAGCAATTCTTGTCATGATAGCCATTATCAAGCTCAATCACTCAATTGATTAGCTGCTGAAGCAAGGTTTTCTTATGACCCCCAACTTCAAGCTGTAGGAGGCTAGGGTTTCTTTTTTGGGATTGTTTTCTGTTTTGTTTTCATACTTGTCTTCTTGCATCAGGACAGCACCAGCTGCTAGGTAACTTGAATCCACAGCTAAAATGATCCTTCCTGCATCCTTGTCATATTCTATGCTTTTGAGGGTTATATCTTCTCCTACTATCTTCTTGAGTAACAGAAAGGCTTCTTCACTTTGACTGTCCCACTTAAACTCTACATCTTTCCAAGTAAGCCTTCTGATTGGTGCTGAGAGTGCTGAGTAGTTGTTGATGAACATCCTGACATAGGAGCAAAGCCCCAAGAATCCTCTAGCTTCCTTTTTGTTTCTCGGCTGGGGCCAGCTTTGAATCTTATTCAGCTTCTGTTCTGCTACTTTCCTCCCATCTTGAGATACCACATGCCCCACTATGTTAAAGGCAGGGACACAGCAAGCAAATTTTTCTCCTGAGATAGTCAAACCAGCTTCTTCTATCCTAAATAAAATCCTTTCTAAGGTCATGGCATACTCCCAGACAAATCTTCTTATTTGTGGGTTATCTTCAAGTTTTTCTTCATTTTACCTGCTTCTGGGTCCTTTAATACCTCCATCATCAATAAATATTCCCACATGTTCCGGTATTTCCTCCTGAAGTATCCAGGTCATTTGGGCTTGGTAGACTGCTACTGAGTTGGTGCCACCCTGGGGTAACCTTGTAAGCTGGAGCCTCCCCAGGGTAGTTTCAAAGGTGGTCAGTGGTCTTGAGGTCCTATCCAATTCTCTCTCATCATATCCTCCCATGATGTCTCCTAGTCCATAGCAGGCCCTCCCAGCAAAGGACTCTACAAATTCATCAATTTTTGGGGGTAGTCCTGCATCCTTGATAGTGACTTTGTTGAGGGGTTGGAGGTCATGGACTATTCTGAGCTTCCCATTGGCCTTAGCCACAGGGAATACAGGGCTGGAATAGCTGGAGGTTGATTGTTCATAAATACCTGTTCTGATCCTCTTCCTTATTAGTTCTGTAAACTCTGGCCTTATAGCTTGGGGAATGGGTATAGGTTTCTTCTGCCATGGTTCATGGGGTACTGTGGGTATTTTGTAAGGGAGCCCATAGGAGTGCTTGAGGAGTCCTCTTTCTTCTTCTGTGAAAGCAATTGCCTTTTCTCTGAGGACCATCACATGCTGGAGTAGATTTATTTCTTCAGTTCCAAGCCAGTTGTCAGGCCCAAATTTAACCAGCTTCAATCTTTCTGGTGTGATCCTAGAGGTTGGTGAGAAATGGGGTGGATGAGGTGTTAAGGGTGTGACGTAAGGGTCTCTAGAGAGGGGTGGCCTTTGGAGGGGTGGATTGAGGCCTTGGGGAATAGGCTGTTTTATGGGTTTTATCTTCTTATCCACGGTTTTGTATTTGGCTGCTGTGATTGTTGGGGACTCCATCCTCCTTCTTTTATTATTATTTTTTTTATTATTTTATGTTTTTTTTTTATTTATTGTTATTTTATATTTATATTTATTCTTATTTTTTTATTTTTATTTATTTATTTTTATTTTTTTTTTTGGTTCAGCTGATAATCTCCACCTTTCTGCAGTTTTAGGTCTTACAGGGGACCCCAGTTTTGATGTCTGCAGGTTTTTGGTCTTGCAGGGGACCCGTGACCACACCGTTCCTCCCCCCGTTGCTTTGCTTGCAGGTAGCGCTTGTCGACCCGCGGAGATTTGTGCTGGTGGTGCCCTAGGTTTGCTTCGCGCGCTCCGAGCGCCAAGGCTGCCCCAGTGCGGCGGTGCGTGCAGCAACCCCCGAGGCGCTCCGCAAGGCTGGCTTGAGGTAGTTGCGCTGGACCGGTGTCCTCCCCCAATCTCATTTCCTCCTCGCCACTTTGTCGTACATGCATACACGCATACAGCCCGAGGGATCAACGTTATTAGGCGTACAGGTAAGCCTTCTTCTTTCTTCTCTATCTTATATTGTACACCCAATCTCTGGATCTCCTTCAATATGTCTTGTCGCGCTCACACCCCACTTTCTTTACTCCTGGGCCTTCCTGGTATACCGTAGGGTGGACCCCCCCTCATCTATCTCAATCGGTCCTTTCCCTTATTGCATCAAGAAAAAATCCAGTACGTTTGCCCATCCTTTCTGTACACGGGTACATGAGTCCACCTGTCACGTTAGATTTAATTTATCTAGATTGCTGACGCCTCCCCCTGTCCGCTTCCTTATTGCTCTTCTCTCATACTGTTGGCCGATCTTTTACTCGGCTAGGTCCCTTCTTAGGTGGAAATCGAGGTACCGATGCGTAGTTCCAGCCACTCGATGTAAGTTTTACGTCCCCTTTCCGTATTGGGTCGATTGCTTGCATCAGATCCATTCATTCCTCCTTCTCTTTTCCTCTTCTTTTTTCTTTTTTTTCTTATTTTTTAATCTATCTTACTTAGGGTTTCTCTTATCTCTGGGGTCCCGTCCCCCTTTTTTTTTTTTAGGGTCCCGGCAATCCTGGTGGCAATGCCCTCTTTGTGTTCTCCGGTCGGCCCCTTCCAATTGATTGTTCATGGGCATGGGTCATGGTATACTGGGGACCCCATAGGTCTCCCCCCTTTTTTTTTTTAGGGTCCCGGCAATCCTGGTGGCAATGCCCTCTTTGTGTTCTCTGGTTGGCCCCTTCCGATTGATTGTTCATGGGCTTGGGTCATGGTATACTGGGGATCCCGTAGGTCTCCCCCCTTTTTTTGAACTTCACTCGCCCTCCCTCTCCCATTTGTTTTGGTGGGTTCCTAGGCTATTTAAGGAGGCCCGTCCTGACGAGTCTCTCACGTTTGCTCATCCGCTGGTCCTCCCCTTACTTATTCAAAGGTTCGTTGTTGTTTCATTTTCCGTTTTACCCCAGGTGGCTAATTGGGTCTTTCACGCGTTTCACCCTTTTAGATGCCTCAGGAATCCGCCGATTTTGATGATGCCAGCTCCAAGGTCTCGGTCGTCATTGTCCGTCCCGGTCGTCAAGCTAAGCGCAAATCCAAGAGTCCCCATCAAGCTAGGCCAAGGGGCGCCCCTTCTTCTTTGATGGAGGACCCCGTCGGTGCAGGCCTTGATACTCCTGCGACCAGTAATCCCCCAGGCAACCTCCCCGCCATCAATCCGCGCCTTGCTTCCTTGGACGTTTCGGGCATTTGTGATGCAGCCAAGTCACTACCCACTACTGATCTCAATGCCGCCCCGTCCCTCGCCTTGGTCGATATCCCCGTCACAACCACCTCTTCTGCCAACGCGTGCGCCACCGCTCGCTCCCTTTCCGACTCACTCTCCGGTCACGGCTTCAGCTCTGGGTCCTCCAACAACTCTTCCTCCGGTCTTTCGTCACCTTCGTCCCCTCCTTGGCTCCCTAACGCGGTTGCCAAAAACTTTGATTTGGTCCATTTTGCTGTGTGGTGTCTGATGATCAGCCTCCCCCAAGGAACCCACCTGCGTAGGACCTTTGAAGGGATTAAGGCCCGGTTGGATCAGATCCGAGTGTGGCTTAACACCCTTCGCTACTACTAGCAAGTCCCTTCCTCTCCATTTCCCCTTTCCTTCTCCTTCCTTCTTCTTTTAATACATATCTAACTGACGCTCCTTCCCGTTCAAACCGGATCTCCCTCCCCATTCTTCCCGTAGGGCCACCTGGGCCGTTCTGGTTGCGTCCTACCCCCCCCCTACTGCCTGGATGTGATAGTTGCTGGGGCGTCTCGTTGTTTGTTTGTTTTTGTTCCGTTAACGGGAAGTTGGCTATTTGATGCGTTGTTGGTGAGTTTCTTCTCTTTCCTTCTTTTTTTTTTTTTTTTTTTTTTTTTTTTTTTTTTTTTTTTTTTGGTGTGTTATTACAATTATTTTTTTTTCTTTCTTTTTTTTTTGTATTATTAAAACTTTTCCGTTTTGTTTGTTTTTTTTTATTTTTTTATTATTTTCTTATTTTTTTATTTTATAGAAAGAATTGTTGACCCCTTCTTTTTTTTTTAAACAAAGAGAAATGCCCACCCCTTCCCTCAGCTCCTCAAAGAAAACTGAAGGCCTACTACTGCATCAGTAAGGTAAAATGAGATATTATTCTTCCAAGTATCCTGACCACCTAACATGGTCTGGTACAACTTGATCCATCATGATCATATGGCTTATCCAGGACTTAGCCCAGTCCTCCCCATAGTATAAAAAATACCTGACAATCCATGGGACCCTCCCATGATGGGATGGCCATTGCCCATGAATTAAGAGGGTATTTCCAGTGTAAGTGTTGAGTAAGTCCATAAATTCTGAGTTGTCCAATCCTGCTCCAGGTAGCTCTTCCCAATTGGTTCCTTCCATGTCTTCAAGGTTGGTCCAGAATCCCCCAAATACTTGTTGGAATACCTCCAAGGTCTCTTCAGCTTTTTGTCTCTTCAGTATTTCCTCCCATCCTCTTTCTGCTGGTGCTTCAGGGGTGATGATGTTATTTTCCCAGGGGTCTGGAAAGTCTTCAAGGTGTATTTCTGGTATGTTCTGTCCACTGTGCCAGGCTTCTTCTTCCTCTAAGTTTGCTGTAATACTCTTCATACCCATGGGTCTTCTAGGTGGTGTGACCTGCCATCCTGCTTGATCTGGTGAACAAATTGGGATGCATAACCTTTCCCCTCCTGCTATCTCATAGCTTAAGACTTCTCCTTTATGCTTTGATAATTCCAGCCTGACTTTATGATCCACTATGAAGGGTCTCCCAAGTACTGTATGAATTGATCCTTTGGCTATGAAGAAGTGGGCAGACTTTGGTTCCCCAGGTGTTATTTCAAATACTGTTCTTTCAGCCAATCCAATTAGTGGGGTAGAGTGGCCTCCAATTCCTGTAACCTTCATGAATAGTTCTCTGGACACCAAGCCTTTCTGAATGGCCAAATGTTCTGGTATGAAATTTAACTCAGCACCAGTATCCACAAGAGCCTTGATCTTCTTTCCCTTAATCCATATGTCAATAAATCCCAATGGACAAGCATAGGTGAGGTTGTTGCCCATGGAGCATGGGTATTCATCATCTGAATAGTCTTCAAAATGGTGTTGACATCCATTGATCCTCCTGTTGGTCTTGATGGTTGATTCTTTAGTGGCCCTGTTTAAGTCCAAAGTTCCTTCAGGATTCATATCTTTTAACTGCTGGAAGAAATTTGGTGGAACTGAAAGGAGATCCTCCAAGGTAAGGTTAAAGTTCTGCTTTAATATCTTCTTCTTCAAAATTTCTTCCATCTTGGTTCCTTCCTGAGTTTCCACTGGTTCTGACTTTACTGGGTTCTTCTTTACAGGTTCAGTTACTGGTTCCTTGACAGGTGCTTTGGGGGGCTCTTATTCATCCTCAGAATCTTGATCCATTTCCACCCATGCTCCTGGATAGCTTGGCTTCCTCTTCCTTGGTTCTGGGGCCTTTTCTTTAGTTGGTGCTGAAGGTCCCTGGTCTTCCACTGGTGCCTCCTGGGTTTTATCATTCTCTGGTGGTTTTCCAGCCAACCTTTGTGATCTTCTCATTCCCCATTGCACTTGAGATTCCTTAATATTTACCTCTGGTGGTGTCCAAGCTTCCCAATTTCCAGTCTTCAAAAATGCTGCAACATTGGTTGGTTCTTCCTGCTTCTGAGGTTCCTCCAATTTTGGGACTTGTTGAGCCTCTGATAATTTCTTGACCTGATCTCTGAAGCTTTCCTGGTTGTTATAAGGTATGGTTTCTCTGTTTGGGAAGTAGTAGTTGGGTCCCTGCTTGAAGACCCTCCTTGCCTTTATATCTTCTGCTAACTCTGGGCAGGTGAGTTGAGCATGGAGCTCATCCTTGCAATAGTAACATTTGATTGGCCATGTGGGTCCTGCATTGGGAGCTGGGGGTCTGTAGGTTGGTGCCATCCCTTGGTTGGTCCTATCAAAGTGGGGAGGTTCCTGCTTCTGATTCAAAGCAATGGTGAGTTTTGCAATATCTTCCTTCATTTTCAAGAGCTCATCTACTCCTAGTTGCTGAAACTTCACTTCCTTCTTGGTTTCCACTAAGTTTTTGATGATAGGTTTAGGGGCTTCTTCTTCATCCACATCCCACAAGGCCAAGGTCATTTCCACAAATTCCTTCAAGGTTTCCAGGTCTGGGGGAAGGTACCTTCCATCTCTTGCAACCTTGATCCTCCCTGCATGAGCCAATTCTCTGTTCACCTCCCTCCTGAGATCAGTGGACAAAGCTTTCCAGAGGTTCTCTCCACTCTCCCAGTTTGTGTTTTCATAACCCATTCTGATGAAGTAAAGAACCATCTCTTCATAACTCCCAATGAACTTCTTAAAGTCATGCTTGGTCTTGATGCCCCCCTGTTCTTGAGTATTTCTGAGAAGCCTTGGTATGGACTCCTCATTGAACCTTCTAAGGGGGGTAGCTGTGCCCCATTTCCTTTTTAGTTCCTTCTTAAAAAGGTCCCAGTCTGCATATTCATGTCCCTCCATATCTTCAATAGACTCCCTGATCTTCTTGTCTTGTACTAGAAAAGGTAATTGTAGGGCTATATCTATTCCCCCTGCCTTCTGAATCCTGGCCAGTTTCTCCACTCTTTTAATAAACTGTTCCACCTCTGTTCCATCAAATTCAACGTTCACTTTCTTTCCATCTAATAACACTCCATTTTTTTCATTATTATTGATTATTGGGTTATCCTGGACTGGTCTTCTGGCTGGGGTTCCTTCAGTATATTGGCTCCTACGAGCTCTTCTTCCTTCTTCTCTAGCTTGGGGATATATATTTATTCCTGGGCTTATGGAGGGGTTTGTTTATTCTTCCATGGTTTCTGCTGGGATTCTTCCAAATGCTGATCTTGGGGTTGGGGTCTGAAATCTGGTTCTTGGTTGGGTGTATGGGGTATCTGGAATTCCCTGTGGTGTTCTTTCTTCAAGTATTTGGTTTATGACTTTGGTAATGCTGGCAAGTTTCCCCATTGCCTCTTCTTCAGGTCCTGGCTGATTCTGACTTCTTTCCTGGTCTTCCTCTGGCTTTTCTTGGGATCCACTGGGTATTTTGGTTTTTTCTTGCAGTTCTTTCTCCATCCTGATTATTGAAGATAGTATACACTTCTTGGTTATTATCTTCAATCCCTCTGAGTTGGTCCTTGAGGTCTCCAATTATCTGGTATGGGTTTCTTTCTTCCTGCTGAATGTTGAGTTAATTCTTGAGGCTAATAATCCACCAATATTTTTTATGGTTTTTAATAACTAATCAAATCTGAAGGAAACAGCCACTGTTGGGACACAAATTGTAGAGACTCCTGTGGGATTATATAAATAAAGTAGCAAATAGCTTGCTGGCAGTCCTTGAAGGGGAATCTAGTATTACTTCTACTCCTTTGGAGTATTAGTATATACTAAGAGTGGTTTTGAATTGCCTGCCCTTCTAGTACTATAGTAAGTCTGCACAATAATTTATTTAAATTAATGGCTGGTTTCTTTGAGACTTAATATAGGTCTCAAATCAGACCTAGATTAGTTATTGATTGTTATTGGTAGGGTTTGTTGAAGAATGGACCAGATGTATTGGATTATGGGTTATTTACTGATCAGATATATTTGATCTTAACCAATATCCCAATATTAAAGGGTTCAAGGGTTTATCAAAGGGGTGGTTCAGGAGAGGACCCAAGGATGGGTTTACCCACAGGGGGCTGGGTAGAGGAAAAGGTTGGTGGTTGCTTTTGTTTGTGCTCTCTTTCTTTGTAAGGGTTATTTATTAATTGAAGGGTGGTTCTTCTTTAATTTGGTGCTGAATATTTAGGTCACAGAAGAACCCTTATTAAAGCACCTGTTGGGTGGTTTAATTGGTTAAAGGTGTGTTATAACTTGGTTTCTGATTTCCTGTTTCCTTTATAATTGGTTCACTGAGATTTTATCTGGGTAGGTACCACAGATGGGTACTGATAGAGTGGTTGATGGGGTGGTATGAGTAGGTGAGTAGGTATAAAACTTGGATAGGGCAGAGAGGCCCTCCTTAAATAGACAAATCCTGCCCCCAGGGGTGCTCAAGGCTGCCCCTGAGGGTTCTCCCTGTTCTGGTGAGGAACAGTGAGATACAGTTACATGAGGCATTTCTGCTGGTTGGGAAAAGTTTGTACAGTTACATGAGGCATTTCTGCTGGTTGGGAAAAGCTTGTACAGGGGTTTCATGCATGCACAGCCTTGCATAGATTGCTGTGTAGTTCAGATAAGGTCTATTGCTGTGCTGTACTGGTAGTTTATTCAGTGATTATTGCTTCTACCTACATGTATTGCTGTGCAATACTGTTGGTTTGTTTGGTTCTGGTTAAGGCTGGTTCCACTTTCTCCTGCATATATTTCTCCTGTATACTTCTGCACAGCCTCTTGTATGTGTATTTGCTGCATGTTTGTTTGGTTCAGGTGACCAGATCTGACATGCTGCACTGCCTCCTGTATCTGTATTGCTGTATTCTGGCTGAGGTGACTGGATCTGGACTGGTTGCACTGCCTCCTGGATCTGTATACTGTATGCTGGATGAGGTGACTGGATCTGGCATTCTGCACTGCCTCCTGTATCTGTATGCTGTATTCTGGATGAGGTGACTGGATCTGGCATGCTGCACTGCCTCCTGTATCTGTATGCTGTATTCTGGATGAGGTGACTGGATCTGGCATGCTGCACTGCCTCCTGTATCTGTATGCTGTATTCTGGATGAGGTGACTGGATCTGGCATGCTGCACTGCCTCCTGTATCTGTATGCTGTATTCTGGATGAGGTGACTGGATCTGGCATGCTGCACTGCCTCCTGTATCTGTATGCTGTATTCTGGATGAGGTGACTGGATCTGGCATGCTGCACTGCCTCCTGTATCTGTATACTGTATTCTGGATGAAATGACTGGATCTGGCATATGGTTCTGGTGTTGAGGGTAAAGTGTTACTGGTATGTACTTGAGGGTTTGAAAGGTATGTCTTTATGCCTTCCACAGAGCTGTGACAGCTGGGTGGGTATGAGTTTGCCACAGTTGAAGGTTTCTTGGGCTGTATCTTCAAATCCATGAGAGATAGAGGGGTACTTTGGCTGAGTGACTATAGGTTATTTTTGATGTAGAATCCATTTCTGAGGTTAATTTGAGGGTTTGAGCTGTTGTTACACTAAAAAATTGAGTCTGATGGCTATAGGACAGGTTTGGACTACCACATCGGGGAAGAAGTTTGCGGTTTGTGTCCCGGCGCTTGAATTACTTGGCCATGTTGTTGCTTCCAACGGCCGACGCATTGCAGAGAAAAAGCGGAACAAGGTCCTCAAATGGCCAACCCCGCGGACGGTGTTGCATATCCTTCAGTTCTTGGGATTATGTAGCTATGTCCGCATTTTCATCAAAAGGTTTGCAGAGGTGGCATGTCAGCTCTCTAATACCAGGAACCTTGCAGTCCTTTAGCTACAGAGAGTGATAAAAGAACTTGGAGCAATAATATTCCAAAGAATATACACTTCAAAGATCCAATAATGGTATGGTAAGAGCAAGTGCAAGGTTTCTTTGGTTTGGTTATAAATATTTTAAATATAATATAAAAAGAGGGGCCACAGTATTATACTACTGGGGATCTTTACAGACTAGCAACCTCTCTTCAAGGGGCCTCCTTAGGCAGTTTAAGAACCTTGGAATAAATATGGGTGCCTTAGAAAGGACTTATTCCACTAATGGCCGGGCTTAACAGCACAAATGGCCTAGACAGGAAGGGAAACACTCACTCTGAGCACTTGACCACGAAAATCCTGGAATAATTGGAAGGGTTTCAGAGCAGATGGAGTTGATTGCTTGACTAAACTTCAATGGTTGATTGGTTAATAAAGGTAAATAATACTACTACAGACTAAGTCATAAATCACTTGCTTATCTTCATATAAGCACTTGATTAACAATGACACCGTGTCTGATTGATAATAAATAATTCCTGATAACTGATAACTAATTGGAAACAGAAGGGAAAAAAGAGCCTGTTTAAATATTCTTTTTTGGGTGCTTGAGCACCTCTAGAAGGGGTACTAGCCATGGGCTGAGGCTAGGGGGGCAATCAGGGCAAAATTGGCACGTCCTCAAGGTGCTGTTAGCCTGCTGGCCTTAGATCTGTCAAGGAAAAGCTCCTTTTTAGCTGCAGGATCTGTTAATCAATAGATTAGTCATTTTGCTGATCCTGCACTGATCCTCAATTTGTACAGTAAGTACTGGTTTAAAGTGAGCAGACGTAGATTTTTATTGATTTTCCATCCTCTGCTGATCCTGTATGTAATTTTCAATAATTTTTACGACCGCTCCTTATGTAGTTTCGTGGTCTTTGAAGGTTCTGATCAACTTATTTCGTGGTGAGTCTGGATCTTTATTTAATTAATAAAAAATACTAAAAATTAGTTACTAACTAATTTTAATTGATTTTTAAGGTTTTTGAACCATAATCTATGCTTGTGTGGTAGCTTTACATATGTAGTGTAGATCCTACTATATTGTAGCTTCTCTGAGCGGTACCTGGATGTCATACTGATCACTGCAGGAGGCGCGGGGATCAGTCCATTCAAATGCGCGCGGGGACTGATCCGCTGCTCAGATGCGCGCGGGGTCTGTACCGCTGCGCGCGTGACTAGGTCACGGGATTACCTGCGCGGGAATTCAGTTGCGCGGGAGTCCAGCGCTGTAGGGACGCGGGGCTGCGTGCGGGAGTTGGCGTACGCGGGAGTCCAACGCTGTAGGGACGCGGGGCTGCGTGCGGGAGTTTGCGTACGCAGGAGACCAGCGCTGTAGGGACGCGGGGCTGCGTGCGGGAATTGTGACAAAACACAATTTCCCGTGTAACTCCTAAACTACACACAACACCTGGATTTCGACTGAAATTTAGGTGTGAAACCTATACATGACATATCATGTGAAATATTAAAATGGCTAAAAGGTGCCATACTGGTGCCGTGGTCATTTACCATTTTCTATTAAATTAATTAAAAAATATAAGGAGTAAGAATTCAAGGGTGGGGTCAGTGGGTGACCCTACCTTATTTTGGGTGGGGAATCCATTTCTGCAATAATATTCATGGATTTCCTACTCCTTCATTTTATAATAATTTTATTTATTCATTTATCTTTGTTCCTTTTAATCTTGTTAATATTATTATTGTTGTTGCTTTGTCAGGTTGCTCTGTGCTAAGTAGCAGGCTGACATGGCAAGCCCGCTCCAATCACTAACGCGGAAAGGTGCGGAGTGGAAGTGGGGGGAAGAATGCAATTGCGCGTTCCAGAAGCTCAAGGAGATTGTGGGACGTGACATTGTTCTCCGCGATCTTGACTACAACGCGGGAGGAATTAGGCTAGCAGTTGATTCCAGCAAGTTTGGCGCGGGGGGGGGGGGGGTTCTCACTCAAGAGGATGACGGCAAGGATAGACCAGTACTTTACGAGTCGGTCACCTTCACTCCAACAGAAAGCCGGTACTCTCAGCTGAAGTTGGAGTTGTGCGGGGTCACCAAGATTGTGCGGCGGCTCCAGTATCTTTTGTGGGGGGTTCATTTTGAGCTTTTGGTGGACGCGGAGGCGCTGGCGCGGATGATCAATTCCCCGGAATCGACCAACGCTCCCATGACCAGGTGGGTGGCGTTTCTCAAACTTTTCTCCTTTGCTGTTGTTCATGTTCCGGGAAAAGCGTTCACTATGCCCAAAGCATTGTTGCGGTATCCAAGGGACGACCCGTTTGAGGACGCAGAACTGCTTGATGTGGAAGCCCCCGTTGTCAAGGTAGGGGTTGTGGAGGCAGGCGTTCAGCTGCCGCTCCGGCAGACCGGGCGGTACGCAATCCTTTGTGACTACTTGCGGGACCTTTGTTTTCCCGACGGAGCTACGGAGAAGGACATGCAATGGGCGAAGCGGCAAGCTGGGAATTTCTACGTGCAGGAGGGGAAGCTTTGGCAGCAAAAGGCTCTGGTTCCTCTTGTGGTTACCACTTCAAGAGCGGATCAGGAAGCTATCCTCCGGAGCCTTCACAACAATCTTGGTCATCAAGGAGAGGTTGAGAGGCGGAGGCGGGTCAAAGAGCGGTTCTAGTGGCCGGGTGTAGTGCGTGCGGTGCGGGAATGGCTGGCGTCCTGCAAAGCCTGTCAACTGCGGAGCGCAAGACTGCCTAAGGAAGTCGGAAACCCCACGGGGGAAGACGCCCTCTTTGGTTGAGTTTTGCTTGATGTCATCCACATCAAGGCTGGTAAGTTTGCCTATCTGCTTGTCGGGCGGGAAGACCTGTCCAGTTGGGCAGAAGCACGTCTGTTGGTCAAGCTCTCGGCAGACAAAGTTGCTCTATTTCTGGAGGAAGACTGGTTTGCGCGGTACGGGTTGCTTTGTCTGGTCAAAGTGGACGGAGGGGCTGAGTTTTGCGGCTGTTTGATTGAGTTGGTGAAGAGTTGCGGAGCCAAGTTTGGCCGAGTAACGGAGTACTATCCCAAAGGGGCTGGCATGATTGAACGGAGGCATCAGCCAATCAAGGACGCCCTGGTCAAGATGTGCGGGGAGGACCGTAAGCGCTGGCAGGAGACCCTTCCAATGGTGCTGTTTGCGGATCGGATTTTGGTGAAGAGGTCAACAGGCTACTTGCCGTACAAGTTACTTTTCGGGCAGCACCCCGTGCTTCCGGTGGACATTGAGTTGGAGACGTTCCTAGGGGTTGAATGGTGGAAGGTGAAGACTACCGCCGAATTGCTTGAGGCTCGCGCGGAACAGCTCCTTTGACGGGACGGAATGCTTGCAAAGGCCGCGGACCGGCTAAAGAAGACTCGGACGGCATTGGTGCGCTATTGGGACGAGCGCTGCTCGCATTGTCTCCGGGATCCTTTGCGGAAGGGGGATTTGGTGCTCCTGTACAACCAAAGTCTGGAGTCTCAGTGGGGGAAGTTGTTTGCTAACCGGTGGAAAGGCCTGTTCCGCGTGTTGTCCAAGTTTGAGGGAAGCAGCTATCAGTTGGAGGAATTAGACGGTAATCGGCTGAAACAAAAGGCGGCAGCTTTGCGTGTCAAGAGCTTCTTTGCGCGGGGATCCACCTCGTTTGACAAGAAGGCGGAAGGGGATGAAGGATTGGACAAGGGGAGTGTTACGCGCGGCAATGGTGTAGGAACGCAATCCAGGGATTTGTCTTTGGGCGGAGAAGTGGAGGCCGTGCCGTTGCGACCGAGTAGGCGGTTGCAACCAGCTGGGGATAGTGGCCAAGTTGGGGGTGGAGGTAGAGGGGGTATGGGATAAGTTTTGATTTGGTGAGGGGGTGCTCTAGCCGGTTCACAGCCGGAACAACTAGACACCCCAGAATGTTTTTTTCTCTATTTTTCTTTCTTATCCGGATTGTGGGGGTCTTTGCTGGCTTGGGTTTTTTGCAGGAAACGCGGGTGCGGCGCAAAGCCGGGTCCGTATACACAAGGACAAGCCCCGCAGAACCGGGACGCGTGGGCAACCCCGCGGATGGGGGAAGCGGGACAAAGAGCGATTTGCAGGCGGTCTTCAGGCGGCGTGCGAAAAAAAAGAAAGAAAAAAAAAAGTGTTCTTTTCTATTTTTCTTCTCTGTTGGTTTCTTTTTCTCTTTTTCTTTCTCTCAGGATATCTCAAGGATGGGTGGTTGGTATGAGATTAAGCTTGATTTGGTGAGGGGGTGCTCTAGCCGGTTCACAGCCGGGACAACTAGACACCCCAGAATGTCCGTTCTCCTACTCTCTCTCTCTCTCTTCCCTTACGGTGGTGCGCGCTGGTGTTTTGGTTGTTGTGTTGGTTACAGGAAGGGTACGGGGAACTGTGTGGCAGTTCTTCTGGGGCGGTCCAGGTGCCTTTTTTGGAATGGCTAGTCACTTAGGGTTGCTCACAAAGCGAACGCCCGGGCGCGGACTCAATCTTGGACTCCCTCTCTCAAAGCGCGGGGGCGCACTTTTTTTTCTTCTCAGAAGGATAGGACCTCGCGCGGAGACATGTATTTTTCTTAAAGGAAAAGGGAAGCGCAATACAAGCAACAATAAGAGAAGAAAAGAGGAAAGGAGAAGGGGAAAAAGGGGGGCAATGCGCCTACTCCATCTTCATCATTTCCTCCATTTCCGCCCTCAAAGCCGCCAGTAAAGCCCAAAAAGATGCCAGGAGTTCACGCCGGGATTCCAAGGATTGCAAGGAAGTTCCGGAGAATCATGGTCAACCTTTCTGCAAAAGCCTCAAAGCCGGCTGCCGGGAGCGCCATTACAATCGGAATCTCCGGGATCTTGTGAGGGCTGGCTGGAGGAGCGGCCGGTGAAGATGAGGCCTCCGGGGAACCAACGGGGGGGCTTGGTCCAGCTGAAGGCGATGACGGCACAACAATTGGTGACGGAGGCGGAGGAGAGTCTTGGGGCGCAGGCCTCTCACCCAAGTCCACTGGTGGCACGGGCGGTGTCGGCAGTCGTGGAGTAGGAGGAGGAGGTTCTGGCACGGCCGCAGGTCTTCCAGAGAGTCTTGGGTCCGGTACCGTGCGGTTCACGCCGACAGCAGAGGCCCAAGCGCGGGTCACCGCGCGCCATTCCTCCAAAGTTTCTTATTCGCCACGTTGCTGAGGTCCAGCCCGGCGGAAGGGTGATGCCAAGTTGTGGCTCACGTGCAAAGTAGTAGGTGACGGAGCTCAGGGGTGGCGGGATGGAGGTGAACCGGGTGGTGTCCACGATCCTTCCAAGATTGACTTGTCGTCTGAAACCACGAACGGGTCTGGACAAGCCCTCTTGCCCGGCCTGGGGCAAGAGCCGGATTGGGGGGGAGCTTGAGGGATGCTGTCGCTAAGCAAGCAGCAACAATGACCGCAACAACAAGCTGAACAGGCGCAACGACCGGGGATGATCAAACACGTGTGCCCGTTCCGAGCGCAGAACTGGCAAGGGAGCATGATGGGGACGGGTGGGAAGGAAAACGGGGAGGGTGGTAGTGGGAAGTGGTGGGGGTGGAGCGAAAGTAGCGGAGGTGATGGTGTGGCAAAGCAATGGGAACTTCTGGGGACAGAACTCAAGTTGGGGGGGGATGTGGTGTCAATTTATAGACACGGATTGGGAACTGCGTCGCGGCTGCGTGTTTAGCATTGGGGGCAAGCGGGCTCAGCATTAGGGTATGCGGCGTGCTCAGCAGCAGCCGCTGTTTGGCTCCGCACCTGGTGGACGGGTCAGGCTCAGCATTTGATGCGGCGTGGGTGGCGATCCGCCCCGGAGATTGGATTTGGAAGGTAGTGCGCTTGACTAGGTTCGCGGGCGCGCCGGTTTGGATACGTAGGGGCGGAGTAATCCATGGGCTATGAAGGAACGGATGAAACGCGCGCGCAAGCGCGCGGGTCATGCTGGATTTTACCAAACACCCACGATGGGCGCGGACAAACGGATAGGGACAGGCGCAGGGGGCTCCGAGTAGGGCGCGGTGCAAGGACCGCCTCATGAGAAGGATGAACCAGATGAACGGAATGGCGTACGGAAGGCGGGGGGAGTTTGGTACGGAGGAGGTGGGGAGAGGAGGCTAGGGTTTCTGTTTTGGGATTGTTTTCTGTTTTGTTTTCATACTGTTATTTGCGCGTGTACTTAGGTTAGGGTTGAGAGGGAGGACTTATCCTCACTCTCAACTCTGGGTCGGAGAGGAGGCATTGGGGCATCAATCAGAGCATCGAAGAGGAGGAAGAATATCATCATCAGATTGAATCACTCATCTCACCAGGAGATTAAAGGAACTCATACTGGATACACATGCAGGTGGAAAGTTCTGAGGATTGAAGGATTGGCTATTTCTCTCTCTACTTTTCTTTATCTCTTTATCTCTTTATTTCTATTTTTCATTCAAGTGTGACTTTGCACAACCTCATCTCCTTTCAAAAGCAGGGAACTGTTAACTTCCAAACCTTGGGACAATTAAAGGGGGATAACCTTTATTCTTTCCACAGCGGTGAGGCAATGAATGACAGGAACGGGATAGGAAATGAAACAGTAGTATAGATCCGAGGTCATAGCGTAAGTGCAAGACAATAGAATCTGAGCATACAATTGTATGACGAATCGGGACAGGAGCGAGTGACGTTGAAGGTAATGCAAATGAGAAGTAATAGTGTATGTAGGGTAGGGACTAGTCCAATTGCAAACCATACAGTAATGATTTTTTAGTTAGAAGTAGATGCAAACTAATGAACAGTGCATGACCAAAGATGGAAGTCCAAGGCTGTTGATTGGCCAGGGAAGGAGATTGGATCTCATAATGGATGGCCAACTTGTATGGAGTTAACCGCAAAGTTTGCAAGTAAATACTGAGTTGGTCTCCAAGATTGGAAGGTCAGCGCAAGCCAGAGGAAATAGCGGATTGCACCATTGATGTTGTGCTTTTATTTGTGCCACGCTTTTAGACTGAGGTAGATGGTACTGAGGAGAGGACATGTCAAAGTGATGAAGAAAATAATCCCTAAGTGCAAAGCGTGACACACGCCACAGAGTTCCGTTTTTGGTTGGGAGTACCTGGATTCTACATCTGAAAATAACAAGGAGTTTTAGAGAGCAAGAGGGTTCCAACCATTTTCATCTTCCTGCGTGAGGACAGCCCCAAAAGATTGATAACTAAAATCAACAGGCAGTTTGATCTTGCCAGCTCCTGGTACATAAGCAATCTTTTTCAAGACTATGTCTTTGCCAACCATCATTTTAAGTAGGTGAAAAAAAATTCCACAATCTTGGGTCCAGATCCACTCAGCATCTATTCTGGTGAGGCAAGGTAGAGGAGCAAAGATTTTGGATAGAGATGGGATAAAGATTTGAACACAAGTAACAACACCTAGAAAATCCCTGACTTCAGTTGGATTGATGGGTGTAGGCCAAGAGAGGATTTTGTTGATTTTGGATGGAGCCATCCTTCTTCCTTCCTTGCAGACCACATGACCAACAATTTCCAGAGCAGGGACACAGGCAGCCAATTTGGATCTGGAGACAGTGAGGCCAGATTCTGTGATTTGGAACAAGATCCTTTCCAAAGTGGTTGCATATTCCCAGATAAATCAAAGGATTCCTGAATGCCAGGGTAAGAGCTCATTGTTATAATCAGAAACTGGTCCTTTAATTTGGCCATCTTCAATAAAGATACCAGCATGATCAGGGATCTCATCCTTGAGGATCCAAACCATCTGAGCCTGATAGACTGCAACCAAGTTGGTGGAACCTTGAGGCAATTGAGTAAATTGGAAACAACCAAGGGGAGTATTGAATGTAGTGAGAGGGAAAGAAATTGGATGTAAGGAACGTTTTCCATAGCCACCCATAATGTCACCTAGACCATAGCAAGCTCTCCCAGAGAAGGATTCAACAAATTTTTCAGTAGCAGGGGGAATACCAGATTCTTTAATAGTAACCTTTCTTAGAGGCTGGAGATCATGGACTATTCTAAGTTTACCATTACTTTTAAGGACACAGAAAAGAGGACTGGAAAAGGTAGAAGTTGACTGTTTGTATAAACCGGTTTGGACTCATTCCCAGACCAACTTGATGAATTTGTTGACTTTGGCAGCAGGTATTGGGATCTTTTTCTTTTGCCAGGGATCATGTTCTACTACAGGAATGACAAAGGCAGACCATAGGAATCTTTCAAGAGACCTCTCTCTTCTTCACAGAAAGCAATAGCTTTTTCCCTAAGAGCCAAGACATTTTTGATCAAATACAACTCATCAGGTAGAAGCCATCCATCTGGTCCAAAGTTGACTACTCTCAGACATTCTTCAGTGACACAACCAGAGGGGATGAATGGACCAGTGAGAGATTGAGGTAAACCCCAGTAAGGATTGCGGGATAGCCAAGGACACCTAAGAGGAGGGTTGAGATTGAGAGGCATTGGTTGGTTGAATTTTTGGATTGTCCTAGAAACCGGTTTATATTTAGAGGCAAAAGAGAGTGGTTCTTGTTTTTGCCAAGAATTTACCAGAGAGATCTGACTACAAGGATTGAGACCAAGTTCTAATACCTTCCAAGTGCAATGTTCCTCAGCATTTTCAAAAGGTGCCTTTTCCATAAAAGAAGTCCCAGGAGATAATACATTGCTCACATGTGTGGCACAAGGTAGGGTTTGGAAAATGATAGTAGTAGGATACCCTGGTGGTGCACAATTGGGAGGACTTACTTCTGCCCCAATTTGCCTCCATTGAAGCCCATATTCTTCCATACCAAAGCCACTGAAAATAGGATTGAGATTGCGATATAGTTTAGACTCATTGTGGAGATTGGAACCGGAACCAAGAGAAGGTTGATTAGGAATAAGAGTACAAGGAAAAGAAGAAACAACAGATGAAGAAGAAATATTTTTGGATTTTTCCATTTTGATTTGTTTTTGAGTTTTGATATTTTTGAGATCAGGAGAAAACGTTGAAAAGAAAGAGAAATAAGCCTCTGGGATGAGATTTGACCCTTGAGTTGAAGTTTGAGGCTGAAAAGAACTACAACTATTTGTAGGATCAACTACCCCCATAAAAAATGAGAGAAACTAGAATTATCCTTCTGTTTTCCTTTTAGAGATGACTTAGGAAAATTACCAGGGAAATCTCTTTTCCAGCAACCAGAATCCAAAGAACAAAGGGAAACCTCAATTTTTATACCATCAGAATCAGGGAGGAGGATTCTCTCCCCAACTCAATTGGAAAACATAAGAGTTGCTCCAAAATCAGTTAAGAAAGGTTGACACAAGATCATAGGTCCATCTAAGCGTGTGATCCAGAAATGACAAGTTCCAAAGATGTTCTGGCCAATCCAAACTGGAACATCTTCAACAATTCCAACCAATTTGCAAGAATGGTTTCCTATTCCATACAATGAAGAGGTGAAGCTGACCCTAGGGCTGAGTTTAAGTTTGCAGGCCATAAAATCTGAGATCAAGTTGAGCTGAGAGCCAGAATCAACAAGGAGTGAGACTGTTTTTGCTGATTCACCAAGATAGCAGGGAAGAAAACAAAGAGGACAAGAGTAAAGGCTAGACTCAGAAGAGGGATCTGTTCCACCAGAATCCTCCATCAAATTTCCAGAGGAGACCTTGAGTTCTTCAGGACCAATTTCCACACTTTGATGAGAAACCCATTTCTTCATTCCTTCAGCAACAGATGGAGAGATCAACAGGAGTTCAGCTCCAGATAGATCAGAAATTTTCTTTAATACCCCTTCCACAGCATTGGGGTGATCTTTGGAAATTCCCCTCTCAAACCAAACTTTTGGCTGGGTGGAGGGAGGAAAATTGGGTGAAGCAGGAACAGGATCAGGGGATTGAGGAAGTTTAATAAATGAGGGATGATGATCAGGGTGATCTTGAGACCTTTCCATGAGTGGTTCTTTTTCCACCTGCATGTCTTCTACATCAGAAGAGGGCTCAGGTAAGGATTTTTGTTTGGGTGGTTTTTGGAGGATCAAAGTTGTCAAGGAAGGAGCTTTATGAGGTTTGGGATCCTCATGTTGCTTCCTAGCTGGATTGGATTGGTAAGTACCAACCAGAGAGGAGGAGGAAATAGCTGGAGGATACCAGGGCTGAAGAGTACCACAAGAAGATTGGAAATCCACAGAAGCCAAGGATGCCTTCATAGGAGTGGGTGGCTGGTAAGAGGCCACCACATGATGAATAGGGAGAGATGAATCAAAGGGCATTAGGGCACCATTGGGAAGAAAAAAGTTATTCCCTTTTTGCTCTACCAATTTCTTGTCTTTGTCCTTTTGGAGTTTGAGACATTGACTGGTTCCATGGCCTTCCCTGTGGCAATAATAGCAGACTAGAGTATTTTTAGGAACAGCACTAGAAGGTTTAGGAACAAGAAGAGAGGAAATCTTTTGATCCATTTTTTTCTCAAAGGCTTTGAGAAGTTTAGTGATCTTGTCCATTGTAGCGTTTTCTTGGTTAGGCTGAGGGTTCTTGGGCCTGCAATCAGATTCCATTTTATTTATAATCTTGTTTGACTCTTTGAAAGAGGGAGCATGGACTGGTTCAGTGGTTTTAGATTTCTCAAAAGTGAGGGCTGTTTGAACTTTTATGACTTTATCCACCACTCCCCTAAGGATAAGGAAACCAGGGATCTTGAATCAATTATTGCTGGTAGTGATCATGGATCCAGACTAGACCAGTTTTTCCTTGATCCTTTCCTGCACTCCAAGAGAAAAAGATTGGAAAAATTTGACTCAAATTTTGTCCACTGTGTTGATGTGATTTTTTTGGAAAAGGTAGGATTGTATGGGATCTCAAGATTTCCTAAAGGACTGATAATCAGAAGCTGAAGCCACACAACCATTGGAGATCCACTGGGAGATAAGGTTATCTAGATCCTGAAAATTAAATAGTGCTACATCTATTTTTCCCCAATAGGCCAACATTGCTCCACGCAGCAGGGCCCAGTTATGTTTTTCAAAACCTTCAAATGATTTCCATAAATTCATCAGAGGAGATGAAAAATTGTAACTGGTAGGCCATATTGAATTTACTAGCCTCGTCCACCAAAGCAGCCATCTTGTACGAGTCCAAGAAGCGTTCCACATTTGTCCCATTGAATCCTAAGTTCTTGTTCTGTGGCTTGATCTTAACCATCTTAGGAGAATTAGAAGAGTTGCTGGTAGATTCCATTTTGACAAAGTTTCCTAAAAGATCCAAGGAGAAGATTTCCAAAGTGGCTCACAAATGTGGCAAGAGTAGGGTTTCTCAAAAAACAACAAGTATCTTGCCCAGATAGTGCACAATTGGGAGGACTTACTTCTAGAACAATTTGCCTCCACGGATCTAGATCCTGACAGAAAAAAAAGAAAGCTATTGGATTTTGAAGTTGATGATTGTTGGGACTATAAATCCCAAGGTTGCCAGTTCAATCCGGGCCCAGGGGACCAAATTTAAGGCTCCAAACGGTGCTAGGCCATGGAAGTTCTTTGGAGGGGAAAGGTGCTGTTTAGGCTGCCCTCCTGAGTGTTACAAAAATATTTAATTGTAACCAAGATCAAATTCAAGAACCTGGTAAACAAGGGACCAAATGTAAGAGGATAAAGATGATAGTAGTTGGTAGCTGGGGAAACAACACTATCTGAGGCAAGATGATGCAGGAGAAAGCTTGAATAGAAGGAGTCAAGGATTGTTCAGAGTTCAACGGGACAGAGCAATTGTAAGTAACAACGCCCACAAGCTTATAGCTCTGGTTGTCATCAGAAGCTTAGGAAAGATCAACTCAACCACAAACAACCTCCAGGTTCTCAATGAACCTGCCCAACTCTCCACAATCAAGCGCTTGAAGGGTACCAGATAACTGTGGGTGGCTGCACAAGACAAAGCTAATTGTTTGATGAAGCTCTAGAAGCAAAACAATAACTGATTCAAACAAGGATAACCCAAAACTTCTCAAGGGACTCAAGAGTAGTGTTGAAAGCTCATAATATTCCTAAATATCTCTCAGCTTCTCTTATTTCTACCTACTGTTTCTCCGTTTATTTCCATTGTCTCTTCTCAGTCTCATGTCTTGGTATGTTATATGCGTGCACTCATCTTTCATTTGTTTACACGCGCAATCATCTTTCACACTGTCTCCAGTGCCAATACTCCATATTAGATTGGCACTCTGAGCTACTTGAGACCTGACTTGCGCACTCCCGTTTCCTGTTCCTCACACAACTCAAGCCGTTGTATCAATGGACTGAGGGTGCTTTCAGTTAGGTAAGCTCCATCCTCAAATCACTAATAGATCATTTATGATACCTCTCTGATTGATTTGGATTCTTTCAGGATTAGACTTGTGATTGGGATTATCTTCTTTGACAGCGCTATGGTTTCTTCTATCAAGATTTCTTTATCTACTGCTTAATGCAGTTCTATTCTTGTCGACTCTTGGTTTTAGGTTATTAAAGATTTAATTCTTCTTCCATTCTGTCCTGTTTCTCATTCTGATGAAATAAAATCTGGTTTTAGTTGCCTCATAACTTTACAAGTAGCGTGGCGGAATTCAACTTCAAAAGAAACAGAGGGAGGTTTAACACTCCAGGTTTTAAGCTAAATAAAAACTCTTCAGTCAAATGTGAATGGTTCCAGAAAGATAATCAAAGGATGATCAGGACCAATATGGTTGGATAAAGGGATCAGGAGTGGTGTAACACACTCAAGAATTCAATCATTTGAATTCTTCTTCAACCAGCAAGGCTATTGGTTGGTGATAAAGATCAAGGATCAGGATTTGAGTATGGACGCTCAAAGATCAAGGGGAAATCATAGATATACCCAAATTTTAGTCTCAGATAAAGGGGAATGAGACCCCAAGGATAATTGATTTCAAGGTGATAATGATTATGATTCTCTGTGGTAAGGTACCCTATGATATCCCTCCCAAAAGGCAGGGGAGACCCCCTCCTTAAATGGGCAGGAGGCCCTGTTAGACTATGTTCAACTGATTCTTCAAATATGTCAGCTCTCTGATACCAGGAACCTTGCAGTCCATTAGCTACAGAGAGTGATAAAAGAACTTGGAGCAATAATATTCCAAAGAATATACAATTTAAAGCTCCAATAATGGTATGGTAAGAGCAATTGCAAGGTTTATTTGGTTTGGTTATAAATATTTTAAATATAATATAAAAAGAGGGGCCACAGTATTATACTAATGGGGATCTTTACAGACTAGCAACCTCTCTTCAAGGGGCCTCCTTAGGCAGTTTAAGAACCTTGGAATAAATATGGGTGCCTTAGAAAGGACTTATTCCACTAATGGCCGGGCTTAACAGCACAAGTGGCCTAGACAGGAAGGGAAACACTCACTCTGAGCACTTGACCACGAAAATCCTGGAATAATTGGAAGGGTTTCAGAGCAGATGGAGTTGATTGCTTGACTAAACTTCAATGGTTGATTGGTTAATAAAGGTAAATAATACTACTACAGACTAATTCATAAATCACTTGCTTATCTTCATATAAGCACTTTATTAACAATGACATCGTGTCTGATTGATAATAAATAATTCCTGATAACTGATTAACTTATTGGAAACAGAAGGGCAAAAAGAGCCTGTTTAAATATTCTTTTTTGGGTGCTTGAGGACCTCTAGAAGGGGTACCAGCCATGGGCTGAGGCTAGGATGGCAATCAGGGCAAATTGGCACGTCCTCAAGATGCTGTTAGCCTGCTGGCCTTAGATCTGTCAAGGAACAGCTCCTTTTTAGCTGCAGGATCTGTTAATCAATAGATTAGTCATTTTGCTGATCCTGCACTTATCCTCAATTTGTACAGTAAGTACTGGTCCAAAGTGAGCAGACGTAGATTTTTATTGATTCTCCATCCTCTGCTGATCCTGTATGTAATTTTTAATAATTTGTACGACCACTCCTTATGTAGTTTTGTGGTCTTTGAAGGTTCTGATCAACTTATTCCGTGGTGAGTCTGGATCTTTATTCAATTAATAAAAAATACTAAAAATTAGTTACTAACTAATTTTAATTGATTTTTAAGGTTTTTGAACCATAATCTATGCTCGTGTGGTAGCTTTACATATGTAGTGTAGATCCTACTATATTGTAGCTTCTCTGAGCGGTACCTGGATGTCATAGGAGGCGCGGGGATCAGTCCATTCAAATGCGCGCGGGGACTGATCCGCTGCTCAGATGCGCGCGGGGGACTGTACCGCTGCGCGCTTGACTAGGTCACGGGATTACCTGCGCGGGAATTCAGTTGCGCGGGAGTCCAGCGCTGTAGGGACGCGGGGCTGCGTGCGGGAGTTGGCGTACGCGGGAGTCCAACGCTGTAGGGACGCGGGGCTGCGTGCGGGAGTTTGCGTACGCAGGAGACCAGCGCTGTAGGGACGCGGGGCTGCGTGCGGGAATTGTGACAAAACACAATTTCCCGTGAAACTCCTAAACTACACACAACACCTGAATTTCGACTGAAATTTAGGTGTGAAACCTATACATGACATATCATGTGAAATATTAAAATGGCTAACAGGTGCCATACTGGTGCCTTGGTCATTTACCATTTTGTATTAAATTAATTAAAAAATATAAGGAGTAAGAATTCAAGGGTGGGGTCAGTGAGTGACCCTACCTTATTTTGGGTGCGGAATCCATTTCTGCAATAATATTGATGGATTTCCTACTCCTTCATTTTATAATAATTTTATTTATTCATTTATCTTTGTTCCTTTTAATTTTGTTAATATTATTATTGTTGTTGCTTTGTCAGGTTGCTCTGTGCTAAGTAGCAGGCTGACAAAATAGAGCAGATTTTTTTTTTTTTTTTGATTTCAGATGATCAGAAAAATTTATCACACGGCTGGTGTAAATCCGGCCTCCCTGAATGAGGTGGGATCTTTCTCATCCCTTCACCTCTCTTGTCTCCATCCGCAGACGGGCCTGCGCAACAACACCAGGATCACCCACCCCTCATCCAAAGGCGGAAGGGGTGGGAAAGAAAATCAACCAGACCGCTGTGGTGCACCATTTGGGACACCTTGGAAAAAAGAATTTAAAAAAAAAAAAAAAAACAATTATGCTTGCGCGTTGCTCATCATCATTGTCATTGTCGCATGTTGCTCATCCTTGTCCTCGCGCTTTGCTCATCATCATTGTAATTGTCACGCCTCGCTCATCCTCAGTGTCACGCGTTGCTCATCCTTCATGGTTGCGCGTTGTGTGTTGCTCATCCATGCCTTACCAAACCCGTCCCAACCGCACCTCCAAGTGCTTGTCCAATCCTTGGACCCATCAATCTCCCCCCTCACTCAATCTATCAGCCGCCAATCTCAAGCCCGTCAGGATTTACTCAATTGCCTTGAGCCAATCTCCTATCCGCCTACCGCCCTCTCAAAAACTTCATCCATCACCCTTCCTGGGACTTTTCCACCCCTTTCCGCCTTTGGAAGACGGGTGGAGAGTGTTGACTACCGCCCACGGACATCCACAGCGGTTGGGTTCATTTTCCTTTACCACCCCTTTCTGCCTTTGGACAAGGGGTGGAGAGTGTCAACTACCACGCGCGGACATCCGTGGCGGTCTGGTCTAGTTTGTTTTAATTTCCCACCCCATCCGCCTTTGGACAAGGGGTGGGTGATTCCAGTATTGTTGCGTGCGCCCATCCACGGACAGACGCAAGAGATGACCTGATTTTCTTTCTTTTTCTGCTATATTTGTAGGATCCGTTGTGCATAGTATAACAGGGCCTCCTGCCCATATAAGGGGGGGCTCTCCCCTGCCTTTTTGGAACATCACCCGGCATGGAATGAGCATAATCCTATCATCACATCAGAAATCTATGATTGCCCCTTGATCCTTGAGTCTCCATAATCAAACCCCTTGATCCTTGAGCCTTATCACCAACCAATAGCTTTGCTGGTTCAAGAAGAATTTGTCTAATCAAATTCTTGAGTGTGTTATACCACTCCTGTTCCCTTGATCCAACCATACTGGTCCTGATCATCCTTTGTTTATTATTCTGGAACCAGAAACATTTGACTGAAGAGTTTTTATTCAGCTTAAAACCTGGAGTGTTAAACCTCCCTTCCCTTCTTTTGAAGTTGAATTCTGCCACACTACTCTTGAGTCCCTTGAGAAGTGTTGGGTTATTCTTGTTTGAATCAGTTATTGTTTTTCTTCTAGAGCTTCTCAAACAATTAGTTTTGTCTTGTGCAGCCATTATTCAAACGATTCTGGTGGCCATCTATGAAGAAATCAGTCTCTCAATGGTGCAAGAGTTGTGAAGTTTGTCAAAAACATGATCTTAGGCGTCCAGCTGAAATTTGCTATCCTACTGGGGAGTCCACTGTCTTTGGAAGGGTTGCTATGGATGTGGTTCATATCAAGGCAGGTGGTGCTAAGTCCCTCATTGTGGCTAGAAATGATTTTTCTCAATGTATTGAAGCCAGATTCCTTAAGAACCTTAGTTCTGAATCTGTGGCAGCTTGCCTTCATGAGAATTGGACAATGCCTTACGGTTTGGCATGATCTTATTCTACTGATGCTGGCTTGGAATTTGGTGGAAAACTGGCTGAAATGATCTGATTTCTCCCTGGGAGTTACTACTCCCTATTATCCTGAAGGACAAGGAATGGTGGAAAGAGGCCATGCTCCCTTGAAGGCTGCTCTGGTTAAACTGGCTAGTGAAAGTGGCAAGAATTGTTGGAAGTTTCTCCCCTTGGTCCTCTTCTCTGATCAAATTTTCACCAAGCAAACCACTGGCTACTCTCCTTATGAAATCATCTTTGGTTAGAGGGCTGTTCTTCCTCTTGATCTTGAAATGGAGTCTTTCTTGGGCATCTCTTGGGAACAAGTTTCTTCAACTATTGACCTATTAGTTGCCAGATCAAAGCAACTGGAGCAGAGTGAAGATATTGGCAAAAAGGCTTATCAGAAGATGATGGAATCAAGAGCAAAATCAGTTCAGTATTGGGAAGATAAACATCTAAATTGAATCAGGGATCCTTTAAACCCTGGTGATCTGGTATTGGCTTATAATCAATCTTTAGAGACTCAGTGAGGAAAAACATTTTTTAATCGTTGGAATGGTCCTTATAGAGTGGTTTGTCAAGTTAGAGGTTGATCTTATGTTTTGAAAGAACTGGATGGTACTCAGTTGGCTAGAAGGTTCCCTGCTTATCAACTGAAGATATTTTATTGTTGTGGGGGCAATTTGGGTTCAAAGTAGGTCCTCCCAATTGTGCACCACCGGGGTCTTCTGCTGTGTGTTGTTGTAAAAAATCTACTTTATTCCACATACGTGAGAACCTGGGACACCTTTTCTTCTACCTTCTCCACATTTAGGCTTTTTTGGATGGATCAAGATGGGTTTCAACATTTTTTTTACTTAGAGGATCAAGAAACGTCCAATTATTTTCTTCTTTTCTTTTTCATGTTTTCAAAATTACGATTCAGACTAGGGACAGTCTGTAAGTTGTGGAGAGATGTGGTGCACCATTTGGGACACCTTGGAAAAAAGAATTTTAAAAAAAAAAATTATCCTTGCGCGTCGCTCATCATCATTTTCATTGTCACGCTTTGCTCATCCTTGTCCTTGCTTGTTGCTCATCCTCAGCGTTGCGCATTGCTCATCTGTCATTGTTGGGTGTTGCGGGTCACTCATACATGCCTTACCAAACCATCCCGACCGCACCTCCAAGCGCTTGTCCAATCCTTGGACCCATCAATCTCCCACCTCACTCAATCTATCAGTTGCCAATCTCAAGCCCGTCAGGATTTACTCAATTGCCTTGAGCTGATCTCCTATCCACCTACCGCGCTCTCATGAACTTCATCCGTCACCCTTGCTGGGACTTTCCCACCCCTTTCCATCCTTTGGAGTGTCCACTACCGCCCGGGGACATCCGCAGCGGTTGGGTTCATTTTCCTTTCCCACCCCTTTCCGCCTTTGGACGAGGGGTGGAGAGTGTTGACTACCGCGCTTGGACATCCGCAGTGTGGTGCCCCATCCTGGACACCCTGGCCAGTGCGGAGGATTAATTTTTTTATGAATTTTCCTTATCATCATTCAAAGGCATCATTATCAAAAAAAAAAAAAAAAAAAAAAAAAAGAATTACAATCCACTCACTTCTTTTTTTTTGTTTGTGATTGGCTTCCTTTTCTCTTTCTCTTGTGTCCTTCTACACTCCACGGATTGATCACCAAACTCATCACTCACTCAACCTCATTGTTTGAGGCTCTCAAACAGAACACAATTGTATTGTACCAGAATTGAAACAACATGCTGAAAGCTACAGAGAGGAGTGATCACCACCACCTTCCCGGGTCTTGTTTCAATCTACAATCACATCCCATCATCCTGCACCCTCTTGCTTCTTGGCTTGTACAATAGTATTGCCATCGTGAAATGGGCCCTGAGGGAAACTTCCTTGGCCAGTTTTCACGACTTGCCAGCCACCGGCCATCAATCACCAATGAGTGACCAGCCAGCCCAATGAAATTTGATCACCTTCATTGACAGCAGCAAAAAACATCATTGGTTCATCATCAACCCATACCCATCAATCCAACGCTTGGTTACTTTGGCTCCAATTGGGTCTCCCAGGATCTTGACATCACCCTTGCCACAATCAACCTCTTCTTGATTTATGCCGAATCAATTTGGTCCGACTGCCTGCAGGATGATCAACTTGCTTGTAACTATCTCTTCTTCCTTGCCAGATTCTCATCCGTCGCCATGCTCTTTCCTCCTACCCCCTCGCTCATCAAATCCAAACCAGTCCCCATCATCCACCAGATCACCCAACCCCCACTGCGTCTACCTCACCCGATTCATCTCTGACGCCTGAAAACCTACAATTGTTGATTGCAGCCATTTCAATATTTGCGCTTCCACACCCAATGACCGCAAGCGTTTGCTTGCGGCCATCAATGACCTTGCACTACCTTCAACAATCCCCTCAGCCAACCACGGTTGCAGCCAATCAAACCTGTCATCCGCCTCTTAGGTCACTGGTCTCCTGCCCAGATCTTCCATTGCCTGCGCAGGTCTCAACGGTTTCCCGGGCCTGTCAGTATGTCCGTGGTCCTCTCACTTGCTACTCTCCTTCCCACGCCCATCCTGTTAAAAAAAATCCGCTCCAATTTGTAAACATCTCTTGTAAATAGTCTGCAGGCCTCTGGTCTATAAAAGGAGGGGCTCTCCCCTGCTTTTTCTGGAGGAGGAAAAAAAAATATCCATGGGAGTGTGTGCCTATGTCCCCCCTGTTATTGTGAAATTAAGATCCTAATCCTTATCCTGGGTATATCTCTGATTTCCCCCTGAGTCTTTGCCTCTCTGTGGCCTGATCCTTATCACCAACCAATAGCCTTTCTGGTTGAAGAAAATTCTGTCTGTTGGAATTTTTGAGTGTGTTATACCACTCCTTGATCCCTTTCTCTGACCATACTGGTCCTGATCCCTGATCATCTTTCTGGAGCCAATCACAATTGATTGAAGAGGTCTTATTAAGCTTAAGACCTGGAGTGTTATACCTCCCTTTATTTTCTTTGGAGTTGCATTCTGCCAGCCTACGCTTGATTCCCTTGAGAATTTTTGAGGTTATCCTTGCTTCAAATCAGTTACTGTTTGCTTTTAGAGCTTCTTAAAAATTGTGCTTTGTCTTGTACAGCCACCCTCAGTTATCTGGTACCCTTCAAGCGCTTGATTGCAGAGAGTTGGGCAGGTTAATTGAGGACCTGGAGGTTGGTTGGGTTTGAGTTGATCATCCCCAATCTTCTGCTGACGACCAGAGTTATTAGCTTGTGGGCGTTTTTTACATACAACAGCTTTTGTTCTTTGAACTCAAAGCAGACTTCAACTTCTTTTGTTCAAGTTTTTCCCTGCATAATCTTGTCTCAGATAGTTCTGTTCCATTGCCACCAAACTATTATCATCTTTATCCTCTACCCCTTGATTCCTCATTTACCAGGTTCTGGACCTTGATCTTGGTTAAATTTAAATATTTTTGCAACACTCAGGAGGGAAGCCTAAACAGCAACTTTCCCCTCCACAGAACTGCCACTGCCTAGCCCTGTTTGGAGTCTTACATTTGGTCCCCTGGACCATGATTGAACCAGAAACCTTGGGATTTACAGTCCCAACTTGAAGAATCAACTCCAAAATCCAATCTGATTTTTTTTCTTTTTCTTTCTTTTTTTTTGTTTGTTCTTTTTTCAGATCTGATCCGTTGAGGCAACTTGGTCCAGAAGTAATTCCTCCCAATTGTGCGCCATCTGGGCAAGATCCTTGTTGTTTTTGTGAAACTCTACTCCTGCCACACTTGTGAGCCACCTTGGAACTCTGCTTCTTTGGATCTCTTAGGAACACTTCAACATGGAATCTGCTGGATCCTCCTCATCTGTTCGGGCAAAGATGGTTAAAATCAAACCTCAGAACAAAAACTTAGGCGTCAATGGGACCAATTTTGAACAATTCCTGTACTCCTATGAGATGGCTTCTGAAGTGGATGGTGCCAGTGAACATGATATGGCTTATCAGTTACAATTTTGTATCTCTTCTGACAAAGTTATGGAGGTTATCAAATTGTTTGATGGATTTGAAACTCATAGCTGGAGGCTCCTGAAGGAGGCTATGTTGGCCTATTGGGGAAAAATAGATGTAGCCAGATTTACTTTGCAAGACTTGGATGCCCTGGTTTCTCAATGGATCTCCAATGGTGGTGTCTCTTCAGCTTCAGATTATCAGTCTTTCAGAAAATCTTGGGATCCTATCCAATCTTACCTCATCAGAAAGAAAAATAAACACTGTGGACAAAATTTGAGTCCAATTTTTCCAATTTTTTTCACCAGGAGTCCAGGAACAAATTAGGGATGAAATGGTCAAATCTGGATCCATGATCACTACTAGGGATAATCAATTCAAAATTCCTGCTTTTCTGGTTTTGAGGGGAGCAGTGGACAAGGTCATGAAAGGTCAAACTTCCCTCACTTTTGAACAGACCAGAATTTCTGAACCAGTCCAGGCTCCCTCCTTCCAAGAATCCAACAAAATCATGAACAAGATGGAAGCAAATCGTAGACCCAAATCAAATCCCAAGGCCAATAAGGAATCTGCTACTATAGATGAGATCACTGAATTACTTCAGGCATTTGAGAATAAAATAGATCAGAAAATATCCTCTTTAGCCACTCCTAAACCTGCTAATTCTGTTCCTAAATCTACTCTAGTCTGTTATCATTGCCATAGGGAAGGCCATGGTACTGGAAGATGTCCTGAACTCCAGAAGGACAAGGAGGAGAGGTTAGTATAGCAGAAGGGAAATAATTTCTTCCTTCCTAATGGTGCTTTGATCCCTTTTGATTCATCTCGTCCAATCCGTCATGTGGTGGCCTCATACCAACCACCAACTCCCAAGAAGGCATGCTTGGTCTCTGTGGATTTTTGATCATCCTGTGGAACTCTGCAGCCTTGGTATCCTACAGCTATAATTTCTTCCAGCTTCCCTGGCACCTATCAATCTGATCCAGCTAGGAAACGCCATGAGGAACCAAAAACTCATAATTCTCCTCCTGTTCCATCCTCAATCCTGCAAAAACCCGTTAAACGTCGATCTTCACCTGAGCCTCCTTCCTCTGATGCATAAGACATGGAAGTATAAAGAGAACCACTTATGGAAAGGTTAAAGGAAAACTCTGATCTTCCCCCTCTTCAACCTGTCCAACCCTCAGATCCTCTTCCATCACCTATTTCGCCTGATCTTCCTCGCTCCACCCAGCCCAAAGTTTGATTTGAGAGGGGCATCTCCAAGGACTACCCTAATGATGTGGAAGGAGTATTAAAGAAAATTTCTGATCTTAAAATCCCTGATCTATCTGTGGCTGGACTCCTGTCCATCTCTCCATCTTTGGCGGAAGGGATGAAGAAATGGGTTTCTTGTCGCGGTGTGAAGATTGGTCCGGAAGAATTAAAGGTCTCCTCTGGTACTCTGATGGAGGATTCTGGTGGAACAGATCCCTCTTCAGATGCCAACCTGTATTCCTGTCCTCTTGGCTTTCTCCCATTTTATCTTGGGGATTCAACTAACATGGTTTCTCTCCTTGTGGATACGGGTTCTCAGCTCAACTTGATTTTGGACTCCATGGCCTGCAAGCTTAAACTTAGCCCAAGGGTCAGTTTCAATTCTGCTGTGTATGGAATAGGGAACCAGTCCTGTGAGCTTGTTGGTATTGCTGAGTATGTCCCTGTTTGAATTTGTCAACATATTTTTGGCACCTGTAACTTCTGGATCACTTGTCTGGATGGTCCCATGATCTTGGGAAGGCCTTTCTTAATGGACTTTGTGCTACCCTGATGTTTTCTGATCAGGTTGGGGAGAGAATTCTCCTCCCTGATGCTGATGGCTGAAAGATTGAAGTTCCTCTTTTTTCTCTGGATTCTGGTTGTTGGGAAAGAGACTTCCCTGTTCATGCTCCCAAATCTGTCCTAAAGGGAAAGCAGAAAGAAAACTCTCATTCCTCTAATCCTCATTTTTTGGCAGAATAGTTGGCCTTACTGATAGTTGTAGTTCTTCTCAGCCTCAGACTTCAACTCATGGACCAAATCCCACCTCAGAGGCATATCTTTCTTTTTCCTCATCATTTCCTTCTCATCCAAATAAGATTAAAAACCAAACACATGAAAAATCCAAAAAATCCAAAAATATTTCTTCTCTGTCTGGATCTGTTGTATCTTCTTTTACTTTTTCTTTTCAGCCTTATCAATCATCCTCTCTTCCGTTTTTGAATCTCCACCATGAGTCTAAACTAGATCTCAATCTTGATTCTTTTCTTGGTGGCTCTGGTATGAAGGAGTATGGTCTTAGGTGCAGGCAAATTGGGGTTGAAGTAAGTCCTCCCAAATGTGCACCACCAGGGGCTTCTACTACTGTCATTTTTCAAACTCTACCCTGTGCCACACATGTGAGCAATGTGTTATCTTTTCGATCCTCTTTTATGGAGAAGGCACCTTTCAAGGACGCATCAGAACATCAAACTTGGAAGATGTTGTAATATGGTCTCAGTTTTTGTAGTCAGCTGTCACTGGTCAATGCTTGGAGGAAGCAAGGATTCCTCTCCTTTGCCACTAAGTACAAACCAGTTGCCAAGAAGGTCCAGCAAGTCTACCAACCAATGCCTCTCAACCTCAATCCTCCCCTTATGCGTCCTCCTCTATCCCGCAATCCTTATTGTGGTCTATCCCAATCCCTCACTGGTCCATTCATTCCCTCTGGTCCGGTCACTGAAGAATGTCTGAAAGTGGTCAACTTTGGTCCAGATGGATGACTTCTTGCTGATGAGTTAAATTTGATCAAAAATGTTCTAGCTCTTAGGGAAAAATGCATTTCTTTCTGTGAAGAAGAGAGAGTTCTCTTTAAAAATTCCTATGGCCTACCCTATATCATCCCTGTAGTAGAACACAATCCCTGGCAAAAGAAAATGATCCCAATCCCTGCTTCTAAATTGCGACGAATTCATCAAGTTGGTTGGCGAACAAGTCAGAACCGGTTTATACAAACAATTGACTTCTAGCTATTCCATTCCTGTTTTCTGTGTCCTGAAAAGTAATGGTAAACTTAGAATAGTTCATGATCTCCAGCCTCCAAATAAGGTTACTATTAAAGACTCTGGTATCGCTCCTCCTACTGAAGAATTTGTTGAATCCTTCTCTGGGAGAGCTTGATATGGTCTAGGTGACATTATGGGGGGCTATGACAAACAATCTTTGCATCCTATTTCTCAGCCGCTCACTACTTTCAATACTTCCCTTGGTTGATTTCAACTGACTCAATTGCCTCAACGTGCCACCAACTTGGTTGCAGTCTATCAGGATCAGATGATGTGGATCCTCCAGGACAAAATCCTGGATCATGCGGGTATCTTTATTGATGATGGTGGGATTGAAGGTCCAGTTTCTGACTATGATAATGAGCTCTTACCTTGTCACTCAGGAATCCAATGATTCATCTGGGAGTATGCTACTATCTTGGAGAGAATTTTGTTTTGAATTGAGGAATCTGGCCTTACTGTCTCTGGATCAAAACTTGCCGCCTGTGTCCCTGCGTTGGAAATGGTTGGTCTTATAGTCTGCAAGGAAGGAAGAAGGATGGCACCCTTTAAATTCAACAAAATTGTCTCCTGGCCTACTCCAATAAATCCAACAAAAGTTAGAGTTTTCCTAGGTGTTGTAACTTATGTCAGGATCTTCATTCCTTCTCTATCCAAAATCTGTATTGCCTTGCATTGCTTAACCAAGAAGTTTGCTGAATGGCTTTGGACCCAAGCTTGCAAACAATCATTCCAGATACTCAAAAAAATTGTTGGGAAAGACATTGTTTTGAAAAAGATCACTTATGGACCTGGAGCCGGCAAGATCAAGCTGGAAGTGGAATCTAGTTATCAATCTGTTGGGGCTGTCCTTACTCAGGAAGACGAAAATGGTTTGGATTGTCCTGCTCTGTATGAATCTCTTCTTTTCTCAGATGTGGAATCCAGGTACTTCCAGCCAAAACTGGAACTTTTGGATGTGGCCCGAATGTTGAAGAAGCTCCAGACTGCCCTTTCGGGTCAACACTTTGAGTTACAAGTTGATGCACAATCCATTATTGAAATGATTAATTCCCACAGTCTTCCAAATGCTCCAATGACTTGTTGGGTGGCTTTTGTCCAGTTGTTCTCTTTTGATATTGTTCACAGGCCTGGAAAATCTTTCACCATGCCTGATGGTTTATCTTTACGCCCTCTTGGAGATGAAGAATCAGATGTTGGAGTTGACTTTGACAAGGAGGAGCCTTTAATTTTCCCTGTCTTCACCTTCTCCTCCCAAAATTATTCTGGCTTCCAACAAGGGTTCTGGCTTAAAGTAGAGCAGTACCTTATCACCCTTCAAGGGTTCCTGATATCTCTGCCCAAGATTTTTGATCTCTCAAGAGGAAGTCATTCAACTTCTTTGTTCAAGGAACCAGCCTTGTGAAAAGAGGTAACCATTGTGCCCTTATTGTGGTCACTATCCCTTCTAAACAAGATTCAATCCTGGAAAGTCTCCATGAACGTCTTGGCCATCGTGGGGAAACCAAAACTTATTGACAAATATCCAAACAATTTTGGTGGCCATCCCTGAAGAAATCCGTCGCTCAATGGTGTAGGAGTTGTGAAGTGTGCCAGAAACGTGATCTTAGGCGCCCGGCCAAAATTTGTTACCCCAATGGAGAGTCCACTTTCTTTGGGAGGATTGCTACAGATGTGGTTCACATTAAGGCTGGTGGAGCTAAGTACCTCATTGTGGCTAGAGATTATTTTTCTGGATAGGTTAAAGCAAAGTTTCTTAAGAACCTCAGCTCTGAATCAGTAGCAGCTTTCCTTTATGAGACTTGGACAATGCGTTATGGCTTGGAAAAATCTTATTCAACTGATGGTGGCTCCGAGTTTGGTGGTAAACTGGCTGATATGATCCAATCACTTCCTGGTCAACATAGGGTGACCACTCCTTATTATCCTGAAGGCCAAGGCATGGTGGAAAGAGGCCATGCTCCTTTGAAGGCTGCTCTTGTCAAACTGGCTGGTGAAATTGGGAAGAATTGTTGCAAATTCCTCCCCCTGGTCCTCTTCTCTGATCAAATTTCAACTAAAAAAACCACTGGCTACTCACCTTACAAAATCATTTTTGGTCAAAGGGCTTTCCTTCCTCTGGACCTGGAAATGGAATCTTTCTTAGGTATTTCTTGGGAAAAGGTTTCTTCCACCACTGATCTATTAGTTGCCAGATCCAAGCAGCTGGAAAGGAGTGAAAATGTCCATAGTGAAGCTTATCACAAGATGAGGAGTCTAGGGAAAAATCAGTTCAGTATTGTGAAGACAAGCATTTGAAGCAAATAAGGGATCCCTTGAACCCTGGGGATCTAGTCTTAGCTTATAATTGTTCCTTGGAAACTTAGTTGGGAAAGCTTTTCTCTAACAGCTGGAATGGACCTTACCAAGTGGTCTGTCAAGTTAGAGGTGGATCATATGTTTTTGAGGAACTGGATGGTACTCAGATGGCCAGAAGGTTCTCTGCTGATCAGTTCAAGAAATTTCATTCTTGTGGAGGCAAATTGTACCAAAACTAAGTCCTCCCAATTGTGCACCACCAGGGTCATCTGCTGCGTTTTGTTGTGAAACTCTACTTCATGTCACTCATGTGAGCACCTGGGACGCCTTCTTCATTTTATCTCAGCCACTTCTAGGATCTTTGGACGGATCGACATATTCTATTTCAATCACTCTCAAGATCAAAATGGCCATTCCTTGGTTTCAATCATCTTTCTTTCCTTTCTCTTTTTATGGCATCAAAGTTGGGTGCAGATTAGGGACAGTCTGTAAGTTGGGGAGAGATGTGGTTCCCCATCCTGGACTCCCTTGCCAGTGCGGAGACTTTAATTTTTTTATGAATTTTCCTTATCATCATTCATAGGCATCATTATTAAAAAAAAAAAAAAAAAAAAGAATTACGATCCACTGGCCTGTTTTTTTTTCTTTTTTTTTGTGATTGGCTTCCTTTTCTCTGTCTCTTGTGTCCTTCTACACTTAATGGATCAATCACCAAAATCATCCACTCACTCAACCTTGTCTTTTGAGGCTCTCAAACAGAACACGATTGTATCATACTGGAATTGAAACAAAACGCTGAAAGCTACAGAGAGGAGCAATCACCACCACCTTCCCGGGTCTTGTTTCAATCTAAAATCAAATCCCATCATCCAGCACCCTCTTGCTTCTTGGCTTGTACAATAGTATTGCCATTTTGAAACGGGCCCTGAGGGACTCTGCCTCGGCCAGTTTTCACAACTTGCCAGCCATTGGCCATTGATCACCAACGCACAACCAGCCAGCCTGATGAATGTCAATCACCTTCATTGACAGCAGCAAACAACATCATTGGTTCATCATCAAACCATCCCCATCAATCCAACGCTTTGTTACTTTGGCTCCAATTGGGTCTCCCAGGATCTTGACATCACCCTTCCCACAATTGACCTCTTCTTGAGTTATGCCCAATCAATTTGGTCCCACTCCCTGCAGGATGATCAACTCACTCGGAACTATCTCTTCTTCCTTGCCAAATTCTCATCCGTCGCCATGCTCTTTCCTCCTACCCCCTCGCTCATCAAATCCAAACCAGTCCCCATCATCCACCAGATCACCCAACCCCCACTGCGTCTACCTCACCCGATTCATCTCTGACGCCTGCAAACCTAAAATTGTTGTTTGCAGCTGTTGCAATATTTGCGCTTCAACACCCAATGACCGCAAGAGTTTGCTTGCGGCCGTCAATGACCTTGCACTACCTTCAAAAATCCCCCCAGCCAACCGCGGTTGCAGCTGGTCAAACCTGTCATCTGCCTCTTAGCTCACAGGTCTCCCGCGCAGCTCTTCCATTTCCTGCGCAGGTCTCAATGGTTGCCTGGGACCTTCAGTATGTCGGGGGGCCTCTCACTTGCTACTCTCCTGCCCATTCCCATCCTTTTTAAAAAAAAAATCCACTCCCATTTGTAAACATCTCTTGTAAATAGTCTACAGGCCTCTGGTCTATAAAAGCAGGGGCTCTCCCCTGCTTTTTCTGGAGGAGGAAAAAAAAACATCCATGGGAGTGTGTGCCTATGTCCACCCTTTTATCGTGAAATTAAGATCCTAATCCTTATCCTGGGTATATCTCTGATTGCCCCCTGATCCATTTTTTACCCTGAGTCTTTGCCTCTCTGTGGCCTGATCCTTATCACCAACCAATAGCCTTGCTGGTTGAAGAAAATTCTTTCTGTTGGAATTTTTGAGTGTGTTATACCACTCCTTGATCCCTTTCTCTGACCATACTGGTCCTGATCCCTGATCATCTTTCTGGAGCCAATCACAATTGATTGAAGAGGTCTTATTAAGCTTAAGACCTGGAGTGTTATACCTCCCTTTATTTTCTTTGGAGTTGCATTCTGCCAGCCTACGCTTGAGTCCCTTGAGAATTGTTGAGGGTATCCTTGCTTCAAATCAGTTACTGTTTGCTTTTAGAGCTTCTTAAACATTGTGCTTTGTCTTTTACAGCCACCCTCAGTTATCTGGTACCCTTCAAGCGCTTGATTGCAGAGAGTTGGGCAGGTTAATTGAGGACCTGGAGGTTGGTTGGGTTTGAGTTGATCATCCCAAATCTTCAGCTGACAACCAGAGTTATTAGCTTGTGGGCGTTGTTTACATACAACAGCTTTTGTTCTTTGAACTCTAAGCAGACTTTAAGTTCTTTTGTTCAAGTTTTTCCCTGCATAATCTTGTCTCAGATAGTTCTGTTCCATCCCTACCAAACTATTATAATCTTTATCCTCTACCCCTTTATTCCTCATTTACCAGGTTCTGGACCTTGATCTTGGTTACATTTAAATATTTTTGTAAAACTCAGGAGGGAAGCCTAAACAGAACCTTTCCCCTCCACAGAACTGCCACAGCCTTGCACCGTTTGGAGTTTTACAGCAGCGGTCTGGTCTAGTTTGTTTTCCTTTCCCACCCCGTCCGCCTTTGGAAAAGGGGTGGGTGATTCCGGTATTGTCGTGCGCGCCCATCCACGGACGGACGCAAGAGATGACCTGATTTTCTTTATTTTTCCGCTCTATTTGTAGAATCCTTTGTACATAGTCTCACAGGGCCTGCTGCCCATATAAGGAGGGGCTCTCCCCTGCCTTTTTGGAACATCACCTTGCATGGAATGAGCATAATCTTATCATAACCTCATAAATCTATGATTGCCCCTTGATCCTTGAGTCTCCATAATCAAACCCCTTGATCCTTGAGCCTTATCACCAACCAATAGCTTTGCTGGTTGAAGAAGAATTTTTCTAATCAAATTCTTGAGTGTGTTATACCACTCCTGTTCCCTTGATCCGACCATACTGCTCCTGATCATCCTTTAATTATCTTTCTGGAACCAGAAACGTTTGAATGAAGAGGTTTTATTAAGCTTTAAACCTGGAGTGTTAAACCTCCCTTCCCTTCTTTTGAAGTTGAATTCCGCCACACTAATCTTGAGTCCCTTGAGAAGTGTTGGGTTATTCTTGTTTGAATCAGTTATTGTTTTGCTTCCAGAGCTTCTCAAACAATTAGTTTTGTCTTGTGAAGCCACCCACAATTATCTGGTACCCTTCAACCGCTTGATTGCGGAGAGTTGGGCAGGTTCATTGAGAAACTGGAGGTTGTTTGGTATTGAGTTGATCTTTCCTTAGCTCCTGCTGAGGACCAGAACTATTAGCTTGTGGGCGTTTTCACTCACAATTACCTTGTCTTGTTGAAATCTGAACAATTCTTGACTCCTTCTATTCAATTTTTCCCCAACATCATCCTGCCTCAGATAGTGTTGTCTCCCAGCTACCAACCACTACAATCTTTATCCTCTTACTTTTGGTTCCCTGTTTACCAGGTTCTGGACTTTGATCTTGGTTACATTCAAATATTTTTGTAAAACTCAGGAGGGCAGCCTAAAAAAGCACCTATCCCCTCCACAGAACTGCCAACGCCCTGCGCCGTTTGGAGTCTTACACTGCCTGCTGATGTCCCCGGGCGGTAGAGGACGCTTTCCACCCCCAACCAAAGATGGAAGGGGGTTGGAGAGTTCCAGGAGGGATGATGGGCAATGGATCAAGATTGTTTGGTCAATGGGGATGACAAACTGTGGATTGAAAATCAAGAGTAGCTTGGTAGTTAGAGATTGGTGATGGATGATAGGTTGAGCGTCACTCTCATGAGGGATGAGTGACCGTGAAGAATATGAGAGTAGGATCCAATCAAGGAGGTGGAAGAAGGGCCTTTGAACATGTAAATCCCGTGTCAAGCTGATGGTCAATTACCAGAAACCGGGGGGAGGTTAGATGACAAGGGGGTTGAAGAATGACCACCAGATGATGGGATGAAGGGCTGAGAGATCGATGGTTGATCCAAATGATGAGTCCCTGTTGGACTGTGATAAAAAACAAGTTCAGTAGACTGTCACTGGTTGTACTCTGTCCATTGGTCTTGCGCATGCGTTGGAGGATGGAATGAGAGGGATTGTTGGCGACAAGGGGCCAATCAGTGAGTGAGCCGGCATGTTGAAGGTTTTTATGGCTGGAGGAGGGGTGGACAAGCTGGGTTTGGATTGATGGGATGGGATGGGAGGAAGGCAGGAGCATTTGTGAGCAGATGGACAGTGGCTAGGTGATCTCATTGGATGAGGATGAGGATGGATGAGGAGGAAGTTTGGACTGTGCGGGTCTTGGCCCGCGCGTTTGGCCAAAAGAAAGGGGCAAAAGAAGAGACTCAGAATCAAACGCAATGCATAGGTGATGAGACCAAGAGAGGCCTGTCCTAGACCACTGGTACAGAGGGATGTCTGAAAGGACAAGGAATTGTAGGAGTGATACTGAAAAAAAATTCTAATTTTTTTTTTTTGGAATGACACCTAAATAAAATAATTGTAAAATTTTTTTTGAATTTTACGCATCTGGTCCAAGGTGTCTAGATTTGGTCACCACAGAGCTTGGGTCTTTGAGAGGTAGATTGAATAGGGAACTGTGGAACTTGAGAGGGTATGGAAGAAGGATTGGGGGAAGATGATGCTACCAATGTTGCGTCTTCCTGATCCAATTCAGATTCTGAAGAATTTTCCTGAGATTCTTGTATGGTGTATTGTTTTTCAGCTGAATAGAAGTTGGATTCTCTGGATTCCGTGTTTGTTTGAATGAAGAGATTTGTTCCGGGTGATTTGAAGAATGGAAATTTGTAGAGTGAATCTTTGAGAAACTGGACATGTTTGGTTTCAACAACGCCTCCTGATGAATTAAGAATAATATAGGAGTGGAAACAGGATTGAACCCAATCAGGACTCCTTCCAGTCCTTTCTTTTCGAACTTCCTTCCCTTTTGTAGACAATTAGAAAGGTAAATGACCAAGGATCCTTCCCTGGGGACTTGGTTGAGCATGAAGCAACAGTTTCTGACCATGATGTGCCAGTAGTTCTTACTCAACCTGGAGGATGAGAAATTTGCAAGTGCCAACTCAAATTTTTTGATTGGCTTGTTTGGCTTGACCGTTGTGCTGAGAGTGGTAGGGTTCAGACATCAAGATTTTGATATGTTTGATTTGGGCAAAGCTCTTCAGGGTGTTGTTTTTGAATTATGTTTCCTTATCCAAAAAGATCTACGTTGGATAATAGTGGAGCCATTTATGTTCTTTCTTGAGGATACTGATGATGAAGTATGGATTTTCTTCTTTGGACATGAGGGGGAAGGCCAAGAGGTAGCCCGTGCAGTTATCCACGAGATTTAGAATGTATTTCTGACCAGCTTTTTATTGTGGAGCGATTGGGCCTATCAAATCTAGATGAATTCTCTTGAGGGGCTTTGACAATGGTGTTGAGGTGGCTGAGAATGGAGCCCTCGTGATTTTTCTCCTCACGCAACCATCACACTGGAAGTTATTTAACTTGTCTTTAGAGTATTGGTCTTTGAGAATAGTCTGAAGTGTTGAGATTGAGGCGTGTCCGTACATCTTATGGATGTCAGAGAGCGGTTGAGCTTGAATTGGGGGAGACAAAAAGAACTGGTTTGTGAGATTGACTGATAGGTTGTTATCAGCAGTTTTGGGTTTCTCAATAACAAATAAGCTGTTGAGGATCAGTCCTTTGAGTACTGTCTGGCCAGCTTGGGTGATTCTGAATTGATCTTGTTCTTGAGAGAGATTACATCCTTTCTTTTCCAGAAGGCTGGGGCTGATAAGATTGACTACCATGTTGGGTACGTACATGCATTCTTCAAGAGTGATGACGGAGTCCTTCCATTCCAGTTAACGGTACCTGTTCCCCGCATCTTGAGATTGGCTTCTAATTTGCCAATTTTGATCTTGTCCGCCTCTTCCTGCAAGTTTATTGAGATGAAATACTTCAGATCGTTGGATATGGGAATGTTTGCGCCCAAATCCAAGAGAAGATTAGGTGTATTGTTGGCATTGATCCAGAGTGTAATTAGCGCATGATAGTTGATGGTAGGAGTTCTCATTATTTGTCTCTTCAATTTGTTCTGTTGTTCTATCCACCAGGCTGGAGAAATTTGAGGATGAAGGTGAAAACAAGAGGATTTGAGATGCGGAGCATTAGCGTTGTAGAAACCTTCTTTGCACCAAATGCAAGTCTTTCACTCTCCTTGATCTGTCTTGTTTCTAGTGGTCATTAAGGTGACGTTGGAGGTGGAATTGCCTGTTTTGAGTTGTGCCTTGCGCTCATGATTGTATTGAGTAAGATGGTTGAATACCGCCTCTACTGTCACTGATTTTTTGCCATGCATGATTTGTTGCTTTAGGTTCTCTAGAGTGGGTTGAAACTTGAAGAGTATTAGATACGCCAAGATGTCCTTAGGTAGCTCTATTCCAACGTCAGCCATATGAGTGAGTGCTTTTTGAATTTCCGTTATGAATCCCTTGATGGCGTGTTTGTTGAAAGGAGCCTGGAGGAATTGATTGAAGATGCGGGCTCCGTTGGCAGTCTTGGATGAGGCAAAACTTTGTGTGATCTTGGCCCAGAGTAACTTAGACAACATTATCTTTACAGAGTTGACAATGTTGGCTTGAGTTGTACTATCAAGTTTAGATATAATTATTTCCCTGATTTCTCAATCTTGCTTTACAGGTAATTGGCCCGAGTTTCTGGTTATGGCGTCCTTGATGTCTTTGAGATCAAATAGCATCATCATTTTTTCTTGCCAGATGGAGTAGTAGTTGTTGTTGAGAGGAGGGATAGCATCCAGGGAGGCCTTGAGTGCAACCTGATAGAAATAGTTGTTTGCTCCTGTTGAGTTGCTCATTCTTGGTGGGGTAGAGTTGTCCTTGGGCTTTTAACCGTGATAAGATTGGGTCAAAATTGACTAGACTGAAAACCAACAGACTGCAGACCAGAGTTAAAGAGTTGAACAACTTGAGCAAAAATGAGAAGGAAGAAAAGAAAGATGATAAGACAGACAGCTCAGACGTGTTTTTAAAGAGTAAATGAGAAAAGAACCCTGGGTGGCATAGAGGTGATAGAGGAAGGAATATTTAGGAGAATGGCTGCAGGTGCGGTAATAGATGGTCAGATGCGTCAAACTAGAGTGGTCTTGAGGATCATTTTCTTACCAGGCACAGACTCGCAGATGATTGGTTGGTGGAATGATGAGTTGGGTGAGATTGGATTGGATCAAAGAGGATAGAAGGTTGAGGGGGAGAAGATATGATGTTGTTGATTTGAGAGGAAAGACCAAGATGTGGGAATTAGACTGAAAAGAAAGAAAGAAAAGGAAGAAGATAGGAGAGGTATTGACAAGAAAGAGAAAGAGAGAGATGGTCAACAAGAGAAGGAGAGGACAAGGAACCCGGGCCCCTCCTGAGGCCAGGATCTGAGTAAAGAGAGGTAGGGGGTCACCCAAGTGTCACAGGAGAGATCATTGGGGGACCCATCCCAACTTGCACAGCCTTTGAGGACAGTTCTGTAATATTATACTATTACGCAACACTTGACATGATCCTTCTGACTTATACCCTTTTTGCATGTTTTTCACAACCAATCTCCCAAGGAAATTATTGAAAGGAATCCTTTTAAACCACACAGGCACCAAAATCTCTCCTATATTGTCCTTAACAGACATATACCTACTTTCTGGAGTGCCCAATAACCCCAATAAGGTCTTTTACCCTTGATTTAAGTTTATTTTGTAAATATATAAATAAATTTACTCCTTTTAGCCAAATCATATACCCGGCATTTTATCCTATTTTTTGCAAAACTTTCTATCACACCTAGTAGCTAGAAGGAGTAAGGTCCTTTTAATCTAGTAGGCTGCCCATTAGGGTTTTTTCCAAGAAATAGTTGATATAATTATCAATCCTGTGTCATTTTTAATAATTTTTGAATGATTTTTCAAAAGTTAAACAAAAATTCTGAAAAAATCCTTATAATGACCAAACTTGAAAAATACTTTGAAAATATTGAAAAAGAAATAGAATTAGTTTCTGATATATTTCCATACTCATTTCTCTCCAATGGTATTAAAGACCAACACAGATTTTTTTAAATACTATCTTCAAACTCCTAAAACTCTGAAAATGATAGTATATCAAAAATTACAAGCCAACTGATTGGGAACTTCTATCTCCTTTAGAACAGAAGAAATTTTTTTCTATCCTAATAAAACACAGGAGGAACAAGAATTTGAAGAAAGGTTTTGTTTCAAACTTGTCTTGGAGTATCATAGAAATTGGCCTAAAACTCAACCTGTCAGCTGGCTACTATTCAGAACCAACTGACTAAAGCCCCCAAAAAGAAAATAACAAAATAATCAATTAAAAATAACAATTAAGAAATAAAACATTAACTTGTAATAAATCTAAAAATATTATTAAAGAAATAGATTTGTGGTGCCAATTTAGGTAGGGTAACCCACTGGCACCACCCCCAAAAAGTTACTCCTACAGGTAGAACCATGGTTCAACTGTGTACCCTCCCATCACATCCCTAGGTATGGCTTTCTGACCAAAAAATTTGGTCAAAAACCCATAATTAAATTATGTCTATTTTATGAGCTATTGAAAAACACTGGTTTTTTCCATAGCCCCACGCGCAGAGGCATACCCTCTGCAACCGTGCAAAGAAGCTAGGGCATGCTCTGGCCAGTTGCATACCCTCTGAAACCGTGCAAAGAAGCTATGGAATGCACTGGCCTTGCAAGCAGTCAAGCAAATACCTTGCGCCAGGCTGAAGTAGTAGCTGAATAGCAACTACCGCGCATGGCGGTTGCTACTGACTCCCACGGGAAGCCAAGCAACTACTTCCTGCAGTGGTTTCTAACTGTTGCCATCCCCACAGGTAGTCAACCAACTACCTTGCGCAGGCCCTTAGTGACCGGCTGGACCATTGCGCAAGGCAACCAGCCGGCTAACCGAACAGCCTTCCCCTCTGCCAAAACAGAAACAGGCTGTAGGGGACCGCCAATACACCCTACAACCCTGTTTGACATCACATGGAACCCAAAGAGCACCACCATGTGTTGGGGAATAGTATGAAAACAGATAAAATAAAAAAAAATTAAGAAAAATGGGCCCTGAACCCTTTTTGTAAATATATCAAATGTTGTCAGGGCTCCTTTAAAAGGGCCTGTACGGTAGGTTTGGAACAAAAAAGGTACATGTGAGTTACTTTAACACCCTGAGAGTGTGTAATAAGTATAAAGAGAGGCCTAGCTTTGTGCCAGATGGACCACAAGTTACCAAAAACCAATACAACACGCCCCTTATGTCCCATGTAACTGAAAATGTACATAATTAATCATTACTATGGGAAAAATCAACATCCAACCATTCAGCCTGCCTCAGCACCAGCTTCCAGCACCCTGAATCCCTCTTAGGCAGTTTAAGAACCTTAGAATGAAGATGGGTGCCTTAGAAAGGGCTTATTCCACGAATGGCTGGGCATAACAGCACAATGGCCTAGACAGGAAGGGAAAAACTCACTCTGAGAACTTTACCACGAAAATCCTGCAATAATAGGAAGGGTTTCAGTGCAGATGTGGTGGATTTCCTGACTAAACTTCAAGGGTTGATTGGTTTTAAGAAATAAATAATAATACTAAAGACTTGGTCAGAAATCACTTGCTTAGATTCTTCATAAGCACTTGACTAACAATGACACTGTTTCTGATTGATAATAGAAATTACTGGTAAACTAATCTTCAAATAATGGATCCAAAGAGTTCTGTATAAACATGTTTTTGGGGTGATTTTGAGCTTCTCAGGGAATCTAGAGAGGTTTCTGCCCATGGTATGAGGCTAAAAATCCAGTCAGGGTAGGATTAGCACGTCCACTTGGTGCTTTCAATCAGCTGAATTTAGATCTGCTGGATTTCTGTACTTTTTTAGCCACAGGAATTGTTAATCTATTATGGCTTAAATTTGATCATTCTGCACTTTTACTTCATTTGTACTATTAGTATTTCTTTAAAGTGAATAAATGTGGATATTTAATGATTTTTCATCATGTGTTTATCACGTAGATAATTTTTAATAATTTTTATGAACACTCCTTATAGTTTTTTGTGGTCTTTGAAGATCAGAGTCAATGATTTATGTGGTAATCCTTGATCTTTGATTTATTATTAAAAAAATGTTATCAAATTAATTTTTATTAATTTTATTTAATTTTCAATCTTTTTAGATTATTACTAATGCATATGGCAAGTTTTTGCATATGCCAGGCAACCCTCACTAGGTTGTAGCTCTTCTGAGCAGTACCTGGTTGTCAGATTAGTCACAACAGATCCAGACGCATGGATCAGTCAGTACAGATGCAGGCAGGGTATGATCTACTGCATGTGTGGCAGAATTAGCTGCCTGCGGGTCTCTAGTACGGGGAAACTGCTACTATGAGTACATAGGGGTATGTAATGATGCAGGGCTGCGCGCGTGAATTGTGAAATAACACATTTCCGCGTGTAACTTCTAAAATATAAACAACACCTCAATTCTGAATGAATTTTAGGTGTAAACCCTATACGTGAAAAAACTTGAAAAATTTCAAAATGGCCAAAAGGTGCCATACTGGTGTTGTAATTTTTAGTACTTTTCTTTTGAATTATTTTAAAAATGCAAGGACTTGGATTTCAAGGGTGGGGTCAGTGAGTGATCCTGCCTAATTTTGGGTGAGGAATCCATTTCTTTAATAATATTTATGGATTTCTCACTCCTTCTTTTCTTAATTTAGATATTCTTATTTTTTTATAGTTTTGTGTTGCTATGACAGGTTGCTCTGTACTTGTAGCAAGCTGAAATTCCCCCACTCCAAGATATGTCTATATCTAAAAAAAAATTATGGGTCAATGTATTCTGCGTGCTCTGTAGTTCCTTAGGTTTATGGGTCCATCAGAGATATTGTGTTCAGGCAACCATTCATCCTTATCAGTTTGGGTGTAGTTGTTCAGCATTCTAAAATCTCCAACCATCCTTGAATTATCATTATGCCAAGCTATAATTACTGGGGTAGTGATATCCGCTTGTTCATTGTTTCCTACTTTCCTTAATAATTTTAAGTCAACCAACTCTTGAATATGAGTTTCCGGAGCAGCTCTAGATTTTGGAATAGAAGGGTAAGCAGGTCTCCTGAGGTTAAGTGGATAAGGAGGCTTAATGGTTACAGTCAGAATCATATCATGTCCTTTGATGTTACCAATGGGGTGATCCTTGGTACAGAAAGCATTTGGATTTTCAAGGCATACTTGTAGGATGTCCCATTCTAGTTCTTCATTGAGCAGGGAATTCAAAGCTGCTAAAGAGAAGTATTCCTATGTCCAGAGAATACTCAATACTTTCTTCAATAACATGAATGGGGTTAGTGATCATCAAATCACACTCAGAAATTGATCCATCAGTATCATCAAGTTGAGGGTCAGAATTATCATACCCTTCTCCTTCAATAGGATTAATCCTTTTCCTAGGTAGGAGAAAATCAGGTTTTACATGTCCTGTTTGGTTACAGTTTCAACATACTTTTTCCTTTGACTCTGGAGTCTTCTCCTATCAAGGTAGAAAGATCAGAATCCATAGGCATCCTGCACCTTACAATGTGGTTGATTTGCCTGGGAAATGAGTTGAAAAGTCTTTCATTTACTTCTTCTTTATCAGCATCCAGGTAAAAACAGTCTAAGCTCTTTTTCTGGTATAAGTACCACTCATGAGGTTTGTCCTTGGATGGATCAAACTGGGAGGTTAAAAAATTTTTCAACATCATTCTTTTCCAAATCCTAGTACCAAATTTTACTTTGATTAATTCTTTCCAAGAACTCCAGGATAAGGATCCAACTTCTTCCCTTTTATTGATAAACCAATCAAGAGCCACTCCTTCAAATATTCTGGGCAATCTTACCACAACTATTGCATCAGGGAGTTCATAAGAAGCAAGGGTATAATCAATAAATTTAATGAAACGGACATGGTTGTATTTTCCTTCTCCAGAGAGTTGAGTCCATTCAGTAATGGGAGGAAGTAACTTCAAAGCCTGTTCTACTTCAGGAGTAGGACTGGGCCTAAAAGATTCATTCCTAGTTTTCCTGGTTCTTGGAGGAATGCTAGGAGTACTGTTGACCCTAGCAGGCCTAGTTTATTCCAGGTCAATTACTGGGGGGTTAGTAGAATTGACTTTAAGATCTCTGAGATAATTATTAATCATACCTAACTCCAAATCAAGTTTTTTGTTTAATAAATCAATTTTGTTAATCAGGTGATCTGAAGGAGTAGGACTAGTTTCCTTAACTTCTTCCTTAAGCTGGTTCATGGTTGCAGGGATATCTTCCTGAAGAATTGATTTTTTATCACCAATATATTTCATCAGGTCCAACTTACTAGATGTTATAATATCCTTGATTTGTTGTATTTCCAAATCATCAATTCTCATAGTCTGAGACTGGGTATCAATCACTCTGAAAATACTCAGACTCTTTTTGTCCAGTTGTTGATGAAATTTTTCAAAACACTGGCTGATAATAGTAAAATTGTGAGACACATTTACATAAAAGCTATTAAGAGCTTCTACATCTAATTGGGGTACACCTTTTTCCACTTCTGGGCTAGGGATATTATGCTATCCCAATCCTTTGGGTTCCTTAACTTCTGATGGGCTGAGGACCTCTTCTGTTTGGGGTCTTTTACCTATAAGGAAGCTATCTGATCCCAAGGATTCCAGTTCTGCACGTAGCCTTCTACTTCTTTCTTTGGGATCAACCTTTGCAGAGAAATCTGAGATTTATTTGCCAGTGAAAGAGCTTTTCTCATAACTGGTTGATCCTCCTGGTTCTGAGCCAATTTGAATTGTTCCCAGTAGCTCAAGTATCTTTTCACTAATACCTTTACTCTTCCCTCCTTGGTTGAGTCCAGCTGGGGTGGCATAGGAGGACCGGTATCCTCCTGGGATAACTTGGTGGGCAATGTGTGGTTCTCCAACGGTCTGTTGGTTTAGTTGGCAGCCGCAGTCGTCACTGTTGTTGTCCCGCTTGAGGCTGTGGTCACGGGTTTGAGTCCCCTCATTGCGCGTTGTAAGACTCCAAATGGTGCTAGGCCCTGGCAGTTCTGTGGAGGGGAAAGGTTCTTTTTAGGCTGCCCTCTTGAGTGTTACAAAAATATTTAAATGTACCAAGATCAAAGTCCAGAACCTGGTAAAGGGGGGACCAAATGTAAGAGGATAAAGATGATAGTAGTTGGTAGCTTCAAAACAACACTATCTGAGGCAAGAAGATTTTGGGGAGAACTTGAATAGAAGGAGTCAAGAATTGTTCAGAGTTCAACAAGACAAGGCAATTGTGAGTGAAAAAGCCCATGAGCTAATAGCTCTGGTTGTCAGCAGAAGCTTAGGAAAGATCAACTCAATCCCAAACAACCTCCAGGTTCTCAATGAACCTTCCCAACTCTTCGCAATCAAGCGCTTGAAGGGTACCAGATAACTTTGGGTGGCTGAAAAAGACAAAGATAATGGTTTGAAGAAGCTCCAGAAGCAAAACAATAACTGATTCAACCAAGAATAAACCAACACTTCTCAAGGTACTCAAGAGTATTTTGGTGGAATTCAACTTCAAAAGAAATGAAGGGAGGTTTAACAATCCAGGTTCTAAGATTAATAAAACCTCTTCAGTCAAATGTGAATGGTTCCAGAGAGATAATCAAAGGATGATCAGGACCAGTATGGTTGGATAAAGGGATCAGGAGTGGTGTAACACACTCAAGAATTCAATCAGTTGAATTCTTCTTCAACCAGCAAGGCTATTGGTTGGTGAAAAAGCTCAAGGATCAAGGGGTTTGAGTATGGAGGCTCAAGGATCAAGGGGCAATCATAGATATACCCAAAATTTTGTCTCAGATAAAGGGGAATGGAGCCCCACAGATGATGTATTTCAAGAGGATACTGATGATCCTAGGATGTGGTGTGTGTTAGGATACCCTGTGCTGATCTGATGTGATGATGATAAAGTAGCATGTGCTGATCTGACGTTTTGATCCCTCCAAAAGGCAGGGGAGAGCCCCTCCTTTTATGGGCAGGAGGCCCTGTTAGACTATGTCCAACGGACTCTACAAATACAGCGGAAAAAGAAAGATTTTTTTTTGATTTTCAGGTGATCAGAAAAATTTGATCATGCAGGCCGGTGGAAATCCAGCCTGCCTGACAGGGGTGAGATCCTTTCATCCCTTCACCTCTCCTGGGTCCGTCCGTGGACGGGCGCGCGCGACAATACCAGAATCACCCACCCCTCACCCAAAGGCAAAAGGGGTGGGAAAGGAAAAAAGATCAGACTGCCCGTGGGTGTCCGCGGGAGGTAGACAACACTCTCCACCCCCACCCAAAGATGGAAGGGGGTGGGAGAGTCCCAGGAAGGGTGATGGATTGGTTTTGGGGGGTTTTCAATGAAGATTGGATGATGGATGTGAGGCAGATCATGGAGAAGGAGATGATCAAGCTGGGAATCAAAAATTGTAGATTTTTGAGCCATAATTGATTGATTGGCTTGGGTGATGAATTAGTTCATTGGGAGAGATCATGGAAAGCTTGGTAGGCTGGGTATGAATTAGATCGATGATCTTGGTGATTTGCTTGAGTGAGTTTTGACAAGGGAATTGTATTGGTGATTGTCGTGGTGATCTTGGTCTTGATTGAGCGTTGGGGTAGCGGTTGTGGTTATGGTGTGGGTGAGATGATGAGTTGGAAACTTGTTAGTTTTTCCAAGGGATTTTTCAAACCAACAAACGTCCAAACCGGAGAAGAAGGAGGATATGAAGATGGCGAGTAGACCTCTGAGCTGACGGGGATGGGTTCAATAGTGTGTAGGATAGAAGGTTGATGAACCAGGAGGAGTGTTGATAGGATACAATTGAACCATCAACACCCCAATGGTGAGAGTGCACAGGGAGAACCACTGTTGAGTGACCAAGAACCTTCAACAGATCAGGACCAAGCATATTCCAGTGTACAGGATCTTGAGTTGTGAGGTGATCAAGAAGATTGGGGTTTCCGATTCAGAGAGAGCAATGCAAGACAACTGGTTTTGAAGTGTATAGAGGAGAGCTGGAAGGGACATTTGAATTAGTTGATGAGCATGATGAGTGGGTTATTGGTCTGGACAATGAATATCTTGGGCCGAGCGGGTCTTGGCCCGTGCGTTTGGCCAAAAGGAAGGGGGGAACAATGAGAGAAGGGATTGAACGCAAGGCCTAGAGAATGGAACCAAGTGAGGCCTGTCCTAGACAACTGGGACAGAGGAACCCTTCAAAGGTTGAGGGAATTGGAGGAGTGATACTGATACAAAAAAAATTCTGATTTTTTTTTTTGAATGACACCTCAATAAAAGAATTGTAAAAAAAATTTGAATTTTCCACATCTGTCCTGGGGTGTCCAGATTTGGTCACCACAGCATGCGACTGGAGTCCTTGCGCGTACGGTTCCTCCAGGCAGAGATCCATACAATGGGGCTCTACCTGTTGCGCGGGTTTTGGGCCTGTTTTGATAAATAGCACTAAAAAAAATGAGTAAATCTTTTTTTGAAACTTTTGAGAAAAGACTTAAAAATATAAAAAATAATATTTTTTGTGTATTTATATTTTTTATATATATTTTTAACTCACTTAAAGTTAAATTCAAGGGTACCAACACTTGGTTGGGATCACAACTGTCCTTGGGGGGTATTCCAACAGGGTCTGAGTGAATTCCAATCAGGTCCTGGGATAAATCCAAGGTTAAGTCAAAGGGTACACTGTCTGGGAAGTCCTCTAGGAGGTCCTGGTGAATGAGATCACCAAAACAAAAACCACTGAGATGGATAAAAATGAAAATATGAGTTTAATATTTTTGTATTTTTATGTGGTAAGATCATGTTTTTACAGAAAAATAATCAGTTTTATTAAATTTGGATTTCTCTTTATCTTCAGGATTATTCAGCTCATAAATATAAAGCATCCTTTGATATATCCACTCCTTATTTTGCCTCAATAAAGAATTTAGATTGATAATTCTTTCAAGCTCAAGTTCCTTGTCCTTTATAGCTTTCTGTTTCTAATAAAGCAACTTATCCTGTTGTTGCCAAGGAGTTATAATAACAGGGAAAAAGTTACAGAGTTTTTCTTCTTTTTTCTTTTTAAGAAGGTTCAAATAATAATGGATGAATTCTCCATTGGTCTTAAGATCCACTAGAGAAAAAAAGAATCAAAAATATATTTTATAAGTATTTTAAATTATTTTTAAAAAAAATAAATAGACTGGTCCAAGGAATAAATAATCAAAGATTAATTAATTAAGGATATTTCCCGGCCAGAACGCCAGTTTTCAGCTCACTGATACCAGGAACCTTGCAGTCCTTTAGCTACAGAGAGGGATAGAAATACTGGAATAATCATAATAATAATTATTATTCCAATAATAAACACTTAGAAGCTCAAATAAATAATATAATAAGAGCAGTTGCAAGGTTTCATTGGTTTTTTAATAAAAGGTTTTCAATATGTATATAAAAGAGGGGCCACAGTATTATACTGCTGGGGGTCTTTACAGACCAAGCAACCTCTCTTCAAGGGGCCTTCTTAGGCAGTTTAAGAGCCTTGGAATGAAGATGGGTGCCTTAGAAAGGGCTTATTCCACTAATGGCAGGGCATAAAAGCACAATGGCCAAGACAGGAAGCAAAATACTCACTCTGAGAACTTTACCAGAAAAATCCTGCAATCATAGGAAGGGTTTCAGAGCAGATAGGGTGGATTGCCTGACTAAACTTCAAGGGCTTATTGGTTTTAAGAAATACCTAATATTACTACAGACTTGGTCATAAATCACTTGCTTAGATTCTTCATAAGCACTTGACTAACAATGGCAGAGTGCCTTGTTGATAATAATAATCCCTGGTAAACTGATCTTCAAATAATGGATCCAAAGAGTCCTTTATAAATACCTTTTTGGGATGATATTGAGCTTCTCAGGGCATATAGAGAGGGTTCTGCCCATTTGCTGAGGCTGAAAAGCCCGTCAGGGCAAGATTAGCAAGTCCACTTGGTGCTTTCAATCAGCTGACTTTAGATCTGATGGATTTCTGTACTATTTTAGCCACAGGTTCTGTTAATCTATTATGGTTTTAATTTGATCATTCTGCACTTGCACTTCATTTTTACTATTAATTTTTCTTCAAAGTGAACAGATATGGATTTTTAAAGATTTTCCATCATCTTTTGATCATGTAGAAAATTTTTAAGAATTTTTATGAACACTCCTTATATTTTTTTGTGGTCTTCAAAGATCAGAGTCAATGATCTACATGGTAATCCTTGATCTTTGATTTATTATTAAACAAATGTTCTAAAATTAATTTTTATTAATTTTATTTAACTTTTGATATTTTTAGACTATTACTATTGAATATTTCAACTTTTTACATATACCAGGCAACCCTAGCTAGGTTGTAGCTCTTCTGAGCGGTACCTGGTTGTCAGATTAGTCACAACAAATACAGACGCGGGGATCAGTCATTACAGATGCGCGCAGGGTAGGATCTTCTGTGTGTGGCAGAATTAGCTGCGCGCGGGTCTCTAGTACGCAGGAAACTGCTACTAAAAGTACCTAGGGGTATGTAAGGATGCAGGTCTGCGCGCGGGAATTGTGACATAACACATTTGTGTGTGTAACTCCAAAAATATACACAAAACCTCAATTCTCAGTGAAATTTAGCAGTAAACCCTCTATGTGACAAAACATGTGAAATGTTAAAATGTCCAAAAGGTGCCATACTGGTGTTGTAATTTTTACTATTTTTCTTTTTCATTATTTTAAAAATCGAAGGACTTGGATTTCAAGGGTGGGTTCAGTGAGTGAACCTACCTAATTTGGGGTGAGGAATCCATGTTATTAATAATATTTATGGATTTCTCACTCATTCCTTTGTCAATTTAGATATTCTTATTTTTTTATAGCTTTGTGTTGCTATGACAGGTTGCTCTGTACATAGTAGCAAGCTGACAGGAATGGAATGCGGTGCACATCTGTGTTAATGAGGTGGCCCTTGATCTAAATTTCAAGGAGCTATTTGGACAACAATTTCCTCCTTCTCAGCCCCATCCAGCCCCTGAAGCAGCTCCTGCAGGTGCCCCATCTATATTGCCCTTACCAAGGTCTTCACTGCAACAAGAGGAACAAGGGCCAACGTCACTGGCCAGAAACTGGCACCCACCATCTTCTCAGAATGTGGTTTTTTCTTCATCTCCTCTGGCCAAATCATTCAGCTTGCTAATATTCACATATCAATCTGTAAAAGTAACAAAAAAAAAACAAAGAAATAAAATATTAATAAAACAAAAGAAGGGAAAGAAAATCCATAAATATTATAACAGAAATTGATTGACCTCCCAAAAATAGGTATCTCCCCTTTCTGAAAACACCCTGGAAATCTCACTCCTTCCATATTTTAAAATAATTGAACAAATTGACCTAAAAAGTCAGAACAAAACTATGGCACTTTTTGGAAATTTTAATATTTCACACATTTTCATGTGTGGTTTTCACACCTATAATGAAATATAACCTGAAGTGAACTGTGTATATTTCAGGAGTTACATGTGAGAAGGGGCTTTGTCAAAATTCCTGCATACAGCCCTGCATCCCTACAGTAGCCATTTGCTTAGCTATTAAGGAACAGCCAACATCAAGCTTCCTGCTTGAAACTGAAATTAGATGTAAGACCCTCATGCAAGATGCAAAACAGGTAGCATGCACATTAGATTGTATTCCTGCATGTTGCTGATATCATTGGCGGGTCTCTGAACCACAAGACCTCCATGTGTTGACAAGGCACTTCACCACAAAACTAAAACTTAGTTGGATCACCCATGCATATTTAAAAAAATGAAATATTCATTTTAGATGTTCTAAAAACATGATATATCAGATATAATTACAAAAAATCCCATTTAAAGATATTTTGATTTGAAAAACAAATATTGAGGATCACCACAAAATTATTGGTTCTAGAATTTCAAAGGTCACAAAACATATTGAAAAGTTTTCATAAAAATTATTGACAATAATCCTAGTGATAATAATTTCATTCAAATCAATAAAAACCAACTACAGATAAACTTAGTAAAATAATAGTATTAAAAAGAAAACATACATCCCCAATCACTAAAATTACAAATTAACATAAAGACAGATCCTGAAAATATAATATTGTACAAGTACTAAAGATCTAAAATCTGCTGATTGAAAGAGCCACAATTTCAGCCTAATAGATTCCAAGGACCTCACTGAATCTAGCCTCCAGTGGTGAGTGAAATTTTGGAGTAAAAATAAGATAAAATCCCAGGCTCATGATTTGGCTAAAAGGAGTAAATTTATTTATATATTTATAAAATGAATTTAAATCAAGGTTAAAAAAACTTATTTTGTTTTTGAAGCCCTTAAAAACACAAGTATTTGTCTGTTTGGGAAAATATAGGAGCAATTGTGGTGCCTGTGGAGTTTACAAGGATTCCTTTCAAGAAGGGTGTGTGTAATTTCCTTGGGGGTTGGGTTATGCAAAACCTACATAAGGGGTATAAGTCAGCAGGATCAATTACTAGTTGTTTATATGGACTTATTCTTGATGAATGGTACAATTTCCAAGGATTCAGGGTGCTGCAATTCGCTACTGGTGCAGGTTCAATGGTTGGCTGTTGATTTTTTGCCAAAAAATAGGGATTCAGGAGTTTTGTCTATAATTCTATCAGAAATTGCTCAAGGATCACACACTTAATTCCCATGAGGTTTGATGGCTTGAGTTAAAAAATTTCTGAAGCAAAAATGACTATATTACAGGATGAATGAGTTAGAAATGGCTGGAAGAAGAGCCCTTATTTATATTGTTTGGGTCCTCTCATGGTACAGTCTTCTTACCAGCCAAAGGAGGGTGAACCAGGCTATTTCTGAGGCCAGGGGACCATCAGTGTGTTTTTGTGGACCTGCTCTAGCCACTAAATTTACATTGAAAGCCTTTTATTATAATAATTGTGGCTTTATACATGTTTCTGTACCCTTAATGACCTCATGCCTCAACCAAAGAGGTAATATTCAATAAATATTTTTAAACATAAGTCATGGCTTCCTGAGGCCAGGGGCTTCAACACATGCTCTGGGGAAGGTATTCTGGATAATAATTTTGAGTATGAGGATCTTCTGTCCATATTTGTGTGTTTTGAAGTCACTCAATCAGGCAGTAAGCCCCTGGTAGTGACTAGTTACCCACACTCTTATTTTTATGAGGTAAACATGAAGCTGTATAGGTACCTGGTATCTTGTGAGCCAGTTAGCAAAAAAGCTAGCCCTCTGTATATCCCCAATGTACACTATCAGGGTGCTAATGTAATCATTATGTATTCTTTTGGGTTCTAAATACTCTGTAAAGTTCCCTTTACATGGGCCCTGACAACCTTTTCCATAGTTTCAAGAGTGTTGCAGGGCCCATCTTTCTGGATTTTTAGCTTGTTTATCCCTTTTCACATTATTCCCCACCATATGGTGGAACTCTTTGGACCCCATGTGGTGTGGAATGGGCTTTGGTGTATATTTGAGGTACTCAACAGCTGCATTTCCAATTGGGGAGACACAGGTGTATCTAGAAGCTGATGAGATACCTGGGGAAACTTCCCGGTTGGTTTCCAGGAGCCCGCGTGATTTAATTGTTTGACTACTTGCAGGGCTGGCAACTGGCAGTGAACACTTTATGTGATGGCTGCTCCACTAACTGCCGGTTGGTTGGTAGCAACTTTCTTTTGGGTTAGTTCCTTGACTACCTGCAGGCTAGTTGATATCAATTGCCTTGTGCGGTAGTTGCCATCTAGCCACTACCTCAGGCTTGTGCAAGGTGATGGCTTGACTTCTTGCGTAGCTGGCATGTTCTGTAGCTTGATCCCATGGTTGAAGAGGGTCTGAAGCTGTTCGGGGGGTTATGGAAAAAAAATGCTATGGTCCTTAACTCCTAAAATAGACATAATTATGGGTTTCCAACCTCATTTTTGGTCAGAAACCCACACCTGCGGATGTAATGGGTGGCGTACGCAGGTAGGTAATGTTTCTACCAAAAAGAGAAGGAAATGGGGGGTGGTTCTAGTGGTTAACCTACCTGAATTGGCGCCAGGAACCCATTTATGTAATGATGTTCCTCATTTCATCATTCCTTAAGCTTTAATTTTCTATTTTTATTTTCAGTTTCATATTTCCATATTCTTTTTATTTTACTTTTATATTATAATTTTTCAAGGCATATTCAGTTGGCTCTGAATAGTAGGGATCTGAAATTCCCCCCTTTCAAGATTGGTGTACCAAAGAAATTTTCAGTAGGCTCACCAACAGGTAAAAAAAGTATTTATGAGGTGGAGATTCAATCTTTCCTTTTTGTGGCTCTGAAATTTGCCTGAAGGATGGGGCCATCTGCTATTTCACTCTCTGGAATCCACCCATCCTTGTCTGCTGATTCTCCTTTTTATCTGAAGATTTACAGTCTGAAGTCCCCCAAGTTGACTCCTTCTTTCTTTTATTTAATTATTTTGCTTAATTTTTTCTTTTTCCCTTCTATGGGGGCTTCTAAGGGTATATTCTGGGCAGGTGTCTCTTCAGCTTCCCTAGGACTACAGTGCTTAATCAAAAAACCAGAAAAACTGGATGTTCCTTGGAAAATTCCTCACTAAGGATAACTTCAACTGCATTCTTTTCATGGAGCATTTTTATGCAGAACGTGCCCACAAAGGCTGTTTTCAGTTTCTGGTTACCTCCCAGGTTGTTGAGGTTTGCCGTGGACAGTGAGACCTTGTCCCCCACATTGAATTCAGGTTCCTTGTGGCTCTTGTCCCACCTTTTTTTATTATACTCAATGGCCCTCTGAACACATTTTTGGGCATGATAATTTGGTTTTTCCAGCATTTTCTTTAATTCCAGGGCTTTTGGGTGATAATTGACAAGATTTTGGTTGATCCTTTCTTTTGGCATCCAAGGTACCTGTTGAGATTATCATGATTTATTTTTATCTATTTTGTTTTATTCTTATGTTTCATTTCTGTATTCCGTTTCTTCCTCTTACTCTGTCTGTCTCCGCCTCATTACTTCTGTGAACTGAGGCAAATCCTGTGAAATATCTGTACTACCCGGGACTTCCCGCTTGGCAAGTGGACCCGGGTGAACATCTCATGGTCTCTGCCTCTATCTCAGTGACCAACTCTTCAATTCCATCTCTTGGTTCTCTTTTGCTATCTTCCTTCTCCTCCTATCTCCCATCCCTTCTTATCTGGTCTATGTCTTCTTGCCCATTGTCTCTCACCAACTCAAGATTCCTATTCTGGTCAGCCCCATCAATCTGTCCTTGAACCTATGTCTGGTAAGAGCTTAATCCTCAAGATCACTCTCACTTGAGCACTCTAACCATTCAGCTTTCTCCTCAAAGTCTTCCATCTATCTACGCCCTGTCTTTCATCTCAGTCGTCTCAATCTCCTCAACCTCCTCAACATCTACACCTTGTGCCATCTCATCTTCTTTCTAAGTGATAAGTCTCTATAAGCTGTTGGTATTCTTTTTCTTTCTTTTCTTACGCCTTGTCTAATCTGCTCAGGTTCTAATCTTTGTTTATAGTCTGCTGGTTCTAGTTCTAAGAAATTCTATTCAAATCTAATCACGGTTAAAAGCCAAAAGGACGACTATACGCTACCAAAAATGAACAAACCAGCGGGGGCAAATGATTACTTTCACCAAGTTGCTCTCAAGGCCTCCGTTGATGCAATTCCACCACTCAACAAGGATAATTACTCAATTTTGCGCGATATGATGATGATGTTATTTGACCTCAAAGACTTTAAAGATGTTATAACTACTAATGTTGGACAACTCTTGCTAAAAAAAGACAGAGAAATTAGAGCAATCATCTTATCCAAGCTTGATGGCACTACGCACGCAAATGTGGTTAATGCCCCCAATATCGCATCCTCTAAACTACTCTGGACCAAGATCACCTGTAGATTTGCTTTGTCAGAAACCACCAATCAAGCCCAAATTTTTAATCAATTTATTCATGCCCCGTTTAACTAACAAGCTATTGAAGGATTTATAACCAACATCCGGAAATCCCTTACTCGTATGGCGGATGTAGGAATAGATTTACCCAACAACATAATAGCTTACTTAATACTTTTTAAATTCCCTCCAACACTAGAGAATCTAAAACAACAAACTATGCATGGCGAGAAGCTGATAAATGTAGAAGTTGTATTTAATCATCTAACTCAATACAACAACGAGCGTAAGGCTCAATTCAAGACTGGAAAATCCACCTTGGATGTCTCTCTTGTAACCATGAAGAACAAACCCAATAAGGAAGATAGAAAGGTGCGCATCAGGTGCAAAGAAGGTTTCCATGATCCAAATGCCCCCCATCCCAAATCCTCCTGTTTCCATCTTCACCCTCAAATCGCACCTGGATGGTGGGTTGAACAGAAGAACAAGTGGAAGAATAGGACTAAGAAGACTCCCACTATCAACTAACATGCACTATTAACGCTATGGATCAATGCAGACAGTACACCCAATCTTCTCCTCGATTCCGGCGCCAACATAAATATATTTAATCAATTAAAGTACTTTACTTCTATTGATCTACGGGAAGATTCTGAAGAAATCAAAATAGGGAAATTGGAAGCAAATCTCAAGATACAAGGAATAGGTACGGTTTGACTCAAGTGGAATGACTCCGTTATTACGCTTGAAGAATGCATGTATGTGCCTGACATTGTTGTCAATCTGATTAGTCCAGGTATCCTGGCAAAAAAAGGATGCAATCTCTCCCAGAATCAGGATCAATTTCACATTACCCGAGGCAACAAGATGGTTCTTAAAGGTTTGATTTGAGACAACCTATTTGTGATCGAGAAACCTCGAATGGCTGGGAATAACCTGTCTGTCAATTTCTCAAATCAACCTTCTACCAATCTCCCTACTCAAAATCAATCACTCTCTGATCTTCATAGAATGTATGGACATGCCTCACTGTCCACGCTTAAACCTATCCTTAAAGACCAATACTCTAAAGAAGAATTGAATAAATTTCAGTGCAATGGTTGTGTAAGAAGTAAAATCACCAGGGACTCATTCTTAGGCACCTTGTCACTGTCATCAAAACCACTTAAACGGATCCACCTTGACCTCATTGGAAAAATCATGCCTCAATCAAAAGCCAGTCATCGATATGTCCTGACTCTCGTGGACAATTTCACAGGTTATCTTGCTGCTTTTCCTCTTCAATCTAAAGAAGAAACCCCAGATGTAATCATTAATATTCTGGAAACAGAATACAAGCGCTTGAACTATTACCCCACCAAAATTTTCTCCGACAAAGGAAAGGAATTCACCAATAATACCTTGAAAGAATTTGCTAAATCCAAGCACATCAAACTGCTAACATCAGAACCATATCATCCACAGCATAATGGTCAAGCCAAAGGAGCCAATCGGACGATTATAGAATCAGCTTGTGCAACATTCTCATCATCAAGGTTGAACAAGTGTTATTGGCATGTCATTGTTTGAAGCTGCTGTTTTATGTTAAATCAAGTCCCTCGGGAAGGTAATGACCAATCCCCTTGGGAAATCAATTTTAACACGAAGCTCCCTACTAATTATCTCAAGCCTTTAGGATCTCATGTCATATACCTTGCAAAACGACTAAAAAAAGGCAGAAAATTCAATGAGAAAGGATTGGAAGGGATCTTAATTGGGTTCAATCCCGTTTTTCACTCTTACTTGATTCTCAGCTCATCTGGTGCCATTGTTGAAACCAAACATGTACAGTTTCTCAAAAATCGGCTACATAACTTTCCCCTCCTCAAATCACCGGGAATTGATCTCTTTACTCAAACCAATTCCGAACCTAGTGGATCAAACTTCTCATCTTTTGAAAAGCAATATGCCTTTTGAGAATATCAAGAAAACTTTTCTGAAGGATCAGATTTAGATTGGGATGACACTGCATCCGTAGTTTCTTCACCATCCAAACCTTCTCCTCTACCCTTGCCAATCCCTGCTGCTCCCATTCAAGAGACCTCTCAAAGACCAAGAAGGGAGGTAAGAAAACCTCAACAATACGGCTTTCATCATTACTACCAGCCTCCTTCTTACAAAGCAGCACGCAAATGTCCTGAATGGCCAAAGTGGAATAAGGCTTCTGAAGATGAGCTAAACTCCATAGAACTCCAAGAAGTTTTGGAAGAGTACTCCAACACTCCAGATAATGTTTTGAATACAACGTGGGTTTTCAAGATAAAAGAAAATTGTCACAGTGATCCTGTCAAGTATAAAGCGCGACTCTGTGTTCAAGGATTTGATCAAGTATTAGGAGTTGATTACAACAAAACTTGGGTGCCAACCGGCAAACTCGGATCACTACGAGTGGCTCTAGTCTATGGGTTAAAAATGAAAATGAAATTCACACAGTTTGATGTCAAGGGCGCATTCCTTCATGCACCTATTGATGAAATGTTTATCATAAGAACTCCAGAAGGTTCAGACAGAAAATCTCCCTATCTAAAACTCAAGAAATCTCTCTACGGGTTGAAACAATCCCCCAAGAATTGGTATGAAACCTTGACCTTGTGGATAAAGTCTCAAGGATTCCACGAGTCAGCAAGCGACCCATGCCTGTATCTCAACCCCAAAACTAGCGAAATACTCTATTTCCATGTAGATGATTTGATCCACATGGGAAACTCCGATCTCTTTGAAACTAGTTTCCTCAAACAATTCAAAGATTCTTTGTGTCATCCTCCTAATACTATTCTCGGCATGTTTATGGAAATCAAGAACGATAGAATTCTGCTGAGTCAACCAAACCACATTGCCAGAGGACTAGAAGAGCTAGGTTTGACTTCCTGTAAAGATACCCCTATTCCATTAACACAAAATTTCAAACTCAAACCGGCTTTGGACGCCGATCATGCGGAATTCTGCCAACTTAACATTAACTATAGATCGGCAACCGGACTTCTAAATCATCTAGCTCAGTACTTGCGACCCAACATTTCATTTTCTGTGTCTAGCCTGGCTAGGTTTAATGCCAAACCGGGCATGACTCACTGGAGAGAAGTCAAGAAAGTGTGGAAATATCTCAAAAAGACTAAAGATCTCAAACTTGTAGTCAAATATGATACAAAGCAAGAAATCCTCTCATGTTTCAGCGATGCCACCTGGGGGGATGACCCGACTTTCCGCAAATCTCAAACGGGATACGTGATCCTTCATTACGGCAGTCCCGTTATCTGGAATTCCACCCGACAAAGGAATATCACTTACTCTTCCACTGAGTCTGAACTAAACGCACTACTGGATTGTTACCTTGAAATTAAATGGATCAAGCACCTCATCAGCGAAATCTACCAAATGGCCAAACCCAAGCCTATTCTACATATTGATAATAAGGGCCTGGACGACAAAATTAAGAAATTTGGATCACATTCAAAGTCCAGACACATTGATATCAAAACCAAGGGTCTGCGTGAGGATTATTCAAACAAGGAGTTTACACTCAGTTTGATTGAAAGTCCGTCCATGATTGCAGACTCTCTCAAAAAAGCTTTGTCGGTGGCTTCCTTACAAATTCTTCAAAAATCCATCTTCAATACACAAGATCAGTGATCTTCTAGATTACTCTCTCACCAGTCACGGGGAGTGTTGAGATTATCATGATTTATTTTTATCTATTTTTTTTATTCTTATGTTTCATTTCTGTATTCCGTTTTGTCCTCTTACTCTGTCTGTCTCCGCCTCAGTACTTCTGTGTACTGAGGCGAATCCTGTGACATATCTGTACTACCCGGGACTTCCCGCTTGGCAAGTGGACCCGGGTGAACATCTCATGGTCTCCGCCTCTATCTCAGTGACCAATTCTTCAATTCCATCTCTTGGTTCTCTTTTGCTATCTTCCTTCTCCTCCTATCTCCCATCCCTTCTTATCTGGTCTATGTCTTCTTGCCCAATGTCTCTCACGAACTCAAGATTCCTATTCTGGTCAGCCCCATCAATCTGCCCTTGAACCTATGCCTGGTAAGAGATTAATCCTCAAGATCACTCTCACTCAAGCACTCTAACCATTCAGCTTTCTCCTCATAGTCTTCCATCTATCTAGGCCCTGTCTTTCATCTCCGTCGTCTCAATCTCCTCAACCTCCTCAACATCTACACCTCGTGCCATCTCATCTTCTTTCTAAGTGATAAGTCTCTATAAGCTGTTGGTATTCTTTTTCTTTCTTTTCTTATGCCTTGTCTAATCTTCTCAGGTTCTAATCTTTTTTTATAGTCTGCTGGTTCTAGTTCTAAGAAATTCTATTCAAATCTAATCAGTACCCATCCTCCTTCTAAAATATGAGGAACTGTTTTTTTAGTCAAGTGCATCCTGCTGTTGTAAGCTATCTCTAGCACTGGAAGCAGGCTTACACAGTCATGAGTGTACCCATCATTTTTTTTAAACTCTAGGCCAAAAGAGAAAAACCTTCATAAAATCTCTTCCAAAGTTTGGGTCATGCACTCAGCTAAACCATCAGGTTAGGGATTATAACCCACGTAGAAACCTAATTTTGTTCCCAAAATATCATGAATGTTCCTCCTGAATTAAGAAGAAAAATTTGGGTCTATGTTGCTGATTATTATTTTGGGGATACCAAAGGCAGCCATGACTCTGTTTCAGAACAGCAGAGCCACTTCCATAGATGTGTAAACTCTATTATTGGGGATGATTTTGGCTCTCTTGGTGAATCTGTCTGCAATCACTGCCACAGAGCTATAAGACTATGGTCCTCCCAGAGGTAAACCTGTGACAAATTCCATGTTGATTATTTCCTGTCTATTTCTGGGTTCTTATATATTCTTTAGAAAACAAAATATCTTTCCTGTTTTTTTTTAGACTTCTGAAAGGTGTCACATGACTTGAAGCAGTCAGTGGTTTGCTCTCTCAAGTCAATCCACCAGGCTGTCTGCTTGAACTTTTCAATAGTCCTATCTGCTGAGAAGTTCCCTGAAGTGCTGTTATGGTGGCATTTCTGCAGCATATTTTTAATTTGGGTTTCTGAGTTGAGGTCTATCACACTAGAATATTTATGAAAGAAGTACAGAAGACCATCTCAGCTTGAAAACCTCCCTTCTTTATAAGGATTAGAATTTTTCCTTTCAAAACACTGTATTAAATCAATATAAAAATTCTCAATTTTCATAATTTCTACCAACTTGTGATTCTCTGGGTCATAAATCCCTTGTAAAGAATAAAAAAAATCTAAATCTAGATCAAAAAAATGTATCCCCAAGATTGGGAAGATTTCATTCTCATCTGGATTGTATGCAGGGTTACTAGTTTCATTACAGAGAGCCCATCTACTTATTCCATTTGCATTTTGATGTTTGGTTCCCAGTTTTTGCATGATTTCAATCTTTCCTCTATACTTCTGGATGTCTATCTGCCATCTAAAAATTTGTTTGTTCAGATTTCTCAAATCCATGGGTTTACTTACTTCTGTGCACTGGTTTATTAATTCAAAGGTGCTTTCTTCCAGGTCATATTGAAGTTTCTCCAGGGACCAGACCAAAGCTAGAAACTCCATCTGGCTGTCTCCAAATTTCTTCTCTGTATCTTTAATCTTTCTAGATATGAATATGATACGGGGAAATCATTGTCCACTTTTGATTTATGAAGAGCAGCTCCAAGTCCGTTGAGACAGGAATATATGTAGAAGTGCAAAGGCTTAGATTAGTCAGGTTGAGTTAGGACAGAAGTGGTGTTCATGGATTTCTTAAAGTTTTCATAACTCTGCACTCTCTCATGGGTCATTTCAACTATAGAAGTCTTGTTGCATATCTCATACAAGTTTTTGGCTGGTAGCAAAGTTGGTCATGAACTGCCAATAATAACTAAATAAAAAGACAAAAAAGTGTAACTCATTCTTATTTTGAGGCATTGAACTATTGATCATGGCAGAAATTTTGTTCTGGCTACTGCTAGATACAATCCTGAGACTACATGTCCTAAGGCTTTTATTTCAACTTAAGAAAAGTTGCATTTCTCCATAGATATCTTGAGTTGGAAATCTGCTAAGGTTTTCAGCACAAGACCTATTTTCCCTAACCAATTTTCCCAATCATCAGAGGAGATGATAATTGGAAGATGTACACCATCATCCATCCTTTCCGGTGTGGAAACTTTAGAGGTTATCCCTCACGAAGTTGTCCCTAGTTACGGGATCGATGGTTCTAGCGTCTGTAAGACAAAGAATGCTTCCTTTCCTTTTCTCCGAGAGAGAGAGAGAGAGAGATCGAGAGATATAGAGATAGATGGATGATCCAATCCTCCCCCCTACAACCCGGAGTCAAGGGAAAAGGTATTTGAGCCCTCCCCCTCAACCCTAACCTAAGTACAAGCACAAAGACAGACTGGCAACCATGAAGAAGGAACCCTAGACCCAGAACCCCGACCCATCCCCCAACCCATACCCATACCCTATCCCCGCCAGCTCGCCTGTCATTACGCGCAACTGAGGAATGGGACTTACTTCTGGAACCTGCGCCCCACGCGCGCCCTCCCCCGCTTGCTCCTCACCTTTCGGCCGCCCGTGCTGAGCCGGAGCCTGCTCCGCACGGTTCCTGCGGCCGACTAGGAAAAATCATCCGCAGGGTAACCCTTACGGTCAACCCCCGCGCCGGACTCCTTGTTGCCGCCAGACATTGGGTCCTGTACCCATTTCCCTCTCCCGTGATCGCAGATCATTGTCTCAAACCGCGCTCCAAGCGAGTCTTTGACGGTCAGCGCCTCCGTTCCTTCCTCGGTGTTGAAGGCCATTTGGGCTCGGAACCCAAACATGAATGGCCAACCTAGAATCACGTCTCCGCATTCCACTGAGAGAAATGACAGAGGCTTACAGACCTTGGCAAATTCCACCTCCTCCGCCTCTACTACTCCATCCACGCGGCATTCTCCGCCATTTAACGCCCAAAGGCCCATCGCACACTTCCTCCGCACCAGACCGAGCTTGTCCACCAACCTTGATGGGAGCAGGTTGACCATTGACCCGCTATCCACCATCGCCCCCTTCCGCCCGGCAATGGTCATTGCGACATAAGCAAGCGGGACGGATACCGATTTTGACCGGCACGGCTTGGGATCCGTTTCCTCCTCCACCACGTTAACCCGCTGAACCGTCCTCGGCACCCAACCCTGACCGCAATCTTTCAAGGCCTGGACCATCTTGTTGACGACCGCGGGGGACACCGCCGCTAGCTCTCTTAGGGTCAGGGGTATTGGTGAGTCGTTCCCCATTACCCTTTGGATGATGTCCGCAGCCTTCTTCTTTCCTGCAGAATCAGAGGACGGCCCGTCTGAAATCGGTACTCGCGCGACTGGCTTTGAGGCTGTTGGTCGCTCGTCGACATCCATCGCAATACGCTCATTCGTTGCCAATGCCCTGACTTCGGCCTCCACTCTCGGCGCTACCCAGGTTCCGGGCGCGGTGACGATCCCGAGCAAGACCCGAGCAGTCTCAGTCATAGCCTTTGCTCTTTCCCGCACTTGCACCATTGGTGGCGGCTTGTCCTTGGTCAGGTCCACCGATTCACCCGTTGGAAATATGTACGTCATCCCGGATGTGCAAACAAGCCCTTTGTCCATGTCCCGAGTGAGGTCCTCACAAACTGACTTCCAGTGCCCTCTCTCCCCGCAATATGAACATCGCGGCGACCCGTACGACCCGGATGGTCCGCTAGGGGGCTGGAACCCCTCCGCCATGTGAGGCGGCACCGCGCGCGGTTGAGAAGGAGCCTCCGGAAACGGTGCGGCTGCGGGAGCTGTAGGAGCCGGTGTCCGGTTGAGGAAAACCCTTATGTCCCGCAGAATCTCCGTTATCTCCCCGACTGATGGTCCCAGAGACTGCTGGGAAAGTCCGGCATGAGAGGGCATCGGCGGCCGCGCGGCAAAAGTTTGGTTGGGGGCCGGCGCCAAGATCGTGACCGATTTCTTGGAGGAAGACGGGTACGTTCGTGCCGTATCCGCAATGAGCTCGTCCAAATCAATTTTGCTTTCCACGGCTTGACGGATAACCGAAAGATCGGGGAGAATCGCAACGCTTCCATCCAGCAACCTCTTAACCAGGCCGTGGTCGTACAGGTATCGTTGCACTCTGGAATGGAGCTGGGGCGCGAGACCCCCCAGAAACGCCCGCTTCATGGCACCCGTCTGACCCGCGACGACCTCGTTCTTTGCAAGGTACCCGTAGATTTGCTCGAACCTTGACATATATTCCACCAATCCTTCGCGCGATTGCACCCCGCCATTCTCAATCGCCTCCTCCGCAGCTTGATTGAAGTCGCTTTCTCGGAACCCGGGTTCACGCTTTCCCCACCTTGCCAACATCTCGCTTTTCAACTTCCCCCAGTCTTGCCTCTCGTATCCAACCATTTCTTCCACGTCCTGCAGCTTCTCCTCCTCGGTAATGAACAGCACAATAGTCCGAACCTTATCCGCGCCCGACGCGCCCTCCGAGTCCGCGATCCCTTCGAACCTAGAAAGGAACCGCTTGACATCCAAGGTACTGAACCAAAGATGAGGGAAATCCCTTGGCCTCAACCAAACGCGGCGAGGGGCCTCTGCCGCCATGTCCGACGACCCTGCCGAGGGAGGAGCGAACCCACTAACTCTAGGAGCATGAGCGGACAGCGGCGGAGGGGGTTGAGCAGCAGAGACGGGAGTCGGGCGTGGAGGGTAGGGAAGGGGAGCATTGGATCCCGGAGCGGTTGTCGGTAGCATTCTGCGTAATCTTCAAGAGACTGAGAACGGATCAAAAGTTCCCGGCCAGACCCCCAGATGTGGAAACTTTAGAGGTTATCCCTCACAAAGTTATCCCTAGTTACGGGATCAATGGTTCTAGCGTCTGTAAGACCGAGAATGCTTCCTTTCCTTTTCTCCGAGAGAGAGAGAGAGAGAGAGAGAGAGAGAGAGATATAGAGATAGATGGATGATCCGATCCTCCCCCCTACAACCCGGAGTCAAGGGAAAAGGTATTTGAGCCCTCCCCCTCAACCCTAACCTAAGTACAAGCACAAAGACAGACTGGCAACCATGAAGAAGGAACCCTAGACCCAGAACCCTGACCCATCCCCCAACCCATACCCATACCCTATCCCAGCCAGCTCGCCTGTCATTACGCGCATCCGGTTTGTCTTTTCGTGGCGCGGCCCTCCGCCGCGCGATACCCAAAGTTCGCCGCGCTTGCGCGCATCCACCCAACGCGCCGTCGTGGATTTCCCGTCCCGTGGCCGGCCCGCGCTTGCGCGCGGCTGCCCATGCATATAGCCCCGCTGTAGCCCCGCTTTTTCCCCCCGACTAGCCGTTCCGAGAACCTGGTCGGCCCAGCTCCATCCGTGAGTCGGACATCCAAGCGGGTTGCAGCCCGCCTCCCTTAGTCAGGCCGGGCCCGCAGTTGCGTGCTCAATCCCGCCGCGCCCACTGCTGAGCCCGCAGCGGCTACTGCTGAACCCGCAGCGGCTACTGCTGAGGACCGGCGCACCCCCACTGCTGAGCCTAACCTACCAGATGCTGAGCGCGCAGGCCGCGACGCAGTCCCCGACCCAAGGCTATATAATGACACCACACCGGATGAAGGTTCCAAAGACAGTGTCAATAATTTTATGGAAGTGAGAATGAGCATTATTTATTATAAAAGGAATCCTTAGGTACTCATAGATGCCTAAGTGATAGATAATAATCATATATTTCCAGCTGTTAGCTTCAATTGGTATCTGATGGAAGCCCTTCAGAATATCTATTGTGGTTATGCACTTTTTCTAGGAAATTTTATGTAGGGAATGATCTATCCTAGGGATATGGTAGTATTCTGCTTTGGTGTAGTTTCTAAACACTCAGAAATCTTCATGCATCCTGGACTTGTTGTTATGCCAGGCTATAATAACTGGAGGGGTGGTCTCTGCCTGCTCATTATGTCCAATGTTCCTATGAAAACCCAAATCAATGAGCTCAGTTATTTTTTCTTCCAATTTTGCTTGGGACTTAGGGCTTTCTGGGTAAGCAGGTTTCCTCAAGATGGGGGGAAAGGAGGTTCAATAGTCAGAGTTAGTACTAGGTCATGTCCATTGATATTACCTGTGGGATTATCCTTGGTGCAAAAAGAACCAATGCTTGCAAAACACATGTTGAACACATCATCTTTCTAATCAAAGGTGATTTGATCATTAATAGAAGCTTTTGAAAAATATTTATTTTTGAAAAACTCTAAAGGTTTGTTCTCGATTCTGTTTGATATGTTACATATCTGGAATTTATTTTTTGATTTTTCTCCAATGGTCATGTATCTTTCCTTGCTCTGTATGAAATCTATCCCATACTAACAGAAAGCATCATTTCCTAGTATCAGGTAATCACATAGGCTACATTTCAAGACTACAAATTCTAGTTAAAGTCTAATGGAGCCTTTACTGTGGGGAAGAAAATTAGGCATATTTATGACTTGTAAGGTATCCATAGCTGAATTGCAACAGCTGAACTTGGCCTTGGTCTCAGGAAGTAGGTATTCCTTCCACTTGGGGTAGTGAAAATCCATGAAATCACTGCTGGTGAATGAGCATAAGGCTCCACTATCAAGTAGAATTCTGATATTTTTCTTTTCTTACAAACCGGTGGCAAATCAGTTTTCACTCAAAGTGTAGCTCCTGCCAGTGACTGGTTGTACTGTCAAGGTTTTGGCTTCAGAGATGTGATCCAACTTCATAGATTCATCCCATTTCTGAGGTAGTTGGGACTCTACTTTGACAAGGTTAATTTCCATGCTAGAACCTATATCACCCAAGATGAAATTGACAGGGCCTGATTAAACTACCCCTTTGAAGAGTCTGGTTAACCCTACTAGGGTATGGTATCTTCTAAGCCAGAAAAAAGGATTTGGTGATAAAAAAATTTCATAAAAATGATATGATCCAATTCTCCTTCTCCAGAGAGCTTAGGCTGATCTCTGATTGGGGGGAAAAATTTTATAGCTTGCTCTTTATTAGGATAATGATTCCGGTGGGGAGGGGAAAGGTTCAAGCTATGGTTGGGGAATATAGGTAGCATGGGGTGCTTGAAATGGTTATTAGCTCCAGATTGCAAAATCTGAGACAATTTCACATCCCTTATACCATTCTTAATCATATTGAACTGCATATGCATTCAGGTTTTAAGCTAATTTATGGAATTATCCAACTATTTCTTATGTTATCTCATATCTTTTTCAAGGGAAACATTATGGCAGAGGATTGGTTGTGAATTCCATCTCCCCTTCAGGTTGAAAATGATTTATGAATGATTGATCCAATTCTTAGTTCTATCCTGTAAGATAAGGGTTGTAATTCATTTGAGATGGGAAAAAACTTCATTTTTAATGAGGGCAGTAGTCATCACCATGTTAAACTCAAGGAGGTACTCAGGATTTCTCAATTTCTCTTCCAATTGATCAATCTTCTGGAGGCACAAAAAGATGTTATTGTCTAAAGCACTAAATTTATTTCTGAGACAATTGGCAAAAGAACTGTTTTCAACTAGCTCTTATAGGCCCCCTTTAATGCTTGAGCCAGACCTTTCACTTCTTCCCAAATTTTTGGATTGTTGAAATCCTCCTTTGGCCTCATCTGACCTTACATTTCCCAGTTTTTTGGGAGGACGCTGGATCTTCTTGAGGTGATCCCAAGGATTCCATTCCTTCACAGACCCTTATATATCCTTGTTGGTTATGAAATTTTGCAAAGCTTTTTGGTAGATCTGGGCCTGCCTGCAATAGAAGACCTGGAACTTCACGGTGGCCTCTTTCTCTGCCTGCATTACCTTTTGCCATGTGGGCATGTGTTCTTTGATCAGAATTTACCAAGAATCCACTTTCTTTCCTTGAGAGGGATCTTGGAAGAGAATCTGGGAAGAGGAGATGGGGATGGGATCCTCTGAATTGGCTGGATACCAAAGTCTTTCATTCTTTGTAGAGTCAATGGATGGATTATTCTGCTTGGCTCTGAAGTGGGAAAGAGTGGTGAAGAATCCATCTGATAATCTGAGTCTAGAAATAGTTATTAAAAGTAATTAATAGCTTATTAAAATTCTGATAATAAGTGAGATAATATGCCTTACTCTTTGAACAAAGAGTGGCCACTGATTCTTCTCCAGTTGGCAACCTAGGTTGGTTGGGAGCTTGTGAGACCAGATGGTTGGGTACCATCACTGGAGTAGTAACTGGTTGGGCTGCTTCTTCATCAGTGGAAGCTGTTGAAGTTGATGGGGCAGTAGGTGGTCCAGACACTAGGACAAACCAGATATAGAATTTATAGTTTAGTTTGTAATTAAAAATATTTGAAAATCTTATTTTTTAATAACTTGAATCTGATGTGAGCAGGGGGTTGATTTTTAGCCAAGTCTCTGTGATACTTGAAGATGAGGTTGATGAGAAACCTTTCTTCAAATTCTTCTTCCTCCTGTATTTTGTTACTGATAGCAATCAATCTCTTCTTTCCTAAAGGACATATAAGTTACCAATCAGTTGGTTTGTAATTTTTGATGTACTCTTCTTTTCAGATTTTTAAGAGTTTAAGCAAATATTTCATAAGCTCTGAGTTGGTGTTGATATTCACTGCAGAGTAAGGAGCCCAAAAAATATCAGAAAATAATTTTTCAGATTTTCATTAGTATTTTTAAAGTATTTTTGAAGTTTGGTAATATTGAGGTTTTTTTGGAATATTTGGAGTTATTTTGAACGCTTATTAAAATATTATTAAAAATTGCACAAGATCAATAATTATATAAATCAATTCCAAGGAAGAAACCCAATATTCAGCCTAATAGATTCCAAGGACCTTAATCCTTCTAGCTACTAGAGGTGACGGAAAGTTTGGAGTAAAAATAGGATAAAATGCCAGGTATATGATTTGACTAGAAAGAGGAAATTTATTTATATATTTATAAAATAAATTTAAATAGAGGGGCAAAGGACTCATTGGAGCTGTTGAGCCCTCAAGGAAAATTTCATATTTCTTTTTGGGACAATATAGAAGCAATGGTGGTGCCTGTCAAGATTAGAAGGATTCCTTTCAAGAAGGGTGTGTGTAATATCCCTGGGGTTTGGGTTATGAAAAACTTACAAGAGGGTATAGGTCAGCAGGATCACTGACTAGTTCTAGATTGGGAATTATTCTTGGTGAATGGGCCAATTGGCAAGGATCAAGGGTTCTGGAATTTGGTACTTGGGCAGTTTTAATGGTTGGTTGATGATTTTGACCCAATAACAGGGATTCAAGATTTTTGTTCTATAATTTTCTCAGAAAGTGTTGCAGGATCACACACGTATTTTTTATAAGTTTTGATAGCTTGAGAAAAGAAATATCTGAATAAAAGATGACTGTATGACTAGATGAATGATTTAGAAATGGCTGGGGGAAGGGCCCTTATTTATATTGTTTGGTTCCTCTCATGGTACATTTTTTTTACCAGCCAAAGGAGGGTGAACCATGCTAGTGATGAGGCCAGGGGACCATCAGTGTAATTTTTTGGACCTTCTCTAGCCACTCCAGTAATATTGAAAGCTCTATGTCATCATACTTGGGGCTTGAAACACTTTTCTGTACCCTCAATGACCTTACTGTATGATACAAAGAGGTAATATTCAATTAAAATTTTAAATATAAGTCATGGCCTCCTGAGACCAGGAGATTGAAAACATGCTCTAGGAACCTTATTCTGAAGGATTATTTGTATTTTGAGGATTTTCTGTCCATATTTATTTGTTTTACAGTCACCGAAACAGGCATTGAGCCCCTGGTTGTGACTAGTTATGTACAGTCTTCTTTGTATGAGGTACAGAGGAGGTTGAATAGGTACCTGGTGTATTGTGTTTTAAAATACGGATGCACTCAGGTAATGTGCATGTTAGTGTTTAATCCAAATGGGATGCACAAATGGGCCTCTATGGCCCATTAGGCATCACCTGGGCAATGTGGGCCTATGGGGATGATATTGGTTTTGGACATTTGGGTGCCAAAACACATTTTCCAGGTCTTTTGGGACAGGTGCCTTCAAAGGTCAGCCATGATGGATGGGCCAACTTAGCCAGACATGTGTCATACTGACACCAAACTCAGTCTAACCTCAGTCTAACCCTCAGGCCTGATCTAACTTCTCAGGAACTTCAACCTCAGGGCTCAGGAGACTTACATCAATATGTCTCCAGTAACTATATACCTCATGATCTTCATGCAGTACATATCTAACTATAGTCTAACCTCATACTATACACAGATAGACTCCATAGGCTTGCACATACTCAATCTCCCAGGCTCTACTCTACCTCTCTGTCTAACCCATACCTCTTTGGGTTACCTCTCTGTCTAACCCATACCTCTTTGCGTTATCTCTCTGTCTAACCCATACCTCCTCTGTGTGGTTTATCCTTTGGGAATCTTTATGTACATCCTCTTGCAGATTGTATTACATACTCTCTCTACTTAGTAAATAGTGTCATGACTCCCATGTACACTGTACATCCTTCAAATGTACTCTCCCAACTTAGACATCTCATAGCTGGAACCTTGTCCCAATGTAGAAGCAGCCTAACCTAATGTAGTAGCATACCTGATCAGCCCTCTCTGTTACTTAGACTGTTCCCATGACATCATGTGTGTAGTCTGAGCCCCAATCACTTGTACCTCTGTTGTAGTTCCAACCTCTTGTCTATTTAACAGGCCTCCTCTTTCCTCTTCCTGATGCTTCCCCCAAGAAATCAGTTTACTACTTCTTACTAGGAGATCTTTCCCAGCAATTGTCATTCAGCACCATTCAACCAATCATCCTCTGCTCCTTGTAGCCTCCTTCAGTAACCTTTCCCCTAAGCCTAATGTGGGTAGAGACCCCTCTGTGCCAAGCCCTGCTTGCATGTCAGCAGCCCTTGTGAAATTGAACTGATTTCTTCCCCAATAACCCCTTCTTCACCAACCACACTCCCTATCCCTTTTTAGACAGCATCAAATCTTGCTATTGAGTTGTGGCAATTTTTGTTTGCTTTATTTCAGTCCCAACCTTGAACTTGGCTATTTGATTTGTGGCCATTTTCATTGCTTCCCTTACCTTACTGTCAAACCTACTCAGAGATACAGCTCTCCATCCTCTAAGTATCACTTCGACGCTTTAACGCTTCAACGCTTTGACACTTTGTCACTTTGACACTTTGAAACTTCGACGCTTCGACACTTCGACACTTTGATGCTTTGACACTTTGACGCTTTGACACTTTGACACTTAGAAAAGGTATAGTAACCAGTATTTGACTGTCCCATAAAGGTAATCAGAGGAAGGAAAAATTCCTTTTAATCATTTTATTCTTGCTCCAAGGTGAAGAACAACTTTTGGGTAACTAATTATTCTTAGAAGTAAGAATGCCCCCACAACGTGCTCTTTTTTCTCACATTTCTAGCCCAGCAGTCACCCGCAGCTCTAGGGGGAGAGGTACCACTGAACCTACTGACCATTCTACCCCTAGATCTTGTGGAACAGGTAGGACTTTTTCTAACCTGGCTGCACCAGTGGTTACCACTTCCACTCCTATGGATACAGGTTTATTGGAACCTATTCCCCAAGTATCCCTTTCTACTATTCCTTCTTCTGACAATGCTGGCCTCCACAGGGTCACAGGTCAGTTTCCAAGCCCAGGTTACCATGGTTTGGACTCTCCTGCCTATGATGCAAGCATGGTCCCAAACCCAGGAGAAGGTGAGGAAGATGAAGAGGATGAAGACTCAGGATTCAATTCTAGAATCTTGAGTGGCCTGGGTTCACCATCCCCAGAGGGTAATCCTAGTCAAACTTCTAATGCAACAGCAGTTCCTTCACCTTCCCCACACACCAACCTTCCCTCAACCACTCAGGTTCCTTCAACTGACCCTGCCCTGCTGGCCATTCTTCAGCAAATTACCACTGCAATTACTCATCTTTCTTAACCTGCTGAACATGGGCCCTCTGCTAACTTTAAATCTCCATCTATAAATGCCCCAGATAAATTTGATGGAACTAACCCAACCAAGCTTAGACCTTTCCTTAAAGCTTGTGAACTCATTTTTGCAAATGATGAGAGAGTTTTTTCTAATGAAAGAAAGAAAGTATTTTTTACAGTATCTTTTACCTTTCAGGAAATGCCAGTCTCTGGATCCAACCCTATCTTGATCACATTGGTAATCATGAGCCAGACTTCATACTTAACTCCTGGCTTCTATTCACTCAACAGCTTCATACCCTTTTTGGGGATTTTCTAGAAATCCAGCGTGCTGAGAAGGAGTTAACCCTCCTTAAGATGAAAGACAGTGGTTATGATACTAACTATATCACTGAATTCAGGACACTTATGACCAAGGTCTCTGGGTGGGGTGATAAAGCCTTTTTCTTTCATTTTAGACAGGGTCTCCCAGCCAGATTACTGGACCAACTAGCTGGTTATGATGGACCTCAAGAAACCTTGAAAGACCTAATGGATATTGTTCTTAAGTATGACACTCTTTACCATGAAAGGATCTGGGAGAAGTCCTCCACTCTCCCTCAGACCTCAAGACCTGGACCCAGTCTTCCAAATCCTCAGAAATCTCAACAGACCAGCCAACCAGGTAGGTTTAAGGGGAAGGCCAAGACAACCCCTACTAATTCTACTCCAACCTATGTCCCCAATCCCAACGTGGGAGAGGATGGACACCTCAAGGCTGAAGAAAAAGCTAGGCGAGAAAGAGAGGGTTTGTGTAACTACTGTGGAGGAACTCACAAAATTGGCCTCTGCAGGAAACGTCCAGATTTTAAGCCTGGCCAGAAGCCCAATCCTATGAAACCAAAACAGGGAAAAGACTAGTTGATGGGAATGTGGTACTCCTTGACCATCACCCTCCCAATATTTGAGTACAAACGTTGGAAAGAAAAGACGCTAACCCTCCATCCAAATACTTACTTTTTGTTTGCTTGTCCAATAACAAGGCTTATAATGTACTTTTTGACTCTGGTGCAACTCAATCTGTTATTTCAAAATCTATGGTTTTAAATTTTTCTCTATCACTCAAACTGCTGACCACTCCTATCTTCTTATTTACCTTCAGTCCTTCTGACTCACCTTCCCAGGAAATCACCCATAAGGTTTCCTTCAATTTCTCTTTTCCCTCTTTTCCCAACTTAGAATGGGATTTCTTGGTTGTTGATACTCCCCCCAAAGAAGACATTATTCTAGGTATTGACTTCCTACATTTCTGGAACCCAGAGGTGAATTGGCAACTGGGATTGATCACCCCAAGACACCAACCAACTTTGGATCATTCCTCTTCCGTTGAACTCTCCTTGGCCACTACTTCCTTTCCGCCAGTGAACCTGCAGGTCACTGCTCCTGTCCCCTTTTCAGAATCTATGCACTCACAAAACTTCCTTTTGAGTTCAACAACTACTTCTGTGAACAGGATATTCTTTGGACATTCTCTGAAATTCTTGGAGGATATGGAGAATGATCTATCTGTTCAAGTTTTGCATATGATTATTTCCACTTCTGACTCTGATCCAAAGCAGGAGCCTGCAGAAGGTTTCAATGAAGATGAGGAAACTGATGAAATTGAAACTGTGATGGAGAGAGTTCCTGATGCTTATCATACCTTTTTAGATGTTTTTTCCAAGGTCAAAGCTGATAAACTCCCTCCTCATTGCGCTTACAACCATCATATTGAACTGGAAGTCCCTATGCCTCCAGTTTGGCCTATCTACTCCCTTAGTCACCATGAGAAGGAGGCCCTACAAGCCTATATAGCGGAAAATATAGAGAAAGGTTTCATTTGCCCCAGCACTTCCAGCACTGGAGCACCTGTCCTCTTTGTAAGAAAGAAGGATGGTGGTTTGCAATTGTGTGTTGACTATTGCAAACTCAACGCTGTGACTTGAAGGAACCGGTATCCCATTCCTCCCATGACTCACTTATTAACAGTCTTTTCTGTTTCTACCATTTTTTCCAAAATTGACCTCAGGGGTGCTTATAATCTCCTTTGAATTAAGGAAGGGGATGAACATCTTACAGCATTCAGAACTCAGTATGGGAGTTTTGAATATTTGGTAATGCCTTTTGGACTCACCAATTCTCCTGCCTCTTTTCAATGTCTTGTTAATGACATTTTTGCAGACCTTCTGACCATCTGTGTGGTAGTATAACTCTATGAAATTCTTATTTTTTCCAAAAACTTAACAGCACATACAGCTCATGTGTGTGAAGTCTTTAACAGACTTTGGAAGAACAACTTATATGAAAAAGCTTCTAAGTGTGAATTTCATGCCTCCTCAGTGGACTATCTAGGATATGTCATTTCCAGAAGTGGCATTGAAATGGAAAACTCCAAGGTCCAGAAGATTTTGGACTGGTCACCACCAACAAACAAAAAGGCCTTGTAACAGTTTTTGGATTTTTCTAATTTTTATCGCAGGTTTATCATTAACTATTCCAGAAAGGTGCACCTCCTCACCGCACTAACTGGAGCAGACCCCATCTTTCCTTTTTCCCCAGGGGCTCTGCAGAAGTTTGAGGACCTCAAGGTAGCCTTTACTAAAGCTCCTGTACTCAGACATTTTGATTTCTCCTTACAAAACTTTTTGGATACTGATGCCAGTGACTATGCCCTAGGGGCTGTCCTCACCCAAGTCTCTCTTGATGGATCCAAACACCCAATTGTTTTTGAAAGCAGAAAATTGGGTAGTGCTGAACTAAACTATGAAATCCACAATAAGGAACTCCTGGCCATTGTATGGGCCATCAAGATCTGGAGAGCTTACTTCCTCATTTTTTCTTCTCCCTTTGAAGTTCTCACTGATCACTTATCTCTTAAATATTTCATGACCTCCAAAGTCTTGACTCGTTTCGAAGCCCGTTGGGCTCAGTTTCTGTCTGAATTTGACTTCAATATAGTCTATAGACCTGGAAAGCAATCAATAGTGCCTGATGTCTTGTCACGTTGAGAAAATGTTTATCCCAAGGGGAAGATGCCCTATGCAGAAAAGAATCCAGCAAATGTGAAACAACTCTTGAAACAGACTGACTTTGAACCTTCTAGAATTTTCTTTATCTCTGCAAAACAGGTTGACAAACAATTGGAAACCTTAATTCAGTCCCAGATCTCCAACAAATCAACCCAGCAGATTATTCAGAAGCTACATAAAAAGGAACAAGTAAAGAGTTACCTTATAGACCCAGACACTGGACTCCTTATTTTCCAAAACAGAATAGCAATCCCCAAGGAGGATGAACAACTCCAACTTGAAATACTTTGACAAAGACATGACTCTTCCCTCTCTGGCCACCCTGGACAAGACAAAACAGATGATCTAGTCAAAAGAGATTTCCATTGGGAAAATATGACTTCCTTCATCAAAGATTATGTTTCTTCTTGTTACCTTTGCAGCAGAAACAAAGCCAGTCACCACAAAAAGTTTGGACTCCTCCAACCCTTACCAATTCCAGATTCTCCCTGGACTTCACTCTCTATGGACTTCATCTCACAACTGCCACTATCCAATGGGTTTGACTCATTCCTTGTGGTAGTTGATTGTTTTTCAAAAATGTCACTCTTTATTAAAACCAGAACTGATATCTCCTCGGTGGAATTGGCTAACCTACTAATTTCTCATGTTTTTACTAAACATGGCCTCCCAACTGACATTGTCAGTGACAGAGGATCTTTATTTGTTTCTTCCTTTTGGAAACTTGTATGTGAAAAATTACAGATAAAAAGAAATCTTTCCACAGCCTATCACCCTGAAACAGATGGAAAGACGGAACAAGTAAATCAGATCGTAGAAAAATTTCTTAGAATTTATGTCAGTTATCACCAAGACAACTGGGATACCTGGATCCCCCTTGCTGAATTTGCTTACAACAATTCCACTCACACTTCTACTAAGCAATCTCCTTTTTTCACCATCTATGGACAACATCCCAACTTTGAAAGTCCCATGTAGTAGATAATCAACCTGCCAGCCACTATATAACCCAGATTCACCAGAATCAAAATTTATTGGTTATTGAACTAGAAAATGCAATTAAAACCTACAAAAGATATGCTGACCTAAAAAGAAGTGACTTTCCTGCCTCATTTTCTGTTGGAAACAAAGTTTGGCTCTCTTCTAAAAATATCAAAACTAATTGTCCAACTCATCAGCTCTCAGAGCAATGGTTATGTCCTTTTTTGATTACAGAAAAGATTGGAAAAAGTTCATTCAAGCTTCAACTCCCTCAACAATGGTCCACCATTCACCCTGTATTCCACTCCTCCTTACTCAAGCCATATCAGGACAACTCACTATCCTCTAGGCACCAACCAAAAACTGAGCCAGTCAAAATTGATGGTGAAGAAGAATGGGAAGTGTCTCAGATATTGGATTCCAAACTTAAGAGGGGGAAATTATTTTACTTAGTTGAATGGAAAGGCTTCCAGAATGACAAGGAAAGCACTACTTGGGAACCTCACTCTAATCTTACCAACTGCCCTACTTTACTTCAAGACTTCCATACACTCTATCCCTCAAAACCAAAGTCATTCTTAAAATAAAACAATATAAACCATATTCTCCTTTTTCAAAAAAAAAATAATCATAATAATAATAATAATTAATATCAATAACATGATAAAAAAAATAAATAAATAAAAATTCTTTCTCCTTTTCCCTTTTTCAACCTTAGCAAAAAAATCAATTACTCCCTTCCAAAGAAAATATAACTTCATAAGTAATAAAATAAAACAAATTTCATATAAACAACTTTTTAGATAGCTTCACACATCAATCCTTCCAACTCTTTTACTCTAGACATCCAAGTATTGACCAATTTTAACTTGGCAACTTGATAAGAATTTGGCCCCCTTATAGTAGTCCCTACTTCAAAAGTATGCCCAGCTAAAGCCAAAATATCAGCTAGTCTTTTCTTTATCTCTAAAACTTTTTTCTTTCTAGCTTCTAAAAACCCATACTTCTCTTTTCTTATCTCACTACCCCAAGCCCTCTTTAAACCTTCCTGAAAATTTTAATCTAAATTCCTAGAATTTCTACTATAAATCTCCAAAGAATGATTAACTTGATCTTCATTTAAAACAGAATCTTCTCTGAATCTTCTTCCTTCCATCATCTCCAATAACCTTTCTCCACTTTCCAATTCCTCCAACCAGACCTCAGTTTCACCTCTTCTTTCAATTCATTTCCTTCTATTCCTTCTGTCTTCCAACACCTTCATCTTCACCTCCAAATCCTTCATCTTGTTCCTTAAATCTTCTAACCCCAAAGAGTCATCTGATCTCCCTCCTTCTTCAACAATTATCTCTCTCCCTTTTCCTTTACCTATCTCTTTAGTGGTCCCTCTATCTTCATCCATATCACTTAATTCCATCTCCATACTCCCTTTGGCGTCTTCATTGTCATCTCCACTTCAACAATCTGCTTTGACCCTTTGACAATTTGCTTTGACGCTTTGACGGTGGGCTTTGACGCTTCGACTGTTTGCTTTGATGCTTCAACAATTCGCTTCAACTCTTCGACGTTCAACGCTTCAACTATTTGCTTTGACGGTTTGACAAACCCCTTTGAAGCTTTGACAACTCCCTTTGACACTTTGACAAACCCCTTTGACGCTTTGACAATATCCTTTGACGGGTTTGACGGACTCCAGAATACCCTTTTTTAGTACCCTTTTCGGGGGGACCTTGAACACCTCCTCATCCAAATCTATGTGAGGGGTTCCCCATTGTATAAATTCCTCACCGCACTCCTCCTGCTGACGCCTTGACGTACCGTCTATGGGCAAATTACTGGTTCGACGCAGTGCCTCCCTCTTTTCTTGCGTTTTCTTCAATCTCTCCTGCATCAAACGGACTATTGCAAACCTTGTATCAGCACTCCAGCACCTCCAATACTAAATCCAGAAGCACTTACCTGAAGATTCATCAATTCTGGATGAGTAACCCAGGGTCATGGCATCATCATCTGGAGCCTCTTTCACTTCAAAAGGTTGACTCTTCTCCAGGACCCATAAGGTTGACCCCAATGCCTTTCTGCCTTGCTTATCCATATCACACATTCTTCCATACTTCCTAAAACTTTCACATTTCGCAGAATTGTGCTTGATACTGGTGGTGCAGATTCTTCCAAGCTTGAAGCACCTATTACAACTTGGGTAGTATTGCTGGACTGGATAATAATTGTTGGTCTTCTCCATTGGATAGGTTGGTGTAGGTAATCTGGTGTAAGGAGATAAAGGTGGTAATGGGGTGGATGGTTGTGATGGTTGTGGGTAAGGGGAAGGAAACCTCAAATTAGACATGGCTGAAGGACAACCTGGATGGCCTCTTCAACCTCTCCTTTTATGGTCATCAGGAGATTCCCTCCTCTTCACCAGGGGGTACTGTCATACTGACACCAAACTCAGTCTAACCTCAGTCTAACCCTCAGGCCTGATCTACTTTCTCAGGAACTTCAACCTCAGGGCTCAGGAGACTTACATCAATATGTCTCCAGTAACTATATACCTCAGGATCTTCATGCAGTACATATCTACCTATAGTCTAACCTCATACTATACACAGATAGACTCCATAGGCTTGCACATTCTCAATCTCCCAGGCTCTACTCTACCTCTCTGTCTAACCCATACCTCTTTGGGTTACCTCTCTGTCTAACCCACACTTCTTTGCGTTATCTCTCTGTCTAACCCATACCTCCTCTGTGTGGTTTATCCTTTGGGAATCTTTATGTACATCCTCTTGCAGATTGTATTACATAATCTCTCTACTTAGTAAATAGTGTCATGACTCCCATGTACACTGTACATCCTTCAACTGTACTCTCCCAACTTAGACAGCTCAGACATGGAACCTTGTCCCAATGTAGAAGCAGCCTAACCTAATGTAGTAGCATACCTGATCAGCCCTCTCTGTTACTTAGACTGTTCCCATGACATCATGTGTGTAGTCTGAGCCCCAATCACTTGTACCTCTGTTGTAGCTCCAACCTCTTGTCTATTTAACAGGCCTCCTCTTTCCTCTTCCTGATGCTTCCCCCAAGAAATCAGTTTACTACTTCTTACTAGGTGATCTTTCCCAGCAAGTGTCATTCAGCACCATTCAACCAATCATCCTCTGCTCCTTGTAGCCTCCTCCAGTAACCTTGCCCCTAAGCCTACTGTGGGTAGAGACCCCTCTGTGCCAAGCCCTGCTTGCATGTCAGCAGCCCTTGTGACAACATGCTTCTCTGGTCATAAATCCTCCCAAGGTTTATTATGAAAATACTTGGACAGACGGGCTGGCCCAGAAAAGAATGTATTTTTTGGTCTTTGGGCCTCAGCGGCTCACTGGGGCCTCCGCCCATGTTGCTGCCCACTTGGGGCCTCTTTTTTCTCTCTGGTACCCGTTGAGGAGCCAGGCTGCAGCCCCAGTGGTGTTGCTTGTTTGGTTGCGGCCATCAGGGTAAGCAGCAGCTGCAGGGGCTAGAAGCCCCTACCTCCCTCCCTCCCCTTGCTTTGTTGCAAAGGGGAGAGGAGGCTGGCTGGTCCTAAACCAGCCAGGCAAGCCGTAACAAGGCAACCGGTGTGGTAGACCAAACCCGTCCTATAGCCATCAGACTTACTTTTCTAGTGTAACAACAGCTCAAACCCTCAAATTAACCTCAGAAATGGATTCTACATCACAAATAACCTATAGTCACTCAGCCAAAGTACCCCTCTATCTCTCATAGATTAGAAGATACAGCCCAAGAACCCTTCAACTGTGGCAAACTCATACCCTACCAGGTGTCACAGCACTGTGGAAGGCATAAAGACATATCTTGCAAAACCTCAAGTACATACTAGTTACAGCCTACCCTCAACACCAGAACCATACACCAACCCTGTCACCTTAGCCAGAATACAGCAATACAGATACAGGAGGCAGTGCAACTAGTTCAGCTCCTGTCACATCACTCAGAATACAGCATACAGACACAGGAGGTAGTGCAGCATGCCAGATCCAGTCACCTCATCCAGCATGCCAGATCCAGTCACCCCATCCAGAATACAGCATACAGACACAGGAGGCAGTGCAGCATGCCAGATCCAGTCACCTCATCCAGAATACAGTATACAGATCCAGGAGGCAGTGCAACCAGTCCAGAACCAACCAAACAAGCAAATATACATACACAAAGCTGTGCAGAAGCATACAGGAACATTAAAGGCAGGAGAAAGTGAAAACAGTCTCAACCAGGACCAAAAAAATAAGCAAGCATACATACAGAAGGCTGTGCAGGAGTATACAGGAGCAATATATGCAGGGGGAAGTGATACCAAACAAACTACCAGAACCATGCAGTATAAAACAACCTCAGCACCACACAGCAATTTATTCAGCCAGTAGCATTTGATACAAACAAAGTACCAGTACCAACAACCCTCAGCACCACACAGCAATTTATGCAGCCAGTAGCATGTGATACCAAATAAACTACCAGTACCAACAACCCTCAGCACCTCACAGAAATTTATGTAGTCAGAAGCATGTGATACCAAACAACCCACCAGTACAAGTACCACAGGGCTACCCAGCAATATATGCAGGCAGCCAAGACCATGCAGCAACAAAAAAGACCACCAGTAATGCACAAGAAATACATGAAGGTAGAAGCAAGTAACACCAAACAAACCACCAGTACTGCACAGGAATATATTGTATCTGCACTTCACAGCAGTTTATGCAGGGCTGTGCATGCAGGAAACACCTGTAAAAGCCTTGTCCAACCAGCAGAATTGCCTCAGTTTCATGCAGTGTCTTTTGTACAACCAGCATAATTACCTCAGTTTCATGCAATGTCTTTTTCCAACCAGCTAAAATGTCTCATGTACCTGTATCCCACTGTAACAGGGGAAGCCCCAGGGCACCCTCAGGGGCAGCCCTGAGCATCCCCTGAGGACCAGATTTTCTATTTAAGGAGGGCCTCTCTGCCCTTTCCAAGTTGTATCCTCATACCTCCTTATGCCCTCTGGCACATCCCACCCCAGCTCACACATTGGTTCCCATCTGTGGTACCTACCCAGATAAATAGTATCAGTGAAACAGTTATAAAGGAAACAAGAAATCAGAAACCAAGTTATTACCCATCTTTAGCCAATTCAACCACCCAACAGGTGCTGGAATAAGGGTTCTTCTGTGACCTAAATATTCAGCACCAAAATTAAAAAAAAGAACCACCCTTCAATTAATAAATAACCCTTACAAAGAAAGAGAGCACAACCAAAAGCAACCACCAACCTTTTCCTCTACCCAGCCCCCTGTGGGTAAACCCATCCTTGTGTCCTCTCCTGAACCATCCCTTTGATAAACCCTTGAACCCTTTAATATTGGGATATTGGTCAAGGATAAAATATATCTGATCAATAAATAACCAATAGTCCAATACATCTGGTCCATTCTTCAACAAACCCTACCAATATCAATCAATAACTAATCTAGGTATGATCTGAGACCTATTTTAAGTCTCAAAGAAACCAGCCATTAATTTAAATAAATTATTGTGCAAACTTACTATAGTACTAGAAGGGCAGGCAATTAAAAACCGCTCTTAGTATTTACTAATACTCTAAAGGAGTTCAAGTAATACTAAATTCCCCTTCAAGGACTGCCAGAAAGCTATTTGCTACTTTTATTTATATAATCCCACAGGAGTCTCTACACCGGCAAGGTGGGAGGGGATTTGATAACCCCCCACCTCTTGTGTGGATCAATTAGGCCGGCTGCAACAAGGCAAAAAGCAAGGTGGGGTGGGATGTGAACACCCCCACACCTCTTGTGTCACAGCAACAAAGTTGCAGGGGCCATCTCCCCCCCCCCCCCCTTACCAAGGGGGAGGTGACCTGGAGCTGGGTGGGCTTGACCACCACCCAGCCCACTAAGTGTTTGTGTTGCCCTGGGGTTATTGACCTCCAGGGCTCCCTGGGGGGGGTCTTGACCACTCCCTCCAGGGATTTAGAGAGAGAGGGGGGGGGACACGCATGTCTGCTGGTTACACCCTCCCCCCCCCTGTAAGTTTGATGGGACCCAGAGTGTTTCTGGGTCCAACCTGGCCAATCTGAGGGCCAGGGGTTGGTTTCAGGAGTAAAACAGCCATTTAAGTTGGTATTAAGGACCAATGAGGTCACAGGTTTAAAACAGGCTGTTTGTAAGGGACAACCAGCCAGGGTCTCACCATAAACAAGGGCTGGTTCAGTGCAGTAAGGGTGGAAAAACCAAACTCAACCAGTAAAGACTGGTCATAAGGGTTCAGGGACTAATGCCAAGTGGGCTGAGTAAGCCCAAACCAATTAGCAAGGCTTGTAGAGCCTTCAGAGCCCCTTTGGGGATGAATTTTTGCCTTTTGCTTGTAATTACATGAGCTCCACATGAGCACCATCTTTTGTATTTAAGGATATCTTCTCCCTGCTGTTTTCCATCCATTTACTCACCAATTTGTTCACATTCACAAGTTTGCCATTGCCTCTGCCTCATATTAAGGACCAATCATAAGACATTGTAGTCTCAGCATTTCTTTTTCTTTAAGTACTTCTCTTTGACTAAGTGTTGGGGCCAATAATTTTTACACATTGTCAGTACCATCATCATCATTATTTCCAAGCAAGATAGAACCTTATACCTTACTCTGGACAACCTCAAGGACCTCAAGTTTTCAAAGAAGATGTCTTATATTCCAGATTCAAGCTCCACCAAGATTGTTTTGAATAGTCAAAACTACAATTCTTGGGCTGTTCTTATGGACAGTGAGTTGGAGAACATCTTTTTTGGGGATATTATGGATGCAGATAATACTTTTATAAGTTCAGGGGTGGAGAAGAAGTCCTATATTCTTATTCTTAGACATCTGGATGAGATTCATATTGCATGGGTTGCTGATACTCTCAAAGAGGAACATAAGAGGATTGGTAGTGTTTTATGGAAAATTCTCAAGGCCAAGTATGCTGAGGATTCTGTTCATCAAAAGGTTATTGCTTTAAATAAATTGTTCAAGTTGAAATTTGTCAACTGTAAACAATTTGTGGGGGGAAATCAAGTATTATTAAGTTCAAGTCATCTTGGCTGAACATGGATCCTGAGTGTTTGTCACTCTTAATTCTTAAAAAGCTGCCAAAAGAATATGAGCCCTTTGTTAGTATTATAAATAAATTGGATCCCCTTCCTGGAGAAGAGGATGTTCTTAGAAGGATTGAAAATGTTGATCTACAATTTAAGATTAAGGAGGGCACAGGAACTGCTCTGGTGAGCAAGACAGGAAAATCCAAGAAGAAGGCAAAGGCCAAAAAGGGATTTATCAAAGTTCTTGTGTTATAATTATCAGAAGAAGGGGCACTATGCAAAGGATTTCAAGGAGGCCAAGAAGATGAAGAAATCCAAGGAAAGTGAAAAGAACAAAAAGAGGTCAACCTTGCCATGGAAAATTTTGCTATGGTGGCATTAGATGTTTCAATGGAACAAGCTGTTGAGGAACAAGCCCCCAAAAAGAAGGCTAAAATTGATGAGAATCTAGAAATGGACTTGATTGATTATGGAGTATGTAATCTTACCCTTGATGATAAGAACTTATTAGTGGCTGATAATTCTTCTTTCCTTGTAGGATGATTGAAGGAGAACGTTCTTGTTTTTATTGATTCTGGTTGTACAGACAACATGTTTTTTGAGCCAAATTTGTTTTCAAATCTTAGAGATTTTGATGGTTTTGTGAATGATGGCCAAAAAGGAAGAACAATTCAGATTAAAGGAATTGGAAAATTTATTCTTGCAAATCACTTGGGTTTCAAAATATCTTTTGAGAAATCGCTCTATGTACCAGATTGGCCTTATAACCTTGTGTCTCTTGGATTTCTCTGGAAAAAGGTTTCCAGATTTGTTATCTTAAAGAAGATAAGTTTGTAATTGATTTGAATGGGAGAACTATCCTGAGTGGAAAAGTTCAGAATAAGTTGCTCTGTGAAAACTTGCTCTGAGCACTGTTTCTCACAATAGAAGTGGCCATAAGGTAAAGGAAATAAACTGTGAAAGTTTTAATTTAGGGGCCAAGTCCAGGAATGTGTTCTCAAAGAGTAGAGATTGTACCAAAGTTCCTAGAGAGGAATTTTCCATTGATTTGGCAGGGCCATTTTTACCAGTGTCCCTTGGGGGGGCAAAGTACTTCATCAATCTGGTTGATACAGAAACTAATTATGTTTGGGTGAAACCAATAAGATCAAAGGATCAGATCACAGAGGAGGTTTCAGTAATCTTCAAATTCTGGAAACAGAATGGTTTGATGAGGGAGATCAAGAGGGTTATTACTGATGGAGGGGGGAGTTTGTGAGTAAAGAGTTTGAGAAACTGTTGAATGATTATGGTATCACTCATATTTTTACTACTGCAAGTACTCCACAAAACAATCAAATAGTTGAGAGGATGAATAGGACTCTATTGAAAAAAGTCAGAAGTATCATGGCTCAATCAGGTTTTCCAAATTTTTTTTGGGCTGATTTAATGTGCACAGTGTGTCTGTTGCACAACATTGTAATTATAAATGGTAAAAGTCTGCATTATCTGTTTTGGAAGTTGTACCCCAAAACATCACACCTAATAAAAATTGGTTGCTTAGTGTATTATAGTGTCCACCATAATGAAATTTTTGGAAATTTGGATGCTAGAGCCAGAAAAGGGGCACTTTTAGGCTATGATTTAATAAGTAAGTTATACAGGATTTATTGTCCAGGGACAAGAAATTTTCCCCATAGTAGGGATGTAAAATTTGAAGAAAGTACCTTTCCACTCAAAAGGATTGAAGATAGTGCTGTTCAGGAATCACAGAAGGAAATATTATTGGAGCCTATTTCACCAGCAGATACTGTAGAGAATATCATTAGTGATGATGTTGAGATGGCAGACGTGCCACAGGAGGGTTCAGTACCTGCTCCAAGGGAGTCTGTGGAATTGGAACCTGATGAGCCTCCACCTCCAGTTAGAAGGAGTGGAAGGAAGAGGATAACTGTTGATAGGTATAGGGAATGGAAGTCCCATTATGCTTCTGCAGAATATGAAGAAGATAGATTTTGGGAACAATGTATGCTTAATGAGATTCTACAGTTAAGTTCAGAAATGGGTAATAGGGTTAACCCAAATAGCTGTGGCCAAGCTATGAATTCTGATGACAGAGCCAATTGGAAGACAGCTAGTTTGGAGGAATTTGATTCTCTGGAAAATAATATTGTGTTTGAAGTGGTTAAGCTTGATATAGTTCCAAAAGAAAAGACCATTGTTGGGTCTATGTTAGTGTTGAATAAGAAGTTTGATACTAATGGACTTTTGAAGAGGTTCAATGCTACATGCATTTCACAAGGCTTAAATCATAAAGAAGGTATTGATTAACAAGAGACTTTTTTTTCCAACTGGAAGGCTGCCCACCTTCAGGTACATAATTGCTTTAGAAGTGGAGTTGGGTGAAGAAATCAGACAGAATGAGTTTGTGACTGCATACTTGAATGAAATACTTGGAGAAGAGGAGACTTTTTATTTGTCAATTCCAGAAGGTTTCAAGGAATTTCTGGTAGAGACCAAGCCAGAAACTATGAAGAAAATCTGTGTGAGAAGTTTCCTCTCAGTGGATAAAAGGGATATTTCCTCAAGCTTTGTAGATACCTGTATGGATCAAAGCAAGCAGCTAGCTCATGGTATAACACCATGTGTAAGAAACTGATAGAGATTGGTCTCAAAACAAGTGAGGCCAACCCTTGTCTCTTTCTGAGAAAAGATTCAATTTTTTTTGTATGGGTTTGTCACATTATCATTATTGGGAATTGTAAAGAGAGATTCATGGAGGCACTCAAAAAGGATTTCAAGATAAAAGATCTTGGCCTGGAACAACAGGTGCTGGGAATGAAATTTAGTAAGAGCAATCATGGGATCAAGTTGGATCAAAACCATTATGTGTTGGCTCTACTTCAGCAGTATGGCTCAGAGGATGCAAAGGAGTTTGGTACTCCAATGCAGTATAACATTTGGTCAGAAAAGTCTACAGATGAAGAGCATCTAGAGTTTGTCCAATCCAGGAACAATTATAGGTCAGCTATTGGATTGCTAAATTATTTGGGGAAGTTTACAAGGCCAGCTTTTTCTTATGCAATTGGAATCTTGTCACAAAACTTGGAGAAACCATGCATGAGGCATTGGTCTGCGTTTAAGAGAGTTATGAGGTATCTTAAAGGAACAAGCAGTCTGGTACTGCATTTTTAAAAGTCAGAAAACTTTGATTTGGTTGGTTATTCTGATACAAGTTGGGCAGATGGTAAAACTAGGGAATCAACAATTGGTTTTGTATTCTTTTTGGGAAATAATCTAGTGTCATGGATGTCTAAGAAGGTTTCAGAAATAATTCTTTCATCAACAGAAGCAGAGTAAAGAGCCTACCTATCAGCTTCACAGGAGGCAAAGTGGTTGAGAAAGGTCTTAGAGGATACTCATAAACCACAAAAGTTTGCATTTTTTTTATTCTGATAATTGGAGTGCCATTGCATTGGCAGAAAAGAAAGTGTTCTATTCAAGAAAAAAACATATTGATGTTCATTATAACTATATACGTGATAGTGAATTGAAGAGAGATAGTGTTAGAAGACATGCCCACTTGAGAAATGATTCTGGATATCTTTACTAAGGGGTTATGTAGAAAAAAACATCAAGGTTTTGTGTCTAGTGTGCTCATGTTATCAATTTTGGATTAAGGGGGTTTGTTAAGCTATGTATGCACTCAGGTAATGTGCATATTAGTTTTGTCAGCTCTCTGATAACAGGAACCTTGCAGTCCTTTAGCTACAGAGAGTGATAAAAATTTTGGAATTATAATAATAATTATTATTCCAATAATAAACACTTAGAAGCTCAAATAAATGATATAGTAAGAGCAGTTGCAAGGTTTAATTGGTTTGGTAATAAATTGTTTTCAATATAATATAAATGAGGGGCCACATTATTATACTACTGGGGATCTTTACAGACTAGCAACCTCTCTTAAAGGGGCCTCCTTAGGCAGTTTAAGAACCTTTGAATAAATATGGGTGCCTTAAAAAGGACTTATTCCACTAATGGCCGGGTGTAATGGGACAAATGGCCAAGAAAGGAAGGGAAACACTCACTCTGAGCACTTTACCACGAGAATCCTGGAATAATTGGAAGGGTTTCAGAGCAGATGGGGTAGATTGCTTGACTAAACTTCAAGGGTTGATTGGTTAATAAGCATAAATGATACTACTACAGACTAAGTCATAAATCACTTGCTTATCTTCATATAAGCATTTGATCAACAATTACACAGTGTCTGATTGATAATAAATAATTCCTGGTAACTGATTAACTGATTGGATCCAAAGAGGTATGTATAAATACCTTTTTGGGGTGATTTTGATCTTCTCAGGGCACGTAGAGAGGGTTCTGCTTTTGGGCTGAGGCTGGCAAGCCAGTCAGGGAAAGATTAGCCCGTCCACTTGATGCTGTCAATCAGCTGTCCTTAGATCTTCTGGATTTTTGTACTTATTTTAGCCACAGGATCTGTTAATCTGTTATGGCGTAAAGTTGATCATTCTGTACTCATTGTTCATTTTTACTATTTATATTGCTTTAAAGCAAACAGATGTAGTATATCCTGATTTTTCATCATCTGATGATCATGCAGATAGTTTTTTATAATTTTTATGAACTCTCCTTGTAGTGTTTTGTGGTCTTCAAAGATCAGGGTCAGTGATTTACGTGGTAATCCTTGATCTTTGATTTATTATTAAAAAATGTTTAAAACTTAATTTTCATTAATTTTATTCAAGTTTTGAGCTTTTTAGATCATTAGTAATGCATATGTAAGTTTGTTACATATACTAGGCAACTCTAACTAGGTTGTAGCTCTTCTGAGCCGTACCTGTTTGTCAGAATAGTCACCACAGATCCAGACGCGGGGAGCAGTTAGTACAGATGTGCGCGGGGTAGGATCCGCTGGGTGTGTGGCAGAATCAGCTGCGCGCGGGTCTCTAGTACGCGGGAATCCGCTACTACGAGTACGTAGGGGTATGTAATGATGCGGGGCTGCGCGCGGGAATTGTGACATAACACATTTGCGCGTGTAACTCCTAAAATATACACAACACCTCAATTCTGAGTGAATTTTATGTTTAAAAACTATACGTGACAAAACGTGTGAAATATTAAAATGGCCAAAAAGTGCCATACTGGTGTTGTAATTTTTAGTAATTTTCTTTTTAATTATTTTAAAAATGTAAGGACTTTGAATTCAAGGATGGGTTCAGTGAGTGACCCTACCTAATTTTGGGTGAGTAATCCATTTCTGTAATAATATTTATGGATGTCTCACTCCTTATTTGTTTAATTGAGATGTTCTTATTTTCTCATAGTTTTGTGTTTCTATTTACAGTTTGCTCTGTACATAGTAACAAGCTGACATTCCCCCACCCCAAGATATGTCTATATCTGAAAAAACATTATTGGGTTGATGCCTTCTGCTGGCTCTGTAAGTCCTTAGGTGTATAGGTCCGTCAGGGATATTATTTTCAGGAAACCATTCATCTTTATCAGCTTATTCTCCCTTGTATCTAACTAGGTAGAGTCTGACATCTTTCCCATTGATCCTATCATTCTTATCTTTGAGGATCTTGCTAATTTTTCCTTTGTCTTTTTCAGGTTCTCCTGTAACAGGTATTGCAAGTGAAGGAGTATGTTCTCCATTCCTTGGGTGGTAGTGTTTGATGAGACTTACTTGGAAGACTGGGTATTTTCTAGAAAGCTCATCACTGAGGATTAATTCCACAGCATTTTTACCATGAAGTTTATTAATGGTGAAAGGTCCAAAAAAAGCTGGTCTCAGATTTCTTTTTCCAGCTAAGTTGGTAAAGTTGTTGGTAGAGATCAATACTTGATCACCAATCTTGAAATCAGGTTCCTTATGGGTTTTATCCCACCTTTGCTGGTTATACTCCAAAGCATACTGGACACACTTAACAGCATGTTTTTTGGCTACATCTATCATGTTTTTGAAATCAATTGATGTAGGGAAAATATTGGTTAGCTGGTGGTTAAGGTTATCCTTGGGTAATCTAGGAATCCATCCTCTTTCCAGTATGTAAGGTGCTTCCTTAGTGGTAGAGTGCTTGCTACTGTTGTAGGCCATCTCCAGTGCAGGTAAAAGGCTAACCCAATCGTGGCAATAACCATCAGAATTCTGGTATTCTAGTCCAAAGCCATAGAATCTCCTGAGCATTTCTTCCAGGGTCCAAATCATTCTTTCAGCTAATCCATCTGTCTGAGGGTGATAAGCTGTAGAAAAGGCTAAGGTAGTACCTAACAAATCATGGAGGTTTCTCCAGAACTCAGAGGTGAATTTAGGATCTCTGTCACTGATAATAATCTTGGGAACCCCAACATCAGCAATGAGTCTGTTCCAAAATAATAGGGCAACTTCCATAGCAGTGTCTTCCTTGTGATTAGGTAGGAACTTTGCTTTCTTGGAGAACCTATCCACAATGACTAAGACTGAGTTGTAGGAACATGCTCCTCCTGGTGGTAGTCCAGTTACAAAGTCCATATTGATGATCTCCCATCTTTTCTTGGGTTCAGCAATCTTTTGCAGTAGACCAAACCGTTTTCCAGTAGTCCTTTTGGACTTCTGACAAGTTTCACAACTGGTAACATACTGTATAGTGGAGTCTATCCAATTGACCCACCAAGCAGTTTTTTTAATCTTATCTAAGGTTCTATCAGCAGATAAATGACCAGATGAGCAGTCATCATGGCACATAGCCAGAAGATGTTTGATATGGTCATCCTTAGTTAAGACTATAACACTTGAATGTTGATGCCTGTAGTATACCAAACCATCCCATATGGTGAACCTTCTGGCTTTTTACGGTTTCAAAAGAGGTTCAGGTAGGCTATTGATCAATTCAGATGGTGGAGAATTACTTTCCATAATAGTGATCAGAGTTTTCATGCCAGAACTGTAAGATTCTTTGATTGAGTTGAACAGTGATTCATTCAGTTCACAAATGTGGATTCCCATTATAGGAGCTTCAATTTTCAACCTGTTAATGTTAAGGATAGGGAAGATATCATTATCCTCTGGATCATAAGCAGGGTTACTTGGGACATTGGTTAAAGCATTCCTTCTCAAACTATCAGAATTCTGTTGTTCAGGCCCAGCTTGATGAACTATGGACATCTGACCTCTGTACTGTTGTATGGCTATCTGCCATCTTAACATGTGCCTAATAGGGTCTTCATGTTCATCAATGTCCTGACAGCATTGAAGTCAGTAATCACTGTGAAATTGGTGCCTTTGAGGTAATAATGGAGTTTCTCTAGAGCCCATACTAAGGCAAGACATTCCATTTGACTTGCCCCGTACCTTTTCTCAGTTTCTTTAATCTGTCTGGATATGAAGAGTATAGGTTTTATTCACTGGTTTGTCATCCTCTATGACTTATTGGTGTAGTGCAGCTCCTATCCCTTGCATGCTGGCATCTATGTAGAGTTTGAAAGGTTTACAATAATCTGGTTGGATCAGTACTGGAGCTGAATTCATTGCCATTTTGAGTTCCTCATAGTTTCTGACTCTGTCATTAGTCATTTCAAACACGGTGGTGTTGTTGCAGATCTCATACAGACATTTGATTAGAAGAGCAAACTATGGTAAGTTCCTCCTATAGTAGCTGAAGAACCTGATAAAGGATAGGAGTTCAGTTTTATTCTGAGGCATAGGCCGATTCATTACTGCTGCTATCTTGTTTTGGTCAGCAGCTAAGGTTATTCCAGAGAAAAGGTGTCCTAAGGCCTTGAGTTCCCCGTAGCCAAAGTTACACTTTTTCATTGATACTTTCAATCCTACGGCAGAGATGGTTTTGAGGACTAGCCTTAATTTATCCCTGTCAGTATCCCAATCATCAGAGTAAATGATAACATCATCAATGTATACCATCATCCATCCCTGTCTGATGAATAATCCTAGGAAAATATCCATTGTACTTTGAAAATGAGAAGGAGCATTTTTTATACCAAAAGGCATCCTAAGATACTCTTAAATTCCCAAATGAAAGATAATTCTCATGAATTTCTGGCTATCAGGGCTGATAGGTATTTGGTGAAAACCTTTCAGCATGTCCATGGTAGTGATGTACTAAGCTTTGGGCAGGTTATGCAGAGCATGATCAATCCTTGGGATTGGATAATAAGCAGCTTTGGTGTAGCTGTTCAGCATTCTGAAATCTCCAACCATTCTTTACTTATCATTGTGCCAAGTTATAATTACTGGGGTAGTGATATCCACTTGTTCATTGTGTCCTACTTTCCTTAAGACTTGTAAGTCAACCAACTCTTGAATATGGGTTTCATAAGCAGCTCTAGATTTTGGAATAGAAGGGTAAGCAGGTCTCCTGAGGTTAGATTGGTAAGGAGGCTTAATAGTCAGAGTTAGGATCATATCATGTCCTTTGATGTTACCAATGGGGTGATCCTTGGTAGAGAAAGCATTCTGATCTTCAAAGCATACTTGTAGGATATCCCGTTTTTGTTCTTCATTGAGCAGGGAATTCAAAGAAGTTTCAGAGAAGTATTCCTGATTGAAACTTTCTAAGTGTTTTTCATAAGTTGAATCAGAATTTTGAGCATGGACATGGCATATTTGGAACTTCTTATTCCAGTCTCCTCCTATAGTGAAGTATCTACCCTTGCTTTGGAAAGATCTATACCATATAGACAAAGAGAATCATTTCAAAGGATAAAATAATTACATACTCCATTTTGGAGCACTAAAAATTCAATGTTCAGTTTGAGTGATCCTTTAGAGTGAGGGAGTATGATATCAGAAGACCATACTCCAATAGCATTGAGAGCATAATTACAACTGCTGAACTTAGCCTGAGGTACTGGTAGTAAGTTCAGTTTCCAGTTTGGGTCTTGTTCCTCCAGATAAGTTGAACCAACACAAGAGCAAAAGGCTCCACTGTCTAGAAGTAATTTAACAGGGGAACCTTGGATTAAACCAGTAGCATAGCATGTTTTGCCTGAAGTGTAACTTTTACTGGCAGAAGGTTTTAGAGTCAAGGCCTTAGCCTCAGAGATTTGGTGGATATTCATGTTGGGATTCCATTCTGAGACAAGTTATAATCCTCATTGATGCAATTTATGTCCAGAGGAGACTAAATACTACCTTCAATAACATTGATGGGGTTAGTGATCATTAGATCACAATTAGAGAGTGATCCATCAGTACCATCAAGGTGAGGGTCAGGATTGTCATACTCTTCTCCTTCAATAAGATTAATCCTTTTCCTAGGTAGAGGAAAATCAGGTTTTACGTGTCCTGTTTGGTTACAGTTCCAACATACTTTTTCCTTTGATTCTGGAGTTTTCTTGACTTCCAAGGTAGATGGATTAGTAGCAGGTGATTCTTTAGTTTTGGCAGTATATTCTTCCCTGTTCCTAGTATTCTGTTCCCTGGGGCGTCTATTGACTCGCTTATCAAGAACATTCATATCAATAGTTTCTTCCACTACACCTATTAAGGTTGAAAGATCTGAATCCCTAGGCATCCTGCACCTTACACTGTGGTTGATTTGTCTGGGACATAATTTTAGGAGTCTTTCGTTGACTTCTTCTTTATCAGCATCAGGGTAGAAACAGTCTAACCTCCTTTTCTGGTCTAAGAACCACTTATGAGGTTTGTCCTTGGATGGATCAAACTGGGAGGTTTCAAAAGTTTTAATCATCTTTCTTTTCCAAATCCTAGTACCAAATTGTACTTTGATCAATTCTTTCCAAGAACTCTAGGATAAAGATCCAACTTCTTCCATTTTATTGATAAACCAATCAAGAGCTACTCCTTTGAATATTCTCGGCAATCTTACCACAGCTATTGCATCAGGGAGCTCATAAGAAGAAATAGTATAGTCAATAAGGTTAATGAAACTGACATGGTTGTATTCTCCTTCTCCAGAGAATTTAGGCCATTCAGTAATGGGAGGGAGTAACTTCAAAGCCTATTCCATTTCAGGAGTGGGACTGGGTCTGAAGGTCTCATTCCTAGTTATCCTGGTTCTGGGAGGAACACTAGGAGTACTGGTGAACCTGGAAGGCCCAGTTTCTTCTAGGTCAATGACCGCAGAGTTAGTGGAATTGATCTTAAGATCTCTGAGATCATTCTTAATCATACCTAACTCCAAATCAATTTTATTGCTTAATAAGTCAATTTTTTTAATCAGATGAGCTGAAGGAGTAGGACTAGTATTCTTAACTTCTTCCTTAAGCTGGTTTATGGTTGCAAGAATATCTTCCTGAAGAATTGATTGGTTATCATCAATATGTTTCATCAGGTCCAACTTACTAGCTTTTATACTATCCTTCATTTGTTGTATTTCCAACTCATCAATTCTCATAATCTGAGACTGAGTGTCAATTACTCTGAAAATACTTAAACTCAATTTGTCCAATTGTTGATAAACTTTGTCAAAGCATTGGCTAATAATAGTAAAATTGTGAGACACATTTACGGAAAAAGCTATCAAGAGCTTCTACATCTAATTGTGGTACACCTTTTTCCATTTCTGGGCTAGTGATATTATGCTGTCCCAATCCTTTGGGTTCCTTAACTTCTGATGGGCTGAGGACCTCTTCTTTTGGGGGTCCTTTCCCCTTAAGGAAGCTAACTGATCCCAAGTATTCCAGTTCTGCACTGAGCCTTTGACTTATTTCTTTGCAATCAACCTTTGCAGAGAAATCTGAGATTTCTTTGCCAGAGAAAGAGCTTTTCTAATACCTGGTTGATCCTCCTGGGTCTGAGCCAACTTGAATTGTTCCCAATATCTCACGTGCTCTTTCACTAACCCTTTGACTCTTTCCTCCTTAGTTGAGTCCAGCTGGGGTGGCATAGGAGGACCTGTACCCTCCTGGGATAAGATGGTGGGCAACGGATGGTTCTCCAACGGTTTTTTGGTCAATTTGGTGGCCGTGGTTGTTGCCGTTGTTGTCCCGCATGAAGCTATGGTCACGGGTTTGAGTCCCCTCATCGCGCTTGTGACTGGAGTCCTTGCCCGCTGTGGTAGTCCAAACCTGTCCTATAGCCATCAGACTCACTTTTCTAGTGTAACAACAGCTCAATCCCTCAAATGAACCTTAGAATTGGATTCTACATCACAAATAACCCATAGTTACTCAGCCAAAGTACCCCACTACCTCTCAGGGATTAGAAGATACAGTCCAACAAACTCCCAACTGTGGCAAACTCATACCCAACCAGGTTTCACATCTCTGTAGAAGACACAAGAAATACCTTGTAAACTCTCAAATACATGCCATTAATAGCTTACCCTCAATACCAGGACCATACACCAACCCTGTCACCCCAACCAGAATACAGCAATACAGATACAGGAGGCAGTACAGCTAGTTCAGCTCCTATCACCTCACCCAGAAAGCAAGAAAATATACATACAGGAGGCTGTGCAGAAGTGTACAGGAACAGTGCATGGCAGGAGGAAGTGGAACCAGTCTCAACCAGGACCAAAAAAATAAGCAAACATACATACAGAAGGCTATGCAGAAGTATACAGGAGCAATACATGCAGGAGTAAGTGGAACCAGGCTCAACCAGAACCATGCATTACCAAACAACCTCAGCACCACACAGCAATTTATGCAGCCAGTAGCATTTGATACAAACAAAGTACCAGTACCAACAACCCTCAGCACCACACAGCAATCTATGCATCCAGAAGCATCTGATAAAAACAAAGTACCAGTACCAACAATCCTCAGCACCACACAGAAATCTATGCAGCCAGAAGCATGTGATACCAAACAAACTACCAGAACCATGCAGGACCAAACAACCTCAGCACCACACAGCAATTTATGCAGTCAGAAGCATGTGATACAAAACAAACTAACAGAACCAAGCAGTATCAACCCACCACAGCACCACACAGCAATTTATGTAGTCAGAAGCATGTGATTCCAAAAAATCCACAAGTAACAAAAACCCACAGCACTACACAGAAATATATGCAGGCAGTCAAGACCATGCAGCACCAAACAAATCAACAGTGAATGAACAGCAGCACATGTAGGTAGAATCAAGTAGCACCAGACCAACCATCAGTACTGCACAGGAATACATTTTATCTGCACTTCACAGCAGTTTATGCAGGGATGTGCATGCATGAAACCCCTGTACCAGCTTTTCCCAACCAGCAGAAATGCCTCATGTAACTTTAAAAGCCTTTTCCAACCTGCTCAAATGTCTCATGAAATTGTAGCTCACTGTTCCTCACCAGAACAGTGAGAACCCTCATGGGCAGCCTTGAGCACCCCTGGGGGCAGGATTTTCTATTTAAGGAGGGCCTCTCTTCCCTATACAAGTTGTATGATCCATCTAATCACCATCCCCTACTCACCCAACTCATCCCCTACTCACCCAACTCATCCTCTACTCACCCAACTCATCCGCTACTCACCCCATCAACCCATCTATCTGTGGTACCTACCCAGATAAAATATTAGTAGTGAATCAGTTATAAAAGGAAACCAGAAATCAGAAACCAAGTTATTACCCATCTCTAACCAATCAAACCACCCACCAGGTGCTTGGATAAGGGTTCTTCTGTGACCTAAATATTCAGCACCATATTAAAGAAACCCCACCCATTATTTAATAAATACCCTTACAAAGAAACAGAGAGCACAACAAAAAGAAACTACCAACCTTTCCTCTACCCAGCCCCCTGTGGGTAAACCCATCCTTGGGTCCCCTCCTGAACCAGCCCTTTGATAAACCCTTGAACCCTTTAATATTGGGGTATTGGTTAATATCAAACATATCTGATCAATAAATTAACCAATAGTCCAATACATCTGGTCTACTCTTCAAAAAATCCTACCAATGTCACAGTTAATAATTAATCTAGGTCTGATCTGAGACCTATATTAAGTCTCAAAGAAACAAGCCATTAATTTAAATAAATTATTGTGCAGACTTACTATAGTACTAGAAGGGCAGGAAATTCAAACCACTCTTAGTATATACTAATACTCCAAAGGAGTAGAAGTAATACTAAATTCCCCTTCAAGTACTGCCAGCAAGCTATTCGCTACTTTATTTATATAATCCCACAGGGTTCTCTACAAATGGTGTCCCAACAGTGGCCTGTTTCCTTTAGATTTGATTAGTTATTAAAAAAATATATATATATTGGTAGAATATTAGCCTCAAGAATTAACTCAACATTCTGAAGGCAGAAAGAAGAAACCCATACCAGATAATTGAAGACCTCAAGGACCAACTCAGAGGGATTGAAGATAATAACCAAGAAGCCCTATCTTCAATAATCAGGATGGAGAAAGAACTGCAAGAAAAAACCAAAATGACCAGTGGATTCCAAGAGAAGCCAGAGGAAGACCAGGAAAGAAGTCAGAATCAGCCAGACCATGGAGTAGAAGAAATGGGGAACCTTGCCAACATTTCCAAACTCATAAACCAAATGCTTGAAGAAAAAGCAGCACAGGGCATTCCAGAAACCCCATACACCCAACCAAGAACCAGATTTCAGACCCCAACCCCAAGATCAGCATATGGAAGAATCCCAGCAGAAACCATGGAAGAATCAACAAACCCCTCCATAAGCCCAGGAATTAATATATATCCCCAAGCTAGAGAAGAAGGAAGAAGAGCTACTAGGAGCCAATATACTGAAGGAACCCCAGCCAGAAGACCAACCCAGGATTACTCAATAATAAACAATAATGAACAAAATGGGGTATTATTAGATGGAAAGAAAGTGAACATTGAATTTGATGGGACAGAGGTGGAACAGTTTATTAAAATAGTAGAGAAACTGACCAGGATTCAGAAGGCAGGGGGAATAGATATATCCCTACAATTACCTTTTCTAGTACAAGAAAAGAAGATCAGGGAGTCTATTGAAGATATGGAAGTACATGAATATGCAGACTGGGACCTTTTGAATAAGGAACTAAAAAGTAAATGGGGCACAGCTACCCCCTATAGAAGGTTCAATGAGGAGTCCATACCAAGACTTCTCAGACATACTCAAGAACAGGGAGGCATCAAGACCAAGCATGACTTCAAGAATTTCATTGGGAGTTATGAAGAAAGGGTTCTTTACTTCATCAGGATGGGTTATGACAACACCAACTGGGAAAGTTTAGAAAACCTCTGGAAAACTTTGTCCACTGATCTGAGGAGGGAAGTAAACAGGGAATTAGCCCATTCAGGGAGAATCAAGATTGCAAGAGATGGCAGATACCTCCCACCAGATTTGGAGACCTTGAAGGAATTTGTGGAAATGACCTTGGCCTTATGGGATGTGGATGAAGAAGAAACCCCTAAACCTATTATAAAGAACTAAGTGGAGGCCAAGAAAGAAGTCAAGTTTAAGCAACTAGGAGTAGATGAGCTCTCGAAAATGAAGGAAGATATTGAAAAACTCACCATTGCTTTGAATCAGAAGCAGGCACCCCCCCCCCACTTTGATAGGATCAACCAGGGGATGGCACAAAACTACAGACCCTCATCTCCCAGTGCAGGACCCAGATGGCCAATCAGATGCTACTATTGCAAGGATGAACTTCATACCCAAGTCAACTTTCCAGAATTGGCAGAAGATATAAAGGCCAAGAGGGTGTTCAAACAAGGACCCAACTATTTCTTCCCAAACAGAGAACCCATACCTTATAGCCAGCAGGAAAGTTTCAGAGATCATGTCAGGAAATTCTCAGAGGCTCAACAAGTCCCAAAATTGGAGGAAACCCAGAAGAAGGAAGAACCAACTAATGTTGCAGCATTCTTGAATACTGGAGATTGGGAAGCTTGGACACCACCAGAGGTAAATATGAAGGAATATCAAGTTCAGTGGGGAATGAGAAGATCACAAAGGTTGGCTGGAAATCCACCAGAAAAGGATAACACCCAGGAGACACCAGTAGAAGACCAAGGAATCTCAGCACCAACTAAAGATTCAGCCCCAGGACGAAGGAAGAGAAAAGCAAGTTATCCAGGAGCATGGGTGGAAATGGATCAAGATTCTGAAGATGAAGAAGAACCCCCCAAAGCACCTTTCAAGGAACCAGTAACTGAACCTGTGAAGAATAACCCAGTAAAGTCAGAACCAGTGGATACCCAGGAAGGAACCAAGATGGAAGAAATTTTGAAGAAGAAGATATTAAAACAGAACTTAAACCTTACCTTGGAGGAGCTCCTCTCAGTTGCACCAAATTTTTTCCAGAAGTTAAAATATATGACCCCTGAAGGAACCTTGGATTTGAATAAAGCCTCTAAATAAACAACCAGCAAAAACAGTAGAAGGATAAATGGATGTCAGCACCACTTTGAAGACTATTCAGATGATGAGTACCCATGCTCCATAGGCAACAATCTCACCTATGCTTGTTCATTGGGATTCATTGATATCTGGATCAAAGGAAAGAAGATCAAGGCCCTGGTGGAAACTGGTGCTGAATTAAATGTAATACCAGAACACTTGGAAATCCAGACAGGCTTGGTGTCTAGAGAATTGTTCATGATGGTTACAGGAATTGGAGGCCACTCTACCCCACTAATTGGATTGGCTGAAAGAACAGTATTTGAAATAACACCTGGGGAACCAAAGTCTGCCCACTTCTTCATAGCCAAAGGATCAATTCATACAGTACTTAGAAGACCCTTCTTAGTGGATCATAAAGTCAGGCTGGAATTGTCAAAGCATAAAGGGGAAGTCTTAAGCTATGAGATAGCAGGGGGGGAAAGTTTAAGGATCCCAATTTGTTCACCAGACCAGGCAGGATGGCAGGTCACACCACCCAGAAGACCAATGGGCATGAACAGTATCACAGCAAACTTTGACCAAGAAGAAGTTTAGATCAGTGGACAGAATATACCAGAAAGGAACCCTGAAGGCATACCAGACCCCTGGAAAACTAACATCATCACCCCTAAATTACCAGCAGAAAGAGAATGGGAGGAAGATTTGAAAGGCAAGAGGCTGAAGAAAGCTTGGAAATGTTTCAACAAGTATTTGGAGGATTCTGGACCAACCTTGAAGACATGGAAGGAACCAATTGGGAAGAATTACTTGGAGCAGGATTGGACAACTCAGAATTCATAGAGCTTCTCAGCAATCAGTTGGCCTATACCTTACTTTACCAAGGGGACTGGCTTTCTCATTATGGACACATCCCTTGGGTAGTTAGACCAAGCCTTTATCATGGAGAGGAATGGGCCAGATTATGGATTTCAAACTTGATTGATATTTATAAGGTCACCCCATTTGAGGTCTGGTGGTCAGGCCAATTTGATGAGTAGGTTTGATTCTCATTTATATTTTGATGCAGCAGTAAGCCTTCAGTTTCCATTGAAGTTCTGAGGGAATGGGGGGGCAATTTCCATTTTTTCTCACTGTAAAACATATGGCACCTAACATAAACAAAAAGCAAAAAAAAGAGGTTCAGTACTTTGTTTTGGTTCATCTCCTTCGTTTCAAAAAAAAACTCACTGATGATAACCCTAACTGAGGAAGTATCCTCTCAACATCAAGATCAAAAAAAAAAAATATTCATTGCAAACATATATAAATATATATATTATAATACAAACATATATATATATACCTATGAGTGATCAAAAAAAAAAAAAAAAAAAAAAAAAAGACAATATTCATTGCAAATATATATTTATATTATACAAACATTGGCATTTATATATTTATAATAAAAAAATATTTATTCAATTATAAATATGTACAAAGATATATATATATATATTTCATCACGATAGGACATCTATATAAACCTAAAAGAAACCGCAAAAAAACCCACCAAAAAAATTAATAATAATAATAATAAACTTTTTTTGTTATTTATTTCCCTTAAAAAAAAAGAGAAAGCTCAAAAGACAAGGACGCACATCTACAAACCCAACTGGGCCCCCCTAAACACACAAAAAAAAACGGCCCCACAACAATCAAAAAAAAGGGGTAGCTACCAGCCTTGGAAATTTCACCTATGGAGGTTTTGACAACAATGGAAAGGGTCAGCATCTTCCCTAGCGACAAAAAAAAGGGGGGGAGGAAAGGCAGAACTTACCAACGCAACAACCAGGGGAAAGGGACGCTACCGGTTTGGAAGGGAAGACATTGCGGAGCCCCTTCACCTATCAATTTTGCAAAAACAACAACAACGGGGGGGTCAGAAGCTTCCCTAGCAACAAGAAGGAAAAAAAAGGGGAAGGGAATCACCAAAGCCACAACAAGAAATGTTTTTTTGTGGATGGAGGGGGGGAAGAAGATGCCTCATGGCCCTCCTTAAATAGACATTGAGTGGAGGGGAGAGACCTTGCTCCAACCGCCATCTTCCCCAGATCAAAGTAACTCAATGACCTCAGATGAGTGCAGGTGGCAAAAGAGACCCTCATAGCAATAGCTGCTTGCAAGAAACCCAGAACATCATAGAAGAAAGAGGAAGAAAGAAAATGAACAAGAAGCAGTCGGGGGGGATGTTGAACCTCCTATCAATCCAATGCCAATTTGAGAATTTCCCACCCTACATGGGTGCAACCAGCTAGTCCCCCTTTCTCCCTCTTGAATTGCACGCACCAGTGGTCCAAACCTACATCAATCCAAAAAAAAAAAGGAGATTAATAAAAAAACCAAAGGAAACATGTGATTGATCAATTTGAAACTTACCCTGACCAGCCTGCATCAGTTGGAAGGATCAGGGAGGTTAAAGACAACATTGATTAAACAAAATTCACATTGCAATTGGCTAGTCAGACTGCTCACATCAATTGTCAAGTTGATTGTTGACCGCGTGATTTGATGCAACCAAAGTTACCATGAGCCATCACTGAATTACACATGACCACAACCCCTGACAGCCTGATTCATGTGGAGGGAAGGAAAAGAAAGAAGTAAATAAATTATAATTAGATAAATTAAAACTAAAACAGAGATATGAATAAGAATAAAGAAGCCAAACAATTTGCATAATCAATCACTGACTTGCAACGCCCCATCTGTGTATGACGACCATGTGCAATTGAACCAGACAGCCACTCTCCTTCCTCCCTTGCCAAACTCAGTCGATTGGGTGCTCCTACCTAACACCAACCATGCGCCCGTCCCATGAGGAGGGCACCATCAAAACAAGATAAATAACCAATAAATAATAAAAATATAATAAATTAGTAAAGAGTAGAAAAGAAACTGCAGGAAGGGAAGAAATAGATTTGTGTCTTACCGGATAATTAAAAGCCTTGCCCCTGTATGTTGTCGGCCTCCAAATACTCACAAATGACCGCCGCAAAGATCAATATCAATCTGGAGCCGCGGAGATCAAGGGTCAAATTGGCCTCAGAACAACTACCGCGCGCGGTAGTTCCCATCTTCTTACAACCACCTTGCACGCAACGTCCCCATCACCGCGCCGCCTGGGGCCCTGCAGAACTCACATCAATTGGAAGGACAAAAAAAAAGAGATTAATTAAAAGACAAAACAAATATTCAATTGACCGCGTGTGCAGTCGTTGAAAGAAAGGAGAATATAGGGATGGAAGAATGAACAAGTGACTTACCAAACAATCAAGCACCTTGCCGCTTTACCCATAACAATCAAACATTGGGTGACCGCAAGGTTGACATTAATTGAGGATCAAAAGTGGGCTCCAAGCAACCAATTGCGATGAACCTGGGCTGCATTTCTCCTGAATGCCGGAATTGAGTTAAGGAGGGGGGGAGTACTGTTGTGATCATGATCTACATATGTAGAAAAACTAATCACGCCACAAGTGCAGCGTCAGCATGAATGCATTTTGGTCGGAGACAAGTCAGGAGAAGATCAGTACAGAAATAATTGTAGTATAAGAAATACAGGAAAAAGAAGAAGGAAATACAGGGACTTACCAAATAATTAAACGCCTCGTGCTGTATCTTGTTGCGACCCAATATTTGAAGGAAGACCGCCAACATAATGATTGATCTGGTCGCGGGGATTGAGGGTCAAGGCAAGCCGCAAAATTGACTACCACGCATGGCCCCTGTTCCCAAACCTCCCGCACACCTCGCGCGCCTTTCTTGCCTTCATACCCAACCACCTTGTGCAACACCCCTATCGCCGCGACCGCCTGGGGCCCTGCAGATCTCACATCAATTGGAAGGGGTAAAAAAATAATAATAAATAAACAAATAAGATAAATTAAAAAAATAAAAAAAACGAATCAATCAACCAATCAATCTAAAATAAGGAAACACTCACTTCAACCGCCCACAAGGACCCCGGGCCCCTATCTTTTTGAATGCCTGCGTTGAATTAAGGAGGGGGCGCTGTTGTTATGATCTGCATGCATATGAATCAAACCAAGCCACAAGTAGGCCGCCAGCATGGGTATTGGTTCAGGCAGCAAGTCATAAAAAATAAATAAAAAATAAATAAAAATAAATACAAAAAAAAATCAATACAAAAAAAAATCAATACAAAAAACAAACATAGCAAAAAAAAGACATACAGAAAGGGAAGGGACAAAATGGATTTGTGGCTTACCGAATAATTTAACGCCGTGCCCCTGTATGTTGTGGTGTTCGGAATACTTGCGAAAGGTCAATATCTATCTGGAGCCGCGGGGATCGAACATCAGGGCGGACTCCAGGGCAACCACGCGCGGAATGCGCCTTGTTTTGTCGACTACCGCGCATGTCCCCCGTTCCCAAACCTCCCGCACACCTTGCGCCCCTTTCTCGCCTTTGTACCCAACCTCCCGCGGACCTTGCACCCCATCCGCTTGTTGAAAGCATCCCTCGACTGCCCGCAACCAAAACCCGCGCGCATCCACAAGAAAAAGACACCGCCGTCAAGACTGAATCAAGCGGGGGTTAAACAAAAAAAATATACAAATAAAAAAACAAATATATATATATATAATAAATAACAAGGCTCCTAAGCAAGATCCTAAACTGCTAACTACATTAAATAAAAAAACACACCCATATATATATATAATAACAAGGCTCCTCATCAAGAGCCTTAACTGCTAAATCTATTTTCACAAACATCAATCTGAAAAAAAAAACTCCTAAGCAAGAGTTTAAACTGCTGATACAAAAACAATTTATTGAAAAAAGAGTTAATAATAAAAAAAATAAAAAAAATAAAAAAAATAAATAAACAAATGAAAAAAATAAAAAGGAGGCTTTATAAAATAAAAGAAAAAGGCTCCTAAGCAAGAGTTTAAACTGCTGAAAAATTCAAAGAAAATAAATAAAATCCAAAAATAAAATAAAATAAAATAAAATAAAATAAAAAATAAAGTAAAATAAATAAAAAAATAAAAAAAATAAAAAAAGTGATTGAATGAAAAATAAAACTTTACTCAAGAAGATTATTGATGTAAAAAGAATTCAACCCAAAAAAAGCATGGAATACTAGGAAGAAGGAAGGACCTGAAGACATCAAAATTGGTTTAAATCAAGATTGGACCCAATTAAATATTTCAAGATGTGTCAGGGTCACAAGTAAACAGGGACCAATTAATCTTCAGCTAGAACTGTCTGATTGAAGGAATTACAGCAGGTTTCAAAGGAAAAAGTTATCTATCAGGTCTTAATAGATGCAAACAGGGTGCCAAGGCTTGAAAATTCAAGAAAATGATTTAGAGGAATATAGGAAAGATTTAGAGGAAAATAATCTGTCTTTGGCCATGAAGTAACACAGTATATGGAGAAGGGGAAAGAAGATTTAAATTCAAGTAAATCAATTAAATTCAAGGAAATCACTTAAATTCAAGGAAATCACTTAAATTCAAGGAATCAGAAAAACAGAGGAAAATGCCAAAACCTGTCTTTATCCAGAAGAACCCTACTATAATTCAACAACCAAGAAGAATGGAAAGGATTTAATTTTACCTTTACTTGCTACATGGATACAATCAATAAATAATTAAGAGGAGAAGATTTAGAAATAAAACAATCAAGACTTCAACAGGACCAACTGGACCACTAGGATTCCCTGGAACTTTGTTTTATTCTATATGTGATTATTAGTTTTTTTACTATTTATGTCTAGCAAGATCAACACCAAGAAGAAGAAGAAAAAGAAGAAAAGAAGAAGAAGAAGAAAGATAGGATGTGGAGTCTGATGTCTATGGACAGGAATGCTGTGGACATCATTAAGTCTGGGGGGGATGTGGTAGTCCAAACCTGTCCTATAGCCATCAGACTCACTTTTCTAGTGTAACAACAGCTCAAACCATCAAGATAAACTGAGAAATGGATTCTAAATCACAAATAACCCATAGTAACTCAGTCAAAGTACCCCTCTATCTCTCATGGATTAGAAGATACAGCCCAAGAAACCTTCAACTGTGGCAAACTCATACCCAACCAGGTGTCACATCTCTGTGGAAGACACAAGGCATACCTAGTAAACCCTCAAGTACATACCAGTGGCAGCTTATCATCAAGACCCAGACCACACAACAACCAGTCCAGATAAGAATACAGCAATACAGACACAGGAGGTAGTGCAGCATGTCAGATCCAGTCACCTCATCCAGAATACAGTATACAGATACAGGAGGCAGTGCAGCATGCCAGATCCAGTCACCTCATTTAGCATACAGTATACAGATCTAGGAGGCAGTGCAACCAGTCCAGATCCAGTCACCTCAGCCATAAACAGCAATACAGATACAGGAGGCAGTGAAGCATGTCAGATCTGGTCACCTGAACCAAACATGCAGCAAATACACATACAAGAGGCTGTGCAGAAGTATACAGGAGCAATATAGGCAGGAGGAATTCAAACCAGTCTCAAGCAACAACCAAACAAACATGCAGAAAATAAACATAAAAGAGGCTGTGCAGAAGTAATACAGGAACAAATACACATACAGGAGGCTGTGCAGAAGTATACAGGAGCAATGTATGGAGGAGGAAGTGGAACCAGCCTTAACCAGAACCAAACAAACCAACAGTATTGCACAGCAATACATGTAGGTAGAATCAAGTAGCACTGAATAAAATACCAGTACAGCGCAGCAATATAACTTATCTGAACTACATAGCAATCTATGCAAGGCTGTGCATGCATGAAACCCATGTACAGGCTTTTTCCAATGAGCAGAAATGCCTCATGTAACTTTAAAAGCTTTTCCAAACCAGCAGAAATTCCTCATGTAACTGTATCTCACTGTTCCTCACTAGAACAGGGAGAACCCTCAGGGGCAGCCTTGAGCACCCCTGGGGGCAGGATTTGTCTATTTAAGGAGGGCCTCTCTGCCCTATCCAAGTTTTATCCTCATACCACCCCAGCTCAATCCACTCTATCAGTACCCATCTGTGGTACCTACCCAGATAAAATATCAGTGAACCAATTATAAAGGAAACAGGAAATAAGAAATCAAGTTATAACACACCTTTAACCAATTAAACCACCCAACAGGTGCTTGAATAAGGGTTCTTCTGTGACCTAAATATTCAGCACCAAATTAAAGAAGAACAACCCTTCAATTAATAAATAACCTTTACAAAGAAAGAGAGCAAAAACAAAATCAACCACCAACCTTTTCCTCTACCCAGCCCCCTGTGGGTAAACCCATCCTTGGGTCCTCTCCTGAACCATCCCTTTGATAAACCCTTGAACCCTTTAATATTGGAATATTGGTTAAGATCAAATATATCTGATCAATAAATAACCAATAGTCCAATACATCTTTTCCATTCTTCAACAAAACCTACCAATATCAATCAATAACTTATCTAGGTCTGATCTGATACCTATATTAAGTCTCAAAGAAACCAGCCATTAATTTAAATAAATTATTGTGCAGACTTACTATAGTACTAGAAGGGCAGGCAATTCAAAACCACTCTTAGTATATACTAAATACTCCAAAGGAGCAGAAGTAATACTAAATTCCCCTTCAAGGACTTCCAGCAAGCTATTTGCTACTTTTATTTATATAATCCCACAGGAGTCTCTACACCGCATTATGTCCAAGTTTGCTGGAGGAAGTTACCAGTTGGAGGAATTGGATGGGACTCCGCTCAAATGGAAGGCCGTGGCTTTGCACGTGAAACAATTCTTTGTGCAGGGCTTGAATTTATTCAATGAGACAGCTGGTTTGGATAGCAAAGGGGACAACAACGCGGATCCTTTGTCCAAGGACAAGCCCGCGCGTGCGGTTTGCTTCTGGAGTAGTAAAAAACTGAAGAAATCTTGGGACAGCAGCCAAGTTGGGGGGGAATGATGGATGAATAGGGAATATGATTGGATTTGGTGAGGGGGTACTCTAGTCAGTTCACAGCTAGAACAACTAGACACCCCAGAATGTTTGTTTTCTTATTTCCTTCTCTCTGGATTGTCTTTTTGAGATTATTGCTGGCTAGGGTATGAGTTTCTTTTAGGTAAGGCAAGGAGCAAAGATTGGTCCGCGGATGCAAGGATGAGCCCCGCATTCTGGAATTCAAGAGCAAGAATTATTTCTGAAGGATGATCCAAGGAATTAGGAAAGTGTGTGGTGCAAAAGGTTTTTGGGTCAAAGAGCAAGGTGCGGGCTTGGAAACCAGTTTGTGCTAAAAAAAAATCCCTCTCTCTCTTTTCAGGTTTTCTTTGGTTATCTTATAGATTGAAGTTATAGAAGGCTGGGGTGGATACTCTTTTTCTCTTTCTATCTCTCTGAAGTTTGGGGCGTGTCAGCTCTCTGATACCAGGAACCTTGCAGTCCTTTAGCTACAGAGAGTGATAAAAGAACTTGGAGCAATAATATTCCAAAGAATAAACACTTTAAAGCTCCAATAATGGTATGGTAAGAGCAAGTGCAAGGTTTATTTGGTTTGGTTATAAATATTTTAAATATAATATAAAAAGAGGGGCCACAGTATTATACTACTGGGGATCTTTACAGACTAGCAACCTCTCTTCAAGGGGCCTCCTTAGGCAGTTTAAGAACCTGGGAATAAATATGGGTGCCTTAGAAAGGACTTATTCCACTAATGGCCGGGCTTAACAGCACAAGTGGCCTAGACAGGAAGGGAAACACTCACTCTGAGCACTTGACCACGAAAATCCTGGAATAATTGGAAGGGTTTCAGAGCAGATGGGGTTGATTGCTTGACTAAACTTCAATGGTTAATTGGTTAATAAAGGTAAATAATACTACTACAGACTAAGTCATAAATCACTTGCTTATCTTCATATAAGCACTTGATTAACAATGACACCGTGTCTGATTGATAATAAATAATTCCTGATAACTGATTAACTTATTGGAAACAGAACGGCAAAAAGAGCCTGTTTAAATATTCTTTTTTGGGTGCTTGAGGACCTCTAGAAGGGGTACTAGCCATGGGCTGAGGCTATGGGGGCAATCAGGGCAAGATTGGCACGTCCTCAAGGTGCTGTTAGCCTGCTGGCCTTAGATCTGTCAAGGAACAGCTCCTTTTTAGCTGCAGGATCTGTTAATCAATAGATTAGTCATTTTGCTGATCCTGCACTGATCCTCAATTTGTACAGTAAGTACTGGTCCAAAGTGAGCAGACGTAGGTTTTTATTGATTCTCCATCCTCTGCTGATCCTGTATGTAATTTTTAATAATTTTTACGACCACTCCTTATGTAGTTTTGTGGTCTTTGAAGGTTCTGATAAACTTACTTCGTGGTGAGTCTGGATCTTTATTTAATTAATAAAAAATACTAAAAATTAGTTATTAACTAATTTCAATTGATTTTTAAGGTTTTTGAACCATAATCTATGCTCGTGTGGTAGCTTTACATATGAAGTGTAGATCCTACTATATTGTAGCTTCTCTGAGCGGTACCTGGATGTCATAGGAGGCGCGGGGATCAGTCCATTCAAATGCGCGCGGGGACTGATCCGCTGCTCAGATGCGCGCGGGGGACTGTACCGCTGCGCGCGTGACTAGGTCACGGGATTACCTGCGCGGGAATTCAGTTGCGCGGGAGTCCAGCGCTGTAGGGACGCGGGGCTGCGTGCGGGAGTTGGCGTACGCGGGAGTCCAACGCTCTAGGGACGCGGGGCTGCGTGCGGGAATTGTAACAAAACACAATTTCCCGTGTAACTCCTAAACTACACACAACACCTGGATTTCGACTGAAATTTAGGTGTGAAGCCTATACATGACATATCATGTGAAATATTAAAATGGCTAAAAGGTGCCATACTGGTGCCGTGGTCATTTACCATTTTGTATTAAATTAATTAAAAAATATAAGGAGTAAGAATTAAAGGGTGGGGTCAGTGAGTGACCCTACCTTATTTTGGGTGGGGAATCAATTTCTGCAATAATATTTATGGATTTCCTACTCCTTCCTTTTATAATAATTTTATTTATTCATTTATCTTTGTTCCTTTTAATTTTGTTAATATTATTTGTTAATATTATTATTGTTGTTGCTTTTTCAGGTTGGTCTGTGCTAAGTAGCAGGCTGACATTCCCCCACTCCAAGATATGACTATATCTGAAAAAAAAATTTTGGGGGCTCAGTGTCTTTTACTGGCTCTGTAGTTTCTCAGGTGTATAGGTCCATCTGGAATGTTGTTTTCAGGTAGCCATTCATCTTTATCAGCTGATTCTCCTTTGTATCTGACTAATTAAAGTCTAACTAATTTTTCCTTTGTCCTTCTCAGGCTCATCTAAGACTGGTATTTCAAGTGAAGGGGTCTTTTCTCCTTCTCTGGGATGGTAGTGTTTGACAAGGCTAACTGGGAAGACTGGGTGTTTCCTAGAGAGTTCATTACTGGGGATGACTTCTACGGCATTCTTACCATGAAGTTTCTTGATAGTGAAAGGCCCAACAAAGGCTGGTCTGAGTTTTCTGTTTCCAGCCAAGTTATTGAAATTGGCGGTTGAAATTAGAACTTGATCTCCTATTCTGAAATCAGGTTCTTTGTGAGTTTTATCCCACCTCTGTTGATTGTATTCAACAGCATCTTGTACACATTTAGCAGCGTGCTTGTTTGCCATATCTATCATGTTTTTGAAGTCCAGTGATGTTGGATGGATATTAGTCAACTCCTGATTGAGGTTATCTTTGGGCAATTTGGGGATCCATCCTCTTTCCAGTATGTAAGGAGCTTCTTTGGTAGTAGAGTGTTTACTACTGTTATAGGCCATTTCTAGTGCAGGTAAAAGGCTAACCCAGTCATGGCAATATCCGTCTGTATTTTTGTACTCCATCCCAAAGCAACAGAACCTTCTGAGCATATCCTCTAGAGTCTGGATCATTCTTTCATCTAATCCATCTGTCTGAGGGTGATAAGCTGTAGAAAAGGCTAAGGTAGTTCCTAACATATCATGGAGGTTTCTCCAGAATTCAGACGTGAATTTGGGGTCTCTATCACTGATAATAATCTTAGGAATTCCTACATCAGCAATTAGTCTGTTCCAGAAGAGTAAGGCTACTTCCATAGCTGTGTCTTCCTTATGGTTAGGTAGAAACTTGGCTTTCTTAGAAGATCTGTCTACAATAACCAGGACTGAGTTGTAAGAGTAAGCTCCTCCAGGGGGCAGTCCTGTTACAAAGTCCATGTTGATAAATTCCCATTTTTCCTGGGCTCAGCTATCCTTTGGAGTAGTCCAAACCTTTTCCCAGTGGTCCTGTTGGACTTCTGACAGATTTCACAGCTTGAAACATACTTGATAGTGGAGTCTCTCCAGTTGATCCACCAGGCAGTCTGCTTTACTTTATCTAGGGTTCTATCAGTAGACAGGTGACCCAAAGAGCAATTATCATGACATTCAGCTAAAACAAGTTTGATATGCTCTGCTTTGGTCAAGACTATAACACTAGAGTGTTTATGCCGGTAATATACTATCCCATCCCACAGTGTGAATCTTCCTTCTTTATAGGACTTCAGCAGGGGTTCAGGTAAACTGTTTATGAGTTCAGATGGAGGTGAGGTACTTTCTATGATGTTAATCAAAGTCTTCATGCCAGAGTTGTATGCTTCTCTGATGGAGCTGAACAGTGATTCATCTAGTTCACATATGTGAATTCCTATGATGGGGGCTTCAAGATTAAATAGGTTAATGTTTAGTATAGGAAATATATCATGATCTTCTGGGTCATGAGCAGGATTGCTAGTATCATTTGGTAGAGCATTTTTGCTAAGACTGTCAGCATTCTGATGTTTAACTCCAGCTTGGTGGACTATTGTCATCTGACCTCTGTACTGTTGTATGGCTATCTGCCATCTTAACATATGCCTGCTAGGAGTTTTCATGTTCATGAGGGTTCTAACAGCATTGCAATCAGTGATCACCACAAAATTTGTACCTTCCAAATAATAGTGGAGTTTTTCTAATGCCCATACTAGAGCAAGGCATTCAATTTGGCTGGCACCATATCTCTTTTCAGTATCTTTGACTTGTCTAGATATGAAGAGTATAGGTTTCTCTACTGGTTTATCCTCTTCTATTACTTCTTGGTGTAATGCAGCTCCTAATCCTTCCATGCTAGCATCTATGTAAAGTTTGAAAGGTTTAGAATAATCTGGTTGTATCAACACTGGGGCAGTAGTCATAGCTACTTTGAGTTCCTCATAATTCTTCAATCTTTCATGAGTCATTTTGAACAAAGTGTTGTTGTTGCAGATCTCATATAAACACTTGGTGAGGTTAGCAAATTTAGGTATGTACTTCCTGTAATAGCTGCAGAAGCTTATAAAGGATAAGAGTTCCGTTTTGTTCTGGGGCATAGGTCTGTTCATTACTGCGGCTATCTTACTTTGGTCAGCAGTTAAAGTTAGTCCAGAAAAAATGTGTCCTAGAGCTTTGAGTTCTCCGTATCCAAAGTTGCACTTTTTCATAGATACTTTTAATCCTACTGTGGCGATTGTTTTAAGCACTAGCCTTAATTTATCCATAAGAGTATCCCAATCGTCTGAATAAATGATAACATCATCTATGTATACCATCATCCAACCTTGTCTGATGAACATTCCTAAGACTGTATACATCATTCTTTGGAAGTGGGAAGGAGAATTTTTAATACCAAATGGCATTCTGAGATACTCATATATGCCTAAATGACATATAATTCTCATAAATTTCCTACTATCCGGAATGATAGGTATTTGGTGAAAGCCTTTCAACATGTCCATAGTAGTAATGAACTTAGCTTTAGAAAGATTATGTAGAGCGTGGTCAATCCTTGGGATAGGATAATAGTCAGCTTGGGTGTAGTTGTTGAGCATTCTAAAGTCTCCAACAATCCTAGACTTATCATTGTGCCAGGCTATTATCACGGGGGTAGTTACGTCTACTTGCTCATTATGCCCTACTTTCCGTAAGACTTGTAAGTCCACTAGTTCTTGGATGTGGCTTTCTAGAGCAGTCCTAGATTTTGGACTAGAAGGGTAAGCTGGTCTCCTGAGGTTAGGAGGGTAAGGAGGCTTAATAGTCAAAGTTAAGACCATATCATGACCTTTAATATTACCAATGGTATGGTCTTTAGTGCAAAAAGCATTCTGGTTCTCAAAGCATGCTTGGAGAATATCTCTTTTCTGGTTTTCACTAAGCTGGGAATTCAAGGCAGCTTGGGAAAAGTATTCCTGGTTAAAAGTTTCTAAGTGTCTCTCATAAGTGGAATCAGTAGCTTTAGCATTGATATGGCATATTTGAAACTTCTTGTTCCAATCTCCTCCTATAGTGAAATATCTCCCTTTACTCTGGAAGACATCTATCCCGTACAGGCAAAGAGAATCATTTCCTATAATAAGATAATCACATACTCCATTTTGAAGTACTACAAATTCAATCTTTATCTTGATTGATCCTTTAGAGTGGGGGAGTACAATTTCTGTTGGCCATACTCCAATAGCATTGAGAGGTGAGTTACAGCTGCTGAACTTAGCTTGAGGCACAGGTAGTAAGTTTTTCTTCCAGTTGGAATCCTGTTTATCTAAGTAGTCAGTTCCAACACAAGAGCAGAAGGCTCCACTGTCTATAAGTAATTTTACAGGGGAACCTTGTATCAAGCCAGTGGCATAACAAGTTTTACCACCGGTGTAACCTTTTCCAATAGAAGGTTTAAGGGTTAAGGTCTTAGCTTCAGAAACATGTTAAATTTTCATGTTGGGTGTCCATTTTTGAGGCAAATTGCTATCTTCATTAACAGGGTTAATATCTAGGGAAGATTCTATGTTACCTTTGATGACATTAATGGGATTAGTTATAATTAGGTCACACTCAGAGATGGAACCATCAGTGTCATCTAGTTGGGGGTCAGGATTAGTGTCATCCTCTTCTCCTTCAATAGGATTAATCTTTCTCCTGGCTAAAGGACAGTCAGGTCTTACATGCCCTGCTTTGTTGCAATTCCAACATGTCTTTTCTTTGGTCACCAAAGTATTCTTGGCTTCTGAGTTGATAAGTAGAGGTTCTTTATTCTTGTTATTATAATCTTCCTTATTCCTAGTAGTTGGTTCTCTGGGTTTATTAAGCTTTTTGTCTAAGCCATTCATGTCAATAGTTTCTTCTAATACTCCTATGAGAGTGGATAGGTCAGAGTTCATGGGCATTCTGCATCTTACGCTATGGTTAAGTTTTCCTGGACATAGTTTGAGGAGTCTTTCATTGACTTCTTCTTTATCAGCATTTGGGTAGAAGCAGTCTAGTCTTCTCTTCTGGTCAAGGCACCATTTGTGAGGTTTGTCCTTAGATGGATCAAACAAGGAAGTTTCAAAAGTCTTCATCATTTTTATTTTCCAAATTATGGTACCAAATTTTTCCTTAATCAAGTCTTTCCACGAATTCCATGACAAAGATCCTACCTCTTCTCTCTTATTGATGAACCAGTCAAGGGCTACTCCTTCAAACAGTCTAGGTAGTCTTACTACGGCTATGTTATCAGGAAGTTCATAAGAGGCCAGAGTATAGTCAATAAACTTAATAAAACTGACATGATTGTATTCTCCTTCTCGGGAGAATTTAGGCCACTCAGTGATAGGGGGAAGTAATTTTAATGCTTTTTCTACTTCAGGAGTGGGACTAGGTCTGAAAGATTCATGCCTTGTTAGTCTTGGTCTAGGAGGTAGTTGGGGCGTACTGTGGTACCTGGAAGGTCTGATTTCATCAGAATCTGCAATGGGTTGAGATAAGTTTATCTTTAGATCTCTGAGATCATTCTTAATCATACCTAATTCCAGGTCAAGTTTGTTACTTAATGAATCAGTTTTATTAATAATATGAGTAGGTGAAGTGTGGTCTGTTTTATTAATACCTTCTTTGATTTGTTCAATAGATAGAAGAATTTCTTCTTGGATAGCGGAAGTATTGTTTTCTAGGTAATTCATTAGTTCTCCCTTACTCAAACTAATGCTGTCTCTTATTTGTTTTACCTCTAACTCATTAATTTTGATCAAGTTGGATTGGGATTGCATGACTTTACCAAAATTGGTATTTACTTTATCCAATTGCTCATATACTTTATCAAAACATTTGCCAATGATATCAAAGTTATGAGAAACATTTATGGAAAACAAGTTGAAAGTTTCTACGTCTAATTGTGGTACACTTTCTTCCATTTTCTTGCCAAAGATATTATATTGTCCCACTCTTTGGGACTCTTTAATTTCTGATGGGCTAGAGATCTCTTCTTCCTGTTGTTGTTGCTTCCTCTTAAGGAAACTAATTGGTCCCAAGGATTCCAATTCTTCACGTAACCTTCTACTTCTCTCTTGGGAATCAATTTTTGGAGGGTTATTTGAGTCTTCTTTGCCAAAGATATGGCTTTTCTCATACCCTGATGGTCTTCCTGGGTCTGAGCCTGTTTGAACAGTTCCCAATGACCCACGTGTTCTTTCACCAATACCTTTATTTTGTCCTCCTTGGAGGAGTCCGGCTGGGGTGGCGTAGGTGGAACGGTATCCTCCTGGGATTTCACGTTCAACAAGGGACGGCTCTCCAACGGTGAGTTGGTCGAGTCGGCGGCCGCGGTCGTTGTCACGGTTGCTTGGATCGGAGCGATCACTGGCTCGATCCGCATTGCGTTCGCGACTGGCATCCTTGCGCACACGTGTTCCTCCGGGCAAAGATCCATATGACGGGGCGCGTCCACTGGCGCGGGTGTTGCGTCTGTTTTGATGCATTTTTAAAGATTATGTAATTTTTTGTCAAAACTTTGTAAAAAAATCAAAAAAAATAATTTTTTCGAGTAAAAATTTTTTTTTTAAAAAAAAAATATATGTCTTACTTATATGAAGGTTTAAAGGCACTAAGTCCTTGTTGGGGTCAGGACCGTCCTTGGAGGGTATTCCAAAGGGATCTGAGTGGGTTCCAATCAAATCTTGGGACAAATCCAAGGGTCCACAGTCTGGGACGTCCTCTAAGAGGTCTTGGTTAATAAGATCACCAAAGACAAAGTCCACTAGAAAGGATAAAATAATAAAAAAATATAAGTTATATATTTATTTATTTTATAATAATTTTTTTATGATTTTCGAGTTTTTGTGATTTTTTTATAAAGAAATAAAAAGGAGATCAAAGCTCACTTTTATAATTTGGATACCGTCTCTTAAAAGCAGAAAGCTTTCTTTGATAGATTTTCCACTCTTTGTGCTGTCTTAACAAGGAGTTAAAATTAATAATTCTTTCTAACTCTTGTTCCTTTTCTTTTAAGATTTGTTGTCTATAATAAAGAAGTCTCTCTTGTTTCTGTTCAGGAGTTATAACAACAGGCACAAAGTTACGTAATTTTTCTTCTTTTTTCTGTTTAAGAAGATTTAAATAATAATTGATCAATTCTCCGTTGGTTTTAAAATCCACTGGACAAATCAAAAGATAAAGATAAATAATAAGTATTTCTACTTATATATATAATTTTTTTTTTATATAAATAACCGGTCCAGGAGATAATTAATTAAAAAATTAATTATTGAGGATATTTCCCGGCCAGACCCCCAGTTGTCAGCTCTCTGATACCAGGAACCTTGCAGTATTTTAGCTACAGAGAGTGATAAAAGAACTTGGAGCAATAATATTCCAAAGAATAAACACTTTAAAGCTCCGATAATGGTATGGTACGAGCAAGTGCAAGGTTTATTTGGTTTGGTTATAAATATTTTAAATATAATATAAAAAGAGGGGCCACAGTATTATACTACTGGGGATCTTTACAGGCTAGCAACCTCTCTTCAAGGGGCCTCCTTAGGCAGTTTAAGAACCTGGGAATAAATATGGGTGCCTTAGAAAGGACTTATTCCACTAATGGCTGGGCTTAACAGCACAAGTGGCCTAGACAGGAAGGGAAACACTCACTCTGAGCACTTGACCACGAAAATCCTGGAATAATTGGAAGGGTTTCAGAGCAGATGGGGTTGATTGCTTGACTAAACTTCAATGGTTAATTGGTTAATAAAGGTAAATAATACTACTACAGACTAAGTCATAAATCACTTGCTTATCTTCATATAAGCACTTGATTAACAATGACACCGTGTCTGATTGATAATAAATAATTCCTGATAACTGATTAACTTATTGGAAACAGAAGGGCAAAAAGAGCCTGTTTAAATATTCTTTTTTGGGTGCTTGAGGACCTCTAGAAGGGGTACTAGCCATGGGCTGATGCTAAGGGGGCAATCAGGGCAAGATTGGCACGTCCTCAAGGTGCTGTTAGCCTGCTGGCCTTAGATCTGTCAAGGAACAGCTCCTTTTTAGCTGCAGGATATGTTAATCAATAGATTATTCATTTTGCTGATCCTGCACTGATCCTCAATTTGTACAGTAAGTACTGGTCCAAAGTGAGCAGACGTAGGTTTTTATTGATTCTCCATCCTCTGCTGATCCTGTATGTAATTTTTAATAATTTTTAAGACCACTCCTTATGTAGTTTTGTGGTCTTTGAAGGTTCTGATCAACTTACTTCGTGGTGAGTCTGGATCTTTATTTAATTAATAAAAAATACTAAAAATTAGTTATTAACTAATTTCAATTGATTTTTAAGGTTTTTGAACCATAATCTATGCTCGTGTGGTAGCTTTACATATGTAGTGTAGATCCTACTATATTGTAGCTTCTCTGAGCGGTACCTGGATGTCATAGGAGGCGCGGGGATCAGTCCATTCAAATGCGCGCGGGGACTGATCCGCTGCTCAGATGCGCGCGGGGGACTGTACCGCTGCGCGCGTGACTAGGTCACGGGATTACCTGCGCGGGAATTCAGTTGCGCGGGAGTCCAGCGCTGTAGGGACGCGGGGCTGCGTGCGGGAGTTGGCGTACGCGGGAGTCCAACGCTGTAGGGACGCGGGGCTGCGTGCGGGAATTGTGACAAAACACAATTTCCCGTGTAACTCCTAAACTACACACAACACCTGGATTTCGACTGAAATTTAGGTGTGAAACCTATACATGACATATCATGTGAAATATTAAAATGGCTAAAAGGTGCCATACTGGTGCCGTGGTCATTTACCATTTTGTATAAAATTAATTAAAAAATATAAGGAGTAAGAATTCAAGGGTGGGGTCAGTGAGTGACCCTACCTTATTTTGGGTGGGGAATCAATTTCTGCAATAATATTTATGGATTTCCTACTCCTTCCTTTTATAATAATTTTATTTATTCATTTATCTTTGTTCCTTTTAATTTTGTTAATATTATTTGTTAATATTATTATTGTTGTTGCTTTGTCAGGTTGCTCTGTGCTAAGTAGCAGGCTGACAGGGCGCGTGATAGGTTTTATTTGTGCTCTCTCTGTTCTGTAGATGGGTACAGGGAACTGTGAGGCAGTTCATCTGGGGTGGTCCAGGTACCTTCAGGGGTTACTCTAAAAGCATTAATTTGTCTCACTCTTGCAGATTGCTCTCAAAGCGCGGATCTTGGGTGTGGTTCTTACTTCTCTCAAGGTTCTCACAAGCCCAAAGGCTAATTAGGTTGGCACAGAAAAAAGTCTATTTTCTTTTATTATAAGCGGGGGATTAGAAACAAGATAGTAAGAAAGGAGAGGGGGGCAATTTGTCTACGTTGGCCAATTCCTCATCACCTCCTCCGCCTCCGCGCAAGCTGCCGTTGCTAGGTTTTGGAATTCCGCCAGAACTTTGCATTTCACACCGGTGGTGTGAGCGTGGGGAGCTTCTAGGAAGTGCCAGAGTAGTTTTTCCACATCAAACCTTGCAAGTGGGAGTGCTGGAATGAGGGGGATCTCCAGAATCTTGCAAGTGGCGGCCAGAGGAGTTAAAGCAGCCGCAGGTTACGGCAATGACTTGATGACCACAGCAGTTGGCGCGCGTGTGGGTTCTGGTGACAACCTGGGCGCTGGTGATGCAGATGGAGGTGGAGGAGCAGGAGTGGGAGGATGCGTTGGCGGTGGAGGAGTAGGCAATGGAGGAGGAGGCAATTGAGGAGCAGGTTTTGGTGTAGAGACTCCTGAGGGATTAGACAAATAAAGTAGCCAATAGCTTGCTGGCAGTCCTCAAAGGGGAATTTAGTATTACTTCTAATTCTTTGGAGTATTAGTATATACTAAAATTGGTTTTGAATTTCCTGCCCTTCTAGTACTATAGTAAGTCTGCGCAATAATTTATTTAAGTTAATGACTGGTTTTGTTGAAACTTAATATAGGTCTCAGATCAGACCTAGATTAATTATTTAACTGTTTGTTGGTAAGATTTGTTGAAGAATGCACCAGATGTATTGGGTTATTGGTTATCTAATGATCAGATATATTTGATCTTAACCAATGTCCCAATATTAACGGGTTCAAGGGATTATCAAAGGGATGGTTCAGGAGAGGACCCAAGGATGGGTTTACCCACAGGGGGGGGGCTGGGTAGAGGAAAGGTTGGTAGTTCCTTTTTGTTGTTCTCTCTTTCTTTTTAATGGTTATTTATTTAACAATGTTTGGGGTTTCTTTAATATGGCGCTGGATATTTAGGTCACTGAAAAACCCTTATTCAAGCACCTGTTGGATGGTTTAATTGATCAAATATGGGTAGTAACTTGGTTTCTGATTTCTTGTTTCCTTTTTTATAACTGATTCACTACTAATATTTATCTGGGTAGGTACCACAAATGACTACTGATGGGTAGATGGGCCCAAGGGCCTGATATCTGAGGAGTGGTGAGAGGGGGATGATGGGGGATGATGGGAGATGATGGGGGATGATGGATGATACAACTTGGATTGGGCAGAGAGGCCCTCCTTAAATAGAGAATTCCTGCCCCCAGGGGTTCTCAAGGCTGGCCCCAGGAGTGCTCAAGGCTTCCCCCAGGGGTGCTCAAGGCTGCCCCCAGGGGGTTCTCAAGGCTTCCCCTGAGGGTTCTTCCTGTTCTGGTGAGGAACAGTGAGGTAGAATTACCAAGACATTTTAGCTGGTTGGAAAAAGACTTGTAAAGTTTCATGAGGCATTTCTGATCATTGCAAAAGATTTTTAAAGTTACATGAGGCATTTCTGCTTGTTGGGAAAAGCTGTTACAGGGGTTTCATGCATGCAAATCCCTGCATAAGCTGCTGTGAAGTGCAGATACAATGTATTCCTGTGCAGTACTTAACGGCTGGTCTGGTGCTACCTTATTCTTCCTAAATGTATTTCTGTGAATTCACTGTTGATTTGTTTGGTGCTGCATGGCCCTTGATTTCCTGCATATATTGCTGGGTAGTTCTGGGGGTTGTTGTTATTGGTGGGTTGTTTGGTATCCCATGTTTCTGACTACATAAATTGCTGTGTGGTGCTGTGGTTGTTTGGTACTGCAGGTTGTTTGGTATCACATGCTACTGGCTTCATATATTGCTTGGTAGCCCTGTGGTACTTGTAATGGTGGTTTTTTTAGTATCACCAGATCCTGGCTTCCTGCATAAATTGCTGTGCCCATCTGGGGTTGTTTGGTACTACAAGACCCTGCTTATGGTTCTGAGTTTACAGGTGAGGTGATTGGTTGTATTTTTGGTTGAGGTGCTGCAGGGAGATGTTACTGGTATGTGTTTGGGGATTTCAATTAAACCCATAGGCCTTTCACTGGTTTGTGATACTGGGTGTGATATGAGCTGTCCATAATTGATTTTCTGGATGTATCTTCTAAACCATGAGAGATAGAGGGGTAGTTTGACTGGTTGACTATAGTTTATTTTTGGTTTAGAATCCATTTCTGAGGTTATATTTATGATTTGGATTATATTTATACTAGAAAATTGAGTATGGTGGCCACAGGTAAGGTTTGTTGGACTTTATCTTCTAATCCATGGGAGATAGTGGGTTACTTTGGCTGAGTTACTATAGGTTATTTGTGATTTATAATCCATTCCTGAGGTTAATTTGAGGGTCTGAGATGTTTTGACACTGGAAAAGTGAGTCTGATGGCTATAGGACAGGTTTGGACCACCACAGCGGGGGATTGGGAGGACGCAGCGGCGGTTGAGGAGGCTCAGTTGGTCAGTTGAAGATCCCAACCCATGCAGCCCACTTGTGAGGGGAGTTCCAATAAGCCACAAAATTGGGGAAGTCCTGGCACCGCAGTGATCCAGACCAACGGAATGGCAATCCTAAGTCATGGCTTTTGCGCAAAGGAGGGTGTGGAGCGGCGCGCCGCGGTTGGTTGCAAGGTGAGCCGGGCGGGGTCCATTCATTAGTGGAGATGTTGTCATTGCCCAAGATCACAAAGGTGTTGCGTTGGGTCCTCTTGCGCAGACAAACTTGAGGATGGTTTTGGGGCATACCATTGTATAAAGAACAGAAATGGTGGCCTGCTTGGCATGGAACACAGGCGCGCCAACCCAAAAGGATGGGGCAGGAGAGGCCATTCCGACTGCAGAATGTGCAGGACATGTTGAAGGGGTAGGATGTGGTGTGGTTTAGTGGTGTGGTGAGGGGATGGAATAACTGCGGATAGCTGGGGGTAGGTGATATAGTGGTGGATCTCAGGGTACAGAAATCAAGTTGGGGGGGTTTGGTGGTCTTTTATGGATGCAAGTTGGAATGGGCTCACGCTGCATGCTCAGCAGTGGCAGCACACTCAGAAATGGGTGCATGCTCAGAAATGGGTGCGGCCTTGTTGCAGCAAGCCATGCTGCGGGCTCAGAAGCATTCAAATAGGGCTCAGCATCTGGAGACGCAGGGCGGATTGGATTGTATTGGATGGATTGTGCGGATTGCCAGGATGAACCTTGGATGCCTGGAATGGCACTTTGGGCGGATGCAGACATGCGCAGGGGCCTGCGAGTTGGGTGCGGCTCAAGGACCGCCTCATGAGAAGAACAAACTGGTTGGACTTCATTGAAGGCAGGCAATACAGATGGGATTGTGTTGGAAGGATAGAGTTAAGCTAGGGTTCTGTACTTGGGGGTTGTATTTCATTATTTTTGTTTTCTTGCGGTTGTACCTAGGTTAGGGTTGAGGGGAAGGCTACTTAAACTGCACCATCAACCCGGATGAAGGAAGGGGGGATCAGAACATCACAGGAGTTTGGAAGGACGCTTTAAACTCATCTCTCTATCTCTCAGTTGTAGGGCCAACAGTTGAAATCAGGGTTCACAGACGCAAGGGACCAATAAATTCCAAACTTGGGAACCATTGAAGGAGAAGTCCTCTTATGAATTCCACAAAGGCAACACCCTGAGAGTGTGCACTAAGGATAAACAGAGGAATAGATTTGTGCTAGATGGCTCAAAAGATACTAAACATTCATACAACACACTCCTGTGTCCCTGATAACAAAACTGTATGTAACTAGTCACAACTAGGGGTGTACTATCTGATTGAGTGACTGTAAAACACACCAATATGGACATAAGAGCCTCAGAATCAAAACCATCCTTCAGAATAAGGTCCCCAAAGCATGTTTCAAAGTCCCTCTCTTCAGGAAGCTGTGTCTTATATTTTAAAATATTAATTGAAGACTACCTCTTTGGTTGATACAGTGAGGTCATTAAGGCCACAGAAATGTGTATCAAGCCCAAATTATGATGACATAGGGCTTTCCATACTACTTTAGTGGCTACAGAAAGTTCACAAAAACACACAGATGGTCCCCTGGCCTCAGAACTAGCCTGGGTCACCCTCCTTTGGATGGTAAAAAGACTGAACCATGAGGTGACCCAAAAAATAAAAATAAAGGCCCTTCCCCCAGCCATTTCTAACTCATTAATCCATTCATATAGTCATCATTGCTTCAGATATTTTTTTCCTCAAGCCATCAAACCCTTATAAGGAATAAGTGTGTGATCCTGAACAACTTTCTGATAAAATTATAGACCAAAACTCTTGAATCCCTATTTTTTGGACAATATCATCAACCAACCATTCAACCTGCCCCAGTACCAACTTCCAGCACCTTGCATCCTTGCATATTGGCCCATTCATCAAGAATAAGTCAGCATCTAGACCTAGTAAGGGATCCTACTGACCTATACCCCATGTGTAGGTTTTGCATAACCCAAACCCCAAGGAAATTACACACACCCTTCTTGAAAGGAATCCTTGTAAACTCCACAGGCACCATAATTGCTCCTACATTGTCCCAAACAGACATAAACCTGTGTTCCAGAGGGCTCAAAAACCCCAATAAGTTCTTTTCCCCTCCATTTAAATTTATTTTATAAATATATAAATAAATTTTCTCCTTTTAGCCAAATCATATACCCAGCATTTTATCCCATTTTCACTCCAAACTTTCTATCACCTCTAGTACCTAGAAGGAGTGAGGTCCTTGGCATCTAGTTGGATGAAAATTTAATTCCTGGCAGGGAAATAATTGATATATTTATTGATCCTGTGCCATTGTTAATAATTTCTTAATAATTTTTCAAAAATCAAACAAAAATTCCAAGCAAAATCATTATAATTACCAAACTTCAAAAATTTTCTAAAAATACAAAAAAATCTGAGAATTTTTTTCATACTTTTCTGGACTTTTTACTCTTCAGTAAACTGAAAACTAACCCTGAACTTATTAAATACTATCTTAAACTCTTAAAACTTCAAAAAGATGAGTATACCAAAAATTAAAAACCAACTGATTGTGAACTTCTATCTACTTTAGAACAAAAGAAATTGATTGCTCTCCACATAAAACTCAGGGAGGAACAAGATTTTTAAAAAAGATTTTGCTTAAGCCTCATCTTGAAGTATCATAGAGACTGGGCTAAGACTCAACCCCCTGCTCATATCAGATTGAAACTATTAAAAAGTGAGATTTTTCTGAAAGTTTATTTCAACATTTTTCAATCATAAACTAACTTATAAATTTTATATCTGGTCTTTCCTAGTGTCTGGACCGCCCACTACCCCATCAACTCCAAATTCTACCACTGGGAAATAGCAGCCCCACCAGTCACCACTCCAGTGATAGTACCCAACTATCCTGTCATAGAAGCTCCCAATCAACTTAGGTCCCCAACTAGAGAAGAATCAGCAGCCACTCCAAACTCAGAGAGTAAGTCATGTTATCTCACCTATTTTAAGCATTTATATAAGTTAAAAATTTCTTTTAAGAAATATTTCTAGACTCAGAGGACCAGATGGATGCTTCACCACTCTTGCCCACTCCAGAGCCAAGAAGAATAATCCATCCATTGACTCTACAAAGAATGAAAGACTTGTGTATCCAGCCAATTCAGAGGATCCCATCCCCAGCTCCTCCTATCAAGCTCCCTCTCAAGGACAGAAAGAGGAGTCCTGGAAAAAGCTGATCACTGAATACATGTCCTCATTCCAAAAGGTAATGCAAGCGGAGAAGGAGGCCAACGTGAAGATTCAGGTCTTCTATTGCAGGCAGTCCCAGATTTCCCAAAAAGCTTTGCAATAGTTCATAACAAAGAAAGAGCTAGAGGAGTATGTGAAGGGGTGGAATACCTGGGACCACCTCAAGAAGATCCAAACTCCTCCCAACAAAAAGTGAAAAGTAAGGTCCTCCAATCAGAGGAGGCCAAAGGAGGATTTCAACAATCCAAAAATTTGGGCAGAAGTGAAAGCTCTGGCTCAAGAATTAAATGGTTCTTACAAGAGCTAGTTGTAGATACTCTTTTTGAAAATAGTCTCACGAATAACTTTAGTGCTTTAGACAATAACATTTTTTTGTGCCTCCAAAAGATCCACCAATTGGAAGGGAAATTGAGCAGTCCTGAGTATCTCCTTGAGTTGAACATGGTAGTGAATACTTCCCTCATTAAAAATGGATTTTCTTCTGATCTGGAATAAATTAAGACCCTTATCTTAGAGGATAGAACTAAGGACAGGATCAATTATGAAAAATAATTTTCAACCTTGATAGAAGATGTAATTCAAAACCAATCCTACAACAATAATTCTTCCCTTGGAAAAACTCTGAGAGAACAAAAGAACCAGTTGGAAAATTCCATCAATGAGCTCAAAACTCAAATTTACATGCAGCTCAATATGATTAGGAATGATATCAGGGATGTGAAATTGTCTCATATTTTGAAATCTGAAGCTAAGAACCATTCTGAGTGTCCTATAACACCTAGATTCCCCAAACCTAGGTTTAATCTTGCCCCTCATCATCCATATTATTCTCCTGACATGGAGCAAGCTATCAAATTTTGCACCCCATCACAGATTGTCCTAAGTTCTCTGGAGAAGGAGAGTATGATCATAAAGGTTTTATGAAATATATTGATCACCACATCCTAGCTTCTGTCTTACCAGAGACCATAGCCCTAGCAAGGTTACCCCAACTTCTTGAAGGGGTGGCTTTAGACTGGTTTATCTTTAAAAGAGAACTAATAGGGGATGGTCCATGGGAGGATGGGAAAGAATTGATCAGAGAAAGGTTTGGTACTTGAGTTTGGAAAAAGGAAATTCTCAAAGCTGTTCAGAAAGATTTCTTTGATCCCATTAGAGACCAACCCCACAAATTTTGTTTGACTCAGAAAAAGACAATTGACTGTGTCTATCCTCAAGCTTCTGTAGAAGAGATTAATGAACAGTTACTAGGACAATGTAAAAGGCACCTAGAAGACAATGTCCAGCATAGGAAATCAATTGAAACTGACCTTCCCACTCTTATAGGAGTCATGGAAGAAATAATTTACACAATGGAACTCAACAAGAAGCCCAGGGAAAGACCCAGAGAGTTTCAGACCCAACCCAGAGAGAAAAAAGAGGTTGTTAAAGAATTAGTGCTAGTGGCTCCCCAAGGGAATGCCATTGTTAAAGCCAACCCCTCTCTTGAATGCTGGAACTGTGGAGAGAAGGGGCCTAGATGACCTGATTTTCCTCATCCTAGGAAAAATATAAATAATATCAATGCTGACTCCAATAGTGAGGAAGAAGTTGATGACTTGAACCTAGTCTTCCAATGTAAATCCAGGAGTGACAGTTCTCACAGTCAGTGACAGTTCCCACCAAGGAAGTGACCTGTTGGTTCCCACAGGTGTTCCCACAAGTGTGAATGATCTAATTGGGAGATTACTCCAATTATATCAACTGCTCCAGTTGACACTCAGTTTTTGGGTTCTCATTTTTTTCTTCATGGTTCTCTTTTTATTTTATTGTTCTCATTTCCTTTTTCTCTTATAACTGCACAATCAAACTCAGATCAATCTGATTCACTCAATCTCAAAACTCAGACCAATTGGCTCAACAATCTCATTCAACCTTGACCAACTGGCTTTCAAATCCACAATCTGATTCATCTCTAACTGGTGAGATCAATCCATGCTAACACTCATGAGGATGTGGCTCAACCTAGAATCACATCCTTGTTTATTTCCATAACCATCATGTTCTTTCCTTGCTCATTCTCACATCTATATTCAATCCGGGTAACTTTTTCATTGTTTTGGTATTCATATCCATCTCCTTTTTTTTATTTGTCTACATCATCTGATTCTCATTGAGTTGTTTCTGTCATAGCTTTCTGGTTAAATATACATATCATCATTCAGAATTATATCCAACAACACAAGGAAGAACCAGACTCATGCCCTTTCAATGTAATCTCAGGAGACATAGTTTCTAGCGTGAGAAATAACCATGTCAAAGGATAGTCCCAATTACGCCAGAAGTGGGATGGATCTATGAAATTAGATCACATCTCTGAGGCCAAAACATTGAAAGTAAGATCAGTCACTGGAAGGAGCTACACTTTGGGTAAAAACTGCTTTGCCACTGGTTTTTTTGAAAAGAAACCAGTCAGAATTTTCCTTGATAGTGGAGCCTTCTGCTCATGCACCAGTACTGACTTCCTCAATTTTCACTACCCCAAGTGGAAAGAACACTTACTTCCTGTGCCCAAGGCCAATTTCATCACTTGCAATTCAGCTATGGATACCTTAGGAGTCATAAATGTGACTATTGTTCTTCCCACAGTAAAGGATCCATAAGACATCAACTTGAATTTTTAGTCTTGAAGAATAGCCTATGTGACTACTTGCTACTAGGTAAGAAAGCTTTCTATTTACATGAAATAGATGTCATCCAGAGCAAGGACCATTACTTCACCATTGGAGGAGAATGGAAAAGAAAATTCCAGATCTGTCACATATCAACCTCCACGGAGAACAAACCACTAGATTCATTCAACAATGAATATCTTTCTCAATGTTCTCTTAATGATAAACTCACCTCTAACCAGCAAGAAGACCTGGTAAACTTGTATTTTGAGAAAATGGGTGCTTTTTTGCACCAAGGATCATCTTATAGGTAATATCAAGGGACATGACTTAGTACTAACTCTGACTATAGAACCTCCTTTCCCCCCCCCCTCCCCATCTTGAGGATACCTGCTTACCCAACAAGCCCTAAGTCCTGAGTGGCATTGGAAGAACACATAACTGAGCTCATGGATTTAGGAGTCATTAGGAAAGTAGGGCATAATCAGAAAGTAGAAATAAACACTCCCGTTATCATATCCTGGAATAACAACAAGTCCAGGATGATTGGAGATTTCTGAATGTTTAACAACTACACTAAATGTCAGCCTGCTACTTAGCACAGAGCAACCTGACAAAGCAACAACAATAATAATATTAACAAAAATAAAAAGAACAAAAAAAAATTATTATAAAATGAAGGAGTAGGAAATCCATAAATATTATTGCAGAAATGGATTCCCGACCCAAAAATAAGGTAGGGTCACTCACTGACTCCACCCTTGAATTATTACTCCTTATATTTTTTAATTAATCTAAAAGAAAATGGTAAATGACCACGGCACCAATATGGCACCTTTTGGCCATTTTAATATTTCACATGATATGTCATGTATAGGTTTCACACCTAAATTTCAGTCGAAATTCAGGTGTTGTGTGTAGTTTAGGAGTTACACAGGGAATTGTGTTTTGTCACAATTCCCGCACGCAGCCCCGTGTCCCTACAGCGCTGGACTCCCATGGGCAGTTGATCCCTCCCGCGCGCAGGTAATCCCGTGACCTAGTCACTCAAGCAGCGGATCAGTCCCCACGCGCATCTGAATGGACTGATCCCCCGCGCCTAGCCTGCCATGATCAGTCTGACAGCCAGGTACCGCTCAGAGGAGCTACAACCTAGTAGGATCTACTCTACACATGTAAAGCTACCACACAAGCGTAGATCATAGTTTAAAAGCCTTAAAAGTCAATTAAAATTAGTTATTAACTAATTTTTCGTATTTTTTATTAATTAAATAAAGATCCATACTCACCACATCATGAGCTGATCAGAACCTTCAAAGACCACAAAACTACACAAGGAGTGGTCGTAAAAATTATTAAAAATTGCATACAGGATCAGCAGATGATGGAAAATCAATAAACATCCACGTCTGCTCACTTTGGACCAGTACTTACTGTACAAATTGAGGATCAGTGCAGGATCAGCAAAATGACTAATCTATTGATTAACAGATCCTGCAGCTAAAAAGGAGCTGTTCTTGACAGATCTAAGGCCAGCAGGCTAACAGCACCTTGAGGACGTGCCAATCCTGCCCTGACTGCCCCCCTAGCCTCAGCCCATGGCTAATACCCCTTCTAGAGGCCCTCAAGCACCCAAAAAGGAATATTTAAACAGGCTCTTTTTGCCCTTTTGTTCCCAAGAATCAGTTATCAGTTATCAGAAATATTATTATTATCAATCAGAAATTGTGTCATTGTTAGTCAAGTGCTTATCAAGAAGAAAGCAAGTGATTTATGATCTAGTCTGAAGTATTATTATTATTATTTTCTAAATAACTATCAACAACCAGAAGTTTGAACCAGCCACCAACCCCATCTGTTCTGAAGCTTCTTACCTGAATCTTTGCAGGATTCCTGTGGATTACTTCCCAATTGAGTTTTTCCCTTCCTGCTCTGGGTTTGTGTGCTGTTTTGCCCGCCCAAATTAGTGGATAAGGCCTTAGAAGGCACCCATCTTTATTCCAAGGTTATAAACTGCCTAAGGAGGCCCCTTGAGGAGAGGTTGCCAAGTCTGTAAAGACCCCCAGTAGTATATTACTGTGGCCCCTCTTTTTATATTATATTTAAAATATTTATACCCAAACCAATTAAACCTTGCACTTTCTCTTACCATATTATTATTGGAGCTGTAAAGTGTTTATTCTTTGGAATATTATTTCTCCAAATTCTTTTATCACTCTTTGTAGCTAAAGGACTGCAAGGTTCCTGGTATCAGAGAGCTGACACTAAAGTAGATTAGTACCCTATCCCTAGGATAGATCATTACCTTCATAATCTTTCCAAAGCAAAGTACATTACCTCAATTTATATGCTGAAAGGCTTCCACCAGATACCTATTGAAGCTAACAGCCAAAAATATGTGAGGATTATCTGTCACTTAGGCATCTATGAGTATCTGAGGATGCCTTTTGGGATAAAGAATGCCCCTTCCCATTTTCAAAAAATGATGGACACAGTATTTGGAAATTTAATCCAGAAAGGGTTGATGATGGTGTACATTGATTATAGTATCATTTACCCTGATGATTGGGAAACTCACTTAGAGAAGATAGGTCTTTTGCTAAAAACTGTAGCAGATATTGGACTAAATATATCTATGAAAAGTGAAACTTTGTTTACGCTGAACTAAAAGCCTTAGGACATGTATTCTCAGGATTGTATCTAGCAGTAGATCAGAACAAAGTTTCTGCTGTAATAAATTGGCAACTGCCTAAAAATAAGACTGAGATCCTCTCATTTGTTATTTTCTGTAGTTATTATTGGCATTTCATACCCAAATTTGCTACCATAGCCAAAATCCTGTATGAGATATCCAACAAGACCTCTATATTCAAAATGACCCACAAGAGAGTGCAGAGCAATGAAACCATGAAGAAAGCCATTACCACTGCCCCTGTCCAAACTCAACCTGACTACTCTAGGCCTTTCTGCTTATATTTTGATGGCTGTCTTGATGGAGTTGGAGCTGCTCTTCATTAATCAAAAGTGGAGAATGACGTTCCTGTTGAAAAACCTATCCTATTCACATCTAGAAAAATTAAAGTTACAGAGAAAAGGTATGGAGCCAGCCAGATGGAGTTTCTAGCTTTGGTCTTTTCCTTAGAGAAACTTCACTATTACCTATAAGGAAGCACCTTTGAAGTAATAACCAATTTCACGGCAGTAAGGACCCTCATGAATATGAAAGCCCCTAACCAACACATGCTTAGATGGCAGATACCCATCCAGAAGTACAGAGGACAGATGAAAATCATGCAAAAACCAGGAACCAAACATCAAAATGCAGATGGACTCAGTAGATGGGCTCTCCCCAGTGGCCCTAGTAGCCCTGTATAAAATCCAGATGATAATGACATCTTCCCAATCTTGGGGATCCATGTTTGTGATCTAGATTTAGTTTTCTTTGATTCTGCCCAAGAGATTTATGACCCAGAGAATCTTAAGTTTCCAGATATTATGAGAAGTGAAAACCCTTCTAATGAGTTAATACAAAGTTTAGACAAGGAACTCTCTATTCCCTATAAAGAAGGGAAGGTTTCAAGCTTAGATGTTCTGCTTTACTTCCCTCATAAACACTCTAGTTTGATATTCTTCAACTCAGAAACACAAATTTAAACTATACTTCACAAATGCCATGATAACAGCACTTCAGGGCACTTCTCATTAGATAGGACTATTGAAAAGGTCAGGCAGACAGCCTGGTGGATTTTCTGGAGAGAGAAAACCACTGACTATTTCAAATCCTGTGAAACCTTTCAGAAGGCTAAAAACCAAACAGGAAAGATATTTGGTCTTCTCCAGAAGATATCAGAACCCACCAATAGATGGGAAATAATAAACATGGACTTTGTCACCTTTTTATCCCCAGAGGGACCCTACTCCTATTACTTCGTGGTAGTTATTGTACAAAGATTCCCCAAGAGAGCCAAGTTCATACTTAATCTGTCAGCCTACTAGATGCCAAGGACCTAGCTGTTTCTAGCTACTAGAGGTGATAGAAAATTCAGAGAAAAAAATGTTGAAAAATGCCAGAGATATATTTTGGCTGAAAGGGTTAAATTTATTTATATATATATATATATATATATATATAAATTTAAAATGAGGGGCCAAGAACTCAATGAGGTTGTTGAGCCCTCCGGAACACAGTTATATGTCTGTTAAGGAAAATATAGATGCAATTTTGGTGCCTTTGGGGTTTACAAGGACTCCTTTCAAGAAGGTTGTGTGAAATTTCCTTGGGGTTTGGGTTATGCAGAACCTAAAAAAAGGTAAATAAGTCAGCAGGATCACTTACTAGACCTAGATCTGGAATCATTCTTGATGGATGGCCAATATTCAGGGATTCGGGGTGCTGGAAGCTGATGCTGGAGCAGGCTGAATGGCTGGATGCTGATTTTGGCCAAAAATAGGGATTCAAGAGTTTTGTCTATAAGTTTATCAGAAAGTGGTCCAGGATCACACACTGATTTCTTATAAGGGTTTTATGGCTTGAATAAAAAAATATCTGAAGCAATCATGACTATATAACTGGATGAATCAGTCAGAAATGGCTGGGGGAGGAGCCTTTATTTATATCATTTTTGGTCCCCTCATGGTGCAGTCTTTTTACCAACCAAAGGAGGGTGACCCAGGCTAGTACTGAGACCAGGGAGCCATCAGTGTGTTCGTGTGAACCTACCCTAATCACTACAGAGGTACAGGAAGCCCTATGTCATCATGCTTGGGGCTTGATACACATTTCTGTACCCTGAATGACCTCACTGTATCAGCCAAAGAAGTAGTATTCATTTAATAAAATATAGTGAACAAGGCTAATGCTGAGGCGAAGGGACCATCAGTGTGTTTTTGTGGACCTGCTCTAGCCACTAAAGAAGTATGGAGAGCCTTATGTCATCATACTTGGCGCTTGTTACACGTTTCTGTACCCTTAATGATCTCACTGTATCAGCCAAAGAGGTTGTATTCAATTAATATTTTTTGTCAGCTCTCTGATACCAGGAACCTTTCAGTCCTTTATCTAAAGAGAGTGATAAAAATTCTGGAATGATAATAATAATTATTATTCCAATAATAAACACTTAGAAGCTCAAATAAATGATTTAATAAGAGCAGTTGCAAGGTTTAATTGGTTTGGTAGTAAATTGTTTTCAATATAATATAAAAGAGGGGCCACAGTATTATACTACTGGGGGTCTTTACAGACTAGCAACCTCCCTTCAAGGGTCCTCGTTAGGAATTTTAAGAACCTTGGAATAAAGATGGGTGCCTTAGAAAGGACGTATTCCACTAATGGCTGGGCTTAACAGCACAAATGGCCAAGACAGGAAGGGTAACACTCACTCTGAGCATTTCACCACAAAAATCCTGGAATAATTGGAAGGGTTTCAGAGCAGATGGGGTAGATTGCTTGACTAAAATTCAATGGTTGATTGGTTAATAAAGGTAAATAATACAACTACAGACTAATTCATAAATCACTTGCTTATCTTCATATAAGCACTTGATTAACAATGAAATGGTGTCTGATTGATAATAAATAATTCCTGGTAACTGATGATGGAATAATGGATCCAAAGAGGTCTGTATAAATACCTTTTTGGGGTGATTTTGGTCTTCTCAGGGCATGTAGAGAGGGTTCTGATCTTGGGATGAGGCTGGCAAGCCAGTCAGGGCAGGATTAGCACCTCCACTTGGTTTTGTCAATCAGCTGTCCTTAGCTCTGCTGGATTTCTGTATTATTTTGGCCACAGGATCTGTTAATCTGTTATGGCGTAAATTTGATCATTCTGTACTCATCCTTCATTTGTACTATTGATATTGCTTTAAAGCGTGCAGATGTGGATAGTTACTGATTTCCCACCATCTTCTGATCATGTAGATAGTTTTTGATAATTTTTATGAACACTCCTTGTAGTGTTTTGTGGTCTTCAAAGATCAGGATTGGTGATTTACGTGATAATCCTTGATTTTTGATTTATTATTAAAAATTTTTAAAACTAAATTTTCATTAATTTTATTTAATTTTTGATCCTTTTAGATCATTATTAATGCATATGTCCATTTTTTACATATACTAGACAACCCTAACTAGGTTTTAGCTCTTCTGAGCGGTACCTGGTTGTCAGATTAGTCACAACTGATCCAGACGCGGGGATCAGTTAGCACAGATGGGCGCGGGGTAGGATCCGCTGCGTGCGTGGCAGAATCAGCTGAGCGTGGGTCTTTAGTACGTGGGAACCTGCTGCTACTAGTAAGCAGGGATATGTAATGATGCGGGGCTGCGCGCAGGAATTGTGACATAACACATTTCCGCGTGTAACTCCTAAAATATACACAACACCTCAATTCTGAGTAAATTTAAGGTGTAAACCCTATAGGTTAAAATATGTGTGAAATATTAGAATGGCCATAAAGTGCCATACTGGTGTCGTAATTTTTATTACTTTTCTTTTTAATTACTTTAAAAATATAAGGACTTGGAATTCAAGGGTGGGGTCAGTGAGTGACCCTATCTTATTTTGGGTGAGGAATCCATTCCTGTAATAATATTTGTGGATTTCTCACTCCTTATTTTGTTAATTGATATATTCTTATTTTTCCTAGTTTTGTGTTACTATTTGACAGTTTTGCTCTGTACGTAGTAGCAAGCTGACATTTTTAAATATAAGCCATTTTCTCCTGAGGCCAGGGGCTTAAAAACATGCTCAGGAGACTTTTTTCTGAGGCCTTATTTCAATTATGAGGCTCTTCTTTCCATATTTGCTTAATTGGTGTTTCTTTAATTGAGTAGTGAGCCCCTGGTTGTGACTAGTTACATACAGTCTACATTGTACAGGGTACAGGGGAGGTTGTATGGGTGCCTGGTATATTTTGAGCAACTTAGAACGAAGCTAATCGACTTTTTATCCCCATTGAACACTCTCAGGGTGTTACAGTAACTAATATTAGTCTAATTAAATCTACTTAATTGGGTATTAAGCCAGTGTTTGTGACTAGTTACGTACAGTCTTCCTTGTATAAGGTACAGGGGAGGTTTTATAGGTGTCAGGTGTCTTGTGGGCTAGTCAGCGCAAAGCTAGGCCTCTTTGTATCCTCAGTGTACCCTCTCAGGATGCTACTGTACCTATTGTGTACTCTTTTGGGCCCAAACCTTCTGTACATGTCCCATTACAGGGTACCCTGACAACCTTTGATACAGCTCTCAAAAGGATGCAGGGCCCAATTTTTCCAAACTTTCTGTTTTTTTGGGCATTCTCATGCTGTTTGCTACCTGGTGGTGGTGGTGCTTTTTGGGCCCCATGTGGTGTGGAACAAGGCTGTGGGGTGTATGTGAGGTACAGTACACAGGGGTGTCACGGTTCTACCTTAAGGATCAGGAACTGGGGGGTGGTTCCAGTAGGTGACCCTACCTAATTTGGCACCAGGAATCCATTTCTGCAATAATATTCCTACTTTTCTTATTCATTAAGGGTTTTTATCTCATTTCTGTTTTTAAGTTATTATTTCCGTATTTTTTTATTCATTATTATTATTCATTAATTTTTATTTCTGGGGTCTTTAGCCAGTTGTTTCTGAATAGTAGCAAGCTGAAATTCCCCACTTCCAAGATTGGTGTACCCCAAAAACGTTTTGGGAGGGTTACCACCAGTTAAAAAGGTTTTGGGGTGGAGTCTTTTAATCTCTCCTCTTTGTGGCTCTGAAATTCCTCAGAAGGATGGGGCCATCTGGTATTTTATTTTCTGGTAGCCACTCATCTTTTTCTGCTGATTCTCCTCTTTATCTGACAAGGTACAGCCTGAAATCCTTTCCATTCACTCTTTCCTTCTTTTCTTTAAGGATTTTGCATATTTTGCTCTTGCTCCCTTCCTGTGGGATTTCTAAGGGAATATTCCAGGCAGGTGGGTCTTCAGCTTCTCTAGGGTTATAGTGCTTAATCAGACTAACCGGAAAAACTGGGTGTTCTTGGACAATTCCTCACTCAGGATAACTTCAACCGCATTTCTTCCATGGAGAATCTTAATGCAGAAAGGGCCTAAAAATTCTGGTTTCAGTTTTTTATCACCTCCTAGGTTGTTGAAGTTTACCGTGGAAAGTAAGACCTTGTCCCCTACTTTAAAGTCAGGTACCTTGTGGCTTTTGTCCCTCCTAGTTTTACTATACTCAACATCTCTTTGAACGCATTCTTGGGCATGATGATCAGCTTTTTCCAACATTTTCTTGAAGTCCAGGGCTGTTGGGTGGACATTGACAAGGTTTTGATTAACACTCTCTTTAGGCATCCTAGGTACCCATCCTATCTCTAGAATATAAGGAAATTCTTGAGTAGTTGAGTGCATACTTGTCAGCTCTCTGATACCAGGAACCTTGCAGTCCTTTAGCTACAGAGAGTGATAAAAGAACTTGGAGCAATAATATTCCAAAGAATAAACACTTTAAAGCTCCAATAATGGAATGGTAAGAGCAAGTGCAAGGTTTATTTGGTTTGGTTATAAATATTTTAAATATAATATAAAAAGAGGGGCCACAGTATTATACTACTGGGGATCTTTACAGACTAGCAACCTCTCTTCAAGGGGCCTCCTTAGGCAGTTTAAGAACCTTAGAATAAATATGGGTGCCTTAGAAAGGACTTATTCCACTAATGGCCAGGCTTAACAGCACAAGTGGCCTAGACAGGAAGGGAAACACTCACTCTGAGCACTTGACCACAAAAATCCTGGAATAATTGGAAGGGTTTCAGAGCAGATGGGGTAGATTGCTCAACTAAACTTCAATGGTTGATTGGTTAATAAAGGTAAATAATACTACTACAGACTAAGTCATAAATCACTTGCTTATCTTCATATAAGCACTTGATTAACAATGAAACTGTGTCTGATTGATAATAAATAATTCCTGATAACTGATAACTTATTGGAAACAGAAGGGCAAAAAGAGCCTGTTTAAATATTCTTTTTTGGGTGCTTTGAGGGCCTCTAGAAGGGGTACTAGCCATGGGCTGAGGCTAGGGGGGCAATCAGGGCAAGATTGGCACGTCCTCAAGGTGCTGTTAGCCTGCTGGCCTTAGATCTGTCAAGGAACAGCTCCTTTTTAGCTGCAGGATCTGTTAATCAATAGATTAGTCATTTTGCTGATCTTGAACTGATCCTCAATTTGTACAGTAAGTACTGGTCCAAAGTGAGCAGACGTGGATTGTCAGCTCTCTGATACCAGGAACCTTGCAGTCCTTTAGCTACAGAGAGTGATAAAAGAACTTGGAGAAATAATATTCCAAAGAATAAACACTTTAAAGCTCCAGTAATGGTATGGTAAGAGCAAGTGCAAGGTTTATTTGGTTTGGTTATAAATATTTTAAATATAATATAAAAAGAGGGGCCACAGTATTATACTACTGGGGATCTTTACAGACTAGCAACCTCTCTTCAAGGGGCCTCCTTAGGCAGTTTAAGAACCTTGGAATAAATATGGGTGCCTTAGAAAGGACTTATTCCACTAATGGCCGGGCTTAACAGCACAAGTGGCCTAGACAGGAAGGGAAACACTCACTCTGAGCACTTGACCACGAAAATCCTGGAATAATTGGAAGGGTTTCAGAGCAGATGGGGTAGATTGCTCGACTAAACTTCAATGGTTGATTGGTTAATAAAGGTAAATAATACTACTACAGACTAAGTCATAAATCACTTGCTTATCTTCATATAAGCACTTGATTAACAATGACACTGTGTCTGATTGATAATAAATAATTCCTGATAACTGATAACTGATTGGGAACAGAAGGGCAAAAAGAGCCTGTTTAAATATTCTTTTTTGGGTGCTTGAGGGCCTCTAGAGGGGGTACTAGCCATGGGCTGAGGCTAGGGAGGCAATCAGGGCAAGATTGGCACGTCCTCAAGGTTCTGTTAGCCTGCTGGCCTTAGATCTGTAAAGGAACAGCTCCTTTTTAGCTGAAGGATCTGTTAATCAATAGATTAGTCATTTTGCTGATCCTGCACTGATCCTCAATTTGTACTGTAAGTACTGGTCCAAAGTGAGCAGACGTGGATGTTTATTGATTTTCCATCCTCTGCGGATCCTGTATGTAATTTCCAATAATTTTTACGACCACTCCTTATGTAGTTTTGTGGTCTTTGAAGGTTCTGATCAACTCATTTCGTGGTAAGTCTGGATCTTTATTTAAGTAATAAAAAATACTAAAAATTGGTTAATAACTAATTTTAATTGATTTTTAAGGTTTTTGAACTATAGTCCATGCTTGTGAGGTAGCTTTACATATGTAGTGTAGATCCTACTATATTGTAGCTCCTCTGAGCGGTACCTGGGTGTCAAACTGATCACGGCAGGAGGCGTGGGGATCAGTCCATTCAAATTCGCGCGGGGACTGATCCGCTGCTCAGATGCGCGCGGGGGACTGTACCACTGCGCGCGTGACTAGGTCACGGGATTACCTGCGCGGGAATTCAGTTGCGCGGGAGTCCGGCGCTGTAGGGACGCGGGGCTGCGTGCGGGAGTTGGCGTAAGCGGGAGTCCAACGCTGTAGGGACACGGGGCTGCGTGCGGGAGTTTGCGTACGCAGGAGACCAGCGCTGTAGGGACGCGGGGCTGCATGCAGGAATTGTGACAAAACACAATTTCCCGTGTAACTCCTAAACTACACACAACACCTGGATTTTGACTGAAATTTAGGTGTGAAACCTATACATGACATGTCATGTGAAATATTAAAATGGCCTAAAGGTGCCATACTGGTGCTGTGATCATTTACCATTTTCTTTTAAATTAAAAAAATATAAGGAGTAAGAATTCAAGGGCGGGGTCAGTGAGTGACCCTACCTTATTTTGGGTGGGGAATCCATTTCTGCAATAATATTCATGGATTTCCTACTCCTTCATTTTATAATAATTTTATTTATTCATTTATCTTTGTTCCTTTTAATTTTGTTAATATTATTATTGTTGTTGCTTTGTCAGGTTGCTCTGTGCTAAGTAGCAGGCTGACATGGTTGTTTATTGATTCTCCATCCTCTGCTGATCCTGTATGTAATTTTTAATAATTTTTACGACCACTCCTTATGTAGTTTTGTGGTCTTTGAAGGTTCTGATCAACTTATTTTGTGGTGAGTCTGGATCTTTATTTAATTAATAAAAAAATACTTAAAATTAGTTACTAACTAATTTTTATTGATTTTTAAGGTTTTTGAACTATAATCTATGCTTGTGTGGTAGCTTTACATATGTAGTGTAGATCCTACTATATTGTAGCTCCTCTGAGCGGTACCTGGATGTCAAACTGATCACTGCAGGAGGCGCGGGGATCAGTTCATTCCAATGCGCGCGGGGACTGATCCGCTGCTCAGATGCGCGCGGGGGACTGTACCGCTGCGCGCGTGACTAGGTCACGGGATTACTTGCGCGGGAATTCAGTTGCGCGGGAGTCCAGCGCTGTAGGGAGGCGGGGCTGCGTGCGGGAGTTGGGGTACGCGGGAGTCCAACGCTGTAGGGACGCGGGGCTGCGTGCAGGAGTTTGCGTACGCGGGAGTCCAAGGCCGTAGGGACGCGGGGCTGCGTGCGGGAGTTGGCGTACGCGGGAGTCCAACGCTGTAGGGACGTGGGGCTACGTGCGGGAGTTTGCATACGCGGGAGACCAGCGCTGTAGGGACGCGGGGCTGCGTGCGGGAATTGTGACAAAACACAATTTCCCGTGTAACTCCTAAACTACACACAACACCTGGATTTTGACTGAAATTTAGGTGTGAAACCTATACATGAAATATCATGTGAAATATTAAAATGGCTAAAAGGTGCCATACTGGTGCCGTGGTCATTTACCATTTTCTATTAAATTCATTAAAAAATATAAGGAGTAAGAATTCAAGGGTGGGGTCAGTGAGTGACCCTACCTTATTTTGGGTGGGGAATCCATTTCTGCAATAATATTCATGGATTTCCTACTCCTTTATTTTATAAAAATTTTATTTATTCATTCATCTTTGTTCCTTTTAATTTTGTTAATATTATTATTGTTGTTGCTTTGTCAGGTTGCTCTGTGCTAAGTAGCAGGCTGAAATTCCCCCACTCCAAGATATAACTATATCTGAAAAAAAATTTTGGGGCTCAGTGTCTTTTACTGGCTCTGTAGTTTCTGAGGTGTATAGGTCCATCTGGAATGTTGTTTTCAGGTAGCCATTCATCTTTATCAGCTGATTCTCCTTTGTATCTGACTAAGTAAAGTCTAACATCTTTTCCTTGGATCCTTTCTTTTTTATCTTTAAGGATTTTCCTAACTTTTCCTTTGTCCTTCTCAGGCTCATCTAATACTGGTATTTCAAGTGAAGGGGTCTTTTCACCTTCTCTGGGATGGTAGTGTTTGACAAGGCTAACTGGGAAGACTGGGTGTTTCCTAGAGAGTTCATTAATGAGGATGACTTCTACGGCATTCTTACCATGGAGTTTCTTGATAGTGAAAGGCCCAACAAAGGCTGGTCTGAGTTTTCTATTCCCAGCCAAGTTATTGAAATTGGCGGTTGAAATTAGAACTTGATCTCCTATTCTGAAATCAGGTTCTTTGTGAGTTTTATCCCACCTCGGTTGGTTTTATTCAACAGCATCTTGTACACACTTAGCAGCGTGCTTGTTTGCCATATCTATCATGTTTTTGAAGTCCAATGATGTTGGATGGATATTAGTCAACTCCTGATTGAGGTTATCTTTGGGCAATTTGGGGATCCATCCTCTGTCCAGTACGTAAGGAGCTTCTTTGGTAGTAGAGTGTTTACTACTGTTATAGGCCATTTCTAGTGCAGGTAAAAGGCTAACCCAGTCATGGCAATATCCATCTGTATTTTTGTACTCCATCCCAAAGCAACAGAACCTTCTGAGCATATCCTCTAGAGTCTGGATCATTCTTTCAGCTAATCCATCTGTCTGAGGGTGATAAGCTGTAGAAAAGGCTAAGGTAGTTCCTAACAAATCATGGAGGTTTCTCCAGAATTCAGACGTGAATTTGGGGTCTCTATCACTGATAATAATCTTAGGAATTCCTACATCAGAAATTAGTCTGTTCCAGAAGAGTAAGGCTACTTCCATAGCTGTGTCTTCCTTATGGTTAGGTAGAAGCTTGGCTTTCTTAGAAAATCTGTCTACAATAACCAGGACTGAGTTGTAAGAGTAAGCTCCTCCAGGGGGCAGTCCTGTTACAAAGTCCATGTTGATAACTTCCCATTTTTCCTGGGCTCAGCTATCCTTTGGAGTAGTCCAAACCTTTTCCCAGTGGTCCTGTTGGACTTCTGACAGATTTCACAGCTTGAAACATACTTGATAGTGGAGTCTCTCCAGTTGATCCACCAGGCAGTCTGCTTTACTTTATCTAGGGTTCTATCAGTAGACAGGTGACCCGAAGAGCAATTATCATGACATTCAGCTAAAACAAGTTTGATATGCTCTGCTTTGGTCAAGACTATAACACTAGAGTGTTTATGCCGGTAATATACTAGCCCATCCCACAGTGTGAATCTTCCTTCTTTATAGGACTTCAGCAGGGGTTCAGGTAAACTGTTTATGAGTTCAGATGGAGGTGAAGTACTTTCTATGATGTTAATCAAAGTCTTCATGCCAGAGTTGTATGCTTCTCTAATGGAGCTGAACAGTGATTCATCTAGTTCACATATGTGAATTCCTATGATGGGGGCTTCAAGATAAAACAGGTTAATGTTTAGTATAGGAAATATATCATGATCTTCTGGGTCATGAGCAGGATTGCTAGTATCATTTGGTAGAGCATTTCTGCTTAGACTTTCAGCATTCTGATGTTTAACTCCAGCTTGGTGGACTATATTCATCTGACCTCTGTACTGTTGTATGGCTATCTGCCATCTTAACATATTCCTGCTAGGAGTTTTCATGTTTATGAGAGTTCTAACAGCATTGCAATCAGTGATCACCACGAAATTTGTACCTTCCAAAAAATAGTGGAGTTTTTCTAATGCCCATACTAGAGCAAGGCATTCCATTTGGCTGGCACCATATCTCTTTTCAGTATCTTTGACTTGTCTAGATATGAATAGTATAGGTTTCTCTACTGGTTTATCTTCTTCTATTACTTCTTGGTGTAATGCAGCTCCTAATCTTTCCATGCTAGCATCTATGTAAAGTTTGAAAGGTTTAGAATAATCTGGTTGTATCAACACTGGGGCAGTAGTCATAGCTACTTTGATTTCCTCATAATTCTTCAATCTTTCATGAGTCATTTTGAACAAAGTGTTGTTGTTGCAGATCTCATATAAATACTTGGTGAGGTTAGAAAATTTAGGTATGTACTTCCTGTAATAGCTGCAGAAGCTTATAAAGGATAAGAGTTCCGTTTTGTTCTGGGGCATAGGTCTGTTCATTACTGCTGCTATCTTACTTTGGTCAGCAGTTAAAGTTAGTCCAGAAACAATGTGTCCTAGAGCTTTGAGTTCTCTGTATCCAAAGTTGCACTTTTTCATAGATACTTTTAATCCTACTGTGGCGATTGCTTTAAGCACTAGCCTTACTTTATCCATGTGAGTATCCCAATTGTCTGAATAAATGATAACATCATCTATGTATACCATCATCCAACCTTGCCTGATGAACATTCCTAAGACTGTATCCATCATTCTTTGGAAGTGGGAAGGAGCATTTTTAATACCAAAGGACATTCTGAGATACTCATATATGCCTAAATGACATTTAATTCTCATAAATTTCCTACTATCCGGACTGATAGGTATTTGGTGAAAGCCTTTCAACATGTCCATAGTAGTAATGAACTTAGCTTTAGAAAGATTATGTAGAGCGTGGTCAATCCTTGGGATAGGATAATAGTCAGCTTGGTTGTAGTTGTTGAGCATTCTAAAGTCTCCAACCATCCTAGACTTATCATTGTGCCAGGCTATTATCATGGGGGTATTTACGTCTAATTGCTCATTATGCCCTACTTTCCGTAAGACTTGTAAGTCCACTAGTTCTTGGATGTGGCTTTCTAGAGCAGTCCTAGATTTTGGACTAGAAGGGTAAGCTGGTCTCCTGAGGTTAGGAGGGTAAGGAGGCTTAATAGTCAAAGTTAAGACCATATCATGACCTTTAATATTACCAATGGGATGGTCTTTAGTGCAAAAAGCATTCTGGTTCTCAAAGCATGCTTGGAGAATATCTCTTTTCTGGTTTTCACTAAGCTGGGAATTTAAGGCAGCTTGTGAAAAGTATTCCTGGTTAAAAGTTTCTAAGTGTCTCTCATAAGTGTAATCAGTAGCTTTAGCATTGACATGGCATATTTGGAACTTCTTGTTCCAATCTCCTCCTATAGTGAAATATCTCCCTTTACTCTGGAAGACATCTATTCCGTACAGGCAAAGAGAATCATTTCCTATAATAAAATAATCACATACTCCATTTTGAAGTACTACAAATTCAATCTTTATCTTGATTGATCCTTTAGAGTGGGGGAGTACAATTTCTGTTGGCCATACTCCAATAGCATTGAGAGGTGAGTTACAGCTGCTGAACTTAGCTTGAGGTACAGGTAGTAAGTTTTTCTTCCAGTTGGAATCCTGTTTATCTAAGTAGTCAGTTCCAACACAAGAGCAGAAGGCTCCACTGTCTAGAAGTAATTTTACGGGGGAACCTCGTATCAAGCCAGTGGAATAACAAGTTTTACCACCGGTGTAACCTTTTCCAATAGAAGGTTTAAGGGTTAAGGTCTTAGCTTCAGAAACATGTTGGATTTTCATGTTGTGTGTCCATTTTTGAGGCAAATTGCTATCTTCATTAACAGGGTTAATATCTAGGGAAGATTCTATGTTACCTTCAATGACATTAATGGGATTAGTGATCATTAGGTCACACTCAGAGATGGAACCATCAGTGTCATCTAGTTGGGGGTCAGGATTAGTGTCATCCTCTTCTCCTTCAATAGGATTAATCTTTCTCCTGGGTAAAGGACAGTCAGGTCTTACATGCCCTGCTTTGTTGCAATTCCAACATGTCTTTTCTTTGGTCACCAAAGTATTCTTGGCTTCTGAGTTGATAGGTAGAGGTTCTTTATTCTTGTTATTATAATCTTCCTTATTCCTAGTAGTTGGTTCTCTGGGTTTATTAAGCCTTTTGTCTAAGCCATTCATGTCAATAGTTTCTTCTAATACTCCTATGAGAGTGGAAAGGTCAGAGTTCATGGGCATTCTGCATCTTACGCTATGGTTAATTTGCCCTGGACATAGGTTGAGGAGTCTTTCATTGACTTCTTCTTTATGAGCATTTGGGTAGAAGCAGTCTAGTCTTCTCTTTTGGTCAAGTCACCATTTGTGAGGTTTGTCCTTAGATGGATCAAACAAAGAATTTTTTAAAGTCTTCATCATTTTTCTTTTCCAAATTCTGGTACCAAATTGTCCCTTAATCAAGTTCTTCCACAAATTCCATGACAAAGATCCTACCTCTTCTCTCTTATTGATGAACCAGTCAAGGGCTACTCCTTCAAACAGTCTAGTTAGTCTTACTACGGCTATGTTATCAGGAAGTTCATAAGAGGCCAGAGTATAGTCAATAAACTTAATAAAACTGACATGATTGTATTCTCCTTCTCCGGAGAATTTAGGCCACTCAGTGATAGGGGGAAGTAATTTTAATGCTTTTTCTACTTCAGGAGCGGGACTAGGCCTGAAAGATTCATGCCTGTTTAGTCTTGGTCTAGAAGGTAGTTGGGGAGTAATGTGGTACCTGGAAGGTCTGATTTCATCAGAGTCTGCAATGGGTTGAGATAAGTTTATCTTTAGATCTCTGAGATCATTCTTAATCATACCTAATTCCAGGTCAAGTTTGTTACTTAATGAATCAATTTTATTAATAATATGAGTAGGTGAAGTGTGGTCTGTTTTATTAATACCTTCTTTGATTTGTCCAATAGATAGAAGAATTTCTTCTTGGATAGCTGAAGTATAGTTTTCTAGGTAATTCATTAGTTCTCCCTTACTCAAACTAATGCTTTCTCTTATTTGTTTTACCTCTAACTCATTGATTTTGATCAAGTTGGATTGGGATTGCATGACTTTACCAAAATTGGTATTTACTTTATCCAATTGCTCATATACTTTATCAAAACATTTGCCAATGATATCAAAGTTATGAGAAACATTTATGGAAAACAAGTTGAAAGTTTCTAAGTCTAATTGTGGTACACTTTCTTCCATTTTCTTGCCAAAGATATTATATTGTCCCACTCTTTGGGACTCTTTAATTTCTGATGGGCTAGAGATCTCTTCTTCCTGTTGTTGTTGTTTCCTCTTAAGGAAACTAATTGGTCCCAAGGATTCCAATTCTGCACGTAACCTTCTACTTCTCTCTTGGGAATCAATTTATGGAGAGCTATTTTAGTCTTCTTTGCAAAAGATATGGCTTTTCTCATACCTTGCTGGTCTTCCTGGGTCTGAGCCTGTTTGAACAGTTCCCAATGACCCACGTGTTGTTTCACCAACACCTTTATTTTGTCCTCCTTGGAGGAGTCCGGCTGGGGTGGCGTAGGTGGAACGGTATCCTCCTGGGATATCACGTTCAACAAGGGACGGCTCTCCAACGGTGAGTTGTTCGAGTCGGCAGCCGCGGTTGTTGTCAAGGTCGCTTGGATTGGAGCAATCACTGGCTTGATCCGCATTGCGTTTGCGACTGGCATCCTTGCGCGCACGGGTTCCTCCGGGCAAACATCCATATGACGGGGCGCGTCCACTGGCGCGGGTGTTGCGTCTGTTTTGATGCATTTTAAAGATTATGTAAGTTTTTGTCAAAACTTTGTAAAAAAAATCAAAAAAAAATAATTTTTGAGTAGTTTTGGTTTTTTTTTTTTTAAAAAAAAAAAATATGTCTTACTTATATGAAGGTTTAAAGGTAATAAGTCCTTGTTGGGGTCAGGAACCTCCTTGGAAGGTATTCCAATGGGATCTGAGTGGGTTCCAATCAAATCTTGGGACAAATCTAGGGGTCCACAGTCTGGGACGTCCTCTAAGAGGTCTTGGTCAATAAGATCACCAAAGACAAAGTCCACTAGAAAGGATAAAATAATAAAAAAAATATAAGTTATATATTTATTTATTTTATAATAATTGTTTTTTTATAATTTTCGAGTTTTTTGTGATTTTTTATAAAAAAAATAATAAATAGGAGATCAAAGCTCACTTTTATAATTTGGATACCGTCTCTTAAAAACAGAAAGCTTTCTTTGATAGATTTTCCACTCTTTGTGCTGTCTTAACAAGGAGTTAAAATTAATAGTTCTTTCTAACTCTTGTTCCTTTTCTTTTAAAATTTGTTGTCTATAATAAAGAAGTCTCTCTTGTTTTTGTTCAGGAGTTATAACAACAGGCACAAAGTGACGTAATTTTTCTTCTTTTTTCTGTTTAAGAAGATTCAAATAATAATTGATCAATTCTCCGTTGGTTTTTAAATCCACTGGATAAATTAAAAGATAAAGATAAATAATAAGTATTTCTACTTATATATATAATTTTTTTTAAATATAAATAACTGGTCGAGGAGATAATTAATTAAACAATTAATTATTAAGGATATTTCCCTGCCAGACCCCCAGTTGTCAGCTCTCTGATACCAGGAACCTTGCAGTCCTTTAGCTACAGAGAGTGATAAAAGAACTTGGAGAAATAATATTCCAAAGAATAAACACTTTAAAGCTCCAATAATGGAATGGTAAGAGCAAGTGCAAGGTTTATTTGGTTTGGTTATAAATATTTTAAATATAATATAAAAAGAGGGGCCACAGTATTATACTACTGGGGATCTTTACAGACTAGCAACCTCTCTTCAAGGGGCCTCCTTAGGCAGTTTAAGAACCTTGGAATAAATATGGGTGCCTTAGAAAGGACTTATTCCACTAATGGCCGGGCTTAACAGCACAAGTGGCCTAGACAGGAAGGGAAACACTCACTCTGAGCACTTGACCACGAAAATCCTGGAATTCTTGGAAGGGTTTCAGAGCAGATGGGGTAGATTGCTTGACTAAAATTCAATGGTTGATTGGTTAATAAAGGTAAATAATACTACTACAGACTAAGTCAGAAATCACTTGCTTATCTTCATATAAGCACTTGATTAACAATGACACTGTGTCTGATTGATAATAAATAATTCCTGATAACTGATAACTTATTGGAAACAGAAGGGCAAAAAGAGCCTGTTTAAATATTCTTTTTTGGGTGCTTTGAGGGCCTCTAGAAGGGGTACTAGCCATGGGCTGAGGCTAGGGGGGCAATCAGGGCAAAATTGGCACGTCCTCAAGGTGCTTTTAGCCTGCTGGCCTTAGATCCGGCAAGGAACAGCTCCTTTTTAGCTGCAGGATCTGTTAATCAATAGATTAGTCATTTTGCTGATCCTGAACTGATCCTCAATTTGTACAGTAAGTATTGGTCCAAAGTGAGATGACGTGGATGTTTATTGATTCTCCATCCTCTGTTGATCCTGTATGTAATTTTTAATAATTTTTACGACTACTCCTTATGTAGTTTCGTGGTCTTTGAAGGTTCTGATCAACTTATTTCGTGGTGAGTCTGGATCTTTATTTAATTAATAAAAAAAATATTAAAAATTAGTTACTAACTAATTTTAATGATTTTTAAGGTTTTTGAACTATGATCTATGCTTGTGTGGTAGCTTTACATATGTAGTGTAGATCCTACTATATTGTAGCTCCTCTGAGCGGTACCTGGATGTCAAACTGATCACTGCAGGAGGCGCGGGGATCAGTTCATTCCAATGCGCGCGGGGACTGATCCACTGCTCAGATGCGCGCGGGGGACTGTACCGCTGCGCGCGTGACTAGGTCACGGGATTACCTGCGCGGGAATTCAGTTGCGCGGGAGTCCAGCGCTGTAGGGAGGCGGGGCTGCGTGCGGGAGTTGGCGTATGCGGGAGTCCAAAGCTGTAGGGACGCAGGGCTGCGTGCGGGAGTTTGCGTACGCGGGAGTCCAACGCTGTAGGGACGCGGGGCTGCGTGCGGGAGTTGGCGTTCGCAGGAGTCCAACGCTGTAGGGACGCAGGGCTGCGTGCGGGAGTTTGCGTACGCGGGAGACCAGCGCTGTAGGGACGCGGGGCTGCGTGCGGGAATTGTGACAAAACACAATTTCCCGTGTAACTCCTAAACTACACACAACACCTGGATTTCGACTGAAATTTAGGTGTGAAACCTATACATGAAATATCATGTGAAATATTAAAATGGCTAAAAGGTGCCATACTGGTGCCGTGGTCATTTACCATTTTGTATTAAATTAATTAAAAAATTTAAGGAGTAAGAATTCAAGGGCGGGGTCAGTGAGTGACCCTACCTTATTTTGGGTGGGAAATCCATTTCTGCAATAATATTTATGGATTTCCTACTCCTTTATTTTATAATAATTTTATTTATTCATTTATCTTTGTTCCTTTTAATTTTGTTAATATTATTATTGTTTTTGCTTTGTCAGGTTGCTCTGTTCTAAGTAGCAGGCTGACAATACTGCTGTTGTAGGCTATTTCTAGGGCAGGCAGGAGGCTTACCCAGTTGTGAGTGTACCCATCATGGTTTTTAAACTCTAAACTAAAAGAGCAAAACCTTCTTAACATGTCTTCCAAAGTTTGGATTATGCGCTCAGCTAGACCGTCAGTTTGGGGATGATAAGCTGTGGAGAAAGCTAATTTTGTTCCTAACATGTCATGAAGGTTCCTCCAGAATTCAGAAGGAAACTTTGGGTCTCTGTCACCGATTATTATTTTGGGGATACCAACATCAGCCATGACTCTGTTCCAGAACAGCAGATCTACTTCCATAGCTGTGTTGTCTTTGTGATTATGTATCAATTTTTCTCTCTTGGAGAATCTTTCTAAAATCACTACCACAGAGTTATATGAGTATGGTCCCCCTGGCAGTAGACCAGTGACAAAGTCCATGTTTATTATCTCCCATATTTTGGTGTGTTCTGATATCTTTTGGAGAAGACAAAATCTCTTTCCTGTTTGTTTGTTAGCTCTCTGACAGTTGTCACAGGACTTGACATAGTCAGTGGTTTTCTCTCTCCATTCAATCCACCAAGCTGTCTGCTTGACGTTTTCAATAGTCCTTTCTAATGAGAAGTGCCCTGAAGTGCAATTATCATGGAACTTTTGAAGTATAGTTTTAATGTGGGTTTCTGAGTTGAGGACTATCACACTAGAGTGTTTATGACGGAAGTACAACAGACCATCTAAGCTTTTAAAACTTCCTTCTTCATAGGGAATAGAGAGTTCCTTGTATAAACTTTGTATTAACTCATTAGAAGGGTTTTTGCTTTTCATAATCTCTAGAAAATTAAGATAATCCGGGTCGTAACTCTCTCGGACAGAATCAAAGAACGCCAGATCTAGATCACAAACATGGATGCCCAAGATTGGGAAGATGTAATTCTCATCTGGATCATATGCAGGGTTACTGGGGTCATTAGGGAGAGCCCATCTACTGAGTCCATCTGCATTCTGATGTTTGGTTCCAGGTTTGTGAATGATTGTCATCTGTCCTCTAAACTTCTGGATGGCTATTTGCCATCTAAGCATGTGGCGATTAGGGTTTTTCATTTTCATGAGTGTCCTTACTGCCATGCAGTCTGTTATTACTTCAAAGGTACTTCCTTCCAGGTAATATTGAAGTTTCTCTAAGGACCAGACCAACGCTAGGCATTCCATTTGGCTTTCTCCATACCTTTTCTCCATATCTTTAATCTGTCTATATATGAATAGTATATGTTTTTCCACAGGTATATCATTCTCTACTTTGGATTGGTGAAGAGAAGCTCCAAGTCCGTCAAGACAGGAATCAATATATAAACAGAAAGGTTTAGAGTAGTCAGGTTGAGTTGGGATGGGGGCGGTGGTCATGGCTTTCTTCAAGGTTTCATAGCTCTGTACTCTTTCATGAGTCATTTTGAATATAGAAGTCTTGTTACATATCTCATACAGGTTTTTGGCTATGGTAGCAAAGTTGGGTATGACCTGCCAATAATAATGACAGAAACAGACAAATGAGAGTAACTCAGTCTTATTTTGAGGCATTGGCCTATTAATTATTGCAGCAAATTTGTTCTGGTCTACTGCTAGGTACAATCTTGAGACTACATTTCCTAAGGCTTTTAGACCAGCATAACCAGAGTTGCATTTCTTCATAGATATCTTTAGTCCAACATCTGATACGGTTTTCAGAACCAGACCTATCTTCTCTAAGTGAGTTTCCGAATCATCAGAGTAGATGATAACATCATCAATGTACACTATCATCCACCCTTGCCAGATAAAAGTTCCAAAGACTGTGTCCATCATTCTTTGAAAATGGGAAGGGGCATTCTTTATCCCAAAAGGCATCCTCAGGTACTCATAGATGCCTAAGTGGCAGATAATCCACATATAATTTTGGCTTTTAGTTTCAATGGGTATCTGGTGGAATCCTTTCAGCATATACATTGGAGTAATTTACTTTGCTTTGGAAATATTATGGAGGGAATGATCTATCCTAGGGATAGGGTGGTAATCTGCTTTAGTGTAGTTGTTAAACATTCTGAAATCTCCCACCATCCTGGACTTGTTGTTATGCAAGGATATGATGACAGGAGTGGTGATTTCCACTTGCTCATTATGCCCTACTTTCCGGAGTACTCCTAAGTCCATGAGCTCAGTTATGTGTTCTTCTAATGCTACTTGGGACTTGGGTCTTGCTGGGTAAGCAGGTCTCCTCAATATTGGGGGAAAAGGAGGTTCTATGTTCAGGGTTAGTACCAAGTCATGTCCCTTGATATTACCTATGGGATGATCTTTGGTGCAAAAGGCACCCATGTTTTCAAAACATAAGTTGACTAGGTTGTCTTGCTGATCAGAGGTAAGTTGATCATTAAGAGAGGCTTGAGAAAAATATTCACTTTTAAAAGACTCTAGAGGTTTTTTTTGCATGGAGGTTGATATGTGACAGATATGGAATTTATTTTTTTATTCTCCTCCAAAGGTGAAGTATTGGTCCTTGCTCTGGATCATATCTATCCCATACAAACAGAAAGCATAATTACCTATTATTAATTAATCACATAGGCTATTTTTCAAGACTACAAATTTGAGTTGAAGTCTTATGGATCCTTTACTGTGTGGGGAAACAATAGGCATAGTTATGACTCCTAAGGTATCCATAGCTGAATTGCAACTACTGAACTTAGCATTGGGCACAGGAAGTAAGTGTTATTTCCACATGGGCTAGTGATGATCTAAGAAATCAGTGCTGGTACATGAGCAGAAAGCTCCACTATAAAGCAAAATTCTGACCAGTTTCTTTTCAGACAAACCAGTGCCAAAGCAATTTTTACCAAGAGTGTAGCTCCAGCCAGTGACTGGTTTTACCATCAAAGTTTTGGCGTCAGAGATGTGCTCTAAGTTCATGGATTCATCCCACTTCTGAGGTAGTTGTGACTCTCCTTTAACATTATTAATTTCCATGCTAGAACCTATATCTCCTGAGATTACATTGACCGGGAACAAGTCTGGTTCTTCCTTGTGTTGTTGAATGACTAGTTCTAGGTCGTCACCTTCTTCCTCACTATCAGAGTTGCCATTGATATTATTTATCCTCTTTCTAGGATGATGAAAGTCAGGTTGTCTATGCCCCTTCTCTCCACAGTTCCAGCATTCAAGAGAGGGGTTGGCTTTAACAACAGCATTCCCTTGGGGATCAGCTAGCACTAGTTCCTTACCAACCTTTTTTGCCTCTCTGGGTTGGGTCTGAAGCTCTCTGGGTCTGTCTCTGGGGTTTTTATTGAGTTCCATCATGTCAATTATTTCTTCCATGACTCCTGTAAGGGTGGGGAGGTCAGCGTCAATTGGTATCCTACACCGGACATTGTGTTCTAGGTTCCCTTTGCATTTTCCTAGTAATCATTCATTGATCTCTTCTAAAAAAGCTTGAGGATAGACACAGTCAATTCTCTTTTTTTGTGTCAAGCACCATTGGTGGGGGTGGTCTCTAACGGGATCAAATAAATCCTGCTCAAAAGCTTTGAGAATTTTCTTTTTCCATACTCAAGCACCAAACCGCTCTTTGATCATTTCTTTCCACTCTTCCCATGGAACATCTCCTAACAGTTCTCTTTTGGAGATAAACCAATCTAAAGCTACCCCTTTAAAAAGCCTGGGCAAACTTACTAGGGCTATTGTCTCTAATAAGCCAGAAGAAAGGATGTGGTGATCAATATATTTTGTAAAACTTATATGATCATATTTTCCTTCTCCAGAGAACTTAGGCCAATCTGTGATGGGGGGAAGCAATTTTATAGCTTTCTCCATGTCAGGAAAATAATTTTGGTGAGGAGGGGCAAGATTAAACCTAGGGTTGGGGAATCTAGGAGGATGTATGTGGCGCTCAGAATGGTTAACAGCTTTGGATTGCAAAATCTGGGATAATTTTATGTCTCTAATATCATTCTTAATCATATTAAGCTGCATGTCCATTCAGGTTTTGAGCTCATTTATGGAGTTCTCTAACTGGTTCCCATGTTCTCTCAAATTATCTTCAAGGGAAGAGTTACTTGTAGAAGACTGGTTATGAATAATATCTTCTCTCAAAGTTGAGAAAGATTTCTCATAGTTGACCCTGTTCTTGGTTCTTTCCTCTAAGATAAGAGTCTTAATCTCTTCAAGATCAGAAGAAACTCCATTTTTGATGAGGGCAGTGGTTACTACCATGTTCAACTCAAGGAGGTACTCAGGGCTATTCAATTTCTCTTCCAATTGGTTGATCTTTTGGAGGCACAAACATATATTATTATCTAAAGCACTGAAGTTATTCCTGAGACTATTTGCAAAAGAACTATCTAAAACTAGCTCTTGTAGGCCCCCTTTAATTATTGAGCCAGATCTTTCACTTCTGCCCATTTCTTTGGATCTTTGAAATCCTCCCTTGGTCTCTTCTGGTAAGAGGATCTTGACTTTCCCTTTTTGTTGGGAGGAGGCTGGATTTTCTTGAGGTGATCCCAAGGATTCCACCCCTTCACGTATTCTTGTGACTCATACTTTGTTATTATCTTTTTTAATGCCTTTTGATAAATCTGGGCTTGCCTGCAGTAGAAGACCTGGATCTTCATGTTGGCCTCTTTCTCTGCTTGCATTACCTTTTGCCACAAGGAAATGTGTTCCTTGATTAGCATTTTTCAGGAATCCTCTTGGATTCCTTGAGAAGGAGCTTGGGAGGAGGAGCTGGGAAGAGGAGCTGGGGATTGGATACTCTGGATTGGCTGGATACCCAGGTCTTTCATTCTTTGTAGAGTCAACATATGGATCATTCCACTTGGCTCTGGAGTGGGTGAGAGAGGTGAAGCATCCATCTGGTCCTCTGAGTCTAGACATGTTTTATCAAAAGCAATCAGTAACTTATATAGATGCTTAAAAAAAGTGAGATAATGTGGCTTCCTCTCTGAGTTTGGAGTGGCCACAGATTCCTCTCTATTTGGGGACCTAGGTTGGATGGGAGCTTCTACAACAGGGTAGTTGGGTACTATTACTGGAGTGTTGACTGGTGGAGCTGCTACCTCTGCAGTGGCAGCAGTTGGATTTTATGGGGCAGTGGGCGGTCCAGACACTAGAAAGTACCAGATATAAGATTTATGAGTTAGTTTATAATTAAAAAGTTTTAAAGAAAATTTTGGAAAAATCTTACTTTTTAACAGCTTGAATCTGATATGAGCAGGGGGTTGAGTCTTAGCCCAATCTCTGTGATACTTCATAATGAGGTTGACACAAAACCTTCCTTTAAATTCTTGTTCCTCTCTGAGTTTTGATTGGAGAGCAATCAATTTCTTGTGTTCTAAAGAAGATAGAAGTTCCCAATCAGTTGGTTTGTAATTTTTGATATACTCTTCTTTTTGTAGTTTTAGGAGTTTAAGATAGTATTTAATAAGTTCTGCGTTGGTCTTTAATTCCACTGCAGAGTAAGGAGTCCGGAAAAGTATCAGAAAATAATTTTTCAGATTTCTTTGTATTTTTTAAGTATTTTTGAAGTTTGGTAATTTATAATAATTTTTTCGGAATTTTTGGTTAATTTTTTGAAAAATTATCAAAAAATCATTAAAAATGGCACAGGATCAATTATTATATCAATTATTTCCCGGCCAGACCCCCAATTGTCAGCCTACTAGATGCCAAGGACCTAGCTCCTTCTAGCTACTACAGGTGATAGAACCTTTAGAGCAAAAATGTCCAAAAATGCCAGAGATATATTTTGGCTGAAAGGGTTAAATTTATTCATATATATATATATATATATATATATATATTCAAAAGGAGGGACCAAGGACTCAATGGGATTGTTGAGCCCTCCGGAACACAGGTATATGTCTGTTAAGGACAATATAGATGCAATTTTGGTGCCTGTGGGGTTTACAAGGACTCCTTTCAAGAAGGTTGGGTGTAATTTCCTTGGGGTTTGGGTTATGCAGAACCTAAAAAAGGGATACAAGTCAGCAGGATCACTTAATAGGCCTAGATCAGGACTTATTCTTGATGGATGGGCCAATATGCAGGTATTCAGGGTGCTGGAAGCTGATTCTGGGGCAGGCTGGATGGCTGGATGCTGATTTTGGCCAAAAATAAGGATTCAAGAGTTTTGTCTATAAGTTTATCAGAAAGTGGTCCAGGATCACACACTTATTTCTTATAAGGGTTTTATGGCTTGAGGAAAAAAATATCTGAAGCAATCATGACTATATAACTGGATGAATCAGTCAGAAATGGCTGGGGGAGGAGCCTTTATTAATATAATTTTGGGTCCCCTCATGGTGCAGTCTTTTTACCAACCAAAGGAGGGTGACCCAGGCTAGTAATGAGGCCAGGGAGCCATCAGTGTGTTTTTGTAGACCTACCCTGGTCACTACAGAGGTACAGGAAGCCCTATGTCATCATGCTTGGGGATTGATACATGTTTCTGTACCCTGCATGACCTCACTGTATCAGCTAAAGAAGTAGTATTCAATTAATAAAATATAGTGAACAAGGCTGATGCTGAGGCTAAGGGACCATCAGTGTTTTTTTGTTGACCTGCTCTAGCCACAAAAGAAGTATGGAGAGCCTTATGTCATCATACTTGGGGCTTGGTACATGTTTCTGTACCCTTAATGATCTCACTGTATCAGCCAAAGAGGTTGTATTTAATTAATATTTTTAAATATAAGCCATGGTCTACTACGGCCAGGGGCTTAAACACATGCTAAGGATACTTTGTTCTGAGGTCTGATTTCAAGTATGAGGCTCTTCTTTCCATGTTTGCTTAATTTGTGTTTCTTTAATTGAGTAGTGAGCCCCTGGTTGTGACTAGCTACATACAGTCTACATTGTATAGGGTACAGGGGAGGTTGTATGGGTGCCTGGTATATTGTGAGCAAGTTAGCACGAAGCTAATCTACTGTTAATCCCCATTGCACACTCTCAGGGTGTTACAGTAACTAATATTAGTCTAATTAAATCTACTTAATTGGGTGTTAAGCCAGTGGTTGTGACTAGTTACGTACAGTCTTCCTTGTATAGGGTACAGAGGAGGTTGTATAGGTGTCAGGTGTCTTTTGGGCTATTCAGCACAAAGCCAGGCCTCTGTTTATCCTCAGTGTACCCTCTCAGGATGCTAATTTACCTATTGTGTACTCATTTGGGCCCAAACCTTCTGTACAGGTCCCATTACAGGGGACCCTGGCAACCTTTGATACAGCTCTCAAAATGATGCAGGGCCCAATTTTTCCAAACTTTCTGTTTGTTTGGGCAGTCTCATGCTGTACGCTACCTCATTGTGGTGCTCTTTGGGCCCCATGTGGTGTGGAACAAGGCTGTGGGGTTTATGTGAGGTACAGTACACAGGGGTGTCATGGTTCTACCTGAAGGAGCAGGAACTGGGGGGTGGTGCCAGTGTGGGACCCTACCTAATTTGGCACCAGGAATCTATTTCTGCAATAATATTCCTCTTTTTGTTACTCATTAAGGGTTTTTATCTCATTTTTGTTTTTAATTTATTATTTCTGTATTTTTGTATTCATTATTATTATTCATTCATTTTTATTTCTGGGGTCTTTATTCAGTTGGTTCTGAATAGCAGCCAGCTGACATAATCACAAAGGTGACACAGCTATGGAAGTGGCTCTGCTTTTCTGGAAAAGAGTCATGGCTGACATTGGTATCACCAAAATAATAATCAGCAACAGAGAACCAAAGTTTACTTCTGAAATCTGGAGGAACCTTCATGATATTATAGGAAAAAAACTAGCTTTCTCCACAGCTTATCATCCCCAAACTGATGGTCTAGCTGAGCGCATGGTCCAAAATTTAGAAGAAATTCTAAGAAGTTTTTTCTCTTTTGGTTTAGAGTTTAAAAACCACAATGGGTAAACTCATGACTGGGTAAGCCTCCTGCCAGCCCAATAATTATCTTACAACATCAGTATGCGCTTGAAAACTCAAGAAGTTCCTTATATTCTAGAAAAAGGATGGGTACCCAGGATTCCAAAAGAGAGTTTTAACCAAAACCTTGTCATTTTCCACCCAACAGCCCTGGACTTCAAGAAAATTTTGGACAAAGCTAATCAAATTTGTTCAGAGGGATGTTGAGTATAATAAAACTAGGTGGTACAAAAGCCACAGGTAACCTGAATTCAAAGTAGGGGGAAAGGTCTTACTTTCCACAGTGAACTTCAACAACCTAGGAGGTAATAAGAAACTCAAACCAGCCTTTTTGGGCCTGTTCTGCATAAAAATGCTCCATAAAATGAATGCAGTTGAATTTATCCTCAGTGAGGTTTTGTCCAAGAAACATCCAGTTTTTCTGGTTAGTCTGATTAAGCACTATAACCTTAGAGAAGTTGAAGACCCACCTGCCCATAATATACCCTTGGAAACCCCATAAGAAGGGAGCAAGAGAAAAGTAAGTAAAATCCTTAAAGAAAAGAAGGAAAGAGTCAATGGAAAGGAAATGAGTCTGTACCTTTTCAGATACAGAGGAGAATCAGAAGACAAGGATGAGTGGTTAACAGAAAGTAACATACCAGAAATCCCCATCCTTCTGAGGAATTTTAGAGCTGCAAAAACAAAAGATTAAAAATATTCACCCCAAAACCTTTTTACCTGTTGGTGACCCTCCCAAAACGTTTTTGGTTACACCAATCTTGGAAGGGGGAAATTTCAGCTGTTTAATATCCAGACACATCTGAATAAAACCTCCAACAAAATATATAATAAATAATAACAATAACAATAACAATAACAATAACAATAAAAATAAAAATAAAAATAAAAATAAAAATAAAAATAAAAATAAAAATAAAAATAAAAATAAAAATAAAAATAAAAATAAAAATAAAAATAAAAATAAAAATAAAAATAAAAATAAAAATAAAAATAAAAATAAAAATAAAAATAAAAATAAAAATAAAAATAAAAATAAAAATAAAAATAAAAATAACAATAACAATAACAATAAAAATAAAAATAAAAATAAAAATAACAATAAAAATAACAATAAAAATAACAATAAAAATAACAATAAAAATAACAATAAAAATAACAATAAAAATAACAATAAAAATAACAATAAAAATAACAATAAAAATAACAATAAAAATAACAATAAAAATAAAAATAACAATAAAAATAACAATAAAAATAACAATAAAAATAACAATAAAAATAACAATAAAAATAACAATAAAAATAAAAATAACAATAAAAATAACAATAAAAATAACAATAAAAATAACAATAAAAATAACAATAAAAATAACAATAAAAATAACAATAAAAATAACAATAAAAATAACAATAAATTTATATAAAAAAAATAAGAAATTCAACAGTGCAGAAATAAAAAATTAAACAAAAACAGAATAAAAAACCCCTAATTAAGGATAAAAAGAGGAATATTATTTCAGGAATGAGTTTTGGGCGCCAATTTATGTAGGGTCACCCACTCGCAACACCCCCCATTTCCTGTTCCTTCAGGTAGAAACCTTACACACCCGTGTACCCCCTCCCATTACATCTGCAGGTATTGGTTTCTGACCAAAACTTTGGTTGGAAACCCATAATTATTTCTAGTTCAGGAGTTATGGATGGAAACAGGTTTTTTCCATAACCCCGCTGTGGAAACCAAAGGGGGAATACCCCTGAAGTCGTCCTTGAGTTCCGGAAGTTATTGATTGAAGAGTCTGTAAGGAGATTGGATGCAGCCGGTTAAGAGAGAGAGAGAGAGAGAGATAGAGAGATAATGAGATGAATTCCTTCCTTTGTAATCCAATCCAATCTGATCTGATCTGATGTTATCATAAGTCATAAAAAAAGATGTGATATCCCCCCCCCACAACCCGGAGTTGGGAGTGAAGTATTTAAGTCCTCCCTCTCAACCCTAACCTAAGTACAACCGCAAGTAAGCAAGAATGATGAAACACAACCTCTAAGCACAGAACCCTAGCCCAATCCTACCCCTCCATCCCATGCCCCATAACCCATGCCCCTCAATATTGACTTACGCCCGGTTCTCCTGCCCGCGCTCTTCCGCCCAACAACCCGTTCTAGGTATCCGGGGCGTACCCACGTGATCCAATCCGCGCGTCTTGCGATGCGCAATCCGCTTGATCCGCGCGAGCCTTCCGATCCGCGCAATCCTTCCAATCCGCGCAATCCTTCCAATCCGCGCAATCCTTCCAATCCGCGCAATCCTTCCAATCCGCGCAATCCGTCCGGTCCGCCGTCTCCAGGTGCTGAGCCCAACCCGACCGCTGCTGGGCCTACCTGACTGCTGCTGAGCCCGCAGCGCGGCTAGCTGCGGCAAGGCCCTACCCATTGCTGAGCGTGCGGCCGCTGCTGAGCCCACTGCCCGCAGCCCTTTCCTGACTTGCATCCATAAAAGAGCACCACACTGTGCACAGAGGCAGACCCTCCGTAACCGTGCAATCAAGCTATGGCATGTGCCAGCTCTGAAAGCAGTCAAGAAACTACCTTGCGCAAGGCTGAGTTAGTCGCTAGCCAGCAACTACTGTGCAAGGCAATTGCTACCAACTAACACCTGGGTAGTCAAGCAACTATTGCACAAAGTATTCAAGCCACTACTGTGGGAAGTAGTTGATACCAACCAGCCCCCAGGTATTCAAGCAACTACCGCACGCAAAAACACACCAATATGGACAGAAGAGCCTCAGACTCAAAATCATTCTCCAGAATATGGACCTCAGAGAATGTGTTCAAGCCACTGTCTTCAGGAAGCAATGGCTTATATTTTAAAATACTAATTGAATACTACCTCTTTGCTTAATACAGTGAGGTCATTCAGGGAACATAAACATGTATCAAGCCCAAATTATGATGACATAGGGCTTTCAATACTACTTTAGTGGCTAGAGAAGGTCCACAAAAACACACTGATGGTCCCCTGGCCTCAGCACTAGCCTGGGCCACCCTCCTTTGGCTGGTAAGAAGACTGTACCATGAGGTGACCCAAACAATATAACTAAAGGCCCTTCCCCCAGCCATTTATAACTCATTCATCCATTCATATAGTCATTATTGCTTGAAATATTTTCTTCCTCAAGCCATCAAAACCTTATAAGAAATAAGTGTGTGATACTGGACAAATTTCTGATAAAATTATAGACCAAAACTCTTGAATACCTATTTTTTGGCCAATATCATCAGGCAACCATTCAACCTGCCCCATCACCAACTTCCAGCACCTTGCATCCTTTCATATTGGCCCATTCATCAAGAAAAATTTTGGATCTAGAACAATTAAGGGATCTTACTGACCTATACCCCTTGTGTAGGTTTTGCATAAACCAACCCCCAAGGAAATTATACACACCCTTCTTGAAAGGAATCCTTTTAAACTCCACAGGCACCACAATTGCTCCTATATTGTCCCAAAAAGACATAAACCTGTGTTCCAGAGGGCTCAACAACCCCAATAAGGTCTTTTCCCCTCCATTTAAATTTATTTTATAAACATATAAACAAATTTAATCCTTTTAGCCAAATCATACACCCAGCATTTTTATCCTATTTTTACCCCAAACTTTCTTTCAACTCTAGTATCTATCAGGAGGGAGGTCCTTGGCATCTAGTAGGCTGACAAACCATGCATATGTAATATTGTGAAACATGCATGGTAGATGATCCAAAAACGTAATATATCAAATAAAAATATAATAAACCAAAATTCATAGTATCTTAAATTAAAAAACAAATTCCAAGGATCACCACAAATGTAGCAAATCCAGAGCTTCAAAGATCACAAAAAATACCAAGAAGGGATAATAAAAATTATTAAAAATTATGTAAATTATTAAAAGGTGATTTAAAATTAATTATCACCCATGCATGATCACTTTAGTCAAATAATAATTTTACAAATCAAAGATACGTGTAGAATCATCACAATAGAAAATCAAAATATCAAATGCTCCTGAAGCTAAAAACATGCAGAAATTCAGAAGATGTGAGATCAGCTTATTTACATCACCTTGAGGACAGGATAAACATTTCCTGGGTGGCTTACTAGCCTTATCCCATGATCCCTACCCTTTCTACATGCCCTTAGGAAGCTCCTTTCCACCCAAAAAATTAATTATACAGCCCTCCTTTGGCTCTTTATACCCCAGAATTCATAATTTATTTTCCACAATATCTGTCATCCATGATCAGGTGCTTATATGAGATAAGAAAGGAATTCATGGCCTCATTCTAATTCATTATTGAATGATTTCAACACCATTAGTGATTCATTGAAGTTTAGTCAGCAATTACCCTATCCTTTATCTGAAAACCTTTATCCAAATCCTTGTAGGTATCCCAAGAATGATTAACCAAAGAAGTGATTTATTTCCTTCCTGAATCGCCTTGTGTTCTCAGTTTCCAGGCCATTTTTTCTGTGAGTTGGATAATACTTCCTTTTTGAGCTATTCATTAAGGTTACCATTATTCCATGGTTTTATACTGTCCAAAGTTTCCCCCTGAAGAGTGGTTGATTATCTGTAAAGATCCCCATTATTATACAATTTTGGCCCCTATTTTATAAAATATTGAAAACCCTTTGACCAAACCATCATAAAACTTGCACCACAGCTTAACATATTTATTATTGGAGCTTTTTACATTTCAAACTTTTGGAATATTATTATTCCTTTATTTTATCATTCTCTGTAGCTACAGTTCTGCAAGTTCAGGGATCTTGCACTTGTAGCTAGACTTATATGGACAAAAAAGCCCAATGTAATGATTTTGGGAAAAGAGTAACACAGTTGGTGGGAATCAAACCCAGATTGACCCATTGAATGCGGGTTGCTCTAACCATTGAGCTACAACCACTTGGTGCAAGTTTCACATTAAAACACTCCCCCATGCACAAAGTACCCATTTGGCATTCCCCTAAACCCATAATTGTGTCTTTTTGGTCAATCCTAGCATGATATTTGGTGTTTAATTCAATCATGATGCTACAGCTTGCAGTGCTGGGATCATAGCCTGTAATCATTTGGGGAAAAGATTAAGACATTTGGTGGAAATCAAAAGCACATTGACCCAGTGCATCCTGGTTTCTCTCACCATAAGCTACAATGGCTGGGTGCAAGTTCTAAAGGGGGGGGAAGTTGTCCCACTGATTTGATTTTTTTTTCTTTTTTTTTTGGTACCATTTTTTGTTCTTTTCTTTTAGAACAAAGAGAACAAATAAAAACAAATAAAAAATGGTTTTATTATTTTATTTTGTTTCTTTTATTTACATAGCAATGATTTTTTTTATTTTGAAACCAAATATTAAGTTTTTCCTTTTAAAAAAAAAAAATACAAAATTGGATCATGTTTTTCTGTATATGGATTCCCAAAAAAAATCGAAATAAATTGAACAATTACAATTTTTAGATACTGGGTAAGAATTGATAGGTGATGATGATGGAAATGAAAATGAAATGAAAAATGAAAAAATGAAAAAATGCAGTTTTACCATTGAGAGGAACCATCATGAGCTTTAACAACTGCCTTCATTTGTTCAGGCATGCTTTCAATTAGATGGATGATTTTCTGCTCTTGAAAATCATCCCAGGCACTCTTGAGGGCCTTCTCCATCTCATCCAGGGACTTTGGTTGGTATAGTTTCTGTATATTGACCTTCATGGTATGCCAAACATTCTCAATGGGGTTGAGGTCTATTGATTGAGCTGGCCATTCTAGTTTTTTGGGGCCTTTCTAATTTTTCCACTATTTGCCAACTTTGGAATTTTCAACTTAAGCACCATCTTCCATCAGGATGGGATGGTGATGTTTTATACTTGAAAGAAATGAACATAAAGTACCATTGTAAAAAATTTCAATGAAATCTTTTGCCAACCTTCTTTTTAGAGGAATGAAAATAATTGGAAGGGTTCTTTTATTCATGAAGGCACCCCATATCATCATTGTTTTACAAAAATTTATGAATCTGGGGGCTAGGCAGGTTGAATTGAAATTTTCATGGGAGGGACTCCAGAAATTTGCTTGCTGGTTATTCTTAACAATTTCAAAGGAGGACTCCTTGGTCCAGATGACCTTCATACAATCATCAACCCTCCAATATATATTTTCCAAGGAAAAAGCAGGTTTCACAGTCTTGTGGGAGCAATTCAGGAATGGCTTCTTGCAGCCACACCGCAGTGACAGCCCATTGGTGGGCATATTGGCAGATTTGCCTGGTTCAGAATTTGGTCACAATCAAATTGGCCAGTTTGTTCAAGTTGGACCTTATTTTTCCTTTCAATACACAATAAAGCTTCCAAACATCCCAACTCATTATTTTTGATGGCCAACCCAATCTCTTATGGTTTTAAACATTCCCTCATTGGTTATATTGTTTTAGAAGGCTATGAATTTTTTATTGATGGATTGCCATTTTCTCGTTGATCTGGTTACCCAACATTGCACCCTTGTATATCCCCACAATTCATGCCTTGACTTCATCCAATAATTATTTTTTTGTTACTTTTTTCAACATGGACACAGTCTTCAAACCAAAAAAACACATGAATATTTCATTTCCTTGTTTTCAAGAGGATTTTGAAATTAATGTGATTTTCTTGATTGTGTCACCTTGCCCTGCTGGATATTGAATGCCTGGTATGAATGTGGCCATTAAGGAAACAATGCATTTATTTTAATGAAAAATGATATTAAATTTCTGGGTATTTTTTATTGAATGCCCAAAACATTTTACCCCTTTTTTGACTCAAATTAAGAATCCTATTTTTAAAATCTCAAAGACCTTCTATTCTAGTTTTCTCACATTTATTGAAATTGATAATATGGAAAAGCTAAAAATAATCAGTGGATTATAACTTGGGGTAGTATTTATGTTGATTATTTTCCTCAACATGTGCAGTATTTAGTTCACTTACCTGCCACACCGGATCCACCAGTCATCCTTTCTTCTGTTCTCATGTCATGTGTTCTTTCTGTTTTTCCTGTCTCACGTCTTCTTGTTGCATAAATAGATTTCACTTGTCATAGCGTCAGTTTAAGTTGTCTTCCGCATGTCACTCAGCAGTCCCGTACTCCCTTGCCGGGAGCCTCTTCTTCTGTAACTGTCCGGTCTAGTCTTGCTTGTCCTCATCTTCTCTGCTTCCATCCCCCTACGCTTGAACCTATCATTAACGGACCAGAACGGTACTCAACTTTGAATTGCAAAACAACCATCCTTAATCATCAACAGTAGGGTAGGCTCAATGACAGACTCAGTCTTCAACTCAACATCAGGACACAATTAACTGATCTTCTCTCACACCTTGTGCTCTCATTTGTGGATTTTTTTGATAGTCAGAACGCGCTTAACTCTCTACATAGTCCGTGCAAGGGCCATGACCCTGCCTGTAGAGACATTGCTTATGTTTTTTTCCTTTTTATTTCTGCCAAAGAATTTTCTTAAGCTCCTGTCTTACCTTACTCTGTTTTTGTGAAATGAATCAGCCTGGTTCAGGTTTACCAATTCAGTTCAACCTTTTACGCGGTTAAAAGCCAAAAATGGATCAACCAAGCTCAATCAACTTGGCAAGAAACTCTGAATCACCTGGACCAGGATTCAATGGCAAATTCAAAGCGCTGGCGCTGAAATCCCTGATGGAATCCACCCCCTTGCTGACAGAAACAAACTACTCAATCTGGAGGAAGAAAATGGAGAGACTGTTCAAGATGAGAGGGATCTTGGATCTAGTCAACTCTTCAGACCCTCTTGTGGAAATTCCTGACAATTACAAGATGGCCAGATACCTGATGTCTAAATTGGATCCCAGCACCCATACCAACATTATCACTCCAGAGAAAGAGGATTCAACCCGACTGATCTGGATTGCTGCTAAGAGTCATTTTGCTTCAAGCCAGGCTGCCAATTGTGCTAGAATTTTCTTCAATTTCCTCTACCTAGGATCTGATCAGAATGACATAGACGGCTTTGTCACTTCTGTCAAGGCACATCTTGGGAGACTGGACAAAGTAGGCATTATCCTACCTGACAACATCCTCAGTTACTTGATCCTTTTCAAACCACCTGATTCTATCAAGACCATTCAATCTCAGATCATGCACTCTGGTGTGGATTTATCAGTCAAATTTGTTCTTAATCCCTTGGTCCAACACCGGAATGAAGTTCAGTCAAAGTCAACTGAGACTTCCAAAACCAACTCTGCTATGTTTCACTCCAAAAGCTCAAACAGCAATGATTCCCCCAGATGTGAGAATGGAAAGCACAACCCGGCTGTGAAATCTCATCCTTTGTCCTTCTGTTGGGTTGAATTCCCAGAGCTTTGTCCAGATCGACCCACCAACAAAGGCAAATGGGGTTCAAAGAAGAAGGCACAGGCAAAGTCCCATTTCCACAACTATTCCTTCTTCTACGCCTCTAATCATCTCTCAAATGTTCACTCAGATCAATTCATCTTGGACAGTGGATTTTCCATCCATATGTTTCAAGATTGAAACTCATTCCTTTCACTCACTGAAAAACCCGGGGACAAACACATCAGAACTGGAAAGAAGGGAGAAGGAATATCTATTCAAGGCCTAGGCATTGCTACTCTCTTAAGTGGAGGAAAAATCATCCATCTTGAAAATGCAGCGTGGGTGCCCGATGCAACCATCAATCTGGTGTCCCTTGGTGCCCTCCTGCTAAAAGGGTGCTTTCTCAGAGTCAACTCCAGGACCAATCCTCCTTCCTTCACTCTTTGTTGATTCAAAGGCTTTGTCATGACTGGAAATGTTGAAAACAACCTTCTTATGATTCCAATTGACAAGTCATCTCCTTCTTCGATCTCAGAGAATTCATTTGCCAAAAAGGATGACTCCTGCTATCTGTCTCTAGCCGGACTCCAGGAACTCCATCTCAAACTTGGTCATGCTAGTTTCAAACAAATGGATAAGCATCTTGGGTTCACCATTGACAGGGAAGTTACTGATCAGTTTGAATGTGTTTCATGTAAGAAGAGCAAAATCAATAAAACACCCTTCAACCAAGATCAAACACCAGCTGCTAGAGTGTTTGAAAGACTCCACCTTGACCTGATGGGTCCTCTCAATCCCACCAGTAAAGGGGGGATGAGATTCTTGCTCACTGTTGTGGACAACAAATCTGGATATCTGTCAGCCTTTCCCATTCCATCCAAGGATGCCGCTTCCAAAACCATTAAATTTATAATTGAAAACAAATCAAAGAAGAAACAAAGATATCCAATTGAGATCATCTCCAATGGGGGAGGTGAGTTTGTAAATGAATCTCTCAGAAAATTCCTCAAGTCAAAATCAATCAACCACCTGATAAGCAAACCATATCACTCCCCGCATAATGGTAAAGCTGAAAGAGCAAATTGCACCATTATGGAGTCTCTGAGGTCCATCTTCAGCTCCGCCAATATCCCAAAGAACTATTGGCATTTAGTTATCCAAAGCTTCTGCATTGCTTTAAATCAGATCCTGTTGGAGAAAGGAGGCTCAACCCCCTGGGAAATGATGCACAACACAAGACTTCCAGACAACTACCTCCAACCAATCAGCACCGGAGTTTTCTATCTTCTCAAAAATAGGAACATCAAGTCAAAATTGAATGAAAAAGGCAAAGAAGGCATTCTTATAGGTTACATTCCACGCTTGCTCTCATATAAAGTCCTTTCAAAGTCCGGAAAAATTATCAAAACCAAGCATGTAAAGTTTCTCAAGGCTACTTCTCTCAACACTTCCTTGTCCCTAGATGAAGACCTATCAACTGTTGCTTGTCTCCCTAGTCAATCAACTGATGCAGCTGCGCCCAGTGATTATTTGAAGGGAGATAGCTCCAAAGATCTGAATCCTGAAGTAGTCAATTTGGACAGCCCAGAATTTTCCGACTTGGATGATTCTGCCTCTGAAGTTCAAGAGGTCCTGAAGCCCAAGCTGAGGGATTGATACAACCTGAAGGCCCCTGATTGGTATGGCTATCACCATGAGACAGTTCCTTGGAACATCAAAGAGGCTCTCGAGATACATATCTGGCTGCTGCTGTGGTGAACCATTTGGGACACCTTGGGAAAAGAATTCAATAATTTAAAAAAAAAAAAAAAAAAAAAATCCGCTTTCATTTGTGTTATCCAATTGTAAATAGTTACAGGGCTCTCTAGCCTATAAAAGGAGGGGCTCTCCCCTGCTTTTTTCCATCATCAATTCTTCCCACTAATACAAATTATGAGCTTCTGATCCAAGAGCTCCTTCCTTTGTGAAATTGATCACTTATCCGGATATATCTTTTGATTATCCCTTGATCCTTATCCCTTACCCTTGACTTTTTTAAAGTCCAAAACTCTAATCTGCCCTTCTGTGGCCCTGTTCCTTATCACCAACCATAGCCTTGCTGGTTGAAGAATAATTCATTAAATTGACTTCTTGAGTGTTTTATACCACTCTTGATCCCTTTTTCTGACCATTATTTGGTCTTGATCATTCATTTGATTGTCTTTCTGGACCATTCACGTTTGACTAAGAGGTTTTATTAATTTTAAACCTGGAGTTTTAAACCTCCCTTTAATTATTCAATTTGCATTCTGCCACACTATTCTTGAATCCTTGAGAAGTGTTGGGTTACTCTTAGTCCAAAATTGTTACTGTTTGTTTCAGTGATCCATAAACATATTGCATTGTCTTGTGCAGCCACCCACCGTTATCTGGTACCGTTCAAGCGCTTGATTGCGGAGAGTTGGGCAGGTTCATTCAGAACCTGGAGGTTGATTGGGTTTTAGTTGATTGCTCCCAAGCACCTGCTGAGGACCAGAGTTATTAGCGTGTGGGCGCCGTTACTTACAGCTGCTTTGTTCTATTGGGCTCTGAGAAAACTTTAACTTATTTTGTTCAAAGTCTTTCTCCTCATCATCTTGGTTCATTTAGTTCTGCTTCCCCCTCAGCTATTGTTGCTATTGACTTATCCCTATCCCATTTGATTCCTCATTAACAAAGGTTACTGGACCTTGATCCTGGTTACATTTAAATATTTTTGTAACACTCAGGAGGGAAGCCTAAAAAAACACCTATCCCCTCCACAGAACTGCCAATGCCCTGCGCCGTTTGGAGTCTTACACCTCCTATTGAGAAGGAAATGAACACCATTGAAGACCTTGGAGTCTGGAAAGACGCTGAGGAATCCAAGGTGGTTTACCCACTCAATACAACTTGGGCATTTTGGAGCAAGGAAGATCTTCACACTGGTGAGACCACTCTGAAAGCTTAAGTCTGCGTAGAAGTAATCAATACCAAAGTTTTGGTATTGATTACTTCTACACCTTTTCCCCAACAGGCAAAGTAGCTTCTCTGAAAGCCTTACTCACCTACTCAGTTGACAAACGTCTCAGAATACTTCAATTCAATGTAAAGGGAGCTTTCCTACATGCTCCCCTGGACAAGGATGTCTTCATCAAAACTCCAGCTGGGTCAAAGAGAACCTCAAATTTCCTCAAACTTAAGAAGTCTTTATATGGCCTAAAACAGGCACCACTCAACTGGTACAAGACCCTGAGCTTGTGGATTAAAGACAACAGATTTGAAGAAAGTGACTGCAATCCATGTCTCTATCTTCATAAGGACAACATCACGGCTCTCTTCTTCCACGTCAACAACCTGGTTGTTGTTGGAAATGCAGAAGGCTTCAAGACTAAATTTCTTAATTGGTTCAAAGATTCCTCTTCTCATGAGGTTGAAACCTTGTTGGGAATGAAAGTGGACATTGGTAAGGACTTTATCTTGTTTTCCCTTCCAAATCACATGAAGAAAGGGCTAGAAGAAATGGACTTACTCAATGCCAAACCAATGAACAACCCATGCATTTCTGGGTTGCATCTTCTGCCTGCCTCTGAGGAAGATGCTGAGGCTTTCAAGAAGCTGAACAAGAGCTACAGATTTCCAATTGGACAACTCAATTTTATTGCAACCCTTGCAAGGCTGGAAATCAGTTATGCCGTGTCAAATCTGGCGCGCTTCTCCAAAAACCCGGGCATCACACACTGGAAAGAGGTGGAACACATCTGGAGGTACCTACTCAAAACCATCAATTACCAACTTGTGTTCCGCGCCAGGACACCCGCAACTCAGCTTGTGATCTATAGCAATGCAACCTGTGGAGACAACCCTACAACTTGTCTATTGCAAACCGGTCTCATCTGTCTGCTCAAGGGCTCCCCAATCAACTGGACCAGTCGCCGGCAACAAAGCATTGTCCACTCCTCTACGGAGTCAGAATGAAATGCTCTTTCTGCTGGACACCTAGAGGGCAGATGGATCAATCATCTAATAGGCAAAATCTGGAGGACAACATCCCTCTTGCCTATCCATCTCATCAATAACAAAGGGCTTAATGACAAAATAAAGAAATTTGGCTGTAAGTCTCATGCCAAGTACAATGACATCAAGCTAAAGAGCCTTCAAAACGACTGGAACGATCAACTGATAGACATCAAATTGATTTTGTCCCAAGATATGTTAGCGGACTCCCTCACCAAAGCTGCTGGCGCTGCTGCTGTGGATTGATTAGCCAAGTATGTTGGGGCATTACATCAATCCTGATGTTAAGTTGAGCAGGTGTTTTAATTATTTTCCTCAACATGTGCAGTATTCAGTTCATGTACCTGCTACACCGGAGCCACCAGTCATCCTTTCTTCTGTTCTCATGTCATGTGTTCTTTCTGTTTTTCCTGTCTCACGTCTTCTTGTTGCATAAATAGATGTCACTTTTCATAGCGTCAGTTCAAGTTGTCTTCCGCCTGTCACTCAGCAGTCACGTACTCCCTTGCCGGGAGCCTCTTCTTCTGTAACTGTCCGGTCTAGTCTTGCTTGTCCTCATCTTCTCTGCTTCCATCCCCCTACCCTTGAACCTATCATCATCAATGGACCGGAACAGTACTCAACTTTGAACTCGCAAACCAACCATCCTTAATCATCAACAGTAGGGTAGGCTCAATGACAGACTCAGTCTTCAACTCAACATCAGGACACAATTAACTGATCTTCTCTCATGCCTTGCGTTCTCATTTGTGGATTTGTTGGATAGTCAGAACGCCCGTAACTCTCTACATAGTCCGTGCAAGGGCCATAACCCTCTCTGTAGAGACATTGCTCATGTTTGTTTCCTTTTTATTTCTGCCAAAGAATTGTCTTAAGCTGCTGTCTTACCTTACTCTGTTTTTGTGAAATGAATCAGCCTGGTTCAGGTTTACCAATTCAGTTCAACCTTTTACAATTTATTCACATGCTTGGAATTCTGAAAAATATAATCTCTCTCTACTATTCCATCTTTACTCATCAGATGTGGATTTATAAAAATAATATATTTATCACATCAAAACCCTTTTTATATAGTGATATAAAGACAAGATCAAAAGGATATCTTTTAAATAAGCACAGTTAAGTGAAAGGCAAGTTTAATTCAGATGAAAGTCTTGCAAAACTGAAGTAACACTTGGGGACACTTTGATGAAATTATAGCAACATTTTTTCAAAGTAATTCCATCCTGTCAAACATGGAGTTTTCTTTTTCTTGGAAGAAAATGAATTTAGGGTTGAATTTTCAAATTTCTTTCTTCATATTTTCCTATAAAAAAAATCCCTGTGAAATAAAGAAATTCAATGGTTTTATAATTTTGGAAGTTTCCAAATTCACTCAAGTTATTGTTTCTGCATCCCATTCTGGTGACATGATCCTGAATTCAGATCTGATGATCTGGGAAATCAGCTTCACTTTGATTTTATTCCCTTGTGACATTGGGTTGAATTTCATTTTCAAACTAGTCAAAATCTTGTTGAATTTCATCTTCCATGATGGTGAAACCCACAATAACCAAAGTATACCACATTGTGAGATACAGTCCAATATTTTCCTTTCATGGTGAGATTTTTTATACTTATTGGGGACAACATTTTCCGCAAATGGGGATTTCATGTCAATGATCATCCAGAGAGCCTAGTTTGGCCATGTTTATACACATGATCAGAAATGACTTCAATCTTTTCAAAAAAAAAAAATGAAAGAACCTGTAGTTGCTTAAGCCCCATCAAACCTCAGGAAATAGGTGGTAATTCCAGTTGGTGACTTTACCTGAAATGGCCCCAATAGTTTGTATATATCTGATTTTTCAGAACTCTTGCTTCCTCATGTCCCTTTTGAATATTTTTTTAGAGACATTGATGCATTTAAATTTACTTCTATATTGTTCTTTTACTCTTATATATTGACTTTTACTCATAATTTGGTTTTAAGAAATATTCAGAACACATTTTTATCCTTTATCAGCAAATCCTGAGTAGCAGCAGACTTACAGTTTGTATGATTGCATTGGATCTAAATCAATGGTGGGAAGTGTACTCTACAACTAATATGAGTCCCTCCACTGGCTCATCTGGGATCGTATTGATCTATTGGGAAGTAAACACCTACACACTCAGTATATCCCACAAGGTTCCATGATAAGTACAAGTCCATGATACAAGTCCATGATACAAGTGTTTTTCCTTTGATCTTTTCATTTTATGCAGGTTCCGGTCTTTAGCTAAGAAATAATTCAGTTTAGAAATGTTCGAAATATCGAGCCTTCAAGTTCAAGTACACTTTAGTCGTCACATCCAGCAATGATTACATGAGCTGTTTGCTTGAAGCAGACGGTACATGTGGAATGCCCTCAAGACTTGTTTCTCAGGCAGAAAGTACAATTTTAATATTTGCCATTTTCTGTCCACTCAGCGTTGCCTATGTTTAATTGGTTATTGATCACGAGATGACCCAGGTCAGGTCCGAGATTTGAAAGAGCTTCGTTTTACCCCTTTACATAAAAAGCCTAAAATTGCCCAGGTTGCAACGTCTGCGACAAGGGTCGGGCTCAAAGCCCGATCAAGTCCTGATACTGCACTTCGACCAAAGTTTTAATTTGTATGGCTTCTACCTCGCATTCGTGCTTGGGGTGGCTTAGCACTGCAGCCGGGCTCACAAGGCGAGCGTCGTCGAAACGGCTGGAAAACCTAAATTGGGAAACGCCATAGATATTTGAAGACGTGGACTCAGAAAGCGTTATTACGCGGTACTACCTTCTAAAGTACTAACCTGAACGGAATAATGTCCTGAAAGGGCGCGTCGGTCCAGATCTCCGGTGCTCCTTGGAACAAAGCAAGGAATTCGTTCGGAAAACAACACGATGATAAAACTTTAGCCACCAGTTGAAATGTCGATGGCCAGGTGAATCAACAAAGCTGAAAACATAGTCACCTCCTCCGAAGAGGGAAAAAGTCGCGTTTTGGTTTTTGGCTAGCTGTTCAATCGTATCCTGGTACAAGTCAAGTTCCTCCTTTGTAGATCTATAGTAACTGCTGCTTTCACAGGGGTCTCGCTTGCCAATCGAATCGTCGTTCCAGTGAAATGCCAACTTCTCCAAACTGGACTTCAAACCAGAACTACGAACGGACGGCTTCGGTACGTTCTGGTTGGGCTTACCTTCCAGCAACGGATTGACCCAATCCATGTAATGAAATCGTACTTCGTCAATATGGGTTTTGCAAAGGAGCAAAGGTGCGTCTGTGGTTGTGAAGAATGTAGTAGTGCCCCGCACATAGATAAGTCTGATAGATTTGACCTCCGCCTCGGGGATGTCTTCTCGGCTAATGTTAACACACCTCTTAGTGTTACTATTCTATGGTTTGGATGAGGAGGCAGCTCATCCAGCCGAGCTTGTGTGCCCGCGGCGGTGAAGATCTCGTCATTGTCACCCTGAAAAGATCAAAGAGTACTGAGTTGTCAGCCATGAATAGGTTTCAGAGATTAAAACGAATAAGAATTACTCTTAGAATTAATATTGGCTGTGTTATCGCGGACTTCAAGCCGGATGGGATTGTGTCGGTCTGATGATAAACAGACTCAGTCTCGCTAAAAAAATCACGAATTGTAAATTTAGTTGTACTCGTACTTGTTCAATTTTGCACGCGCCCAAGAACGGCCAAACACAGAGACAACAATCAAGTGCTTGACTTGGCGAGTACCGGCGGATCGCGACACCGGCCCACTCATCCAGGGTATCAACTTCGACTCGAGATGGGTCTCCGAAGTTGAACCACTGGACAGCACCAATCGCTAAAATTGATGGAGAGATGTTACTCAGTACGGCAGTCCTCTTGGCTCATCGTGAAGAATGATTTACGTGAGGCGGGGTGTAGTGTGTGACAGACCTTCATCCCATTCCTCTACTGATTGAGGAGCAGCGCAATATTCAAAGCATTCGCGGAAAGCTCGTTCGAGGTAGGACTCCCTAGATAGAGAAGAAGAAACGCGAATTGAGTAAGTATTTAAGTATTTCTTGTGGTCACTCAGCTTGGGAGCGTCGAGACGACTCATTGGTGAGCCAATGAAATACTTGGTGCAGTCCTTCTACCTTACTTACAAAATCGGCGGGAGGACGCTGCATAGACACAGACTGATGATTTTCGATGGGAAAAGGCCTGCCATTCTCAAAATGATTTCTGAAGCCCAGGTGTGAGAGCCCAGGGCATGAACGGCCGGAATTTGAAGTTTCTCGAGACCAATGGCGAAATCGGCGGCCAAGGTGTAAAGATCAATTGCCTTGGAGGGGGGACATTGGCTACGTCCATGATGTCGGGCATCAAATGCGATTCGATTGAAAGACTTGTGGAGGATGGGCTCGTTAATCAATGTTTTCAAGTAAGAGCTATCCATTAAGAGTGGGTGGATGATCATCAGCCAGGGCCGCAAAGCCGCTTGTTGGGCGTCTCCCTCACAATAAGTGACCTCATAATGAAGTCTTACTCCAGATGAGACTTCAACGAAAGGCATGGGGTCAAGAAGCGTGGGACAATCAAGGGATTGAAGATCTGCAGTATTGACGAAATCTGAATCTGAACTCCCGAAATTTGAGTCTGGAACCTGAGATCTGGAATTTTATCCACGAGAAATCTGGCGAGCTAGGATTGGGAAAGTCTGGGATGCCCTGTGGTTGGAAGAATCTAGGCTATTCTAATCAGCCTGGACAGAGAATACTCGAAGAATTAGGATAAGCTTCCCATTTTTTCTCCCAGCAACTTGGCTCCTAGCTCTAGTTTCATGAATCAACTCGTACTTGGGTACGTTCCCTCTATTTAAATACTACTGTAATGGTGGTTCCGTCCTTTTCTTGGATGAAGTAGCTTGCGAGTGCCACTAATCTTTCGTCGCCATCATGGCCGTTTTCATCTAAGCGCTTACTTAGGCCGTCGATTCAAGGGATGACGCGGTTCGAGCGGACGTAAATACATAACAGGCTCAATTAACAAGCTACAACTTGGAGTTAATTTTATGTATTTATGTAAATATGTCACTTACGTCATCATAATTTCCAGTCACAACCTTCTGCCCCGCGTGATTAATCAGCACCTAGAAGCTGTATGTCTTGATCGGAGGCCAGTTCAGTCTCATGAATTTCATTAGAATCACCAGGCTTCCGTTGGATAATCTATCATGAGGTTTATCCGACGCTTTCTCTTCCCCGAATTGGTCGATCCATGCGCAGAAATTAAATCGACCAATTTATTAACTTGCAGAGTTTGATCCAATCCCCCCAAGAGAACCAAATCTTGCCAATTCCTCGATGGATGTCATCTGTGTAACCCGATGCCGAAGGACCATATCAATTTTACTTTTTCCGGAAAACCTGTCCCCCGTCTTAGATTAATGACCCCCTTTCCCGATGGATTGTCCCTTTCCCACTAATGATTTGCCGATTCCCATATTTCTTGTTGCCTTTGTCAAAATTCTGGTCCCATTCCTGGATGGTCTATCCCCTTTCCGGCAAAGGGAGAGAAGTCAGTTTAATGTCACAAGGGCTACAATGTAAAAGTAGGGCTGGGCACTAGATACTCTAGTCACAATAACTCAGAGCCAGAGGTTGAGTTGGGTTAATATTTTTTGAAGGTACTGACATCTTGTAAGGGGAGTGCTCTATGTAGAAATGGATTAAGAATATTTTATAAGATTACTTCAAGTGCCTAATAAAACTTATTGGTTGGAGGGACTTTCAACAAGAAGTATGAAAGTGATTTCTGGCAGAAATAAATCAGGAAATAGGAAAACAGGGAGATATTTAGGAGAAACAATGAATCATGGATGAGGGACCACCAAGGATTGCTAAGCTTCCAGGAATACTACAGCTCAAAAAATAAAAATTGGCAAAGATCATGTTTTTTAGATGTACATATGAGATAAATCAAAAGCTACAGATTGAACTTAATGGGGGAAATTCCACTTGGGGTTAATTTATTTAGGCAGGCTGTCTAATTTGGGAGTGTATATATGAAAGGATTAAAATTCTTGATTGTTCTTGGGATCTATGTATTTAAAGGCATTGGTATATGAAATGTACATAAAAACAACTCACATCAGTATTTCCCAAGTATATTCAAATATTCTGCAAGTGATAGACAGAGTAAGGTGAGTTAGTGTTTGTATAGGCCTGTGATAGTCATGCTGACAATGAAAAGGTAGGAATTCCTGAGAGATTTACTAACTCATTTTACATTGAATTCTTTTTGAATCCTGAGCTTCCTTTGATTATTTATTTTGAGCTCAAAATTTTAAAATACTGTGAATGATTTTTTTATCTTACTGGTATCACCTTGAAATCAAGAGACTTTCATATCAGAAAAAATTCTGCATTTTTTCTACTTGGAAAAAATAACTAAAAAACATTATTCAAAAATAGTGTCTGATTGAGATTGATAACTTGCTTCCAAATATCATTTAGGGAATATTTTCAAATGAAAATGATGTCTACTCCAAATAAAATAAACAATGAGTTCCAAATGAAGATTGATAAAAACAAATCAGTATTTTAAAATAAAAAAACTATAAATTGGTTCATTTTATTTCAACTCAAACCTTATTGATCATAGATGATTCATTATCAAACACACTACATAATTTTTACTGAACTCAGTCACAATTGGTGAAAAAACAGAATAATCTCAACATAGGGCACAAATCTTCTGGTTATTCATGTTGTTTCAGAGTTTCAAATCCAATTCATGACTATTCAATCCAATCCATGCGTGCATATTCAAAATGTGATGTAAGAAAATTTTGGGATTATCCAGAAACAAATTATTAAAGTTTGAATTTTTAAAGTTTGAATTTTTAAATTCAGTGCATTCAAAAGGATTTTCACTCAAGATTCCTACTGCTTCACATGCAGAGAGTTCAGATGTTCTTTTTATGGTGATTGATTTTTTCATCAAATACTGGTTCTTTCAGAAAAAATAAACTTAAATACCAACCATTCTAAGCCAAAATTTCATCAAGTATAATTTCAATAGTTTCACCGGATAAATTATGCATTTTAAATCATTCATGGCATCACACAGCCTCTCAAATTTCATTCCAAGTGCTAAATTTCTTTAATTTCATCTGAGCATAAGTTGTGTTTGGTGAATCTTTCTTGATAAATTATGACACAATGAGTTTCTTCCCAATTACAAACTTAATGAAACAAAACATTCAAGGAATATGTGGGACATTGGATAAATAAATTCAAGTAAAAAGGGGTCATGGTGGTTATTTTCCCTAGTGGAAACTAAGAATGCATATTAAAAGAATTGGATTCAAAACTGACAATTGAAAATTTTGGATTAATTCTTCTAGAAATTTGTCTTCAAAAAAAATTGATAAATTTTCATCTTCTATATTGAAATAATTCATCAAGAAATCATAATCAAGAAATGTCCTTCTATGAACCACATGGAGTATGGCAAGGAATGTAATTTTTTTGAATTTTGTTATGCCCTAAATTTTACTAAATTCAATTCCTAAAAGTATTATCACAAATACTTATTTCAGAATTTTGAATTTAATTTTGTTCTTAAACATTTCAAATCAGACAAATGAATAAAATGAGAACTTTTCTCATGTTGTTGCTAGTGATGAATTTGTACAAATTGGCTTCAGAAGGTACAGTTGATATTTTTACTTCACCAATATTTATGCATTCCTTTGAGATTCTTTTCCTCTGGATATTTCAACAATTATCACTGTGGTGTGTTCCCACCTTTTATAAGTGTAAATTAATTGTTTTTTTACTGTTCAATATCTTGATAGATTCATATTGGATTAAAAAATTACCTTGATAGACCTCAAAATTCAAAATATTTCTGTGTATTGAAAGGAGTTAGAAAAATTCAATATCAATTTAATTTTTTTTTGATAATTTTTTTCAATCATTTTTAAAAAAAAATCTTTTAATTGACTTAAATTCAAACATCATATTCAAATTGAAAATATACTCACTCCAACACTTTCTTCAATTAAACCTGTAAAACAAGATATAAAATTAAGTATTAATTAAAATTTAGCAGTATCAAGTGAGTTAACATAGATTGAGTTGAGTAAGGTTAATCATATGTAGGAGATTTTTCCTCTTTTAATTGCATTTTTCAACCCAAATCTTCAATTTAAAAATTAAATTGAAAAAATTATTTAGATCTTGCATTTCAGATTCACTGGAAAAATAAGTGGGTTTTTTCAAATCAAGTATATAAATATACTCACATCCTCAACCACAGGAAATGTCACACAATCCAAAACTTTGTTTCCACTTCCACCCAACTCCAAAATTATCAGATTTATCCTAATACTCTCTAAAGCAAAACAAGTCCTCCCTCTTGCACTTGATCAAGTTCTAAATTCCACCCAGCTCCAACCCCATTATTTATATCCCCATCCCTTTTAAAAACAAACAACTGCACCATATTGCACTTTCTCCTTGAATATTTCACCTAATACTCACATATTGATAGCACTAGCTCTAAATACCTCACAATTCCATTTCCAATAATCTTACGTTGAAGAAAGATGGCTGCTCAAAAAACTCAAAAAGAAAATTTTGCAGATAAATTCTCTTCAAGTTATTCCAAATCAAACAATCCTTGTTCCCAATCCACTTCAAAATTTTTTGGTGAACTAAAGAGAGCTGATCCTATAATTTCTTTGCACTGGCTGTTCAATCCTACTAACTATGAAGCTTTCTTTAAGAACAAAAATGAAACTTTTTTTTGCCATCACCATCTTCTAATTTTATTTTATATCCTGATTGAAAATTAGCTGAATGAAAAAACCTTGGTTTTTTAACAAAACTGATGAGAGATTTTTTCAATAAGTATTTGGAAAAGTGAAAGAAATCCCATTCCTTATCCACTGGTTTTTTCATAACCAATTTTAGAAAAATGCCAAGGGAATTGAATTTTTAGTAGATAAATTGGAATCAGCTTTCATTTTCTATAATCAAATGGAATGAATTTTTGGTAAAAGATCCAGCATCCCAATAGCTGATTTTAATTCCAAAAGATCCAAGCCCATTTATATTGAGGAGATAGTTGGACCTCAACATATTAATGGATTTATTCTAAAAGATCCATGCCCATTGATCTTGAGGAGAGAGTTGAAATTCCTCAACCTAGTAATTGAAAGAATGAGGAACCCCTAAAAACTCATGATTGGCATGCATCTGATGATGAGCAGTTTATTAAATCCCTCTTCACCAACTAAATCCAAATCAGCAGATTTAATTTTCTCGCATCTTTCCTTGGATATATTCTGATAGACTTTCTAAGAGGATTATAATTCTGTTAATATAACTCTTATCCTGATTGTATGAACAGTTCTCCAGATTCAAAAATGAAGATATGGAATAGAGGATGCTGCAATATTAAACAGCTGAATACCTCCCACATTTCTCATTATCCTGATTTTCAAATAAAGCTTACAGACAGAATTGGGTGGATGAAACATGAAAAACATAGAGGTACGGGTAGCAATTTCCAAATCAGGATGAGTGAAAACGCTTTGATGAGTTATATCAGTAAACACAGCAGGATTTAAACCAAAAAATGGGCAAAAAAAGCTTAAAAACTATAATAGGGGCTCTTCACTGACCACTAGTCTACTGGGCTAGGCTATCAGAGAATTCAGACTGATCATTTTCAAACTTAGTGATACTAATGGTCATAAAATATATTTAAAATCACATAGCATCCATGGATGCCATATTTCTGGTTTGGGCTCAAACCTCCTCTCGGGATCCCAGGCTAAAAACTTCAAAATAAAATATAAAAATAATTTTTCATTGGTATTGGGATGGAATGTGAAGTTTTTGATCCAAATATTCTTCTACATTGTCAGCTTGCTACTATCTACAGAGCAACCTTTCATAGCAACACAAGACTATAAGAATAAGAATATCTAAATTAACAAAAGAAGGAGTGATAAATCAATAAATATTATTACAGAAATGGATTCCTCACCCAAAACTAGGTAGGTTCACTCACTGAACCCACCCTTAAAATCCAAGTCCTTAAATTTTTAAAATAATTAAAAAGAAAAGTACTAAAAATTACAACACCAGTATGGCACCTTTTTGCAATTTTAACATTTCACACGTGTTGTCACGTATAGGGCTTACACCTAAAATTCACTCAGAATTGAGGTGTTGTGTATATTTTAGGAGTTAAACGCGGAAATGTGTTATTTCACAATTCCCGCACGCAGCCCTGCATCATTAAATACCCCTATGTACTTTTAGTAGCAGTTTCCTGCGTACTAGAGACCCGCGCGCAGCTAAATTCTGCCACGCACACAGCGGATCCTACCCTGCACGCATCTGTACTGACTGATCCCCGCGTCTGGTTCCTTGTGAGTAATCTGACAACCAGGTACTTCTCAAAAGAGCTACTACCTAATTAGGGTTGCCTGGCATATGCAACAAGTTGACATATGCATTAGTAATAATCTAAAAAGATCAAAACTTAATTTAAATTAATGAAAATTAAGTTTAGAAGAATAATAATACTACAGACTTGGTCATAAATCACTTGCTTAGACTCTTCATAAGCACTTGACTAACAATGACACTGGTCTGATTGATAATAATAATTCCTGGGAAACTGATGATGGAATAATGGATCAAAAGAGGTCTGTATAAATACCTTTTTGGGGATGCTTTTGAGCTTCTCAGGGCGCGTAGAGAGAGTTCTTCTCATGGGCTGAGGCTGGAAAGACAGTCAGAGCAAGATTAGCACGTCCAATTGGTGCTGTTAATCAGCTGACCTTAGATCTGCTGGATTTCTGTACTATTTTAGCTACAGGATCTGTTAATCTATTATGGCGTAAATTTGATCATTCTACACTCATGTCTCATTTGTACTATTAGTATTGCTTTAAAGTGAACAGATGTGGACGGTCACTAATTTTACATCATCTGCCGATCACGTTGATAATTTTTAATAATTTTTATGAACACTCCTTGTAGTGTTTTGTGGTCTTTAAAGATAAGAGTCAATGATTTACGTGGTAATCCTTGATCTTTAATTTATTATTAAAAAATGTTCCAAACTTAATTTTTATTAATTTTAATTAAGTTTTGATCTTTTTAGATTATTACTAATGCATATGTCAACTTGTTACATATTCCAGGCAACCCTAATTAGGTTGTAGCTCTTTTAAGCGGTACCTGGTTGTCAGATTAGTCACAACGGATCCAGACGCGGGGATCAGTCAGTACAGATGCGCGCGGGGTAGGATCCGCTGTGTGCGTGGCAGAATTTAGCTGCGCGCGGGTCTCTAGTAAGCGGGAAACTGCTACTACAAGTACGTAGGGGTATTTAATGATGCGGGGCTGCGCGCGGGAATTGTGACATAACACATTTCTGTGTGTAACTCCTAAAATATACACAACACCTCAATTCTGAGTGAATTTTAGGTGTAAACCCTATACATGACATCACGTGTGAAATTTTAAAATGGCAAAAAGGTGCCATACTGGTGTTGTAATTTTTAGTACTTTTCCTTTTAATTATTTTAAAAATGTAAGTACTTGGATTTCAAGGGTGGGGTCAGTGAGTGACCCTACCCAATTTTGGGTGAGGAATCCATTTCTTTAATAATATTTATGGATTTATCACTCCTTCTTTTGTTAATTTGATATTCTTATTTTTATAGTTTTGTGTTGCTATGACAGGTTGCTCTGTAGATAGTAGCAAGCTGAAATACATTCTTTTTAAATTACTACTTGTCTTTAAGCACAAGTTTATTCTTTGTTTTAAACATAATTTATTCACAGCAAGTTGGTGGATAAATCAGAAGAAGGTATCAGGATCCCTTTTTTTCATCATCAAGAATTCCAGAAGTATACTGGATTACAGACCAAAAAAATCTTTTCTCAAAATTTGATCTACTAGATACTTTTCAGGGATGCCTAAGACCGCTATAATATAGGCTAAATTTTCTGATTTTGATTCTTCTGAAGTTTGTTTTTTGTTTTTTTGTGGGAGCTTTACAGATAAAAAATGACACATTAGCACAACCATTTTTCAAATACCCCATAAAAACAAACAAAATCATTTGTGGACAGAAATAATAATCAAGTTTAAAACTCACAAGATGGGCTGGACAGTGTATGAATGAGCCAAATTCCAACTCAAACTCCACATATTGATTTCCATATGATAATTAATACCTATGATGATTCAAGAAAGACCAGAAGGATTCAGAAAAACTCATTAATTCACCAATTAAGCCTTTCACTTTGTATTCAATTTTTAAAAATGAGAAGAAAAGGATGAGAGGTGAAAATATTTACTTTGAAGATCTATAGGACTGAATTTGTATGGAAGCTTAAACCTTCAAATTTTAAAAGCAGGAGGATCCAAAATAAATTTTTTCAATGTAATATTAATCATTTTCCTTTTTTTTTATTTATATTAATATTATTTTCAGCTGTCTAATATTCAGAAACATATGACTGATAGCCAGGAAAAGAAATAAATTAAATAAAAATTATAATAAATAACTGCAGAAATAAGAAGATAAATAAAAATAAAATAAAATATAAAATTCAAATAACAAGCAGGAAATCTTGAGAAACCATTTCAGAAATGGATTTTAGGTGCCAAATTAGTTAGGTTCATTCCTGGGAATCACTAACCATTTCCCACTCCTTCAGGACCAACTATGTCCACCCATATACCCCTTCTCATCATAACTGCAGGTATGGTTTTCTGACAAAAGATTTTTTAAGAAACCTATAATCTTGTATATTTTGAGAGTTGTGGAAAAATATGTATATATATTGATAATCATGTGCACAGCCTCAGTTCCTCTTGAACTACAGAGAGCTATGGATATCCTCTCTAGGCCTTCACACAGCTTTCAAAACCTCCACAGGTTTCATAGGTGGCTACAAGCTGCTCCATGCCCACAGAAAGCTGCTGTAGTAACTCCCTTCATGGGCCAGGAAGGTTTCAACTTTTGCAACCAACAATCAGCCCTACTGGTAGTTTCACAGGCCTGAACTGGCCTTCCCAGCCATTGCACAAGTCAACTGACCACAGAAATGACCAGCCACCAGTGACCAACCAGCTGTAGGGTACCTCAGATACAACCCAAAGCCTGTTTCCATGCCACATGAGGTAAATTAGTGAAACCATATTCTTAGGAGCCGCCTGAAACATACAGAACCATAAAAAAACTGGAGGAATTTGGACTTGAACCCCACAAAACTAGTACAAGGGTATTAAAGCCCCCTGTAACTGGGACAAAAAAGGGTGTTTGGACCCCAGTAATGGTACCATGCCGTTACTGTAAACCACAGAGAGCAGAAGAAGAGCACAAAAAGAAGTACTGTTTTTTTCTAGGTCACTCTCAATGGCCTTGGACTCAGATACACCTCTGTAGCCTCAAATTGAAAAATGAATGTAACTTTTTTCAAAAAGGGGCTGACTACCCACTTATGGGCTTGTATGCAATCAGATATTTCCAACCAAGCCTCAGAATCAAAATTTGGATCAAAAAAACATTTTATGGAAACTCTAAATAAGCCCCTGGCTTCAGGAAAGAAGAGCTTATAAATAAATAATTAAATGGAAACCACCCACGTGGCTTGTATGATGATATCATTAAAGAAATGAAAACATTTATGATTCCTAGGTTTGATGAAATGTGGCTTCCATTACTTATTGAATGTCCATAGCAGGTTCAAAAAAAACCCATGGAAAGCTTTTTGGACTCATTTAAATCCTGGGTAATCCATTTTTTTGGTGGTAAAAGTACCTTCAACATGAGTTTTCCCAAAAGGTATAAATAATGGTCCCTCTATCATCCTTTTTAGAGAATTCATTCCAGTCACAAATTCATTATAAAATTGTATATTATTTTTCCTCAACCATCAAACTCTTATTATAAAATTAATTGTTTGATCTTGGAAAACTTTGGATAAAATTGTAGAACAATAAATTTTGAATCACCTTTTCTTGGGCAAATTATCAATAAATCCTTCAGCCTTCCTCGCGTACCACCTTCCAGCACTTTGAAAAATTTAAAATTGGTTTATTAATAAAGAATAAGTCTGGATATTGATCTAGTAAGTGAACCTTCTGACTTAAACCCCTCTGATAGTTTTCAAAAAATCAAATCACCAATGAAATTATCCACAACCTTCTTGAAAGAAAAGTATTGCCACAGGCACCAAAATTGCTCCTGTATTATCCAAGAAATACATATAACTGTGTTCTGAAGGGCTCAACCACCCCAATAACATGTTGGCCCTTCCTTTAAAATGTATTTTTATAAATATATTAGTAAATGTTACCCTTTTATCCAAATTACATCTCTGGCATTTCACCTTATTTTTTCTCCAATCTTTTCATCACCACTAGTAGCTAGAAGGATTTAGGTCCTTGGTATCCAGTGAGATGATAATTATCTAGTTTTAGATCAAAGTGAATGACTCAATGGTGTTCAATTAAAATCAGGATCTTTATGTTTTCATTTCAAATCTTCTGATAAACATTATCAGAAATCCATGGAAGTAATTATTGTGCATAAGTTTTACAGGTTGATTCTTGAGAATTTTCTGAAAATAAGTAAGTTTCCTATAAACTTGAGATGATCCATCATATTTAAAACAAAATTTTTATCCCCACAATCCTTCAGTCTTCAATAATAAAGTGGGGAAGATGAATGAATTGAGTCAGTTCATCAGTTTTTTATTCAAACAAGAATTATGTGTCACTTATCCTTTTTATTTTAATTTTTTATGAGTGAGAAATATTTCAAATAAGCAATCAAAAAGCTACTCAACCAAATACAAATTACAGGGCTTGGTTTATACATCTCATTGATTGTAACTGGGTTGGTAATTATTTGATCTCCTTAAGGGGACCAAGGTAGAGAATGACAGGGGCTGTTTCTAGGGGGTGGTGGTTCATGATTAGAACCATTGATTGCAGAAGGTTGATTTAAATGAAGAATTTTTAATATTTTGGTAGGGGATGGTCAAGCATGATGAGATAAGGTGAATGGAGGTGGTGGTACTATGAGATAAAATGCAAGAGAATCTGGAAAGAGAGATCCTTTGGGATCCTGATCCTATGGGGGTAGTGGAGGAGAGGGATTTGGTTTGGTTTTGGTCTATGATTCTTGTGTATTGATTGAATCATATGGAGGTTTATGTGAATTTTTTTCATGTGGATTGATGAAGATTCATCAATGGCAGATTTAATTTTGAAAAACACCATTTCTACGGACAGCAGTCAAGGGGTATGTTTTTTTAAGAAACCCACCACTTTTAATGGAGGTTTCTTCTAAAAAAAGGGCAGGTTGAGTTGTATAATTTTAGAGCCTTTTTCAATATATTCATGTGTTATTTATATTTAAGATACATAATTTTTAATGATTCTTAAGCCACAAGATTTATTTATTGTGGTGACACCAAGATTTCATGGAGGGGCATGCTTGCATGTGCTGGCATGTTCTCCCTGGTATTGGGAATTTTTTATGCTTTTCTATTTTTCATTTGATTTTGGTAAGTTTTGAACAAAAAATGTTCCAATTAACCTAAAAGAAAGCTGTCAATTCAGCCAGAGTCAAGAAAATTGCTTCATTTTTTTTTGATTGCTTTCTGGCCTTTTTTTTATTGTCTGCCATTTGGTCAGCTGACTCTGAATGGGAGCAAGCTGAAAATCATCCTTTTGAAACTAAAATTTATGCAAAGATTACCGATTGGAGGCTTAAATTTGCTCTCACTGATCAAAGAACCACATCAAATTTCGAGGTTCAGAAAAAAATGACACTAGAATTTGGTACCTATCTGAATTTCATTTTAAAACCATACAACATGGGGAGACATATAGCATCCTAATGTATTTAGTCAATCACTGTATATTTCCTCAATGTACACCATGAAATGAAATTCCGTTTTATATGTAGTTAGTCCTTCTCTGTATCTCGTAGATTTTTGGGGAGTCATAGTTCAATAACCATAGTGCAACAGTTGAGAAATGATAGAGTCTAAGGTTTTCGGTCGATGATCCCAATGTCTGCAGGGTTTCTCACAGGCAGATAACCTAAAAATCGAAAGCATCTATGCTGCGTTGATGAAAACAAGCTAATTTTTTTAGCGGGCCGATCTAAGTTGCTATGACAGAACACTGGTTCGCAAAATCTGATGGGCTGATCGAGTAGAAGTAACTCGCGGGAGCATCCCACTATTTTAAATAGGGGTCAATACGTGCATAAATTAAGCCATGGTAAGCTAGCTCATTCAGGCTAAAATCTCAAATCAATCACAGGTGGAGGTACTGACCTGCATGCCAAAATCACTCGTGCAACACGCGGCATTGTCTGTTGGTTGTCCCCCTACTTGAATTTGATCACAGGTAGCATCCATGCCCGCCTGCATGGATCTGACCACTAATCAAGAGCAAGGTCACCGAGCAAGATTATTTTTAGAAAAAAGAAATCATGATTATGAACATCCCGAATAATTTCCCTAGACAGAGCGACCAGTAAATTTTCAAAAAACTTACACCCAAAATTCGTCGGGTATTTGTTTGAATCAACAGACGTAGCTCGACGACATACAGCGACTGTTTGCCCATTGCCCTGGCATGCAAACGTTATAATATCTCCAGTGATCATTTGAATTTGGATGAATACCATCATCATACATACGTTAGCGTTGGAAAAGTGCATATTTGCGAATTGTTACTAGTTGTACGATAGTATGATAATGTGGTAGGTAGAGAATTTTGCTTGGTCAAGCTGATGTTTCTTAATTGGAAATGGTTGTGGTAATGTCGGTGTTGGGTAAGTAAAGGAGGGTTATCAGATTCAAATTTCAATCTAAATGGATGTAAGATTTCTAATGAAGCTCTGGAATGGACGAATGGAGCAATCCGCAAACAATTCGCAGCTCTTATAGTCGCCGCGAACGACTGACTCCACGTGAGGGAAACCCCAGCACCCACTTCGATCCATGCAGAAGGTAAAACTTGACGACTTGAGCTCGGTTGACGAGGCTCCAATCCATAACGTTACTACCGAAGAAATAAACATCTTCAGTCGTCCGCCGGACAAATCACACCGAGACTCTTCAAAGTTTTTCTTCCTCTTTCTCTTTGGATTATTGAAGACGATGGTGAACCCTCCAGCCCGACTGGTCTACGAGTCAACCGCGACCCTTGGAAACCAAAGTCGTGAAACTTGCCGGGAAGAAGGATCTCTACCTTTGACCTAGTCAACCGTCACCTTCATTAAGACATGTCTGATGACCTCCGTGTCTGATACAACTAACAGTAGCTGTAGTTTCAGTTAAATAAGTTATCAATCATGATTATCGGCCCATTAATGCCGCGGCAAAGGTTTATGTCAGTCCCGGAATCCCATTTTGGTGAGGAGAGAGAAGATGTCAGCTCTCTGATACCAGGAACCTTGGAGTCCTTTAGCTACAAAGAGTGATAAAAATGTTGGAATAATAATATTCCAAGAAGAAACACTGAAAGAGCTCAACTAATAAATACTTCAAGAGCTGGTGCAAGGTTTAATTGGTTTGGTTAGAAGGGTTTTTAATATGTTATAAAAAGAGGGGCTACAGTATGATACTACTGGGGATCTTTACAGAAAGACAACATCTCTTCAAGGGGCCTCCTTAGGCAGTTTAAGAACCTTGGAATGAATAATGGGTGCCTTATAAGGACTTATCCCCTGGTATGGACAGGAAAAACAGCACAATGGCCAAGGCAGGAAGGGAAACACTTACTCTGAGAAATAATTCCATAGAAAGCCTGCAAAGATTCAGGTAAAGGGTTTCAGAGCAGTTGGGGTTGATTTCAGGACTATACTTTAATGAATCAGGTTTATTTTTTTTAGAAATAATAATAATAATGCAGACTAAGTCATAAATCACTTGCTCATCTCTTTATAAGAAATTGATCAACAATGACACTCTGTCTTATTAATAATAATAAATTCCTGTTAAAACTGATGGGGAATAATGAATCCAAAGAAGTCTATATAAATACCTTTTTGGGTGATAATGAGCTTCTCAGGGCACGTATAGAGGGTTCTACTCATGGGCTGAGGCTGGTAGGCCAGTCAGGGAAAGTTCAGCACGTCCACTTGGTTCTTTCAATCATCTGTCCTCAGATCTTCTGGATTTCTGTACTATTTTAGCCCCAGTATCTGTTAACCTGTTAATGGCGTAATTCTGATCATTCTTCACTTCTCCTTCATTTGTACTATCAATATTGGATTAAAGTAGAACAATTTGGATGTTCATTAATTGGAAATCATCTGATGAGCAGGTAGGAAATTTTTAATAATTTTTACAGCCACTCTTTGTAGTTTTTTGTGGTCTTCAAAGATCAGGATCTGTCTGTTTTGGAGTAACCTTCAATATTTGATTTATTATTTAAAATATTTTTAAATTAATTATATAATAATTTTATTTGGTTTTTCAGGTTTTTAGATCATTTTTAATGCATATTTAACCTTATTAGATATGCCAGGTAAACCCTAGTAGGTTGTAACTCCTGTGAGCAGTACCTGCTGTCAGATTTGTCACAACGGATCCTGACACAGGGATCAGTCCATTCAGATGCGTGCGGGGTAGGATCTGCTGCGTGCGTGGCAAAATTGGCTGCGCGCGGGACTTCTGTAGGCAGGAGGATGATGTGTAGGGGTTGTATAGGGACGCGGGGCTGTGCAGGGGAAGTGTGACATAACACATTTTTGTGTTTAACTCCTAAAATATAAACAAAACCTCAATTCTGACTGAATTTTAGGTGTGAAACACATATGTGACAATACATGTGAGATATTAATTTGGCCAAAAGGTGCCATATTGGTGCTGTGACCTTTTGGTCAATTTTATTTAATTATTTGAAATATGAAGGAGTTATATTTCAAGGTTGGGGTCAGTGAGTGACCCTACCTTATTTTGGGTGAAGAATCTATTTCTGCAAAAATATTTATTGATTTCTCACTCCTTCTTAATATTTATTTTATTGAATTTTCTGTTTCTTTTTTTTTTTTTTACTTTGACAGGTTGCTCTGTACATAGTAGCAAGCTAACATTCCCCCACTCCAAGATATGTCTATACCTGAAAGAAATTTTTTTTCTAATGTCTCCTTCTGGCTCTGTAATTTCTCAGGTGTATAGGCCCATCTGGGATATTGTGTTCAGGCAAACATTCATCCTTATCAGCTGAATCTGCTTTATACCTGACCAGGTAAATTCTAACATCTTTTCTGTTGATCCCTTCTTTGTTATTCTTGAGGATCTTGCTGACTTTCCCTTTTTCTTTTTCAGGATCATCTGTGACAGGTATCTCTGGTGAAGTAAAATGTTCTCCTTCCCTAGGATGTTAGTGTTTGATGAGACTCACTGGGAAGACGGGGTGTTTCCTGGAAAGTTAATCACTGAGGATTACTTCTACAGAATTCTTACCATGTAGCTTTTTGATGGTAAATGGCCCAAACAAAGCAGGTCTAAGCTTCTTTTTTCCAGCTAGGTTGTTAAAATTTGTGGTAGAAACTAAGAATTGATTACCAATTTTGAAATCAGGTTCTTTTTGAGTTTTATTCCATCTCTTTTGGTTGTATTCAAAAGAATCTTGAATACACTTAGCAGCATGTTTTTTTAGATACAACTATCATTTTCTTGAAATAAAGTGGTGTTGGATGAATATTGGTTAGCTTCTGGTTGAGGTTATCCTTGTTTAACTTAGGAATCCATCCTCTTTCCATTATATAGGGTTCTTCCTTAGTAGTAGAGTGTTTTCTAATATTATAAGCCATTTCTAGTTCTGGTAGAAGGCTAACCCAATCATTGAAGTAACCATCAGTATTCTTGTATTCTAGACCAAAGAAACAGAACCTTCTAAGCATATCTTATAAGTTCTGGATAATTCTTTCAGCTATGAAGAGCTGTAATAATCTTAATTCCCTGGACCAACAGACTGAGACAAGAGAGTTTATCAGAAAAAAGAAAGAATCAGGGAAAAGAATCAAGAACAACTGTGAGGAAGAATTCTCACTCGGTGCTAACTGAGAGAAGGAAGTGATGCTTAGGGACAACAGAGTGTATAGGATGGTGGGTGATGAGAAGGTAGCAGAAGAGGCAGAATCAAGGTCTGATCACAATTTTGAGAAAAGAAAGTAACTTAAGCAGTCAATTGATTGAGAAGAAAATGGTTTGTGGATAACCTCACATATGAACAACAAAGAAAGGAAATTGTAGGTGATGAGGGTGAGCAGCTGGGTAGTTTGATTTTGAAGTGACTCAAGCAGAGAGATTGAAGACTGATTGAGGATAAAGCTGAGAGCAAGGTTTTAGTTGACTGATCAATGTGAGTTAAGGTAAGTTGATGAAAGGTTGGAGGAAGGGATTGGACGGATGAGAGAGAGAGGCGGATGGATTAGAGAGAGACAAATGGAAGGGTGAGGAGCAAAGTTGACGGAAGCGGGTGAGAAATGGATGGGATGAGAGATGGATGAGGGATAAGGGAGCTGTCAAAGGGGTGAATGAGGAGAGAGAAAGACATGATCCTCAAGTGGTGGCCTTGAGTGTCTTGGGGTGTAGCAAGCAGGAGCACGCAAGGCAAACAAGTGTGAAAGGTCAGCAACATGTAGATTAGAGTGGCAGAGGTGCACTGAGAGAATGGATCTGTTATTTCTTTTCAACACACAGCCGTGTTCAGATGAGAGGTTGAAGTATAATGGATGTGAGATTTTTAACGGAGGATTTTATAGCCGGCTTGGTTAGTGGGTTGGCCAACATTGATTCAGAGGGGACAAGATTGGTGACAAGATATTTAGCGTCCTTCTGCTCTTGGAGCCATTTGATTTGAATGTCCACGTGTTTGAGGGTGCTGTGGTGAGATTCAGAATTTGTGAGGTTGTTCAGCGCCTTATTTCTGATGTGCGAGCAGTGAGTGAGGGAGATGGAAGGATTTAGCTCTTTTATTAAATTCAGTATCCAGATTTTCTCTTGAGTTGCAAGGACTAGTGATTTAAGTTCTCCTTCCGTCAAGGATAGTGAGACTGTAGGCTGGAGCTTGCTATTCCAAGAAAGGGCGCAGCCATAAAGGAGAACCAAGTAGCTGGTGTGGCTTCTGCGTGAGAGGGGCTTGTTTCTGCCGTCAGAATCACTCCAAGTCTCAAGAATGAAGTTGAAGGAATTTTTTTTCAGATGCAGGGCTAGATTGCGAGTGGTTTTGATGTATTGCCACACATTTTTAGCTTTCATCCAGTGCAAAAGTCCAGGCTTTGCGTTAAAGCAGGACAGCAATGATACAGCGTAGGAGAGATCTGGTTGAGTTCGCGTTGCAATGAATTTGAGGAAACCGGTCAAAGAGAGGTAGTTGATGTTCAGGTCAGAGAAGGCAGTGGCCTTGTTTTCAATACCAGGCTTGAGAGAAATGCCGGGAGTCACTGGTGTATTAATGGGTTTGGACTCTGATAGCCCAAGTTTGGTCAGCGCTGTGTCAATGTGATTGGGCTGGTGAAGACATGGTCCTTGTGGCAACTCAGTGATGTAGTTGCCAAGGATCTTAGAAAGGGGACCTTCATGTGAGATGGAGAACTTTGTCTTCAGTTGATTTTGAAGCTCCTGAGAATTTCCTATGATCACCAAGTCATCAACGTAGAATAAAATGAAGGTTTGAGAGAGTTGATTGATTAACAGGCAGGGATTGGCGGAGGACATCATGAAACCTTGGTTGAGAAACCAACGTTTCAGAGTATCAAACCAGCTCTTTGGTGCCTGTTTCAGACCATACAATGCCTTTTTTAGTTTGAAGTAGGGAAAGGGAGTGTTGTAACCGGGAGGAGCCTTGATAAAGATGTCTTCATCTAGGGTGGCATGCAAAAATGCAGACTTCACGTCCATTTGAGTGATTTGAAGCTTGTGATGGAACGCATAGACAAGTAATGTTTGGAGGGTGGTGATTTGACCATTTGGCGCGTAGGTCTCTCCATAATCAATGAATTCTAGCTTTTGAAAGCCTTGAAAGCATAAGCAAGCTTTGAATATGACTCCATTGTTTTTGGGATTAGATTTAAGTCAATAGACCCATACAGTTGACAGGACCTTTTTACCTTCTGGAAGGGAATGGCAGCCGGTCCAAACACCCAAGGTTTCTATCCCATAGAGTTCAGTCTTCATGCCCTTGAGCCAATTTTTGAAGTTGGGGGAGCGTTTGGCTTCTTTGTAATTTCAGGGAACAGTTCTGGACAGAAAACCATATTGTTGAGGACGCTGGATGTTTGAGCGGTCCCTTAGAGTCATGGATGATGGGGCAAGCTGGTTGATGATGTTTTCTTTGTTGGAGGATTCTGCGGGAGATTTTTTGGAGTTGGAATATTTGGAAGGAGATTTGGGATTAATGGTGGCTTCTGAAGCCTGAGATGATTCAATGGAGGTTGCGTCAATGAGGGGAGTGGAGCAATCATGATTTATGGAGGACAGGGTATTGAGGAGATTGGAGTTGGATTGAATTAGGGTTTTGAAAGGATTTTTGGAAAGAGGAGGAGACTCAGTTAGCTTTACATTTTCAAGGATTTTAACATTCTTGGAACAAATTTTTTTGCCAAGTTCTGGAACGTAGATCAGGTAGGAGTTAAATTGCAGGTTGTGACCCACTAAGATGCCTTCCCAACCTTTCTTCTCAAATTTTCCCAGATGATGACAAAGATTCAGAACTATGGCCTTGGATCCCAGGATTCTGATCAAGCTGAGTTTGGTTTTGATGCCGTGCCACAATTCTGAGGGACTCGTCTTTGAGTGTTTGGAGGGCAGGAGGTTGAGGATGTCACAGCATCCGACAAGAATTTGATCCTACAGCTCTTTTGGAATGGACATGTTGATGATTGTAGTTCTAGTGGATTCAACTATTGTGCAATTTCCTTGCTCCGCAATTGGATTATGTTGGGGAGTGTAGGTTTCCAAGGTTTTGTGTACAAGGCCGGAATCTGAGAGGAAACTTGATAGCTTTGAGTTCACAAATTCACTACCATTGTCAGAGTGGAAAGATTTCAGTTGGTATCCAAATTGGTTGGAGTGAACTTTGATGAATTTGATTATCTTGTTGGCAATGTCTGATTTCAATCTGATGGGAAGACAGGTTTTGAAGCAAGAGAATTTGTTGGTGAGGAGGAGAAAGTAGGGGTTACCTGTCTTGGAGACAGGATTTATTGGACCACACATGTTGGCGTGGAGAATAGTGAAAGGTTTGGAGCAATTGGAAATGTGGCTTTTGAAGGGAGAGCAATGGATTTTCCCAAGAACACAGAATTTGCAGGTGAGCTCCTTCCATTGTATTTTGGGAAATTCCTTTGAGAACAGCTTGGTTTGATAAAGGTGAGGGTGACCAAAGCGCTTTTGAAGAGTTGGGAGCAAGACAAAAGCGTGAGATGATTTGGATTGCGTAAGTGCAAAATATCTAATCACCAGAAGATTTTCTTTGATGACACCCGTGAGGACAGTGTTACCCTTGAAATTTACAGCAAAATTTGGGACCAGAGAGATGCAATGAGCAACCCTGACTGAGAAATTGTCCTAATGACACAAGATTGATGGCTATCTGAGGAACGTATAGGGATTGGCTGAGGCAGACGTTACAGAATTTGGATAGAAGCTTGGCGGTTCCAACTCCTTTGGCACTGAGGAAGGTGTTTTCTTTCCCTGTTTGAATTTTGTTGCGGTCCTCTGAGAGATCTTCCTCAAAGAAGTCAAGTAAGTTGAACATGGATTGTGATGCTCCAGAGTCCAAGATGATGGAGTGCTTGGTGAGTAGTTGGGAGTTGTTCATGGCGAAGTTATATGATGTATGGGTGAAGTTTTCCCAGGCTGATTTATTCTTGTTGGGTTTAGGATTGCTGTTATTGTCATTGTTGTTCTGATTTGGTCGGAGATTGGGATAGCGCCACCAGCAGGAATTTTTGGGATGGGATGATTGTGGATTGTGCCAGGTGGCCCTGCACTTGATCACCTCTTGCTTACCACTCTTGTTCATCATGGCCAATGCGTAGGTTCCAGCGGCAATCTCATTCTTAACTTGATTCAGATGTCAAAGAACAAGATTTCCATCAATTTTGGATTTGCCCAAGGAGTGAATGATGGTTGTTTTGAGATGTTCCAATTGGGGTGGAAACTTATAGAGTATTAGATACGCCACTATGTCTTCATCCATTTGGATGCCAATCTCAGAGATTTAAATGAGGCACAATTTCACTTCAGTTATGAACTTGTCCACGTGTTTGGGATTGAACTGGAGGTTGAGGAAGTTGAAGAAGACCCATGATCAATTTTCAGTTTGAGATGAAGCTTAGAATTCATTTATTGATTTCCAGAGTTTGATTCCATTGGTGAGGTGATGATCTTTGACACAATTAATGTAAGTTCTGTTGTCCAGTTTGGCTAGGATGTATCCTACTAATTTGAGGTGAACTTTTGGGGGACATTTCTTGGGTTTAGATGAAAGGAGCCATTGACCTATGCCCTTCAGTGCAAATATGGTTGTTAATTTAGAGCGCCATAGCAAGAAATTTGATTCAGTTAGCGTAGGAATAGAATTGGTGAGATTCTTGAGAAGGGATCCATTGAGATCTGGCGGTCCAGGGGAAAGTGAAATGTTTTTGCTTGATTGGTTGTGGGAGGTTTGCAATTTTGGCTTTTAACTGTGAAGAGCTGTAATAAACTTAATTCCCTGGACCAAAAGACTGAGACAAGAGAGTTGATCAGAAAAAAGAAAGAATCAGGGAAAAGAATCAAGAACAACTGTGAGGAAGAATTCTTACTCTGTGCTAACTGAGAGAAGGAAGTGACACTTAGGGACAACATAGTGTATAGGATAGTGGGTGATGAGAAGGTAGCAGAAGAGGCAGAATCAAGGTCTGATCACAATTTTGAGAAAAGAAAGTAACGTAAGCTGTCAATTGATTGAGAAGACAATGGTTTGTGGATAACCTCACATATGAACAACAAAGAAAGGAAATTGTAGGTGATGAGGGTGAGCAGCTGGGTAGTTTGATGTTGAAGTGACTCAAGTGGAGAGATTGATGACTGATCAAGGATAAAGCTGAGAGCAAGGTTTGAGTGGACTGATTGACGTGAGTTAAGGTAAGTTGATGAAAGGTTGGAGGAAGGGATTGGACAGATGAGAGAGAGAGGCGGATTGGAAGGGAGTGGATGGATTAGAGAGAGACAAATGGAAGGGTGAGGAGCGGAGTTGATGGAAGCTGGTGAGAAATTTATGGGATGAGAGATGGATGAGGGATGAGGGAGCTGTTGAAGGGGTGAATGAGGAGAGAGCAAGAAGTGATCCTCAAGTGGTGGCCTTGAGTGTCTTGGGGTGTAGCAAGTGGGAGCGCGCAAGGCAAACAAGTGTGAAAGGTCAGCAACATGTAGATTAGAGTGGCGGAGGTGCACTGAAAGAATTTATCTGTGATTTCCTTTCAACAAGCTAGTCCATCTGTCTGGGGATGATGAGCTGTGGAAAAGGCTAAGGTATTTCCTAACATTTCATGGATATTTCTCCAAAATTCAGAGGTAAACTTGGGATCCCTATCACTGATAATGATTTTAGGAACTCCTACTTCAGCTATGAGTCTGTTCCAGAATAGTAATGCTACTTCAATGGCAGTATCCTCCTTATGATTAGTTAGAAACTTTGATTTCTTGGAAAACCTATCTACTATGACTAGGACTGAGTTATAGGAATAAGCTCCTCCAGGAGTTAATCTGGTTACAAAGTCCATGTTGATGATTTCCCACCTCTTCTTGGGTTTGGTGATATTTTGAAGGAGACCAAACCTTTTCCCAGTATTTCTATTAGACTTCTGGCAAGTTTCACAGCTAGAGAAATACTGGATTGTGAAGTATCTCCAACTGATCCACCAAGCCATTTGTTTGACTTTATCCAGAGTTCTATAAGTAGATAAATGACCAGATGAAAGACAATTTTGATTTGCTATTCTTTGGTCAGGACTATAACACTTGATTTTTGATGCCTATAGCATACCAGACCATCCCATATGGTGAATCTTCCAGCTTTTTAAGGATTTAGGAGAGGTTCAGGTAAACTTTTAACTAGTTCAGATGGTGGTGAAGTACTTTCCATAATGGTAATTATAGTCTTCAGGTCAGAGCTGTAAGCTTCTCTGATTGAGTTGAACAGGGATTCATCCAGTTCACAAATATGGATTGCTAGAATAGGAGATTCAAAATCAAGCATATCAATTTTTAGTACAGTAAATATGTCATTGTCCTCTGGATCATGAGCAGGATTTCTTGGATCATTGGGTAGAGCATTTCTGATTAAACTATCAGCATTCTGATGTTTAGCTCCACCTTGGTAAACTATTTTTATCTGGCTTCTATATTGTTGTATGGCTATCTGCCACCTTAACATGTGCCTACTAGGAGTCTTGATATTCATTAGAGTCCGGACAATGTTGCAGTCAGTAATTACCATGAAATTGGTTCCTTCCAAGTAATAATGGAGTTTCTCCAGAGCCCAAATCAAAGAAAGACACTCCATTTGGCTTGTTCCATACCTTTTCTCAGTATCCTTAACTTCTCTGGATATGAAAAGTATGGGTTTTCCCACTGGTTTCTCATCTTTCATAACTTCTTGGTTTAAAGCAGCTCTAATTCCTTCCATACTAGCATCTATATACAGCTTGAAAGTTTTAGAGTAGTTGGGTTGAATCAACGCTGGAGCTGTATTCATAGCTATCCCAATTTCCTCATAATTCTTAATTGTTTCATGAGTCATCTCAAAAAAGGTGTTGTTGTTGCATATTTCATACAAACGCTTGGTGAGAAGGGAAAACTTTGGTATGTACTTCCTATAGTAGCTGCAAAAACTGACAAAAGATAGAAGTTCAGTTTTATTCTGGGGAATGGGCCTATTCATAACATCTGCTATCTTGCTTTGGTCAGCAGTTAGAGTTAGTCCAGAAAAAACATGTCCTAAGGCTCTGAGTTCTCTATAATCAAAGTTACACTTCTTCATTGATACTTTTAATCCCACAGCAGAGATAGTTTTGAGGACTAGCCTTACTTTTTCCATGTGTGTATTCAAGTCATCAGATTAAATGATAACATCATCAATGTATACCATCATCCATTCTAGTCTGATGAATAATCCTAATAAAGTGTCCATCATCCTCTTGAAGTGAAAAGGAGCATTTTTGATACCAAAAGGCATCCTTAGATACTCATAAATTCCCAAATGACATGTAATTCTCATAAATTTCCGGCTATCAGGGCTGATAGTTATCTGGTGAAAACCCTTCAGCATATCCATAGTAGTGATATACTTAGCCTTTGAAAAGTTGTGCAAAGCATGGTCAATCCTTGGGATAGGATAATAGTCAGCTTGGGTATAGTTATTCATCATCCTAAAGTCTCAAACCATTCTAGACTTATCATTGTGCCAAGCTATAATTACTGGAGTATTAATATCCACTTGTTCATTATTTCCTACTTTCCTTAAGACTTGTTAGTCAATTAAATCTTGGAAATGAGCTTCTAGATCTAGATTTTGGACAAGAAGGGTAAGCTGGTCTGATGAGGTTGGGGGGGGTAAGGAGGCTTAATGGTCAAGGTTAGGATCATTTCATGTCCTTTGATATTTCCAATGGTGTGGTCCTTGGTACAGAAAGAATTCTGGTTTTCAAAGCAAACTTGTAGAATATCCCATTTTTGGTCTTGACTGAGCAGAGAATCCAAAGCTGCTTGGGAGAAGTGTTCTTGGTTAAAGCTTTCCAAGTTTTTCTCATAGGTTGAATGAGAAGTCTGAGCATTGAAATGGCATATTTGAAACTTCTTGTTCCAGTCTCCTCCTATATTAAATTATCTAACTTTACTTTGGAATACATCTATACCATAAAAGCAAAGAGAATCATTTCCTAGAATGAAGTAATCACATACTCCATTTTGAAGCACTACAAATTCAATTTTCAGTTTGAGTGATCCTTTGGAGTGAGGTAGTATGATATCAGAAGACCATACTCCAATAGCATTGAGGGAAGAGTTAGAACTGCTAAACTTAGACTCAGGTACTGGTAATAAGTTCATGTTCCAATTTGGATCCTGCTTTTTCAAATAGATTGAACCAACACAAGAGAAAAAGGCTCCACTATCTAAGAACAACCTCACTGGGGAACCTTGTATTAAACCAGTAGCATAGAATGTTTTGCCAGAAGTGTAACTTTTACCAGCTGAGGGTTTTAGGGTCAAGGTTTTAACTTCAGAGACATGGTGAATCTTCATATTGGGATTCCATTTTTGTGGTAAGTTGGAATCTTCATTGGCAGAGTTTATGCCCAGAGAAGCTTCTATACTTCCTTCAATAAAATTGATAGGGTTATTAATCATTAATTCACACTCAGAAAGTGATCAATCAGTGTCATCAAATTGGGGATCATCATTATTATCATACTCTTCTCCCTCAATAGGATTAATCCTTCTACTGGGTTGAGGACAGTCAGGTCTTACATGTCCTGTCTGTTTGCAATTCCAGCATACCTTTTCCTTTGTCTCTGGATTCTTCTTGACTTCCAAACTGGTGGGATTAGGGGCAGGGGAATCTTTGGTCCTAAAAGCATATTTTTCCTTACTCCTAATATTCTTTTCCCTGGGTTTTTTGACTTTCTTATCAAGACCATTCATATCAATAGTTTCTTCTGATACTCCTATCAAGTTAAGAGGTCAGAGTTCATGGGCATCCTGCACCTTACACTATGGTTGAGTTGTCCCGCAAATAGGTTGAGAAGTCTCTCATTAACCTCTTATTTATCAGCTTTGGGGCAAAAACAGTCCAACCTCCTTTTCTGATCAAGGCACAATATGTGAGGTTTGTCCTTGGATGGATCAGACTGGGAAGTTTCATAAGTCTCCATCCTCTTTCTTTTCCAAATCCTGGTACCAAATTTTTCTTTGACCAATTCTTTTCATGAATTCCAGGACAAAGATCCAACTTCTTCCCTCTTATCAATGAACCAATCAAGAGCTACTCCTTCAAACAATCTGGGTAATCTTACCACAGCTATGGTATCAGGGAGTTCATAAGAGGAAAGAGTTTAGTCAATAAACTTAATGAAAATTACATTGCTGTATTCTCCTTCTCCTGAGAATGTAGGCCATTCAGTGATGCAAGGAAGTAACCTTAAAGCTTTTTCTACTTGAGGTGTAGGACTAGGCCTGAAAGATTCATTCCTAGATGTTCTGGATCTAGAGGGAATACTAGGAGTACCAGTGAATCTATTAGGTATAGCTTCTTCCAAGTCATTCACTGGAGGTTTAGCAAAATTGATTTTAAGATCTCTGAGATAATTCTTGATCATACCTAGTTCCAATTCAAGTTTTTTACTTAACAAATCATTTTTATTCATTACATGAGTTGAAGGAGTATGACTTATCCTCCTAACCTCTTCCTTGATATCATTCATTGAGACAAGAATTTCTTCTTTTATAGTGGATTTGAAACTGATAATGTGTTTCATTAGATCCATTTCACTTAGGCTTATAATTTCCTTTATTTGCTTTACTTCTAGCTCATCAATCTTTTTTAATGTGGTATGAGTGTGTATTACTTTGTTGAGGTTCAGATTCAACTTATCCATTTGCTCATATATATTTTCAAAGCACTTGCTAATAAAAGTAAGATTGTGAGAAAAATTCACAGAGAAGAGGTTAAAAGCTTCTACATCTAATTGTGGTACACTTTCTTCCACTTCTGGGCTAAGGATATTATGTTTTCACAATCTTTTGGTTTCCTTAACTTCTTATGGGCTGAGGATCTTTTATTTTTGAGATCCTTTACCTTTAAGGAAGCTAACTGGCCCCAAGGATTCCAATTCTGCACGTAACCTTCTACTTCCCTCCTTGGGATCAACTTTTGAAGAGAGATCTGGGACCTCTTTGCCAGAGATATGGCTTTTCTCACACCTGGCTGATCCTTGTGGGTATGAGCCAGTTTTAATTTTTCCCAATAGCTCACATGCTCTTTCACCAATACTTTTACCCTTTCCTCCTTGTTTGAGTCCAGATGGGGTGGTGTAGGAGGAACTGCATCCGCCTGGGATAAGACTTTGGGTGAGTGATGACTCTCCAACGTTGATTTGGTTGATTTGTCAGCCGCGGTTTTTGCCGTTGTTGTCCCACATAATTCTATGGTCACGGGTTCAACCCCTTTCATTGCACTCACAACTGGAGTCCTTGCACATGCGGGTTCCTCTGGGAAGAGATCCATATGATGGTGCTCTACTGGTTGTGAATTTGTTGCGAGTATTTTGGTAAATAGAACAAAAAAAGATGTATCAGTCTCAGTCAAAAGTTTGGAAAAAAGGTAAAAAAATATAAAAATAATATTTTTCACGTTGTGGTAAACCAAACCTGTTCTATAGCCATCAGACTCATTTTAACTTATTAACTATTATTCTTAAATCAAATTAAAGTCAAGAAAATACTAAATAAATTCCAAACCCCTCATAAACTATACTCTAAACGCAAACAAACCTGAAAACCCAAATCAATCACCAGATAAACCCCCTTCAACCATGTCAACACCTGTCACAAAAACAATCCAACACCTGTCACAGACTGGATTATTTCACATGGACTAATGAAAATTCTTAATTGAATATGTAATCAAAAGTATTATGCTTAAAATAACCACACAAAAAAACAACGTACCCCATACCAGCAGGACTTAAGCCATATCAGTACCAATGTTACACTGCAACCAGTACTATGAAAACAAGTTACACATGACTTTTCTGAAACTTTAACCACCAGATAAGGCCTCTGAAGCGTCCTCTCAAGCACCCTGATACTCATTTTGCCACCATTCCAACCATACAACACACACACATGCACCAACAGAAGTAGGGGCTCATGCGGCCAAGTGCATCTCAATTCTCACCAACCAGAAATAACAACTCAGTACAAATGACTTTTCTGGAACTTTCACCACCAGATAAGCCCTCTGAAGCTTCCTCTCAAGCACTCTGATACTCAGTTTGCCACCATATCAACCATAAAACACCTGCAAGCCACACTCTCAAGTTACCCAAGGGGACATGCGGTAAAACAGCATACCTCATATCTCCACTACTAATTATATTGAAACAGCATGCAGGTAGTCCCTGAAACACTTGATATATGATAAGGGCTCAGAATCTTCCCAAGAAACACCCAGCACATGACTTTCCACCACCAAACCCATGCAGGTCACACCATTCAAGCTACCAAAGAGGGCTTGCAGCTGCCAAGCATGTTTTATGCTTTTCCAAACCAGCAAAATTAACTCAAGCTGCAGGCAACTTCTGCATCATTTTTTATACAAGATAAGCACTCAGAAGCGTCCATATCACACCATTCTTATCGCCTATCTCATATTTTAGGCTGACTCTCAAAGATTGAACTAAAAAATACAGTTATCTCTCAGCCTGATATACACGTTTTATCACCAGAATGCTTTTGTCTCATGTAACTGTACCCTCCTGTGCTTCAAAAGTGCAGAGAAAGGCTCAGAACCGAACTCAGGGGAGCCCTGAGCATTCCCTGAGGAAGTATTTGTCCATTTAAGGAGGGCTCTTTTGCCCTATCCAAGTTGTATAGCATGGCATAGCATGGCATCAGCCCCATAGCATGGCTTCTGCCCAGTGTGAGAATTATGGCATCTGCCTGACCAGTTACTTAACTAGTACCCAGTTATAAGTGAACCAGAATCAAGTGAAAAGGAAATAAAGGATCAAACACAAAATTATCATTGACCATTTTACCCAAATCCTGTTGTTTTTCAAGAAGGGTTCTTGAGAAAAGGCCTGTTCTTCAGCACCTATTTTTAAGAGGGAAAACCCCTTATTTTTGATTAGTAAATTCATAAAAGAGGAAGAGCACAACAGAAGAACCAACCAAGCTTTTTTTCCCGCCCATCTCCCTGTGTGAAAGCCCATCTTTGGTTCCTCCTACTGGTTAAACACCTTTTAGTCAACCCTTAAATCCTTTAATTGGAATTGGAAAAATAGTCAGAAAAAGTCGAAAATTCTTGATTATTAATTGTGGAAGCTTTCCATTAATCCAATCCAACCTGGAATAGTCTTGCAATTCCTGAAAATCTCTATTAATAATTAATCTAGGTCTGATAAGAGACCTATTTTAAGTCTCAAAGAAACCAGCCACTAATTAAAAAAATTATTGTGCAGACTTATTATAGTTCAGAAGGGCAGGAAATTCAAAACAACCTTAGCTTACCTCTATCTATTCAAGACTAGTAGTAAACTAAATTCCCCTTCTAGTGACTTCCAGCAAGCTATTTGCTAAATGATTGCATTATCCCTTGGAGTCTCTACAACATATTTTTTTAATTTTTAATAATTTTTTATATATATCTTAACTTACTTAAAGCTAAATTCAATTCTATCAACGCTTGGTTGTGGTCAAGGCTGTCCTTGGGGTGTATTTCAACTGGGTCAGAGTGGGTTCCAATCAGATCCTGGGATAAATCATAGGGCAAATCCAGTGGTACACTTTCTGGGAAGTCCTAAAGAAGGTCCTGGTCAATGAGGTCACCAAACAAACAGTCCACTAAAGTTGATAAAACAATAAGTTTTGTAGTTTTTTTATTTTTCTGTAATTTTTATATAAAAAAAAATAAGAAAAATAATTATAATGCTCACTCTTGTGATTTTAATTTTTATTCTCAACTTCCTTGTTATTTTTTTTTATAGATAGAAAGTTTTCTTTCATAAATTTTCCACTCATTGTGTTTCCTTAATAAATAGTTAAAATTGATGACTCTTTCAAGCTCAAGTTCCTTGTTCTTTATAACTTGTTGTTTACAGTAAAGCAATCTTGCCTGTTGTTTCTCAGGAGTAATGATAATAGGCACAAAGTGACAGATTTTTTCTTCTTTTTTCTGTTGAAGAAGGTTCAAATAATAATTGATCAATTCCCCGTTGGTCTTAAGATCCACTGGAAGAATAACAGAATTGAAACTAGGTTATAAGTATTTTTTTACTTATCTTCAAAATAATTTTCCTGGTCCAAGGAATAAATAATTAAGAGATTAATGATTCAGGGATATTTCCCGGAAAGACCCCCAGTTGTCATCTCTCTGATACCAGGAACCTTGCAGTCCTTTAGCTACAAAGAGAGATAGAAATTTTGGAATGATAATATTCCAAGAAGAAACACTGAAAGAGCTCAAATAAAAAATACTTCAAGAGCTGTTGAAGGGTTTGATTGGTTTGGTTATAAGTTTTTTCAATATTTTATAAAAAGAGGGGCCACAGTATTATACTACTGGGAATCTTTACAGAAAGACAACTTCTCCTAAAGGGGCCTCCTTAGGCGGTTTAAGAACCTTGGAATGAATAATGGGTGCCTTATAAGGACTTATCCACTGGTATGGACAGGAAAAACAGCACAATGGCCAAGGAAGGAAGGGAAACACTTAATCTGAGAAATAATTCCATAGAAAGCCTGCAAAGATTCAGGTAAAGGGTTTCAGAGCAGTTGGGGTTGATTTCAGGACTATACTTTAATGAATCAGGTTAATTGTTTTTTAGAAATAATAATAATAATGCAGACTAATTCATAAATCACTTTCTCATCTCTTTATAATAAATTGATCAACAATGACACTGTGTCTTATTAATAATAATAAATTACTGTTAAAACTGATGGGGAATAATGAATCCAAGGAAGTCTATATAAATACCTTTTTGGGTGATAATGAGCTTCTCAGGGCACGTATAGAGGGTTCTACTCATGGGCTGAGTTTGGTAGGCCAGTCAAAGAACATTCAGCACGTCCACTTGGTTCTTTCAATCAGCTGTCCTCAGATCTGCTGGATTTCTGTACTATTTTAGCAACAGGATCTATTAACCTGTTAATGGCGTAATTCTGATCATTCTTCACTTCTCCTTCATTTGTACTATCAATATTGGATTAAAGTAAAACAATTTGGATGTTCATTGATTGAAAATAATCTGATGAGCATGTAGGTAATTTTTAATAATTTTTACAGCCACTCTTTGTAGTTTTTTGTGGTCTTCAAAGATCAGGATCTGTCTGTTTTGGAGTAACCTTCAATATTTGATTTATAATTAAAAATATTTTTAAATTAATTATAAAATATTTTTCTTTAGTTTTTAAGGTTTTTAGATCATTTTTAATGCATATTTAACCTTATTAGATATTCCAGGTAAACCCTAGTAGGTTGTAACTCCTGTGTGCGGTACCTGCTGTCAGATTTGTCACAACAGATCCTGATGTGGGGATCAGTCCATTCAGATACGCACAGGGTAGGATCTGCTGCGTGCGTGGAGAAATTGGCTGCGCGCGGGACTTCTGTAGGCAGGAGGTTGATGCCTAGGGCTTGTATAAGGACGCAGGGCTGCGCACTGGAATTGTGACATAACACATTTCTGTGTGTAACTCCTAAAATATACACAAAACCTCAATTCTGCCTGAATTTTAGGTGTGAAACCCATACGTGACGATACATGTGGAATGTTAATTTGGCCAAAAGGTGCCATATTGATTCTGTGACCTTTTGGTCAATTTTATTTAATTATTTAAAATATGAAGGAGTTATATTTCAAGGGTGGGGTCAGTGAGTGACCCTACTTTATTTTGGGTGGCAAATTCATTTCTGCAATAATACTTATGGATTTCCCACTCCTTCTTAATATTTATTTTATTGAATTTTTATTTTATGTTTTTGTTACTTTGACAAGTTGCTCTGTACATAGTAGCAAGCTGACAGAAGAGGGGTCCCTGCACTGCCGGATGATCAGGTATAAATCTATGTATTTATGTACATACAGCAGTATGTGACATGCTATAACTGGTGAACTATCTGTGATATCTGGTAGCTGTCATACTCTATAAATATAAATAGATTGAACAAACTTCCCACAGCTCACCTGTAGGGTTGGCTGAAAGACCATTTTAGTGCACCAAAATTGGGGTGCCATTGGGCATTCCCCACGTGTGCAAATCATGTCTCAACCCACCCACCCCTCTTGTGTGCCAAAAATGGGGGATTGTATTGCAAGTTGGGACAGAGTTGGAAGGGGGGTTTTATTCAAGACTAGGAGCTTTGAAGGTAGGAACAAGCATGGGGGAGGGAGGGAGGGAGTAAGGGGGGGTGATTCAAGCCTATCAAGTTAGAAATGAGCATCAAGGGGAGTGGGAGTGGAAGGGGGGGGCACCACCAGATACTACCACCAATCTACCATCAGAACAAGATGATCAACATTGAGATTGGAGATTTTGAGATGATTTCTCTATCCAATGTCACTCATTTATCCTCATTGTCAACCTGCCCATTTCCTTCATTGTTCAACCTGATATCATCATGCTACACTTGAAACTTGCTTTTTTTTCCCTTTTCTTGCTTGTGTTTTACTCATACCCTTTCCAAACCACCTTGCTGCAGAAAATCAATCTATTTTTGAGGCCAAATTGACCACAAAATTCTTTTTTTTCTCTGCCTTAGTATGTCACTTTTGGCACCTGCAATTGGCATGCCAGTGAGAGAAAATGGTGGCCCCACTTGGAATGTGTCAGCATATCAGATTCCAGGACCCTTGCAATCCTTTAGCTACTAAAGGTGGTAGGTTAAGGTTAAATGAATGATTCAAAGTGATGCAGCAATGATCCATAAATATATGGATTAAGAAAACACAAGGAATTGGTTTGGTATGGTTTAATGGTAAATTAACCAATAAATCAATTTCACCTTTGGATTCCCCACCCAAAACTAGGTAGGGTCACTCACTGAACCCAACCTTGAATTCTCACTCCTTTATATTTTAGAACATTTTCATAGAAATATCCCAAAAATCATGGCACTACCATTGTGATTTTTGGCCATTGTAATATTTCACCTGTATTTTCACATATAGGTTTCAAAACTAAAATTCTGTCAGAATTGAAGTTTTGTGTATATTTCAGGAGTTACTGGCCAAATTAGGTTTTTTCAGAATTCCCGCACACAGCCCTGCATCCATGCAAGCTCCTGGAACATCCCTGCTTGCATAAATTTCTCCAATTCATGCATGCAAAGCAAACATCAAGATATGATATGTAGCTGATCAGATCCCTGCATGCAGCAGATCTGATCTCACCTCAGATCCTCAATCACTTAAAAGTACTGACAGGTACTGCACTTACCTTCTACAACCTAGATTGATCATCCCTAAGTATTTGACAACATGAAATATGCAAAGAGGATGATCCAAAAACTTGATTTATTAAATAAAAATATAGAAAATCAAATTATAAAGAACTTGAAAACAAAAAATTAATAACAAGCAACAAAAAAAGGACAGATCCAGATCTTTGATGACCAACAAAAATATCAAAAGATCTAAAAATGAATTATTGAAAATTACTAAAATGATACATCAGATGATTTAAAATCAATAAAAATTTATCACTGATCACATCAGTCAAATAAAAATATTAAAAAATCAAATTATGTGCAGGATCAGTAAATTAACAAATACAAAACAAGACAGATGCTGCCACTAAAATCTTTCAATAATCCTACAGATCTTGGAGGATTTTTCAAACCAGATCTTTCTGGCTTTCTAGCCTTAGAAAATGAGTCCTACCCTCTCTAAATTCCCTTAGAAGGCTCCCTTAAACCCAAAAAGGTATTAATAAATTACCTCTTTTGGCTCTTTTAACCCCAGGAATTCATTATTCATCATCAGAAACTGTGTCATTACTGGTCAAGTGCTTCTAAATTTATAAGCAAATGATTTATTAATTCATTCTGAAGTATATTAGTGTTATTTCTAGACCATTATTGCTGTTCTCATTGAAGTTAAATTGTCAAGCAGCCCACCTTTGATCTGAGACCCTTGAATTGTGAACCACTGCAGGTATCCTGTGATTAATTACTTGAAGAAGTAGGTTTTTTCCCTCCTGTCTTGTCTTTTGTGCTGTTTTTCTGGTCCATTCTACCATTTTAGTGGGTAATACTTCCTTCTTGTCAATTCAAAATGTTCCCATCTTGCAGGTTCAAGGTCCAAAGTTGATCTCCTAAAGAGAGGTGTTAATGACCCCCAGCCTGTATAAGAATTTTCTCCTCTTTTAAAACATTTTGAAAACTGTTTTACCAATCCATATAAACCTTTCACTTACTCCAATCATATTTAAAATTTTGGTGTCTTAACCATTTTTCTTTTCAAGAATATTATTATTCTTTCACTGCATCACTCTCTGTAGCTAGAGGACTGCAAGTTTACTGGTATAATAGAGCTTAAATAAAATGTGGGCACATGCTAGAAAGTGCCTTCACATGACTTTGGTTTGACTTCAGGAAATAACTTGGGGTAATTGATAATTCATAAAACCATGTCTCCAACATAAATACCATGTAACTCTTTCCTTACCAAATTTAGTTTCATATCCAACCTTGATATAAATCAAATGCATTCAATTTTTAACTAAATGGAAAATCATACTGAACTGATTTGAAATGACTATTATGAATTTTTTTTTAGAAAATTAATTTTTTATTTTTAAAACCATTTTAATCAAGTTTATCTTTGATTCTTTTTGAATTTTCAAAATAGTGAATCTCAATAATTGAGAGAAAATAAAACAACTTTGATGACAAGTGCCATCAAAAATCAAAACATCAATCAATTTATGGGGGATTTTTTTATCTCAATCAAAGAAAAATTTTCCCTGATTTCCATTCCATTTGAAATCAAAAAAACATCCTTGAAACCAAGAAAATCAAATTTCTTCCATTTTTATTCATGCTTCTGGAACTAATCATGATCTTTATTTGTGTGTTACTTACCAAATAAAAGGCTGTTTGAATCAGAATTTGATTTGAAAATTTCACAATGCTTCAAGAAATAGGTCTGAACATAACTATTTGGATGAAATCAAAAGATACCTGGAATTTTTTTAAAATCTCCTTTAGAAATTATCATAAATAAACCAATTCAGATTAATTAAATTTTATAATTGAGCTAACTGGAGAGAGATAAACCAAATTTCTACATTCACCATGGTTCAAAATGATTTTCCTGATTTAAATTTGTAAAAATTCAATCAAAATCTTGAATAAATCAATCAAAAAATCTCAATTTTCTGTGTCATATTGGAAGAGTGGAGAGGATTTATCATCAAAAGCTCTCCCTCATTTGGTGATTCATCAATTATAAAGAGGGTGGAAATGGAAATAATTTCAGCTTTGGAAATCTTAGTGGCCCCCAAAAATGGCTTCAGGAACTAGCTTGGGACTAATTGGAGGTATTTAGGTGAGTGGGAGGGGATAATTTTCCTTGGATAATTTGAAGCTTGTTATACAGAAAAGAAAATATTCAATCATGAAGAGTTGATTTTCATCAACAATTTTGATTTCATTTGTGAATGTAGCCCCAAAAGTGGTGATGAGACTGTAATTACAATCTGAATTATTATTAATATTTTTTTTTATGAAGCAAAATGATGAGTCCTAAAAGTTTTATAATCAACAGATTTCTCCATTGAATTCCTTAACTTATGAACTTTTTTTTTTATAAAAAACAAATATTATAACCCCCCAGACCTCTGCACGAAGGTCAGGTTGTCACACATTTGCATTTTTTCCAATTTCTGGAGCAAAAATGCATTTCAATCATTTTTAAACCTGATAATCAAGAGCCAAGTACCACAAATTCAGCATGTTTCAATCAATTGAGACCAGGTTGCAGTTTCACTTCAAAGGGTCTGCAATAAATCAACACAGTTGCAAATAAAGTTAACCTGTGAATTCCCATTTCTAGTAGGAAGAGTTTAATTTTTTTTATTTGAATTATCTACACATTTTTATCAGTTAAGGAGAAATTCAAGGGACATTTCAAATACTAATCAACAAAATATCTTTCCATAACAAAATCTTCTAGAACATTTAGAATTTGAAAAATAATTTCAAAAGGCTGTTTCAAAGGTAGTAGCACGTTTTTCCAAAGTTTTGAAGTGTGATATGTGATATTTGAAGCAGTTTCCAATTTAATAGTTTGAAAAAAATGTGTGAAAGATATTTGTAAATTTAGTTATTTCAAGGAAGGTGGTGGTTCTTATGTATAAAAAATCAAGGTCATATTTCACTCAAAAATAAATAAATATTCAGTCTGGGAAGCTCTTGGTTAATGAGGCTGGAAATAAAATAATTTAATTATCTAAATTATTATAATATATGAATGTGCTTTAATGGTGTCACTACACTGGATCATTATTAGGGAGAATAAAAATTGGAAAATAATCCTGTTTTTGTTTTGTTTAATTAATACTGGATTATTCCACTTCACTTCTGTTTCTGGTTCTGTGATTCTCATTATTCTGCTTCTTTAATTAAGGCAAGAACATTCAAAAATGAAAAAAAAAACTTTTGAGAAAATCACACAATATTCTGCTGTTTTAAATATTCTGTCTAAAAATAAAATTTTGGAGTTTTTTTAATCTATGGCTTTTATGGGCCAATCTTTTCAAGATTTGTTTTTACCATTCCTTGAAGTCAAATTCAATGAGAATCAATAGCTAACTTTTGATTCACTCTCACAGAAATCAAATTCTCTCAAGCCATTTAAAACTCCAAAGATTTGATAAATCCTCTTTCATTCAAAAATACTGGTTGATTAAGCTCTGGATATCATTTTTTGTTGAAAATAAATGATAAAGAGAAACTATAATAAAAATCAAATACATTCATGATATAATAATCCAATTCTGTTTTTTCATAAAATAGTTGGTTTTAATACTGGCTGGTCTTCATGATTATGATAATTTATGGAAAATATTGGACCACAGTAAGTAATGAATGATTTTTTTAATGAATAAGAACTAAGCTGAAGTTTCAATTTTTGAAAAATGATAAGTTCACAATTTGAAGCATTCAGAATCTCCCACAATGGATTATTTGGTCCAAATTTCCAATTTCTTTAGATGATACTTAATCTTTGTTTTGCATCAAAAAAAAACATAAAAAAATATCCATACCAAAAAAAGTGTTTGATTTATACTATACTGATTTCAAATAATATATCACTAAAATATTTCAAAAATTTCCAAGAAGTTTGTTTTATATTTGAATTTTATTTCAAGTGCGCTAATTAAATATTATTAAAAAATTTTTATAGAATATTTTAACAGAAGTTGTGGCTTGGTTATTTTATACTAGTTATTTGGATGGATTTCTTGCATGAGGAAAGATTCAAAACAAAGTTTTAACCAATTTGAAAATTTTTTGAATTGAGGCACATGTTAGCATGTGCCTCCATTTTGCCCCTAGTGTCAGTTCCCCAGAGGAAGTTACCATTGGGAAGACTTGGAATGGATGCCTTTGAAAACAAGCCTGCAGAATCTCATGATAAGATATTCTACCAAGAGGGCTCAACAGAATTTTAAAAGGAGCCTGAAGAATCTCATGAAAAGATGTCCTACCCACAGGGCTCAGCAGAATTCAAAAAGATTGCCAAGTTGTGAAATGAGGATCTAGAGGTACTAAATTTTGATTTTAGGAGTAGTGATGTGGAGGAAAATTGCAAGGATTTTTCAGACAGCTCAGATGCAGAACAACCTAGTTGGCCAATCTTGGCTTTGAGATACAGATATTTTTGAGAAAAATTGGTAAAAGTTTTTCAGTTGGGGGAGGAAAAGGGGATTTAAAATTTTGGATCAAGTAGTGTTTTTTACATGTGGTCTTGTGAGGATCTCAGTCTGGAGGTCTCCAGCATACTATTAAGGTTTATTATTTTGCTTTTTCTCATCTTTTTTCTTTCATTGTATTTGTATTTTGTGTTTAGGTGCAGTTATTTTGCCGCTTTGTTTTTTGGGTGGACCAGGAATTCTGTGTTTTTTTTTTTCTAAAAGGCTTAGGCTTGTGGAAGGTGTGGGTTTTTCATGTGGATCTCAATACTGGGAAGGCCCAGAAACCCATCATGTGCCATTTTTTTTCTTTAATATCTATAATTTATTATCACTTCTGGGATGACCAAATAATCTAAAAGAGAATATGATAAGAATTTTATCACAACAGAAAAAAATGATAAAAAAATGATGAAAAAATAAAAATGCTAATATAGTCCTTGTAAATAAAAAAAATAATTATTATTGGTAATTTTTGGGTCTTGTTGAGTTTGATGTATATGAATATTTTATAAAAATTCAATATAAATCCATTTGAGTAAATAAAAAAACTTCTCCACTTGCCCAACGGTGCTCCAAAATAAGCTCTTTTTTCTCTTGTGCATAAATTCAAGCTGGCATGTGGAGGTTTGCCAGAAATCTGGAATTTTCATTGAAGAGTTGGGCCTTTAATTCTCTCTGCAGAATAAGAAGATTTAATTATTAATTGGGATCAGGTGCCAGCATGGAAACTCCAAGGAAATAGGAAGGTGTGCTGGAGAAACCCTGTTCAGGAATTCTTAAGGGGTCTGTGACACCAAAATAGGACCATTTGGATTTTAAAGAAAATCTGTGGGGGAAGAATTTAATTGATTTTTTTTCGCCAAAAATATGATTTTGAAAAAGAAACTACTATCAAAGTTCTTGGCCTTGGGAGGAGGGACCTCTGTATAAAAAAAGATCAAGATAAAAATTGTTTGAAGGGACCTCAGGCGATTGCAGTAAGGATTCATAGGTTTATCCACAACCTCTGTAAACTTAATTTGGGCCAAGGACATGGGCAGTTCAGAATGGGGGACAGGATTCAAAATCTTTTGGGTGAGAATCCTTGGAGAAGCTCCTTCGGCATGAATGGGAATTGGGGCACCCCCTTATGGGATTTCCACCTCATTACAATGACCCCAAGTGCAGGTGACCTTCCCCCAAGCAAAAGAGGTTGGATAATCAAAGTGATTGAAGGTGGTGAGTCAACATTTTCACAAAAAACCTCTTTTCATGGCCCCAAATGACAATTTTGAGGTTTTTACCACAATTCTGACCCAGTGTACTCATCATCTGGAACAACAAAGTTTTCCATTGGATTTTTTTTGTGCATTTTTACAAAAAAACCCAACCAAAGTTTTATGGAAAAGGATTTCAATGACATCAAGGATGGGTTTAAAAAGAGTCTCTAAAAAAAAAGAAACTCCAGTTTGCCTGTTGGAAAGTTTTTCAAGAAGCACAAAATTCAGTTTTGAAGCAAGATCAACCAGCTTAAGTACAATACCTTCAGCACAGAGAATCCATATTGAAGAAAGATGCCGATTATGATGGTGATGGTGATTAAAATAGGAATTGATTGGTTGATCCTGGGAACAGAGTTCTATTTTTTGGAGAATTTGGTACTATTTAAATTAAAAAAACAAGATTTAACTAAGATGGAGTGGTGGAAGTCTAATTGAAAACCATTGTAAAAGAATGTGGCCATTTTGGAGAGGATGGTAGCATGGAGAAGTAAGATTAAAATGTTCAAGCTGGAAGTGGAGCAGGATCTGGAAAATTTATGGTAAGATCCATTTTCTTGTACTAAAATGATTTAGTGTTTAATTTTAGGAAGAATCTGAAGTTTTTCCATGATTTCAAAATTTTGATAGGAATGTTCTTGAGACTCACAAAATGAGATTCTGAGCCCAAAAAAATTATTTAAGATTCTAAAACAGGAAACTTAGACACAAATACAAGGGTGCAGTGGGAAATTGAGAACATCTTTGGATGCAGCACAGAAGACAAAACCTATTAATCTGCAATCCAGAAGCAAGAGAGTATTTTTAACAACTGGAAAATAAAATTGGCATGGGATACCAAATGCAGTCAAAAACAGTATTTACAAAGTTATGGTAGAATTTAGGCTGAAAAGTATGAGAACATTTCATGATTTGATGGGGAAGGTTATCATTGGGACAATGGGCGGGGGAGATCTAATGATTCAAAGTATTCTGGAAAAAAATTTGCAGGAAATTATATTTTTGGGAAGCATCACCAAGGTGGATTGGTGATTAAGATTTTGGGGAGATGAGAAAAACTATCAGTTCTTCATTGACAGAAATAAAATCAGTCCAACAGATGGATTGGGGTGCAGAAAAGAATGATTCCAGAGAAGCAAAAGCAATCAAATTCCACTCTTGCCTGTTCTTGATTTGATGAATTTTGGTCATGTGGAATCTTAAGGGATTGGGCAGGTTTGACAAGTGAAGGCAGTTATGATTGTCTTGTTCCTTTTCTTTTTTCTTGTTTCTTTTTTTTCAAGTTTTAATTTACTACTCAAGGAAGTGCATTCTTATACTTGGGATGATTATCATAACAAGTAGTTTTTTTTTAGAATCATACAATAGAGAAACTTGAGAAAAAAAGCACATCCTAATAGTATTCAATCACCAGCAGAGTGTTAGAATGAAAATCAAGTGTGAGGTTTAACCAACTATTTATAATAGGAATTGGTCTCAGAAGGAAAGGTTTCAGATCAAGATCCAATAGACCCTTGTTTAATGATAACAGAGATTTACAGAGTAGAGATGGTAAAAAAAGAAAAAAAAAATGAGAATTAAGGCATCAATGCAGATCAGAAAACAGAATGTTGAGGAAACCTTGAAGAGTGATCCTCTCAAACAACCAGACAGACCAGACCAAGGTCTTGCAACATTACTCAATCTCCAGAATCTTGCACCACAATTTTCACCTTTGAAAAATCAGTTAGCACTTTTGGTAACTGTGGTGCATCATTCATTACCTAACCATCCAGCCTCAACCATTCCCAGGGTCTAGCCTCTGTACCTCATCACCTTGTAGTCATTAATTTCATTTGAAATTTACATGAAAGTACCTTTTCAAGTCCTCTTCTTCTTCTTTTTTTTTTTTTTTGAATCTTTTGAACAGCTCACAGTTAATCTTACTCTAATTACAACATTCATGATCATCTCACTTTCCCCAACACAATCCTCATCCATATGATTTTCACACTAGAGAAGTCATACTACCTCAGGTTTTACTCTCCTCAAAGGACTAGTTTGTTTGTTTGTTTGTTTGTTTGTTTGTTTGTTTGTTTTTTTTTTTTTTTTGTTTGTTTGTTTGTTTTTTCAGCTTATGAAAATCAAACTGATTATTCTGCTTGTTGGATTGCCTCCATGGTCAGTAAATTTCACAATTTCTTGCACTTGATGGTAACAAGTTATGAATGGAGCCTGTACCAGTTTTCCAATAAAAAAAAAAAAAAAAAAAAAAAAAACCCACTCTTGCTCAAAAGCCTCCTTGAACTTGATCATGGTCTGCTTCAAACTTGGAACAAGCTCATCTGATCTTCAAACAACTGATTTAAGTGCAGGTCAAGCCAATGTTCACCACATCCATCTCATCCCTTGCTGCTTCTAGGTAGATGTAGGATAGACAGGTACGTGACAGGTTCTGTTAGAAAATCATGTATGGATAGATCTTCAAGTAGGATTGTGTGTGTTGAATAGGGTGACATGGCAACAGATCAAGCACTTGGTGACCAGGCTTGACTGTAACCACACAATCCTCATACTCAAACTTGGTATCTTGCAAAGACTCCAGTGGCCAGTTGACCAGTGTGGGCTTCCCCAACTGGCTGGATGGGCTTTGACAATTCTGGAGAGCTCCTCATTGCCTTATCAGAAGGTCATATCCCATTGGTGACTGACTAGACTTGGGTTATTATGGCAGAGTAGTTGCTAGCCTGATCTGGGTCCTTCTGCCCCTCACATCCAGACAGTGTTGACTGGCCCCTACTCAGCCTGTCGACCAGGAGGAAAGTAAAATCAATTCAATCAGCAAGCCCAGAGACAGGTTTCAGGGCGGACTTGGAAAATTTCAACTAGGCATCAGCATTGCCAGTCACGTATCAACATCATCCTTGACATATGGGTCAAGATATACCACAGATCCACAAGGAGACATTACAGGTACACATCAAGTTTAAGGGGCTAGTATAGGATATGTGAATAAGTCACATGTTTATTTTTGGAAGTAGCTTGAAGGGATCTGTGGTGCCATGATGAGGGGATTTATAATGGCAATGTGCATCTCAATACATGAGATTCACTCCAGGTCGACTAGATGATTATGGCGAGTATAGAGGAAAGAAAACAAAAGACACGCATAATCCTTCGATAAAAAAGGGGGGGATGGACCAGCCGAAGACTCAGGTCTTTTAAAAATTTAATATTTTTCTGTCTAAGGTCTAGTCACACCACTCCTCTGGCTCGAAAGGCTGAAAATAGAGGTTCATCAGAGGAGACCAGGATTTTGTTGGTTCAGGTCATCCGATCGTCAAAAGGAAATTTCCATCTGATTTCATTGCCAGGCACGACGACGCATTTCGGCTCACTTGTCGTACCAGCCTCGCCACGAAAAAAAAAAAAAAATAGGTTTCTTTTTCTTGTCGTGTCATTAATTTTTTCATTCGTCGGCGGCGGTAAATTGAAGATGCTGGGGTCACCGAATCGAGAAGACAGTCAGAAGAGTTTCTCAACGAAAAAAACTGCCCACGGCTGGCTGTCCAGATAGCAGGAATCAAACTAACGTCTTCGTAGAAATCAAGTAATTTGTGAGGGAGTTTAGCCCGAGCGATTTTGTTGGGTACCCATGTGGTGCGTCCAGTTTTCCTGAGTACATTTGTTTGTGGTTTTATGTTAAGATATGAAGTGGGAGTCACAATACCTGGTCACAAGAGAAACCTGAAACTGACCAAAGTAAGCAGACGTTGATGACATCCGCCATACCGTCTTCACCGCTCGGTTTTTCGATTGTGCGGACGCTTCGGATGAGGCTCTGGAGAGAGAATGAGATTCTGAATCCAAGTCGGAAGGAAAAAGTCGAAACAAAAGCCTGCAAGGACTTACTTCCCAACTGGAGTATTTCTTGTGCTTAGCGTGCCATTCGTCATCGTCCATAGAGTCCGCCGCCGAACCTTCAGAATCAGATGGTAAAATCTGCCAGGTTTCGCACATCATTCAATTGGTCAATACAGAAGAAGCTTTTTAAATTGAAGATGGGATGGACGATCATACCTCACGATTTCTCACACTGTCTTTATCGGCCTTAGTGGGTCCGTTGATACCGTTTTTGCGAAGTGGTGCGACGGTCGAATTGGATTTGTGCGGAGACGAACGTTTGCGCTTGCGGGTGGCTTGGGTATCTTCATCAGATTGATCGCTATCAACCTCTTTGGCTTTTTTAGACGAAGAGGATTTGGCGGAAACGTCGGAAGCACGTGGACCGCTACAGCGACGAAGCAGAAAAGGAAGAGAAGAAGAAGAAAAAAAAAATGGCGTCAAAGATACAGATCTAAGATCACCTGAGGGGACCACAGACCTTTTAGGTTTGAGATCCAAACCGTGCTCGAGTCGATATTGCTTCACAAGATCGAGAGCTCCATCAAGATTCTCGAGAGGTTCCCAGGTATCGTGTGCTGAGCTCCAATCTTTCCATCCAACGAGATATTGAATTTCTTTCTGTTGAATTAGTGGGCATAGAATTCGGTCGAATCGATTGATGATCTCAGTAGAACAGCCGAGGGAGAAGAAAAGATGGAAGGGAGGGAGAATGTGATGAAGAGCTTCTATCGATCGAGATTATCGACGTCGAGGACTATCAGTTTAGGGACGACAAACGTTTTTAAAGCGATGCTCTTTGATGACTTCGACCTCATACTCTTTGTCATCATCGCTATCATCTTCATCCTCAGCGGGGTTGCGGTCATCTTCAGATTGATCTGAATCTCTCTTAGACTTTCCGTTTGACTTTGATTTGTTCTTTCGATCTGATTTATCGTTCTCAGAGTCACTCTGAGTGCCGCTGGATTGACTGGCATCGCGATTACGGCGCTTCTTGCTCGAGCTGTACGTCGAGCCCATGGATGCGCGTTTGACCCGACTAGACATGGCAGTTAAAGGGAGTAATCGATTGATCGAAAGATGAATTAGAACAATTGATCGTACGACGGATGAGTTGAAGGCAAGAAGAAGTGATTGATGGATGAAGAATAAATAAATGGTAAGTGAACCAGGTCGAGAGGCGCCAAGTAATTAATTAGTAATTGGCGATCGGGAAGGGCCGAGTGATTAAGCAAGCGCGGCGCGGCTGAGTGGTTCGAGCGTCGGATTCGAACGACACCGCTAGTACTTGGAGTTTAGCAGGCTCGCGCGACGTGGTGATAAGTAATATATAAATATTTTACACTACAGATAAGCAAGCAAAAGGGAGGCGCGCGCCGGCTTAAAACCAAAATAGAAATATCCAGTATGCATGGTCGATCGACTTGTGAGATGGTCACCGTACCACTCGGTCCCAAGGCGAGTGCCCACCTTCGAAGAAAAAAAACAACGATCACAGGGCCGGGCTCAGTGGGGTGGTCCTAGAAGACTTTTAACCTCCACACGATGACCTATGTAAATTATCGTAAAATCCTTGATTTTCACAACCAATTCAAGATCAATGGCTCCTCAGAACGTCAAGGAATCCAGAAAACTGTCATAAGTATTTCAATCAAAGCTTCCTTGCATTCAATAGGTTCAGATTTCATATACTGAATCATTTTTCTTTCTTCTTCTTCTTCTTCTTCTTCTTTTTTTTTGAAAAATTAAATCGAACTCAAACCAAACTGATCAAGAAAATCAATTCCTGAACTAATTGCCAATTCTGACCTCATTGAGTTAGAATTTTTATATTTTTTAGAAAATCTTTTTCAGATAGCTAATATTGCAGACAAAGCTGAAAATAGTAAGCACTCCATTGAATAAAATAAATGAGTAAAGGATAATCCCAAAAGTATTTTAACTTCCTCAAATAAAATTACAGATTTGGAACTTTTAGCTGATTCTAGATAGGCTTACCCAATGACCCCACCCCTGAATTCCTACCCCTGATCTGACTTGAAGAACATGAGAAACGTACACCAGAAACATGCCAAACCTGACATGGGATAACAAAGAATATTTAAACTTCATTCCAAACTTTCAAAATCTTCAAAAAACATAAATCAAGCTCAATTCAAATTACTGAAAAGACAGTTGACAACCTATCAAAACTGACTCTTGAATAATTGGAAAACCCACAGAATCATGCAATAAGGGCTTTCACATGCACGTTTTTGTAGATCTATGCATGAATCCTTCCCCTACTCAATGAAATACATATTTTTACTGGATTTTGAATAAATCAAAACTCAAATTGAAAATGATATAAAAAAATAACCACACCCATAATTAAATCAATCAAATTTACACAGAATAAATTTCCCCAGAAATTATTACACCTTACTTTCAAGAAAAATCATAAAAACTAAAATTTGACATGTTTACTTGGCCTACACCTCCAAGTACCACTCACAGGCCATTCCTGACTGTAGTTCTAGCCTCAATGCGCATTCCCTTGCCCCTCTTTCCTATGATGATACCTAGAGCAACCCTTATTAATCAGGAAGTTATTGTCACACAACCACCCCACGTACTATAGGGAAATTCTTAGATGATCGTGAGCGCAAAGGAATGCTGAGTGCAAGGGCAAGTGCAAGTAGCAAGACTCAATTGCAAAGTGCAAACTTGGTTATGCCACTCAACAAACGGCAAGAGGAATGGAATGTGTTCCGAGGAAGGAAACTCAACCTGAGTCCAATGTGATAACTAGGTTGTAGCAAAATGCAAGAACGTATGAAATTAACTAACTGAGGAGACAATCATCAGGCAAGGGGATAGCCCTTATAAGGTAATCCAAGTGACTAGATACAACCTGGTGATGAGCTAACTACAGTTGAAGCGGTGAGGCAATGAATGACAGGAACGGGATAGGAAATGAAGCAGTAGTACATATCCAAGGCCATAGCATAAGTGCAAGACAATAGAATCTGAGTGTATAATTGTATGATGAATTGGGACAGGAGCGAGTGACTTTGAAGGTAATGCAAATCAGAAGTAATAGTGTATGCAGGGTAGGGACTAGTCCGATTGCAAACTGTACAGTAAGGATGGCTTAGTTAGACGTAGATGCGAACTAACAAACAGTGTGTGACCAAAGATGGAAGTCCAAGGCTGTTCATTGGCGAGGGAAGGAGATTGGATCTCATAATGGATGGCCAACCGGTATGGAGTTAACTGAAAAGTTTGCAAGTATATACTGAGTTGGTTGCCAAGATTGGAAGGTCAACGCGAGCCAGAGGAAGTAGCGGATCGCACCATTGATGTTGTGCTTTATTTGTGTCACGCTTTTAGACTGAGGTAGATGGTACTGAGGAAAGGACATGTCAAAGCAATGAAGAAAATAATTCCTAAGTGCAAGGCGTGACAGTTGCCCGGGTATAAAGACGCGAGCTCCTGCAAGCGCTCAGATAAATTTTCCCATTGATTTCAAGTCGTTAATAATTACTGTATACCCTTAAACATTATTTAATTCATTACTTGATAGATTTATAATTAATATAAAATGTTGTCATTGTCGTCCCGCCTTCACAAAAACTGTATTTGTCAAAATGAGCAATGTTTCCCTAGTACTGACATCCAACGCCTTTGAGGCAAGTGTGAGCAATGTTGCCTTTGCAAAGTAGCCTGCAATTTCCCTATAAATGTCGAGTCAACTGTCAAGGGTCCCGTGGATTCATCAAGGGAGATGCGGAGTCGTAGGTCCGCGCCAAGGGTTAACTACAATATATCACCGTTTCCGGAGATTGAATACTTGGGGACTCGAGTTCCTGGTGAGTACTAATCTGGACTGACTAATGATCATAAAGATAGCAACTAAATTTTGCTTGTTTTGCTAGTGTTGCCCCGTTTCCAAAGATATACTACAAACACACCACCACCACCACCACCACCTTACTGGGGACCACCAACTGAACTTCTGGGGGCCCAGATGAATGCCGAGGTGCAAGACAAGGTGCCCGGTGCGGAACCGGTTGGAGTCATAACCGAGGAAGCAAGGGAGGAGGAAAGAAACAAAGCGGAAGGAGGATCAAGAGATGGAGAAGACGGAAATGGAGGAAGAGAGGGAATGGGGCAAGAAGAGGCTATAATGGAAGAAGTGGGAGAAGGAAATGAAAATGGAAGAGATGGAGTGGATGGAACGGAAGGAATGGAGGGCCAAGGCAAAGTGGATCCGGTGCGAGTCGTAGGGCTGGTCAAAACGGATGCAAGGCGGCTGACGGACAACATTGGAGAAGGCTTGCCGGGAGGCCAAAGGAAGAGAGAGTACAAAGAGCTCTTGGAGGAAGGCGGATGGAATGCTTGGCCAAAGCAAGCTTGGATTGCAAGGTGCGAGGAAATCTTTGAGAGGCATATTGTAACAGAAGTGCTAGTTCTCCAAAGGATATCTGCACTAATCAATGATGAAGACCTGGATACTTTTTGATCCATGGTTGGGGAATTGACTGCAAATTGGGAGGATGCGGAGAAGGAAGTAAAAGAAAATTTGTAATTATTTATTATAAATATATATTTTATTTTTTATTTTTTCTTTTTTTTTTTAATTATAAATATTTTTTTTTTTTTTTAATAAGGAATGGAGTTTTACTTGCTAGAAATGAGAGGGAAATGAGAAAAAGAAATAACACGGTGAGATGGAGGAATTGAATGATGGGATGTTGGTGTGAAATAAAATGGGGTTAGATCAGATGGAATGTGGAATGGAATGGGATTGGATGAGATGGAATGTGGAATGAAATGAGATTGGATGAGATAGAATGTGGAATGAAATGGGATTGGATTGGATGGGATGGAGTGTGGACTGTAATGGTATTGGATGGGATGGAATCATGATTGTCGAGGTTTGCAAGGGTAGCTTGCATGGAAGTCTTGAATCAGGTTGGGTGAAGTGCAAAGGTGATGGGCTGGTTCCCAGGAGGTGTGATCTTTGTTGGACTGGAAGCCAGACCATTCAACGAGGTATTGAAGTTTTCCTTTGCGTAACCTGGAATCCAGAATATGGCTTACTTCCCACTCTTGATGATTGAGGAAAGTGACTGGTTCAGGAGGGGGATGAGTCTTGCCCGGGTATAGGACTTGAGCTGGCTCTAGGAGAGACACATGAAAGACGGGAGGATACCTTTCCCTTTCGCAGGTAAAGTAAGTTTGAAGGCGTTAGGGGAGATGACTGATTCTACTTTAAAGGGGCCAAGCTTTCTTTTGGAGAGTTTGCAAGTTGGGCGAGCGCTGCAAATATTGTGAGCATTGAGCCACACTTGATCTCCTACTGCGAAGGTTGGAGCCATAGTGCGAGATTGGTCTGCTTGCTCCTTATAGCGCTGGTTTGCTTCTTTGAGGTTGGTTTGAATTTGTAATTGAAGGGATTGAATTTGTTCAAGGTAATTGGTAGCAGGTTGAGAAGGTGCTACGTGAAGGGAAGAGAAAGTTGGGTTTCTACCATAAAGAGTTTGGAAGGGCGACTTTTTGGTGGAGGAATGAGTGGAGTTGTTGTAGGCAAATTTGGCTAGTGGGAGCCATTGCGACCAGTCGTCTTGTTGATAGGCAACATACATTTGAAGATATTGTTTGAGAATCTGATTAACTCGCTCGGTTTGCCCATCCGTTTCCGGGTGGTAAGCCGTTGATAAATTGAAAGTGATCTTCAAATGTTGGCATAGCAAGGTCCAGAAGCTTGAGACAAACAGAGATCCATTATCACTAACTATATTATCAGGGAGACCATGTTTCAAAAATACATATTCTATGAACAAGTTAGCTAAGTCTTCTGAAGAGGCCATCACATTACTGCGCAGAAATAAAGCCATCTTTGAGAAGCAATCTACTATTACTAGAATAGCATCATATCCACTAGAAGAAGGTAATTGAGAGATGAAATCCATATAAAGCGAGTGCCAAGGACAAGGAGGAATTGGAAGTGGCTGGAGCAGCCCATACTTCTGGTGTTTTGAGGACTTGTTACAATTGCAATCATAGCATGCGCTAACATAGTCTTTTACTTCTTTGGTCATACCAGGCCAGTAGAAGTCTTGTGCAATCAATTGGTAGGTTTTATCCTGCCCATGATGACCAGCAAGCGGAGAATTGTGCTGTGACTCGAAGATATCTAACTTAATGCAAGAATTATCTGGTCCTACTATACGATTATCATAGACTAAAAAGTCATCATCATCAATACTGTAACTACTATCTAATAAGTTTGCACTTTTGCAAAGTTTGATGCACTTGGGGTTGTTGCGTTGAGCTTGTTGGAGTTTGGAAGCCAAATCTCGTAAGTGAGCAATGATCAAACTGAGTTGGGCAGATTGGGTTGAGAAGAGTGTCCTAACATTTTCAGGGTTGTTTTTGGCAAAGTTTCTCCCCCCCTGGGTAAACGTTGTCCCAACGTGATAAAGCATCAGGAACTACCGCTTGTTTCCCAGGACAGTAATTGATCGTAAAGTGGAACTTGGAGAGGTATTTGGCCCATTGTGCCTGTCTACGTGTGAGGACTTTTGATCTCATGAAATACTTTCAAGAGTTATGATCAGTTAAAACCTCAAAGGATTCCCTAAGGCTCAAAAGTTATGAACACCATTTCTTTAAGCAATAAACAATTGCAAAAAGTTCCTTGTCATGAATCTCATAGTTAAGCTCTGCAGCAAGCAACTTGCAAGAATTGAAAGCTATGGGATGAAAAAGAGAAGTGGAGGAAGAGAACTGCAAGATTACTCCTGCCATTGCATAGTTGCTTGCGTCTGTTTGGACAATAGTGCAAGCTAGCTTGTTGAAGTGAGGGAGTATTGGGAAAGTGGTGAATGCTTTCTTCAGAGCTTCAAACTCCAAAGCATCTTTTTCGGTGAAAAAAGGAGTTTCTTTTTGAAGAAGGTTAGTAAGATTCACGGTTTTCTTGGAGTAAGGCTCAATAAACCTTCTATAAAAATTACTGAAACCAAGGAAAACTTGAAGGGATTTGACGGAGGAAGAAGGGGGCCAGTCCAATATGCTTTTGCTTTTGGCTGAGTCCATTGATAGTCCTTGCTGCAAGACTACAACACCTAGAAATTGAAGAGAAGAGGAATGGAATTTGCACTTAGAGGCTTTTGCAAACAGGTCATTCTTGCAAAGTTGCTGCAGCACCTCTTGCACATGTGCAATGTGAACTTTGAGGTTCCTCGAGTAGACTAGTATATCATCGAGATATACCACAAGGTATTTACCTATGAGATCGGAGAAAATGTTGTTGAAAAAATGCTGAAACGTGGAAGGAGCGTTACAGAGGCCAAAAGGCATGACGGTATACTCATAACTGCCAAACCGGGTTCTCATTGCGGTCAAATACTCATGACCTTTCATAATGCTAATTAGGTTATAGGCACCTTGAAGGTCTAACTTTGAGAAATAAGCAGCTCCATGGAAGAGGGTGAGGAGATGTGACATAGGCAGTACTGGATAGGCATTCTTCTGGGTTACCTGGTTCAGTTTCCTGTAGTCAACACAAAGGCAAACTCTGCTGTCCTTTTTTGGAACAAATAGGACAGGTGAACCGGTATTTGAATTGCTTGGTTGAAGAAATCCTTCCGCTACATTTTCCGCAATGTAGTCTTGAAGCGCAATTGATTCTTGCGTCAAGAGAGAGTAAACTGGTCCTGGTGCCGGAGGTGGGCCAGTAAGTTCAATCTTGTGATTGTAAGGAAGGGATGGAGGCAGCTTATCTGCTCTTGCAGCTGAGAAGATGTCAGCAAAGTCATGATAAACTGAAGGTAAAGACTCTTGAATGATTTCTAAATCTTCAATCTTGTCATCTTTGAGCACCGGGTTTGAGGTGCTTGCATGGTGCAAGAGGATTAGGGAGCTCAAAATACACCGTTTGGTTGGTGTCTGTTTCTCTTTGAAGGAACAGGAAAGAGGTAAGCTGGATAGGTAAGCAATAACTCCTAAATCTGAAGAGGGAATTTGGGAATGGAGGTCAGGATATTGCAAATCTCCTGGCGGAAAAGTGTCATCCAACTCAATGACAGTGTCAGGTAGGCTGTTTAATTCCTGATTGACGGAAAGATTAGCATTCTGGGGGTGCAAGGTTTGAAGGTTAATTACTCCTTCTTGCCAATTCACATCCGGATTCCAGTAAACTAGGAAATCATGGCCTAGAATGGTATCATCCATTCCGGGTATAGCCAAGACAAATAAGTCCCATTTGAAGCTGGGGAAATTGGAGAATGCAAAGGTCCATTTTGCCTTTTGGGAAACCCAATAAGACGGTTCAGTTGCACTACTTACTAAATAGATAGGAAATTTATCTATCTTGGAACGCTTAAGATTTTTGGAAGTGGCAAAAGATTCACTGATGAAGGAAACATTAGCGCCGGAGTCAAGTAAGACTCGATAAGGGGTGTTGTCGGAATGAAATAGGATAAATATCAAACAAGGAGCACCTAGTGACTTGCAAGTGCAAAGATTTACTTGCGGTGATTTAGATAATGTGTAGTTTTCCTTGCAAGTATCAGAAAAACTACAAGCTAATTTTTTGACTGCTTAGCCGTTTCACGCGCTAACCGCTTTGCACAACTGTTGACATCATGTTTTCCTCCACAATACATACACAGCCCATTCTTCTCCCTTTGTAGCCGTTCCTCATTCTGTAGCATCCCGGTTTCTTCATCCAAGAACTTTGGAGTGTTGGTGATGGTTTTCCCTTTTGAGTTGGAGTTCAAAGTCAGAGTTGGTTTGGATGGTTTTGGGTTCCTTGTGTTTTGCTTTGAGGAGTTTTCCACCCTCAGAGCCAAGGTGGACGGTCCATGGTTGTTTCTCCGAGAGCAATTCTTGTCATGATAGCCATTATCAAGCTCAATCACTCAATCAATCAGCTGCTGAAGAGAGGTTGTCTTATGACCCCCAACTGCAATCTGTTCCATTAAGCGTGCCGGTAGACCCTTTCAGAAATGGAATAGAAGAGCGGCCTTGTTCCACTGGATGCAAGACTGCAAGGTTTGAAAATGAGAAATATAAACGGAAGCTCTACTATTTTCCTTCATAACTAAACTATTAAGTTTGTATTTGGCATTTCGAACTTCATTGGGGTCGCCAAACAGGGTGAACAGTTGTTGCTCAAACCTGTCCCAGTTGTTGAGAATACACGTGGGACTGTATTTGGACAAAAGTTTGAGGTACGGTTCAAACCACTGCAAGGCTCTACCTCCTAAGAAGGATAAAGCATACATAACCTTATGCCTATCAGAAGGGAAATTGTTGGAGTTGTTTGAAAAGATGATTTTACAAGACTGTAGGTTGGATCTAAGCTTATGAGGTGTGTTCTCCAGTAAAGTGATTGGGTTGTTTCATGCCTGGAGTGCGAAAGCTAGGAGTACTCGGACTAGATTGCTGGGCACCATGAGTGAGGGCCTGGATCAATGTTGAAAGCAGGGTCAGAGCATTGGGCTCAGGAGCAGTAGTGCAAACCCCTGGTCTACCACAAGTCAAGGTTTCATCGGAAGAATGGTCGGAATATGGGAATTCCGCAAGAGGGTCCGTCGGAACATCCCATGGAGGAGTCCGAGGATCATTGAGGGGTTCAACAGATGGCAATTTTGAAGGAGGAACGGGATCTAAGGGTTGTTGGGCCCAAGGAGCGCTGGTTCTCCCTACCCAATGGATCTCATCATTGTAAGGGGCAAGGGAAGAGTTCCCGGTTGAGCAAGTACGTGACATTGAGAAAAAGAAGTCTACTATAGGTTGGAAAGCTACAATAGATGAGTTGAGTTAGTTAATTTACTGTCACACGACCACCCCACGTACTATAGGGCAATTCTTAGATGATTGTGAGCGCAAAGGAATGCTGAGTGCGAGGGCAAGTGCAAGTAGCAAGACTCAATTGCGAAGTGCAAACTTGGTTATGCCACTCAACAAACGTTGAGAGGAATGGAATGTGTTCCAAGGAAGGAAACTCAACCTGAGTCCGATGTGATAACTAGGTTGTAGCAAAATGCAAGAACGTATGAAATTAACTAACTGAGGAGACAATCATCAAGCAAGGGGATAGCCCTTATAAGGTAATCCAAGTGAATAGATAAAACCTGGTGATGAGCTAACTACAGTTGAAGCGGTGAGGAAATGAATGACATGAACGGGATAGGAAATGAAGCAGTAGTACATATCCAAGGTCATAGCATAAGTGCAAGACAATAGAATCTGAGCGTATAATTGTATGATGAATTGGGACAGGAGCGAGTGACTTTGAAGGTAATGCAAATGAGAAGTAATAGTGTATGCAGGGTAGGGACTAGTCCAATTGCAAACTGTACAGTAATGATGGCTTAGTTAGACGTAGATGCGAACTAATGAACAGTGCGTGACCAAAGATGGAAGTCTGAGGCTGTTGATTGGCCAGGGAAGGAGATTGGATCTCATAATGGATGGCCGACCGGTATGGAGTTAACCGCGAAGTTTGCAAGTATATACTGAGTTGGTCGCCAAGATTGGAAGGTCAACGCAAGCCAGAGGAAGTAGCAGATTGCACCATTGATGTTGTGCTTTATTTGTGTCACACTTTTAGACTGAGGTAGATGGTACTGAGGAAAGGACATGTTGAAGCGATGAAGAAAATAATTCCTAAGTGCGAGGCATGACAGTTATATATACAGGTCCCATCTAGAATTTATTTACAAAAAAATCAATTTATAAATTAACCAGACAACCTTTGTGATGCAAGATTCTGGAAACTTTGGCTAATTTCTAGAACATGCTGATTTTATGGAATGACTCAAAGTTTCTTTCAAAAAAAAAATTGCAAGCCTACCAATAAATGTCTACTATGCATAAGATTGATTGTTCTGAAATATTTGAACTTAAAATCCATAACTTCTTCTTCTGAAACTAGGTTATTTTGGATTTAAACTCTGAAAAATTTTTCTCTAGGGCCAAGTAATGTTGCCCGTCACCTAAAAAATCTGCACAAAATTTAACTCTAAAAATTCTGTAAACAATAAATCTTTGATGGTATCTTACCCGTATACAAGATAGTGTCCTTCATTAGGGCGTATCAATGTTGACCAAACCCACAATTAGAAACCCGCCATTTTTTTTTTGCAAAACCCACCATTTTTAATGGCAGGTTTCTGAAATAAACATACCCCCTAACTGGTGTGTTTCAAAATGGTGTGTTTCATGTAAATGGCAGGTTTCAAACATCAAACCCGCCATTATCATCCATCCACCATTCATCACATGCAAAACACCCATCCACACCTCCACCTCAGCCAATCCATACTGATTCCATCTCCATTGCATCACACACATCTCATCTCCATTGCTTCACATCTCTATCACTTCACTCATATCACACCAGCCATCATCATCTCATCACCCATCCAGACCTCCACCTCAGCAAATCCATAGAAATTCCATCTCCATTGCATCACACACATCTCATCTCAATTGCTTCACATATACATTGCTTGACTCACATCAGGCATATCCCATGATCATTTTTCAAAACATGTCCAATCAAACTTCCTGGCAGCAACTTGAAAATTCAAAAAAGCTGACTGAAATTTTTCGTATTATTTGAATCTGATTCAGACTCCAATTCTGACTCTGATTTGGTATAAACTTGGTTAGCTTTGAATTCTCTATTGGAAAAGCAATACATGGTTCCACAAAGACACACTCTCCACAACCCTATGTATGAAAGGCAAAATCTTCATCTCCTCCCCAACTTAAGCTTCCAGCAACTGTTTCAAACTCTATTGCCTTCATTCCTAAAACTTTTGGAAATGATTGAAGACCACCACATCTTCCAGAACAATTCTCAGAACCCTCAACGCAATCTAGCTATCCAGATGGCTGTTGATCTTTGTAGATTGGAATCCAATAGAAATGAAGCAGCAATTCATCAATTAAAAAATCTATTCTCAGTTGGTTATGGAACCATTGACTTATACACCAAAAGAGTCATGATTGCTATCCTATCTTTCCATCACTTGGTCCTTTGTTTTCCAACTAGAGAAGAACACAAGGAGATATCTCAAGTAATGGAGACTGAAGTCTTTCCTGGTTGCATTGTTTTTGTTGATGGAACCACCATCCCCTTGAGTCAAAAAACCAAGCTAGATGGCAACCACTATTTTGATTGGAAAAAAAGGTAATTGATTCATACCTTTTACAATGACATTGATAAACCTTTTGACACACACTGACCAAATATGTTTCATCTGTTTTTTCAGATACTCTGTGGCCCTAAAAATGGTTTGTGATAACAACAAGAAGTTCATATCCCTCCATAATGGCCTTCCAGGTTCTTGTCATGATTCATATGTTTTCAATTGGATGCAGATTGCCCAACAACCAGAGAACTACTTTGACCAAGATCAATAACTTCTGAAAAATTCAGCTTATTCTAGTGGGAAATATGTGGTTCCAGCATACCACAATGTTTAATCTGATGATCAAGCCAAAACTGATTTCAACTATCATCTGGTCCAATCATGAGTTCAGATTGAGAATGCCATAGGAATCCTAAAAGGAAGATGGGCAAGCTTCAGGGAAATGAAAAACCAGCTTCAAAATTATAAAGACATGAAGAGCCTCATCAACTGGATTATCAGTTGTGTAATCCTTCACAACCGTCTTGCCAACATCAAAGATGAATGGGATGAAATATTTGAAGAAGATATTCCCAATCCTCCTCAAGTCATCCCAGTCTCATCTTCTACCTCATCTGCCTCCATGAGAGAGCGGATTCTACCTCTCACACTTGCTCACTTTGATGAGTAGCATTTTTTTTTTAAAAAAATAGGTGAAATATCACATTTGGTTTTGGTTGTTCAATCAAGAATCCATGGCTGACTCCTGGTTTTTTTTTTTTTTTTTTTTTTTTTTTTTTTTTGGTGGACTTAGACAAAAACCAAAACTTCCAATCCATCCACCTCACCCCACCAAACAAACAGTCCACCTTCACCACTCCACTCCCTCCTCCTCCTCACCAAACATCCTCACCCGCCACCTCCAACTCACCCACCACCACCACCTCACCCATCACCACCACCTCATCATCATAATCACCACCACCTCACCAACCACCACCACCTCACCATCACCACCACCTCACCAACCACCACCACCTCACCAACCACCACCACCTCACCAACCACCACCACCTCATCATCACCACCACCTCACCCACAACCTCCACCTCACTTCACCTCACTCATGGCCTCCCCTCCTCCTTTTGTTGGCAAACCTGGTAAGACCACTCCCCCCTCTTCCTCTGCCTGCCCCTCACCAGTTGCTGATCCTTTCATAATTCAACCTTTAGGTCCCCCCTGACCACCTTTCTCATCCACCCTGGTAAGCCCTCCCCTCCTCCTCCTCCTCTTCATTCCGCTGGATCAATTTTCAATTGATTGCTGGATTGATTTGTGATAGAATTCAATCTTGATTTCACTAGAAGTTTATGAGTGAATGTAAAACCAGAAACTAATTTCATCAAGTTAGAATAAGAGTGAAAGATGAGGAACAAGAAAGAAAAAAAATTACCTACCAAAGTAGTGGAAATGACACAGGCTGATGGATACTCCAAGAAACAGAAAGCCCTAGCACACCCCTTGGATAAAAGAATTGTGTAATCTGACAATAGTGAGAGTGGATTAGAAATATGAGTGACCAGGGAAAAGGAAGAAAGAAAACAGTTTGTGATTGCACCAAATTACTAGGAGATCACTTTGAAGACCAGACTTCTACACTTGCTTCTAGTTCTTGATTGAGGATGACAAAGCAATAAAAAAATAAAGTGAGATTTGGGTGGGAGAAAGAAGTCCACAAGAGAGAGAGACTGAACTAATTATTTATGGTGGTAACTATCACAGATGCAAGCATGGCTTCATGTGCATATGCAAAATAGAACTAACCCTCCCTGCGCATAATGGTGTACTTTAGCTGACTCCCGCGCATACCACTCTCTAGAATACATGATTAAAGAAATAAGAAAAAAGAAAAGAAAATAAATAAAATAAATAAGAAAATAAAAATAAAAAAAGAAAAAAGAAAAAAGAAAACAAGGAATGCTGATAGCATTCCCAATGAGTTCCAACAATTTGCAATCAATTGCTGGATTGATTTGCAATGGATTGCTGGATTTATTTGCAATTTATTTGAAATCAATTGCTGGATTGATTTGCAACCAATCAAGCAATTGATTAGCAAGCTCACCCCTTCCTCCCCCTTCTACTTGTCATTGTCATCTGATGAAGCTGACTTTTTTTTTTGGGTTTCAGCTTTGAACTTTTTTTTTTTGATCATCTACCTTGATTATAACTGACTAATGATTTTTTTTTTTGGTTTTGTTTTGTTTTTTTGGATCTGATGCAATGCAACACCGTTTTTACCCCTTGTTCTCTTGACCCCTGCCCCTTTTCTCGAATCCTCATGCTTCTTCCACTGCACTCAAAATGTTATACTACTGGAAAATTCCTTCTTGATACTCACCCCATGTGCAGCAGGTGCATGGGAGGGATCAAGATGGAAGGAGATGGTTTGAAAAACATAAAGAGAGGTGGTAAGCAGAGGGCTCTTTGGCAAAAGCGGGCTCAAATGAGAGATTCTGAAATATCTTTGGAAGTAAATGAATATGGGTTTAAAAAAAGAGTGGCTTGGTCTCAACAAAAACTGCAACCTTTGGATCTGTACCCTGCTATTGCTGCCAAAAAGAAAACTCAAAAACCCTTGCCCAAAGAGTTTGCACAAGCCAAAAAGAAGATTGAAAAATTACATTTCTTCAGCTCTGGAAAAGTGGTTGTTCTTGATCTTTCCAATTGCCAATCTCTTTTTACTATATTTGAATTTGTCCCATTGAATAAAATCTCTGAGCAAGAAAAGAATGACATCAACTTGGTTGCAAAATTCCTTCACCAATCCAAAAAGTTTTTCAACATGGTTGGTCCCTCAAGATCATGGGGTGGGAAAATGTGGGTAATTGGATGGCAAAAATTGATACACCCTTCTGAGCTTTTTGGATGGTATTTGAAGAAAAAAAAATATTCAATCTTCCCCCCAGGAGTTTAAACTTTTGAACCTTAGGTCTGACAAGGTATCACAAATTTTAGGCCAAATATTCCAAAAATTAGCCAGACTGGAACACAATTCCAACAGAGAAACCATGCTGGAAAAAAACATCCCCTCTTTCTCTTTGTTGGAATATGTATCCTGGCTCAATCCTTTTGACTGCGCCTCTCACATCACCTTCACCTCCAAATTGTTCTACAACTCTCCTCATATTGACAAAGGGGATGTCTCATGCTATTCTTTTTTACTTGCTGTTCCAACCAAAGAATCCAATGGAAAACTTATAGACAACAAGGACAAATATAAAGTATCTGATGGCCAATTGGTCTTTCCTGACTTAAGATTTGTAATTAATTTCAAAGGAAAAGGTATTTTAAAAATGGTTTGGGAAGCAAACAAGTAAAAGAACTGTACTTTTCCTGATTTTGACACTATCACCCATACTAGGATGGCCATTTCTTTGAAAATTAACAAGACCACTCTCAACACTTGCAAAGAAATTAAAAGTGGTCAAATATATTCTAGAACAAAAAATTTAAATAAAATAAAAACCATTTTTTCATTGGAGGGGTTAAAAATAGACTCAAACATTGTTGTATTTGAAAATATTTTTTTTATTTTTATTTTTAAAATTTTTATCAAAGCAAACATTTTACAAGAAAAGCAATCAAGTAATTTCTTTAATATAATACAAAGTTCTACTGCTTCCAATACAGGCCATGGCTATGGATAACCTATCTTTTTTTTCTTTAGCTAGCCTTTCCATCTCCTTTTCCAGTTGCTCTTGCTGTTGATCCATCTCCTTTTCCTCTTTTTGAAACTCCAGCTCAGCCTTTTTCATTTTCCACTGAGAATCCAATTTTTTTTTTTTGAGACAAACTCTCAGGATTCTTCTTTTGAAAATCCAACACCAGTTCAAAATCCCACTTCTTGTTTTCAAATTGAAGTTTTTTGGATTCAATTTATGATTTCACTGGTTTTTGGAGGAGGGGAATAGGAATGAGCTTGATTTTCAAAGAAAGGAGAATCAATCAATGCACTGAATTGAATCTTGCTTCTCCATAATATCCTCAAAGCCAGAAAAACTTGAAGTGTTTCTCCTCTTTTGACAACTATTGGGGTTGATGTGGATTGAATTGGAGGCATTTTGTTTTCCCTTTGCCAAGGAGCTTTGTGGGTGAATGGTGTCACTCTCATTTGAAGGGGATGTGGGAGGCCCCATTGGCTTGAGTTTTTGGCCATTCAGGAACAAATGAACCTGTTTTTTTACAATCTAAATCAGTCAGGATTGACCAGAAAGAAGAGAAAAGAAATTGGTTACTTACTTGAGAAGATTTTGATGGAAATGGTGATACAGGAATAACATCCTCCTCATTGGCCAAGGTGTTGAGGTCTTCCACCCCAGGAAGAGAGCAATCGATGGAAGGAAGTGAGGGCTCCAAGGAAGGGTGTTTCAATGGTGATGTAGACATGATCAGAGCTGTTTGTGTTGGAATATCCTCCTCCACATCTGATTGGGACCACTCATGGTTTTTTGTGGGATCATCATTGCTAGGCTGAGCATCCACAGCCAATTCATCAGCGTGGACTGAATTGGATTGTTGGGCATCAAAAGAGGCTAAAGGGGTGATGTTGGCCTTCTTTCCAAAGATTTCATCCATTTGAACATAAAAAGGACAAATGGAGTCCAACTTATCAACCACCAAGGTGATTCCTTTGGCTTTATTGGAGTTGGTGATTCCAAAGCCAGTGGAGATTGACATTGAGTGGGCCTTTTTGTACTTGGCTTGATAGTTATTGAATTGCTCCCAAATCTGTTTGGATGAAAGATCCAGCCTACCTTTGGTTTTATTTTTGAGTTCATTGGCCATCAGGAGATAACCATTATCCTTAGAGGATGGAGGTTGGCCAACTCATGTTTAATTGTATGATCCAAAGCAAGCAGTGTAGTTGGATTTAATTTTGAGCCAGTTTACCAGGATGATGTGATTGGCTCTCTTGAGCTGACTGGAACCTTTAGAAGCTGACGGGGGGATTGTTGGATGTTGATTTCCTGGGGGATGTTTTATTTTTTTGAAAGGACTTTTGGGGGGAGTTTTGCTGAGGGGCCATTTAAAAAGAGTTAAAGGGATGAAGGGATGAAGCAAAAAATGAGATTTAGGATGTGATGAAAGGGGGGATGCAGTGATGAAGCAATGAAGCAATGAAGTGATGAAGTGACAAAGCAATGAGAGTGATGAAGGGATCAAGTGATGAAGAAATGAGAGGATGGATGTGATGAGAGTGATGAAGCAAGGTTAGAGCAATGAAGTGATGGGGGGATGAAAGTGATGAAGCAAAGAGGATATAAATAGATGAGAGTGATGAAAATCAGATTTTTCAGATGAGTTTGGAGGCAAAATTTTTCCAATGAGGTTGGAGGTGAAACCAGGGGTGATGTTGTGGAATGATGTGTTGTTGAGACAGTGAAAGCCTTTGAATAGTTTATTTGAAAAAAACCATTTATTTTGAGGTAACTTTGACACATCTGATGTGAAATAAGTGGGTTTTTTATTTTATTTTTAATGGCAGGTTTGAAATGGCTGATTTGGTTTGAAATGCACCATTAAAAATGGTGGGTTTTCTTAACTTTGATGAGCCCTTTTAAATATTTTTTCTCTAAAAGAAAAAGAAAGAGCACCAGGGAAATGAACCCCTTCTTTTCCTCCTGCCTTCAAGGTTACACAAGAAAATTATCCTGCATGATAAACTCTGTTCACTACAGCAAGGTTGATCCACTTTTTTTTTCATCTCTCAAAAATCTTACTTGCAAATCCACCTTGATGATCTATCACTTGTTTTAACCTCCTCAAAAATTCCAGAATCCTTGGATTCACACTTCTCATTTTACCAATAATTAACTTCTCAATCCATTTAAGTGCATTGTCAGCCTGCTTGTCAGCTCTCTGATACCAGGAACCTTTCAGTCCTTTAGCTACAGAGAGTGATAAAAATACTGAGATAATAATAATAATAATTATTCCAAAAATAAACACTTAGAGACTCAAATAAATGATATAATAAGAGCATTTGCAAGGTTTAATTTGTTTGATAATAAAAGGTTTTCAATATAATATAAAAGAGGGGCCGGAGTATTATACTACTGGGGATCTTTACAGACAATCAACCTCTCTTCAAGGGGCCTCCTTAGGCAGTTTAAGAACCTTGGAATGAAGATGAGTGCCTTAGAAAGGGCTTATTCCACTAATGGCCGGGCATAACAGCAAAATGGCCAAGAAAAAAAGGGAAACACTCACTCTGAGCACTTTACCACGAAAATCCTGCAGTAATATGAAGGTTTTCAGAGCAGATAGGGTGGATTGCTTGACTAAACTTCAAGGGTTGATTGGGTTTAAGAAATAAATGATAATACTACAGACTTGTTCAATAATCACTTGCTTAGATTCTTCATAAGCACTTGAATAACAATGAAAAAGTGTCTGAATGATAATAATAATTCCTGGTAAACTGATAATGGAATCATGGATCCAAAGAGGTCTGTATAAATACCTTTTTGAGGTTGTTTTGAGCTTCTCAGGGCCGGTAGAGAGGGCTCTTCTCATGGGCTGAGGCTGGAAAGCCAGTCAGAGCAAGATTAGCACGTCCACTTGGTGCTGTTAATCAGCTGACCTTAGATCTGCTGGATTTCTGTACTATTTTAGCCACAGGATCTGTTAATCTGTTATGGTGTGAATTTGATCATTCTGAACTCATCCTTCATTTGTACTATTAGTATTGTTTTAAAGTGAACAGATGTGGATTTCTACTAAATTCCCATTATCTGCTGATCACGTAGATAATTTTTAATAATTTTTATGAAAACTCCTTGTAGTGTTTTGTGGTCTTCAAAGATCAGAGTCAATGATTTATGTGGTAATCCTTGATCTTTGATTTATTATTAAAAAATAATCTAAAATTAATTTTTATTAATTTTATTTGAATTTTTATTTTTTTAGACTATTAATAATGCATATGTAAAATTGTTACATATGCCAGGCAACCCTAACTAGGTTGTAGCTCTTCTGAGCGGTACCTGGTTGTCAGATTAGTCACAATGGATCCAGACGCGGGGATCAGTCAGTACAGATGCGCGCGGGGTAAGATCCGCTGCGGGCGTGGCAGAATTAGCTGGGCGCGGGTCTCTAGTACGCGAGAAACTGCTACTACAAGTACGTAGGGGTATGTAATGATGCCGGGCTGCGCGCGGGAATGGTGACATAACACATTTCCGTGTGTAACTCCTGAAATATACACAACACCTCAATTCTGAGTGAATTTTAGGTGTAAACACTATACGTGACAACACGTGTGAAATGTTAGAATGTCCAAAAGGTGCCATACTGGTGTCATAATTTTTAGTACTTTTCTTTTTAATTATTTTAGAAATGTAAGGACTTGGATTTCAAGGGTGGGGTCAGTGAGTGACCCTACATAATTTTTGGTGAGAAATCCATTTCTATAATAATATTTACGGATTTCTCACTCCATTTGTTTTTAATTTAGATATTCTTATTTTTTATAGTTTTGTGTTGCTATGACAGGTTTCTCCGTACATAGTAGAAAGCTTACATTCCCCCACTCCAAGATATGTCTATATCTCAAAAAAAATTCTGGGTCAATGCCTTCTACTGGCTCTGTAGTTCCTTAGGTGTATGGGTCCATCAGGGATATTTGTTTCAGGCAACCATTCATCCTTATCAGCTGATTCTCCCTTGTATCTAACTAGGTAGAGTCTGACTTCTTTTCCATTGATCCTTTCTTTTTTATCTTTAAGGATCTTGCTAATTTTTCCTTTGTCTTTTTCAGGTTCTTCTGCAACAGTTATTTCAGGTGAAGGAGTATATTCTACATTCCTTGGGTGGTAGTGCTTGATGAGACTTACTGGGAAGACTGGGTGTTTTCTAGAAAGCTCATCACTAAGGATTAGTTCCACAGCATTCTTACCATGAATTTTATTAATGGTGAAAGGTCCAACAAAAGCTGGTCTAAGCTTTCTATTTCCAGCTAAGTTGATGAAGTTGGTGGTAGAGATCAAGACTTGATCACCAATTTTGAAATCAGGATCCTTATGGGTTTTATCCTGCTTTTGTTGGTTATACTCCACAGCATCCTGGAAACACTTAACAGCATGTTTATTGGCTAAATTTATCATTTTTTTGAAATCAAGTGATGTAGGGTGAATATTTTTTTGCTGGTGATTAAGGTTATCCTTGGGTAATTTAGGAATCCATCCTCTTTCCAGTATGTAGGGTGCTTCCTTAGTGGTAGAGTGCTTGCTACTGTTGTAGGCCATCTCCAGTGCAGGTAATAGGCTAACCCAATCATGGCAAAAACCATCAGAAATCTTGTATTCTAGACCAAAGAAACAGAATCTCCTGAGCATGTCTTCCAGGGTCTGAATCATTCTTTCAGCTAAACCATCCGTCTGAGGGTGATAAGCCATAGAGAAAGCTAAGGTGGTTCCCAGCATGTCATGAAGATTTCTCCAGAACTCAGAGGTGAATTTAGGATCTCTGTCACTGATAATGATCTTGGGAACTCCAACATCAGCAATGAGTCTATTCCAAAATAACAGGGAAACTTCCATAGCAGTGTCTTCCTTGTGATTAGGTAGAAACTTTGATTTCTTGGAGAACATATCTTCTATGACTAGGACTGAGTTATAAGAATAGGCTCCTCCTGGGGGCAGTCCGGTTACAAAGTCCATGCTGATGATCTCCCATCTTTTCTTGGGTTCAGCAATATTTTGCAGTAGACCAAACCTTTTCCAAGTGGTCCTGTGGGACTTCTGACAAGTTTCACAACTAGTAACATACTGGATAGTGGAGTCTCTCCAATTGATCCACCAAGCAGTTTTTTTAACCTTATCTAAGGTTCTATCAGTAGATAAATGACCAGATGAGCAGTTATTATGGCATTCAGCCAGGGCATGTTTGATATGGTCATCCTTATTTAAGACTATAACACTTGAATGTTGATGCCTGTAGTATAGTAGACCATCCCATATGGTGAACCTTCAAGCTTTGTATGGTTTCAAGAGGGGTTCAGGTAGGCTATTGATTAATTCAGATGGTGGAGAAGTACTTTCCATAATGGTGATCAGAGTCTTCATTTCAGAACTGTAAGATTCTTTAATTGAGTTGAACAAGGATTCATCCAGTTTGCAAATGTGGATTCCCATTATTTCAACGTCCAACATGTTAATGTTAAGGATAGGGAAGATATCATTATCTTCTGGATCATAAGAAGGGTTACTTGGGTTATTGGGTAAAGCATTCCTGCTTAAACTATCAGCATTCTGGTATTTAGTACCAGTTTCATGAACTATGGTCATCTGACCTCTGTACTGTTGTATGGCTATCTCCACCTTAACATATTCCTACTAGGGGTCTTCATGTTCATCAATTTGCTGAAAGCATTGCAGTAAGTAATAACAGCAAAATTGGTGCCTTGCAAGTAATAATGGAGTTTCTCTAGAGCCCATACTAAGGCAAGACATTCCATTTGACTTGCACCATACCTTTTCTCAGTGTCTTTAATTTGTCTGGATATGAAGAGTATAGGTTTTTTGACTGGTTTTTAATCCTCTATGACTTCTTGTTGTAAAGCAGCTCCTAGCCCGTCCATGCTGGAATCTATATAGAGCTTGAAAGGTTTAGAATAATCTGGCCAAATCAGTACTGGAGCTGAGGTCATTGCCATCTTGAGCTCCTCATAGTTCTTGACTCTGTCATGAGTCATTTCCAACACGGTGATGTTGTTGCAGATTTCATACAGACACCTGGTTAGAAAAGCAAAATTTTGTAAGTACTTCCTATAGTAGCTGCAGAAGCTAATAAAAGATAGGAGTTCAGTTTTATTCTGAGGAATTGGCCTATTCATTACTGCTGCTATCTTGTTTTGGTCAGCAGCTAAGGTTAGTCCAGAGAAAATGTGTCCTAAGGCTTTGAGTTTTCTGTAGCCAAAGTTGCACTTTTTCATTGATACCTTTGATCCCAAGGCAGAGATTGTTTTGAGGAATAGCCTTAATTTCTCCATGTGAGTATCCCAATGATCAGATTAAATGATAACATCATCAATGTAAACCATCATCCATCCTTGTCTGATGAATAATACTAGGACTATGTTTATCATCTTTTGAAAATGAGAAGGAGCATTTTTTATACCAAAAGGCATCCTTAGATACTTGTAAATTCCCAAATGACAGATAATTCTCATGAATTTCCGGCTATCAGGGCTGATAGGTATTTGGTGAAAACCTTTCAGCATGTCCATGGTAGTGATGTACTTAGCTTTAGACAGGTTATGCAGAGCATGGTCAATCCTTGGAATTGGACAAGAATCAGCTTGGGTCTAGTTGTTCAGCATTCTGAAATCTCCAACCATCCTTGACTTATCATTATGACAAGCTATAATTACTGGAGGAGTGATATCCACTTGTTCATTGTGGCCTACTTTCCTTAAGACTTGTAGGTAAACCAACTCTTGAATATGAGTTTCCAGAGCAGCTCTAGATTTTGGACTAGAAGGGTAAGCAGGTCTCCTGAGTTTAGGTGGGTAAGGAGGCTTAATGGTTAGAGTTAGAATCATATCATGTCCTTTGATGTTACCAATGGGGTGATCCTTGGTACAGAAAGCATTCTGATTTTCAAAGAATAGTTGTAGGATGTCCCATTTTTGTTCTTCATTGAGCAGGGAATTCAAAGCTGCTTGAGAGAAGAATTCCTGATTGAAACTCTCTAACTGTTTTTCATAAGTTGAATCAGAAGTTTGAGAATTGACATGGCATATTTGAAACTTCTTGTTCCAATATCCATCTATAGTGAAGTATCTACCCTTGCTTTGGAATACATCTATACCATACAAGCAAAGAGAATCATTTCCAAGGATAAGGTAATCACATACTCCATTTTGGAGCACTACAAATTCAATGTTCAGCTTGAGTGATCCTTTAGAGTGGGGGAGTATGATATCAGAAGACCATACTCCAACGGCATTGAGAGAAGAATTAAAACTGCTGAACTTAGCCTGAGGTACTGGTAATAAGTTCTGTTTCCAGTTTGGGTCTTGTTTCTCCAAATAAGTTGAACCAACACAAGAGCAAAAGGCTCCACTCTCTAGAAGTAACTCAACAGGGGAACCTTGGATTAAACCAGTAGCATAGAATGTTTTGCCTGAAGTGTAACTTTTACCAGAAGAATGTTTTAAGGTCAAGGCCTTAGCCTCAGAGATGTGGCAAATCTTCATGTTGGGATTCCATTTTTGAGGTAATTTAGAATCCTCATTAACAGAATTTATGTCCACAGAAGACTCAATACTTCCTTCAATAACATTGATGTGGTTAGTGATCATTAAATCACACTCAGAAAGTGTTCCAATTAGACCTTGGGATAAATCCAAGGGTAAGTCCAAGGGTACACTGTTGGAGATGTCCTCTAGGAGGTCCTGGTCAATGAGATCACCAAAAACAAAATCCATTTTATTAATTTTGGATTTGTCTTTATCTTCAGGATTATTTAGCTCATAAATATAAAGCTTCCTTTGATACATTTTCCACTCCTTATGTTGCCTTAATAAAGAATTGAAATTGATAATTCATTCAAGCTCAAATTCCTTGTCCTTTATAGCTTGCTGTTTATAATAAAGCAATTTCCCCTATTGTTTCTCAGGATTTATAATAACAGGGAAAAAGTTACAGAGTTTTTCTTCTTTTTCTTGTTTAAGAAGGTTCAAATAATATTTGATCAATTATCCATTGGTCTTAAGATTCACTAGAGAAACAAAGAATCAAAAATATATGCTATAAGTATGTTAAATTATTTTAAAAAAATAGACTGGTCCAAGGAATGAATAATCAAAAATTAATGATTAAAGGATATTTCCCGGCCAGACCCCCAGTTGTCAGCTCTCTGATACCAGGAACCTCGCAGTCCTTTAGCTACAGAGAGTGATAAAAATACTGGAATAATAATAATAATTATTATTCAAAAAATAAACACTTAGAGGCTCAAATAAATGATATAATAAGAGCAGGTGCAAGGTTTAATTGGTTTGGTAATAAAAGGTTTTCAATATAATATAGAAGGGGGGCCACAGTATTATACTATTGGGGATCTTTACAGACAAGAAACCTCTCTTCAAGGGGCCTCCTTAGGCAGTTTAAGTACCTTGGAATGAAGATGGGTGCCTCAGAAAGGGCTTATTCCACTAATGGCTGGGAATAACAGGAAAATGTCCAAGAAAGGAAGGGAAACACTCAATCTGAGCACTTTAACACAAAAATCCTGCAATAATATGAAGGTTTTCAGAGCAGATGGGGTTGATTGCTTGACTAAACTTCAATGGTTGATTGGTTTTAAGAAATAAATGATAATACTACAGACTTGGTCAGAAATCACTTGCTTAGATTCTTCATAAGCACTTGACTAACAGTGACATGGTTTCTGATTTATAAAAATAATTCCTGGTAAACTGATAATGGAATAATGGATCCAAAGAGGTCTGTATAAATACCTTTTTGGGGCAATTTTGAGCTTCTCAGGGAACGTAGAGAGGGTTCCGCTCATGGGCTGAGGCTGGAAAGCCAGTCAGAGCAAGATTAGCACGTCCACTTGGTTCTGTTAATCAGCTGACCTTAGATCTGCTGGATTTCTGTACTATTTTAGCTACATGATCTGTTAATCTGTTATGGTGTGAATTTGATCATTCTGCACTCATCCTTCATTTGTACTATTAGTATTGTTTAAAGTGAAAAGATGTGGATGCTTACTGATTTTTCATTATTTGCTGATCACGTAGATAATTTTCAATAATTTTTATGAACACTCCTTGTAGTGTTTTGTGGTCTTCAAAAATCAGAGTCAATGATTTACGTGGTAATCCTTGATCTTTGATTTATTATTAAAAAATGTTCTAAACTTAATTTTTATTAATTTTATTTAATTTTTGATCCTTTTAGACTATTACTAATGGATATGTCAACTTGTTACATATGCCAGGCAACCCTAACTAGGTTGTAGCTCTTCTGAGTGGTACCTGGTTGTCAGATTAGTCACAATGGATCCAGACGTGGGGATCAGTCAGTACAGATGCGCACAGGGTAGAATCTGCTGTGTGCGTGGCAGAATTAGCTGCGCGCGGTGTGGTGCCCAATCTGGGACACCTCTGGACCAGTACGGAAAAAGTAAAATTTTTATGAACTTTTCTATAGCCTCCATTTATCTCCAAAAAAAAAAAAACTTTTTGATCCGGAATGATTCCCATATCCAGTTCCCAAACTTCCAGCTCCCACTCTCCTAGTCGTCTAGGATCATCTCTTGGGTGCATAGCGCCCGTTTCTGTGATCAAATCCCACCTCTCTGACGGTAATCCTTCCCTTTTGGGACAAGGACTGGTTGTGAGCAACTTTGCTTGCTTCATCCAAGTCATCATCATCACCCTATCATTGAAGAACCAATGGCCATTGACCAATGACTGCAAGTGTTGCTTGTGGTTGTTAGTTACCAGCCACAGTCCTACCACCCCCAACCCAAGCTGACCTACAAGAAAAACACATCATCCATCAATCCCCATCCAAACACCTCCCAACCTCTCCAACTCAACCCTGCTACAATCTCAAATCGGATTGGTAGACTCTACAAGTAACACTCAATGAGATGTATGCACCAACTCCTCTTGATCCGTGATCTTGTTCAATTTGGTAGGAGGGGAAATTGGGATTCTGGGATTGATCTCAAGGGCTGGTGGTACTCCCATCAAGACCACCATCCTAATCATCCAGTTTGACTTTATCACCAATCAAGTCTCCTCCAACACCCATCAGACCCTCAACCAACCACCCAACTTGACAACAACGCTCCCAATCAGCCGCTCAGCCCTTCAACAACTCATCAGACCTCACTCTCTACCAGAGCCATCAAGATTCATTGCTTAGTGTAAATCCTCAAAGGTCATCCTCAGTTTGGTAAGAGAGATCAAAGGATTGCTTGCCTCATGCTCATCATCAACTCATCCAAACTCAAAACCAACAATTGGCCTACTCTTTGCTTCCAAATGTTTCACGCCCGCTAGTCTTGAGCGAGCCCAGAGGATTCCATTTCCAATCATCCTCCTATCCCTCAATTTACCTCCCATCTCCATCTCAACCACCACCTCCAGCTCACCGGTCTCCCACGCGGGTCTCAACTGTTTCTCAGGCCCGTCAGCATGTCCACGGGCGTCTCACTAGCTACTCTCTTGCCCATGCCCATCATTGGCACAGGCTGGGGTTTTGATTCAGTTCTTCTTTTTTTTTGAGTTTTTGTCGTTTCTTTTTTTCCTTTTGTTTTCTCATGACAATCTATGAAAAAAAAAAGTTTTTTCTGCTCTATTTGTAGTATCTCTTGTAAATAGTCTACAGGGACCCATGGTCTATAAAAGGAGGGGCTCTCCCCTGCCTTTTCAAAAAATCCATGGGAGTGTGTGCATATGTCCCCCCTTTATCATTGAAATTGAATCCTCATCCTCATCCTGGGTATATCTATGATTGCCCCCTGATCCATTGATCCTTAGTCTTTGCCCCTCTGTGGCCTGATCCTTATCACCAACCAATAGCCTTTCTGGTTGAAGAGAATTCTGTCTGTTTGAATTCTTGAGTGTGTTATACCACTCCTTGATCCCTTTCTCTGACCATACTGGTCTTGATCCCTCCTTGATCATTTTTCTGGAGCCAATCACAATTGATTGAAGAGGTCTTATTAAGCTTAATACCTGGAGTTTTATACCTCCCTTTTTTTTGGAGTTTTATTCTGCCAGCCTGCTCTTGAGTTCCTTGAGAAGTTTTGAGGTTATCCTTGCTTCAAATCAGTTTACTGTTTGCTTTTAGAGCTTCTTAAACATAGTGCTTTGTCATGTACAGCCACCCTCAGTTATCTGGTACCCTTCAAGCGCTTGATTGCGGAGAGTTGGGCAGGTTCATTGAGAACCTGGATTTTGGTTGGGTTTGAGTTTATCATCCCCAATCTTCTGCTGAAAACCAGAGTTATTAGCTTGTGGGCATTGTTTACATACAACAGCTTTGTTCTTTGAACTTTAAACAAACTTTAGCTTCTTTTTTCCAAGTTTTTCCCACATAATCTTGGCTCAGATAGTGCTTTTCCATTGCTACCAAACTACTATCATATTTATCCTCTACTACTTGATTCCTCATTTAACAGGTTCTGGACCTTGATCTTGGTTTCATTTAAATATTTTTTTACACTCAGGAGGGCAGCCTAAACAGCACCTTTCCCCTCCACAGAACTGCCACAGCCTAGCACATTTTGGAGTCTTACAAAAAATCCATGGATGTCCTCCAAAATTCCCCATTCAGAGCCAATTCAATGCCAGGCCACAACCAGCACAGAGGCCAACAGCCGCACCCCCAGCTTCCAGATCCAAAAATATCACACAAACCCCTGACAGAGAGGCTGAAACATGCATGGGAAGAGCATGAATATGTAATATGAATTCAAGTCCATTGAACATTTCACAAACACATATATAATTCAAAACATGGAAAGAATAATATTGTACAAAACTCCAAAAGAGGGTTTGACTTTTCTGACCAAAAATCAGCAAAATGGCCAAAAATAGCTTTCAGTCTCCTCAAGGCCAAACCAGTGACACCCACTTTGAATACATAACATGGAACTCTCCAGAAATTTTTTTTTGATCAAATAGAATGTCACTCAACCTCACAAAAATACAAATAAAAATAAAAATACTGAAGGAATGTATACACATATTAAAGATGCATTTCCCCTGCCAAAATTATGCAATAAATGTTAAAAATAAACTATATCTTGACATTTGACAATAAAATATTGCATAAACCACTAAAAGAAACCTGTGGGCCATGCATTACTACCCTAATGGCCCCAGTAAATTTGTTTGTACCCTCCATTTAACCTGATAGACCTCATGGTTACCCCTGATAAATTGAAAAGGGATAAATAGAGGCTTCTTCCCAGCCTATTTATCCTCCATCTATTCATTATCATACTCACAGATACCATTTCATACTGGAATCCAGTACTTATTAGGATAATCAAGTGATCAATAACCTTAGTCTGAACTTTATTTTGAACATTCCACCCTTATAACTCAAATTTTGCACTATGGTAAGCCGTCAAATAATCATAATAGGCCCAATGACTACCCTTTAGTTCAAATTTTTCAGGTAAGCCTGCTTTAAAGCTCTACGTAGTAAGGCATTCTTCTCTTCTATAGCTGTGTTTCCACCCAAGCCCAGCTATACCATGTATTTTTCGGGGTAATAATCCCTTCTGCACTTTTGTACCAAGGCTCCAAGTCCCAGGTGCATGTATTATAAGCTGAATTCCCTGAGGAGAGGTGTTAAAGATCCCAAATTTTAACTGTGGCCCATATTTTTCATCTAATTAATAATTTACTAATTCATTGACCTACTACCATACCATACCAAACCACCTCCTTGCATTTGCTTTATCCACATTTTTATGGATCATTGCTGAATTACCTTGAATAATTTATTTATTCTTACTCTATCATATTCATTAGCTAAAGTATTGCAAGGTTCCTGGCATCTGGTAGGCTGAAATGCTTATTGAATTTTTCATATAATCTATTTGTCCTGTGGAAATATTTCAAACCAAAGAATTTTGAACCTGCAAAGTGTCAGCCTACTAGATGCAAGGACCCTTGCAATAATTTAGCTCCCAGAGTTGATTTGATGAGAAAAAAAAATTATTCAAGTGAATGCATCAATAATATGTTATTATATTGATAAAGCAAGTGCAAGGAGTTGTTTTGGGGTAATGGAAGGTAGTTTAATAAATAAATTAATTATCAGTTAAATAAAGAGATGTGCCACAGTTGAAAACAGGGAGATTTAACACCTCTCTTCAGGTGATTAAACTCATAATCCATTGACCTGGGAACTTCAGAACTTTTAAAATGGAATTATTACCCAGAGAATGCATGATATGGCTGTGCCTGGGTAGAAAAGCATCCAGAGCAGAGAGGAAAACTTACTTGGTGAGTTTTTAATACCAGGTTACCTGTAATGATACCTAAAGGGTGAGTTGTGGGGCTATGATGATTCCTTGAGGACATACCTTAGTGTAAAAGTTGATTTATAAGGGTTTGAATTTTCAAATTAAGGTTTCAATAAACCCATTAGTAAATTAATTTGCCTTGAAAGAAATTTATTCCTGTATGGAATGGTATCTGAATGTTTAATAATAAGTCTTTGGGTGATATACATCCTAAGAGAAGCCTGTATTTATCCCTTGCAAGTTTATTAGGGGTTCCCTTGAGACTCCGCGGGGAAAATAGGGAGGAAGCAACCATTTTCTGAGGGAATCAGTGCAGTCTTGCATGTCCAAAAGGCATTTCTGGCGGTTTAGTCCAGATTTCCATGTCACATGTTAATAGATATGTTATTTCTGGCATTCGTGTAATACTGAAAGGGGAAAAATAGGCCTGGGGTTTATTGATACATCCTGTTGGTGGAGCTATTGTTATTTATTTAATTTTTAAAACAGTTTAAATTAATTTAATCTAGATTTATGGACAGTTCTATACTATTTAGCCTGTGCCAGTGCCACATGGTCAGGTTTGACATGTCTGTGGAAGTGGTTTTTGGAAAGTTTTTTGATTTTGGTCAAATGTGTCAAATGTTATTTTGAGAGTTTCCCACATGTCTTTCCTTTAATTTTCAACTTATCTGAGTTTTTTGGTGACATACCCAATGAATTGGAATGTGTATTAAATATGCATGCCTTTCCAATGCCTGTTGTTACACCTTTACCCATTTCAGACTGCAACTATCTCAGAGCCAGCTTACAAAGTACCGTGAAAATAATAATAATAATAAAAATAACAATAATAATAATAATAATAATAATAATAATAATAATAATAATAATAATAATAATAATAATAATAATAATAATAATAATAATAATAATAATAATAATAATAATAATAATAATAATAATAATAATAATAATAATAATAATAATAATAATAATAATAATAATAATAATAATAATAATAATAATAATAATAATAATAATAATAATAATAATAATAATAATAATAATAATAATAATAATAATAATAATAATAATAATAATAATAATAATAATAATAATAATAATAATAATAATAATAATAATAATAATAATAATAATAATAATAATAATAATAATAATAATAATAATAATAATAATAATAATAATAATAATAATAATAATAATAATAATAATAATAATAATAATAATAATAATAATAATAATAATAATAATAATAATAATAATAATAATAATAATAATAATAATAATAATAATAATAATAATAATAATAATAATAATAATAATAATAATAATAATAATAATAATAATAATAATAATAATAATAATAATAATAATAATAATAATAATAATAATAATAATAATAATAATAATAATAATAATAATAATAATAATAATAATAATAATAATAATAATAATAATAATAATAATAATAATAATAATAATAATAATAATAATAATAATAATAATAATAATAATAATAATAATAATAATAATAATAATAATAATAATAATAATAATAATAATAATAATAATAATAATAATAATAATAATAATAATAATAATAATAATAATAATAATAATAATAATAATAATAATAATAATAATAATAATAATAATAATAATAATAATAATAATAATAATAATAATAATAATAATAATAATAATAATAATAATAATAATAATAATAATAATAATAATAATAATAATAATAATAATAATAATAATAATAATAATAATAATAATAATAATAATAATAATAATAATAATAATAATAATAATAATAATAATAATAATAATAATAATAATAATAATAATAATAATAATAATAATAATAATAATAATAATAATAATAATAATAATAATAATAATAATAATAATAATAATAATAATAATAATAATAATAATAATAATAATAATAATAATAATAATAATAATAATAATAATAATAATAATAATAATAATAATAATAATAATAATAATAATAATAATAATAATAATAATAATAATAATAATAATAATAATAATAATAATAATAATAATAATAATAATAATAATAATAATAATAATAATAATAATAATAATAATAATAATAATAATAATAATAATAATAATAATAATAATAATAATAATAATAATAATAATAATAATAATAATAATAATAATAATAATAATAATAATAATAATAATAATAATAATAATAATAATAATAATAATAATAATAATAATAATAATAATAATAATAATAATAATAATAATAATAATAATAATAATAATAATAATAATAATAATAATAATAATAATAATAATAATAATAATAATAATAATAATAATAATAATAATAATAATAATAATAATAATAATAATAATAATAATAATAATAATAATAATAATAATAATAATAATAATAATAATAATAATAATAATAATAATAATAATAATAATAATAATAATAATAATAATAATAATAATAATAATAATAATAATAATAATAATAATAATAATAATAATAATAATAATAATAATAATAATAATAATAATAATAATAATAATAATAATAATAATAATAATAATAATAATAATAATAATAATAATAATAATAATAATAATAATAATAATAATAATAATAATAATAATAATAATAATAATAATAATAATAATAATAATAATAATAATAATAATAATAATAATAATAATAATAATAATAATAATAATAATAATAATAATAATAATAATAATAATAATAATAATAATAATAATAATAATAATAATAATAATAATAATAATAATAATAATAATAATAATAATAATAATAATAATAATAATAATAATAATAATAATAATAATAATAATAATAATAATAATAATAATAATAATAATAATAATAATAATAATAATAATAATAATAATAATAATAATAATAATAATAATAATAATAATAATAATAATAATAATAATAATAATAATAATAATAATAATAATAATAATAATAATAATAATAATAATAATAATAATAATAATAATGATAATAATAATAATAATAATAATAATAATAATAATAATAATAATAATAATAATAATAGTAATATTAATAATAATAATAAAATAATGATAATAATAATAGGGTGTATCAAAGTTAGCAAACCCGCCATTAGAAAACTGCCATTTTTTTGACCAAACCCACCATTTTTAATGGTGGGTTTCTGAAATACACATACCCCCTAACTGGGGAATTTCAAAATGGTGGTTTTCATGAGAATTGCAGATTTCAAACATCAAACACACCATTTATGCAACATCCTCCATCCACCATCCATGCATGAAAAACACTGTCCTCAAATTGAGGCCTAATATCAACCTGCGCTTGTTACCCAGAACCAACAATCAAGCTAAGACAATGGCCAATGCCCTCCAGGATTCTGCAACTTTTGAGGATCCCTACCCTACCAATCATCCATCATCCCACCCAACCTTGATCCAAGAAGAGTATGATTGCCAGGCCGCTCAACACCTACCAGAACATGAGGATGAGAACAAACCATCCAGCCAGCGCAGGCTAATCATCACCACTGCCATCCTCCCATCCTTGAGACCATCCCACATCCCATCCAGAAGGCCAAGCTTGGAATACCAATGGCTGGCCATTTTCATCACCATCAACTGAGCTTGGGAGCTGCTGCTTGTCCAACTCAGCCCCAGCTGCTCCCTCCTCCAATGGAGACCACCAACTTGACCCCCAACAACCCAAAAAAGTCCGGCAGCATACTCTGAGCGCCTTCAAAAACTTTCAGAAGATGAAGGTGAGCCCAGTCCACTCCTCCACTTACCGGTCAAAGAAGATGAGCCAAGGCCAGAGGGAATCCAATCAAGCTTCCAAGAGCTAACACCCCCACTCATGCTTCTTGCATTGCTCCCCAGATCAAATGGGTCATGAACTCCACCAAGTCTTCCTGCAAGGCTTGCAAGTTTGAACCAATTGGCATCAAATGTGAGAAGCCACCCTTGATTTGGTCAGTCCTCTCAAACAAGTCCATCCAACCTCCTCCATCTCCCTCACATCTCCATCCCTCCATCATCACCCCAGTCAACCAGAAAGTCCCTCTTGCTTACCTTTCAACTCCTATCATTACTTCCTTTGGCTAGTGAGATAAAACCGCTTAATCCAAAGACTGCCTCCCTTGAATTGGCTCTGCTCCAATTGATTAGAAGAGCCATAAGCACAGGTTTTCACTTTCCAATCTTTCCTTTTTTGAATAGCTCTGTTTTTTTCAATCAGTTTAGAAAACAAGCATTTATAATCATGGTCACCATTGAAAAACAAACCTCTTCATCATTAGGCTATTTGAGCATACCCCAAGCCTAGAAAGATAAAATCAGATCCTTCAAACATCAAACCACACCCATGATCCTCTTGTTTGACTAGCCATTCAGATTGATCACCACCACCTAGGCCTAGGATCCAAACCATTTCCACCATCAATCAATTGTTAATAAACTGATTGATTGATTGATTAGAAATCAATTGATTGTTACTTTATTGATCAATTGATTGGCAATAAATCATTTTTTGATTTATTGATCAATTTATTATAAATAAATCAATTGTTAATTGATTGGTAAATTGATTGATTGATTATCAATCAATAAATTTTTAATTGATTGATTGATTGATTGATTGATTGATTGATTGATTGATTGATTGATTGATTGATTGATTGATTGATTGATTGATTGATTGATTGATTGATTGATTGATTGATTGATTGATTGATTGATTGATTGATTGATTGATTGATTGATTGATTGATTGATTGATTGATTGATTGATTGATTGATTGATTGATTGATTGATTGATTGATTGATTGATTGATTGATTGATTGATTGATTGATTGATTGATTGATTGATTGATTGATTGATTGATTGATTGATTGATTGATTGATTGATTGATTGATTGATTGATTGATTGATTGATTGATTGATTGATTGATTGATTGATTGATTGATTGATTGATTGATTGATTGATTGATTGATTGATTGATTGATTGATTGATTGATTGATTGATTGATTGATTGATTGATTGATTGATTGATTGATTGATTGATTGATTGATTGATTGATTGATTGATTGATTGATTGATTGATTGATTGATTGATTGATTGATTGATTGATTGATTGATTGATTGATTGATTGATTGATTGATTGATTGATTGATTGATTGATTGATTGATTGATTGATTGATTGATTGATTGATTGATTGATTGATTGATTGATTGATTGATTGATTGATTGATTGATTGATTGATTGATTGATTGATTGATTGATTGATTGATTGATTGATTGATTGATTGATTGATTGATTGATTGATTGATTGATTGATTGATTGATTGATTGATTGATTGATTGATTGATTGATTGATTGATTGATTGATTGATTGATTGATTGATTGATTGATTGATTGATTGATTGATTGATTGATTGATTGATTGATTGATTGATTGATTGATTGATTGATTGATTGATTGATTGATTGATTGATTGATTGATTGATTGATTGATTGATTGATTGATTGATTGATTGATTGATTGATTGATTGATTGATTGATTGATTGATTGATTGATTGATTGATTGATTGATTGATTGATTGATTGATTGATTGATTGATTGATTGATTGATTGATTGATTAGAAATTGATTGATTGTTAATTGATTGATTGATTGGAAATCAATCAATTTTTGATCAATTGCTCAATTGATTATCAATCAATCAATTTTTAATCAATTGATTGACTGATTAGCAATTGATCAATCAATCAATCTTCCAGATTAATTTTCCTGAGGTGAAGAACTGGAACTGTTTGATCTTCTGTTTGGCCTTTCCCTCTTTTCCCAACACACCCTATCCTTACCACCTCTCTGTATGCTTATCAAATAATTTCCTCCCATCTTGTTCCCTCCCATCCAAATAATTTAACTGGGGTGAGGATCAAGAAAGAATTCAATTTGTTGTGTAAAATTTTGAGGGTGGTGGGAGTGTTAGAATCCAAAATGTAGTTGCAAACTATGGGATTTGAACCCATGACCTCAAAATTCATGAGTGATGATTTAACCACTAAGCGGAGTGTGCCATTTCCAGATGGACCATGGTGCCTGTAAAGCAATAAGTGAATTTACAGGCACAATCATCTGTCTGGAAATGGCACACTTAGCTCTGTTGTTAAATCATCCCTCATGCATTTTGAGGTCCTGGATTCAAATCCCATAGTGTGAAACTACATTTTGGATTCTAAAACTCCTGCAACCCTCAAAATTTTACACAACCAATTGAATTCTTTCTTGATCCTCACCCCAGTTAGATTATTTGGATGGGAGGGAACAAGATGGGAGGAAATTATTTGATAAGCATACAGAGAGGTGGAAAGGATAGGGTGTGTTGGGAAAAGAGGGACAGGCCAAACAGAAGATCAAACAGTTCCAGTTCTTCACCTCAGGAAAAATAATGAATCTTGATCTTTGGAAAGAGTAATAGAAATTAAATAATAAGACTGATTAGGTGATCAGGAGAGCAATGGTGGGATGATAGATGAAGCAATGAGGATATAAATCTAGAGATGAGAGCAATAAATTGATGAGAATGATGAAGTGACAAGAGAAATAAAGTGATGATAGTGATGAAGTGACAAGAGCAATAAAGTGATGAGAGTGATGAAGTGAAAAGATTAATAAAGCAACAAGAGTAATTAACTGACAAGAGCAATAAATTCATGAGAGTGATCAAGTTATTAGAGTGATGAAGTGATGAGAGTGATCAAGTGACAAGTGAAATAAAGTGATGAGAGTGATGAAATGAAAAGGGGATGAGAGATGAAGCAATGAGGATAGAAATGAAGAAATGAGAGCAATTAAGTGATGAGAGCAATAAAGTGATGAGGGGATAAGACATGGAGGGATGAGGATAGAAATGAAGAGATAAGAGAAATAAAGTGATGGGAGTGATGAAATGAAAAGGGGATGAGAGATGAAGCAATGAGGATCACAATGAAGAGATGAAATAGATAAAGTGATGAGAGTGATAAAATGAAAAGGGGATGAGAGATGAAGGGATAAGTATAGCAATGAAGAGATGAGAGTGATTAAGTGATGAGAGCAATAAATTGATGAGTGGATGAGACATGAAGGGATCAGGATAGCAATGAAGAGATGAGAACAATAAATTGATGAGGGAAATGAATCAAATTTTTTGGATGAGGTTGGAGTTTGGAGGTTGAAGCCAGGGGTGTATGACATGGACTGATGTGTGGTTGAAGTATGAAAGCCTTTAAATACTTTATCTGAAAAAACCCATTTGTTTTCAGGTAACTCTGACACGTTGTGGTGCCCCATCCTGGACACCCTGGCCAGTGCGGAGACTTTAATTTTTTTATGACTTTTCCTTATCATCATTCATAGGCATCATTATCAAAAAAAAATATTTGATCTGGAATAGGCTTCCATTTGGTTCCCAGCTTCCCAACTGCTCATTCTCTCAGTTGAAAAGGACAATCTCTGGGTGGTTGTATCCCTGCTCTTGTTTTCAAATCCCTGCCGCTCCGCTATTCAGCCTTACAACTTTTTTTTTTTTGCCAATCACGCAGCCAAAAGACCGCCGGGATTGCCTCCACCGCTGGCCACCAAATCACCAAGCAGACTCAGCCTCAAAGACCACCAAGGAGGAGGAGAATAATAATAATAATCAGTCGTAGTACATTCACGTACCCATTGATCATCATCATCATCAACATCAACATCATTCAAATCAAATTGAATTGAATTGATTCCCAATCCAAGTTGGATGAGGAGACACATGCTCCTAGGAGTCTATCTCTAGTCCAAGGGATAAGACCATCCATTGTCTTGAAGATCCGCAATTGCAGACCCCTCAGTGTCTCCTAGGAGATCAACAGTAGAGAGAGTGAGGAAGGCAATCAATCTATTGACTGATTTGAAGGTCCAAAGATTCATCAAGACTCATTCAATCACCATCATCACTTCAACAAGAAAGCTCCTCAACAGGCTCATATCCAACTCCACCCGATGGCTCTCAACTCAACCAATTCACCTTCACCCTGCCGCTGGCAGTCAAGTTAAGACTCAATTCAATCATCAACCCTTGAGACCAAAACCAAACTCAAGCTGCCTTCAAACTCAACCCATCCCAGCAAATCCTCATCTACTCCAAATCAATCAATTCCCAATCCATCTACTCACTACCCCTAATCCAATCTGCGTGTTCATCGCTCACCGGTTTCCCGCGTGAGTCTTCTGTTGCCTGCGCCTGTTGGTGATGTGTCCCGCGCCCCTCAAGGATTCTGACCGCGCGGTCATCCGCAGACCAGCGGTTGCCAAGGGGCGTCAGCCTGTCTGCGTGGCCCGTCACCTCACCCTTGCCTGCATTTGCCCACCATTGGCACAGGCTGGTGTTCCTTTTCATCCCCGCTCATTCATTTCCTTTTATTATTTCATTCACCCTCAAAAAAAAAAAAAATCCGCTCTATTTGTAGTATCTCTTGTAAATAGCTTACAGGGACCCATGGCCCATAAAAGGAGGGGCTCTCCCCAGCCTTTTGTTCATCATCCATGGGAGTGTGTTCTTATGTTCCCCCTGTTATTGTGAAATTAGATACTGATCCTTATCCTGGGTATATCTCTGATTGCCCCCTGATCCATTTTTGACCCTTAGTCTTTGCCCCTCTGTGGCCTGATCCTTATCACCAACCAATAGCCTTGCTGGTTGAAGAAAAATTCCGCTGTCGGAATTTTTGAGTGTGTTATACCACTCCTTGATCCCTTTCTCTGACCATACTGGTCCTGATCCCTGATCATCTTTCTGGAGCCAATCACAGTTGATTGAAGAGGTCTTATTAAGCTTAAGACCTGGAGTGTTATACCTCCCTTTATTTTCTTTGGAGTTGCATTCTGCCAGCCTACTCTTGAGTCCCTTGAGAAGTGTTGAGGTTATCCTTGCTTCAAATCAGTTACTGTTTGCTTTTAGAGCTTCTTAAACATTGTACTTTGTCTTGTACAGCCACCCTCAGTTATCTGGTACCCTTCAAGCGCTTGATTGCGGAGAGTTGGGCAGGTTCATTGAGAACCTGGAGGTTGGTTGGGTTTGAGTATATCATCCCCAATCTTCTGCTGACGACCAGAGTTATTAGCTTGTGGGCATTGTTTACCTACAAGAGCTTTTGTTCCTTGAACTCTAAGCAGACTTTAACTTCTTTCATTCAAGTTTTTCCCTGAATAATCTTGTCTCAGATAGTGCTGTTCCATCGCTACCAAACTATTATCATCTTTATCCTCTACTCCTTGATTCCTCATTTACCAGGTTCTGGACCTTGATCTTGGTTACATCTAAATATTTTTGTAACACTCAGGAGGGCAGCCTAAACAGCACCTTTCCCCTCCACAGAACTGCCACGGCCTAGCACTGTTTGGAGTCTTACCACATCTGATGTGAAATAAGTGAGTTTTTTTATTTTTAATGGGGGGTTTGAAATGGTGGATTTGGGTTAAAAGCTGCCATTAAAAAATGGCAGGTTTGCTTAACTTTGATACACCCTAATAATAATAATAATAATAATAATAATAATAATAATAATAATAATAATAATAATAATAATAATAAATAATAATAATAATAATAATAATAATAATAATAATAATAATAATAATAATAATAATAATAATAATAATAATAATAATAATAATAATAATAATAATAATAATAATAATAATAATAATAATAATAATAATAATAATAATAATAATAATAATAATAATAATAATAATAATAATAATAATAATAATAATAATAATAATAATAATAATAATAATAATAATAATAATAATAATAATAATAATAATAATAATAATAATAATAATAATAATAATAATAATAATAATAATAATAATAATAATAATAATAATAATAATAATAATAATAATAATAATAATAATAATAATAATAATAATAATAATAATAATAATAATAATAATAATAATAATAATAATAATAATAATAATAATAATAATAATAATAATAATAATAATAATAATAATAATAATAATAATAATAATAATAATAATAATAATAATAATAATAATAATAATAATAATAATAATAATAATAATAATAATAATAATAATAATAATAATAATAATAATAATAATAATAATAATAATAATAATAATAATAATAATAATAATAATAATAATAATAATAATAATAATAATAATAATAATAATAATAATAATAATAATAATAATAATAATAATAATAATAATAATAATAATAATAATAATAATAATAATAATAATAATAATAATAATAATAATAATAATAATAATAATAATAATAATAATAATAATAATAATAATAATAATAATAATAATAATAATAATAATAATAATAATAATAATAATAATAATAATAATAATAATAATAATAATAATAATAATAATAATAATAATAATAATAATAATAATAATAATAATAATAATAATAATAATAATAATAATAATAATAATAATAATAATAATAATAATAATAATAATAATAATAATAATAATAATAATAATAATAATAATAATAATAATAATAATAATAATAATAATAATAATAATAATAATAATAATAATAATAATAATAATAATAATAATAATAATAATAATAATAATAATAATAATAATAATAATAATAATAATAATAATAATAATAATAATAATAATAATAATAATAATAATAATAATAATAATAATAATAATAATAATAATAATAATAATAATAATAATAATAATAATAATAATAATAATAATAATAATAATAATAATAATAATAATAATAATAATAATAATAATAATAATAATAATAATAATAATAATAATAATAATAATAATAATAATAATAATAATAATAATAATAATAATAATAATAATAATAATAATAATAATAATAATAAAAAGAATAAAAATATAAAAGCTACATAAGAAGGGGGAAAGTAAAGAATACTTTTTCAGAAATGGATTTCCCACCTAAAAATAGGTAAGGTCAACCACTGGAACTACCCACAAATTTAAACTCCTTAAACCTTCAATTAAATATGCCAAAATATCCACAACACTGGGTTGGCACTTTTTTGCCATTTTTTCACATAACCAATCACACATATGTTAAACAACTAAAATTAATTTGGAAATGAAGTTTTGTGCATAGTTTAGGATTTATGGAAATATTTTTTTTTGTCCCAATTCCTGCACACAGCCATGCACATCCCAACAGACTTGAGATGCACATGCAGCCCTGTCTGCCAAAATTCCCATGCAAAGCTGCATCAAAGTCAGGCAATTTCCAGTAACCAGGCTGAAAGCTGCGCCCCCCACTGTCAGAGCCAAAATAATCACAAAATTCCTGATGGAGAGGCTAAAAAGTGCATGAGAAAGGGATGAATATTTAATATGAATTCCAATCCATTAACCATGTCACAAAGCCTACAGAAAAGTCAAAAAAAGTCAGAAAAAGCATGTGAAAACCCTCCAAAAGAGGGTTTAACATTTTTGACCAGAAATAAATTTCAAAGGATTCCCAAGCCCAAACCAGAAAAACCTACTTTGACCAAGTAACATAGAACTTTTCAGAAAATTATATTTAATCAAATAAAGTTTTGCTACAATTCACACATATACAGACAAAACCAACAAATAAATGTATGCATGGTTTTCAGGTTGATTTAACCTGACAGAATCATGCAATTAATATTTAAAATGGACTATTCATTGACATCTTACAAGGCCATCAAGCCTAAATCACCAAAAGCAACCTGTGAGAAATGCATTACTGCCCTTCTGGCCCCCAAACATGGTTTCTTCCTCTCCATTTAACCTGATAAAACCTCATGGTAACCTCTGATAAAATCAAAAGGGATTAATACAGGCTTATTTTCAGGTTATTTATCCCCCATCTATTTATTATCATACTCACAGAAACCATGCCATACTGGAATCAATTAATTATTAAAGATCATTAAGTGATTAATTTCTTTATTCTGATCTTTATATTTAACTTTCCACCCTTATTTCTAAACTTCTGCACCATTGTAAATCCTCAAAGAATCATATTTCCTTATTAATCACCCTCCTCAAGTTTATTTATTTCTGGTATCCAGGATTGAAACCTCTAATAAGTAATTTATACCTCTATTCTCTTCCTGGTTTCTACACTAGACCAGCCATACCACATATTTTTCTGGGTAGTTTTTCCCTTTTTAATTTTGTACTGAGGTACCAAGGTCCCAGGTGAATGGATTATAAGTCTAATCCCCTGAAGGGAGGTGTTCAAGATCCCCATTCCCTTAATGTGGCACCTCTTCTTAATTGATTCATAATTTATTTATTAATTAATTTACACTTAATTCATACCAAACCACCTTCATGCATTTTCTTTATCCATATCTTAACAGATCAATGCTGCACCACCTTGGATAAATTATTTATTCTTACTCTATCACCTTAAGTAGATAAATGATTTCAAGTTTCCTGGCATCTGGTAGGCTGAAAATGCAGTTTTTCTGTAATAATTAAATTTCTAGAAGCATTCTGGGCAGCTTTTAGCCTGTTTACTAGCCATTGCCTTTATTTGAGGAAGATTTGTGCTGGAGTTTGAGAGCAAGGGGCTGTGTGTGTGTGTGTGTGTGTGTGTGTGTGTCAGGACTGTAGTGTTGTGAACAGCTGTGTGCAGGAATCCTGAGAAAAAACTAATCAACAACTTCTAATGCACACAACACTTAATCTATGACTTAATTTTAGTCAGGTAACATATAAATGATGTTTTGTGTCAGATATTAAAGTGGCCAAAAAGGGCAAGGTTGGTTTTGAGGTGTTTTTGGTGTATTCAATTGAAATTTTCAAGGAGGATTATTTTGAGTTTATTTAAAGATAGAAAACCTGTCAAATAAATCCATCTTTCGCGCTCCTCTGCTGTGCACTCCTCATCCTTCCGCAACTCCTCATCCTTCTGCGCTCACTACCACCTTTCACGAATCCCCGCGCGCATCCTTGGGGATCCTGCATCACTTCTAGATTCCACCACATACGACTATGAGGAACCAGGAATTCTTATGACGCTCATCAGAATCTTCACCGAGACTCTTAAGATCATCACCTTGAATCATCAACTCTACTCCCAAGATCAACACTCAACATCTAATTGTACCTTGATTTTCCTTCTCTTCTTCTTTTTATCTTTCTTTGCTTCTTCTTTTCTTTTCTTTATTCTTTCTGTTACTTTTATTGTGCTTGTTATCATCTCAATTCCAATGTCTTGCAACACTCTCTTCAATCCTGGACTGACTGGTAAGATCTTTGTCCGTCGCCGGCTTTTCTATTTTTGTAAACCTGACCTTCAGCCTCTTTTTCCTTATCAAAGTTACTCCAATCGTGCCGCTCTTCTTTCCCATCGTGACTCTTTCAATAAACTCAACTATCACTTGTCACAGATGTCTCGTGCTAGTTGTTGGTTATCTTCTTTCTTTCTTTATTTCTCCTCTTTCTTACTTTCTTTTTAGTTGTTTCTTAACTGATTACTCTTCCGGTGCAGCCCTCTTAAATCAATATTAATCAAGATTTCTTTCAATAACTTAACAAAACCTACCTAAATTTGGGTGGGGAATCCATTTCTGTCATAATTATTTTGAAATTTCCAGTTATTATTTTTTTTATTTTTTTTTTGTTGTTTTAATGTTTTTATGGTAATTTTTTCAGCTGGCTCTGAAATAGTAGCTGGCTGACAATGACAATGCATCAGGAAGTACCTGCAATTTTCCAGGTATTTTTTTTATGATGAAATTAAATTTTTAGAGTCATTTTAAATAAATTTACTCTCTACACATAATAAATTTTCTTCTTGTGAATTAATTAAGAGAGTGTTGATCAGTAACAAATTCAAAATTTTTGACAAGACTCAAAGTGTACCAACTCCATTGATCTAATAATGATAAAATTTTGAGAAGCTCCTTATGATGGATTGTTTTGATAATCTTGGCAGAATTGAACTTTAAAATATTCCAAAGCTGCAGTATTTAATTGATTTGAAGAAAAAAATTGGGAAAGAAAGATTTTTAAAGACACCATTAATTTAAAAATGATCAAATTTTGAGAATCTTCTTATAATTTATGGTTTGATAATCTTGGAAGAATTCAAATTAAAATATTCCAAAGCTGCAGTATTCAATTGATTTTAAGAGCAAAAATTGGGGAGAAAAAATTTCAATGGTGTAACCACCAATATCTTTTTAGAGTATAGTGCAAAAAACTCATTCAAGTCACCAAGAATAGTTGCTTCAGTAAATGATTTATCCAGATCTTTGAAATCTAAAGCATTTTTTTTTTTAGAAAAAATGGAATTTATTTCTGAAAAAGATCAGTGAAAGTAATGATTGTCTTAAATTAAATTTGAGTAAAACTTTGCTATAATTATCTGAAAAAGAAGAAAATCTAGATAGTTTGAATGGAATGCAGAGTAAGCCAGTCCAAGATCTTTCAGAATTTTGCTGGTTCCATTTAAATACTTTCTTTCAAAAGTATGAAACAGGAAAATTAACATTTCTTTTGTGAATGTGGAAATTTGAAAGTTAGAAATTGATATTTTTATTTAAAAGATGGTGTAAGACTTCCTGAGCATGTCAAATTTTACCCTTGCAACTCTTTGAGTAGACTGGTATATTTTCAATATAAACCACAAGTAGCACTTTTATGATACAATAGAAACATTTTTTCAACAAAATTCAAAAAGTGTAAGGAAAATTTCTGAGACAAAAAGGCATGAATTTATACTCATAGCTGCAAAATTAATTTTTCATAGAACTAAATTATTCAAGAACTTCAGATACCCAAGTAAATTTGGGGGATCCTCAAAGATTTCAAAAGAGAGTCAAAAGGTGTGAAATAGGTGGAACTGGGTATTCATTCTGTTTTCTGAACTGACCAAGTTTCCTAGAATCAAAAAAAGATACAAAGGCTAACATCTTTCTTTGGAAAGGCAGTAAATTAGAGTGATTTTTTCAATTTGTTGTTTCAAGAAATTTTTTTCCTACAGTTTTGGCTATGTAGGCTTGAATTTTAACAGATTATTGCTTTTGCATATATTGAAGCATACTAGGAAGAGCAGAAGATCACATAATTTTTTTCTTATGTTTTGAATGGAAATTAAAAGGAAGTTTATCTGATTCAATTTCTGATAATAAATATGAATATTTATCATGAACTTTCACAACTAACCCCTGGAATTCAAGGGGAAGAAGGAATGGGAATTACTGCTCACAGAAATCAGGATTGAGCAGGTTGTATTTCAGAAAAGAAGAGATGGAGCAAGGAAAATGATAGATGAAGTAGAGAATGAGAGGAATCCAGGATTAAGGCTCTGAAGGAATACTGGTTGATTTAATACTATAAGAGTAACACCAGAGGGGAGGGTGAGATGAGTATGGTAGGCTGGTTAGCTTTCCTGTGCTGAGATGACCCCTATTGGAAGGGAAATAATCAATAAGAAGTAGTATACTAATTACTAGGGAGGATTTTTTCCAGGAAGGAAAGAGAGGCCAGTATATGTGAGAACTGAGAGGAGGACTTGAGGAGTGAGTGACTGGTTCTGGGGCCAAGATTCCCCATGCCATTAAATGTTGACATAGTGGGCTGGAGGCAGTGGCTTGACAGATTGGGTGATGGGCCTGTCCAGGAAAGTGTGGCATTTAGGGAACTGGGAGTATGGGTTGTCCAGCCAGGATTATTCACTATGGATATACAGTGTTTTATATTTATTTTCTACAAATACCAATTAGGTTGAAGGAGAGATAGAGGATTTACCAAGCCATAGAGAGAGGGAATTATCCTAGAAGATTGCCTTGGACCTGCAGGGGTTTCAGGGAGATGCTTCAGGAGGTGTAGCTAGTGGATGCAGGGGTAGAGGGTGATTTTACCAAGGGTTTATAATGGATGAGGAGACTGATTATAGGGATTCAAGTTTTTTTTATGACAGAGACAAGAAATAAACAGTTTCTAATCATTTATAAATATTCTATTTTATCATAATTTTGATGACTGAGTTTGAAGAATTGGATTTTTTTGAAATTTTTTGAAGAGAAAACAGCACATAGTTAAGGTTGCGTTTTTATCTCCTTAGCAATTTTGAATAAGTCCAATTCTTCAAACTCAGTCCTCAACATTATGATAAAATAGAATATTTAGAAATTATTAGAAACTCTTTATTGTTTGTCTCTGTCATAACCACAACTTGAATCCCTATAATCAGTCTCCTCATCCATTATAAACCCTTGGTAAAATCACCCTCTACCCCTGGATCCACTAGCTGCATCTCCTGAAGCATCTCCCTGAAACCCCTGCAGGTCCAAGGCAATCTTCCAGGATCCTTCCCTCTCTCTATGGCTTGTTACATCCTCTATCTCTCCTTCAATATAATTGGTATTTGTAGCAAATAAATATAAAATACTGTATATCCATAGTGAATAATCCTGGCTGGACAACCCATAATCCCAGTTCACTAAATGCCACACCTTCCTGGACAGGCCCATCACCCAATCTTTCAAGCCACTGCCTCCAGCCCAATATGTCAACATTTGATGGAATGGGGAATCTTGGCCCCAGAACCAGTCACTCACTCCTCAAGTCCTCCTCTCAGTTCTCACATATACTGGCCTCTCTTTCCTTCCTGGAACAAATCCTCCCATGTAATTAGTATACTACTTCTTAGTGGTTATTTCCCTTCCAATAGGTGTCATCTCAGCACAAGAAAGCCAACCAGCCTACCATACTCCATTCTTCCTTCAGAGCCTTAATCCTGGATTCCTCTCATCCTCTACTTCATCTATCATTGTCCTTGCTCCATCTATTCTTTTCTGAAATAAAACCTCCTCAATCTTGAGTTATGTGAGCAGTAGTTCCTTTTCCTTCTTCCCCTTGAATTCCAGGGATTATTTGTGAACGTTCATGATAAATATTCATATTTGTTATCAGAAATTGAATCAGATAAACTTCCTGTTAATTTCCATTCAAAACATAAGAAAAATTATGTGATCTTCTGCTCTTCCTAGTATGCTTCAATATATTCAAAAGCAATAATCTTTCAAAATTCAAGCCTACATAGCCAAAACTGTAGGAAAAACAATTTTTGAAACAAAAAATTGAAAAACTCACTATAAAAATCATCCCAAGCCATTGATTTCTTTTATAGTGGTATTCTGATATTAATTCAAAAGAAGAATTGATTTCAATTTGGAAATTGAATCCCAAATTAGTTCTTTCTTCAATCAAAATAGAATCAAATAGCTTAAAAAAATTTTCATTGGGTTGTATGAGAAATGTTTTCAAGGAGATTTGAAATATATTAAACTTTTCATCCAAATTTTCTTCTTTGAATTTCCTAGGATTTATTGATCTTTTCTCCAAATTATCTGTTTTGAAACTTTTTGAAGAGAAAACAGCACATAGTTAAGGTTGCTTTTTTATCTCCTTAGCAATTTCAAATAAGATAATTTGGAGAAAAGATCAATAAATTGTAGGAAATTCAAAGAATAAAATTTGGAAGAAAAGTTTAATATATTTCAAATATCCTTGAAAACATTTCTCATACAACCCAATGAAAAAAATTTTTTAAGCTGTTTGGTTCTATTTTGATTGAAGAAAGAACAAATTTGGGATTCAAGTTTTAAATTTAAATCAATTCTTCTTTTGAATTAATATCAGGATTCCACTATGAAAGAAATCAATGGCTTGGGATTATTTTTTCAATTAAAGGGAAATCCAGGATAAATAGATCTTATTGGAATCCTGGGAAAGCGGAAAATTTGAAATTTCATTTTGAATTATGGGTAAAAATGAGACTCTGAGATGTGCTACTTGATAGATATACAGGGAATCTTTATATCTCAAAGAATTTAACATATTTTGAATGAAAAATTTCTATTCTCAGAAATTTCACATTAGCACCCAAGGTTAATGAGACAGTTTAGTGATTGTTGACAGAATGGAATGAAATGAATATCAAACTGGAAGTTTGAGTTTTCTTGAATTTTAAAGGATTCATCTTTGTAAATTTAGATGATCTCTACATTTCTTTTCAAGTTTCAACAAAACTTAAAGATATTTTTATAAATTTTACACTTCAAATTTTGGAACTTATCTTTATATTATAAAAATATTGGAGGAGAAATATACAGTTAAAATATGAATACTGTAAAAATGACACTAAAAATGATTTTGAGGTTTCCTGGATGACTAATTCTGATCAGGATAGTTACACCCATTAAACAAAAATAAAAGGTGTATTTAACTTGAAATTAATTCTGGCTTACAGCTACTGGTGATTCCTCTATATAAATCCCACAGGCTGGTCATAGAGAAGTGAGAATTTATATTTAAAGCAAAGACATCATTTTGATATTTCCTATTAGCTAAAACTTCAAATTGATTATGAAATATGAAATATACTTGAAAAATAATCATTTAATTACAGTTAAAATCTTGACTATTATTCTTAGTCTTTCACATAAATTAAAAAATACAAAAATAAGATATTCTTTATATATATTCTAACAGATATAATTTTAAGGATTGTATGTTTAACCCTTAAAAATTTCAATCTTTGATAAATTATATGCTTCCTAGTAGAATAAGGAACTTCATTATTCTATCTGATTACTTTCTTTCTGAAAATTATTGATGATAGATTTTCTCACTTATCCTTCCTTTTCTTCCTTATGTACTGAAACTGATTCTTATGGTGATTTCTCAAAAAATGATGGTGATAGAGAAACTATGAAATTATGATGTGATGGATTATTGTTATCTTTTATCTTATCTGTTGTGATCAATACAAATTTCTATAATTTGGGTGTTATTTTGGGGTATTATCCCATTTTTCCTCAAGTGCTTCTGAGGGTTCACTTATACATCACAGATGTCAGCCCTCTGATACCAGGAACCTTGCAGTCCTTTAGCTACAGAGATTGATAAAAATTCTGGAATGATAATAATAATTATTATTCCAATAATAAACGCTTAGAAGCTCAAATAAATGATTTAATAAGAGCAGTTGCAAGGTTTAATTGGTTTGGTGGTAGATGGTTTTCAATATAATATAAAAGAGGGGCCACAGTATTATATTACTGGGGATCTTTACAGACTAGCAACCTCTCTTCAAGGGGCCTCCTTGGGCAGTTTAAGAACCTTTGAATAACAATGGGTGCCTCAGAAAGGACTTATTCCACTGGTGGGCGGGCTTAACAGCACAAGCGGCCTAGACAGGAAGGGTAACACTCAATCTGAGCACTTTACCACGAAAATCCTGGAATAATTGGAAGGGTTTCAGAGCAGATGGGGTAGATTGCTTGACTAAACTTCAATGGTTGATTGGTTATAAAGGTAAAATAACACTACTGCAGACTAAGTCATGAATCACTTGCTTATCTTCATATAAGCACTTGATTAACAATGAAACCGTGTCTGATTGATAATAAATAAATTCCTGGTAAACTCTTGTTGAATAATGGATCCAAAGAGGTCTGTATAAATACCTTTTTGGGGTGATTTTGATCTTCTCAGGGCATGTAGAGAGGGTTCTGCTTGTGGGCTGAGGCTGGCAAGCCATTCATGGCAAGATTAGCACGTCTACTTGGTGCTGTCAATCAGCTGTCCTTAGATCTGCTGGATTTCTGTACTATTTTAGCCACAGGATCTGTTAATTAGTTATGGCGTAAATTTGATCATTCTGTACTCATCCTTTATTTGTACTATTTATATTGCTTCAAAGCGTGCAGATGTGAATGTTTACTGATTTTCCGTCATCTGCTGATCATTTAGATAATTTTTAATAATTTTTATGAACACTTCTTGTAGTGTTTTGTGGTCTTCAAAGATCAAGATCAGTGGTTTACGTGATAGTCCTTGATCTTTGATTTATTATTAAAAAATGTTTGAAACTTAATTTTCATTAATTTTATTTAATTTTTGATCTTTTTAGATCATTCTTAATGCATATGTCTGTTTTTTACATATACTAGGCAACCCTAACTAGGTTGTAGCTCTTCTGAGCGGTACCTGGTTGTCAGATTAGTCACGACTGATCCAGGTGCGGGGATCAGTAGTAAAGATGCGCGCGGGGTAGGATCCGCTGCGTGCTTGGCAAAATAAGCTGCGCGCGGGTCTCTAGTACGCTGGATCCAGCTGCTGGCAGGGCCGCGCGCGGGAATAACACATTTCCGCGTGTAATGTCATAATTTTTAGTACTTTTCCTTTTAATTATTTTAAAAATATAAGGACTTGGAATTCCAGGGTGGGGTCAGTGTGTGACCTTACCTAATTTTGGGTGAGGAATCCATTCGTGTAACAATATTTATGGATTTCTTACTCCTTACTTTGTTAATTGAGGTTTTCTTATTGTTACTATTTGACAGATTTGCTCTGTATATAGTAGCAAGCTGACAACAGAGGATGAGATTGAAATATCTGGAAAGTGAGTTTCTGAGATTATTCTTGTGTGAACTTTTTAGTATGAAAATTAAAGGTGTTTCAACCCTAAATTTTTTACAGGGAGTTTTCATGGATGAATCTTTCTGAAATTTTTATTTGAGAGAAATTCATGAGAAATTTGGTATTCTTGGGGTTTCTGAGAAGGATATTAATTGGTTTTAGTAGAAAATAAATTGTCAGAACTAATTATACCAAGTCAAAAGTAACATTCAAAAGGTCTTATTTGGATAATTATGAGGAAATTTTGATCTCTAGGGGGATATTAAGTATGGAAGGAGCTTAGAAAGCTGGAGGTTCTCAAATTTTAATTATATGTATTGAAATTGCTATATCTATGAATAAAAAAAATATGTGTGTTTTCCTATGCAAAAGCTTTCCAATTCTTCTCCTTTATTAGTAATATCCTACAAATTTAATATATGGACCATAAGTGAAATTTATTTAGAAGGATAATAATGAATAATTATTGATTATATTGAGCGCTGGAGGTAGATTTAGAGAGTCCCAAAAATTCATAATAATGCAAGGTTTTTTTTCTTTTCTAACAATTCATAATAATGCAAGGTTTTTATCTTTTCCAAAAAATAGACCTTCAGTTTCAAAGCATGGAATTATCAGTATAGATTTATTTTCAAATTGCTAAACAATTCATTTTAGAATCAATTTTAAAATGAATTTCCAGTGATCTTAAAAAGAGGGGGGGGGCATGGCAGGATGACTCACAAGAATTTTTACACTGGGATTTTGTGGGTAAAAAAAACTAGGATTTATTGATTGGTTAGGTAAAGATAAATTGTGAGGATTATCAACCTAAGAGATTCAAAGGCTCCCACTCTCTACATCTAATAGGGGTGATGAAAGTAAGGACTAAGTTGATAATTATCACAGTAGTCCAACAGCTACACCAATTAATAAATTTTAAGTTAAAGCTTGCTTATAATTGAATAAAAATAAGTTTCTAAACAGAGGTTTTAGAGCCTCTTGGATGGTTTTTTTCAATAACTCTAAGATGAACCAGAGACGTTGATTCAAAAGGTTACTTAAATAAGAGGTTTTCTTTTAACATTTGTGATGGGTAATAAGACCCAGTAATCACTATTCCAGTATCACCTAATTCTTTTCAAGGGCCCAATATCTAGACAGGAATTTTGAATTGTTAAAAAGAATTAAGACAGTAGTGACCCCAGATGATAAGACTAGCAAGTATGAAAGGCTTTTTAAGTATAAGGATAGAGTTAAAATGATTTAGAAAAGCTGATGTAGTAAAAAAAACTGATGAAGACTGGAATTCAACAGCAGTTTTCAGAAAATTCAATGGAATAAGGAATGATAAGAGAGAATCTGAAAAATGATGATAGGTTGAAATCAATAGCTACAAAAAAATGGTGAATTCAAGATGAAGAAAAAATGGCTGAAAGAAAAATTATTAAAAAGTTAAATGTCACAACAATCATTTGATCTCCTAGATTAAAGAGAGAGAATGGATGAAATGAATTCCACTGGGAGAGAACTAGGATTAAGTAGTGTAGTTACAAGAAGGTAAAAAATGTGGTTTCTGAATCAGAATCAGAATTCATATTCTATGAAGGATTATTCAGCCAGAGAGCAGTTTACTATTAGTAATGATTGGAAAATTACTCTAGGAAATTTTAATGAAAATTGATGTGAAACACACAGAGTATTCAGAGATAAATAAAGTTTAGAAAAATGTAAGAACTGGAGATGGTCATTCCAAGATAAATCTGGATTAATTTTGGACTTTAATTAGGAAGTTTTTAGCTGATTTCTTTATGGTTTTTAAAAATCAAAGATTATTGATTTATCTTATAAAAAAAATTAACTTACAATGATTAAATTGTGTGAAAACTCACATGCTCTTGGAATACTAATGAGTTTTGAATATTCTAGGGAAAACAATCTGATGATATAGTTACTTTGATTGAATGAATAACTGAGGGATAATTGATTGAGAAAGGTTCTTCATCCAAAAACTCTTTGGCCCTCTGATCAAAACCAGTGATACCCAGAAAAATGACAGGGGGAGGTGAAAGACCTAGAATAGATCCAAGGGAGTCACCAGAGGCACTCTACAGGCTGTTCTTAGTAATGATTCCTGTGGGGAGAAAAAAAGCAACATTTCATCATCATGTTAATTCAGACTATATTTATCATACCATAAAAATTTATATCACATTAACTGACATCTTGTGATTGACTAAGACAATCCTTTGGATTGATACTGCCAGTTTCTGAGGTTTTGAGTTCCTCAAAGAATAATCTCTCACAAACATAATTGAATAGATAATTCTTTGGAGTAATCATACTTGTTTACCTGGCCTTGGCTTTTGGTCAACTTTACCAGCCATGAAATTTATTTATTGATAGTTTTTGAGGGCTTAGTCTGAGCTTTATTATTTTGATTCAATTCAGGTATAGAGGATAGTATCAAAACAATCATTAAGGCAAAAACTTCTTTGTCAAAAATCACTAGAACCTCAAGATCCCTTGACACCTATCTACTTCATTTTCAAGTTTCATTATTTCTTATTAAATATGCATCAAGGAAAATTTTGTCACCTTCTTCTTCTGTTTTTTTTTTTTTTTTTTTTTTTTTAAAAAAAAAAAATCTTGAGTTTTTTTGAATTTTTTTTTTTAATTATGAGTAATTATAACCTTCAAAAATCTTCTTAATCTTGAATCTTTTGAATGATTTCTACTATTTTGGCTTATCTCAATGACTAGTATTTGCAAGCTCCTGCTGGCATGAGTTCAAACTCAGTCTTTGGTGGATAGTAGTAGTAGCAGTAGCTTTATAAACCTTTTAAGATTGTTGATGATGATTGTTAATATCAGATCAACAAGCTTTTATCTAGACTGATACATAATTACAATCATCACCTTGTTTTTGAGTCATGAGAATTGTTGCAAAAAAAAAAAAATGACTACCCCTTCATATTTACCTAACAATTATCAACACTGGCTAGTCCTTGATCATACATATCAATCTTAGTAGATTAGAGTTAGAGTGAAAGAAATAGAATTAGTAATTAAAAACCTATCAAACCAGGCTTCTAAGCTGGTCCCACTGCTCCTGATGATCATTCTAATCCAACAAGCCTATCAAGGCTCTGGACGTCAAGACCCTCAATGATGCAGACCAGCAGTAGTTGATGAGTGAGCATCAGATGAATCCTCATGTTCTTACCAGTCTCAATGCACCTAGATTCTTGATGTGCATGCATACAGTACCATCTGCTAGGCTTGTTGATCAATGGTGGTGAGAAACCAACCCAGATTGAAGATGATTGTTTAGGTTGCATATGTACATACATACATACATGCATACATACATACATACATACATACATACATACATACACACATACATACATACATACATACATACATACATACATACATACATACATACATACATACATACATACATACATACATACATACATACATACATACATACATACATACATACATACATACATACATACATACATACATACATACATACATACATACATACATACATACATACATACATACATACATACATACATACATACATACATACATACATACATACATACATACATAAATCTTTCTTAAATCTCTCAAAAAATCTTTCTGCTGGCCCTCTCTTTGAACAAGTTCTCAACCTTCCCATCCAATCCAAATTCCAATCCCAATCCCACACACACACTCTCTCTAAAACTCTCAAACTCTATCTATGTCTCTATCTATCTCACCAAGAGGTTTGATGGACATCTATGATGTAGGTACTTATGATGTATAAAGCCCAACTGGGTGCCTGGCCAAGTTTGAATTGGCACATGCCAAGCAGGACTTGGTTGGGTGCCCATGGGGCTTGATTGGGTAGGCTTTGCAGTGGTTTGAACTTGGCACTCAACAAAGTTTGTCTTGGCCCAGGTCAAAACTGGCTGCACCACAACCTCAACCCATCTTTGATCTCTTCCTCTCAATTGTTTTTTTTTTTTTGCAATTACTTCAGATTATTAATGTACTTACAACAATTCATGGTGTGTGAAGCCTATGTGGGAGCCACCTATTGTCACAACTGCCCCTGGCGTGCAAGGGGCTGAAGGCACAGGCACTACTACTCATAGAACTCAAGGATGTTTGATTGGATTTCAATGAAGGAGATGAAAGGAGGAGTACAAGTGATGAGAGGAGAGAAGACCAGTCCAGGAGGTTGTTGAAGAGAGAGTTGTTGAATCCTATAAGAGTAACACCAGGAAGGGGCAAGGTGATATGAGTTAAGCAGGCTGGGTGAAGGTTGTCTTGTGCTGAGATGACACCTACTGGCAGAGGGACTAACCAGTAAGAAGTAGTATACTAATTCCTTGGGGGGAATTAGTCCAGGAGGGAAGGAGAGGCCAGTATATGTGAGAGCTGAGAAGGAGGCCTTGAGGGATGAGTGGCTGGTGTTGTAGGTTGGATTTCCCATGGTATTACATGTTGACTGATTGGGCCGGAGGCTGCAGTTGACTAATTGGGTGATGGGCCTATCCAGGAAGGTTTGACATGTACTGATCTGGAGTCCTGGGAGTATGGGATGAACAGACAGTGGAGAGTATGTACTATGTATATACTAAGTGTAGTATGTACTAACTCATATACCAATTGGGTTGAGGAGTGATGAAGGTTGTACCAAGCCATGGAGAGAGGGAGAGGTCCTGAGAAGGTTGGCTGAATCACCTGACAGGTGAGGTGTACATGGACATAAAGCTTATACCATACAGGGAGAGGATGAAGCTGGTGGAAGAGGATGGAGACTGCAAGAGGTGCAGAGGTAGTACTATCCGGTGGAAGGTACAGGAGTAGTGAAGTTGGGTTTGATATGAGGGTGAGTTTGATGAAGAGGTTGGATTGGTTTAGTTGAAGGAGTGTCAGAACTATGGTTATGACAGTACCCCCCCTGAAAGGGAAGGGGCAGCTCCTGATGCCCAAAGAAGGATGTGCTGGGGGTGAGGATTGAGGTCTGATGTACTTGCTGGCTGGAAGCTTGTAGGCTTGGAAGCAAAGTTAAATATCTTGAAGCATGTGAAGTATTGCACAGTGTCTGGGACTCAAAGTCTGAGGTTAGAATGGGAGTTTGAAAGGTTGAAGTTTGAAGTTGTAGATTTGAAGTTTGAGAAGTTAGGCAAGTTGACTAGTTCAAAGTTCCACATTCCGCAAGTTTGACTGGTATGACTTTGAAGTTTGACTGGTTTGACTTCAAAGTTTGACTGGTTTGACTTCAAAGTTTGACTGGTTCAAGTTTGAAGTTTGACTGGTTCAACTTTGAAGTTTGACTGGTTTGACTTCAAAGTTTGACTGGTTTGACTTTTAAGTTTGACTGGTTTGACTTTGAAGTTTGACTGGTTTGACTTTGAAGTTTGACTGGTTTGACTGGTTCAACTTTGAAGTTCAACTGGTTCAACTTTGAAGTTTGACTGGTTTGACTTTGAGTTTGACTTGAAGGGGGTTGGAGAGGATTGGAGCGTATTTAAAAGGGACTGAGGGGGATTCTTCCTTGGACTGGGTTGATGATGAGAGTGCTCCTGGAGAGATTGGATGAAAATGAAGAGAATGAAAAACATAAAGGAAGAGAAGAGAGAATGAAAAACATAAAGGAAGAGAAGAGAGAATGAAAAACATAAAGGAAGAGAAGAGAGAATGAAAAAAATAAAGGAAGAGAAGAGAGAATGAAAAGAGGAGGTTCTGGAAGATGTTTGAAGAGGTTGGAAGTATTTGAGATGAAAGCTTATTGGAGGGTTCTGGCGTATTAAAGATTGGTTTGAAGTGCTGATGGTGATGAATATCCAGAAGTGAAGTTGGAAGGTTTCCAGGAATGTTTGGGATGGATGATTGAGGATAATGGTGATTTGATGTTGATGGATTTGAGGATTGATGATTTGAAGGAAGAAGGAATATAAGGGATGGAAAAGGAATAGATAGGTGGAATGAAGGATATTTTGATTTGGAAGTTTTTTCTGATATGATATTTAGGATGGAAAAGACTATTTGGAAGGTGAAGGATAGGAAGGAAAATACTTTATTTATTATTTATATTTTCTGTTCTTTTGGTTTTGATTTGATTTAGGAGATGATTGATTGGAAAGTGGATTGGGAAAAAGGATTATAGGATGAGTTGGGTTTGGAATGAGGGATGGAAATAAATTGATGGAGAAGCAGGGAAATCCAGAAGTGATGAAGCTGGATGTTGGTTCCCAGAAGGTAGTTGGTGAGATTGAGGATGGTTGAATTGGTGGGTGGATGGATGGATGGATGAATTGATCATGGTTTTGAATTTGAAGCATGAGTATCTAATTTTTCCAAAATAAGAAAAGGTTCCCAACCAACACTCAAAGAGCTATCTTGGAAGGTCTGTCAGTAGTGATTTTCATTGCAGATAGTCATACTTCATTCCCAGGATGGATGTCTTTCAGAATTCAGTTTCTATTAAGGTCAGCATAGTTCCTATACTTATCCATAGGCTGTTTTGATCTTGATCAAAGGAGTTTTGTTGATTGAAGAAGTATTTCTAGCTTTAGTTAGTCAGAATGTTGGGTAAACCCACTTTAACCATGAACAGGAGTAAGCAACTGTAGTAATCTATAGAATTGTTAGTCACTTCATTCGCTTTCTTCAATCTATGAATAATATCCTGGAGTAACTTGTCAGCTTGTTGATTTATGGTCAATCCACTCAGTTGAGCTTCAAGAATTATCAAAGAGAGTTAAAAAGGTTTAGAAGTTTCAAGTTCATCAGGATTCTGTTCAGAGTATGCATTCCCCTGTCTGGAAACACGTTGTCCCAATGTGACAGGAGGCCGGGTGAATTCAATGAAGAACTTCCAAAGACTATAAGTGAGTGTTTAAGAAGGAAAGGAGTATCATGAACTACCCTTGTATTCTGATGAGAGCTTTAGAAGACATGGAAATACTTTTAGAGAAGAAAGATCAGTTATTAAATCAAAGGCCTGTGATTCTTAAGGGGTAAGCACCCTGAGATCAGTTTGGGTGAGGATGGTAGAACCTGGAAAGACAGTCAGTGAAAGTCATTGGAGGAAATGGGTGAAGGTTCTCCTTGATAACAGCTTCAGGTTTGCAAAAATCAACACATAATTGTAAACCACCATCCTTCTTCTTGAAAGAAGAAAGGACAGGTGCTCCAGTGCTTGAAGTGCTGGGGCTGGATGAAACCTTTCTCTACATTCTCTGCTATTTAGGCTTGTAGGGTTGAATTTTCATTGTGAGGTAGTGAACAGACAAGCCCAACTGGAGGTATGAGCCCTTCCAGTCCAACATGGTTGTTGTAAGCGCGGTGTGAAGAGAGTTGGTCTGCTTTAACCTGAGAGAAGAGAATCTTGGAATGAATGGAAATCAGCAGTAACTTTCTTCAACACGGTTTCTGATTCTTCAGGAACTTCATCAGTAACAAAGAGAAACATCAGAAGAAGTAACCAGTTGCATTGTATGCAAGGATGAATCCAGTATATCTTCCTCCTGTGAAAAAATAAAGGATCAATGAATATCCAAGCAAGTGGAAAGAGTGTTGAAATCAAAGGGAATTGGAAGTTGTGTTGGGGAATTGCAAAAGGTTCTGAAGTGAGGGGAAATGCATTGGGCTGTAGCGCCAAAGGCAGAGTTGAAGGGAAGGACAGCTGTAGGCAGTGTAGCCAGGTTGAGTTAAACAGGGTTGGAGGGAAGGTCAGTGGTTAATTGGTGTCTTGAGGTGATCACCCCCATCTTCCAAGTTTGCCTCTGGATTCCAGTGATGAGGAGAGTCAATTCCTAGGGTGAAGGTTTCAGGGGATGGTGTATTGACTTGAAGGGGTTCACATTCAAGGCTAGGAAAGGAAGTAAGTAAACCCATTTGGAAGTAGATTTGATGAGCTGAGATTGGAAAGATGAAATATTTTTGCCCAGAAGGATGGGGCTGTAAGGTATAGATACTTTTGAACCAGTGAATTGACCATTACAGATTGATTTACACCTGAATCAAACAAACAATAGAGATAAGCCTTGAAAGAGAGGAAGAAAACGGTGAGCCTAATCTTTGTTTGGCCTTGGGTAAGCACTGGAAGGTGCTGGGTTAGGAGAAGAAGATGAGTTGACAGGTTTCTTTCTACAGTCTTCTGTCTTGTGTTTACCGCCACAATATAAGCATAAGCCTTCCCTCTCTCTTCTTGCCCTTTCATCTGCCTTGATTTTTCCATCTGGACCTAGGTCCAAAGAGGGTCTGGTAAATGTGGTAGTTGAAGTTGACTTTTCTGGGGACTGGTCATGCTCCCTACCCTCACCGCTACCCTTGTAAGGTTTATTAGAGGTAGATTGAGATTGAGAGGAACTTTGGGGTTGAGAATTAATGAGAGAAGAGGCTTGTTCTTTTACCCTTTCATGATACCTTGTATCATATTCCAAAACTATATCCATAAGGTCCTGGAGAGTTTCTTGAGAGCCATTGTACCCTGCTAGTTGGTCCAGAAGGCGTGAAGGAAGGCTTTGCCAAAAATGGAAGTACAAGGCTCTATCACCCCACCCAGAGACTTTGTTCATAAGTGATCAAAATTCAGTGATGTGGGTTGAAGCATAGCCAGAGTCCTCCATCTTCAAGTTCACCAGTTCCTTTTCAGCCTTGAACACTTCTAGTCTGTTGCCAAAGAGGGTGTGAAGTTTCTCTGTGAAGTGGGACCATGAGTTGAGGAGGAAAGAGGGCTCTTGGTTGGAAAGGTGAGCCAGATAGGGTTGGATCCATCAATTGGCACTTCCAGAGAGGTAGGAAGCTGCAAAGAGTACCTTCTTCCGGTCCACACTAAAGGTTCCTTCATCATTTGCAAAAATGAGTTCACAAGATTGGAGGAATGGTTGGAGTTTGCTAGGATTGTTGCCTTCAAACGTATCCGGAGCATTCATGGAAGGAGACTTGAAGGTGCCAGAGTGAGAAGTACTGGTTGATGGGGGTTGAGAGAGTTTTGCCAAAGAAGAAGTCATGTTCTGGAGAAGGGCTAATAGATTGGGATCCACAGCAGATGTTGGAGGTTGAGGTTGGGTTGGAGGTCCAGGGATTGAAGTAGAAGCTGAAGGTGACAATGCTTCTTGAGGTTCCATAGTTTGTGAATTAAGATTATTGAGGATCCTTGAATCAAAGTCCAAGTCCTCACTTCCTTCCTTGTCCTTGCCTTCCGGAATAGGAATGATGCTGGGATCATAAGATTGAGAATCTAATCCAAAGCCTGCTTGGGGATATTGACCAATTACACAATTAGTGATACGACTAACTGCAGGTGGGGCAGGAGAAAGAGAAGCTGTAGGAGGAGCTGGAGGAAGGATACCAGTGTCCATGGAAGTGGAGCGTGCTGGCATTGGAAGGTTTGAAGGGTTCCTCCAACATCTACAAGCTTGAGGAGTTGTCTGGTCCCAATTGGAGATGTTGATGACAGAACCTCTGCCTCTTGCTGCTCTGGTGAGGGGTGGACTTGAAATGAATGAAGTTTGTGCACTTTGGGCTGGCATGGTGTCCAAATACGCCAGAGAAGAGAAATGTCCCAAAAAAAGTACCCAGAGAAGATTTGAGGAAGAATGGCCAATTTTCAATGAAGAAAGTTCCCAGAAATTTTGAAGGAAGGGGGTGCCAAAAGGGCGTCGTAGGGCGCCAAAGGGCGTCATAGTTGCTTTGAAATGGCGTTGAAGAGGCATCCAGGAAGCGTCAAAGAAGCGTAGAACAAGCTTCAAAGGAAAGGTTTGAAAAGGGTCAAAGATGGTCAAAGGCGCGTCAAAGGCATTGAAGTAATGTCAAAGGCGGGTCAAAGACGTCAAAGAGATTTTGAAGGCGCTTCGAAGGCGTCAAAGAGATTTCAAAGGCGTGTTGAAGGCGTCAAAGAGATTTCAAAGGCGCGTTGAAGGCGTCAAAGTTGAAGGTTGAGGTCAAAGTGTCAAAGTCAAAGGTCAAGGTTGAAGTGTCAAAGTCAAAGGTCAAAGCGTCAAAGGGCGTCAAAGGGCGGCCCAGGGCGCCGTAATTTCTTCAAATTTTTCTTGAGGAGGCGCCTAGGAATAGTCAAAGAAGCATTGAAAAATCTCTTGAGGAAGTGTTGAAACGGAGGGTTGAAGATGTTGAAGAGGAAAATTGAAGGATTTGGCCAATGAGCAGTTAGTGAGGGGAATGGATAGCTTCCGCAGGGGTAGCCACAACTTGTATAGCACTCCTTTGGAAACCTGAAAGGCCGCACACTGTTCAGCTCAATCAAACACTGGTCCACAACATGCGTAGGCAGTATTATCCAAGGTCAAAGATGGGATGGGATGGAGTTGGTTGAAGGTGATGATTTGAGAGGTAGAGAGTGGGAAGTAATTAAGGGGAAGGAATTAGTATAATGTCACGACTGCCCCTGGCATGCAAGGGGCTGAAGGCACAGGCACTACTACTCATAGAACTCAAGGATGTTTGATTGGATTTCAATGAAGGAGATGAAAGGAGGAGTACAAGTGATGAGAAGAGGAAGGATGAGAAGACCAGTCCAGGAGGTTGTTGAAGAGAGAGTTGTTGAATCCTATAAGAGTAACACCAGGAAGGGGCAAGGTGATATGAGTTAAGCAGGCTGGGTGAAGGTTGTCTTGTGCTGAGATGACACCTACTGTCAGAGGGACTAACCAGTAAGAAGTAGTATACTAATTCCTTGGGGGGAATTAGCCCAGGAGGGAAGGAGAGGCCAGTATATGTGAGAGCTGAGAAGGAGGCCTTGAGGGATGAGTGGCTGGTGTTGTAGGTTGGATTTCCCATGGTATTACATGTTGACTGATTGGGCTGGAGGCTGCAGTTGACTAATTGGGTGATGGGCCTATCCAGGAAGGTTTGACATGTACTGATCTGGAGTCCTGAGAGTATGGGATGAACAGACAGTGGAGAGTATGTACTATGTATATACTAAGTGTAGTATGTACTAACTCATATACCAATTGGGTTGAGGAGTGATGAAGGTTGTACCAAGCCATGGAGAGAGGGAGAGGTCCTGAGAAGGTTGGCTGAATCACCTGACAGGTGAGGTGTACATGGACATAAAGCTTATACCATACAGGGAGAGGGTGAAGCTGGTGGAAGAGGATGGAGACTGCAAGAGGTGCAGAGGTAGTACTATCCGGTGGAAGGTACAGGAGTAGTGAAGTTGGGTTTGATATGAGGGTGAGTTGGATGAAGAGGTTGGATTGGTTTAGTTGAAGGAGTATCAGAACTACAGTTATGACACCTATAGTTATTCAACATTTTTTTGTCAAGCTTGTGTGGTGCTGATAAAAGTCACCTTGGTGCCAATCAAAGTGACCTTGAGATGCCTGGCTGGTTGCATTGGACCACATAATATGAGATTATACTTTAAAAACAAATCAACAGGTTAAAACTGGTGGGGGGGGCTGGTCAGTTGGGTGCAACCAGCTTTGATTGGCATCAAGAGGAGCTTGGTTGGGCACCAAATCTTTACCCCTGCAAGCCCAACCCAACCCAGCGCTCTGGGTGCCAATCCAAGTCCCACTGGGTGTACACCCAGTCAAACTTGGACAGGCTCCCAAACACACTTTATAGACCATACAGTAAACAGGATTAAGAAAGATTTTTTTTCCTTGGTAATTTTTGAGATGAAAACGGCAAAAAAAAAAAAAAAAAAAATGATAGTTGAGAATGGGTCAGCACGGCCAGCTTTGATTGGCACCCAAAACCAACTTGGCAAGCTGCCAGGCTTATTTGGCGGTGTGCCAACTGGCACTTGACAAGGCGCCAAAAGCTGGCTTTTTTTTTTAGGGCGCCATGCGCGCTCTACAAACAAAACCAATCATTTGGCCAGGTGCCCAGACAGGCTTTATACACCATACATATCCAAAACTAGATCCTTCTTCAAAAACAGGGCATATGATGACAGCTTCAAACTAATCAAGCGCCAAGAAAAGAAAAAAAAAGATCAATCCTTTCGACTTGTGATTTCCATCTTGATGAGATCATCCAAGCCCCCAGAGACTCGACAACTCGACCAACGTGGTTGGACTGATCCCTAGTACCTACGACCGATGGGGCGGGTCCGACGGTATCCGAGATCTGAGACGAGTTCAAGGATGGATCGAAGATCCGGTTGGACCACCTGCTCAAGCACGAGAAGGAGTGGGCGAAGGCGGGACGCTATTGATGATTTCATGTCACCGAATGGCGGAAGGGGGGCACATGATAGGGGCATGAACTGATGTGATGATCCAATAGACCGTCGCGATGGCGGTGCAAGCAATCCAAGTCTCGGTAAGATGACAATTGGGGGGATGTGATTTTTTTCTTTGTTGTTGCTTTCAACAAGCCATACATCTACAATTTACACCCACAAGCGAGCCACGTGTTCTCACAAAAATGTCAAACTCCATCAATGGTATCCTTTTCTTTGGTTTTCGCTTCGTCGATCACCAGGATCACTTCGTCCGTTGAGGGGAGAAGGAAGTCTCTGGGGAGGGGGGGGGGAGGGGAATTACGCGTAGTGTGATTTGATTTGCCAAGGTATTGCCAGCCCAAGACTGATGATCAGTCGATCCTCAACTCACTGTGAAACTGATCTTCGGATCGATGGAATAGAGTACTCGACTGACTAGCTCTCAAACAATGTATTCACTCATTCGTAGATCTTGGATTACTGGGTGTTGGTTGAGGGTGAAGCCATCACATGCGAAATATTTTCTTTGGCAGCCTCCCACTGCTCCAGGTTCTAATCGATCCGATCAAATCCATTACGGGCGGGAAGGAGTCAGACAGAATCGATCATTTTTCTTCTTGGGTTTTTCACCATTACCTCTCCAAACCCTTGATGAACTCAAACATATGCACTCACGTTCCTGGAAATTTCGATGTGTAACCTTGCAAACGATAGGCACATCTCTTTCAGATCCGCGACTTTTTGCCTTTGAAATCTGTCCAAATCGGCTTGAATCGTTTGGGAACAATATTTGAGATCGGCTGCAGCTGCGTGAAGACCTTCCTCGAGCTAGGCATTGAAGCGCGTCGACGAGGAGAGGTAAAGGTCCGGTAAGCTAAAATCAAAGGTTAGTTGAAAGAAAGCATAAAGGAGCGGAGCAAAGAGGTCTACGTTGGTAATGTAGTCTTTATTTCGGCCAATGCTGTTCCTCCGAGTACTTTCCGGGTCCGCATCAGTGATTCCATTGAGAGAGTGGCGCAGAGCACCCAGGAAACCAGTCGAAGCAGGTTTACGGATCGGAGTAATTAAGGCAGGACCAGAAGAACCGATGACATGGGATGTGGCGGAAGACGGATTTGGTGATTCTGGAGATTCCTTAGATCGTTCGAGATCCAACTGCCGGACTCGACTCAGAGCGCTCTCCAACCTCTGCGCTTCGCTCTCGCTACGCTCCAAGTCTTCTAGTACTAATCGTTTTGTATCGAGTATGTCCCGAGCCATTTCGAATTGTGCTTGCTTCATGTGACGGAACCGGAGTAAGTGTTTGATCACGTTTGAAAATTGCGCGTACTCGTGTAGAGGTTCTGTGAATTGAGATTCCCAAGTTTGAAGCTATCGATGACCAAGCCCGGAAGCAACCATGAATAAGTTTCAAGCAGAGGAATATCTGATGGGCCAATGACTGACAAGTGGCGTACCATTGAGTTTGTAGCGACATAACTGGCATCGATGGCCTGCCCGGTCCTTTCGATGGCTCTGCTTGTCGCTTCGGCGGTTTCCTGTGTGCTGAGCTGTCCATCACCCAGAATGCTCCCCTCAACGAGGGCGAACCCATTGAAAACACCCCCAAGTTCAGCTTGATCGACTGCATGGTCTTGCCATCGTTTCATCAAACGTCGATTGATTTTTTCAAGACTAGTGGTGAGGTGAGATGAAAACTTTTGGGTGAAGACCTCCGAGTCCAAGAAACGTTGATCGGGGTCTTGGAGTGGGACGGATGAGGAGGAAGGAACCGGTAAATGAGAAAATAGAGCCTGAAGATCAGTATCGGAAGGATTATGAGCCGGTGCTTTGAGTGGGTTCTTTGGTAAATTGGTCAACGGGGGTTGCTGAAGGACTTCGGCCCAGGACACATCCTCGGCTAGGAATCGCCACAAGACTTTTTCTCGCCCCAAGACGGGGTGTCGTATGAGCCTATTGAGGAAGACGGCCAGCATGCGCTTACGGCGAGCAACGGTCACCGGGTCTTCTTTCGTCTTGGACATGGAACCTGAGTGAAAAGCATAATCACCGAGGGACTATAATCAAGTGGCGGTGGGTCGAGTTGCGGAACAAAGGATGGATGAAAAATGAGTACCCGCACCATGGCCAAACCAAGGACTGATGAGACTAGTAGACGATGATGAGAGGGTGGTCTGACTTGTTTGTCCGGAATCGGAGGGACGATGAGGACGGGATATAGGGATAGAAGGGCAGATCTAAGAGATTCGAATTCCGAGTACCTATGCCTCGCAATGCCACGCTGTTGTTGAATGATTTTGAAAAGGAAACAAGAATGTGGAGTGAGATCCAAATTAGTGAGAGGGTTAGTGGATTCGATAGATCCAGCAGGAGGTTTTGAAGGACTGACGCTACTCTGGATGACATAGGCGATGTAGGAAGATGATGCACCCTCGCTAGTCTTGATGGCATCGATAACCTAGGCAAAGTGGGATTGGATCGATCAACTCGAACGCGATCGAGATCCGACGATGGGTAAGTCGAGGATTAGGGTGTGGATCGATGGATGATTTCGAACTGACCCTGATCTCCTCGACATCCTTCAGGTCTCTGAGGGTTGGCCGACCACCACGACCGGGGGTGGTGACGGCAGCGATGATAGGGATCGGTGACTTTGGATGAAGGGTGGGTGAGGTAGGTGAGAGGGAAGGGGGGCGATGATCGACTTGGTAGGCGTGAACGAGGTTAGTGGTGGGGTTTGAAGAGGTAGGTTGGAATGAGTTCTTTCTACTGGCAGGTGCACTACTAGGACCAGGCTCGTTGGGAGTGGATGGATCGGATGGAGATCGATGGACTGGGGGCGTTGGATCGATAGTTTCCTTGAATGGGTCGATATCATCGTAATCGGTCGTCGAGGTCGTCATGGTCTGCTGGCTCTACCTGGGGGAGGCGTGGGTAGGAAGCCTGATGGGATGATGATAGGATAGCGAGTGATGGTTTGGAAGCTGAGATCGGCAGGACCGATTGATGATGATGATTGGATCCGATAGAACTGGGAGTCAAGGTTTCGATCGAGTCGGAGTAGTAGAAGAGTAGGATGCTGCTTGCTGCTTGATGCTTGCTACTTGATGCTTGCTACTTGCTACTTGCTACTTGCTGCTTGCTGCTTGTATTCGAAAAGTAAACAAGTCGACTCGGGCAGCCCGAGCCTCAGCCGAGCCTTGGCGCCGGGCGTGAACTGGTGGAGCGACCCGAGAATTCACGGGAAATCCCCGGGGAGCTCCCAGGCGCACCACTCGAGCGAACGACCGAGCGACCGAGCGACCCTCGCCCTCGACAGGTTGGCAGTGACATACATCATCTCAGCCCCCACATCCACTGATCATCACTCATACCATACCACTCATCATCCGTCTGACAAGACAATCATCAACCATATTGATTCAAAGAAGCTTGGGTGGGTATCTACAGATAGAGTAGAAAAAAAAATACAAGAGTGTTTGAGTAATTGGTTCACAAGTTAAAAAGCAAACATTCAAATTGGTTATTTTAAGTAACTGACTAGAGTATCACCCCAAAATCAGGGAACTGTTTCAACCAAAAAAAAAAAAAAAAAGGAAAAAATCAGAATATAGAGATATCTTTCAAATTAAAAACATAGATTGGAATGGGGGCCTCTTACACTGTATCCATGAGGCCCAGAAATAAAGATTTCACAGATAAATCAATCAATCAATCCAATAATCAATCTTAAAGTTGAAGAATAATTGTTGATTATGGATCTAACCACAAGACTGAGAGCTGCAAGAAGACAATTCAAAGAGAAGGACAACATTGAGAAAGGAAACTTGAAGCAGCATGAGATTGAGTCAGAGCAGAAAAAGAGAACCAACAGAAATTGGAGTCTGCCTAGTTAATGAGTTGAGTCTGAGAGTGAGTTGACAGATGAGATTTAGGGGCTGAATATCACGGAGAAAAGAGACATTCAGAAAACAGCCGAGTTCTTTGATAACTGCGAATCTCACCAGGCAGTACAGGGACAGAGTTATTGAGGTTGGACGTCACGTTCAAGGTCATGTTCGAGGGTTGGTCCAAGAGAGCGGAGGCAATTTGGTGAGGATAATGGAAGAGATCGTCAAAGATAGAGAGATATGAGATTGAGGCGAGGAGAGGAAGAGGTCCGAGTTAAGAGGTTGAACTAAACAATATGAGTGAGAGAGAGAACATTGTGTTCGTCGGAATTAGAGCTCGAGTCAAAGATGGGTTTGGTGTGTTTTTGGTTTTCCCTGTTTTGATCCTTCCAGATTGGACAATGATTTAAGGAAGTTTCCCCCGAGTGAAACTATTTGGGGGACGTGAGAGGATGTGACGCGGTTCCCCGCCAGCTGGGACTGATGAGTGGAATCACACCAGTGAAATCTCAGCACGGCGAAATCCCAACAAAAGTAAACAAATCAAAAAATCATTCAAGATTTTCAAAATCACAGAATTGAAAAAAAACCAACAAAAAATTCATTGAATACAGGACTAACTGCTGAAACTAAACACTATAGATCCCAAGCATTTTACAAAAATCAATCAATACTTAAGGATAAATTACAAAAATAGATGAACCACAGATGGTATTTGATCCAGTAGAAATGAATGTAAATATATACTTATTTATATACATCAAAAGAAAATCTATTCATACAGGCTTGATGAATCATCAAAAAATGGTCAGTTTTGGGGATGGTTGGAATCAAAAACACCTCTTTCAAGACAACAGACCTTTGATCATTTTCAAATAGAAAACAGGTGTTAGATCTCTGTGTGATGAATACACCCTTGTTGAGTGGCTGAGTATACTCCTAAAAAAAAATAATAAGGAATATGATGGATGTATACACATATAATATGTACTTAATGACATTTGTTTGATTTTATTTTTTGGCTTCTTCCCAACTATCAGTCAAGTCCTGAATTAAAACTTTTTCACAACTTCATTTTTTTATCAAAAAAAAAACCTATAAAATATGAACTACTTTTGAATCTGAACTGATCCAATCAAGCTTCCTTGGAAGCTTTTGATCCAAGCTTCAAATTGTGGGATTCTCATTGTTTTTTTTTTTTCTTTGGTCCTTCTTCACTCACTTTGAATTCATTCTTGTGGATCATTTTTAATTACAACTATGCTCAGAAAGCCTTTACCTATCACATCTCCCTCCAAAGCTCTAGAATCAGTCTCAGAATGAGTTCTTAGTAATACACAAACTCTTTGTCTACTTCAAACTTGGAATCTACTACTATATCTATACTTTCTCATTCTAGCTATTCCTCAAATTTCTCAAGTACCACAGTTTCAAAATTTTAGGGCCTATCATACTTAACATCTTCAAAAAAAATCAAACAAGTGACTTCAGGAATATCAACTTATTTTTTTCATTGAAAAATACTTTCTAAATAAAAATCAAATCCTCACTTGAAACTTTGGTAAAAAAGAATAAATTTTGTAAAACTTGATTGTTTTCCCAAAAACTAAGTCATTTTCAGAAAATCCACAGATCTTTTAACTCTGATACACCCTATTTTTCTTCCAGAGAGAGAAAAAATTTATGGTGGTTGTGTTTTAGTTAAATATCTTCAAAAAAAACCTTTAAAAAAATATTCATAATTATTTCACTGTTTATTTTAATTTTGTTTATCTCTTCTTCTATTTCTCTATGTTGTCATGAGGGTATACCAGAGTCAAATTTTTCAAAACTTTACACGGCTGATTTCAGGCTTATCAATTTCTTTTATTTCAATTTTATCTTTTCCAGTTAAGTGCATTGGTTCATTGTTTATTTTGATGAAACAACTACCTTTAAGGGTTCAATATTTCTACTGAATTAAATTATTTATTTATTTATTTTTCAAAATTTTAAATCTGATACACCTCATTTTTAATCCTTATATTTGGACTTAACAAAAGATTTTTTTTGCATGAATTCCATCTTTGGCATGGTTTCTGTTTGATGATCAATCCTGAAGATAGTTTTACAAGTAAAAAGAAATCACTCAAGGATGATTCTTGTCTCAAAGCAAGATTGAAATCGGAATTTTCTTTTAATTTTATCAGAAATCAACACACCTATTTCCAAATTCAATTTTGTTTTGAATTCAAATCAATCACCTCTGAGCTTTGAGGTTCAAAAAATCTGCCAGAATTTATCAATTTAATAGAACAGATATCTAGCAAACCAATTACCAAGGTTTTTTTTTCAATAATAATTAATTGCATATACAATAATGTTATTTTGGAATGATTAATTTGTTAAAAAAATGAGTAATTTCTCCTCAAATATATCAGGATATCAAAGTTTCATAACTGAGAAAATCTCAAAATTTCAAGCCAAATTCTTATTTTAATAGATCAAATTCCAATTCTTATTTTTATCTTACATCCTCAGGATACCTTTTAATTAGCACTGAAATCAAACACACAAATCAAATTTAAATTATTCTCATTAAAAATCCATGATTCACTTCATTACTCAAAGTGGTTTTAAGGCTCAATATAACTCAATTGGAATTCTTACCCAGGTTTGGAAGTCTGTAAAATGCATGAATTTGTTAATTTATATTTTGAATTTTGCCTGTGAATTAATCAGGAAATTGGATTTATGAAAGTTTTAAAATGGAGAAATCTGATTATTAAAATTTGGTGTTAAACCCATTCTGGACCTATGATCAAAACTTTCATGGGAGGATTTCAATATCAAAAACTTTATTGAAAAAAATGATAAGATTATCAATTAATTTTATCAAGGAACAAAATACACACTTGGTTATATTATCTAAATGATGATTGTTTTTTATACAACTCATTCAAGTAAATACTATTTATTTTTTTTAAAAATATTTTTTTTGAAGAAACAGACAATCTCTCATCCATTGGAAAAAATCTGAAATTTTTCCCCATAAAAAACACCAACAATCATATGATAATGACTAGTACTGATATTTATCAAAAGGTTTTACCAGCTGCAAAAGAATCTTTATATATCTTTATCAAGATAAAGTTTGAATATCTTGAACTTTATTTGGAATATGATATCATTAGTTAGATAACTATGATTTTGTCAGCTTGCTACTATTTACAGAGCAATCCGTCAAAAATACCAAAATGAAAGAAAAAACAATAAAAAAAATTCATAAAAAAAAGAAGGAATGAAAAATCCATGAATATTATGAAAGAAATGGATTCCCAACCCAAAATTGGGTAGGGTCACTCACTGAACCCACCCTGGAAATCTCACTCCTCCATATTTTAAGATATTTTAATAAAATTGAGCCAAAAGGCACAACACCACCAGTTCACTTTTTGCCCATTTTAATTTCTCAAGCGCGTTTTCAAACATAGGTTTCATACCAATAATCCAGAAAGAATTGAGATGTTGTATATATTTCAAGAGTTCCACACTGAAAGGTGTTTTGTTAATATTCCCGCATGCAGCCCCGCATCCCCACAGTAGCTGTGCGCTTGATTAGGGATAGCCTGCGTCCAGATTGCCACATGCAACTTAAGTTAGACAGAGGAACTGAATGCAAGATGCACAGCAGATCCTACTCCCACACGCAGCTGATTTGATCTGCGCGCCTCTGATCCACAAGAACTCCTGGTATCAACAAGGTACGCACCAGACAGCTACAACCTAGTGGAATCACCCATGCATATGTAAAAACATGACATATGCATGGTAGATGGTCTAGAAACATGATATATCAAATGAGATCATAAGAAATCCCATTTAATAGTATTTAAATTTGAAAAAAAATATTGAGGATCACCACAATGTTAACAGATCCAGAACTTCAAGGATCACAAAACATACCAAAGAGTTGTCATAGAAGTTTTTAAAAATTATCAAGGCAATCAGATGGTGATGGAAAATTAATAAACACCCACAACCAATCACACAAATGAAAGTTATGTGCAGAATTACTAAAATAAAAAATTAAAATAATGACAGATCCTGCAGCTAAGATAGTGTAAAAATCCTGAAAATCCGTGATTAACTGATTGACAGAACCAAGAGGATGTTCTAAAACTTCCCTGGCTGGCTTACTAGCCTTATCCTATGAGCCCTACCCACTCTAGCTACTATGAGGAAGCTCTTTTCAACCCAAGAAGGTATTTATACAGACCTTCTTTAGCCTATTGTTCCCCAGAAGTTTACCAGGAAGTTATTATATTTTATCATAAGAAACCGTGTTATTGTTGGTCAAGTGCTTATAACAGATAAGCAAGCAATTTATGAATTTCTTCTGAATTAATAGTGTTAATTCCAAAACCCAGAATTGCTGTTTACTTGAAGAAGAATCAATAAACCACAACCTTTGATCTGTAACCCTTCAATTGTGAACTGCAGAATGTAAATTACCCATATACTGTGTACAGGGAGTACACATGCCAGATAGGATGGCCTAGCGGCAGGTTGAACCTTTTCCCTGTCTTCACACTACAGGTTTCAGCTTACTAGATTCCAAGGAACTCACTCCTTCTATAGAAATAAATTTAAAAGGAGGGGCCAAGACCTTATTGGGGTTTTTGAGCCCTCCAGAAAAAATTTATATGTCTGTTTAAGAAAATATAGGAGCAATTTTGGTGCCTGTGGGGTTGAAAAGGACTCCTTTCAAGAATTTTGTGTTTAATTTACTTGGTGATTGGATTATTAAAAACCTAAAAAAGAGATATAAGTCATCAGTATCACTTACTAGGTCTATATCCTGACTTAATCTTGATGGATGGGCCAATATGCAAGGATTGAGGGTGCTGGAAGTTGGTACTGGGGCAGGCTGAATGGTTGGATAATGATTTTGGCCAAAAAAAAAAAGGATTTCAAGAGTCTAATTGGTCTATAATTTCATCAGAAAGTAGTCCAGGATCACACACATATTTCTTATAAGGGTTTGATGGCTTCAGGACGAAAATATCTTAAGCAATAATGACTATATGACTGGAATGAATGAGCTAGAAATGGCTGGGAGAAGAGCTCTTATTTAGATTGTTTGGGTCCACTCATGGCACAGTCTTTTTAACAGCCAAAGGAGGGTGAAAAAGGCTAGTGCTGATGACAAGGGACCATCAGTGTGTTTTTTTGGACCTGCTCTAGCTATTAAAGAATTATGGAAAGCCTTATGTCATCATACTTGGGGATTGATACACGTTTCTCTACCCTCAATGACCTCACTGTAACAGCCAGAGAGGTAGTATTCAATTAATACTTATAAATATAAGCTATGACTTTCTGATGCCAGAGCCTTGAAAAAATTCTCAAGAGACCTTTTTCTGAGGGCTGATTTTAATTTTGAGGCTATTCTATCCATATTGGTTTAATTAGAGCTTCTCAATTGGGTAGTAAGCCCCTGGTTGTGACTAGTTACATACAGTCCTCTTTGTGTAAGTTACAGAGGAGTTTGTATAGGCTCCTGATGTCTTGTGGGCCAGTTAGCACAAAGCTAGGCATCTGTTTATCATCAGTGCACACTATCAGGGTGCTACAGTAACTATTATGTACTCTTTGGGGTCCAAATCCCCCATACAGGTGACATCACAGGGGCCCTGAAAACCTTTGGTACAGTTCAAAAAAATGTGAAGGGCCCATTTTTCCCAATCTTAAGGTTGTTTAGGCACTTTCATACTATTCCCCACCACATGGTGGCACTCTCTGGTCCCCATGTGATGTGGAACAGGGCTGTGGGGTGTATGTGAGGTACCCCACAGCCCAGTTTCCATTTTGGGACACAGCGGCATCACTGGAGGCTGGTGGGTAGCCTTGGGCAATGGACTGGTGTGGAAAGTAAAATAGTGACACTCTCCTATTATTTTATTCCTTGATTTTGGGAAGTCAATGATCTCAGTGTCTGTAAGGTTAAGGATGCCCTTTTGTTGTTAAGAGGGTAAAAAAAAGATGATGAGTTCCTTTGCTTCCTCTTCCTTTCCTTGCGACCCAATCCAAAGATAAAATAAGATAAGATCCTCCCAGAGCTGGGTTTTAGAGCGTGGAATTTATGCCCAACCTCTCAACCCTAACCTAAGTACAAGTGCAATAACAGCCCAACAACAAATGTAAATAAACCCCTAAACCCAGAACCCTAGCCTAAGCTTAACCCATCCCCTGCCCCCTTACCGTTACTTACATCCAGTTTGTCCTTCTCATGATGTGGCCCTCCTCTGGGCCCTACTTGGAACCACCTGCTTGTCCTTATCTGCTTTGCTCTCCGCATGATTTAATGCCCTGCAGGTTGGCCTGTGCCCATAGCCCCAATTGCCCTGCCCTACCTCCCCAAATTAGCTACCCGCAAACCTGGTTGGGCCAGCTTCATTCCTGGGTCTGTAATGTCCAAGCGGGCCGCGGACCTCCACATCCAATCAAGCCCAACCCATTCCCAGTATGCCAAGCCCCGCGGTGCCTACTGCTGAGCCCTCTGCAGCTGCTGCTGAGCCCGCAGCCGCCACTGCTGAGACCGCGCGCATTGGGGTGCTGAGCCTGACCTACCAAATGCTGAGCGCACCAACCGCGGTGCAGTTCCCAATCCAAGACTATATAAAAACACCACACCGGCTGGTCATTCTGGGCCTGCGCAAGGTAGTTGCTAGACTACAATTGGGGCTTTCACCTGGTGGAAACTGCCTCAGGCCCATGCAAGGTAGTTGAGAGACTACTTGCAAGGCCTTCCCCTGGTGGCAACCACCTTGGGCTTGTGCAAGGTAATTGCTTGACTACCCATGGGCCGGTTGCCTGGTGGCAACCTTTGCAACCAACTGGCCTGTCCCAAGCGACTACACGCCAGGCCGGCGGTTGGTTGCAGCAGAAATTTGCTGCCTGTCAGCTGGTGGAAGATCCTGCAGCCTATGGGAGTTTCATGCACGGCTGTGTAGAGTCTGAAGCTACGCCCAGGGTTGTGTAATTTTTTTTTTTGATAACTCCCAAAGAACACATAATTATGGTTTTCTGACCAAATTTTTGGTCAGAAACCCATACCTCCCAGATGTGATGGGTATGGTACCCAGGTGAACCTAGTTCTACCTGAAGGAGTGAGATTTTGGGGGTGTGCCAATGGGTGACCCTAACTAATTTGGCACCAGGAATACATTTCTGCAATAATATCATTCATTTTCTTACTACTGAAGGTTTTACCTTCTATTTTCATTTTACATTATTATTTCTGTATTTTTCTTATTTTTTCTTGTTTGTATTTAAGTTGGTGATGGCTTAGTCAATTAGTTCTGCATATTGGCCAGCTGACAGCAGGCAACCTTTGATAAATTACTCAAAGAATTAAGTTATTTACATCCTTCTCTGTCCTGAGTGCTGTTTTTACCAGCCTTATTTACCAATCAGTTGGATAATACTTCCTTCTTGAGTAATTCAAAATATTTCCCTTTATTAAAGGGTTTTATATGGTCCAAATTTGACCCCCTGAATAGAGGTTACTATAAAGATCCCCAGTATTTCATAAAATATAAAACTGTGGCCCCTCTTAAAATATATATTAAAAAGACTTTTAACCAAACCAAGGTAAACCTTGCACCTGCTCCTGTTATATTTAATCTTTGGGAGCTTTCAGGTTTTTTATTTTTAGGAATATCATTATTCCATTACTGATTCACTTTCTGTAGCTAAAGGACTGCAAGGTTCCTGGTATGAAAGCGCTCAGATTTAAGATTCATCAAATTGAAATTATATCACTGTGAAAAAAGGAGAAGCACACCCTAGCAGGTGTGTCAGTTGAAACTTGTTTGAAAAATTTTGAGGATTCACCTGGGATTTTGATTAAAAATTGTGAAATTCTTTTTTTTTTGATGTTCTGATGTGTTCTTGTTTATGTGATTAAATTTAAATAAATTTGAATCTTTTAGGATTTGTGGGAATTTTTGAATGTTTTTGTTATGGAATTATTTTGTTTTTGCCTCCTGTCTAGCCATGTAATTTCCTCAAGTTACCTGATGGTTTCTTTGAGTTAAAGGAACAATGACATACTGAAATAAAAAAGAAAATTTTCATGACTTGAACAACAAAACAGTGAAAAATTGTCAATGGTGTGGTGAAAATAAAATAAATTTCTTTACTGAAATAATATAGAAATTGTACCTTATAGGAATTTAACTATTCAGAATTCATTCATTTCCAAGTAAAAACTGGAGGTTTTTTGACTTTTTTACAAGTCAGTTACTTTCTGAATCAAATCATAAAAAAAAAGATAGAGTTCCTTGATTTTTTACCACTATAATTAAAAATTGAATGGAAAATCATGAATAATTGAATCAAAAAGAAATTTTAGTCATTTGAAACACTCATTTTTCATTGAAGAGTGTCATTGAAATCACAAATATTTTTGACACAAAATTTGTAACATTTGATTTTTTTTTATCTTTTTTTTTTTTTTTTTTTTTTTTTTTTTTTTTGGATATGATGGTTGCTATAGCTCAAAGCAAAAGTGTCAGCTCTATGATACCAGGAACCTTGCAGTCCTTTAGCTACAAAGAGTGATAAAAATACTGGAATGATAATATTAATAATTATTCCAAAAATAAACGCTTAGAGGCTCAAATAAATAATTTAATAAGAGCTGTTGCAAGGTTTAATTGGTTTGGTAATAAAAGGTTTTCACTATGTATATAAAAGAGGGGCCAAAGTATTATACTACTGGGGGTATTTACAGACAAAGCAACCTCTCTTCAAGGGGCCTCCTTAGGCAGTTTAAGAACCTTGGAATGAAGATGGGTGCCTTAGAAAGGGCTTATTCCACTAATGGCCGGGCATAACAGCACACTGGCCTAGACAGGAAGGTAAACACTCACTCAGAGCACTTTATCACGAAAATCCTGCAATAATGGGAAGGGTTTCAGAGCAGATGGGGTGGATGGCCTGACTAAACTTCAAGGGTTGATTGGTTTTAAGAAATGGATAATAATACTACAGACTTGGTCATAAATCACTTGCTTAGACTCTTTGTAAGCACTTGAATAAAAATGAAACAGTTTCTGATTGATAATAATAATTCCTGGTAAACTGATGATGGAATAATGGGTACAAAGTGGTCTGTATAAATACCTTTTTGGGGTGATTTTGAGCTTCTCAGGGCACGTAGAGAGGGTTCTGCTCGTGGGCTGAAGCTGGCAAGCCAGTCAGGGCAAGATTGGCATGTCCATTTGGTGCTGTCAATCAGATGTCCTTAGATCTGCTGGATTTCTGTACTATTTTAGCCACAGGATCTGTTAATCTGTTATGGCGTAAATTTGATCATTCTGTACTCATCCTTCATTTGTACTATTGGTATTGCTTTGAAGGGGGCAGATGTGGATGTTTACTGATTTTCCATCATCTGCTGATCAGGTAGATAACTTTTAATAATTTTTATGAATACTCCTTGTAGTGTTTTGTTGTCTTCAAAGATCAGAGTCAGTGATTTATGTGGTAATCCTTGATCTTTTATTTATTATTAAAAAATGTTGTAAAATTAATTTTTATTAATTTTATTTAAGTTTTGATCCTTTTAGACTATTACTAATGCATATTTCAGCTTCTTAAATATGCTAGGCAACTCTAGCTAGGTTGTAGCTCTTCTGAGCGGTACCTGGTTGTCAGATTAGTCATGATGGATCCCAACACAGGGATCAGTAAGTACAGATACGCGCAGGGTAGGATCCGCTGCATGCGTGGCAGAATTAGCTGCGCGCGGGTCTCTAGTGCGCGGGAATCTGCTGCTACGAGTACGTAGGGATATGTAATGATGCGGGGCTGCGCGCGGGAATTGTGACATAACACATTTTCGCATGTAACTCCTAAAATATACACAACACCTCGATTCTGAGTGAATTTTAGGTGTAAACCCTATAAGTGTCAACACGTGTGAATTATTAGAATGGCCAAAAAGTGCCATACTGGTGTTGTAATTTTTAGTACTTTTCTTTTCAATTATTTTAAAAATGTAAGGACTTGGAATTCAAGGGTGGGGTCAGTGAGTGACCCTACCTAATTTTGGGTGAGGAATCCATTTCTATAATAATATATATGTATTTCTCACTCATTCTTTTGCTAATTGAGATATTCTTATTTTTCATAGTTTTGTGTTGCTATTGACAGGTTGCTCTGTACATAGTAGCAAGCTGAAAAAAAGATTAATCAGTTCAATGGAAGAAATTAATTTTCTGGGAAGGAGGAAAAAAAATAAAGCTGACCCTTGGTGCAAAAACTGCTAGATTTTTTACTTTGTATCTAATTCTTGAATCAATCCTCATGTATAATTGAATCAGGATTATCAGCTGGCTAATATCCAGAGAAAAATGACTATGCCAAGAAATTAACTAAAGATAGTAATTTTATTTTTAATTATGAAGATAAATTAAAATAAATAAATTAAAAGTAATAAAATAATAGAAATAAAAATAAAAATGAAATAAATATAAATATAAATAGGGCATATCAAAGTCAACCAAACCCACCATTTTTTAATGGCAGGTTTCAAAGGAAATCCGCAATTTCAAACCCACCATTAAAAATCAAAAAAAACACTTATTTCACATCAGAAGTTTCAAAGTTAACATGAAATAAGTGGGTTTTTCAAATAAATTATTTAAAGGCTTCCGTCACCTGCCCACATCATCAACCCCTGCCTTCCCACCTCCTTCTACCTCCAACCTCCTTGCAAATTTTTTTACCTCCAGCCTCATCATAAAAAGATTCACAACTCTCATCACTTTATCACTCTCATCATCACTCTCATCAATTTATCACCCTCATCACTTGATCAATCACCACTTTATCACTCTCATTGCTTCATTTCTCTCATTGCTTCATTTCTCTGATTGCTTCATTGCTCCCATTGCTTCATCACTCTCATCACTCTATCTCCAACCTCATCCAAAGAATCCAATCATTGTTTTATTTCTCTTGTCACTTTATCTCTCTCATCACTTCATATATCTCATCACTTTATCTTGCTTGTCACTTTATCCCTCTCATAACCTTATCCCTGTTACTCTTTCCAAATGGCCCCTCAGCAAACCTCTCCCCGCAAGTCCACACAAAAGTCCAACACACCAAAGAAAACATTTCCAAGGAACTCCAAAACAAACAATCCTCCCCCATAAGCTTCCAAGGGCTCAAACAATCCTCCCCCATCAGCTTCCAAGGGCTCAAAAAATCCTCCCCCATCAGCTTCCAAGGGATAAAGTCAGCTCAAGAGAGCTGATCACATCATCCTGGTCAACTGGCTCAAAATTCCCTCAAACTATGATTCCTGCTTTGGATCCAACAATGAAACACATGTTGGCCAACCTCCATCCTGTAAGGTCAATGGTTATCTCCTCATGGCCAATGAACTCAAGAAAAAAAAAAGGTAGGCTGGATCTGTCATCCAAACAGATGAGGGAGCAATTCAAGAATTATTGAGCCAAGTAAAAAAAGGCCCACTCCATGTCAATCTCCACCGGCTTTGGTATCACTGACTCTGACAAAGCCAAGGGAATCAACTCTGTGGTTGATAAGTTGGAATCCGTTTGTCCTTTTTATATTCAAATGGATGAAATCTTTGGAAAGAAGGCCAAAATCACCCCTTTAGCTGCTTTTGAGGCCCAACAATCCAATTCAGTCCATGCTGAGGACTTGGCTGGGGATACTCAGCCTAGAAATGGTGATCCTGAAGAAACCTTTTCCTTCAAGTGGTCCCCATCTGATTCCAAGGAGGATATTAAAATGCAATCAGCTCCAATCACGTCTACTTCCACATTGATTGATGTGTCAAACCATACCTTGGACCCCTCCCCTCCTTCTTTGGGTTGCTCTCTTCCTGGGTTAGCAGATCTCATCAACCTTGCTGATGCGGAACAAGATACTCCTCAGTCTCCATTACCCTCAAAATCTGTTCAAGTAAGGAACCAAGCTCTTTTCTCTTCTGTCTTGTTAATCCTGACTGATTTAGATTGTAAAAAAACAGGCTCATCCATTTCAGAATGGCCAAAAACTCAAGCCAATGGGGCCTTCCACATTGCCTTTGAACACCAGTGACAACTTTCAGACTGAAACCTTCTCTACCAAGGGTAAGCAAAAGGCCTCCAATTCCATCAATATCAACCCCAAAAGTCATCAAAAGAGGAGAAACACTTCTGGTTTTTTGTGCTTTGAAGAAATGATGGAGGAGCAAGATTCATGTAAGTCCATTGGTTGAATATCTTTGCTTTCAAAACCATGCTCATTGCTTTTCACATGCAAAAAACAGTCAAATCACAAATTGAATCCAAAAAACTTGAGTTTGAAAAGCAAAAGTGGGATTGTAAACTGGCCATGGATGTTCAAAAGCAGAAAGCCAAGAGTTTGGCCCATCAAAAAAAATGGGATAATTAGTGGAAGTTGAAAAATGCTGAGCTAGAGTTTCAAAAATAGGAAAAGGAGAAGGATCAAAAGCAAGCCCAACTGGAAAAGGAGAGGTAACAACTTGCAACCAAAAAAAAGGAGAAGGTATCAGTAGCCTTGGCTTTCATTGGTTACATTAGAACAGTAGATGAGATACAGCAGATAACTCAAATGCTGGGCTTGTAAATATATTTGCATGGGTGAAAGAAAAACAAAAAAATAGTTTTTGGTTACAACGTTTGAGAGTTTTCTTAACCCCACCAACATACAAATTTTTTATTTGTTTATATTTTTTTTCTAGAGTAATAGAAAAATTTGATATTGCAACCAGGGCTTGATGATCAGATGAATTGAGGACAATTAATCTTCCATGGTGAAAGAAATGGAACCATTTGATTGTTTTTTTTGCTTGCTCAAAATCTTCCTGGGCTGGTTTTTGAATATTATTTTTATTTTTGGCAACAATTGAAGGGTACAGATCCAAAGGATGTGGTTTCTGACCAGAACAGCCACTTTTTCATTAAGATCTTCCTTAGAAACCTCCAAAGATATTTTGGAATCTCTCATTTGATTCCTCTTTTGGCAAGCATCCCTACTCTTCCCACCTCTCTGTATGTTTTTCAAGCCATCTCCTTCCATCTTGTTCTCTCCCAATCCCATACTTAGATTGGGGTGAGGAACAAGAATAGATTTGAATGTTTGTGTAACATTTTGAGGGGGTGGGAGAAGAATAGGATGTTCCCCCAAAGCAGTCAAATGTTTTCCAAAAAAACAAAAAAAACAATGTCAGTCCAATAGGCATTGTTGGTGAAACATGATTTAATAAAAAAAAAAGAAACCAAACCTGCACTTGAACCCAGGGACACCAGAAGCTCAATCCCCCCCAAAAAATTGGCATGAGTGACCCATGCAACACACCAACAAGCAAATTTATTAAAAAAATTAAAAAAAAACTTACCTTCCATGGCAAAGAACACCTGAAATAATCAAAAAAACCCTGTTGGCTTCCATTGTAGTCCAGAGACACCTAAAAATAAAAAAAAAAATCAAAAAAAGGGAGTTCAGCACCAAAGAAAACTCCAAAAAATGGTGGAGGAGAACACTTGATCAATAGCTCAATTTCTCAATCAATCACAAAACAATCAAACAATTGATTGCCATTTGATTGAGCAATCAAAAGAAAATCAATTGGTTGATCAATTGATCTGGTTTTGATCAATTGCTTACCTGCGGCAGGCCCAGAACCTGCAAACAAGGAATACAGAATTCTCAAGCTTTCCCTGCCAATTGGGTGAGGTCCAGAGTTGAGGGTACCATTAGAAGTAGAATGATAACCATCACAGCTGAGTTTGAACTGGATGAATTCCTTCACGGTGTCACGCCAAGCATCATTACCCAGGCTATTGGCAATAATCAAAGCATGCAGCCACATCTTATGCTTGATTGCAACTTGGATGGCTTTCTGACAATCTCCATTAGATAGGAAGGTTTGAATACTATCCAAATGAGATGACTGGTGTAGAGACTCCTGTGGGATTATATAAATAAAAGTAGCAAATAGCTTGCTGGCAGTCCTTGAAGGGGAATTTAGTATCACTTCTACTCCTTTGGAGTATTAGTATATACTAAGAGTGGTTTTGTATTGCCTGACCTTCTAGTACTACAGTAAGTCTGCACAATAATTTAGTTAAATTAATTTCTTTAAATTAATGGCTGGTTTCTTTGAGACTTAAAATAGGTCTCAGATCAGACCTAGATTAGTTATTAACTGTGGTATTGGTAGGATTTGTTGAATAATAGACCAGATGTATTGGATTATTGGTTAATTATTGATCAGATATATATGATCTTAACCAGTATCCCAATATTAAAGGGTTCAAGGGTTTATCAAAGGGATGGTTCAGGAGAGGACCCAACGATGGGTTTACCCACAGGGGGCTGGGAAAGGGAAAGGTTGGTAGTTTCTTTTTGTTGTGCTCTCTTTCTTTGTAAGGTTATTTATTAACTAATGGGTGGGGTTTCTTTAATATGGTGCTGAATATCTAGGTCACAGAAGAACCCTTATTCAAGCACCCATTGGGTGGTTTAATTGGCTAAAGATGGGTAATAACTTGGTTTCTGATTTCTTGTTTCCTTTTATAACTGATTCACTACTAATATTTTATCTGGGTAGGTACCACAGATGGATGGGTTGATGGGGTGAGTAGGGGATGGGTGATGAGATGGATGATACAACTTAGATAGGGCAGAGAGTCCCTCCTTAAATAGAAAATCCTGCCCCCAGGGGTGATCAAGGCTGCCCCTGAGGGTTCTCCCTGTTCTGGTGAGGAACAGTGAGCTACAATTACATGAGAAATTTTAGCTGGTTGGAAAAAGCTTGTACAGTTACATGAGGCATTTCTGCTGGATGGGAAAAGCTGGTACAGGGGTTTCATGCATGCACATCCTTGCATAAATTGCTGTGAAGTGCAGATACAATGTATTCCTGTGCAGTACTAATGGTTGGTCTGGTGCTACTTGATTCTCCCTACATGTGCTGCTGTTCATTCCCTGGTGATTTGTTTGGTGCTGCATGATCTTGACTGCCTGCATATATTGCTGTGTAGTGCTGTGGGTTGTTGTTACTGCATGATTCTGGTAGTTTGTTTGGTATCAAATGCTTCTGACTGCATAGATTTCTGTGTGGTGCTGAGGGTTTTTGGTACTGGTACTTTGTTTGGTATCACATGCTACTGGCTGCATAAATTGCTGTGTGGTGCTGAGGGTTGTTGTTACTGGTACTTTGTTTGGTATCAAATGCTACTGGATGCATAAATTGCTGTGTGGTGCTGAGGGTTGTTGTTACTGGTACTTTTTTTGGTATCACATGCTACTGACTGCATAAATTGCTGTGTGGTGCTGAGGTTGTTTGGTACTGCATGGTTCTGGTTGAGCCTGGTTCCACTTCCTCCTGTATACTTCTGCACAGCCTTCTGTATGTATGTTTGCTTATTTGTTTGGTCCTGGTTGAGACTGGTTCCACTTACCCCTGCCTGCACTGTTCCTGTACACTTCTGCACAGCCTCCTGTATGTATATTTGCTTGCTTTCTGGGTGAGGTGATAGGAGCTGAACTAGGTGTACTGCCTCCTGTATCTGTATTGCTGTATTCTGGTTGGGGTGACAGGGTTGGTGTATGGTCCTGGTATTGAGGGTAAGCTGTTGCTGGCATGTATTTGAGAGTTTACAAGGTATGTCTTGTGTCTTCTACAGAGATGTGACACCTGGTTGGTTATGAGTTTGCCACAGTTGGAGGTTTGTTGGACTGTATCTTCTAATCCATGAGAGATAGTGGGGTACTTTGGCTGAGTGACTATGGGTTATTTGTGATGTAGAATCCGATTCTGAGGTTAATTTGAGGGATTGAGCTGTTGTTACACTAGAAAGGTGAGTCTGATGGCTATAGGACAGGTTTGGAATACCACACTGGGTGGTGTAAGTGCTAACTATACCTTCAGTGTTGTTAGAGTCAATGGAATTGGACCCAAGAGGAAGGTTCAATAGAGCTGAAGAGGTATCTAAAGTTGAGGCAGAGCCAGAGAAGGATTGCAAGACAAGATGTACGGCTTCTTCAACTTTTGGTCTAGGAGCGACCAAAAGCACACACATTTGCAATGCATGCAGAGATGTTTAGCTTTTCACAACTTGACTCATTGTGATTTTATTCCTGTGGGATGAAAGTCAAACAAAGGAAATCAACAAAACTTACGCTCCCACCAATTTAGCCTTGTTTTTGACCAAGAGCTTCAAGAGTTTCAATAGAACAATCTTGTCCTGTAAGTGATGAACTTGAGAGAAATCCTTTTGGTTGGGCTTGTTATCTGGAAGGTTATGACCAACCACTAGAGTGCTCTGGATGAACACCAATTCATTCTTGGATTCATCCAACTTGGCATCTAACCAATTCACAACTTATTTACGTTTTTTACCAAGATTCAAATTGCTGTTATTCCCACCATCCATGAACAGAGGACCTGGCAAGAGTTGAAGATTGGTGGAGGGGATGACTTGAGAAAGTTGTTGTATCATCATTGTCCGGCCTACATGAGCTTGTGATGTAAAAGTTCCAACCGGGCCATAGGGATCTTCATCTCCACTGGTTGTTGTGGTGCCCCATCTGGGACACCCTGGCCACCTTAAGACCTCAACCCATAAACTGTTGCGCAAACGTACCATCCAGCCAAACAACTTATCCTCAGGCTCATCCAAACCGTCCTTTATCCGCGCGCCTTGCGCGTCGCGCCTTGCGCGCTGCGCTTCCTTCATCCACGCGCGTTGCGCGTCCATTATCTGCGTTGCTCATCATCCTTGCCGTTGCGTGTTGCTTGTCATCTCCGCCATTATTGCGCGTCCTCATCTTTGTTGTTGCGCGTCCTCATCTTTGTCTTCGCGCTTCCCAATCTCCTCATTTCTACCGTTGCGCGGCGCTCATCCATGATTTACCGGATCCATCCCGACCGCACCTCCAAGTATTTGGCAAATCCTTGGATCCATCAAATCTCCCATCTCACTTGATCTATCAGTCGTGAATCTCAAGGCCGTCAGAATTTACTCAACTGTCTCAAGCCAATCTCCTATCCGCCCATCCGCGCTCTCATGAACTTCATCCGTCACCTTTCCTGGGGCTCTCCCACCCGCTTCCGCATTTGGAAGTGGTGAAGAGTGCCAACTACCGCCTGCAGACATCCGCGGCGGTTTGGTTCATTTCTCTTTCCCACCCCGTCCGCCTTTGGACAAGGGGTGGGTGACTCTGGTATTGTTGCGCGCGCCCATCCAAAGATGGACGCAAGTGACCACATGGTTGTCTTCCCTTTTTTCCCGCTCTATTTGTAGAATCCATTGTACATAGTCTAACAGGGCCTCCTGCCCATATAAGGAGGGTCTCTCCCCTGCCTTTTTGAGAATCATCAGAGCATGGAATCATCCAGCATGAAATCATCACACCCTTGATCCTTGAGCCTCCATACTCAACACTTGATCCCTGATCCTTATCACCAACCAATAGCCTTGCTGGTTGAAGAAAAATTCTGTCTGTTGGAATTTTTGAGTGTGTCATACCACTCCTTGATCCCTTTCTCTGACCATACTGGTCCTGATCCCTGATCACCTTTCTGGAGCCAATCACGATTGATTGAAGAGGTCTTATTAAGCTTAAGACCTGGAGTGTTATACCTCCCCTTAGCTTCTTTGGAGTTGCATTCTGCCAGCCTACTCTTGAGTCCCTTGAGAAGTGTTGAGGTTATCCTTGCTTCAAATCAGTTACTGTTTGCTTTAAAGCTTCTTAAAAATTGTGCTTTGTCCTGTAAAGCCACCCATAGTTATCTGTTACCCTTCAAGCGCTTGATTGCAGAGAGTTGGGCAGGTTCATTGAGAACCTGGAGGTTGCTTGGGTTTGAGTTGATCATCCCCAATCTTCTGCTGACGACCAGAGTTATTAGCTTTTGGGCGTTGTTTACATACAATGGCTTTTGTTCTTTGAACTCTAAGAAGACTTTAACTTCTTTTGTCAAGTCTTTCCCTGCATAATCGTGTCTCAGATAGTGCTGTTCCGTTGCTACCAAACTATTATCATCCTTATCCTCTACTCCTTGATTCCTCATTTACCAGGTTCTGGACCTTGATCTCAGTTACATTTAAATATTTTTGTAACAATCAGGAGGGCAGCCTAAACAGCACCTTTCCCCTCCACAGAACTGCCACGGCCTATCAACGTTTGGAGTCTTACATTTGGTCCCCCGGGACGGGATCAAACCAGCAACCTTGGGATTTACAGTCCCAACTTGAAGAATCAACTCCGAAATCCGATCCGATTTTTTTTCTTTTCTTTTTCTGTTTGTTCTTTTTTTCCAGATCTGATCCATGGAGGCAGCTTGGTCCAGAAGTAAGTCCTCCCAATTGTGCACCGCCTGGGCAAGATCCTTGTTGTTTTTTTGTGAAACTCTACTCTTGCCACACTTGTGAGCCACCTTGGAACTCTGCTTGATTGGATCTCTTAGGAACCCTTCAAAATGGAATCTGCTGGATCCCCTTTATCTGTTTGGGCCAAGATGGTCAAAATCAAACCTCAGAACAAAAATTTAGGCTTCAATGTGACCAATGTTGAACAATTCCTGGACTCCTATGAGATGGCTGCAGAAGTGGATGGTGCCAGTGAATATGATATGGCTTATCAGTTACGGTTTTTTATCTCATCTGACAAAGTTATGGAAGTTATCAAATTGTTTGAGGGATTTGAAACTCACAACTGGCGGCTCCTGAAGGAGGCTATGCTGGCCTATTGGGGAAAAATAGATGTAGCCAGATTTACTTTGCAAGACTTGGATGCCCTGGTTTCTCAATGGATCTCCAATGGTGGTATCTCCTCAGCCTCTGACTATCAGACTTTCAGAAAATCTTGGGACCCTATCCAGTCCTATCTTATCCGGAATGATCACATTGATACGTTGGACAAAATTTGCCTGCAATTTTTTCAGTCTTTCTCTCCAGGAGTGCAGGAAAGAATTAAGGATGAATTGGTGAAATCTGGATCCATGATCACCACAAGAGACAATTGGTTCAAGCTCCCTGCTTTCATGGTTCTTAGGAATACTGTGGATAAAGTTATGAAAGGTCAAACAGCTCTCACCTTTGAAAAACCTAAAATCACTGAACCAGTCCTTGCCCCCTCTTTTCAAGCATCAAACAAAATCATGAATAAGATGGAAGCCAATCGCAGACCTAAACCCAATCCTCAGACTCACCGGGAGACACCTACTATAGATGAGATCACTAAATTACTTCAGGCATTTGAGAATAAAATAGATCAGAAAATATCCTCTTTAGCCACTCCTAAACCTGCTAATTCTGTTCCTAAGTCTACTATAGTCTGTTATTATTGCCATAGGGAAGGCCATGGTACCGGTAGATGTCCTGAACTCCAGAAGGACAAGGAGGAGAAGTTAGTAGAGCAGAAGGGAAATAATTTTTTCCTTCCTAACGGTGCTTTGATCCTTTCAATTTGTCTTGACCGGTCCATCATGTGGTGGCCTCATACCAACCACCAACTCCTAAGAAGGCATCCTTGGTCTCTGTGGATTTTCAATCATCCTGTGGAACTCTGCAACCTTGGTATCCCCCAGCTATCACTTCTTCCAGCTTCCCTGGCACCTATAAATCCAATCCAGCTAGGAAACGCCATGAGGAACCAAAACCTCATAAGTCTCCTCCTGTTCCATCCTACATTCTGCAAAAACCCGTTAAACGTCAATCTTCACCTGAGCCTCCTTCCTCTGATGTGGAAGACATGGAAGTAGAAAGGGAACCACTTATGGAAAGGTTCCAAGACAACTCTGATCCTCCCCCTCTTCAACCTTCCCAACCCTCAGATCCTCTTCCATCACCTATTACACCTGATCTTCCTCCCTCCACCCAGCCCAAAGTTTGATTTGAGAGGGGCATCTCCAAGGACTACCCTAATGCTGTGGAAGGAGTATTAAAGAAGATTTCTGATCTTAAAATCACCGATCTATCTGTGGCTGAACTCCTGTCAATATCTCCATCTGTGGCAGAAGGGATGAAGAAATGGGTTTCTTGTTGACATGTGGAGATTGGTCCGGATGAATTAAAGGTATCCTCTGGTACTCTGATAGAGGATTCTGGTGGAACAGATCCCTCTTCAGATACCAACCAGTATTCCTGTCCTCTTGGTTTTCTTCCATGTTGTCTTGGTGATTCAACTAAAACAGTTTCTCTCCTTGTGGATTTGGGTTCTCAGCTCAACTTGATTTCGGAATCCATGGCCTGCAAGCTTAAACTTAGCCCAAGGGTCAGTTTCAACTCTGCGGTTTATGGAATTGGGAATCAGTCATGTGAACTGGTTGGTATTGCTGAGGATATTCCTGTTCAAATTGGTTGAAATATTGTTGGCACCTGTCACTTCTGGATCACTCGTCTGGATGGTCCTATGATCTTGGGAAGACCTTTCTTAATGGACTTTGGTGCTACCCTGATGTTTTCTGATCAAGTTGGCAAGAGAATTTTCCTCCCTGATGCTTATGGCAGAAAGATTGAAGTTCCCCTTTGTTCTTTGGATTCTGGTTGTTGGGAAAGAAACTTCCCTGGTCACCCTCCCAAATCTGTCCTGAAAGGAAAGCAGAAAGAAAACTCTCATTCCTTTCATCCTCATTTTTTAGCAGAATAGTTGGCCCTACTGATAGTTTTAGTCCTCCTCAGCCTCAGAGTTCAACTCATGGACCAACTCCCTCCTCAGAGGCATATCTTTTTTTTTCCACATCATTTTCTTCTCATCCAAATAAGATCAAAACCCAAACACATGAAAAATCCAAAAAATACAAAAATATTTCTTCTCTGTCTGGATCTGTTGTATCTTATTTTCCTTTTTCTTTTCAGCCTGATCACTCATCCTCTATTCCAGTTTTGAATCTCTGCAATGAGTATAAAATAGATCTTGATCTCAATTCTTTTCTTGGTGGCTTTGGTATGAAGGAGTTTGGTCTTAGGTGGAGGCAATTTGAGGTAGAAGTAAGTCCTCCCAATTGTGCACCACCAAGGGCTTCTACTACTGTTGTTTTCAAAACTCTACCCTGTGCCACACATGTGAGCAATATGTTATCTTTTGGAACCTCTTTTATGGAGAAGGCACCTTTCAAGGATGTTGTAAGACTCCAAACAGTGCTAAGCCGTGGCATTTCTGTGGAGGGGAAAGGTGCTGTTTAGGCTGCCCTCCTAGGAGTTACAATAATATTTAAATGTAACCGGAATCAAGGTCCAGAACCTTATGGATGAGAAATCAAAGGAAGGGAAGAGGATAAGAGTTGTCGGTAGCGATGGAAACAACACTATCTGAGGCAAGATGGTGCAGGTAAAGACTTGAACAAATAAGTCAAGGTTTGTTCAGAGTTCAATAGAACAAGGCAGTTGTAAGTAACAACGCCCACAAGCTAATAACTCTGGTCATCAGCAGCTGATTAGGAAAGATCAACTCAATCCCAACCAACATCCAGGTTCTCAATGAACCTGCCCAACTCTACGCAATCAAGCGCTTGAAGGGTACCAGATAACTGTGGGAGGCTGAACAAAACAAAAGCAAATTGTTTATGAAGCTCTAGAAGCAAATCAATAACGAATTTGAGCAAGAATATCCCAACACTTCTCAAGGGACTCAAGAATAGCGTGGCGGAATTCAACCTTAAAGAAGAAGGGAGGTATAACACTCCAGGTTTTAAGCTTAATAAAACCTCTTCAATCAAACGTGATTGGCTCCAGAAAGATGATCAAGGAGAGATCAAGACCAGTATGGTTGGAAAAAGGGATCAGAGTGGTATAACACACTCAAGAATTCAGACAGACAGGAATTCTTCTTCAACCAGCAAGGCTATTGGTTGGTGATAAGGATCAAGGTCACAAGGGACAGAGTTTGAGTATGGAGGCTCAAAGGATCAAGGGGGAAATCATGGATATACCCGGATAAATGGCTCAGATAGGTGGGGAAGGATGCCCACGGATAAATTGATTACTGATGATGGTCTGATTGGATGGATTGGATTCTCTGATGCTCTGATGATGGGATGCTCTGATTCTGGGCCAAAAGGCAGGGGAGAGCCCCTCCTTTTATAGAAATGAGGCCCTGTATACTATGTACAAGAGAGATTTACAAATAGGTGCGGAAAAAAATGAAAAAATAAAAAAAATAAATAAAAAAAAAATTACATGAGAGGAAAAAGAGATGTCGCCCGCGTTGAGAATGACCGCGGGCAACCAGATGGACACCTGCGACAGCGGTCGCGGGTGTCGACAACGGTTCTCGTCGCCCGATCGGCAGCAACAACGGGGTGAAAGTTCCAACATCCGCAAGCGGTCGCTTGCGGTCGTTGGTTGGATTGGATGATGGGCAAGGAGGGCTAGGTTTGAGGAAGAGTTGGAGTTGATGAGGAGAGTGGGTGGAAGGATAATGACTGCCACTAGTGGCTGATGGACTGGTGGGGGGGATGATTGATTGAGTTGAGTAACTTGATTTTGGTTTTGGTTTGGGATTTTCAATTGGTGATCACCCTTGGTCAATCCTGAGAGCGTTGGGAAGATTGATGGCAAGGAGGGCTCAAGTTGAGGGTCAGGTTGGAGATGAAACCAAAGGAGATGGATTGACGGATATTGTTTTGGGAGGAATTTGAGGACGATGGACCCTTCAAGATCGTGAGCCGGTAGGATTGAATTGGAGGAGGAGGAGGATGAGGAGGGATGATCGGAGGATGATAGGATAGGGATCGTCGATGACCAGAGTAGGTTGATGAACAACTGAGAGAAGGAGGCACCGGGGATCGAGATTGAGGAACGGTTGTTGGGAGTGATGGAGAGGGAATCGGTGGTGGATGGGATCGTCAAAAGTGGTTTGACGATTGCTCGCGTTGCCAAAAGTCAGGGCCGCGAGCGCGACAAGTGGGAGTTGAACATAGGAAGAGGGGAGCAAAGCGGAGAGACAGGCAAGAGGCCTGTCCTAGACTGCTAGGACAGGGAGGAGTTGAGAGATGGGGGGAAATGAAGGTAACCATAGGGGTACAACTGAAATCCGATTTTTTTTTTCCGTGGTGTCCCGGATTGGTCACCACATCTCTCCACAACTTACAGACTGTCCCTAGTCTGCATCTAAAATTTGAAGGGATTAAAAAAAGCAGGGAACAAAGAAATTGAAGCAAAGATTGGCCATTTCTTGATTTTGAGAGCAACTGAGGAGTTGAAGAAAATATCTTGATTTTTCCAAATGAGCCCTAGAAGCGGCAGGAATAGAACAAGGAGGGCGTCCCAGGTGCTCACATATGTGGCATGCAGTAGAGTTTTACAACCAAAAACGCAGAAAATGACCCTGGTGGTGCACAATTGGGAGGACTTACTTGTACCCCAAATTGCCTCCACTGAAGCCCATATTCCTTCATACCAAAACCACCAAAAACGGAATTGCAATTAGGATCTAGTTTAGACTCATTGCGGAGATTCGAACCGGAACTAAGAGAAGATTGATCAGACTCAAAAGTAGAAGGGAAAGAAGACACAACAGAACCAGAGAGAGAAGGAGATGGAGAAGAAATATTTTTGGATTTTTCTATTTTGATATGTTTTTGTTTTTTAATATTCTTGAGCTCAGAAGAGAATGATGAAAGGAATGAAAAATAAGCCTGAGGGATGGGAGTTGACCCTTGAGTTGCAGTCTGAGGCTGAAAAAGAACTACAACCATTAGTAGGATCAACTATTCCCCTAAAAAATGAAAGGAACTAGAGTTATCCTTCTGCTTCCCCTTAAAAGATGATTTGGGAGAATGACCAGGAAAATCTCTTTCCCAACGACCAGAATCCAAGGAGCAAAGAGGAACTTCAATTTTTCTGCCATCAGCATCAGGGAGAAGAATTCTCTCCCCAACTTGATCAGAAAACATCAGGGTTGCACCAAAGTCCATTAAGAAGGGTCTTCCCAAGATCATAGGACTGTCCAAACGAGTAATCCAAAAGTGGCAGGTTCCAACGATATTTCAACCAATCCTGACCGGTACATCTTCAGCAATACCAACCAGTTCACAAGCTTGATTTCCTATCCCATACACTGCAGAGTTGAAGCTGACCCTAGGACTAAGTTTGAGCTTGCAGGCCATAGCATCCAAGATTAAGTTAAGCTGAGATCCAGAATCCACAAGAGGAGAAACAGTTTTAGCTGAGTCACCAAGATAACAAGGAAGAAAGCCAAGGGGACAGGAATAAAGATTGGATTCTATAGAAGGACTGGTTCCACCAGAGTCCTCCATTAAAGTGCCAGAGGAGACTTTGAGTTCTTCAGGGCCAATTTCCACACGTCGACAAGAGACCCATTTCTTCATTACTTCAGCAACAGATGGAGAGATTGATAGAAGTTCAGCCACAGATAGATCAGGAATTTTGAGATCAGAAATTTTCTTTAATACTCCCTCCACAGCATTGGGGTGATCCTTGGAGATGCCCCTTTCAAATCAAACTTTGGGATGGGTGGAGGGAGGAAGTTCAGGTGACACAGAATCTAAGATAGGATTAGAAGGTTGAGGTGAGGGAGAAGGATCAGGGTGATCTGGGAACCTTTCCATGAGTGGTTCCTTTTCCACCTCCATGTCTTCTACATCAGAGGAAGGAGGCTCAAGTGATGATCGACGTTTAACGGGTTTTCGAAGGATTGAAGTTGGCAAGGAAGGAGCCTTATGAGGTTTAGGTTCCTCATGTCGTTTCCTGGCTGGATCAGATTGATAAGTAGTCCCAGCAAGACTAGAGGAAGAAATAGCTGGAGGATACCAAGGTTGGAGGGTACCACAGGATGATTGAAATTCAAAGGAAGCAAGAGATGCTTTCACAGGAGGTGATGGCTGGTAAGAGGCCACCACATGTCAGATAGGATGAGACGAGTCAAAAGGGATCAGGGCACCATTAGGGAGGAAGTAATTGTTTCCCCTCTGTTCTACCAACTTTTCCTTTAGGTCCTTCTGAAGTTCTTGGCATTGTCCGGTTCCATGGCCTTCCCTATGACAGTAGTAACAGACCAGAGTTGATTTGGGGACAGAAGAAGGAGCTTTAGGCATAGCTAGCGAGGAAATCTTTTGATCTATTTTGTTCTCAAAGGCTCTAAGTAACTTGGTGATTTAATCTATAGTAGTAGGTTCTCAATTGGAATTAGGATCTGCTTTAGGCCTACGATCTGCCTCCATTTTAATCATAATATTGTTTGACTCTTTAAAAGAAGGAGCATGGACTGGTTCAGTAGTTCTAGGCTTTTCAAAGGTAAGAGCAGTTTGACCTTTCATGACTTTATCCACAGTACTCCTAAGGGTAAGAAAAACAGGGAGCTTGAATTGATTATCCCTGGTGGTAATCATGGATCCAGATTTGACCAGTTCTTCTTTAATCCTTTTCTGCACAGCCGACGAAAAAGATTGGAAGAACTTTGCTTGAATTTCGTCCACTGTGTCAATGTGATTGTTTCGGATAAGATAGTTTTGAATGGGATCCCAAGACTTCCTAAAATTCTGATAGTCAGAGGCTGAAGAAATACCACCATTGGAGATCCACTGAGAAACCAGAGCATCCAAATCCTGCAGAGTAAACCTAGCCACATCTATTTTACCCCAGTATGCCAACATAGCCTCCCTGAGAACCGTCCAGTTATGAGATTCAAATCCCTCGAAAGACTCGATTACCTCCATAACTTCATCAGAGGAGATAAAGAATCGCAACTGATAAGCCATATCGAATTCACTAGCTCCATCCACTTCAGCAGCCATTTCGTAGGAGTCCAAGAATCGCTCGACATTTGTACCTTTGAAGCCTAAGTTCTTGTTCTGGGGTTTGATCTTTACCATCTTAGGTTGGACAGGGGTCGTTGGAGTAGCAGAAGATGCCATATTGAATAACAGAGTTCCTAGGGGATCCAAAGAGCAGATTTCCAAAGTGGCTCACAAGTGTGGCAAGAGTAGGGTTTCGACAATGACGATATCTTGCCCAAGCGGTGCACAAATTGGGAGGACTTACTTCTAGACCAAGCTGCCTCCACGGATCAGATCTAAAAACAAGAACAAACAGAAAAAGAAAGAGAAATCGGATAGGATTTCGGAGTTGATTCTTCAAGTTGGGACTGTAAATCCCAAGGTTGCTGGTTTGATCCCGGCCCGGGGGACCAAATGTAAGACTCCAAACGGTGCTAAGCCGTGGCAGTTCTGTGGAGGGGAAAGGTGCTGTTTAGGCTGCCCTCCTAGGAGTTACAATAATATTTAAATGTAACCGGAATCAAGGTCCAGAACCTTATGGATGAGAAATCAAAGTAAAGGAAGAGGATAAGAGTTGTTGGTAGCGATGGGAACAACACTATCTGAGGCAAGATGGTGCAGGTAAAGACTTGAACAAATAATTCAAGGTTTGTTCAGAGTTCAATAGAACAAGGCAGTTGTAAGTAACAACGCCCACAAGCTAATAACTCTGGTCGTCAGCAGCTGATTAGGAAAGATCAACTCAATCCCAACCAACCTCCAGGTTCTCAATGAACCTGCCCAACTCTCCGCAATCAAGCGCTTGAAGGGTACCAGATAACTGTGGGAGGCTGAAAAAAACAAAAGCAATTTGTTTATGAAGCTCTAGAAGCAAATCAATAACAAATTTGAGCAAGAATATCCCAACACTTCTCAAGGGACTCAAGAATAGCGTGGCAAAATTCAACCTCAAAGAAGAAGGGAGGTATAACACTCCAGGTTTTAAGCTTAATAAAACCTCTTCAATCAAACGTTATTGGCTCCAGAAAGATGATCAAGGAGAGATCAAGACCAGTATGGTCGGAAAAAGGGATCAGAGTGGTATAACACACTCAAGAATTCAGGCAGACAGGAATTATTCTTCAACCAGCAAGGCTATTGGTTGGTGATAAGGATCAAGGTCACAAAGGACAGAGTTTGAGTATGGAGGCTCAAAGGATCAAGGGGCAATCATAGATATACCCGGATAATTTGCTCAGATAAGTGGGGAAGGATGCCCACGGATAAATTGCTTATGATGATGGTCTGATTGGATGGATTGGATTCTCTGATGCTCTGATGATGGGATGCTCTGGTTCTGGGCCAAAAGGCAGGGGAGAGCCCCTCCTTTTATAGACATGAGGCCCTGTATACTATGTACAAGAGAGATTTACAAATAGGTGCGGAAAAAAATGAAAAAAAATTACATGAGAGGAAAAAGAGATGTCGCCCGCGTTGAGAATGACCGCGGGCAACCAGATGGACACCCGCGACAGCGGTCGCGGGTGTCGACAACGGTTGTTGTTGCCCGATTGGCGGCAACAACGGGGTGAAAGTTCCGACGGCCGCAAGCGGTCGCTTGCGGTCGTTGGTCGGATTGGATGATGGGCAAGGAGGGCTAGGTTCAAGGAAGAGTTGGAGTTGATGAGGAGAGTGGGTGGAAGGATAATGACTGCCACTAGTGGCTGATGGACTGGTGGGGGGGATGATTGATTGAGTTGAGTAACTCGATTTCGGTTTTGGTTTGGGATTTTTGATTGGTGATCACCCTCAGTCAATCCTGAGAGCGTTGGGAAGATTGATGGCAAGGAGGGCTCGATTTGAGGGTTGGGTTGGAGATGAAACCAAAGGCGATGGATCGACGGATATTGTTTTGGGAGGATTTTGAGGACGATGGACCCTTCAAGATCGTGAGCCGGTAGGATTGAATTGGAGGAGGAGGAGGATGAGGAGGGATGATCGGAGGATGATAGGATAGGGATCGTCAATGACCAGAGTAGGTTGATGAACGACTGAGAGAAGGAGGCAACGGGGATCGAGATTGAGGAAGGGTTGTCGGGAGTGATGGAGAGGGAATTGGTGGTGGATGGGATCGTCAAAAGTGGTTCAACGATTGCTTGCGTTGCCAAAAGTCAGGGCCGCAAGCGCAACAAGTGGGAGTTGAACATAGGAAGAGGGGAGCAAAGCGGAGAGACAGGCAAGAGGCCTGTCCTAGACCGCTAGGACAGGGAGGAGTTGAGAGATGGGGGGAAATGAAGGTAACCATAGGGGTACAACTGAAATCCGATTTTTTTTTTTTTTTTTTTTCCCGTGGTGTCCCAGATTGGTCACCACAACGTAGCAGAACATTGGACTTGGAAGATGTTGGAACATGGCCTCAGTTTTCATAGTCAGGTCTCACTGGTCAATGCTTGGAGGAAGCAGGGATTCCTCTCCTTTGCCACCAAGTACAAACCAGTTGCCAAGAAGGTCCAGCCAGTCAACCAACCAATGCCTCTCAACCACAACCCTCCTCTTATGTGTCCTCTGCTATCCTGCAATCCTTACTATGGTCTATCCAAATCCCTCACTGGTCCATTTATTCCCTCTGGTCGGGTCACTGAAGAACGTCTGAAAGTGGTCAATTTTGGTTCAGATGGATAGCTTCTTCCTGATGAGTTAAATTTGATCAAAAATATTTTGTCTCTAAGGGAAAAATCTATTGCATTCTGTGAAGAAGAGAGAGGACTCTTGAAAGAATCCTATGGTCTTCCTTATATCATCCCTGTAGTTGAACATGACCCTTTGCAAAAGAAAAAGATCCCAATCCCTGCTGCTAAAGTTGACAAATTCATCAAGTTGGTCCGCGAACAAGTCCAAACCGGTTTATACAAACAATCAACTTCTAGCTATTCCAGTCCTGTTTTCTGTGTTCTAAAGAGTAATGGTAAACTTAGAGTAGTTCATGATCTCCAACCTCTTAATAAATTTACTATTAAAGACTCTGGCGTGCCGCCTGCCACTGAAGAATTTGTTGAATCCTTCTCTGGGAGAGCTTGCTATGGTCTAGGTGACATTATGGGTGGCTATGACAAACAATCCTTGCATGCTATTTCTTGTCCCCTCACTACTTTCAATACTCCCCTTGGTTGATTTCAGCTGACTCGATTGCCTCAAGGTGCCACCAACTCGGTTGCAGTCTATCAGGCTCAGATGATGTGGATCCTCCAGGAAAAAATCCCGGATCATGCAGGTATCTTTATTGATGATGGTGGGATTAAAGGTCCAGTCTCTGACTATGATAATGAGCTGTTACCTTGGCACTCAGGAATCCAACAATTTATCTGGGAGTATGCTACTGTCTTGGAAAGAATTTTGTTTCAAATCAAGGAATCTGGCCTTACTGTCTCTGGATCAAAACTTGCCGCCTGTGTCCCTGCCTTGGAAATTGTTGGTCATATAGTCTTCAAGGACGGAAGAAGGATGGCACCCTCTAAAGTCAACAAAATCATCTCCTTGCCTTCCCCAATAAATCCAACAGAAGTTAGAGGTTTCCTAGGTTTTGTAACTTATGTCAGGATCTTCATTCCCTCATTATCCGAAATCTGTATTCCCTTGCGTTGCTTAACCAGGAAGGATTCTGAATGGATTTGGACCCAAGACTGCAAACAATCATTTCAGTTGCTCAAAACAATTGTTGGGAAAGACATTGTTTTGAAAAAGATCACTTATGGACCCGGAGCCGGCAAGATCAAGCTGGCAGTGGACTCAAGTTATCAATCTGTTGGGGCTGTTCTTACCCAGGAAGATGAAAATGGTTTGGATCGTCCTGCTCTGTATGAATCTCTTCTTTTCTCAGATGTGGAATCCAGGTACTCCCAGCCTAAACTGGAACTTTGCGGGGTGGCCCAAATGTTGAAGAAGCTTCAGACTGTCCTTTGGGGTCAAAACTTTGAGTTTCAAGTTGATGCACAATCTATTATTGAAATGATCAACGCCCCCAGCCTCCCAAATGCTCCGATGACTCGTTGGGTGGCTTTCATCCAGTTGTTCTCTTTTGATATTGTTCACAGGCCTGGAAAATCTTTCACCATGCCTGATGGCTTATCTCGACGACCTATTGGAGACGATGAATCAGAGGTTGGAATGGATTTTGATGAGGAAGAACCCTTGGTCCGCCCTGTCTTTGCCTTCTCCTCCCAAAATTACTCTGGTTTCCAGCAAGGTTTCTGGCTTAAGTTGGAGCAGTACCTTTCAACTCTCCAAAGACCCCCTGATCTCTCTGCCAAAGAATTTTGGTCCCTTAAAAGGAAGTCCTCCAACTTCTTTGTCCAAGGTTCTAGGCTTATGAAAAGAGCAACTCCTTGTGCACTTGTTGTGGTCTCTATCCCTTCTAAGCAAGATTTGATCCTGGAAAATCTCCATGAAGGCCTTGGTCATTGTGGGGAAAAGGAAACTTATCAACAAATATCCAAAAGATTCTGGTGGCCATCCCTGAAGAAATCTGTTGCTCAATGGTGTAGGAGTTGTGAAGTATGCCAGAAATGTGATCTTAGGAGCCTGGCCAAAATTCGTTACCCCACTGGAGAGTGCACTGTCTTTGGGAGGATTGCTATGGATGTGGTTCACATTAAGGCTGGTGGAGCTAAGTACCTCATTGTGGCTAGAGATGATTTTTCCGGATGGGTTGAAGCAAAGTTTCTTAAGAACCTCAGCTCTGAATTAGTAGCAGCTTTCCTTCATGAGACTTGGACAATGCGTTATGGCTTGGCCCGATCTTATTCTACGGATGGTGGCTCGGAATTTGGTGGAAAACTTGCTGAAATGATCCGATTGCTCCCTGGACAACATAGAGTTACTACTCCCTATTATCCTGAAGGAAAAGGCATGGTGGAAAGAGGCCATGCTCCTTTGAAGGCTGCTCTTGTAAAATTGGCGGGTGAAAGTGGCAAGAATTGTCAAAAGTTTCTCCCCTTGGTCCTCTTCTCTGATCAAATTTCCACTAAGCGAACCACTGGTTACCTTCCTTATGAAATCATCTTTTGTCAGAGGGCTGTTCTTCCTCTTGATCTTGAAATGGAGTCTTTCTTCGGAATCTCTTGGGAACAAGTTTCCTCAACTACTGACCTATTAGTTGCCAGATCAAAGCAACTAGAGCGGAGTGAAGATATTTGTAACAAAGCTTATCAGAACATGATGGAATCAAGAGCAAAATCAGTTCAGTATTGGGAAGATAAACACCGAAATCAAATCAGGGACCCTTTAAACCCTGGTGACCTGGTATTGGCTTATACTCGTTCCTTGGAAACTCAGTGGGGAAAGCTTTTCTCTAACCGCTGGAATGGTCCTTACCAAGTAGTCTGTCAAGTTAGAGGTGGATCATATCTTTTGGAGGAGCTGGATGGTACTCAGATGGCCAGAAGGTTCTCTGCTGATCAGGTCAAGAAATTTCACTCTCCTGGAGGCAACTTGGTCCAGAAGTAGGTCCTCCCAATTGTGCACCATCTGGGCAAGATCCTTGTTGTTTTGTGAAAACTCTACTTCATGCCACGCGTGTGAGCACTTGGGACGCCTCCTTCATTTTATCTCAGCCATTTCTAGGGTTTCTGGTTGGATCAACATATTTTTTTTCTCAACCACTCTCAAGATCAAAATGGCCATTCTTTGGTTTCAATCATCTTTCTTTCCTTTCTTTTTCTATGGCATCAAACTTGGGAGCAGACTAGGGACAGTCTGTAAGCTGGGGAGAGATGTGGTGCCCCATCTGGGACACCCTGGCTGCCTTAAGACCTCAACCCATAAACTGTTGCGCAAATGTACCATCCGGCCAAACAAATTATCCTCAGGCTCATCCAAACCGTCCTTTATCCGCGCGCGGCGCGTGTTGCGCCTTGCGCGCGGCGCTTCCTTCATCCGCGCGCGTCGCGCGTCCTTTATCCGCGTTGCTCATCATCCTTGCCGTTGCGTGTTGCTTGTCATCTCTGCCGTTATTGAGCGTCCTCATCTTTGTTGTTGCGCGTCCTCATCTTTGTTGTTGCGCATCCCAATCTCCTCATTGCTACCGTTGCGCGGAGCTCATCCATGATTTACCGGATCCATCCCAACCGCACCTCCAAGTATTTGGCAAATCTTTGGATCCATCAAATCTCCCATCTCACTTGATCTATCAGTCGTGAATCTCAAGGCCGTCAGAATTTACTCAACTGTCTCAAGCCAATCTCCTATCCGCCCATCCGCGCTCTCATGGACTTCATCCATCACCTTTCCTGGGGCTCTCCCACCCGCTTCCGCCTTTGGAAGGGGTGAAGAGTGCCAACTACCGCCCGCGGACATCCGCGGCGGTTTGGTTCATTTCTCTTTCCCACCCCTTCCGCATTTGGACAAGGGGTGGGTGACTCTGGTATTGTTGCGCGCGCCCATCTACAGATGGACGCGAGTGACCACATGGTTGTCTTCCCTTTTTTCCCGCTCTATTTGTAGAATCCGTTGTACATAGTCTAACAGGGCCTCCTGCCCATATAAGGAGGGGCTCTCCCCTGCCTTTTTGAGAGTCATCAGAGCATGGAATCATCCAGCATGAAATCATCACACCCTTGATCCTTGAGCCTCCATACTCAACCCTTGATCCCTGATCCTTATCACCAACCAATAGCCTTGCTGGTTGAAGAAAAATTCTGTCTGTTGGAATTTTTGAGTGTGTCATACCACTCCTTGATCCCTTTCTATGACCATACTGGTCCTGATCCCTGATCACCTTTCTGGAGCCAATCACGATTGATTGAAGAGGTCTTATTAAGCTTAAGACCTGGAGTGTTATACCTCCCCTTAGCTTCTTTGGAGTTGCATTCTGCCAGCCTACTCTTGAGTCCCTTGAGAAGTGTTGAGGTTATCCTTGCTTCAAATCAGTTACTGTTTGCTTTAGAGCTTCTTAAACATTGTGCTTTTTCCTATAAAGCCACCCACAGTTATCTGGTACCCTTCAAGCACTTGATTGCGGAGAGTTGGGCAGGTTCATTGAGAACCTGGAGGTTGGTTGGGTTTGAGTTGATCATCCCCAATTTTCTGCTGACAACAAGAGTTATTAGCTTGTGGGCTTTGTTTACATACAACGGCTTTTGTTCTTTGAACTCTAAGAAGACTTCAACTTCTTTTGTTCAAGTCTTTCCCTGCATAATCTTGTCTCAGATAGTGCTGTTCCGTTGCTACCAAACTATTATCATCCTTATCCTCTACTCCTTGATTCCTCATTTACCAGGTTCTGGACCTTGATCTCAGTTACATTTAAATATTTTTGTAACACTCAGGAGGGCAGCCTAAACAGCACCTTTCCCCTCCACAGAACTGCCACGGCCTAGCACCGTTTGGAGTCTTACAGCGTGGGAATTGTTGTGATCCCTGCAGCACTGGCAGGCAAGATTGTAACAAGTTTAGCCCAAATCCAAAAGGGGCAATGGGCACCTTATGCTTCAATCGCTCCAAAATAGGATCTTTGTTCTCATGGAGGTTGGGATGATCTTAATTCTTCTGTTGTTTGGGAGCAGGATTTTAGGGATTGTAGAGGCTAGCCATTGGAACTAGATCATCAGTATGAGGTACTTGCATCCGTTGAGCTGGGCAATTGTAACTTGATGAATTAGGTTGATCAAACATCAGATTATCAGGTTGAAGGTCACTGTATAGAGATTGGGAAGAAGTCCTGCCATTTCTCCCATCAGGTTGTAATTGGAAGACTGGATCTGCAAAGTGTGTCAATTGGGGTTGACAAAGGGAGTAAGCTGATTTTTATTATTAAATCTACCAAGATGTGAACCAGATCCAGGTCTGTTAGGGTCATGGGGTAGACTGTAGGAATCATAAGAATGTATACCATCAGAAGGCTGCTTGATTGAATTGGGAGGAGTTTTTGACGGTGTAAGACTCCAAACGGTGCTAGGCCATGAAAGTTCTGTGGAGGGGAAAGGTGCTGTTTAGGCTGCCCTCCTGAGTGTTACAAAAATATTTAAATGTAACCAAGATCAAGGTCCAGAACCTGGTAAATGAGGAATCAAGTAGTAAAGGATAAAGATGATATTAGTTTGGTAGCAATGGAACAGCACTATCTGAGCCAAGATTATGTGGGAAAAAATTAGACAAAAGAAGCTAAAGTTTGTTTAAAGCTCAAAGAACAAAGATTTTGCATGTAAACAACGCCCACAAGCTAATAACTCTGGTTGTCAGCAGAAGATTGGGGATGATCAACTCAAACCCAACCAACCTCCAGGTTCTCAATGAACCTGCCCAACTCTCCGCAATCAAGCACTTGAAGGGTACCAGATAACTGAGGGTGGCCGTAAAAGACAAAAGCACCATTTTTAAGAAGCTCTAAAAGCAAACAGTAACTGATTTGAAGCAAGGATAACCTCAACACTTCTCAAGGAACTCAAAGTAGGCTGGCAGAATGCAACTCCCAAAAAAAGGGAGGTATAACACTCCAGGTCTTAAGCTTAATAAGACCTCTTCAATCAATTGTGATTGGCTCCAGAAAGATGACCAAGGAGGGATCAAGACCAGCATGGTCAGAGAAAGCAATCAAGGAGTGGTATAACACACTCAAGGATTCCAACAGACAGAATTCTCTTCAACCAGCAAGGCTATTGGTTGGCAATAAGGATCAGACCACAGAGGGGCAAAGAATAAGGATCAATGGATCAGGGGGCAATAATAGATATACCCAGGATGAGGATGAGGATCAGATTTCAATGAAAATGGGGGGATATATGCACACCCTCCCATGGATGTTCTTTGAAAAAAGGCAGAGGAGAGCCCCTCCTTTTATAGACAAGAGGTCTGTAGACTATTTAAAAGAGAGATTTACAGATAGAGCGGAAAAAAAAGTTTTTTTGTTTTTTTTACTATAATTAAAAATAAAAGATCAGACCAAGGGAAGCCATCAGCCCGTGCCAATGATGGGCAGGGGCAGGTGACAATGACAGGGGACCCGCGCAGGAAGATGACTGATGGGCCTGACCAACGGATGAACTCGGATGAGCGGCCACGGGCCCTGGGTGACATGAAAAGGGATCCGCGTGGACTACTGATGAACCGCGTGGGAGACCCGGGAGCTAGGGAATAAGCAAATTGAGGGGGGGGGGAACTGGAGAGCAATGATGGCTTTTGATGGATGCAAGCAACAACTTGTGGGCCCATCTGATGTTGACAGAGCAATGGGGGCCACGGATGATTGGATGGGTTGGATGAGAGGATGATAAAAGATGGTCACCATCTTTGTCATTGCCAACGGCAATGGCAGGCAATGAGGGCAATCTGGTGATTTTGGCAGGTGGTTCTGGTGGATGATGACAATGATGATGATGATCAATGATGATGGTCCTAGTGGTTTATCCCCTTGGTCTACAGGATTGAATGGGGCCTAGTTGAGATCAATTGAGAGGATCATTGAGCAAATCTTGATAAAAGTTTGAAGTCATGATCAATCACTGCCACTGGGTTGAGGTTCAAGTTGAGGATAGATGATAGTCCGTCAATTGATTCATCATCACTCTCTTGCACTCCCTTGATTCCTTCTGATCATCATCCAAGACTCTAAATCCAAGCTTGATTGAGACAAATCAATCTAAGGATCACAAGACAAGATACCACCGATCAAACCAAATCAACTCAGTCAAAATCTTGATTGAAATCCATTAAAACTCAAACTTGAACTTGCACTGCAACAAGAGTGTAGTTTTGTTGTTTGGCTTGATGGTTGTCTGGCTTGCTTGTTTGGCAAAAAAAAGAAAAGAACAAAAATGAACCTGAAGGATGAGGAGTGAATCAAGGAGGACTTAAACACCAGGCACAGGGGTCTACGCACTGAAGGATCTTCCTAGACAACTAGGAGAAGGGAAGGCTGAGAACTGGGAACTGAACTGAGAATTCATCCTAAGAAAAGTTTTTTTTTTTTTTTTTTTGGATCTAAATGGAGGCTATAGGAAAGTTCATAAAAATTTTACTTTTTCCATACTGGTCCAGAGGTGTCCCAGATTGGGCACCACAACTGTTGAAGAATTTAGGGATTTTGAGCATCAACCGGTCAATAATCATATTTGGTAGGGTAGGAGGAGGGGTCAGTAGGTTGGTGGGGATCAAGATCTGTCAAAATGCCATTATTGGTGGGCAAAGATGAGCTTTTGTCAAAGGTTAAAGAATCACTACCTTGAGATTTCTCTTGATGACCACCAGAGCTCAAATAAGCCAGTACATCAAATTGGCTGGCTCGGGGAACTTCATGAGGATCAATCTTGGGAATCTGAGGAGTTTCAGGAAGGATCTGAACATCAGGGACAGCCATCAAGTTTTGAGAGATATTGGAAGGGGTGGCTAGGGTTAAGGAGGAGTCAATATCTAAAGATTCAGTTGGTGCCTGAATGGATGAAAACAAGTTGGACTGATTCAGTTTGGCAAAAGAGCAGCTGGCCAATTCAAGCTTTGAGTTGAGAGACAGATTTTGAGTAGCCAAGTTGAGCGCATCAATGGTATCTTGCAAGGGGCTTGAAGATGAGTATTTTGGGTGGTTCAATAGAGAGGAAGCAGGTTGCAGGTTGCCATCAACCTGTTGGTGAGACAGACCAGCGGACTCAATGGGGCTTGTAATGATGGATGATGATGCATAAATGGTGGGTTTGATGGCAGGTTTGATATTTGAAATCCAACATTTTCATGAAACCCACCATTTCTAAATACACAAGTTTGGGGGTATGTGTATTTCAGAAACCCACCATTAAAAATGGAGGGTTAAGTGAAAAAAATGGCAGGTTTCTAATGACGGGTTTGCTAAATTTGATACTCCCTAATATAAATATAAATATAAATATAAATATGAATAGGGCATATCAGGGTTAGCAAACCGGCCATTTTTTTACCAAACCTGCCATTTTTAATGGCGGTTTTCTGAAATAACCATACCCCCTAACTGGTGTATTTCAAAATGGCAGGTTTAATGAAAATGGCGGATTTCAAACATCAAACCTGCCATTAAACCCGCAATTTATGCATCATCATCCATCCACCATCCATCACATCTAAAACAGCCATCCACATCAGCAAATCCATACTGGTCCCATCTCCATCACATCACACACATCTCATCTCCATTGCTTCACATCTCCATAACTTCACATCTCTATTGCTTCACATATCTATCACTTCAGATCTCTATTGCTTCACATCTCCATCTTCACACAAATCCCATCATCATCTCATCACCATCTTTCTTGACATGTCCCATCAAACTTCTTGGAAGAAAGTTGAAAATGCAAAAAAGCTGACTGAAATTTTGTTAGTATTTGACTGCCATTCAAACACCAATTCAGAATCCAATTTGGAATCAACTTGGTTGGCTTTGAATTGTCTATTAAAAAAGCATACATGGTTCCAAGAAGACAAACTCTCCACAAACCTATGTATGAAAGGCAAAAGCTTCTTCTCATACCCAACCTAAGCTTCCAGCAACTGTTCCAAACTCTACTTCCTTCATTCATAAAACTTTTGGAGATGATTGAAGACCACCACATCTTCCATAAAAATTCTTGGAATCATTAATGCAATCCAGATATCCAACTGGCTGTTGCTCTTTGTAGATTGGGATCAAATGGAAATGGAGCAGCAATTCATCAATTAGAAAATATATTCTCAGTTGGATATGGAAGCATTGAATCATACATCAAAAGAGTCATGGTTGCTATCCTATCTTTCTGTTGCTCAGTCATTTCTTGGCCAACATAAGAAGAATGAAAGGAGATATCTCAAGTAATGGAAACCAAAGGATTTCCTGTTTTCATTGGTTTTGTTGATGGAACCATTATCCCTTTGAGTCAAAAACCCAAGCTAGATGGCAACCACTATTTTGATTGGAAAAAAAGTCAATTGATTCATATCTTTTCCAATTGCTTTGATAAAACCGTTGATCACAAACTGAAAAAATATGTTTTGTCTGTTTGGTTAGATACTCTGTGGCGCTACAGTTTGTTTGAAATAACAAAAACAAGTTCATATCCATCAATGCTGGCCTTCCAGGTTCTTTTCATGATTCATACCTGTTCAATCAGATGCGGATTGCCCAACAACCAGAGAACAACTTTGACCAAAATAAATACCTTCTGGCCAATTCAGCTTATGCTAGTGGAAAAAAAGTGGTTCCAGCATACCAGAATGTTTTTTCCAACAATCAAGGAAAAACAAATTTCAACTACCATCTTTCCCAATCACAAGTTTGGATTGAGCATGCCATAGGAGTCCTGAAAGGAAGATGGGACATCTTAAGGGAAATGCAAAACCAGCTTCAAAATCCCAAAGACATGAAGTTCCTCATCAACTGGATTATCACTTGTGTCATCCTTCACAATCTTTTGGCCAACATCAAAAATGAATGGGACAAAATATTTGAAGATGATATTCCAGATCTGCTTCAAGTCATCCCTGTCTCATCTTGTTCCTCATCTTCTTCTATGAGAGAACAGAATCTTCCTCTTACCCTTGCTTGCTTTGATGAGTAATGTTTGATTATGAATTAGGTAAAGAATCCCTTCACCAAATTTTTTTGGTTTTGGTTGTTCACCCAAGATTCATTGGCTGACTCACTTGTTTTTTTTTCTCATTTGGTGGGGTGGAATTAGAAAAATAATTTTGGTTGTTCACCCAAGATTTCTGGGCTGAGTTGGTATTTTTTTTCTCATTTGGTGGGGTGGTCTTAGACAAATTAGACTCAAAAATTCCAAACCCCCCACCTCACCCCACCAAACCACCAGACAAACCACCCACCTCAACCCACCAAACCACTGGACAAACCACCCAACTCACCCCACCAAACCACCGGTCAGTACACTCCTTCCTCCTCCTCACCAACCACCTCCTCCTCACCCATCACCTCCACCTCACCCACCACCTCCCCTCCTTTGGTTGGATTTCCTGGTAAGCTCCCCCCCTCCTCATCATCCTCCCCATCATCCAATGCTCATAGGTTGCTTCATTCACCTCCCTCCTTTCAGCCCCCCCCACCCCCTTGATTGATTCCCCATGTAAGCTCCCCCTCCCTCCTCCTCATTCCGCTTTTCCCTCCCTCTCACCCCCTCTCACTCCCTCCCACTCACTCACCAACACCTCCCCTCTCCCCCCTTCCTTTCCCCCCTTGTTTTCTGGCCTCCTTGCCTCCCCCCTTGCTTGCTGGCATCCTCACCTCCCCCCTCCCTTGACTCCTTGCCCCCAATCCCTCCTCACCAGCCTCCTTGCCTCCCCCCTTGATAGCCAGCCTCCTTGCCCCCTCCCCACCCTTGCCGGCCTCCTTGGCTCCCCCACCTTTGCCTGCCTCCTTGGCCCCCCCCTTTTCCAGCCTCCTTGCCTCCTCCCTTGCTTGCCCCTCCTTGCCTCCCCCTTGCTCTCCTTGCTGGCCTCCTTGCTGAGGAGGTAGAAAAAGTCTGGGATGGCACAGGGTGGAGTGTGGAAGGATGATACATTGCATCAGAATCACAACACTCTGAGAGAGATCCAAGGAGACAGAAGAAAAATGAGAAAAAAAAGAGAGAAAAGAAGAAAAGAAAGAAAGAGACACATACCTGGGACGGCACAGGGTGGAATGTGGAAGGATGAGGAAAAGAGTCCTTCCACGCGCCTGAGGCCGCCCCAGGTATAGTCACTGAACTGTGACATGGAGATGAAAGGTGGAAAGCATACACGAGAGAAAGGGTGACAGCTGTGGAACCCAACACCCCCCCTTGCTGCACAACTGAACTCAAGCAACATGTCCGAATAGGATGGAAAAGAAGAAAGAGAAAAAAAAATGGAAGAAGACAGAGACAGCAGATTTACAGAAAGAAGAAGCAGTCAAAACACCCCAAACATGAGTGAATGTTTTTCCAGCAGGACCCTGCTGAGTGGTTTGGTGAGCATTTCCACAAGCATGTCTTTAGTGAAAACATGAACCAGGTCCACTGACTTGTCTCCCACACAATCCCGGATGAAATGGTATTGTGCGTGAATGTGTTTGGTTCTGGCATGGTGTTCAGGGTTCTTTGCCAGGGCCTCAGCCCCCTCCTTGTTGACGTGGATGGGGATGGAAGTGTCTGGTCGGAGATGGAGTTCAGCTAGGACATTTTTGAGCCATAAGCCCTCCTTGCAAGAGTCCGACAGGGCTTTGTATTCTGCTTCTGTACTGGAGAGGGAAACTGTGGCCTGCTTACGGGATTTCCATGTGATAGCCCCAACCCCCAGACGGTAGAAATAGCCGGAGGTTGACTTCCTGTTGTCTCTATCTCAAGCCCAGTCTGAGTCTGAATAGCCCAAGAGCTGTAGGTTTCCTCCTAGCTGAAGCTTCAGGTGCTTTGTGGTGACAAGGTAGTTGAGAGCCCAAACTGCCGCCTGCCAGTGTGACTCCAAGGGGTCCCGGAGGTGCTGTGAGAGTCAATTGACCACAAAGGCAATATCGGGACGGGTGCATTGGGAAACCCAGAGGAGGGACCCTATGAGTTGGTTGTAGGGTCCCGAGGCAGGGGGCTTGTCTCTCGAGCGGCTGCTCAGAGCTTTGAAGCAAGAATCTGACGGCGTTGCAACTGGTTTGTGGTTATTGTTGAGGAATTTCTCTTCAAGGATGTCAATGTAATCTGATTGGTTTAAGTAGAGAAGACAATTGGCGGTTTCCTGTTCAATCTGAAGGGAAAGAAAGTGATGAAGCTCTTCATCAGCTCCGATCTTGAACTTGGCACCTAGCGAGGCAATGGTGGAGTACACAAATGAGGGCTCACCAACCACGGCCAGATCATCAACATGAGAGGTGATGGTACCAATGAGTTTTCCTTTGTGTACTTTGAAGTATAGTGTAGGATTATATTTTGAGTTTGAAAGCCCAGCCTTCAGGAGTGCCCTGTGGAGTTTTGCGTTCCATTGGGGGGGGGGGGGTGATTGCTTGAGACCATAGATTGATCTATCAAGTTTGCACACCCAGTCAGGGTGCCGATGATCTTTGAAACCAGGTGGTTGCTCCATGTATACCTCATGATTGAGGTTACCGTTGAGAAAGGCCGTTTTAAATTTGACTTGACGGCCCTTCCAGTTATTTGACGCAAGTAGACTGAAGATGAGACGGAGCGTTTTGAGGGGGAGCATGGGGGAGAAGATCTCTTGGTAGCCAATGCCGTGAGTTTTTGTGTATCCCATCGCCACAAGCCTTGCCTTTAGTTTCTGAACGGTGTGGTCGAGCCGTTTCTTTACCTTAAACACCCACTTTGACTTTATAATTCTGCGCTTTTGTGGTTGAGGGACTAGAGTCCAGGTCTGCATGCCCAATAGCAAGGCAAATTCATCTTCTGCAGCTTTCAACAAGCAAAGTTTGTTGGGAGAGCGCAGGAGCTGCTTCCAGGTTTTTGGAGTGCTGACATTGCCCAGTGTGGAAACTTTAGAGGTTATCCCTCACGAAGTTGTCCCTAGTTATGGGATTGATGGTCCTAGCGTCTGTAAGACCGAGAATGCTTCCTTTTCTTTACTCCGAGAGAGAGAGAGAGAGTGAGAGAGAGATAGTCCAATGGATGATGAGATCCCCCCTACAACCCGGAGTCGAGGGGAAGGGTATTTGAGCCCTCCCCCTCAACCCTAACCTAAGCACAAGCACAAAGACAGACTGGCAACCATGAAGAAGGAACCCTAGAGCCAGAACCCTGACCCATCCCTAAACCCATACCCATACCCTATCCCCGCCAGCTCGCCTGTCATTACGCGCATCCGGTTCGTCTTTTCGTGGCGCGGCCCTCCGCCGCGCGATACCCAAGGTTCACCGCGCTTGCGCGCATCCACCCGACGCGCCTTTGTGGATTTTCCCGTCCCGTGGCCGGCCCGCGCTTGCGCGCGGCTGCCCACGCATATAGCCCCGCTGCCGCCCTGCTTTTTCCTCCCCCAACTAGCCGTTCCGAGAACCTGGTTGGCCCAGCTCCATCCATGAGCCAGACATCCAAGCGGGTTGCGGCCCGCCTTCCTTAGTCAGGCCCGGCCCGCAGTCGCGTGCCCGATCCCGCCGCGCCCACTGCTGAGCCCGCAGCGCCCACTGCTGAGCCCGCAGCGGCTACTGCTGAACCCGCAGCGGCTACTGCTGAGCCCGCAGCGGCTACTGCTGAGGACCGGCGCACCCCCACTGCTGAGCCTAACCTACCAGATGCTGAGCGCGCAGGCCGCGACGCAGTCCCCGACCCGAGGCTATATAATGACACCACATCCCCCCCCAACTTGAGTTCTGTCCCCAGAGGTCCCTTCCCATTGCCACCTCGACTACCCGCACCCCGCTCCTCTCTACCCACTCCTCTTTTCACACTCCACCAACTCCCCTTCCACGCTCATCGCCGTCATGCTCCCCTGCAAATTCTGCGCCCGGACCGGGCAGGCGTGCTCGATCGCTCCTGGTCGACGCGCCTGTGTCGCTTGCCGTCGCGGCCATCGCCGTTGCTCGCTTAGCGATGGCATGCCCCGAGCTCCCCCCAACTTCGGCTCCCGCCCCAGGCCGCGCAGAAGGGCTCGTCCCGACCCATTTGTGGTTTCAGAAAACGACACCATCTCGGAGGACTCGTGGACTCCGCCGGGCTCCCCTTCCCGCCGCTCTCCGCCGAGCGAGGATTGCGACTTGGCTTCCCCCTTTCGCTGCGCGGGACCGCCACGGAAGGAGGATTTCTCGTCCGTTGACAACTATTGGAGGGCCGTACGATTCTTGTCGGACCGCGTTCGGATGAGGGAAGGCGCAAGGGACCCGCGACTCGATGAGATTCTCCGGCGTCGCGCTGCTGCAGCCCCGGTTCCCCCTCCGGCACCTACACCGGCTCCTTCCGCCCCGGCTCCACAAGGTACTCCACCGCCGCCTGCGTCACCAGTGGTCTCGGATGGGAGGCCTACTACCCCCGAGGTCCCTCCTCCGCCGTCCCCGATCATCGTTCCGTCATCGCCCCCAGATGGACCGAGCCCTCCGCGCGATGCCCCAGGGACCCCCTCATCACCTCCTTGCCCGCTTGGGTCAAGCCCCGTCCCAGCACCGGCACCGCCTTCCTCCAACTCCCCTGAGATCCCGGAGATCCCGGTCGTGATGGCACTCCCGGCGGCTGGCTTTGAGGCGTTCGCGGAACGGTCGACCGCAATGCTCCGCAACTTCCTGGCGACCCCCGGAGCCCAATCCTCCAAATCCCGGCACAAGTTCTTGGCGTCTTACCGGGCCCTTCTGGCATCATCGAGGGCGGACATGGAGGAAATGATGCGAATGGCTTAGACGTCCCGTCCCCTTCCTTTTCTCCTTTCCCGCTTACTTTCTTGTCCTATTGTTGTACCGCGATCCTTGGAGAAATACATCTTGCTGCGCGAGGAAAAGAAAGGGCCACGTCCGCGCGTCCGGGTGGAAAGTGAGTGTGAGTGCCAAGATCCGCGTCCGCGTGAGAAGTGAGTGTGAGTGAGGCTGAGGTTGAGATCCACGTCCGCGCGCTCCCTCCGTGAGAAACCGTAAGTGACCAGTTATTCCAAGAAAAGAGGTACCTGGACCGCCCCAGACGGACTGCCACACAGTTCCCCGTACCCGTACTACAAAACAAAACAAACACCGCGCCAACAGCGCGCGCTCACAACCGGGAGTATAAGGGAGAAGCAATGGGAACAAACATTCTGGGGTGTCTAGTCGTTCCGGCTGTGAACCGGCTAGAGCACCCCCTTACCAAGCTAAGCTTTAATCCGCGTCCATACCATCCCTGCCCGTTGCGCCCGTCCGTTGAAGAAAGAAACAGGAGAGAAATAGGAAAAAAAGGAAAGAAAACAGCCTGAATCCAAAGAAGAGAAAGAAAATATCCTATATTTATTATTCCATTCATTTCATTTTCATTTTCATTCATTTTTTTTTTTTTTTTTTTTTTTTTTTTTTTTTTTTTTTTTTTTTTTTTTTTTTTTTTTTTTTTTTTTTTTTTTTTTTTTTTTTTTTTTTTTTTTTTTTTTTTTTTTTTTTTTTTTTTTTTTTTTTTTTTTTTTTTTTTTTGCAGAGCTCTTCGTCCCGCCATCCGTGCGCGGGGCTCGTCCTCGCGTTTGCGGGCCCGACGCCATGCCGCGCCCGCGTACCTGCAATAAATAAACCATAGCCAGTACCAATCCAAAGCCAAGCCCAAACCAAAACATAAGGAAACGAACATTCTGGGGTGTCTAGTTGTCCCGGCTGTGAACCGGCTAGAGCACCCCCTTACCAAGTAAAGCTTAACCACCTAGCACCCCCCCCAGCTTGGCAGCTGTCCCCAGCCGTCTGCAACCTCCTACTTCTCCAGGGCCGCGCGTCGCGCGCCGCTACTTCGCTGTCCAAACGATCCGCGCCGTCGTCGGACTCTGGAACCGATTCGCCCCTGGGCCCCAAATCATCGCTCGCCGTCTCGTCGAAGGAAGTGGAACCGCGCGCGAAGAAGCGTTTCACGTGCGAAGCCGCGGCCTTCCGCTTGAGCGGCGTCCCGTCCAATTCCTCAAGTCCGTAGCTGCCGCCCAAGAACTTAGAGGCCACGCGGTACGGCCCGTTCCACCGGTTGGCGAAAAGCCGGCCCCACTGGGATTCCAGACTCCAATTATACAGCAGAACCAGGTCCCCCTTCCGCAGTGGATCCCGGAGGCGATGGGAACAGCGCTCGTCCCAATAGCGGACTGACGCCGTCCGGGTTTTCTTCAACCGCTTCGCGGCCTTTCCCAAGGTCTCCTCACGCCTAAGGAGCTGTTCAGCCCGCGCCTCCATCAGATCCGCGGACGTCTTAACCTTCCACCAATCCACGCCCAAAAACGTGTTCAGCTCGATGTCCACGGGAAGCACGGGCCGCTGCCCGTAGAGTAGCTCGTAAGGCGAATACCCCGTCGACCGCTTCACAGAGATCCAATTGGCAAAAAGGACCGCGGGGAGTGCCACCTGCCACCTTTTGCCGTCTTCGCCGCACATTTTCACCAGGGCATCCTTGATTGGTTGATGCCCCCGCTCGATCATCCCCGCGCCCTCCGGGTAGTATTCCGTCACGCGGCCAAATTTCGCTCCACAACTCTGCACCAGCCTCATCAGGCGTCCCCGAAACTCCGCCCCTCCGTCGACGGTGACCAAGCGAAGCAACCCGTAGCGCGCGAACCAGTCTTCTTCCAGAAACTGAGCCACCTTTTCCGCCGATAGTTTTGCTAGGGGCCTCGCTTCCACCCACCCAGACAGATTGTCGCGCGCAACCAGCAAATACGCAAACTTACCCGCCTTGATGTGGACCACGTCCAGCAAAACGCGCCCAAACAGCGCATCCTTGCCCGTGGGGCGGCCGACCTCCTTGGGCAGCCTCAAGCTTCACCGTTGGAAGGCCTTGCACGACTTCACCCAGTCGCGCACCGCGCGAACGACCCCCGGCCACCAGAACCTTGCTTTCACCCTCCTCTGCGTTTCGACCTCACCCCAATGACCAAGGTTGTCGTGCAGACTTCCTAGAATTACCTCCTGGTCGGCCCTAGAAGTTGCAACAACAAGAGGCACGGAACCGCTCCGCCGCCATAACTGACCGTCCTGTAAGAAGAAGTTCAGAACGTTTCGCCTCACCCATCGGGTGACCGTTTCCGTCGTGCCCTCAGGGAACCGGAGATCCTGCAAATAAGAGCACAAGACCGCATAACGTCCCGACTGACGCAACGGAAGACAAACCGCCGCCTCCGTCTTCCCTACACAAACGACCGGAGCTTCCACATCCAAGGGTTCCGCCCCCTCGTATGGGTCGTCCCGCGGGTACCGCGACAGCGCGTCCGGCATCGTGAACGCCTTTCCTGGGATGTGCACCACGTTAAAGGAGAATAACTGGAGGAACGCTACCCACCTGGTCATGGGCGCGTTTGGCAGCGTCGGTGAGTTAATCATTCGCGCCAAGGCCTCCGCGTCAACCAGGAGCTCAAAGTGCAGGCCCCACAAAAGGTGCTGCAACCGCCGTACGATCTTGGTGACACCGCACAGCTCCAGCTTCGGCTGCGAATACCGACTCTCTGTCGCGGTAAAGGTGACCAATTCGTAGAGCACCGGCCTATCTTTTCCGTCCTCCTCCTGTGTCAAGACCCCCCCGGCGCCGAACTCGCTAGAGTCGACCGCCAGGCGTATCCCTCCGGCGTCGTAATCGAGGTCCCGAAGGACGATGTCGTGCCCCACAATTTCCTTGAGTTTCGCGAAAGCGGCGTCGCATCCCTCGGTCCACTTCCACTCCGCCCCCTTAAGCGTCAATGCCCGCATCGGGCTCGCTACTTCCGCAAACCGCTCGATGAACATGCGGACGTAGCTGCACAACCCCAGAAACTGCAGGACGTGCGACACTGTCCGAGGGGTCGGCCATTCAAGAACCTTATTCCGCTTCTTCTCCGCTATTCGCCTCCCGTCGTAGGCCACGACATGCCCCAGTACTTCGAGCGCCGGAACGCAGACCGCCAATTTCTTCCCGGACACGGTAAGGCCTGCCTCCTCAATTTGGAAGAGGACTCGTTCCAGAGTCTCCGCGTATTCCCAGATGAATCGCCGGATCGCGGGTGCATCCTCTAGGACCGCGCCCTCGTAGTCCGTTCTGGGGCCTTTGATGCCAGCGTCGTCGATGAAGATCTGCACGCCTTCCGGAAGGTCGTCGCGTAGTATCCAGGTCATTTGGGCTTGGTATACCGCCACTGAGTTGGTCGCACCTTGCGGTAGCCGCGTCAGCTGCATCCTCCCGAGCCCGGTTTCAAACGCCGTCAGTGGCCGCGAGTCAGGGTGGAGTTCTCGCTGGTCATATCCCCCCATCACGTCCACCAGCCCGTAGCAAGCGCGCCCGGCCATCGACTCCAGAAATTCTTCAACGCGCGGGGGAAGCCCCGCGTCGCAAATAGTGAACGAATTTAGCCTCTGAAGGTCGTGAACAATCCTTAGCGACTTCCCGTCCTGCTTAACGACCGCGAAGATAGGACTCGAGTAGCTTGACGTGGATTGCTCGTAAAGCCCCGTCCTCACACGTTCCCGTACCAGCTCCAGAAAGGGTTCCCGAACGGTACGGGGGATCGGAATCGGCTTGATTTTCCACGGTTTGTGAGGGACAGTGGGAATAACGTAAGGGTCCCCGATCTCACCTCTCAACAACCCGCGCTTGTCCGGTCCAAAAGCGAGCGCCTTCTCCCTCATCACCAATACCAACACCAGCAGATCCATCTCCTCCGCACTCAGCCATCCCATCGGTCCGAAGTTGAGGGCGTCCACCCGCTCGTCCGTGATTCGCGCCAACCGCGTTACCCATCCATTCTTCCTAAGGGGCGTCTCCCACGGGTCGCGGGACCACGCAATCGGTCGTAAGGGTCTGTTGAGCCCCTGAGGCATTGGCTCGTTCCGCAGCCGGACTTTCCGCGCTACCGGTTTGTACTTGCCCGCGTTACACCGCGCCATCCAGACCCGATCGTCGCTGTCGTAAGTCCTAGTAATGACCAGACCGGGGCTTTTGCCTTTGCTCACGACTGTGGCACGATGATAGGGTTTTCAAAGCGTAGCGCCTTCCGGCGGTGCATACTGAGGAATGGGACTTACTTCTGGCACCTGCGCCCCACGCGCGCCCTCCCCCGCTTGCTCCTCACCTGTCGGCCGCCCGTGCTGAGCCAGAGCCTGCTCCGCACGGTTCCCCCGGCCGACTAGAAAAAATCCTCCGCAGGGTAACCCTTACGGTCGACCCCCGCGCCGGACTCTTCGTTGCCGCCAGAAATTGGGTCCTGTATCCATTTCCCTCTCCCGTGATTGCAGATCGTCGTCTCGTACCGTGCTCTGAGCGAGTCTTCGACGGTCAGTGCCTCCGTCCCTTCCTCGGCGTTGAAGGCCATTTGGGCTTGGAAACCAAACATGAATGGCCGTCCTAGAATCACATCTCCGCATTCCACTGAGAGAAATGACAGGGGCTTACAGACCTTGGCGACTTCCACCTCCTCCGCCTCTACTACTCCATCCACGCGGCATTCCCCGCCATTTAACGCTTAAAGACCCATCGCACACTTCCTCCGCACCAGACCAAGCTCGTCCACCAACCTTGATGGGAGCAGGTTGACCATCGACCCGCTATCCACCATCGCCCACACCTTCCGCCCGGCGATGGTCATTGCGACATAAGCAAGCGGGACGGATACCGACTTCAACCGGCACGGCTCGGGATCCACCTCCTCCTCCGCCACGTTAACCCGCTGAACCGTTGTCGGCACCCGACCCTGACCGCAATCTTTTAAAGCCTGGACCATCTTGTCGACAACCGCGGGGGACACCGCCGCTAGCTCTCGTAGGGTCAGGGGTATTGGCAAGTCGTTTCCCATTACCCTTTGGACGATGTCCGCGGCCTTCTTCTTTCCCGCGGAATTAGAGGACGGCCCGTCCGAAATCGGTACTTGCGCGACTGGCTTTGAGGCCGTTGGTCGCTCGTCGACATCCATCGCAATACGCTCATTTGCCGCCAATGCCCTGACTTCAGCCTCCACTCTTGGCGCTACCCAGGTTCCGGGCGCGGTGACAATCCCGAGCGAGACCCAAGCAGTCTCGGTCTTAGCCTTCTCTCTTTCCCGCACTTGCACCATTGGTGGCGGCTTGTCCTTAGTCAGGTCCACCGATTCACCCGTCGGAAATATGTACGTCATCCCGGATGCGCAAACAAGCCCTTCATCCATGTCCCGAGTGAGATCCTCACAAACTGACTTCCAGCGCCCTCTCACCCCGCAATATGAACATTGCGGCGACCCGTACGATCCGGATGATCCGCTAGGGGGCTGGAACCCCTCCGCCATGTGAGGCGGCACTGCGCGCGGTTGAGAAGGAGCCGCCGGAAACGGTGCGGCTGCCGGAGCTGTAGGAGCCGGTGTCCGGTTGAGGAAAACCCTTATGTCCCGCAGAATCTCCGTTATCTCCCCGACTGATGGTCCCGGAGGCTGCTGGGAAAGTCCGGCATGAGAGGGCGTCGGCGGCCGCGCGGCCGAAGTTTGGTCGGGGGCCGGCGCCGAGATCGTGACCGATTTCTTGGAGGAAGACAGGTACGTTCGTGCCGTATCCGCGATGAGCTTGTCCAAATCAATTTTGCTTTCCACGGCTTGACGGATAACCAAAAGATCAGGGAGAATTGCGACGCTCCCATCCAGCAACCTCTTAACCAGGCCGTGGTCGTACAGGTATCGTTGCACTCTGGAACGGAGCTGGGGCGCGAGACCCCCCAGGAAAGCCCGCTTCATGGCACCCATCTGACCCGCGACAACCTTGTTCTTTGCAAGGTACCCGTAGATTCGCTTGAACCTTGACATATATTCCACTAATCCTTCGCGCAATCGCACCCCGCCATTCTCAATTGCCTCCTCCGCAGCTCGATTGAAGTCGCTTTCCCAAAACCGAGGTTCACGCTTTCCCCACCTTGCCAACATCTCGCTTTTCAACTTCCCCCAGTCTTGCCTCTCATATCCAACCATTTCTTCCACGTCCCGCAGCTTCTCCTCCTTGGTAATGAACAGCACGATAGTCCGAACCTTATCTGCGCCCGACGCGCCCTCCGAGTCCACAATCCCTTCGAACCTAGAAAGGAACCGCTCGACATCCAAAGTACTGAACCAAAGATGAGGGAAATCCCTCGGCCTCAACCAAACGCGGCGAGGGGCCTCTGCCGCCATGTCCGACGACCCCTCCGAGGGAGGAGCAAACCCGCTAACTCTAGGAGCATGAGCGGACGGCGGCGGAGGGGGTTGAGCAGAAGAGACAGGAGTCGGGCGTGGAGGGTAGGGAAGGGGAGCATTGGATCCCGGAGTGGTTGTCGGTAGCATTCTGCGTAATCTTCAAGAGACTGAGAACGGATCAAAATTTCCCGGCCAGACCCCCAGATGTGGAAACTTTAGAGGTTATCCCTCACGAAGTTGTCCCTAGTTATGGGATCGATGGTCCTAGCGTCTGTAAGACCGAGAATGCTTCCTTTTCTTTACTCCGAGAGAGAGAGAGAGAGTGAGAGAGAGATAGTCCAATGGATGATGAGATCCCCCCTACAACCCGGAGTCGAGGGGAAGGGTATTTGAGCCCTCCCCCTCAACCCTAACCTAAGCACAAGCACAAAGACAGACTGGCAACCATGAAGAAGGAACCCTAGAGCCAGAACCCTGACCCATCCCTAAACCCATACCCATACCCTATCCCCGCCAGCTCGCCTGTCATTACGCGCATCCGGTTCGTCTTTTCGTGGCGCGGCCCTCTGCCGCGCGATACCCAAGGTTCACCGCGCTTGCGCGCATCCACCCGACGCGCCGTCGTGGATTTTCCCGTCCCGTTGCCGGCCCGCGCTTGCGCGCGGCTGCCCACGCATATAGCCCCGCTGTCGCCCCGCTTTTTCCTCCCCCAACTAGCCGTTCCGAGAACCTGGTCGGCCCAGCTCCATCCATGAGTCGGACATCCAAGCGGGTTGCGGCCCGCCTCCCTTAGTCAGGCCCGGCCCGCAGTCGCGTGCCCGATCCCGCCGCGCCCACTGCTGAGCCCGCAGCGGCTACTGCTGAACCCGCAGCGGCTACTGCTGAGCCCGCAGCGGCTACTGCTGAGGACCGGCGCACCCCCACTGCTGAGCCTAACCTACCAGATGCTGAGCGCGCAGGCCGCGACGCAGTCCCCGACCCGAGGCTATATAATGACACCACACGGGTGATTGAGCTCAACAAGAACAGTGGCAATATCAATCAGGAGCCTTTTGACTTTGAGTCAAGTGCCAAGGGGGAGGAGATGGTGGAGGAGCAGAAGGTGGGGAGATGGCCAGCGGAGGGAGGGGAGGCAGAGGAATATGTGATATGGCATCAGGCAAATCCACAGGGTGAGTGGGAGCGGGCAATTGAGTTTTGGAGGTTGGGGTTGGAGACAACTCTCCAGCCAACAACTCCAAAGTGTCAAAATCTCCGGAGGACAATTGATATTGATTAGAGGGTGCATGGATTGAGGCAGATAGACGCTGGTTTATTCTGGGGCGTAGAGGAATGTTGAGTGGCAGATCATCATTGGTGGGTGAGGTACCAGAGACCGGAGGTGAAGCAAGATTGTGAGGAGGTAGGGAAGAGGCAATGGTTGGTGATGGCCAGGGTATTTCAACGCTGAGAGGGGTTTCTGGAGGAGTCATAGGTATGGATGAGTAAGGAAAGGATGAATCAACAAAGAGTACATCCCTTGATTTGATTGTCACTTTCCATTCAAGGTCCCAGACCCTGTAACCACCTCAGTTGGGGAGCGTCAAAAGCAGGATGGAAGCTCTTGCTTTAGCGTTGAGTTTACTACGATTTGCCTTGGGTACTTTGTACCAGGTTAGGCAGCCGAAAGGGTGGAGGGATGATACTGGAGGTGAAGACATTGAAAGGAGAGACAGGGGCGGCACAAAGCCCGCCTGAGTATGACACAGAAAGGAATTGTAGGTGGAGACTGAATGGCGTAGTGCATCAGCCCAGAAGGATTTGGGAGTGTGGGCCTGGAGGAGCGAGCATCAAACAATGTTTCCTATGGTGCAATTAACCCTCTCTGCCACCCCATTCATTTGAGGAGAATGAGGAGGCCCTAAATCATGGACAATACCTGAATACCGTAGATATGTTTGGAAAGCCGTGGACATGTACTCACCTCCATTTTCCAATCTCAATGTTTTGATTTGATGACTGGCATTGACTTCAAAGGTGGTACAAAACAGTTTAAAACAGCCAAAAACATCATTTTTGGATTTCATTGGGAAAACCGCAACATATTTGGAAAAGTTGTTGATGAACAATACAAAATAGCAATATCCCTCCCTGGATGGTACCTCATACAAACCTACATCTGAGTGGATGAGTTGACCGGGAGTGGAGGATTGATATGGTTGACAAGACTTGAAGGGCGTTTGACTCATCTTGCACTGAACGCATATTGGACATTGTTGAACTTGGATCTTGTCCATTGGCAAGGTTAGAATGCCATGGAGACGGAGCAGACGTTTAAGAGGCTTGAGGCCTAGATGAGAAAACCATACATGGTAGGCAAACAGGGAATCCTTAGCGGGCAGCGGGTGGTTAGCTGCAAGAGAGACAGAGCTCACAGAATCCGTAGGCAGATAGTATAAGTTGCCTTTCCTGTATCCCAAACCAACCGGATCGTTCTGTATTTGGACGTCTTGAGAGGGATAGATTGAGCAGCCGGACAAAGTGAAGACCACCGTAAGATTGACGTCAAAAAGTCCAGCAATGGAGAGAAGAGGTTTGTGGAGGGTAGGAACAACTAAGGTCTTGACGCATTTGGTTTTGTCAAACGGCAGACGTTGGACTCCTTTATGGGAAGCTCTGACTAACAAATGGTCAGCCAGGCAGACAGGAGTGGAGTCGGACTTAGTTGATTGAACTGCTGACAAAAAGGGAGTCATCAAGATGGAACAGCCGGAGTCCAGGTTTGCATTGGTGCAAGGGGTTGTCAAGAAGTGGGAAGATTCAAGAACCTCAGCATGTCCAGTAGCTACTTCTAGTTCAGACCCTGAGTAGTCGGAGTCTTTGGGGGCATCAGGATGGCTGGAGGACAAGACTAAGTTTTTGGAAGTGGTTCTCCCGGCACAAGCGGCTGGATTCTTTGATTTGGATTGCGGCTTCTTGGGGAAAGTCGGGTCAGTTGACTGACCTTGAGATGCCTTCACGTCATTGAGGATTCTGCGTGTTTTGTAGCAGTTATTCAGGTCGTGACTGTCTCTGTTGCAGAAATAACAGTGTTTTGAGTTCCTGTCTGACGTGATCAAGGGCGTCTTGGTCGTATCAGTTTTGGCTGAAGCGGCTGAAATATTGACTGCCATTTGAGATTGTCTCCTTGTGTACTCGTTTTTAAGAGAGGTAACCACGGTTTCTGACTTGAAGCCGTCTTGATTCATGAGAGAGGATACACAGTGTAACCAGTCTTGAGGTATCAAGCTGAGGAGGGCTTCCATGTGGACATCGTCCGCCGTAAGGGGGTTGTCTGTGGAGATGAGAGAACTGAGGCGTTTGTGATAGCAAGCCATTGTGTCGATATGAGAGAGAATGTTGTCTCCGTCCATTTTGGTTAGGAGGAGTTTCCTCAACCAGTAGACTCTACCACCGGTTGTCTGATGCTCATGGGCTTGGTTCAGAGCATGCCACATGCCATGTGCGTGTCGTCGGTGCTCTCTGATGTAGCGCAGATTGCTGGAATCAATGGCTTGAGTGATGAGGGCACAAGCTATCTTGTTATCTGTGGTCCAGGAGGAAGACAAGTTCTCCAGCTTTGGTTTCTTGATAACGTATTCCAATCCCGTGGCTTCAAAGTACAAGGTGACCACCAACTCCCAGTCAAGGTAGTTTGAATCAGGTCCTGGTGATTTCAGGATGGGTAGTTTGGCTTTTGAAAGCTTGTGAGAGCCGGTGAGCAGAGAGTCCAAGGAGGCGGCAAGCATGATTGAGTCAAAAATAGAAGTTTTGGCAGTTTGAGGAGAGGGAAGCTATGTTGTCTACTTTGCTTTATTGCTAAGCATACGGATCCTTATATGTGAGTGTGTTACTGAGATAAGCTGTGGAGCTCTGGGCTCATAACCTGATGAGGTAGACGCAGTCTGGGACGGCACAGGGTGGAGTGTGGAAGGATGATACATTGCATCAGAATCACAAAAATCTGAGAGAGATCCAAGGAGACAGAAGAAAAATGAGAAAACAAAGAGAGAAAAGAAGAAAAGAAAGAAAGAGACACATACCTGGGACGGCAGAGGGTGGAGTGTGGAAGGATGAGGAAAAGAGTCCTTCCACGCGCCTGAGGCCGCCCCAGGTATAGTCACTGAACTGTGACATGGAGATGAAAGGTGGAAAGCATACACGAGAGAAAGGGTGACAGCTGTGGAACCCAACACTTGCCTACCTCCACCCTTGCTCTCCCCTCCTTGCCTCCCCCCTTGCTCTCCTTGCCTCCCCCCTTGCTCTCCTTGCCGGCCTCCTTGAGGGCCTCCTTGCCTCCCCCCAACCTTTCTTGCCCCTCCTGGACTCCCCCCTTTCTCTCCTTGCCGGCCTCCTCTCCGGCCTCCTTGCCTCCCCCCACCCTTGCTTGCCCCTCCTTGCCTCCCCCCTTGCCCCTCATTGCCTCCCCCCTTGCTCTCCTTGCCGGCCTCCTTGCCTCCCCCCAACCTTGCTTTCCCCCCACTTTCCCCCCCCTTGCTCTCCTTGCCTGCCTCCTTGACTGCCTCCTTGCAGGACTCCTTGCAGGCCTCCTTGCGGCCTCCATGCTGGCCTCCTTGCCGGCCTCCCCCCACCCTTGCTTGCCCCTCCTTGTCTCCCCCTTGCTCTCCTTGCCAGCCTCCTTGCCAGCCTCCTCACCTCTGCCCTTGCTTGCCCCTCCTTGCCTCCCCCCTTTCTGGCCTCCTTTCCTCCCTCCACCCTTGCTTGCCCCTCCTTGCCTCCCCCCCTTGCTCTCCTTGCTGGCCTCCTTGCCTCCCCCCACCCTTGCTTGCCCCTCCTTGCCTCCCCCCTTGCTCTCCTCACCAGCCTCCTCTCCGGCCTCCTTTCCTCCCCCCAACCTTGCCTCCACCCTTGCTCTCCTTGCAGGCCTCCTTGCAGTCCTCCTTGCCTGCCTCCTTGCCTCCCCCACCCTTGCTTGCCCCTCCTTGCCGGCCCCCTCCTTGCCTCCCCCCTCACTTGTCAGCCCCGCCGCCAACAAGCCCTCCTCCATCCCTTGCCTCGCCACAGGGCACCTGCCCTCCTTGCCGACTCAGCCTGACACAAGGCCCAACCCAATTGGTTTGCCCCTGATATATTTTTTTTATGATGTAAATTTTTTTTTTCTGATAAGCCTGGCCCAATTAGTCCACACCCACACCCAGTAATTTTTTTATTAGTTTTTGGTTTTTTTTGGGTGATCACATGACTGAATTTTTTTTTGTAACCCTTCTTTGACCCCTTTTCCTTCAATGCCATCCCTTCTCCCACTGCACTCACAATGTTATACTACAAATTCAATGCCTTGTTGATCCTCACCCCAAGCAAAGCATTTTCCTGGGAGGGAACAAGATGGAAGGAGATGAGCTGACAAAAATAAAGAGAGGTGGCAAGCAGAGGGCTTTGAAGAAAAATAGGGATCAAATGAGGGCCTCCAAAATCTCTTTGGAACTTCCAGAGGGGGGCATGAATGGAAAGGTTGTATGGTCTGAACAGAAACCACAAACTTTGGATCTGTATCCTGCAATTACTACTGAAAAAAAAGAACAATTGAAAACCCTCACTGGCTGAGTTTGAAGTTTCCAAGCAGATAATCAAGCGATTTCATTTCTTCCACTGTAGAAAAGTAATTGTTCTAAATAAGTCTGATCACAACAGTCTTGTTGCAATAATTTAATTTTTCCCATTGAATAAACTTTTTGATCAAGACAAGAAGGACATCAACTTTGTGACAACTTTCCTTCACCAGTCAAAAAAATTTGTCAACACCTTTGGTCCCTCAAGATCTTGGAGTGGAAAAATGTGGGCAATTGGATGGCAAAAATTGATGGACCCCTTTGAGTTATTTGGATGCTATGTGAAGAAATCATCTGTACAATATTCCCCTTAAGCATATTATTTTCTCAATCTTAATGCCGAAAAATTCTCTCAAATTTTGGGACAAATGTTTTACAATTTGGCCAGACTTCCCTTTGAATCAAAATGTGAAATAATGCAGGAAAATGGAATCCCCTCCTTCTCATCACTTGAACTTGGTTCATGGCCTACTCCCTTTGACTCCTCTCCACATGTCACCTTCACATCTGACTCTTTTTAAAACTCACCTCAAATTGAAAAAGGTGACATCTCTGAGTATTCCCTTTTACTTGCAGTTCGAACCAAGAAATCTAATGGACAAATTATTGCAACTACGGATGAATATGGAGTATCAGACGGCCATTTTGTTTTTTCTGAACTTGGGTTTGGAATTGATTTCAAGCAAAAAGGTGAAGTGAAAATGGTTTCGGCAGCAAATAAGTACAAGCACTGTACTTTTCCTGCTGTGGAGACTGCCACTCATACAAGAATGGCAATGTCAATGCAAATAAAAAAACAACTAGAAACACTTGCAGGGACTTGGGGAGTGGGAAAATATACTCCAGGAAAAAAATATAAATAAAAAGAAATTTTTTTTATTTGTGGTGTTAAAAATAGTCTTAAGCATTGTTGTAATCAAAAATGATTTTTTCTTTCTTTTTAAGTTTTTCATCAAAGCAAATATATTTAAAATCCCAGCATTTGAGTAATCTGCTTTAATTCATCTACTCTTCTACTGCTACCAATGCATGCCATGGCTACTGACCACTTATCCTTTTTTTCTGTTGCCAGTAGTTCCCTCTCCATTTGCAGTTGCGCTTGCTGTCAATCCTTCTCCTTTTCCTCTTTTTGAAATTCTAGCTCAGCCTGTTTCAACTTCCACTCAGCATTCCATTTTTGCTGATGAGCCAAGCTCTTGGCTTTCTGATTTTGAAAATCAATAGCCAGTTGACAATCCCCCTTCTCCTTTTCAAACTGAAGTTTTTCAGATTCAATTTGCAATTTCACTGTTTTTCAGAGGGGAATAGGAATGAGCTAGATTTTGAAAGCAAGGAGAATCCAATGGGCTTACTTGAATCCCGCTTCTCCATGATCTCCTCAAAGACTGAAAAATTTGAAGTGTTTCTCCTCTTTTGAATGCTATTGGGGTTGATGTTGAGTGAATTGGAGGCCTTTTGCCTTCCCTTTGCAAAGGGGGTTTGTGTGGGAATATCATTGCTTTCATTTGAAGGGGATTTTGGAGGCCCCATTGGCTTGATTTTTTGGCAATTCAGGAATGGATGAGCCTGTTTCTTTTGAATCAAAATCAGTCAGGATTAACTGGACAGAAGAGAAAAAAACTTGGTTCCTTACTTGAGCAGATTTTGATGGCAATGGTGATGGAGGAATGAAATCCTCCTCATTGGACAAGTTATCCAGTTCTTCCACCCCAGGAAGAGAGCAATTGAAAGAAGGAGGGGGGGGCCAAGGTTGGGTTTTACTCCCCAATCAACACAAAAGTAGATGTGATTGGAGCTCATTGTGTTTGAATATCCTCCTTGGCATTGGATGGGGGCCACTCATAGGTTTCTTTTGGATCACCATTGCTAGGCTGAGCATCCCCAGCCAAGTCCTCAACATCAACTGAATTGGATTGTTGGGCATCGAAAGCAGCCAGGGGGGTGATTTTGGCCTTCTTTCCAAAGATTTCATCCATTTGAATATAAAAAGGACAAATGGAGTCCAACTTATCAACCACTGAGTTTATTCATTTGGCTTTGTTGGAGTCAGTGATACCAAAGCCGGTGGAGATTGACATGGAGTGGGCCTTTTTGTACTTGGCTTGATAATTCTTGAATTGCTCCCTCATCTTTTTGGATGGCAGATCCAGCCTACCTTTCCTTTTTTTCTTGAGTTCATTGAACATCAGGAGATAAACATTGACCTTAGAGGACGGAGGTTTTCCAACATGTGTTTCATTGTCCAATCCAAAGCAAGCATTGTAGTTGGACAGAATTTTGAGCCAGTTTACCAGGATTATGTGATCAGCTCTCTTGAGATGACTTGAGCCTTTGGAAGCTGATGGGGGAGAATTGTTGGATTTTGAGTTCCTGGGGGATGTTTGATTTGGTCCAAGGATTGTTTAGTGGACTTGGGGGGGAGGATTGCTGAGGGGCTATTTAAAAATAGTAAGAGGGATGAAGGAATGAATAGCTATGAGAGTGTTTAAGTGGTGAGAGTGATGATGTGATGAGAGGATGAGAGTGATGAACCAAAGAGAATAGGAAGAGATGAGATTTATGAAGTGAAAAGAGGGATAAAGCAATTAGAGTTAGGATGTGATGAAAGCAATAAATTGATGAGAGTGATGAAGTGATGAGGAAAGTGATCCAATGAGAGTTAGATGGATGTGATGAAAGCAATAGACAGATGAGGGTGATGAACTGATCAGGATAGTGATCCAATGACAGTTAGCTGGATGTGATGAAAGCAATAAACAGATGAGATTGATGAACTGATCAGGATAGTGATCCAATGAGATTTATCTGGATGTGATGAAAGTGATAAAGTGATGAGAGTGATGAAGTGATGAGGATGGTGATGAAGAGCTGAAGAGTGATGAATCAGATTTTCTTCCAATGAGGTAGGATTTAGAAGGAGGTGGGAAGCCAGGGGTGGATGACGTGGACAGGTGGTGGAAGCCTTTAGATACTTTATTTGAAAAAAACCACTTATTTCCAGGTAACTCTGACACGTCTGATGTGAAATGAGTGGTTTTTTTTGATTTTTAATGGCTGGTTTGAAATGGGGAATCGGTTTAAAAAACGCCATTGAAAAATGGCGGGTTTGCTTAACTCTGATACACCCTAATATAAATATAAATATATATATAAATATAAATATAAATATAAATATAAATATAAATATAAATATAAATGTAATTATAAATATAAATATAAATATAAATATAAATGTAAATATAAATGTTAATATAAATATAAATATAAATATAACTATAAATATAAATATAAATATAAATTTAAATATAAATATAAATGTAAATATAAATATAAATATAAATATAAATATAAATATAAATATAAATATAAATATAAATATAAATATAAATATAAATATAAATATAAATATAAATATAAATATAAATATAAATATAAATATAAATATAAATATAAATATAAATATGAATATAAATATAAATATAAATATAAATATAAATATAAATATGAATATAAATATAAATATAAATATAAATATAAATATAAATATAAATATAAATATAAATATAAATATAAATATAAATATAAATATAAATATAAATATAAATATAAATATAAATATAAATATAAATATAAATATAAATATAAATATAAATATGAAATATAAATATAAATATAAATATAAATATAAATATAAATATAAATATAAATATAAATATAAATATAAATATAAATATAAATATAAATATAAATATAAATATAAATATAAATATAAATATAAATATAAATATAAATATAAATATAAATATAAATATAAATATAAATATAAATATAAATATAAATATAAATATAAATATAAATATAAATATAAATATAAATATAAATATAAATATAAATATAAATATAAATATAAATATAAATATAAATATAAATATAAATATAAATATAAATATAAATATAAATATAAATATAAATATAAATATAGATGTAAATACAAATATACGTATAAATATAAAAATAAAAAAAACAAAAATAAAATAAAAATAAAATAAAAATAGAAAAAAAAATAAAATAGAAATAGAAATAAAAATAAAAATAAAAATATGGCATTAATTTTGTCATGAACCAATCCTTTATTTCACAGAATATTACATCTCCCTGCTGTTGCGTGCCTCTGCTGCCACACAGACAAATACTTTATTTCACAGTACTTTCAAGAATTTATTTATTTTTATTTCTGAAGCCGCAGTCCTGACAATGGGGTTCATGTACCCCCCAAAAAAGAATTAATAATTTTGGAGGCGCTAGAACACCCCCAAAAATGGAATCCATGAATCAAACAATTCTGCAAAAACCAATTTTTCCATGGGTTTTTGGAGCCTTATTTTGGCTATTTTATGATTTTTTTGGTTATTTAAGCTACAAAATATTTTCAGGAAAATTCAAAGAGCTCTCAAATCCTTTATTCAAATTTTTTGGGTGTATCCTTTAGCCTTAAAAAATTCCATAAAAAAACCAAAAAATCCACACAATGAAATTTTGTCATTGGAAATTTGCATCCTGTTATTTTCCTTTTGATTTTATTCATTTTGGTGATTCAAGCTATCAAAAATTTTTAAGAAAAGTCAAAGAGCATTTCAATATTTCTTTCAGATTTTTTGCAAGTATTATATTACCTCATAAAATTCCTCCAAAAAAGCAAACAAATTTGGGAAATTCAATTTTCTCATTAGACTTTTGGATCCTTTTTTTTGCCTTTGTGATTATTATTTTTGTTGTTTCAAGCTGTTATAAATTGGAAACAACTGTTGAAGAGCTTTTTATTATTTTCATTAAAATTTCTGGATCTATTTTGGAACCAAAAATACAATCCAAAGAAAAAACTCTTCACATTAACACATCTATTGCAATGTTTTTTTTACATCTTGAAACAAAATTTCCAAAAATCCTTTTTGAAAATTTTTTTGAATACAATCAAAAGACCCAAATTCCAAAGCCTCCAAATTCTTGTTTCATTTTTTTCCCCTCAAATTATGAATGAAAACAAACATAATACCCAAGAAAAGGGTAGTCTCTTTTTAACAATCCTTTTTTGATTTTTTTTCCTGAAAAAATAATGATTATCTGAGAATATTGAAGATTTAGATTTGAAGCAATTATGTGAAGCTTTCCAAATACTCTTTTTTTCAATTTTTGAGGCAATATTTGTGTCTCAAATACCAAACCAAAAAAGAATCATATTAGACCCCTTTTGGGTTCTGGGACTCTTCTTTGATCCCTTTCACATGCATATATTTATATTTGTGAAAATTTTTTCTTGGGACCCCCACCCATCTCAGAGTGCTCCAATTATCTTATAAACCACCGCCTTGACCTCTTCCACCCTCCCTGTCAGCTCTCTGATACCAGGAACCTTGCAGTGCTTTAGCTAACAAGAGTGATAAAAATACTGGAAAATTAATAATAATCATTCCAAAAATAAACGCTTAGAGGCTCAAATAAATAATTTAATAAGAGCTGTTGCAAGGTTTAATTGGTTTGGTAATAAAAGGTTTTCAATATGTATATAAAAGAGGGGCCAAATTATTATACTACTGGGGGTCTTTACAAACAAAGCAACCTCTCTTCAAAGGGCCTCCTTAGGAAGTTTAAGAACCTTGGAATGAAGATGGGTGCCTTAGAAAGGGATTATTACACTAATGGCCAGGAATAACAGCACAATGGCCTAGACAGGAAGGGAAACACTCACTCTGACCACTTTACAAAACAAATCCTGCAATAATAGGAAGGGTTTCAGAGAAGATGGGGTGGATTGCCTGACTTAACTTCAAGGGTTTATTGGTTTTAAGAAATAAATAAAAATACTACAGACTTGGTCATGAATGAATTGCTTAGATTCTTCATAAGAAATTTACTAACAATGAAACGCTGTCTGATTGATAATAATAATTCCTGGTAAACTGATGATGGAATAATGGGTCCAAAGAGGTCTGTATAAATACCTTTTTGGGGTGATTTTGAGCTTCTCAGGGCGCGTAGACAGAGTTCTGCTCAAGGGCTGAGACTAGAAAGCCAGTCAGAGCAAGCTCAGCACGTCCATTTGGTGCTGTTAATCAGCTGACTTTAGATCTTCTGGATTTCTGTAATATTTTAGCCACAGGATCTGTTAATCTATTATGGCATAAATTCAATCATTCTGCACTCATCCTTCATTTGTACTATTTATATTGCCTTGAAGTGAACCAATGTGGACATTTAATGATTGTTTATCATCTTCTGATCACGCAAATAATTTTTAATAATTTTTATTAACACTCCTTGTAGTGTTTTGTGATCTTCAAAGATCAGAGTCAATGATTTATGTGGTAATCTTTGATCTTTAATGTATTATTAAAAAATGTTCTAAACTTAATTTTTATTAATTTTAATTAATTTTTGATCTTTTTAGATTATTGCTAATGCATATGTCAACTTGTTACATATGCCAGGCAACCCTAATTAGGTTGTAGCTCTTTTGAGTGGTACCTGGTTGTCAGATTAGTCACGACGGATCTAGATGGGGGGATCAGTCAGTTCAGATGCGCGCAGGGTAGGATCCGCTGCATGCGTGGCAGAATTGGCTGTGCGCGGTGTGGAAACTTAAGAAGAGTTACCTTCGCAAGTTGTCCTGAGTTCTGGAAATTATTGGTCTAGCGTCTGTAAGATGATTGGGCGCAATGAGTTTTTAAGAAGAGAGAGTGATGATATGATGAAAATTCCTTCCTTCCCCAATCCGTAAGATGATGATCCCCTCAACCCGGAGTTGAGGGTGAGGTCTTAAGTCCCCCCCCTCAACCCTAGCCTAATTACAACCACAAACAACAAGAACGAGTGATGAAATATACAACCCTCAGCCACAGAACCCTAGCCCAACCCTATCCCTCCATCCCTTGCCATCACCCGCGCCCTTCGGTATTAACGTAGCCCGGTTTGTCCTTCTCATGGAGCGGCCCTCTGCCGCGCCCTACTCGGAGCCCCCCGTGTTTCCGTCCGCGCCGTCTGCAAATCCTGCGATCCGCGGGTCGGCCCACGCTTATGCCCGCGCGGGCCTCCCCAGCGCGTATAGCCCATGATCGCCCCGCCCTTGCCTTCCGGACTAGCCACCCGCGAGCTTGGTTGGGCCGGCTCCATCACTTGGTCCGCTTCTTCCAGGCGGGTCGCGGTCCGGCACGGCCTGAGGTAGGCCCAACCCATACCTGGTGCTGAGCCCCGCAGCCCCTACTGCTGAGCCTGCCGCGACTGCTGCTGAGCCCGCAGCAGACACCACTGAGACCGCGCGCACGCCAGATGCTGAGCCCAACCTACCCAACTGCTAAGCGCGCAGCCTGCAACGCAGCTCTCGATCCGGGGTTATAAATACGACACCACAGCGGGTATCTAGTACGCGGGAAACTGCTACTATGAGTACGTAGGGGTATGTAATGATGCGGGGCTGCGCGCGGGAATTGTGAAATAACACATTTCCGCGTGTAATTCCTAAAATATACACAACACCTCATTGTGAGTGAATTTTAGGTGTAAACCCTATATGTGAAAACACGTGTGAAATGTTAGAATGGCCAAGGGGTGCCATCCTGGTGTCGTAATTTTTAGTACTTTTCTTTTTAATTATTTTAAAAATGTAAGGACTTGGATTTCAAGGGTGGGGTCAGTGAGTGACCCTACCTAATTTTGGGTAAGGAATCCATTTATGTAATAATATTTATGGATTTCTCACCCCTTCTTTTGTTAATTTATATATTCTTATTTTTATAGTTTTGTCTTGCTATGACAGGTTGCTCTGTACATAGTAGCAAGCTGACATTCCCCCACTCCAAGATATGTCTATATCTGAAAAACAAAATTCTGGGTCAATGCCTTCTGCTGGCTCTGTATTTCCTGAGGTGTATAAGTCCATCAGGGATATTGTGTTCAGGCAACCATTCAGAATTCCAAAATCTCCAACTATCCTTGACTTATCATTATGCCAAGCTATAATTACTCGGGTAGTGATATCCACTTGTTCATTGTTTCCTACTTTCCTTTAGACTTGTAAGTCAAGCAAATCTTGAATATGAGTTTCCAGAGCAGCTCTAGATTCTGGACTAGAAGGGTAAGCAGGTCTCCGGAGGTTAAGTGGGTAAGGAGTCTTAATGGCTAGAGTCAGAATCATATCATGTCCTTTGATGTTACCAATGGGGTGATCCTTGGTACAGGAATCATTCTGATTTTTGAAGAATACTTGTAGGATGTCCCTTTTTTGTTCTTCATTGAGCAGGGCATTCAAAGATGATTGAGAGAAGTATTCCTATGTCCAGAGAAGACTCAATCCTTCCTTCAATAAAATTGATGGGGTTAGTGATCATCAAATCATACTCAGAAAGTGATCCATTAGTATTATCAAGGTGAGGTTCAGGATTATCATACCCTTTTCCTTCAATAGGATTAATCCTTTTCCTAGGTAGAGGACAATCAGGTTTAACATGTTCTGTTTGGTTACAGTTCCAACATACTTTTTCCTTTGACTCTGGAGTCTTCTTGACCACCAAGTTGGTTGGATTAGTGACTGGGTACTCCTTAGTTTTGGCAGTATAATCTCCCCTATGCCTAGTATTTTTTTCCCTGGGGAGCCTGTTGACTCTCTTATCTAGACCATTCATATCAATAGTCTCTTCCAACACACCTATCAGGGTAGAAAGATCAGAATCCATAGGCATCCTGCACCTTAAACTGTGGTTGATTTGTCCAGGACATAAGTTGAGAAGTCTTTCATTGACTTCTTCTTTATCAGCATCTGGGTAAAAACAGTCTAACCTCCTTTTCTGGTCTAAGCACCACTATTGAGGTTTTTCATGGGATGGATCAAACTGGGAGGTTTCAAAAGGTTTCATCATCTTTCTTTTCCAAATCCTAGTACCAAATTTTACAGTGATCAATTCTTTCCAAGAGCTCAAGGATAAAGATCCAAATTCTTCGCTTTTATTGATAAACCAATCAAGAGCCACTCCTTCAAATAGTCTGGGAAATCTTACCACAACTATTTTATCAGGGAGTTCATAGGAAGCAAGGGTATAATCAATAAATTTAATGAAACTGAAATGGTTGTATTCTCCTTCTCCAGAGAATTTAGGCCATTCAGTAATTGGAGGAAGTAAATTCAAAGCCTGTTCTATTTCAGGAGTAGGACTGGGCCTAAAAGATTAATTCCTAGTTGTCATGGTTCTGGGAGGGACACAAGAAGTACGGGTGAACCTAGCAGGTCTAGTTTCTTCCAGGTCAATGATGGGGGAGTTAGTAGAATTGACTTTAAGATCTCTGAGATCATTCCTAATCATAACTAACTCCAAATCAAGTTTGTTACTTAGTAAATCAATTTTGGTAATCAAGTGAGCTGAAGGAGTAGGACTAGTTTTCCTAACTTTTTCCTAAAGCTGTCATGGTTGCAAGAATACCCTCCTGAAGAATTGATTGGTTATCATCAATATGTTTCATCAGGTCCAACTTACTAGATTTTATAATATCCTTGAGTTGTTGTATTTCTAACTCATCAATTATCATAATCTGAGACTGGGTATCAATCACTCTGAAAATACTCAGAATCAATTTGTCCAATTGTTGATAAACTTTGTCAAAACATTGGCTGATAACCGTGAAATTGTGAGACACATTTACAGAAAAGCTATTAAGAGCTTCTACGCCTAATTGTGGTACACATTTTTACACTTCTGGGCTAGGGATATTTTACTTTCCCAATCCTTTGGGTTCCTTAACTTCTGATGGGCTGAGGACCTCTTCCTTTTGGGGTCCTTTCCCTTTAAAGAAGCTAACTGATCCCAAGGATTCCAGTTCTGCACATAGCCTTCTACTTCCTTCTTTGGGATCAACTTTTGCAGAGAAATCTGAGATTTCTTTGCCAGAGAAATAGCTCTTCTCATACCTGGCTGATCCTCCTGGGTCTGAGCCAACTTGAATTGTTCCCAATAGCTCATGTGCTCTTTCACTAAAACTTTGACTCTTTCCTCCTTGTTTTAGTCCAGCTGGGGTGGCATAGGAGGACCGGTATCCTCCTGGGATAACTTACTGGGCAATCAGTGGTTCTCCAATGCTCTGTTGGTTGAGTTGGTGGCCGCAGTTGTTGCCGTTGTTGTCCCGTGTGACGCTATGGTCACTGGTTTGAGGCCCCTCATTGCGCTTGCGACTGGAGTCCTTGCGCGTACGGGTTCCTCTGTGCAGAGATCCATACAATGGGGCTCTACCTGTTGCACGGGTGTTGCACCTGTTTTGGTACAAAGCACCAAAAAAAATGAGTAAGTCTTTTGTAAAAACTATTGAGAAAAGACTTAAAAATATAAAAAAATAATATTTCTTGCATATTTAAATTTTTACCAATTTTTTATATTTATTTTAACTTACTTAAAGTTAAATTCAAGGGTATTAACACTTAGTTGGGGTCACAACTGTCCTTGGGGGGTATTTCAACAGGGTCTGAGTGAGTTCCAATCAGACCCTGGGATAAATCCTAGGTAAGTCAAAGGGTACACTGTCTGGGACATCCTCTAGGAGGACCTGGTTAATGAGATCACCAAAAATCAAATTCACTGAGATGGATAAAAAAAAAATATCAGTTTAATATTTTTTTTTTTTATTTTTACGTGGCAAGATGATATTTTTAGAAAAATAATCACTTTTATTAGTTTTGGATTTTTCTTTATCTTCATCATTATTTAGTTTATAAATTTAAAGCTTCCTTTGAAAAATTTTCCACTCCTTATGTTGTCTTAATAAAGAATTAAAATTTATTATTCTTTCAAGCTCAAGTTCTTTGTCCTTTATTACCTTCTGTTTAGAATAAAGCAATTTCTTTTGTTGTTGCTCTGGAGTTTTAATAACAGGGACAAAGTTATGGAGTTTTTCTTCCTTTTCCAAATAATGATTGATCAATTCTCCTTTGGTCTTAAGATCCACTAGACAAACAAAGGATCAAAAATATATTTTATAAGTATTTTAACTTATTTTTAAGAAAAGTAGACTGGTCCAAGGAATAAATAATCAAAGATTAATTCTTTAAGGATATTTCCCCGCCATACCCCAAGTTGTCAGCTCTCTGATACCAGGAACCTTGCAGTCCTTAAGCTACAGAGAGTGATAAAAATACTGGAATAATAATAATAATAATTATTCCAAAAATAAATGTTTAGAGGCTAAAATAAATAATATAATAAGAGAAGTTGCAAGGTTTAATTGGTTTGGTAATAAAAGGGTTTCAATATGTATTTAAAAGAGGGGCCACAGTATTATACTACTGGGGGTCTTTACAGACAAAGCAACCTCTCTTCAAGCAGCCTCCTTAGGCAGTTTAATGTGGGAAGTTTATGTCTTAACAAGGACCAAGATAATTTTTTTTATCAAGGTTTATTATTATTTGCTCAATTTATTATTTATTTTATTTTCTTTTGTTGTAATTGTCTTTGAGTCTAATGAAGATGGGTGCCTTAGAAAGGGCTTATTCCACTAATGGCCGGGCATAACAGCACAATGGCCAAGACAAGAAGGGAAACACTCACTCTGAGCATTTTACCACAAAAATCCTGCAATAATAGGAAGGGCTTCAGAGCAGATGGGGTGGATTGCCTGACTAAACTTCAAGGGTTGATTGGTTTTAAGAAATAAATAATAATACTACAGACTTGGTCATAAATCACTTGCTTAGATTCTTCATAAGCACTTGACTAACAATGAAATGGTGTCTGATTGATAATAATCATTCCTGGTAAACTGATGATGGAATAATGCGTCCAAAGAGGTCTGTATAAATACCTTTTTGGGTGATTTTGAGCTTCTCAGGGCATGTAGAGAGAGTTCTGCTGATGGGCTGAGGCTTCCAAGCCAGTTAGAGAAACATTAGCACGTCCAATTGGTTCTGTTAATCAGATGACTTTAGATCTGCTGGATTTCTGTACTATTTTAGCCACAGGATCTGTTAATCTATTATGGCGTAAATTTGATCATTCTGCACTCATCCTTCATTTGTACTATTATTATTGCTTTCAAGTGATCAGATGTAGAGGTTTACTGATTTCCAATCATCTGCTGATCACATAGATAATTTTCAATAATTTTTATGAACACTCCTTGTAGTGTTTCGTGGTCTTCAAAGATCAGAGTCAACGATTTGCATGGTAATCTTTGATCTTAAATTTATTATTAAAAAATTTTCTAAAATTAATTTTTATTAGTTTTAATTAAGTTTTGATCTTTTTAGATTATTAATAATGCATATGTCAACTTGTTACATATTCCAGGCAACCCTAATTAGGTTGTAGCTCTTTTGAGCGGTACCTGGTTGTCAGATTAGTCACCACGGATCCAGATGCAGGGATCAGTCAGTACAGATGCAGGTGGGGTAGGATCCGCTGCGTGTGTGGCAGAATTTAGCTGCGCCCGGGTCTCTAGTACATGGGAAACTGCTACTACGAGTACGTAGGGGTGTGTAATGATGTGGGGCTGTGCGCGGGAATTGTGACATAACACATTTCTGTGTGTAACTCCTGAAAAATACACAACACCTCAATTCTGAGTGAATTTTAGGTGTAAACCCTATATGTGACAACACGTGTGAAATTTTAGAATGTCCAAAAGGTGCCATACTGGTGTCGTAATTTTTAGTACTTTTCTTTTTAATTTTTTTTAAAAATGTAAGGACTTGGATTTCAAGGGTGGGGTCAGTGAATGACCCTACCTAATTTTGGGTGCGGAATTCATTTCTTTAATAATATTTATGGATTTCTCACTCCTTCTTTTGTTAATTGAGATATTCTTATTTTTATATTTTTGTGTTGCTATGACAGGTTGCTCTGTACATAGTAACAAGCTGACACTCCCATCACCCCTCACCATGCCATCCTGATACCATACCACACCACACCACACCACACCACACCACACCACACCACACCACACCACACCACACCACACCACACCACACCACTCAACACCACACCACACCACACCACACCACACCACACCACACCACACCACACCACACCACACCACACCACACCACACCACACCACTCATCACCACTACATGCCACAAACCACTCATCATACTTCATCAATCCTCAAAAAAAAAAACAACTCAACACTCACAATACTCTCATATCAAGTATCTGAATCCATTTTTTCACTCAATTTCTTCTCAATATATTTATCAACTTTCAACTCCTATCTCCACTTCATTTTTCACAAATAAAATCTCTTTTGCAATGGCTCAAGAAAACCTCCACCAAATTTTCAAAACTGCTTCACCAGGCCCATTATCAATTATCTCATCTAACAAAACTAGTGATTCAAATCCTCTTGCACCTTCTTCAACTAATCAAACTCCTGATTTCACCCCTCTTTCCCCCTCCTCCTGCGCTATCATATAATAAAAAGGAGGAGCTTGTTGAAGCCATCAAATCATGGGAAAATTCCCATGGATATGCCATATCTACCAGAGTCCCTAATTGCCAGAAACATACCTACACCTATCAATGTGATAAATTTGGGGAATATAAACACAGAAAAAATACCACCAAATTAGAAAGAGTGATGTTAAATTCACAACTCCCAGTTGTGTGGGAGTTTTGTAGGGCCCTAAACAGCCCAATGGACGCGTCAGGCCCATACACGCGTAGGGTAAAAAGCACACGTCTAGACGCGCCCAAAGGGTTGTCTCAAACATGCGCAACCCCCAGGGGGCTTGATAAACCCTGTAAACAGCAGTTTTGTGGCCTGTTTGGGGGTATGGGGCACCCAGGGGTTGTGCCAACTTTTTGATTTTCACAATTCCTGCCCGCATCCACGCATCTCCACATACAGTCTGCGGACCTCTGGGTATCCTACAATTTAATAATTTGTCCAGAAGCGCATGAATCTTTCAGTTCTGTCAAGATTCCCTGTCAGCTCTCTGATACCAGGAACCTTGCAGTCCTTTAGCTACAGAGAGTGATAAAAATGCTGGAATGATAATAATAATAATTATTCCAATAATAAACACTTAGAAGCTCAAATAAATGATTTAATAAGATCAGTTGAAAGGTTTAATTTGTTTGGTAATAAATGGTTTTCAATATAATATTAAAGAGGGGCCACAGTATTATACTACTGGGGATCTTTACAGACTAGCAACCCCTCTTCAAGGGGCCTCGTTAGGCAGTTTAAGAACCTTGGAATAAAGATGGGTGACTTAGAAAGGACTTATTCCACTAATGGCCAGTGTAAGAATCCAAAGAGCGCAGGGCGTTGGCAGTTCTGTGGAGGGGATAGGTGCTTTTTTAGGCTGCCCTCCTGAGTGTTACAAAAATATTTAAATGTAACCAAGATCAAAGTCCAGAACCTGGTAAAAGTTGAACCAAAAGTAAGAGGATAAGGATTGTAGTGGTTGGTAGCTGGGAGAAAACACTTTCAGAGGCAAGATGATGTTGGGGAAAACTTGAATAGAAGGAGTCAAGGATTGTTCAGAGTTCAACAAGACAAGGCAATTGTGAGTGACAAAGCCCAAAAGCTAATTGCTCTTGTTGTCAGAAGAAGCTTAGGAAAGATCAACTCAATCCCAAACAACCTCCAGGTTCCCAACAAACCTGCCCAACTCTCTGCAATCAAGCGCTTGAAGGGTACCAGATAACTGTGGGTGGCTGCACAAGACAAAGCCAATTGTTTGAAGAAGCTCTAGAAGCAAAACAATAACTGATTCAAAAAAGAATAACCCAACACTTATCAAGGGACTCAAGAGTAGCGTGGAGGAATTCAACTTCAAAAGAAGGGAAGGGAGGTTTAACACTCCAGGTTTTAAGCTTAATAAAACCTCTTCAGTCAATTATGACTGGTTCCAGAAATAAAATCAAAGGATGATCAGGACCAGTATGGTTGGATGAAGGGATCAGGAGTGTTGTAACACACTCAAGAATTTAATTAGACAAATTCTTCTTCAACCAGCAAAGCTATTGGTTGGTGATAAGGCTCAAGGATCAAATGGTTTGAGTATGGAGGCTCAAGGATCAAGGGGTAATCATAGATATCTGATGTGATGATAGGATTATGCTCATTCCATGCTGGATGTGTTCCAAAAGGCAAGGGGAGAGCCCCTCCTTATATGGGCAGGAGGCCCTGTTAGACTATGTACAATGGATTCTACAAATAGAGCGGAAAAAGAAAGAAAATCAGGTGATCACTCGCGTCCGTCCGTGGATGGGCGCGCGCAACAATACCGGAATCACCCACCCCTTGTCCAAAGGCCAACGGGGTGGGAAAGGAAAACAAACTAGACCAGACCGCCGCCGATGTCTGCGCGCGGTAGTCGACACTCTCCACCCCCACCCGGAGGCAGAAAGGGGTGGGAAAGGAAAATGAACCAGACCGCTGCCGATGTCCGCGGGCAGCAGTTGACACTCTCCACCCCCACCCGGAGATGGAAGGGGGGTGGGAGAGTCCCAGGAAGGGTGACAGATGAAGTTTGTGAGAGCGCGGATGGGTGGATAGGAGATTGGCGCAAGGCAATTGAGTAAATCCTGACGGGCTTGAGATTGGCAATGTGGTGCCCCATCCTGGACACCCTGGCCGCCTTAAGACATCAACCCACAAACTGTTGCGCAAACGTACCATCTGGCATCAAAAAAAAAAAAAAAACTTATCCTTAGGCTCATCCAATCCGTCATCATTGCGTGTCGCGCTTTGCGCCTTGCGCATTGGGCGTCCTCATCTTTGTCGTTGTGCGTCCCAATCTCCTCATTGCTACCTTCGCGCGGCGCTCATCCATGATTTACCAAATCCATCCCGACTGCACCCCCAAGCATTTGGCAAATCCTTGGATCCATCAAATCTCCCATCTCACTTGATCTATCAGTTGTGAATCTCAAGCCTGTCAGGATTTACTCAACTGTCTCAAGCCAATCTCCTATCCGCCAATCCGCACTCTCATGGACTTCATCCATTACCTTTCCTGGGGCTCTCCCACCCACTTCCACCTTTGGACAAGGGGTGAAGAGTGCCAACTACCGCCCGCCAACATCCGCGGCGGTTTGGTTCATTTCTCTTTCCCACCCCGTCCGCCTTCGGACAAGGGGTGGGTGATTCTGGTATTGGTGCGTGCGCCCATCCACGGACGGACGCAAGTGACCACATGATTTTCCTCCCTTTTCTGCTCTATTTGTAGAATCCGTTGTACATAGTCTAACAGGGCCTCCTGCCCATATAAGGAGGGGCTCTCCCCTGCCTTTTGGATCAATAATGGGAGCATGGAATCATCCAGCATGAAATAAGCACACCCTTGATCCTTGAGCTTCCATACTCAAACCCTTGATCCTTGATCCTTATCACCAACCAATAGCCTTGCTGGTTGGAAAAAAATTCTGCCTTTTGGAATTTTTGAGTGTGTTATACCACTCCTTGATCCCTTTCTCTGACCATACTGGTCCTGATCCCTGATCAACTTTCTGGAGCCAATCACAATTGATTGAAGAGGTCTTATTAAGCTTAAGACCTGGAGTGCTTACCTCCCCTTAGCTTCTTTGGAGTTGCATTCTGCCAGCCTACTCTTGAGTCCCTTGAGAAGTGTTGAGGTTATCCTTGCTTCAAATCAGTTACTGTTTGCTTTAGAGCTTCTTAAACATTGTACTTTGTCCTGTACAGCCACCCACAGTTATCTGGTACCCTTCAAGCGCTTGATTGCAGAAATTTGGGCAGGTTCATTGAGAACCTGGAGGTTGCTTGGGCTTGAGTTGATCATCCCCAATCTTCTGCTGACGACCAGAGTTATTAGCTTTTGGGCGTTGTTTACATACAATGGCTTTTGTTCTAAGAAGACTTTAACTTCTTTTGTTCAAGTCTTTCCCTGCATAATCTTGTCTCAGATAGTGCTGTTCCGTTGCTACCAAACTATTATCATCCTTATCCTCTACTCCTTGATTCCTCATTTACCAGGTTCTGGACCTTGATCTTGGTTACATTTAAATATTTTTGTAACACTCAGGAGGGCAGCCTAAACAGCACCTTTCCCCTCCACAGAACTGCCACGGCCTAGCACTGTTTGGAGTCCTACAGCAACTGATATATTGAGTGTGGCGGGAGATTGATGGATCCAAGGATTGGAAAAGCGCTTGGAGGTGCGGTTGGGATGGGTTTGGTAAGACATGGATGAGCGAGGCACGACGTGCAACAATGACAATGAGGATGAGCAACACTGACAATGATGGACACGCGATGATGACAATGACGGATGCGCGATGATGACAATGAGGATGAGAAACAATGAAGATGACAGATGAGCAATGCGCGACGCGCAAGGATGAGGATGAGCGACGCGCGGATAGGAAAATGTTTGAATTATTTTCCCATGGTGTCCCAAATGGTTCACCACACCGGGCTTAACAGCTCAAATGGCAAAGACAGGAAGGTTAAAACTCACTCTGAGCACTTCACCACAAGAATAATGGAAAAATTGGAAGGGTTTCAGAGCAGATGGGGTAGATTGCTCCACTAATCTTCAAGGGTTGAGTGGTTAATAAGGGTAAATAATGCTACTACAGACTAAGTCATAAATCACTTGCTTATCTTCATATAAGAACTTGATTAAAAATGACACGGTTTCTGATTGATAATAAATAATTCCTGGTAACTGATGATGGAATAATGGATCCAAAGAGGTCTGTATAAATACCTTTTTGGGGTGATTTTGATCTTCTCAGGGCATGTAGAGAGGATTCTGCTTCTGGGCTGAGGCTGGCAAGCCAGTCAGGGCAAGATTAGCACGTCCACTTGGTACTGTCAATCATCTGTCCTTAGGTCCGCTGGATTCCTGTACTATTATAGCCACAGGATCTGTTAATCTGTTATGGCGTAAATTTGATCATTCTGTACTCATCCTTCATTTTTACTCTTGATATTGCTTCAAAGCGTGCAGATGTGGATTTTCACTCATTTTCCATTATTTGCTGATCATGTAGATAATTTTGAATAATTTTTATGAACACTCCTTGTAGTGTTTTGTGGTCTTCAAAGATCAGGATCAGTGATTTACGTGATAATGCTTGATCTTTGATTTATTATTAAAAAATGTTTTGAACTTAATTTTTATTAATTTTATTTAAGTTTTGATCTTCTTAGATCATTAATAATGCATATGTCAGTTTATTACATATACTAGGCAACCCTAACTAGGTTGTAGCTCTTCTGAGCGGTACCTGGTTGTCAGATTAGTCACCAATGATCCAGACGCGGGGATCAGTTAGTACAGATGCGCGCGGGGTAGGATCCGCTGCATGCGTGGCATAATCAGCTGCGCGCGGGAATATTCTGCTACTAGTACGTAGGGATATGTAATGATGCAGGGCTGCGCGCGGGAATTGTGACATAACACATTTCCGCATGTAACTCCTAAAATATACACAAAACCTAAATTCTGAGTGAATTTTAGGTATAAAACCTGTACGTGAAAATACGTGTGAAATATTAGAATGGCCAAAAAGTGCCATACTGGTGTTTTAAATTTTAGTACTTTTATTTTTAATTATTTTAAAAATGTAAGGACTTGGAATTCAAGGTTGGGGTCAGTGAGTGACCCTACCTAATTTTGGGTGCGGGATTCATTTCTGTAATAATATTTATGGATTTCTCACTCCTTATATTGTTAATTGAGATATCCTTATTTTTCATAGTTTTGTGTTGCTTTTGACAGGTTGCGCTGTACATAGTAGTTCTCTGTACATAGTAGGAAGCTGACATTCCCACACACAAAATAGTCCCGTGCAGCTGCACGCAGCAGATCATCAATTCTTGCATGCCAGAATTTCCCAACAATTAAAATTATGGAAGGTACAGTCTTTAATACCTAAAACCTACTTGGACTATCTGTGCATATCTAATAAAGTGACATATGCACAGCAAATAATCTAAAAACATAGAGTTTACTTTATACCCTTTATTTATTTATGTTTGCCCACCAGACTTTTAGACATGTGGAATGGCTACACAACTAAATTAAAGCGTTGTAGAGCCCCACACAACTTGAATTTGGTAAGGCTGGCCATGTGGCATGGCAAAATGACTACATTTGAGATGTGTGGGGATCTACACAGCTCAAAGTAGTTTTGCGGCCACCACATGGTGGTCTGGTGCTGTTTGGAGTACAGCCCTACCACAATCAAATTGTGTGGGGTCTGCATGGCTCAGGTGTATCCATGTTGGCGTGAATTTAACATCAACCAATTAAAAAAAAAGGAAGAAAAAAAAACTAGCTGAAATAACAAAAAAAAAAAACAAAGAAAATAGCCAAAATAAGGATCCAAAAACCAATGAAAAAATTGATTTTTACAGAATTTTGTTGAATTTTTGATTCCATTTTTGGAGGGGTTCTAATGCCCCAAAAATTACCAAAGATCTTTTTGGGGGGTTCATGAACCCCAGCTATGGGACTGCGGCTTCAGAACTCAAAAAAAAATTCTTGAAAGTACCATGAAATAAAGTATTTGTCTGTGTGGCAGGAGAGGCGTGCAATGGTGGGTAGATGCAATATTTTTTGAAATGAAGGATTGGGGGTGTGAGAACTTCAATGACCATAAGATTGAAAACAAAAATAAAAATAAAAATAAAAATGATAATAATAATGAAGATAAAAATAAAAATGAAAATAAAAAAACATTAAAAATAAAAATAAAATAGAAATAGAAGTAGAAATAGAAATAGAAATAAAAATAAAAATAAACATAGAAATAGAAATTAAAATAAAAATAAAAATAAAGATAAAATTAAAAATAAAAATTAAAATTAAAGTTAAAACAAAAATAAAAGTTAACATTAAAATTGACATTAAAATTAACGTTAAAATCAAAATTAAAATTAGCATTCAAATTAACATTAAAATTAAAACTAAAATTAAAATTAAAATTAAAATTAAATTTCAAATTAAAATTAAAATTAAAATCAAAATTAAAAGTAAAATTAAAATCAAAATTAAAATTCAAATTCAAATTCAAATTAAAATTAAGATTAAAATTAAAATTGAAATTCAAATTCAAATTAAAATCAAAATTAAAATTAAAATCAAAACTAAAATCAAAAGCAAAATTAAACCTAAAATTAAAATTAAAATCAAAAATTAAAATCAAAATTAAAATTGAAATTAAAATTAAAATTAAAATTAACATTAAAATAAAAATTAAAATATTAAATTAAAATTAAAATAAAAATTGAAATTCAAATTTAAATTAAAATTAAAAATCAAAATCAAAATCAAAATTAAAAAAAAACAAAGAAAACTATCTTGAAGAGTAAGAACTCCTAAAAAATTGTTTCAGAAAGGTTTGTGGTTCCAAATTAGGTATGGTCACCCACTGGCACCCCCACCCAATTCCCACCTGTTGGAACCACGCCCACCAGTGTACCCTACCTCTTCAAGTATGCAGGTATGGGTTTCTGCCCAAAAAGATTTTCAGAAACCCATTATTATTTATGGTTTGGGATATATGTACAAAAATTCATTTTTTCAAACAAACCTGCATGCAGCTGCAGGCCCTCTACAACCATGGAAAGCCTTTCCAGGCCTTCATGCAGCTTGCACAACCTCAATGGGTTGCAGAGGTGGTCACAAGCTGTGGTACCCTTGAAAAAAGCCTCTGCAGCAAGCACCTGCCCAGGGCAGGCAGTCTACAATGGCCACAAAGGATTGCTGGCCCTGTATGTAGTTTCATGGGCCAGGAAGGTTGAAATGGTTACCACCAACTTCCAGCCCCACTGGTAGTCAGGTGGACCCAAATCAGCCTGACCAACTGTTACATAAGGGGACTCACCACTGCAAAAACCCCTTACCTAGCTACCAGTAACAACAATGGCTGTAGGGTACCTCAGATACAAATTAAAGCCTTGAAACAAATGGGGCCCAGTGAGTGCTACCAGGTGGTGGGGAACTTCATTAAACTGATTGAAATCAATTAACATCCAGATAAATGGGGACCTAATGTCATGCTCCAAGGTTAAGGGTCATTGTCTTCACCTTTTGACATATCCTTTTCCTCAGTACCATCTAACTCAGTCCACAAGTATGAAACAAATAAAGCAGAAAATCAATGGTGCCTTCTGCTTACTGCCTCTGGCTTGCGTAACAAACTTCTAATCTTTGCAACTCAGTATATAGTTGTGAATCTTTGCAATTAACTCTTATCCAAGTCAACCATCCATTTGAGCCTTGCTCTTCTACCTTGGGTATCATCAACCCTTGGACTTCCATTCTTGGTCAGGCAATTCCACTAGTTCAAACACATGCCTAGATAGCCACATCAACCGTATATTTCAAAAATGGAATAGCTACCTCCCCTGAATAATCTGTACCTTCAAATATGCACTTTCTTCACCTTTCAATTGCTCATTGTCTTGTCCATTATGTCACTGTACGCTCATATTCTATTGTCTTGAACTTAAGCTACACCCTTGGAAATGATTGTACTGTTATTTCATTTTTCCATAATTTTCCTGTCATTTATTGCATCATTGCTCCCTAACTGTATTTAGCCATCCATCAGGTTGTATCTAGTCACCATTGGATTAACTTATAAAGGCTACATTGCCTGTCTGAAGATTGTCTCCTCAGTTAGTTAATTTCATACATTCTTTCAATTGCTAAATCCAGTATTCACATGGGACTTGGCTTTAGTTTCCCTTGCATCAGAACAACTTATCCCTCTTGCTGATTGCTGGGATCCCAAACCATAGTTCTTACCTTGCAGTTAGCCTCACTACCTTGCACTAGCTTTGTGCATTCAGTTCCTCATTTGCGCTCACAATCATCTAAGGTTGCCCTATAGTACGTGGGGTGGTTGTGTGACACATACACCCCATCAAATCTGTACAAAAGTTAATCAGGGCCCCTTTAACAGGGAATAAAAGAGGGTTTGGACCCCATAAGAAGTACCTCCTTGTTAATTTAACACCCTTTTAGTTTTCCCAGAGCTAAAATAGAAGTTCTTTTTTTGTGCTGCTCAGTATCAATGGCCTGGGACTCAGCTTCACCCCTGTAAGCCTAAATAAATTAAAAATATAAATAATTCATGGAAAAAAGGGGCTGACTACCAACTTAATGGCTTGTACTCCAACCAAATATGGGAAAAAAAGCCGAAAAATCAAAAAAATCACCAATTTGAAGGTCCCCCATACATGTGAATGTGACCTTGGCTTCAGGGAACAAGGGCTCATACCTGAAATATTAATTAAAAAAAACTTGCATGGCTGCTAAAATTATTTCATTGAATACATTGAAACATGTATCAAGTCCAAGAAATGATTCCATGGGGCTTTCCACACTTCTTAAATGTCTAAAGAAGGTCCATAAAAACCCACAGAAATCTCCTAGGCCTTTTTTTAAGGCTTTGTTATTCATTTGTGGCTGGTAAAAGGCCTGTACCATGAGGGTGCCCAAAATTTATAAATAATAGTCCCTCTCCAAGATAATTTTAGAGGATTCATTACAGATATAAAAGAATTATAGATTTAGATATTTTTTCCATCAGCCATCAAGTGCTTATTATAATATAAGTGTGTGATCTTGGACCACTTTATGATTAAAATTTAAAAAAAATCTTCAATCTCTTTTGTTTGGGAAATTACCAAAAAAATCCTTCAGCCTGCGCTATTACCACTTTCCAGCACACTGAATCCTTTAATATTGGCCAATCCCCAAGAATAATTCTGGATCTTGAATTATTAAGTGATCCTGCTGACTTAATTCTCTTTCTTAGGTTTTCAATAACCAAACCACCAAGTAAATTATCCACATCCTTCCTGAAAGGAGCTCTTGAATTTCCAACAAGAATTAAAATAATTCCTATATTGTCATAAAAAGACATATAACTGTGTTAAGAATGGCTCCAAAACCCCAATGAAAATACAGCTTTTTTCAAAATATTATCTATTCAGGTAATCCATTTTTTAATTCTTTTGATATGAAAAAAAAACTTTCAGGAATTTTTCATTTCAGGAAAAAGTGAAATATTCAAATAACGCAGAATTCTTCACAGATATCTTTGGTTTTTCAAATATTATTAAAAAATATTTGGAATCTCTGTGAATTCCTGATAGAATTTTGGTGAAATTAGAAAAGTTTTTGTTGACCCCCAAAGAAAATATTCAATTGAATGTAAAAGAAATATAAAAATTAAAAAGAAAATATGATTGATATTCAAAATCAATCTGAGTGATTAAAAAAAGAAATTTTTGAAAACTTTAGTTTCTTATCAAATTTTCACTTTTTTCTTTCTTTCTTTTTTGTTTTTACATTGATATTCAAAAGATATTTTTTAAGAGAAGATTAGATTCCATAAAGATTATAATATTTTTATTGTTTATTATCAAATTTAGTTGCTGAATTTATCTTTCAAAATCCATTCAATAAAGGAAAAATTTAATAAAGATAAATTAAAAACTAAATTGGTTGATTTTATTTTGAAAAAAAGAGAACTTCCTTGGAAAATTCCCATTGTTGGAGTCTGAGGATATGCCATATGTGAAGTCAGACAGAACAATGAGTTACTATTGATGAGAAGAAGATGATAACAAAAAAGGTGAGAATGAAAAGATTTTGAGGAAAAATCTAGAGACATTTTACTTACCTGAGGATACGCCAGATGTGAAGTCAGAAAGAAGGATGAGGAAAGAGAACCTCTGGTCTGGCTTGACCATCTGTCCTCAGGTAGTGTACAGGCAGTTGAGACTTTGTGATATGCAGTTGTGTGCACCTGTGACTTGAGAGAGAGAGGTGGTTTGGCACGCACACTTTACAGGTGGTTGAAAAGGAAACGGATGAGAGACAAGGAAAGACAAGAGTAGAAGTAAATGATAAAAGAAAAGAAAGAAGATGGTACATGACCAGATAGAAAGGAAATGCAGAAAAAGATGGAAGAAATAAAGAAAGGAATGGTCCAGTATTCCAACACCCATCCTTGCTAACCACAGCCCTCAAGAAAAAAACAACATTGATGAGCTTCAAGGAGGACACGGTACAGGGGCTTGGTTAGCATATCTGCCAGCATGTTTCTAGTGAAGAAGTGATTCACTGTGAAGACCCCATTGGAAATGCATTTGTGGATGAAATGGTGACGGGCATGATGTGCTTGGTCTGCGAGTGATGTTTGGGATTATTGGCGAGCGCTTCAGCTACTTTGTTTTCAACAAGCAGAGGAACAGGGGACCCATCCCGGAGGTGCAGTTCAGCCAAGATGTTGCGGAGACAGAGACCCTCTCTGCACAAATTGGAGAGGGCCTTTTACTCCGCTTCAGTGCTGGAGAGAGAGACTGTTGGCTACTTCCTGGAATTCCATGAGATGGCCCCATGACCCAAACAGAAAACGTACCCAGAGGTTAACCTGCAGTCCCCTTTATCTTCCGCCCAGTCAGAATCTCTGTACCCCAACAGTTGAATGGAAGGACCACCCATTATGAGACATTGATTGCAGGTTGCTTGAAGATAGCAAAGGATACAGAGGGAAGAGTTTCAGTGATTGAGGGATGGATCTTGAAGAAATTGAGAGAGCTTGTTCACAGCGAAGGAAACATCTTGACAAGTGCATTGGGATACCCACAGGAGGGACCCAATCAGTTGGTTGTATTGGGGAGGAGAAGGTTGGGAGTTGGCAAAGCGCTGTAAGACTCCAAACAGTGCTAAGCCACAGGCAGTTCTGTTGAGGGGAAAGGTGCTGTTTAGGCTGCCCCCCTAAGAGTTACAATAATATTTAAATTTAACCAGAATCAGGGTCCAGGAACTTGTAAAAAAGGAATCAATGTAAGGGATGAGTTCAGGAATAGTCGGTAGCAATGGAATCAACACTATCTGAGGCAAGATGATGCAGGGAAAGACTTGAACAAAATAAGCCAAATTTTTTTTCAGAGTTCAATGGAACAAGGAAGTTGTTAGTAAAAACTCCCACAAGCTAATATTTCTGGTTGTCAGAAGAAGATTAGGAAAGATAAAATCAATCCAAACCAACCTCCAGGTTCTCAATGAACCTGCCCAACTCTCTGGAATCAAGCGCTTGAAGGGTACCAGATAACTGTGGGTAGCTGAACAAAACAAAAGCAATTTTTTATGAAGCTCTAAAAGCAAAGAAATAACAGATTTGAAAAAGAATGACCCAACACTCCTCAAGGAACTCAAGAGTAGCATGGCGCAATTCAATTTCTAAAGAATAAAGCAAGGTCCAACACTCCAGGTTTCAAGCTTAAACAAACCTCTCAGTCAAACATGACTTGATCCAGAAAGATCAGACCAGTATGGTTGGAAAAAGGGATCAAGAGTGGTATAAAACACTCAAGAATTCCAGCAGATGGAATTCTCTTCAACCAGAAAGGCTATGGTTGGTGATAAGGATCAAGGTCACATATGGAAAGATCAAGGTTTTGAGTATCAAGGCTCAAAGGATCAAGTGGCATTCAACAGATATACGCAGGATAAAGGTTGCAGATGAAGGGGAAGAGGCCCTTTGGAATGATCAGATTAATGATTACTATATTCAATGGATCAGATGAGATGGATGCAAAAAGGCATGGGAGAGCCCCTCCTTTTATAGACAAGAGGTATGTAGACTATTTACAAGGGATACTGACAAATGAGTGTGGAAAACAATTTTTTTTTTGAAAAATGAAGATTGGCAATAGGAACCCCCTGACATGGGAGAGAGACAAAATAATAACAAAGTTTGAAGGGGGAAACCTGCCTGTGTCCGGGAAAACTGCGGCAGTGGATGGCGGGTTTGACTGGCCCCAGCTGCAGTTGGTCAAGGGAGGATCAAGGTGATGCAAAGTCACCAACGGCTGCAAGCAATGCTTGCGGTCATTGGTTAGTGGAGCTGCAAAGGTTCCAATGGCCGCAAACAATGATGTCGGTTTGCAGGCGTTTTTCAGCTTGATACTATGTACAGAGCAATTTTTCATAGCAACACAAAACTATAAAAAATAATAATATCTAAATAAAAAAAGGATGAGTGAGAAATCCATAAATATTATTAGAGAAATGGATTCCTCACCAAAAATTAGGTAGGGTCACTCACTGACCCCACCCTTGAAATCCAAGTCCTTACATTTTTAAAATAATTAAAAAGAAAATTCCTAAAAATTACAACAGCAGTATGGCACCTTTTTGCCATTTTGACATTTCACACATGTTGTCACGTATAGGGTTCACACCTAAAATTCACTCAGAATTGAGGTGTTGTGTATATTTTAGGAGTTACAGGCAGAAATGTGTTATGTCACCATACCCACGCGCAGCCCTGCATCATTACATACCCCTACATACTTGTAGTAGCAGTTTCCCGCGTACTAGGGACCCGCGCGCAGCTAATTCTGCCACAAATGCAGCGGATCCTACCTTGCGCGCATCTGTACTGACTGATCCCAGCGTCTGGATCCATTGTGACTAATCTGAGAAACCAGGTAATCCTCAGAAGAGCTACAACCTAGTTAGGGGTGCCTGGCATATGTAAAAAGTTGCCATATGCATTAGTAATAGTCTAAGAAGATCAAAACTTAAATAAAATTAATAAAAATCAAGTTTAGAACATTTTTCAATAATAAATCAAAGATCAAGGGTTACCACGTAAATCATTAACTCTGATCTTTGAAGACCACAAAACACTACAAGGAGTGTTCTTAAAAATTATTAAAAATTATCTTCATGATCAGCAGATGATGGCAAATCAGTAAACATTAACATTTTTTCACTTTAAAACAATAATAATAGTAAAAATTAAGGATGAGGGCAGAATGATCAAGTTCACGCCATAACAGATTAACAGATCCTGTGGCTAAAATAGTGCAGGAATCCAGCAGATCTAAGGTAAGCTGATTAAAGGCACCAAGAGGACGTGCGTATCTTGCTCTGAATGGCTTGCCAGCCTCAGCCCATGAGCAGAACCCTCTCTAACTGCCCTGAGAAGCTCAAAATCCCCCCAAAAAGGTATTTATACAGACCTCTTTGGATCCATTATTCCATTTTTAGTTTACCAGCAATTATTATTATCAATCTGAAACCGTGTCATTGTTAGTGAAGTGTTTATGAAGAATCTAAGCAAGTTATTTATGACTAAGTCTGTAGTATTATTATTTATTTGTTAAAACCAATCAACCCTTGAATTTTACTCAAGCAATCCACCCCATCTGCTCTGAAACCCTTCCTATTATTGCAGGATTCTTGTGGTAAAGAACTCAGAGTGAGTGTTTCCCTTCCTGTGTTGGCTATTGTGCTGTTATTCCTGGCCATTAGTGGAATAAGCCCTTTCTAAGGCACCCAACTTCATTCCAAGGTTCTCAAACTGCCTAAGGAGGCCCCTTAAAGAGAGGTTGCTTGTATGTAAAGATCCCCAGTAGTATAATACTGTGGCCCTTCTTTTATATTATATTCAAAACCTTTTATTACCAAACCAATTAAACCTTGCAACTGCTCTGATTATATCATTTATTTGAGCCTCTAAGTGCTTATTTTTGGAATAATCATAATAATTATTATTATTCCAGTATTTTTATCACTCTCTGCAGCTAAAGGAGTGAAAGGTTCCTGGTATCAGAGAGCTGAAATCTTTGGAGAGGAATTGGCAAGGACCAATTGGCCCAGATTGTTGGGGCAGATTGGTCAAAGCTGGGATCAAGCAAGGATGATGTTGGGTGAGGGCAATGAGAGCACCAACCAACTGATTGAGATAGATCAGAGGGCAGTGATGATGGGATTTGGATGATGGCCGTGAACAACAAGTTTAGCCAATTGAAAGTTGCTGGCTGATGAGATTGCAAGATCCTTGGAGGTGGATGATTTGAGGAGGGGATGGCCACCCACGCATGCTTGGCCAAAAAATTGGGGTAAAGCGCATGCAAAGGGGGATTTGAACAGAGGAGGGAAAGGGTGTGAAGGATGGAGAAGTCCTGCCCAGACCACTAGGAAAGGGAAGAGCTGAGACAATGGGAAATAAATAGATACCCATTGAAACACAAGAGATATTTTTTTTGAAGTTGTATTGATGGATAAGGGAATGTAAAAAAAAATCAAAAATTTCCATAATCCGTGAGGTAGGGAGGAAGGAGTCCATGACAGAAGAGATGTAGTGGCTTTTGCCAATGGAGACATACTTACCCTGAAGATCACAACTGATGGAGATGGAGAGAAAAAGGGAAAGATCATCATTGGAACCAACTTTGAAAAACAGCCTATTGCTATTGTGAAGGAGGTGACAAACAAGGGTGTCACAACTGTCAGCTTGCTACTATTTACAGAGCAACCGGTCATAGCAACACAAAACTATAAAAATAAGAATATCTCAATTAACAAAAGAAAGAGTGAGAAATACATAAATATTATTACAGGAATGGATTCCTCACTCAGAATTAGGTAGGGTCACTAACTGACCCCACCCTTGAAATCCAAGTCCTTACATTTTTAAAATAATTAAAAAGAAAAGTACTAAAAATTACAACACCAGTATGTCACCTTTTGGCCATTCTAACATTTCACACATGTTGACAAATATAGGTTTTACACCTAAAATTCACTCACAATGAGGTGTTGTGTATATTTTAGGAGTTACAGGCGGAAATGTGTTATGTCACAATTCCCGGGCGCAGCCCCGCATCATTACATACCCCTACCTACTCATAGTAGCAGTTTCCCGCGTCCTAGAGACCCGCGCGAAGCAAATTTTGCCACACACGCAGCGGATTTTACTCTGCACGCATCTGAACTGACTGATCCCTGCGTTTGGATCTGTCATGACTAATCTGACAACCAGGTACCGCTCAAAAGAGCTACAACCTAATTAGGGTTGCATGGCATATGTAACACGTTGAAACATGCATTAGTAATAATCTAAAAGGATCAAAAATCACTTAAAATTAATAAGAATTAAGTTAAGAACATTTTTTTAATAATAAATTAAAGATCAAGGATTACCACGAAAAATGATTGACTCTGATCTCTGAAGACCACAAAACTCTACAAGGAGTGTTCATAAAAATTATTGAAAATTATCTACGTGATCAGCAGATCATGAAAAATCAATGAAAGTCATGATCTGATCTCTTGAAAGCAATACTAATAGTACAAATGAAGGATGAGTGTAGAATGATCAAATTTAAGCCATAATAGATTATAGATGCTGTGGCTAAAATAGTACAGAAATCCAGCAGATCTGAGGTCAGCTGATTAACAGCACCAATTGGACGTGCTAATCTTGCTCTGACTGGCTTGCCAGCCTCAGCCCATGAGCAGAAGCCTCTCCATGCTCCCGAGAAGCTCAAAATAACCCCAAAAAGGTATTTATACAGACCACTTTGGGATCCATTATTCCATCATCTGTTTACCAGGAATTATTATTATCAATCAGAAATTGTTTCATCGTTATTCAAGTGCTAATGAAGATTCTAAGCAAGTGATTTTTGACCAAGTCTGTAGTATTATTATTTATTTCTTAAAACCAATTAACCCTTGAAGTTTAGTCAAGCAATCCACCCCATCTGCTCTGAAACCCTTCCTATTATTGCAGGATTTTTGTGGTAAAGTGCTCGGAGTGAGTTTTTGCCTTCTTGTCTTGGCCATTGTGCTGTTATTCCCGGCCATTAGTGGAATAAGCCCTTTCTAAGGCACCCACCTTCATTCCAAGGTTCTTAAACTGCCTAAGGAGGCCCCTTGAAGAGAGGTTTCTTTGTCTGTAAAGAACCCCAGTAGTATAATACTGTGGCCCCTCTTTTATATACATATTGAAAAAGTTCTATTACCAAACCAATTAACCCTTGAAAATGCTCTTATCATATAATTTATTTGAGCTTCTAAGCCTTTTTTTTTGGAATAATAATAATTATTATTCCATTATTTTTATCACTCTCTGTAGCTAAAGGACTGCAAGGTTCCTGGTATCAGAGAGCTGACACCAACAATGGCAAGATCATCCAATTGGGGGTAAAGGCTCAAACAAGCGCACCACCAGACAGTTTATAGTATAGATATAGGTTGTACGTGGAGCGGGAGAGACCCAGGGAGAGATAAGTGGAGTTGATCTTGATGTTTCATTGATGGGGGGACTGCTTCAGACCATATATTGCTCTGGTGACTTTGCAGACCCAGTCCGGATGCAGGGGATCCTCAAAGCCAGGAGTAAGCCATGTAAACCGGTTTGCCCCCGCATCCGGACTGGGTCTGCAAAGTCACCAGAGCAATATATGGTCTGAAGCAGTCCCCCCATCAATGGAACATCAAGATCAACTCCACTTATCTCTCCCTGGGTCTCTCCTGCTCCACGTACAACCCATCTCTATACTATAAACTGTCTGGTGGTGTGCTTGTTTGAGCCTTTACCCCCAATTGGATGATCTTGCCATTGTTGGTGTCAGCATTCTGATACCAGGAACCTTGCAGTCCTTTAGCTACAAAGAGTGATAAAAATACTGGAATAATAATAATTATTATTATTCCAAAACAAAACGCTTAGACGCCCAAATAAATAATATAATAGGAGCAGTTGCAAGGTTTCATTGGTTTAGTAATAAGAGGTTTTCAATATGTATATAAAAGAGGGGCCACAGTATTATACTACTGGGAGTCTTTACAGACAAAGCAACCTCCCTTCAAGGGGCCTCCTTAGGCGGTTTAAGAACCTTGGAATGAAGACGGGCGCCTGAGAAAGGGCTTATTCCTCTAATGCCCAGGCATAACAGCACAATGGCCAAGAAAAGAAGGGAAATACTCACTCTGAGCACTTTACCACGAAAATCCTGCAATAATAGGAAGGGTTTCAGAGCAGATGGGGTGGATTTCTTGACTAAACTTCAAGGGTTGATTGGTTTTAAGAAATAAATAATAATACTACAGACTTGGTCATAAATCACTTGCTTAGAACCTTTATAAGCACTTGACTAACAATGAAACGGTGTCTGATTGATAATAATAATTCCTGGTATACTGATGATGGAATAATGGATCCAAAGGGGTCTGTATAAATACCTTTTTGGGGTGATTTTGAGCTTCTCAGAGCACGTAGAGAGGGTTCTGCTCATGGGCTGAGACTGGCAATCCAGTCAGAGCAGGATTAGCACGGCCATTTGGTTCTGTTAATCAGCTGACTTTAGATCTGCTGGATTTCTGTACTATTTTAGCCACAGGATCTGTTAATCTATTATGGAGTAAATTTGATCATTCTGCACTTATCCTTCATTTGTACTATTAGTAATTCTTTAAAGTGACCACAGGTGGGCGTTTACTGATTTTTTATCATCTTTTGATCACGTAGATAATTTTTAATAATTTTTATGAGCACTCCCTGTAGTGTTTTGTGGTCTTCAAAGATCAGAGTCAATGATTTACGTGGTAATCCTTGATCTTTACTTTATTATGAAAAAAATGTTCTAAACTTGATTTTTATTAATTTTAATTAAGTTTTGATCTTCTTAGATTATTACTAATGTATATGTCAATTTGTTACATATGCCAGGCAACCCTGATTAGGTGGTAGCTCATTTGAGAGGTACCTGGTTTTCAGATTAGTCACAACGGATCCAGACGCGGGGATCAGTCAGTTCAGATGCGCGCGGGGTGGGATCCGCTGCATGCGTGGCAGAATTAGCTGCGAGCGGGTCTCTAGTACGCGGGAAACTGCTACTATGAGTAAATAGGGGTATGTAATGATGCGGGGCTGCGCAAAGGAATTGTGACATAACACATTTCCGCGTGTAACTCCTAAAATATACACAACACCTCAATTCTGAGTGAATTTTAGGTGTAAACCCTATAGGTGACAACACGTGTGAAATTTTAAAATGGCCAAAAGGTGCCATACTGGTGTTGTGATTTTTAGTACTTTTCTTTTTGATTATTTTAAAAATGTAAGGACTTGGATTTCAAGGGTGGGGTCAGTGAGTAACCCTACCTAATTTTTGGCGAGGAATTTTTTTCTTAAATAATAACTATGGATTTCTCACTCCTTCTTTTTTTAATTTAGATATTCTTATTTTGTGTTGCTATGACAGGTTGCTCTGTACATAGTAGCAAGCTGACGTTCCCCCACTCCAAGATATGTCTATATCTGAAAAAGAAATTCTGGGTCAATGCCTTCTGCTGGCTCTGTAGTTCCTTAGGTGTATGGGTCCATCAGGGATATTGGGTTCAGGTAACCATTCATCCTTATCAGCTGATTCTCCCTTGTATCTAACTAGGTAGAGTCTGAAATCTTTTCCATTGATTCTTTCTTTTTTATCTTTAAGGATCTTGCTGATTTTTCCTCTTTCTTTTTCAGGTTCTTCTGCAACAGGTATTTCAGGTGAAGGAGTATATTCTCCATTCCTTGGGTGGTAGTGTTTGATGAGACTTACTGGGAAGACTGGGTGTTTCCTAGAAAGCTCATCACTAAGGATTTCTTCCACAGAATCCTTACCATGAAGTTTATTAATGGTGAAAGGTCCAACAAAAGCTGGTCAAGCTTTCTATTTCCAGCTAAGTTGGTGAAGTTGGTGGTAGAGATCAAGAATTGATCACCAATCTTGAAATCCGGCTCCTTATGGGTTTTATCCCACCTTTGTTGGTTATACTCCCCAGCATCCTGGAAACACTTAACAGCAAGTTTATTGGCTACATCTATCATGTTTTTGAATTCAAGTGATGTAGGGATAATATTTGTTAGCTGGTGATTAAGGTTATCCTTGGGTAATTTAGGAATCCATCCTCTTTCAAGTATAAAGGGTGCTTCCTTAGTGGTAGAGTGCTTGCTACTGTTGTAGGCCATCTCTAGTTCAGGTAAAAGGCTAACTCAATCGTGGAAATAACCATCAGAATTCTGGTATTCTAGACCAAAGCCAGAGAATCTCCTGAATATGTCTTCCAGGGTCTTAATCATTCTTTCAACTAAGCCATCTGTCTGAGGGTGATAAGCTCTAGAGAAAGCTAAGGTGGTTCCAAGCATGTCATGAAGATTTCTCCAGAACTCAGAGGGGAATTTACAATCTCTTTCACTGATAATGATCTTGGGAACTCCAACATCAGCAATGAGTCTGTTCCAAAAGAATAGGGCAACTTCCATAGCAGTGTCTTCCTTGTGTTAAGGTAGAAGCTTTGCTTTCTTGGAGAACCTATCCACGATGACTAGGGCTGAGTTGTAGGAATAGGCTCCTCCTGGTGGTAGTCCAGTTACAAAGTCCATGTTGATGATCTCCCATCTTTTCTTGGGTTCAGCAATCCTTTGCAGTAGACCAAACCTTTTTTCAGCTCTCTGATACCAGGAACCTTGCAGTCCTTTAGCTAAAGAGAGTGATAAAAATTCTGGAATGATAATAATAATTATCATTCCAATAATAAACGCTTAGAAGCTCAAATAAATTATTTAATAATAGCAGTTGCAAGTTTTAATTGATTTGGTAGTAAATGGTTTTAAATATAATATAAAAGAGGGGCCACAGTATTATACTACTGGAGATCTTTGCAGACTAGCAACCTCTCTTCAAGGGGCCTCCTTAGGCAGTTTAAGAACCTTGGAATAAATATGGGTGCCTTAGAAAGGACTTCTCCACTAGTGGCCGGGCTTAAAAGCACAAACGGCCTAGACAGGAAGGGTAACACTCACTCTGAGCACTTTACCACGAAAATCCTGGTATAATTGGAAGGGTTTCAGAGCAGATGAGGTAGATTGCTTGACTAAACTTCAATGGTTGATTGGTTAACTAAGGTAAATAATACTACTACAGACTAAGTCATAAATCACTTTCTTATCTTCATATAAGCACTTGATTAACAATGACACGGTGTCTGATTGATAATAAATAATTCCTGGTCAACTGATCATGGAATAATGGATCCAAAGAGGTCTGTATAAATAACTTTTTGGGGTGATTTTGATCTTCTCAGGGCACGTAGAGAGGGTTCTGCTTGTGGGATGAGGCTGGCAAGCCAGTCAGGGCAAGATTGGCATGTCCACTTGGTGCTGTCAATCAGCTGTCCTTAGATCTGCTGTATTTCTGTACTGTTTTAGCCACAGGATCTGTTAATCTGTTATGGTGTAAATTTGATCATTCTGTACTCATCCTTCATTTGTACCATTGATATTGCTTTAAGACGCCAGATGTGGATGTTTACTGATTTTCCATCATCTTCTGATCATGTAGATAATTTTTAATAATTTCTATGAACACTCCTTGTAGTGTTTCATGGTCTTCAAATAACAGGATCAGTGATTTACATGATAATCCCTGATCTTTGATTTATTATTAAAAAATGTTTTAAACTTAATTTTCATTAATTTTATTGAAGTTTTGATATTTTCAGATCATTATTAATGCATATGTCCGTTTGTTACATATACTAAGCAACCCTAACTAGCTTGTAGCTCTTCTGAGCGGTACCTAGTTGTTGGATTAGTCCCGACTGATCCAGACGCGGGGATCAGTTAGTACAGATGCCCGCAGGGTAGGATATGCTGCGTGCGTGGCAGAATCAGCTGCGCGCGGTGTGGTGCCCCATCCTGGACACCCTGGCCCCCTTAAGACCTCAATCCATAAACTGTTGCGCAAACGTACCGCCCGGTTGAACAACTTATCCTCAGGCTCATCCAAACCATTATTTACCCGTGCGCGCGCGCCGCGCCGCGCGCGCTGCGCTTCCATTATCCGCGTCGCGCGCCGCGCCGCGCCGCGCTCCTTTCATCCGCGCGCGTCGCGCGTCCTTTATCCGTGTTGCTTGTCATCTCCGCCGTTGTCATAGCACGTCCTCATCTTTGTTGTTGCGTGTCTTCATCTTTGTTGTTGCGCCTCCCAATCTCCTCATTGCTACCGTTGCGCGGCGCTCATCCATGATTTACTGAATCCATCCCGACCGCACCCGCAAGCATTTGGCAAATCCTTGGATCCGTCAAACCTCCGATTGCACTTGATCTATCAGTTGTGGATCTCAAGGCCGTCAGGATTTACTCAACTTTCTCAAACCAATCTCCTATCCGCCCATCCGTGCTCTCATGGACTTCATCCGTCACCTTTCCTGGGACTCTCCCACCCGCTTCCGCCTTTGGACAAGGGGTGGGTGACTCTGGTATTGTTACGCGCGCCCATCCACAGACCGACGCGAGTGAACACATGGTTGCCTTCCCTTTTCCGCTCTATTTGTAGAATCCGTTGTATATAGTCTAACAGGGCCTCCTGCCCATATAAGGAGGGGCTCTCCCCTGCCTTTTGGCCCGGCATCCCATCATCAGATCATCAGAGGATCCATCATCCTATCAGACCATCATCATAAGCAATTTATCCGTGGGCATCCTTCCCCACTTATCTGAGCAAATTATCCGGGTATATCTATGATTGCCCCTTGATCCTTTGAGCCTCCATACTCAAACTCTGTCCTTTGTGACCTTGATCCTAATCACCAACCAATAGCCTTGCTGGTTGAAGAAGAATTCCTGTCTGCCTGAATTCTTGAGTGTGTTATACCACTCTGATCCCTTTTTCCGACCATACTGGTCTTGATCTCTCCTTGATCATCTCTCTGGAGCCAATCACGTTTGATTGAAGAGGTTTTATTAAGCTTAAAACCTGGAGTGTTATACCTCCCTTCTTCTTTGAGGTTGAATTTTGCCACGCTATTCTGGAGTTCCTTGAGAAGTGTTGGGATATTCTTGCTCAAATTCGTTATTGATTTGCTTCTAGAGCTTCATAAACAAATTGCTTTTGTTTTGTTCAGCCTCCCACAGTTATCTGGTACCCGTCAAGCGCTTGATTGCGGAGAGTTGGGCAGGTTCATTGAGAACCTGGAGGTTGGTTGGGATTGAGTTGATCTTTCCTAATCAGCTGCTGACAACCAGAGTTATTAGCTTGTGGGCGTTGTTACTTACAACTGCCTTGTTCTATTGAACTCTGAACAAACCTTGACTTATTTGTTCAAGTCTTTACCTGCACCATCTTGACTCAGATAGTGTTGTTTCCATCGCTACCAACAACTCCTATCCTCTTCCCTTACTTTGATTTCTCATCCATAAGGTTCTGGACCTTGATTCCGGTTACATTTAAATATTATTGTAACTCCTAGGAGGGCAGCCTAAAACAGCACCTTTCCCCTCCACAGAACTGCCACGGCTTAGCACTGTTTGGAGTCTTACAGCGGATCTCTAGTACGCAGGAATCTGTTGCTACTAGTACGTAGGGATATGTAATGATTTGGGGCTGCGCGTGGGAATTGTGACATATCACATTTCCATGTGTAACTCCTAAAATATACACAACACCTCAATTCTGAGTGAATCTGAGGTGTAAACCCTATAGGTGACAATATGTGTGAAATATTAGAATGGCCAAAAAGTGCCATACTGGTGTCATAATTTTTAGTACTTTTCTTTTTAATTATTTTAAATAATATTTATGGATTTCTCACTCCTTTTTTTGTTCATTGAGATGTTCTTATTTTTTCATAGTTTTGAGTTGCTATTGACAGGTTACTATGTACATAGTAGCAAGCTGACAGTGGTCCTGTTGGACTTCTGAAAATTTTCACAAATAGTAACATACTGGATAGTAGAGTCTCTCCAATTGATCCACCAAGCAGTTTTTGTAACCTTATCTAAGGTTTTATCAGCAGATAAATGACCAGATGAGCAGTTATCATGGCATTCAGCCAGGAAATGTTTGATATGGTCATCCTTATTTAAGACTATAACACTTGAATGTTGATGCCTATAGTATACTAGACCATCCCATATGGTGAACCTTCTGGCTTTGTATGGTTTTAAGAGGGGTTCAGGTACGCTATTTATCAATTCAGATGGTGGAGAAGTACCTTCCATAATGGTGATCAGAGTTTTCATGCCAGAATTGTAAGATTCTTTTATTGAGTTGAACAAGGATTCATCCAATTCACAAATGTGGATTCCCATTATAGGAGCTTCAACGTTCAACATGTGAATGTTAAGGATAGGGAAGATATCATTATCCTCTGGATCATAAGCAGGGTTACTTGGGTAATTGGATAAAGCATTCCTTCTCAAACTATCAGCATTCTGGTGTTTAGCACCAGCTTGGTTAACTATGGCCATGTGACATCTGTACTGTTGTATGGCTATCTGCCATCTTAACATCTGCCTACTACGGGTCTTCATGTTAATTTAAGTCCTGACAGCATTGCAGTCAGTAATTACTGTGAACTTGGTGCCTTACAACTAGTAATGAAGTTTATCCAGAGCCCATAATAAAGCAAGGCATTCCATCTGGCTTGCACCATACCTTTTCTCAGTATCCTTAACATGTCTGGATATGAAGATTATACGTTTTTCCACCAGTTTGTCATCCTCTATGACTTCCTGGTGTAATGCAGCTCCTAGCTCGTCCATACTAGCGTCTATATAAAGCTTGAAGATTTTAGAATAGTTTGGCTGAATCAGTACTGGAGCTGAATCAATGCCCATCTTGAGTTCCTCATAATTCTTAACTCTTTCCCGAGTCATTTCAAACAAGGTGGTGTTGTTGCAGATTTCATACAGACACTTGGTTAGAAGAGAAAACTTTGGTAAGTACTTCCTATAGTAGCTGCAGAAGCTAATAAAAGATAGGATTTTAGTTTTATTCTGAGGCATTGGCCTATTCATTCCTGCTGCTATCTTGTTTTGGTCTGCAGCTAAGGTTAGTCCAGAGACAATGTGTCCTAAGGCTTTCAGTTCTCCATAACCAAAGTTAAACTTTTTCATTGATACTTTTAATCCCACAGCAGAGATAGTTTTGATGAATAATCTTACTTTATCCAGGTGGGCATCCCAATCATCAGAGTAAATGATAACATCATGAATGGAAACCATCATCCTTCCTTGTCTGATGAACAATCCTAGAAATGTGTTGATCATCCTTTGATAATGCAAAGGAGCATTTTTTATACCAAAAGGAATCCTTAGATACTCATAAATTCCCAAATGACAGATAATTCTCATGAATTTCCGGCTATCAGGGCTGATAGGTATTTGGTGAAAACCTTTCAGCATTTCCACGGTAGTGATGTACATAGCTTTTGACTGGTTATGCAGAGCATGTTCAATCCTTGGAATTGGATAATAATCAGCTTGGGTGTAGTTGTTCAGAATTCTGAAATCTCCAACCATTCTTGACTTATCATTATGCCAAGCTGTAATTACTGGGGTAGTGATATCCAGTTGTTCATCGTGTCCTACTTTCCTTAAAACTTGTAAGTCAACCAACTTATAATTATGCCAAGCTATAATTACTGGGGTAGTGATATCCACTTGTTCATTTTTTCCTAATTTCCTTAAGACTTGTAAGTCAACCAACTCTTTAATATGAGTTTCTAGAGCAGCTCTAGATTTTGGACTATAAGGGTAAGCAGGTCTCCTGAGGTTAGTTGGGTAAGGAGGCTTAATGGTCAGAGTTAGGATCATATCATGTCCTTTGATGTTACCAATGGGGTGATCCTTGGTACAGAAAGCATCCTGATTTTCAAAGCATACTTGTAGGATGTCCTGTCTTTGTTCTTCATTTGACAGGGGATTCAAAGCTGCTTGAAAGAAGTATTCCTGATTGAAACTCTCTAAGTTTTTGTAATGAGTTGAATCAGAAGTTTGATCAGTGACATGGCATATTTGAAACTTCTTGTTCCAGTCTCCCCCTATGGTGAAGTATCTACCCTTGCTTTGGAATACATCTATACCATACAAGCAAAGAGAATCATTACCAAGGATAAAGTAATCACATACTCCATTTTGGAGCACTAAAAATTCAATGTTCAGTTTGAGTGATCCTTTAGAGTGAGGGAGTATGATATCAGAGGACCATACTCCAACAGTATTAAGAGAAGAATTACAACCGCTGAACTTAGCCTGAGGTACTGGTAATAAGTTCAGTTTCCAGTTTGGGTCTTGTTTCTCCAAATAAGTTGAAACAACACAAGAGCAAAAGGCTCCACTGTCTAGAAGTAACTTAACAGGGGAACCTTGAATTAAACGAGTAGAATAGCATGTTTTGCCTGAAGTTTAACCTTTAAAAGCAGAATGTTTTTGATTCAAGGCCTTAGCCTCAGAGATGTGGTGAATCTTCATGTTGGGATTCCATTGTTGAGTTAAGTTAGAATCCTCATTAGCAGAATTGATGTCTAGAGAAGAATCAATACTTCCTTCAATTACATGAATGGGGTTAGTGATCATCAAATCACACTCAGAAATTGATCCATCAGTATCATCTAGGTGAGGGTCAGGATTATAATACTCTTCTCCTTCAAAAGGATTAATCCTTTTCCTAGGTAGAGGACAATCAGGTTTTACATGTCCTGTTTGGTTACAGTTCCAACATACTTTTTCTTTTGACTCTGGAGTCTTCTTTACCTTCAAGTTGGTTGGATTAGTGTCTGGGTACTCCTTAGTTTTGGAAGTATACTCTTCCCTATCCCTACTATTTTGTTCCCTGGGGAGCCTCTTGACTCTCTTATCTAGACCATTCATATCAATAGTCTCTTCCAACACACCTATCAGGGTAGAAAGATCAGAATCCATAGGGATCCTGCAACTTACACTGTGGTTGATTAGTCTGGGACATAAGTTGAGAAGTCTTTATTTGACTTCTTCTTTATCAGCATCCAGGGAAAAACAGTCTAAACTCCTTTTCTGTTCTTAGCATCACTTATGAGGTTTGTCCTTGGATGGATCAAACTGGGAGGTTTCAAAAGTTTTCATCACCTTTCTTTTCCAAATCCTAGTACCAAATTGTACTTTGATCAATTCTTTCCAAGAACTAAAGGATAAAGATCCAAATTCTTCACTTTTATTGTTAAACCAATCAAGAGCCACTTCTTGAAATAGTCTGGGCAATCTTACCACAACTATTGTATCAGGGAGCTCATAAGAAGCAAGGGTATAATTAATCAATTTAATGAAACTGATATGGTTATATTCTCCTTCTCCTAAGAATTTAGGCCATTCAGTAATGGGAGGAAGTAACTTCAAAGCCTGTTCTATTTCAGGAGTAGGAATTGGCCTAAAATATTCATCACTAGTTTTTCTAGTTCTGGCAGGAACACTAGGAGTACTGGTGTCAGCTTGCTACTATGTACAGAGAAACCTGTCATAGCAATGCAAAATAAGAATATCTAAATTGACAAAAGAAGGAGTGATAAATCCATAAATATTATGGAAGAAATAAATTCCTCACCCAAAATTAGGTAGGGTCACTCACTGACCCCACCCTTGAAATCCAAGTCCTTACATTTTTAAAATAATTAAAAAGAAAAGTACTAAAAATTAGAACACCAGTATGGCATCTTTTTGCCATTTTGACGTTTCACACGTGTCGTCATGTATAGGGTTTACACGTAAAATTCACTCATAATTGAGGTGTTGTTTGCATTTTAGGAGTTACATGCGGAAATGTGTTATGTCACAATTCCTGCGTGCAGCCCCGCATCATTACATACCCCTAAGTACTCATAGTAGCAGTTTCCCGCGTACTAGGGACCCGCGCGCAGCTAATTCTGCCACGTATGCAGCTGATCCCACCCTGCGCGCATCTGAACTGACTGATCCCCGCGTCTGGATCCATTGTGACTAATCTGACAACCAGGTACCTCTCAAAAGAGCTACAACCTAATTAGGATTGCCTGGAATATGTAACAAGTTGAAATATACATTATTAATAATCTAAAAAGATCAAAACTTAATTAAAATTAATAAAAATTAAGTTAAGAACATTTTTTCAAAAAAAATTAAAGATCAAGGATTACCACATAAATCATTGACTCTGATCTTTGAAGACCATGAAACACTAGATTGTTCATAAAAATGATTAAAAATGATCTACATGATTGGCAGATGATGGAAAATTAGTAAATGGCCACATCTGTTCACTTTAAAGAAAAAATAATAGTAAAAATGAAGGATGAGTGCAGAATGATCAAATTTATACCATAATAGATTAACAGATCCTGTGGCTAAAACAGCACAGAAATCCAGAAGATCTAAGATCAGCTGATTAAAAGCACCGATTGGACGTTCTAATCTTTCTCTGACTGGATTTCCAGCCTCAAACCATGAGAAGAACTCTCTCTACGCGCCCTGAGAAGCTCAAAATCACCCCAAAAAGGTATTTATACAGACCCCTTTGGATCCATTATTCCATCATCAGTTTACCAGGAATTATTCTTATCCATCCAAAACCGTGTCATTGTTAGTCAAGTGCTTATGAAGAATCTAGGCAATTGATTTATGACCAAGTCTGTAGTATTATTATTCATTTCTTAAAACCAATCAACCCTTGAAGTTTAGTCAAGAAATCCACCCCATCTGCTCTGAAACCCTTCCTATTATTGCAGGATTTTTGTGGTAAAGTGCTCAGAGTGAGTGTTTGCCTTCTTGTCTTGGCCATTGTGCTGTTATGCCCAGCCATTAGTGGAATAAGCCCTTTCTAAGGCACCCATCTTCATTGAAAGGTTCTTAAACTACCTAAGGAGGCCCCTTGAAGAGAGGTTGCTTTGTTTGTAAAGACCCCCAGTAGTATAATACTGTGGCCCCTCTTTTACATACATATTGAAAACGTTTTATTACAAAACCAATTAAACCTTGCAACTTCTCTTATCTTATTATTTATTTGAGCCTCTAAGTGTTTATTTTTGGAATTATTATTATTATTATTATTCCAGTCTTTTTATCACTCTCTGTAGCTAAAGGACTGCAAGGTTCCTGGTATCAGAGAGCTGACAACTGGTGAACCGAGTAGGTCTAGTTTCTTCCAGGTCAATGACTGGGGAGTTAGTAGAATTGAATTTAAGATCTCTGAGATCATTCTTAATCATAACTAACTCCAAATCAAGTTTGTTGTTTATTAAATCAATTTTGTTAATCAGGTCAGCTGAATTAGCAGAACTAGTTTTCTTAACTTCATCCTTAAGCTGGTTCATGGTTGCAAGAATATATTCCTGATGAATTGATTGTTTATCATCAATATGTTTCATCAGCTCCAAATTACTAGATTTTGTATTTCTAACTCATCAATTATCATAGTCTGAGACTGGGTATCAATCACTCTGAAAATACTCAGACTCAATTTGTCCAATCGTTGAAAAACTTTGTCAAAACCATTGGCTGATAACTGTAAAATTAAGAGACACATTTACAGAAAAGCTATCAAGAGCTTCTACGTCTAATTGTGGTACACCCTTTTTCCTATTCTGGGCTAGGGATATTACGCTGTTCCAATATTTTGGGTTCCTTTACTTTTGATGGGCTGAGGACCTCTTCTTTTTGGGGTCCTTTCCCTTTAAGAAAGCTAACTGATCCCAAGGATTCCAGTTCTGCACGTAGCCTTCTACCTCTTTCTTTGGGATCAAATTTTGCAGAGAAATCTGAGATTTCTTTGCCAGGGAAATATCTCTTCTCATACCTGGCTGATCCTCCTGGGTCTGAGCCAGTTTGAATTGTTCCCAATAGCTCACGTGCTTTTTCCCTAATACCTTGACTCTTTCCTCCTTGGTTGAGTCCAGCTGGGGTGGCATAGGAGGACCGGTATCCTCCTGTGGTAACTTTTTGGGCAATGGGTGGTTCTCCAACGCTCTGTTGGTTGAATTGGTGGCCGCGGTTGTTGCTGCCGTTGTCCTGCGTGACACTATGGTCACTGGTTTGAGACCCCTCATTGCGCTTTCAACTGGAGTCCTTTCGCATATGGGTTCCTCCGGGCAGAGATCCATACAATGGGGCTCTACCTGTTGCATGGGTGTTGCACCTTTTTTGGTATATAGCACCAAAATAAATGAGTAATGCTTTTGTCAAAACCTTTGAGAAAATACTTTTCAATAATTTTTTATATATATTGTAACTCACTTAAAGTTAAATTCAAGGGTACAAACAGTTGGTTGGGATCCCAACTGTCCTTGGGGGATATTCCAACGGGTTCTGAGTGAGTTCCAATCAGATCCTGGGATAAATCCAAGGGTAAGTCCAAGGGTACACTGTCTGGGATGTCCTCTAGCAGGTCCTGGTCAATGAGATTACCAAAAACCAAATCGACTGAGATGGATAAAAACAAAAATATAAGTTTGATATTTTTTTTGTTTTTTTACGTGGCAAGATGATGTTTTTAGAAAAATAATCACTTTTAATAGTTCTGAATTTTTCTTTATCATCAGGATTATTTAATTTATAAATATAAAGATTCCTTTAAAAAATTTTCCACTCCCTATGTTGCCTTAATAAAGAATTAAAATTGATAATTTTTTCAAGCTCAAGTTCTTTGTCTTTTATAACCTGTTGTTTGTAATAAAGCAATTTCTCTTGTTGTTGCTCCGGAGTTATAATAACAGGGTCAAAGTTATGGAGTTTTTCTTCTTTTTTCTTTTTAAGAAGTTTCAAATAATAATTGATCAATTCTCCATTGGTTTTAAGATCCACTAGAGAAACAAACAACCAAAAATATATGTTATAAGTATTTTAACTTATTTTTTTTAAAAAAAAAAAACAAATAGCCTGGTCCAAGGAATAAATAATCAAAGATTAATTATTTAAGGATATTTCCTGGACAGACCCCCAGTTGTCAGCTCTCTGATACCAGGAACCTTGCAGTCCTTTAGCTACAGAGAGTGATAAAAATACTGGAATAATAATAATAATTATTATTCCAAAAATAAACCCTTAGAGGCTCAAATAAATAATATTAGAAGAGCAGTTTCAAGGTTTAATTGTTTTTGTAATAAGATGTTTTCAATATGTATATAAAAGAGGGGCCACAGTATTATACTACTGGGGTTCTTTACAGACAAAGCAACCTCTCTTCAAGGGGCCTCCTTAGGCAGTTTAAGAACCTTGGAATGAAGATGGGTGCCTTAGAACGGGCTTATTCCACTGATGGCTGGGTATAACAGCACAATGGCCTAGAAAGGAAGGGAAACACTCACTCTGAGAGTTTTACCACGAAAATCCTGCAATAATAGGAAGAGTTTCAGAGCAGATGGGGTGGATTTCTCAAATAAACTTCAAGGGTTGATTGGTTTTAAGAAATAAATAAAAATACTGCAGACTTGATCATAAATCACTTTCTTAGACTCTTCATAAGCACTTGACAAAGAATTACACGGTTTCTGATTGATAATAATAATTCCTGGTAAACTTATGATGGAGTAATGGATCCAAAGAGTTCTGTATAAATAACTTTTTGGGGTGATTTTGAGCTTATCAGGGCACGTAGAGAGGGTTCTGCTCATGGTCTGACGCTGGCAATCCAGTCAGAGCAAGATTAGCACTTCCACTTGGTTCTGTTAATCAGCTGACCTTAGATCTGCTGGATTTCTGTACTATTTTAGCCACAGGATCTGTTAATCTATTATGGTGTAAATGTGATCATTCTGCACTCATCCTTCATTTGTACTATTAGTAATTCTTTAAAGTGACCAGATGTGGACTTTTACTGACTTTTCATCATCTGCTGATCACTTAGATAATTTTCAAAAAATTTTAAGAACACTCCTTGTAGTGTTTTGTGGTCTTCAAAGATCAGAGTCAATGATTTATGTCGTAATACTTGATCTTTCATTTATTATTGAAAAAATATTCTAAAGTTATGTTTTATTAATTTTAATTAAGTTTTGATATTTTTAGATTATTAATAATGCATCTGTGAACTTTTTACATATGCCAGGAAACCCTAATTAGGTTGTAGCCCTTTTGAGAGGTACCTGGTTGTCAGATTAGTTACCACGGATCAAGACGCGGAGATAAGTCAGTTCAGATGCGCGCGGGGTGGGACCCGCTGCGTGCGTGGCAGAATTAGCTGCGCGCGGGTCCCTAGTACGCGGGAAACTGCTACTATGATTACGTAGGGGTATGTAATGATGCGGGGCTGCGCACGGGAATTGTGACATAATACATTTCCGCGTGTAACTCCTAAAATATACACAACACCTCAATTCTGAGTGAGTTTTAGGTGTAAACCCCATACGTGAGAAAAAGTGTGAAATTTGAAAATGGCAAAAAGGTGCCATACTGGTGTCGTAATTTTTAGTAATTTTCTTTTTAATTATTTTAAAAATGTAAGGACTTGGATTTGAAGGGTGGGGTAAGTGAGTGACCCTACCTAATTTTGGATGAGAAATCAATTTCTTTAATAATATTTATGGATTTCTCACTTCTTCTTTTGTTCATTTAGATATTCTTATTTTTTGTTTCTATGACAGGTTGCTCTGTACATAGTCACCATGTAGAAAATGGCTGCACCTGCCGGCAGGTGTAGCACCTGGGATAGTGAGTGAAACCTGTTTTGAATTTGTTTTGGTTTTGGAGTCAAACATCAAATTGATTTTGGGATGGTCCTGGAAGATTCATGCACCATATGTATGTAATGCATGAATTGAATTGAAAATAAATAAATAAATGGAATGATTGAGAATTCTTTATTTAATTGTAAAACCATACTTTAATACAAGGAATTCCAACAAATTCCAATCACAACCGGGTGATATGGGCTCTGATTGCCACCAATATAGAATTTTAAAATGAGGAAAATTCAATTGGTAGCTCATGATCAATTCAAAGTATTGTTTTGAAAAAAGACTAGCAATTTTCTCCCAGCATGGATGCTTCAGCTTTTTGAGATGAAATATTTTTTCTATGTGAAAATTTTATACTTTATAAATGGGTTTAATTTATAAAAATAATGCAAAAGATGCATCCTCTAATTTTGTTTTATAAAAATATCTGGTACAATAAAAATGTTTTCCCTGTGTTTTCTTATATTATCTCCTTTTATCCAGGAGATGCAAGTCAGCTAGGTCAACACATACCGTTCTTCACAAACTAATGCTATTGATAATAGCTTACCAATTGGTTAATTGCCAAAAAACAATAAACATTCTTGGAAGGTTTTGCAATTTTTCATTCTTGCCACAAACCCTGATATGCTATCTTGATTTATAACAGATATTGATCCACCTTCTTGATAAACCATTGGATCATTGAGATGAGTAAGGCCAAGGGATGGATTTCTTGAACTATCAATTGGTTCTAAAAGTGGAAAGGTTTCCACAATGAGGACATATTCCCCACAGTTTTTTTTCATAAAATATGGACAATAACTTTCCCATTTCACAAGCGCCTTGATTTGATATAGATGAAAATGAAATGTGAGAATTACCTTTATTGTAGCAATGGGGTGTTATGCTATTACCATGGAAGAGCATTGATTTGCAAGTCAACAACTCAAGCTGGTTCCATGGCAACAGCTTGTATGTGGACTGATTTTGAATAAATTCTTTTAATAGTCCTTCTTCCAAACCATTCATTTCTTTTTTAGACTTTGAAATATCATCTGACTGAGAAGAATAGAATAAACTTTGAAGATCGGGTAGTTGATTGGAATTGATGCCAAAAGCATTCCAGTTGGATCCAATTTGTTCAACAACACCTTGAAGTTTTGCTCTTTCAAGGAATCCATCCAAGAGAGAATTATCAAGGAAACCTGAAATTTAACAAACCAATCAGCTCACTTCTCCAAATCAAAAAAATGTTTTTCAGAAATCTGTGTCACGTATGTGTATTTTTATTTTTTTTGATCAAGGTCAATATGTGATTCAGCCTTTCTCCTGACCAACATGAGAATATTGAAGGAGGAACATAGAGCATGATCATCTTAGTCATATGCTGAGAGACGTGAATTGTTGGCTTGGGTTTAATTTTATTTCCCCAATGTAGCAATAATTCCTCCCAATAAGCCAAGATCAATTTATCCAATTGGGTCACCTGGTAATGGGTAGGTTGATGAGACATGACTAATTTGATAATACCAACAAGTTTAGAGGTAGTTGATACAAGCTTTTCCTCCCTTGAGTTGTTTGATGAGTTCCACTTCCACCTTGGAAGCAAAACAAGAACTACATGAATGGTATACAAAACCAACCATTCAGCAGCCTTAGGAGTACCAGCAGAAGGCAAACCTATATTTCTGGGAAGTCTAGTAATCCAAGATGGAAATGCAATAAAATTGATACCCTCTTGAATACTTTTGAGTTCTTGAGCAGTAGTTCTCATTGATGAAAACTTTGCCTCTTCTATTGATGAAGTTGAATGAAGTGGATAATTGGAATATTCAACAGAGAGATGTGAGCTTTATTCCATAAAAGTTTGAGCACTCTTCCCAGTTTCATTTTGGCTTCCTGATTTACTTGTAATAGATCTAATTGGATTCATTCCTTGTGATTCAGCTTCTTTCTTTCCTTTCTCATTTTATTTAGGTAAGGATTTAACTGAGCTGTTTATTGATGTGTTCTCAAGAAGCCTTGGAGAACGCCAGACAGAAGTTTGGAGGAGTTGAGATTCAGAATATTCCCAACTTTTTGAGGAGCTGGGAGGATGAAGCCCTGGAATTTTTTGAACTACAACAATTGGTACTGAAGTTCTCTGTTTAGTATTGGATGGTCCTTGTTGCTGTTGATTTGCCCAAATTTTCACCTTTTCAATTGGATTGGGAGCTGATTCCTCAAGGTTTTGTTGGGAGCTTTCTAGAAATTGTTGAACTCTCCTCTGGGTTACTCTTTGGGAGCTCTCTGGTGAAAAATTGTGGTTTTGTTTTGATCCAGATATAAATCTGCTAAATTGACTAACTGTGACAATTTTTGGGTAAGTGTTTTGCCTTCTCTCCAAATTTTGAAGAGTTTGACTAGCCTTTATTATTTCAAGGTAGGTGACACTATAATCCTGTAGCATTCCCAAGATAAATGTATGCATTGAATCAATTTTTGTCATATTTGTGGGTTCCCAGCATGGTAGAGTTTGGGAAATTGTGCACTGGGCACCATTTAGCTTGAGAAGGTTGGCTTTCCCATACAATGATGAAGTGTTATTCCAAATTTCTGCCCATTAAATGTGATCTTGATTATTTTTTACTGGCCAAGGCTTTTTTGGTGTTTTGGATGTCATTGAGCTTGAGGTTGCAGTGGGAACAGAATATTTTGGCAGAGTGAGATGCAAATCCACCCATTTTATGCAAGGCAGGTGTATGACCAATCAGAGGCAATATTACAGCATGTTGTAGAGACTCAAAGGGATAGTGGGATTATTTTAGCAAATAGCTTGCTGGAAGTCACTGGATGGGGAATTTAGTTTACTAATAGTATTGAATAGATAGAGGTAAGCTAAGGTGGTTTTGAATTGCCTGCCCTTCTGAACTATAATAAGTCTGCACAATAATTTTGTTTAATTAGTGGCTGCATTTTTTGAGACTTAAAATAGGTCTCTTATCAGACCTAGATTAATTATTAATAGAGAATTTTAGGAATTGCAAGACTATTCCAGGTTCAATTGGATTACTGGCAAGCTTCCACCAATTAATAATCAAGAATTTTCGACTTTTTCTGACTATTTTTTCAATTCCAATTAAAGGATTTAAGGGTTGACTAAAAGGTATTTAACCAGTAGGAGGACACAAAGATGGGCTTGCCCACAGGGAGCTGTGCGGAAAAAAGGGTTGTTTGTTGTTCTGTTGTGCTCTTCCTCTTTTATGAATTTACTAATCAAAAATAAGGGGTTTTCCCTTTTAAAAATAGGTGCTGAATAACAGGCCTTTTCTCAAGAACCCTTCTTCAAGAACACCAGTATTTTGGGTCATATGGTCAATGATAATTTTGTGTTTGATCCTTTATTTCATTTTCACTTGATTCTGGTTCACTTATAACTGGGTACTGGTAAGTAACTGGTCAGGCTGATGCCATATTTCACACACTGGGCAGAAGCCATACTAGACAACTTGGATAGGGCAAAAGAGGCCCCTTAAATAAAAAAATACTTCCTCAGGGGATGCTCAGGGCTCTCCTGAGTGCGGTTCTGAGCCTCTCTCTGCACTGTTGAAGCACTGGAGGGTACAGTTACATGAGACAGATCATTCTGGTGATATAATGTGTAAATCAGGCTGAGAGATAACTGTATTTTTTAGTTCAATCTTTGAGATTGAGGCTAAGATATGAGATAAGAGATAGAAATTGTGTGATCTGGACGCTTCTGAGTCCTAATTTTGTATAAAAAATGATGCAGAAGTTGCCTGAAGCTTGAGTTAATTTTGCTGGTTGGGAAAAGCATGAAACATGCTTGGAAGCTGCAAGCCCTCTTTGGTAGCTTGAATGGTGTGACCTGCATGAGTTTGGGGTGGAAAGGCATGTGCTGGGTGTTTCTGTCATACCTCGCACAACTGCAAACCAACTGAGAGGCAAGGCCTAACCAAAAGGCTATGAGACTGGATGAAAGCCAGTCCACTTTGCAGTTATTATGGTGTCACATACCACCGTGTGACAGTACCCCTGGGTTTAAGGGCACTTTATCCCAAAGTGTGTATGGCTGGTGGCACTAACCCATTACGTCGCAACATGGAGCCATATTCAGACACACTCCTGAACGCCATAAGGAGCCACCAAGACTTGGGAGTCTTGCTGTTGACAGGCAGAAAATCCAAAAATTGTCACAGGAGCAAGCCATTCCCAAAACTTGTCCTGATCACAAATTGAACCCGCAACAGGTTCATCCAGTCTACTGTCATACCTCGCACAACTGCGAACCAACTGAGAGGCAAGGCCTAACCAAACGGCGATGAGACTGGATGAAAGCCAGTCCACATTGCAGTTATTATGGTGTCACATACCACTGTGTGACAGTTTCTTAGGACGATTCTGAGCCCTTAACATGTAAAAAATGTTGCACGAACTACCTGCATGCTTTTTCAATGTAATTAGTTGTGGAGATATGAGGTATGCTGTTTTACCTCATGTCCCCTTGGATAACTTGATAGTGTGGCTTGCAGGTGCTTTATGGTTGATATGGTGGCAAACTAAGTATCAGAGTGCTTGAGAGGATGCTTCAGAGCTCATACCTAGTGGTGAAAGTTCCAGAAAAGTCATGTGTACTGAGTTGTTTTTGCTGGTTGGTGAGAATTGAGATATACTTGGCTGCATGAGCCCCTACTTCTGTTGGTGCATGTGTGTGTGTTGTATGGTTGAAATGGTGGCAAACTGAGTATCAGAGTGCTCGAGAGGACGCTTCAGAGGGCTTATCTGGTGGTGAAAGCTCCAGAAAAGTCATGTGTACTGAGTTGTTATTTCTGGTTGGTGAGCATTGAGATATACATGGCTGCATGAGCCCCTACTTCTGGTGGTGCATGTATGTGTGATGTATGGTTGGAATGGTGGAAAACTGAGTATCAGAGTGCTTGAGAGGACGCTTCAGAGGGCTGTTCTGGTGGTGAAAGTTCCAGAAAAGTCATGTTTACTGAGTTGTTATTGCTGGTTGGTGAGATTTGAGATATACTTGGCTGCATGAGCCCCTTATTCTGTTGGTGCATGTGTTTGTGTTGTATGGTTGGAATGGTGGCAACCTGAGTATCAGAGTCCTTTAGAGGACGCTTTAAAGGGCTTATCTGGTGGTGAAGTTCCAGAAAAGTCATGTGTACTGAGTTTTAGTGAAACATTGGTACTGATATGGTTTAAGTCCTGCTGATATGGGGTATGTTGTTTTGTTTTGTGGTTATTTTAAGCATAATCTCTTGATTATATATCTAATTAAGACTTTTCATTAATCCATGTGAAATGATCCAGTCTAGGCAAAGTGCTGGGTTGTTTTTTTTGACAGGTTTTGATATGTGTCAGCTCTCTGATACCAGGAACCTTCCCGTCCTTTAGCTACAGAGAGTGATAAAAATGCTGGAATGATAATAATAATTATTATTCCAATAAGAAACACTTAGAAGCTCAAATAAATGATTTAAAAAGAGCAGTTGCAAGGTTTAATTGGTTTGGTAGTAAATGGTTTTAAATATCATATAAAAGAGGGGCCAAAGTATTATACTACTGGGGATCTTGACAGACTAGCAACCTCTCTTCAAGGGGCCTCCTTAGGCAGTTTAAGAACCTTGGAATAAAGATGGGTGCCTTAGAAAGGACTTATTCCACTAATGGCTGGGCTGAAAAGCTCATATGGCCAAGACAGGAAGGGTAACACTCACTCTGAGCACTTTACCACGAAAATCCTGGAATAATTGGAAGGGTTTCAGAGCAGATGGGGTAGATTGCTTGACTAAACTTCAATGGTTGATGGGTTTTAAGAAATAAATAATAATACTTCAGACTTGGTCATAAATCACTTCCTTAGACTCTTAATAAGAACTTGACTAACAATTACACGGTTTCTGATTGATGATAAATAATTCCTGGTAACTGATGATGGAAGAATGGATCCAAAGAGGTCTGTATAAATACCTTTTTGGGGTGATTTTGATCCTCTCAGGGCACGTAGAGAGGGTTCTGCTCATGGGCTGAGGCTGGCAAGCCATTAAGGGAAGGATTAGCACGTCCACTTGGTGCTTGCAACATGGTTTCCTTGGATCTGCTGGATTTATGTACTATTTTAGCCACAGGATCTGTTAATCTGTTATGGTTTAAATTTGATCATTCTGTACTCATCCTTCATTTTTACTATTCATATTGATTTAAAGCGTGCAAATGTGGATTTTTACCAATTTTCCACCATCTGCTGATTATGTAGATAATTTTTAATAATTTTTATGAACACTTCTTGTAGTGTTACGTGGTCTTCAAAGATCAGGATCAGTGATTTACATGATAATCCTTGATCTTTGATTTATTATTAAAAAATTTTTTAAACTTAATTTTCATTAATTTTATTTAAGTTTTGATCTTTTCAGATCATTAGTAATGCATATGTCAGTTTTTTACATATACTAGGCAACCCTAACTAGGTTGTAGCTCTTCTGAGCGGTACCTGGTTGTCAGATTTGTCACGACTGATCCAGACGAGGGGATCAGTTAGTACAGATGCGCGCGGGGTAGGATCCGCTGCGTGCATGGCAGAATCAGCTGCGCACGGGTCTCTAGTACGCGTGAATCTACTGCTACTGGTACGTAGGGATATGTAATGATGCGGGGCTGCACACGGAGATTGTGACATAACACATTTCCGCGTGTAACTCCTAAAATATACACAACACCTCAATTCTGAGTGAATTTTAGGTGTAAAAACTATACGTGAAAATACGTGTGAAATATTAGAATTTCCAAAAAGTGCCATACTGGTGTCGTAATTTTTAGCACTTTTATTTTTAATTATTTTAAAAATATAAGGACTTGGAATTCAAGGGTGGAGTCAGTGAGTGACCCTACCTAATTTTGGGTGAGGAATAAATTCCTGTAATAATATTCATGGATTTCTCACTCCTTATTTTGCTAATTGAGATATTCTTATTTTTCATAGTTTTGGCTTACTTTTTGACAGTTTTGCTCTGTACATAGTAGCAAGCTGGCAATATGGTTGAAGGGGTTTATCTGGTGATTGTTTTGGGTTTTTAGGTTGGTTTGAGTTTAGAGTATAGTTTATGAGGGGTTTGAAATTTATTTATCATTTTTTGACTTTATTTTGATATAAGAATAATAATTCATGAGACAAAATGAGTCTGATGGCTATAGGACAGGTTTGGTTTACCACATCCCCCTCCATACTTAATGCTGTCCACAGCATTTCCACATATAGTCATCTGGCTCCTCCTCCTCCTCCCTCCTTTTAATGTTTTGGTTAATAATTTTGATTAATTCTTTTTTTTATGATTATTCTTTCCTATTTCATCAATTGTTCAGATATAGTCAAATTAATGGGATCAAAAGATCCAAAAAGTCCTATGTGCTCCAGTTTTCACTGTCAAAATCTTGATGGTTTATCTCTAAGTTATCTGTTCTTCATTCATCTTGTTGTAATCCTTGTAGCAATTCAAAACTTCTAATTAATCTTCTTTCTTCCTCCTAGATTGTTGAATTATAGTTGGTTTCATGTTGGAAAAGACAGGTCTCTTTATATTTATTGTGTATGGGTTATTGATTCTCTTTAATTGGTTTTTTCAGGTTTTCTGTCTTGATCTTCCCTACTCATTTTCTTCTATGGGTCTGGCTGGGTAAGTACACATTATATTTCCTCTTTTTTTCCTTTGTCTTTTTTTCCCTTCTCCATATTCTTTGTATGCTCCTTCCTAGATAAAGACAGACTTCTGCTAATAATTTAATCATCCATTACTGTATATTTACCCTGTTTTCATCTATTCATACTTGATAGATACCTTTTCCTCATATGCCTAATATAATGTCTTCATTCTTTATTTTCTGGCCAAAAGCTAATTCTTCTATCTTTCCTTGCTACCTTGACACTTCTTGAATCTTGAATTGGATCCAATTTGGATTTAAACTATTGTTGATATCTTCAGGCCCTCCTTTCTTCATAGTATTTCTTGATTCCTTGGTCCCAAGACTTGCATACTGAGCATCAAATCCTTAGTAAAGTATAACTTTTTTTTAATTCATATTATTTTTTATATGGTTTAGTTTAGTTTAGTTTAGGAAGTTTAAGGTCTTACCAAGGACCTTATTACTTGGCCTGAGGATTGCATCAAAAAAGATTATAAATTTTTTTAAGCTGATTTTTCCAGGAGCTTGAGTAAAAGATCCTGATCTTCAGACTTGATTTCCTTGGTTTTATTATTATTTTCTTTTATTAATTTTTAGTGTAGGCAGTTTAAGTTCTTACCAAGGACCCTATTCCTTGGCCAGAGGATTGAAATGTAAAAAAATAATGAAATTTTCAAGCTCATTTCCAGCAGCTTGATTAAAAGATCCTTATCTTCAGATTTAATTTCCTTGTTTTTTATTTTTTTATTAATTTATTTATGCCTGTGATTTTTATTTTTTATTTTTTATTTATTTTTATTTTTTTGGTCACTGGTATGGATATGAGCTGTGAGAGGCCTACTCTGTTTCTGAATATGGCTTGTTTGCAGTTTCAGCTCTTGCTCAGGAGCAGATTCACCAGTATACCTTCTTGCATGAGGCATACAGATTTATTGTTGTATATGAGGGTTGTGTTCATGTGAGGTTGAGTCTTCCAGTGTTTCAGGCTAGGGTTATGGGTAAAACTCCTACAGTTTAAGGTCATTCAGGGGACCATCCTGCAGTTTAAGGTCATGCTGGACCATGATGCAGTTTAAGGTCATGCAGGGGACCATCCTGCAGTTTAAGGTCTTGCAGGGGACCATGATTCAGTTTAAGGTCATGCTGAGGACCCAGATGCAGTTTATGGTCATGCTGAGGACCCACATGCAGTTTAAGGTCATTCAGGGGACTCTGGTGCAACCTTGAGATAGGAAACCCTTAACTGACTTCTGCAGTTCCAGATCTTGCAGGGGCCCCGCAATCAACTAAGGCAGGAGGGTTGGCCACGTTGCTGATTGAGTTTGAGGTTGGGCACGGGCCTTTGCGGTGTCAAAGCGGAAGAAAAATGCCGACTCAGCCCCTTGTTTCAAACTTGGAGTCCAATTTGGGCTCCAATAAGCTCAGTTGGGGAGGTAGTGGTATTGATAAGGCCCCCTGGGCCTGATGGCGGTGTATGCCCAATCGCTGACCCTGGTGATTGACGGGGCAGCGTTTTCCTTGACTTGTTGAGGTTATATATATATATATATATATATATATATATATATATATATATATATATTTAAAAAAGAGGGGGGGTTGGGGAATGGCTTCCCTCCCTCCTTCTTCATTGAAATATTAAAGCCGCGTTGTTGATTGTTGTACTAAGCTTGGAACATGCCCAGTCCCCATCCCAACATAGTCATCTACTTGCGGCTCCCTGGGGCCCTACTCCCAAGCGCTCCTGCCCCCATTCCGGAACCGCACCTTGACTTGGAACCTCCTGGGCTTTCATCAAGGTCGTTTGGGTGGCCCGGCCGACCAACCAATGGATTTCCTGCCGAGACGGCTATCCCAGCCAAAATTATCCACAACCATGGCCAAGAGACCAGCCACAATCATTTGTCCCCTTTTGGTCCGCTTTTTTTTGCTTGTTCCTTCCTTCTTTGCTTATCTATACTCACTCTTTTTTTTTTCTTTTTTTTTTGAAAAATACTTCGCGGCGCATTGGTTGAATGCTTCAGGCAAATTGCGCCCCGGCCCAACCTCCAATGGCCAGCCGCGCTTGCCCTTTGAAGGGGAGCTGCTGGTGGTTTTCCGCAATCTTGTCCGTTCCATGGCTGTGTTTCTTTGATGCCGTGCCAGGAACATCAGGTCCAACGGGTCGGAGCTGGAGGACCTATATGCCTGTTTGTATGACACCAAGCGCATGCTTGCGCTTTTTGGTCCAGGGTGAGCTTCTTTTTTCTTTTTTTTTGTTATTATTATTTTAATTTTTTTTTTTAAACCTTGCAGAAAGGGATACTAATAACACATTTTTTTTATGCGCATTTCCAGGGATAGTAACAAATCAGAAGAAAACTAAGAAGGTGAGTTTGATATTTATTCATGTTTTGAGGGGGCATTACTGATGACTGATTTCTTGCTGCCTGTTTTTAGGATTTTGTTGTATATACAGTTTTTTTTATCATAGCGGAAAGAATTCTGATTGTAAAAAAGTGTTGAGTATATATTTTTTTATTTTATTTATTTATTTTGTTGGAGGTACCAACAGTACCACTGATACCCCCCTTTTTTATAGGATTATTATGAGATTTTTTTGCTTTCATTTTTGCTTTATTTTGATGGATTTTCTATGGTTGATGATAGGAGAAAGATTTGATCCTAAAAAAAGTGGTGAGTATATTCTTCTTTTTTTGGAAACAAAGAAGGGTAACAAGGATCACTGAGACCTAATAAATATTTCAGTGGTGGTACTGCCCACCTGTTCCCTCAGCTCACAAAAGGAAACTGGAGGCTTACTTCTTCATCAATGATCAAATAGGGAGAAGGACTTACTCTTCCAGGTACCCTGACCACCTGATATGGTCTGGTATTACCTGGCACAATACAACCAAACATTTCATCCAATCCTTGACCCATTCTTCACCATAGTAAAAGCTGTACCTGATGACCCAAGGAACTTTCCCATAATGGGATGGCCAATCCCCATCAATCAGAAGAACATTAGTGGCTTGGTTTTTGAGTAATTCAATAAATTCAGAGTTGTCCAAGCCTGCACCAGGTAACTCCTCCCAGTTTTCTCCCTGCATGTCTTCAAGTTTGGTCCAGAATCCTCCAAATAATCTTTGGAAATTCCAATGGTTCTCTTCAGATTCCATTTTATCAAGGAGATCATTCCAAGTCCTGTCAATTGGTTCTTCTGCATAGATTGATGGGGTAAGAATATTATTTTCCCAAGGATCTGGTAAGACTTCCAAGTTCATTTCAGGTACATCCTGTCCACTGGTCCAGTCTTCTTCCTGGTATCCTTTGGCCTCCAGATTTTCTGTGATGTTATTCATCCCCAGTGGTCTTCTTGGTGGTGTCACCTGCCATCCTGCTTGATTTGGTGAACAGATTGGGATGCATAACCTTTACCCTTCTGCTATTTCATAGCTTAAGACTTCTCCTTTATGTTTGGATAATTCCAAACTGACTTTATGATCAACCAAGAAGGGTCTTTCCAGCACTGTATGCATTGATCATTTTGCTATGAAGAAGTGAGCAGATTTGGGTTCCCCAGAAGTTATTTAAAACATTGTTCTCTCAGCCAAACCAATTAGTGGAGTTTAGTGGCCTCCAATTCCTGTAACCCTCAAGAATAATTCCCTGGACACAAAGCCTGCCTGGATTGCAACATGTTCAGGTTATAAATTTGATTCAGCACCAGTATCCACCAGGGCCTTTATCTTCTTTCATTTTATCCAAATGTCTATGAATCCCAATGGACAAGCATAGGTGAGATTGCTGCTAATGGAACATGGGTATTCTTCATCAGAATAGTCTTCAAAATGGTGTTTACATCCATTAATCCTCCTATTGTATTTTCTGGCTGATGATTTAGAGGCTTTCTTCATGTCCAAGGTTCCTTCAAGGGTTATATCCTTTATATTCTGGAAGAAGTTTGGTTCAACTGAAAGGAGCTCCTCCAAGGTAAGGTTAAAGCTTTGTTTTAGTTTTTTTTTCTTCAGGCTTCCTTCAATCTTGGTTCCTCCTTCAGTATATAATGGTTCTGACCTTTCCTTGTTCACTTCCACAGGTTCAGTTCCAGGTTTTTTCACAGGTTCTTCTAGGGGGTCTTCTTCTTCATCTGATTCCTGGCCATCCTACTCAACCCATGCTCCTGGATAACTTACTCTTCTCTTCCTGGATCCAACCTCCTTGAATGGTTCATTCTCTGGCTCTGGGTGGTCTTGGTTTACTGGTTTGGAACTTCCTTGGGACTTGTCAGCCAATCTCTGGGACTTCCTCATTCCCCATTGGACCTGGGATTCCTTCACATTGACTTCTGGTGGTTTCCAAGCTTCCCAATTTTCAATCTCCAAGAATGCTGCAACATTGGATGGTTCCTCCTTCTTCTGGGGTTCTTCAACCTTAAGATTCTTTTGGTTTCCTGAAAACTTCTTCACTTGGTCTCTGGCTGTTTCCTGGCTACTCAGTGGTACTGGTTCCCCATTTGGAAAGAAGAAACTGGATCCTTGCTTGAACACTTTCCTGTTCTTGAGGTCCTCTGAGAGATTTGGAAAGGTGAACTGGGTATGGTACTCATCCTTGTAGTAGTTGCATCTGACTGGCCATCTGGGTCCTGCATTGGTAAATGGGGGTCTGAAGTTTGGTGCCATTCCTTGGTTGGTCCTTTCAAGATGTGGTGGTGCCTGCTTCTGATTTAAGGCCATGGTGAGCTTGGTGATTTCTTCCTTCATTTTTAAGAGTTCATCCATTCCTGATTTCTGAAACTTGACTTCTTTCTTGCTTTCCACTGGGTTCTTGATGATAGGTCTAGGTGCTTCTTCTTCATCCACATCCCATAAGGCCAAATTCATTTCCACAAATTCCTTCAAGTTTTCCAGGTCAGGGGGAAGGTATCTTCCATCCATTGAAATCTTGATTCTACCTGCATGGGCTAATTCTCTGTTAACCTCCCTCCTAAGATCAGTGGACAAGGCTTTCCAGAGGTTCTCTCCACTTTCCCAGTTGGTGTTGTCATACCCCATCCTGATGAAATAGAGTACCATCTCCTCATAATTACCAATAAACTTTTGGAAGTCCTGTTTGGTCTTGATTCCTCCCTGATCTTGAGTAAGTCTGAGGAATCTAGGTAGGGATTCCTCATTAAATCTTCTATGTGGGGTAGCTGTGCCCCATTTCCTCTTCAACTCCTTCTTCAAAATTTCCCAGTCTTCATATTCATGTCCTTCCATATCCTCAATAGATTCTCTAATCTTTTTGTCCTGGACCAGAAAAGGTAATTGCAGATCTATATCTATTACTCCTGCATTTTGAATTCTAGCCAGTTTCTCAATTCTTTTAATAAATTGTTCCACCTCTGTTCCATCAAATTCAATATCTACCTTTTTTCCCATCTGATAAAACTCCATTTTGTTTATCATTCTTGATGATTGAATTATCCTGGGCTTGTCCTCTGGCTGGGATTCTTTTAGTGTACTGACTTGTTATTGCTTCTCTTCTTTCCTCTCTCGGTTGAGAAAATATTTTTATTCCTTGACTAATGGAGGGGGCTTCTGATTCTTCAGCGGTCTTTGTTTGCATTCTTTCAAATGGTGGCCTTGGGGTGGAGGTCTGAAATCTGGTCCTTTGTTGAGTATAAGGAGTTTCCGGGATGCCTTGTGCTCTTCTTTCTTCAAGGATTTGGTTTAAAACTTTGGAAATGTTGGCAAGATTCTCCCTCATTTCTAATACCATGTCTTGCTGATTTTGAATTCTCTCCTGCTATTCATCTGGTTTTTCTTGAGGTCCACTGGATAGTTTTGTTTTGTGTCTCACTTCTTGCTCCATCCTGGTTATTGAGGAAAGTGCTACTTGGTTATTATGTTCAAAACCTTTAATCTGGTCCTTCAGTTCCTCTAATATCTGGTGAATATGTCTTCCTTTAGTTTCCTTAATTTTTTTAATAGACTAAAGGGGCTAATTTTCCGAAAATCCTGTCTTTTATAGGCAATAACTAATCATTCCAAAGGAAATTGGCCACTGTTGGGACACCAATTGTAAAAACTCCAACGGATAATGGTATTATTTTAGCAAATAGCTTGCTGGAAGTCACTAGAAGGGGAATTTAGTTTACTACTAGTCTTGAATAGATAGGGGTAAGCTAAGGTGGTTTTGAATTGCCTGCCCTTCTGAACTATAATAAGTCTGCACAATAATTTTGTTTAATTAGTGGCTGCATTCTTTGAGACTTAAAATAGGTCTCTTATCAGACCTAGATTAATTATTAATAGAGATTTTTAGGAATTGAAAGACTATTCCAGGTTGGATTGGATTACTGGCAAGCTTCCACCAATTAATAATCAATAATTTTCGACTTTTTCTGACTATTTTTCCAATTCCAATTAAAGGATTTAAGGGTTGACTAAAAGGTGTTTAACCAGAAGGAGGACCCAAAGATGGGCTTGCCCAAAGGGAGCTGGGCGGAAAAAAAAAGGTTTGTTGGTTTTTCTGTTGTGCTCTTCCTCTTTTATGAATTTAATAATCAAAAATAAGGGGTTTTCCCTCTTAAAAATAGGTGCTGAATAACAGGCCTTTTCTCAAGAAACCTTCTTCAAGAACACCAGGATTTTGGGTCATATGGTCAATGATAATTTTGTGTTTGATTCTTTCTTTCATTTTCACTTGATTCTGGTTCACTTATAACTGGGTACTGGTAAGTAACTGGTCAGGCTGATGCCATATTTCATGCACTGGGAAGAAGCCATACTAGACAACTTGGGTAGGGAAAAAGAGGCCCCTTAAATAGAAAAATACTTCCTCAGGAAATGCTCAGGGCTCTCCTGAGTGCGGTTCTGAGCCTCTCTCTGCGCTGTTGAAGCACAGGAGGGTAAATTTATATGAGACAGATCATTCTGGTGATATAATGTGTAAATCAGGCTGAGAGATAACTGTATTTTTTAGTTCAATCTTTGAGATTGAGGCTAAGATATGAGATAAGAGATAGAAATTGTGTGATCTGGACGCTTCTGAGTCCTAATTTTGTATAAAAAATGATGCAGAAGTTGCCTGAAGCTTGAGTTAATTTTGCTGGTTGGGAAAAGCATGAAACATGCTTGGCAGCTGCAAGCCCTCTTTGGTAGCTTGAATGATGTGACCTGCATGGGTTTGGTGGTGGACTTTCATGTGCTGGGTGTTTTTTAGGAAGTCTTTGAGCCCTTATTTTGTATCAAATTTTTCAGGAACTACCTGCATGCTGTTTCAATGTAATTAGTTGTGGAGATATGAGGTATGCTGTTTTACCGCATGTCCCCTTGGGTAACTTGAGAGTGTGGCCCAGGTGTTTTATGGTTGATATGGTGGAAAAATAAGTATCAGAGTGCTTGAGAGGACGCTTCAGAGCTCTTAACTGGTGGTGAAAGTTCCAGAAAAGTCATTTGTACTGAGTTGTTATTGCTGGCTGGTGAGAATTGAGATATACTTGGCTGCATGAGCCCCTACTTCTGTTGGTGCATGTGTTTGTGTTGTATGGTTGGAATGGTGGAAATGTGAGTATCAGAGTGCTTCAGAGGACTTTTCAGAGGGCTTATCTGGTGGTGAAAGTTCCAGAAAAGTCATTTGTACAGAGTTGTTATTGCTGGTTGGTGAGCGTTGAGATATACTTGGCTGCATGAGCCCCTAATTCTGGTGGTGCATGTATGTGTGATGTATGGTTGGAATGGTGGCAAACTGAGTATCAGAGTGCTTGAGAGGACGCTTCAGAGGGCTTTTCTGGTGGTGAAAGTTCCAGAAAATTCATGTGTACTGAGTTGTTATTTCTGGTTGGTAAGCATTGAGTTATACTTGGCTGCATGAGCCCCTACTTCTGATGTTGCATGTATGAGTGATGTATGTTTGGAATGTTGGCAAAATGAGTATCAGAGTTTTTGATAGGATGCTTGTCAACTTGCTACTATGTACAGAGCAGAACTGTCAAATAGTAATACAAACTATGAAAAATAAGAATACCTCAATTAACAAATTAAGGAGTGAGAAATACATAAATATTATTACAGGAATGGATTCCTCACCCAAAATAAGGTATGTTCACTCACTGACCCCACCCTTGAATTCCAAGTCCTTATATTTTTAAGTACTCAAAATTGAAACACCTGTATGGCACTCTTTGGCCATTCTAATATTTCATACTTATTTTCACTTATAGGGTTTACACCTGAAATTCACTCAGAATTGAGGTGTTGTGTATATTGTAGGAGTTACACGCGGAAATGTGTTATGTCACAATTCCCGTGCGCAGCCCCGCATCATTACATAACCCTATGTACTAGTAGCAGGAGGTTCCCGCGTACAAGAGACCCGCGCGCGGCTGATTCTGCCACGCACGCAGCGGATCCTACCCCATGCGCATCTGTACTAACTGATCCCCGCGTCTTGATCAGTCGTGACAAATCTGACAACCAGGTACCGCTCAGAAGAGCTACAACCTAGTTAGGGTTGCCCAGTATATGTAACAAATGGACATATGCATTACTAATGATCTAAAAAGATCAAAATGTAAATAAAATTAATGAAAATTAAGTTTTAAACATTTTTCAATGGAAAATTAAAGATCACAGACTACCACGTAAATCAATTGTCTTCATCTTTGGAGACCACGAAACACTACAAGGAGTGTTCATAAAAATTATTGAAAATTATCTACATGATCGGCATATGATGGGCAATCAGTAAAAATACACATCTGAATGCTTTATAGCAATATCAATAGTACAAATGAAGGATGAGTACAGAATGATCAAATTTCGGCTATAACAGATTAACAGATCCTGTGGCTAAAATAGTACAGAAATCCAGCAGATCTAAGGACAGATGATTGACAGCACCAAGTGAACTTGCCAATTTTGCCCTGACTGGCTTGCCAGCCTCAGCCCACAAGCAGAACCCTCTCTACGTGCCCTGAGAAGACCAAAATCACCCCCAAAAGTTATTTATACAGACTTCTTTGGATCCATTATTCCAGTATCAGTTACCAGGAATTATTTATTATCAATCAGAAACCATGTCATTGTTAATCAAGTGCTTATATGAAGATAAGCAAGTGATTTATGACTTAGTCTGTAGTAGCATTATTTACCTTTATTAACCAATCAACCATTGAAGTTTAGTCAAGCAATCTACCCCATCTGCTCTGAAACCCTTCCAATTATTCCAGGATTTTCGTGGTAAAAGTGCTCAAAGTGAGTATTACCCTTCCTGTCTAGACCATTTGTGCTGTTAAGCCCGGCAATTAGTGGAATAATTCCTTTCTAAGGCACCCATCTTTATTTCAAGGTTCTTAAACTGCCTAAGGAGGCCCCTTGAAGAGAGGTTGCTAGTCTGTAAAGATCCCCACTAGTATAATACTGTGGCCCCTCTTTTATATTATATTGAAAACCATTTACTACCAAACCAACTAAACCTTGCAACTGCTCTTATTAAATCATTTATTTGAGCTTCTAAGCGTTTATTATTGGAATAATAATCATTATTATCATTCCAGTATTTTTATCACTCTCTGTAGCTAAAGGAATGCAAGGTTCCTGGTATCAGAGAGCTGACAACTGGCGGTCTGTCCGGGAAATATCCTTAAATAATTAATTTTTAATTCTTTATTCCTTGGACCAGTCTATTTATTTTTAAAATAAGTTAACATACTTATAACATATATTTTTGATCATTTGTTTCTCTAGTAGATCTTAAGACCAACGGAGAATTGATCAATTATTATTTGAAACTTCTTAAAAAGAAAAAAGAAGAAAAACTTTGTAAATTTTTCCCTGTTATTATAACTCCTGAGCAACAACAGGAGAAATTGCTTTATTATAAACAGCAGGTTATAAAAAACAAAGAACTTGAGCTTGAAATAATTATCAATTTCAATTCTTTATTAAGGCATCATAAGGAGTGGAAGATTTATCAAAGGAAGCTTTATATTTATAAACTAAAAAAACCTGAAGATAAAGAAAAATCCAAAAATAATAAAAGTGATTATTTATTTTCTGAAAATCACTTTAACTTGTAAAAATACAAAAAAATATTAAGTTATATTTTTTTTTATCCATCTCAGTGAATTTTGTTTTTGGTGCGCTCATTGACCAGGACCTCCTAGAGGACATCCCAGACAGTGTACCATTGGATTTACCCTTGCATTTTTCCCAGGATCTGATTGGAACTCCCTCAGACCCCGTTGGAATACCCTCCAAGGATAGTTGTGACCCCAACCAAGTGTTGGTACCTTTTAATTTAACTCTAAGTAAGTTAAAATATTTAAAGAAAATTATTAAAAATATAAAACACACAAAAAATATTATTTTTATAATTTAAAAATCTTTTTTAAAAAGTTTTGACAAAAGACTTACACATTTTTTTTGGTGCTATGTATAAAAATAGGCATAATACCCGTGCAACCAGTAGAGCCCCTTCATATGGATCTCTGCCCAGAGGAACCTGTGCGCGCAAGGACTCCAGTCCCGAGCACAATGAGAGGAATTGAACCTGTGACCATAGCGTCATGTGGGAAGACAACGGCAACAACCACGGCTGCCAACTCAACCAACAAACCATTGGAGAGCCGTCCGTTGCCCACCATCTTATCCCAGGAGGGTACAGGTCCTCCTACGCCACCCCAGCTGGACTCAACCAAGGAGGAAAGAGTCAAAGTATTAGTGAAAGAGCATGTGAGCTATTGGGAACAATTCAGGTTGGCTCAGACCCAGGAGGATCAACCAGGTATGAGAGAATCCATTTCTCAGGCAAAGAAATCTCAGATTTCTCTGCAAAGGTTGATCCCAAAGAAAGAAGTAGAAGGCTACGTGCAGAACTGGAATCCTTGGGATCAGTTAGCTTCCTTTAAGGGAGAGGACCCCAAAAAGAAGAGGGCCCCATCCCATCACAAGTTAACAAACCCAAATGATTGGGACAACATAATATCCTTAGCGCAGAAGTGGAAAAAGGTGTACCATAATTAGATGTAGAAGCTCTTAATAGCTTTTCTGTAAATGTGTCTCACAATTTTACTATTATTGGCCAATGCTTTGAAAACTTTTATCACCAATTGGACAAATTAAGTTCAAGTATTTTTAGAGTGATTGAAACTCAGTCTCAGATTATGAGAATTGTTGAGTTGGAAATACAACAAATCAAGGATAGTATAAGAGCTAGTAAGTTGGACCTGATGAAACATATTGATGACAACCATCAGTTCTCCAGGAAGATATTCTTGCAACCATAGACCAGCTTAAGGAAGAAGTTAAGAAAACTAGTCCTACTCCTTCAGCTCATCTGACTAACAAAATTGACTTATTAAGCAACAAACTTGATTTAGAGTTAGGTATGATTAAGAATGATCTCAGAGATCTTAAGATCAACTCTACTAACTCTCCGGTCATTTACTTAGAAGAAACTAGACCCTCCGGGCTCACCAGTACTCCTAGTGTTCCTCCCAGAACCATGATAACTAGGAATCAGTCTTTCAGACCCAGTCCTACTCCTGAAATGGAGCAGGCTTTGAAGCTACTTCCTCCCATCAATGAATGGCCTAAATTCTCTGGAGAAGGAGAATACAACCATGTCAGTTTCATTAAGTTTATTGACTACACTCTTTCTTCCTATGAGCTCCCTGATGCAATAGCTGTGGTAAGATTGCCCAGTTTATTTGAAGGAGTAGCTCTTGATTGGTTTATCAATAAAAGAGAAGAAGTTGGATCTTTATCCTGGAATTCTTGGAAAGAATTGATCAAAGTGCAGTTTGGTACCAGGATTTGGAAAAGAAACATGATTAAAACTTTTGAAACTTCCCAGTTTAATCCATCCAAGGACAAAACCTCATAAGTGGTGCTTAGACCAGAAAAAGAGGTTGGATTGTTTTTATCCTGATGCTGATAAAGAAGAAGTCAATGAAAGACTCCTCAACTTATGTCCCGGACAAATCAACCACAGTGTGAGGTGTAGAATGCCTATGGATTCAACTCTTTCCACCTTAATAGGTGTATTGGAAGAGACTATTGATATGAATGGTCTTGATAAAAGGGTCAATAGACCTCCAAGGGAAAAAAATACTAGGAACAGGGAAGAATATACTACCAAAATTAAAGAACACCCTGCTACTAATCCACCTACCTTGGAAGTCAAGAAAACTCCAGAATCAAAAGAGAAAGTATGTTGGAACTGTAACCAAACAGGACACATAAAAACTGATTGTCCTCTACCTAGGAAAAGGATTAATCTTATTGAAGGAGAAGAGTATGACAATCCTGACCCTCACCTTGATGATACTGACGGATCACTCTCTGATTTTGATCTAATAATCACTAACCCTATCAATGTTAATGAAGGTAGTATTGAGTCTTCTCTGGACATAAATTCAGTCAATGAGGATTCTAACTTACCTCAGAAATGGAATACCAACATGAAGATTCACCACATCTCTGAGGCTAAGGCTTTGACTCTAAAACCTTCTGCCGGTAAAAGTTACACTTCAGGCAAAACATGCTATGCTACTGTTTTAATCCAAGGTTCCCCTGTTAAGTTCCTTCTAGACAGTGGAGCCTTTTGCTCTTGTGTTGGTTCAACTGATCTGGAAAAACAAGACCCAAATAGGAAACTGAACTTACTACCAGTACCTCAGGCTAAGTTCAGCAGTTGTAATTCTGCTCTCAATGCTGTTGGAGTATGGTCTTCTGATATCATACTCCCTCACTCTAAAGGATCACTCAAACTGAACATTGAATTTTTAGTGCTCCAAAATGGAGTATGTGATTATTTTATCCATGGGAATGATTCTCTTTTCCTTTATGGTTTAGATGTATTCCAAAGCAAAGATAGATACTTCACTGTAGGAGGAGACTGGAATAAGAAGTTCCAAATATGTCATTTCAATGCTCAAACTTGTGATTTAACTTATGAAAAACACTTAGAGAATTTCAATCGGGAATACTTCTCTCAAGCTTCTTTGAATTCCCTTCTCAATGAAGAACAGAAACGGGATATCCTAAAAGTATCCTTTGAAAATCAGAATGCTTTCTGTACCAAAGATCACCCCATTGGTAAAATCAAAGGACATTTGTGAAACTTTTCAGAAGTCCAACAGGACTACTGGGAAACGGTTTTGACTCCTACAAAAGATTGCTGAACCCAAGAAGAGATGGGAGATCATCAATATGGACTTTGTAACTGGACTACCACCAGGAGGAGCCTATTCCTACAACTCAGTCTTGGTCATTGTGGATAGGTTCTCCAAGAAAGCAAAGTTCCTACCTAATCACAAGAAAGACACTGCTATGGAAGTTGCCCTATTATTTTGGAACAGACTCATTGCTGATTTTGGAGTTCCCAAGATTATTATCAGTGACAGAGATCCTAAATTCACCTCTGAGTTCTGGAGGAACATACATGATGGGCTTGGAACCACCTTAGCTTTCTCTACCGCTTATCACCCTCAGACGGATGGATTAGCTGAAAGGATGATTCAGACCCTGGAAGACATTCTCAGGGAATTCTGTGGCTTTTGACTAGAATACAAGAATTCTGACGGTTATTGCCACGATTGGGTTAGCCTTTTACCTGCACTGGCGATGGCCTAAAACAGTAGCAAGCACTCTACCACTAAGGAAGCACCTTACATACTGGAAAGAGGATGGATTCCTAGACTACCCAAGGATAACCTTAACCAACAGCTGACCAATATTCACCCTACATCACTTGATTTCAAAAACATGATAGATGTAGCAAACAAAAATGCTGTTAAATGTGTCCAGGATGCTATAGAGTATAACCAGCAAAGGTGGGATAAAACACATAAGGAACCTGATTTCAAAATTGGTGATCAAGTCTTGATCTCTGCCACTAACTTGACCAATTTGGGAGTAAATAAAAAGATTAGACCAGCTTTTGTTGGACCTTACACCATTAATAAACTTCATGGTAAGAATGCTGTGGAAGTAATCCTCAGTGATGAGCTTTCTAGGAAACATCCAGTCTTCCCAGTAAGCGTCATAAAACATTACCACCCAAGGAATGGAGAACATACTCCTTCACCTGCAATACCTGTTACAGAAGAACATGAAAAGGACAAAGGTAAGATTAGCAAGATCCTTAAGGATAATAAAGATAGGATCAATGGAAAAGAAATCAGACTCTACCTGGTTAGATACAAGGGAGACTCTACCTGGTTATGTACAAGGGAGAATCAGCTGATAAAGATTAATGGTTTCCTGAACATAATATCCCCGATGGACCTATACACCTGAGGAACTACAGATCCAACAGGAGGCATTAGCCCAAATTGTTTTTAGATATAGACATATCTTGGAGCGGGGGAATGTCAGCTTGCTACTATGTACAGAGCAAAACTGTCAAATAGTAACACAAAATATGAAAAATAAGAATACCTCAATTAACAAAGTAAGGAGTGAGAAACCCATAAATATTATTACAGGAATGGATTCCTCACCCAAAATGAGGTAGGGCCACTCACTGACCCCACCCTTGAATTCCAAGTCCTTATATTTTTAAGTACTAAAAATTACAACACCTTTATGGCACTTTTTGGCCATTCTAATATTTCACACATATTTTCAGTCATAGGGTTTACACCTAAAATTCACTCAGAATTGAGGTGTTGTGTATATTTTAGGAGTTACACACGGAAATGTGTTATGTCACAATTCGCGCGCGCAGCCACCCATCATTAAATAACCCTATGTACTAGTAGCAGCAGGTTCCCGCGTACTAGAGACCTGCGCGCAGCTGATTCTGCAATGCACGCAGTGGATCCCACCCTGCGTGCATCTGTACTAACTGATCCCCACGCCTGGATCAGTCGTGACTAATCTGACAACCAGGTACCGCTCAGAAGAGCTAAAACCTAGTTAGGGTTGCCCAGTATATGTAACAAAAGGAAATATGCATTATTAATGATCTAAAAAGATCAAAACGTAAATAAAATTAATGAAAATTAAGTTTTAAACATTTTTTAATGATAAATCAAAGATCAAGGACTACCACACAAATCACTGATCTTGATCTTTAAGACCACAAAACACTACAAGAAGTATTCATAAAAATTATTGAAAATTATCTACATGATCAGCATATGATGGGCAATCAGTAAACATCCACATCTGCACGCTTTATAGCAATATTAATAGTACAAATGAAGGATGAGTACAGAATGATCAAATTTCTGCTATAACAGATTAACAGATCCTGTGGCTAAAATAGTACAGAAATCCAGCAGATCTAAGGACAGCTCATTGACAGCACCAAGTGAACGTGCTAATCATGCCCTGAATAGCTTGCCAGCCTCAGCCCACGAGCAGAAACCTCTCTACGTGCCCTGAGAAGACCAAAATCACCCCAAAAAGGTATTTATACAGACCTCTTTGGATCCATTATTCCAGTATCAGTTACCAGGAATTATTTATTATCAATCAAAAAACGTGTCATTGTTAATCAAGTGCTTATATGAAGATAAGAAAGTGATTTATTACTTAGTCTGTAGTAGTATTATTTACCTTTATTAACCAATCAACCATTGAAGTTTAGTCAAGCAATCTACCCCATCTGCTCTGAAACCCTTCCACTTATTCCAGGATTTTCGTGGTAAAGTGCTCAGAATGAGTGCTACCCTTCCTTTCTAGGCCATTTGTGCTGTTAAGCCCGGCAATTAGTGGAATAAGTCCTTTATAAGGCACCCATCTTTATTCCAAGGTTCTTAAACTGCCTAAGGAGGCCCCTTGAAGAGAGGTTGCTAGTCTGTAAAGATCCCCAGTAGTATAATACTGTGGCCCCTCTTTTATATTATATTGAAAACCATTTACTACCAAACCAATTAAACCTTGCAACTGCTCTTATTAAATCATTTATTTGAGCTTCTAAGCGTTTATTATTGGAATAATAATTATTATTATCATTCCAGCATTTTTATCACTCTCTGTAGCTAAAGGACTGCAAGGTTCCTGGTATCAGAGAGCTGACATGTGGGATGAAACCTTTTCAATTTCTCTATCACAAACCAAGTGCCCTAATCTGATCACACCAAATCCTTCACCAAAGTATTGGGGAAAATGTTGGTTACAATTTTTGTCAGCAATAAATCAAGATAGAACATGAAAAAATCAGCATTAATTGAATGTTAACTGGCCAGCCCAACTATTCAGCAGAAATCCCTAAAAGTCTTGCAACATTAAAAAAAAATTAATTACAAATGATCAAGTTGAAAATTTCTGTTGTGAAATTTGTTACAAACTCTATCCCTTGGATCAAGCACTTCCTTCTTCATCAAAGCCTTAGCCTCAGAGATGTGGTGAATCTTCATGTTGGGATTCCATTTCTGAAGTAAGTGAGAATCCTCATTGATGTAATTTATGTCCAGAGAAGAATCAATACTACCTTCAATAACATTGATAGGGTTAGTGATTATTAGATCACAATCAGAGAGTGATCCGTCAGTATCATCAAGGTGAGGGTCAGCATTTTCATACTCTTCTCCTTCAATAAGATTAATCTTTTTCCTAGGTAGAGGACAATCAGGTTTTACGTGTCCTGTTAGCTTACAGTTCCAACATACTTTTTCTTTTGATTCTGGAGTCTTCTTGACTTCCAAGGTAGATGGAGTAGCAGGTGATTCTTTAGTTTTGGCAGTATGTTCTTCCCTTTTCCTAGTATTTTTTTCCCTTGGAGGTCTATTGACCCTTTTATCAAGACCATTCATATCAATAGTTTCTTCCAATACACCTATTAAGGTGGAAAGATCTGAATCCATAGGCATTCTACCCCTTACACTGTGGTTGATTTGTCCAGGACATAAGTTGAGGAGTCTTTCATTGACTTCTTCTTTATCAGCATCAGGATAAAAATAGTCCAACCTCTTTTTCTGGTCTAAGCACCACTGATGAGGTTTGTCCTTGGATGGATCAAACTGGGAAGTTTCAAAAGAATTTCATCATCTTTCTTTTCCAAATCCTAGTACCAAACTGCACTTTGATCAATTCTTTCCAAGAATTCCAGGATAAAGATCCAACTTCTTCTCTTTTATTGATAAACCAATCAAGAGCTACTCCTTCAAATAAACTGGGCAATCTTACCACAGCTATTGCATCAGGGAGCTCAGAGGAAGAAAGAGTATAGTCCATAAACTTAATGAAACTGACATGGTTGTATTCTCCTTCTCCAGAGAATTTAGGCCATTCAGTGATGGGAGGAAGTAGCTTCAAAGCTTGCTCCATTTCAGGAGTAGGACTGGGTCTGAAAGAATCATTCCTAGTTATCCTTGCTCTGGGAGGAGCACTAGGAGTACTGGTGAACCTGGCAGGTCTAGTTTCTTCTAATTCAATTACTGAATAGTTAGTAGAGTTGATCTTATGATCTCTGAGATCATTCTTAATCATACCTAACTCTAAATCAATTTTTTTGCTTAATAAGTCAATTTTGTTAGGCAGATGAGCTGAAGGAGTAGGACTAGTTTTCTTAACTTCTTCCTTAAGATGGTCTATGGTTGCAAGAATATCTTCCTGAAGAATTGATTGGTTGTCATCAATATGTTTCATCAGGTCCAACTTACTAGCTCTTATACTATCCTTGATTTGTTGTATTTCCAACTCAACAATTCTCATAATCTGAGACTGAGTGTCAATCACTCTAAAAATACTTGAAATTAATTTTTCCAATTGGTTATAAACTTTGTCAAAGCATTGACTAATAATAGAAAAATTGTGAGACACATTTACAGAAAAGCTATTAAGAGCTTCTACATCTAATTGTGGTACACCTTTCTCCACTTCTGGGCTAAGGATATTATGTTGTCCCAATCCTTTGGTTTCCTTAACTTCTGATGGGCTCAGGACCTTGTCTTCTGGGATACTTTCCCTTTAAAGAAGCTAAATGATCCCAAGGATTCCAGTTCTGCATGTAGCCTTCTACTTCTTTCTTTGGGATCAACCTTTGCAGAGAAATCTGAGATTTCTTTGCCTGAGAAATGGCTTTTCTCATACCTGGTTGATCCTCCTGGGTCTGAGCCAACCTGAATTGTTCCCAATAGCTCACATGCTCTTTCACTAATACTTTGACTCTTTCCTCCTTGGTTGAGTCCAGCTGGGGTGGGGTAGGAGGACCAATACCCTCCTGGGATAACATGGTGGGCAACAGATGGCTCTCCAACGGTTTTTTGGCCGAGTTTGCGGCCGTCGTTGTTGCCGTTGTTGTCCCGCATGACGCTATGGTCACAGGCTCGATTCCCCTCATTGCGCTCGCAAATGGAGTCCTTGCGCGCACGGGTTCCTCTGGGCAGAGATCCATGTGACGGGGCTCTACCCGTTGCACGGGTGTTGCACCTATTTTGATACAAAGCACCAAAAAAAATGTGTAAGTCTTTTTTCAAAACTTTTGAAAAAAGACTTTAAAATTATAAAAATAATATTTTTCGCATGTTTTATATTTTTAATAATTTTTTTAAAATATTTTAACTTAATTAGAGTTAAATTCAAAGGTACCAACACTTGATTGGGGTCACAACTATCCTTGGAGGGTATTCCAACAGGGTCTGAGTGAGTTCCAGTCAGATCCTGGGATAAATCCAAGGGTAAATCCAATGGTAAACTGTCTGAGAAGTCCTCTAAGAGGTCCTGGTCAATGAGATCACCAAAAAAATCCACTGAGATGGATAAAAACAAAAAAAGGTTAATATTTTTTTTTGTATTTTTACTGTTAAAGTGATTTTTAGAAAAAAAATAATCACTTTTATTATTTTTGGATTTTTCTTTATCTTCAGGTTTTTTTTAGTTTATAAATATAAAGCTTCCTTTGATAAATCTTCCACTCCTTATGATGCCTTAATAAAGAATTGAAATTGATAATTATTTCAAGCTCAAGTTCTTTGTCTTTTATAACCTGCTGTTTATAATAAAGCAATTTCTCCTGTTGTTGCTCAGGAGTTATAATAACAGGGACAAAGTTACAGAGTTTTTCTTCTTTTTTCTTTTTAAGAAGGTTTAAATAATAATTGATCAATTCTCTGTTGGTCTTAAGATCCACTAGAGAAACAAATGATCAAAAATATATGTTATAAGTATATTAACTTATTTTAAAAATAATTAGACTGGTCCAAGGAATAAATAATTGAAAATTAATTATTTAAGGATATTTACCAGACAGACCCTTAGTTGCCAGCTCTCTGATACCAGGAACGTTGCAGTCCTTTAGCTACAGAGAGTGATAAAAATGCTGGAATGATAATAATAATTATTATTCCAATAATAAACGCTTAGAAGCTCAAATAAATGATTTAATAAGAGCAGTTGCAAGGTTTAATTGGTTTGGTAGTAAATGGTTTTCAATATAATATAAAAGAGGGGCCACAGTATTATACTACTGGGGATCTTTACAGACTAGCAACCTCTCTTCAAGGGGCCTCCTTAGGCAGTTTAAGAACCTTGGAAGAAATATGGGTGCCTTAGAAAGGACTTATTCCACTAATGGCCGGGCTTAACAGCACAAATGGCCTATACAGGAAGTGTAACACTCACTCTGAGAGCTTTACCACAAAAATCCTGGAATAATTGGAAGGGTTTCCAAGCAGATGGGGTAGATTGCTTGACTAAACTTCAATGGTTGATTGGTTAATAAAGGTAAATAATACTACTACAGACTAATTCATAAATCACTTGCTTATCTTCATATAAGCACTTGATTAAAATGACATGGTTTCTGATTGATAATAAATAATTCCTGGTAAATGATTATGGAATAATGGATCCAGAGAGGTCTGTATAAATACCTTTTTGGGGTGATTTTGGTCTTCTCAGGGCACGTAGAGAGGGTTCTGCTCGTGGGCTGAGGCTGGTAAGCCAGTCAGGACAGGATTAGCACTTCCACTTGGTGCTGTCAATCAGCTGTCCTTAGATCTGCTGGATTTCTGTACTATTTTAGCCACAGGATCTGTTAATCTGTTATAGTGTAAATTTGATCATTCTGTACTCATCCTTCATTTGTACTATTGATATTGCTTCAAAGCGTGCAGATGTGGATTTTTACTGATGTTCTATTATCTGCGGATCATGTAGATAATTTTTAATAATTTTTATGAAAACTTCTTGTAGTGATATGTGGTCTTCAAGGATCAAGATCAGTGATATACGTGGTAGTCCTTGATCTTTGATTTATTATTAAAAAACATTTAAAACTTAATTTTCATTGATTTTATTTAAGTTTTGATCTTTTTAGATCATGAGTAATTCATATGTCTGTTTGTTACATATACTAGGCAACCCCAACCAGGTTGTAGCTCTTCTGAGTGGTACCTGGTTGTCAGATTAGTCATAACTGATCCAGGTGCGGGGATCAGTTAGTACAGATGCGCGCGGGGTAGGATCCGCTGCGTGCATGTCAGAATCACCTGCGCGCGGGTCTCTAGTACGCGGGAACCTGCTGATACTAGTACATAGGGTTATGTAATGATGCGGGGCTGCGCGCGGGAATTGTGACATAACACATTTCCGCGTGAAACTCCTAAAATATACACAACACCTCAATTCTGAGTGAATTTTAGGTTTAAACCCTATAAGTGACAATACGTGTGAAATATTAGAATGGCCAAAAAGTGCCATACAGGTGTTGTAATTTTTAGTACTTTTCTTTTTAATTATTTTAAAAATATAAGGACTTGGAATTCAAGGGTGGGGTCAGTGAGTGACCCTACCTAATTTTGGGTGAGGAATCCATTCCTTTATTAATATTTATGTATATCTCACTCCTTACTTTGTTAATTGAGGTATTCTTATTTTTCATAATTTATGTTACTATTTGACAGTTTTGCTCTGTATATAGTAGTAAGCTGACACCACATGTATCATAAATTTCCATGTTTTCTGGTGGGGGCTGTTGTATTTCATTATAGGAAGGAAGCCTTTCAGGGTTTTTTGGTGCATTTGAATCTTCAATTCTTGGCTTGAATGTGATGAAAGAGAGGAAAAATAAGAAAAGGCACCTCAATTCAAGCACAAATCAAGAAGTATAAATTTGAAGATGTTCACTCACAGTGCTTATTTTTTCTTGTTTTGTTTCAATGACGGGGTTTATTCTGGTCATGGGATGGGAAATGTTTGATATCTTTTTTGTTTAATTTGTGCACCATGAATTTTTCATCAGTTATCTTTCAAATATTCATCATAACCAGCAAGAATCCCATCACATACATTTGTAGAATCATTCAACTGCAATACATGGTTCTGATGTGCTTTTTTGGACCTTCCAACATCAGTGTATATATTTCTTTCATGTTCAAATTTTCTTTCAGAAAATTTGGCACATTGGCATATCCAAATTTTTCCAACTCTTGTAGTGTGCTCCATTATTCTGATTGATTTGGATTTTGTGGTAAGTCGGATTGTTGGAGGTTGTCTGAAATTTATTGATTCAAGCCAAAATAGATAAGAATCATTATAGATATTCAATTTGTTTTTGTATCTCCTGGTGAGTTTAAGTAATGAAATATTCTCAAAACTTTATTGCTTCCATTTTTATATTCATATCTGGGCCAGTGGCCAAGGGATTGCACAGTAGATCTTCTATCTTTAAAAATATTCCTAATTGATAGATCATAGAATAATTGGTCATGTGTAGCGCATGTAAAATACGTAAGCAATGCAAAGATATTTTGATTTAAATTTTTAATACAAATGCCTTGACCAAAAATCCTGTATCCAGTCTCAAAATGAATTATCTCAATAAAAACCCATTATAGTAATTTACATTTTGGCATTTAAAAATTTGAGTAGGCATTTTTTCCAAAAATAAATTGGCCATTCCTGGAGTCAGACTCCTTTTCTCAAAGCACTGAATTCTCATCTAGTGGTATGTATATTCCATATGTCTTTTTCCTAAAAATAATTTTGGGGATGTTCAACATATTATTGATCTCAAAATTGCTTTTTTACATTGAGGAAAAGGCTTTTTGGGTGTTGTGAGCTGGCAAAGAAATGTTGGAGTATCTGAAAAAAAGATGGGTGACACAAAATCAAATTACTCAGTGTTTATCAATGGGATATTTAATTCTTTACACACTTGAATTTGTGTTTTTCCCAATCTTAGTTTAATTTTTGTGTGGTTTGTTGAGATAAGGTTATAAATTCATTCATTTGAAAATTTCAGGAGGTTTTGAATGTGGCCTAATTTTTTTATAACTCAATTTAATCAGGCAGAATCCAGATAATTCAGTTTCCTAAATTGACTTAATCCAGCTTTAGATATGATTATAAGTTTCCAGTTGAAAAAGCATGAGTGCAAGCCCAATTGAGATACATGGAATACTGTATAAAACTTTCATAATATCAAATGTTGCATCCAAACACATTTTTCCCTGTTCTTTAGAGGAAGAATAGAAAAAATACACTATTCCAAATATTCCTAAAATGTTTGAGTGGTTTCCATTCAGCTTGATGGCTTGGAGAATTGAGCTCTGAGAAAGGAAACTGCATCTGTGAGATCAACTTCTGGAAGTAAAAATCAAGGCTCTTTTTCAACAGGAGTTATATCCTGCATTGTTTCCTTGCTTATCCAGTTTTGGGTTATTGAGGTAGGAAGTGAAGGTGGGTCATCACCTCCTGTAAAATTGTTTGGTTGGGAAAGACTGCTAATTTTCACTTGTCTTTCCCGCTTGATGCGTGGATTTTTCCCTAGTTAAATGTATGCTTCATCAAGGTAGTGATAAATTTGGGATATGTTTTCAGCCCTCCAGATATTGGCATGATTGAACAATTCTTCATCTTCACCCTCCACATCAGAAATGAAGCCACTATCAAAGAAAAGAGCAGAAGTCTCAGGGAAGAAATGCATCATTTCCAACTATACTGAATTTATCTTCCTGATTTCCTTCTTATTATTCTGTATTTAAAACAATCATGAATAGTTAGTCATTGAACAGCAAGAGACATTTACACGGTTCAGAATATTCATTTGACCTACTTTATTCTTGTTTAAACTCTGGGATGCAGAAAAATTTAAATTCCTGCTCATGGAGCCTCCTTCTACCTTTCTTTCCTTCTTCCAAAGAGCCTTCTTTGATAGGAGCCAACAATTGATTATGCCAACACGGTTTGTTGGGGTGTTGTCTTTCTTGGTTATTGAATGGGCAGAAGTGCCCCCCGTGTTCATGGAACATCTCCCATGCTCTGATTATGATTGCAGTAAGAGTGGAATTCCAGCTGGATGTTGGATTCTGTTCCCAGTGGTAGGTGCATCTAGGAATCCTGGCATTTTGGATGAGAGCAGGTGCATGGGATATCCATGTCTCATCATGAGAGTTGATTTGGCCAATAGAAGTGGCTTCTAGTGATTGATATTTTGAAGAAATGTTTTTTTGCAATTGGCGCAATGCATCCTTCTTGACAAGTTTGAGCTCCTTTTCACATAGGTGTGGATTGGAATTGTATTGGTTGGGTTTACAAGTGTTTGATGATATGGCATTGGTGATGGATTCCTTCTTCTTTGAGATATGATTTTGCAGGAAAGATAGTTCACCAGCAGTGGGAGGATCAGGGAGCTTATTGTTGTTGGAATCCATTCCAAGAATTGCTTTATTCCAATCAAGTAAGGATTTGGAAATACCACTAGAAGAAGGCGGGATCCCAAGATTACGTGCATGAAAAGAGATCAAATATTGTTCCTGGGAAATATGTTGTGGTAAATCAAAACTGTCCTATAGCCATCAGACTCATTTTGTCTTATTAATTATTATTCTTATATCAAATTAAAGTCAAAAAAATAATAAATAAATTCCAAGCCCTCATAAACTATACTCTAAACTCAAACCAACCTGAAAACCCAAATCAATCACCTGATAAACCCCTTCAACCATATCAACACCTGTCAAAAAAAAACAACCAAACACCTGGAACAGACTGGACTATGTCACATGGATTAATGAAAAGTCTTAATTGAATATATACTAAAAGATTATGCTTAGAATAACCACACAACAAAACAACATACCCCATACCAGAAGGACTTAGACCATGTCAGTACCAATGTTAAACTACAACTCAGTACACATGACTTTTCTGGAACTTTCACCACCAGATAAGCCCTCTGAAGCGTCCTCTCAAGCACTCTGATACTCAGTTTGCCACGATTCCCACCATACAACACACACACACATGCACCAACAGAAGTAGGGGCTCATGCAGCCAAGTATCTCTTAATCCTCACCAACCAGCAATAACAACTCAGTACACATGACTTTTCTGGATCTTTCACCACCAGATAAGCCCTCTGAAGCGTCCTCTCAAGCACTCTGATACTCATTTTGCCACAATTCCCACCATACAACACACACACATGCACCAACAGAAGTAGGGGCTCATGCAGCCAAGTATCTCTTAATTCTCACCAACCAGCAATAACAACTGATTACACATGACTTTTCTGGAACTTTCACCACCAGATAAGACCTCTGAAGCGTCCTCTCAAACACTCTGATACTCAGTTTGCCACCATATCAACCATACAACACCTGCAAGCCACACTCTCAAGTTACCCAAGGGGACATGCGGTAAAAAAGCATACCTCATATCTCCACAACTAATTAGAAGGAAACAGCATGCAGTTAGTTCCTGCGACATTTTATAAATTATGAGGGCTCAGAAGCTTCCTAAGAAACAGCCAGAACATGATTTTCCACCACCAAACCCATGCAGGTCACACCATTCAAGCTACCAAAGAGGGCTTGCAGCTGCCAAGCATGTTTCATGCTTTTCCCAACCAGAAAAATTAACCCAAGCTGCAGGAAACTTCTGCATCATTTTTTAATACAAGATAAGCACTTGAAAGTGTCAATATTGCACCATTCTTATTGCTTATCTCATATCTTAGCCTGACTCTCAAAGATTGAACTAAAAAAATACATTTTTCTCTCAGCCTGATTTACACGTTTTATCACTAGAATGATTTTTCTCATGTAACTGTACCATCCTGTGCTTCAACAGTGCAGGAAGAGGCTCAGAACCACACTCAGGGGAGCCCTGAGCATCCCCTGAGGAAGTAATTGTCCATTTAAGGAGTGCTCCTTTGCCCTATCCAAGTTGTCTAGCATATGGCATCAGCCCCAGTGTATGGCCTCAGCCCCCACCCATGATGTATGACCCCTAAGATCTATGGCCGTTTCCTGATCAGTACCTGTTTGTTAGTGAACCAGAGTCAAGTCAAAAGGAATAAAAAAAAAAATTATTGTTAAAAATTTGACCAAACTCCTGGTTTCTTTGAAGAAGGGTTGTTGAAAAAAGGCCTGTCATTCAGCACCTATTTTTAAGAGGGAAAACCCCTTTTTTTGATTAGTAAATTCATAAAAGAGGAATAGCACAACAGAACAACCAACCAACCTTTTTTTTCCGCCCAGCTCCCTGTGGGCGAGCCCATCTTTGGGTCCTCCTACTGGTTAAAAACCTTTTAGTCAACCATTAAATCCTTTAATTGGAATTGGAAAAATAGTCAGAAAAAGTCGAAAATTCTTGATTATTAATTGGTGGCAGCTTGCCAATAATCCAATACAACCTTGAATAGTCTTTCAATTCCTAAAAATCTCTATTAATAATTAATCTAGGTCTGATAAGAGACCTATTATAAGTCTAAAAGAAACCAGCCACTAATTAAAAAAAATTATTGTGCAGACTTATTTTAGTTCAGAAGGGCAGGCAATTCAAAACTACCTTAGCTTACCTCTATCTATTCATGAGTAGCAGTAAACTAAATTCCCCTTCTATTGACTTCCAGCAATCTTTTTGCTAAATAATACCATTATCCCTTGGAGTCTCTACAACGTTTCTTCTTCTTCTGGTGTTGGTGGGATTGGGAAATTTGTTGGGAAATCATAAAGTATGATGGGGATGCAGATTTATCAAATTCATCATCTTGCTAAAAACCTTACTTATTGACTTGGACATCCAGAAGGGGGACATTTGATGGTTCAATGGTTGGTGGTTCTGGGTTAACTGAGCTTTCTGTAGTTTAGTAACATAAAATGAATGAAAAAAAGAATTTAGATTTGGGATTGTATCATGGTTATGGAGGCTTTGTGCTAGGGGAATCAGATCTTACTGGATTGCATTTCTTAATTTCCAATTTGATAACCAGATGATAATGTTCCTGATTTGATGGTTAGGTCTTGATTTCATTCAAACTGATAAATAGGAAGTCAGATTGTCTCTTGTTGGAAATCTGAAAAATCTCAGGAACCAAGAGATTATATATTATGATTTACCTTTGTTCCCAAATTTGTCTTCCAAGTGGCCAGATGGTATGTATATAACTATACTTCCATAATAACAGTAAGGGATTAATTGCATCAAAGTAAATTATTGTCGAAAATAATATCATCATCAAGGTGAAAAGAGGTGGTATTTTCCTCACCCTCCACCAAAGTTTTGGTGATTTTGTTTGGTCAAGGCAGTTCAGAATCCCAAAGAATCTGTGGTGGAGAAATAGAATCTGCAATATTTAATTTTTTTTTTTTGGAATTATGTAGAAAAAAAATTACTTTACAATTGAACAATTTGAATCCAGAACATCTTTTGCCATTACAAAGATCTTTGAACATGATTTGGGTGAGAGAATATTTTAATTTATACATACATGGGATACACCTATTATGATTGAATGGGAATATCAAATCAAGTATATAATGAAATATGGAAAACATTTGAGTGGAAATTTTGTTGAAAAATGAAATGAACCATATTACATATTTTAGATGGGTGCTTTCCAAACTAATTAATTTGTTTAAACAGCCAATAGAATTAGTGTCATAAGTAGAGATGGAAATTAAAGGCACAGCTCAAATTAGTTCATTTATAGCTTTCTTTATTTGTTGGTGAAGGATTTCAGCATCAAAATCCAGAAAAATTGGTTGTGAAAAGTCAATGGAGCAGGCTGGACAAGTAAAATTGGCATGCATGGAGGTTCACTTTTTGGAAGGTTGATTTTGAAGAAATTGGAAGTATAAAACAATATTCTGATTGACTTCATAATATTGATTTGTGCCCAATTTTTAGCACAGAAATTGGGATTAGGACTTTCATCTTCCAATTTTTTAGAAAAAAAAATCTATTTTATCTCATTATATAAGCAGATACGCGCTTTGGCAGATCATCCCTGGATCTACAGTGCATTCTAATGTGAGGTTGGAAGTATAATTCATGGGGCAGTAGTTCCAAAACTTCCTTGTTTCTGTTTGGTCACAATCCATTCCTTAAAATAAAACTGATGAATGAACATATTTGATTGTCTGCTAATCAAGAAAATATAAAAAAAATTGAAATGTAGGGATCTTTTTCAAGTTAAACTAAAAATAGCCAGCTTGAATAATTGTGACTACTTCAAGCCATTACACAAAAAAGTGGGAAATGCATAACAATCAGAAGGTTTGTGTAAAAACACTGAATAAAAAAATTTTGATGAACCAGATTAAGCAATCAAAGTGAAAATATCCAAATGCAAATCACATCAAGAAATTAATAAAGGATAGATATTCTATTCTTCTATTACTTGATAAGAGATCAATATTTAATTCCCAATGCAACTTGCCATTTCCTATTTACCAGAGGGTAAGATTTTAAAACCAACAATAGAATTAAACAAGAATTCAGTTTTAGAATCTCAAATTTTAAAGAATTTTCTGCATGATAAATGTGCACAACTTTAACATCAAGAAAAACTAAAAAATCTATGTTTGGATTTGATGGAATAAATTATGAGGAATTAAAGTTCTGTATTATAAAGAAAAGTTTCTTTTTATTTCTAGTGTGAATTCAGGAAAAAAACCATGCAATTACAATCACTAGTTGTTTTCAATCCAACAAAAAGCAAATGATCATTCAGTGAGACAAAGAGTATTGGTGTATAAGGATCATGCAGATTGTGATGCATTTTACCTTAATCTGCATTGCTGTTTGTTATCTAGAGCTGTTTTATTTGATCTGGATAATGCAGGATAACCATTTTTTATTCATCTTGAATATAAATAAATAAAAATGATTTTTTGAGAAGAAAATTAATTTTTACATCCATCTCAAAAATTTCATTTTATTGAAGAAATGACACAGCTTGATATCAAATGAATTCTGAAGTGAATCATTTTGGGATGCATAATGATGCAACAAATGGGTTGGTTTCCTAACAATTTTGAGCCATCTATCCAAAAAGAAATAACACTAATGAAAATCTGGGGTGATCATGAGCTATTTGTTCTGGTATTTTTGGTCTGTGATTCTCAAAACCATGGTGTACTTAGGCTAAGTGCACCATGGTGCTGGAATTGGTTCCAACATTGTTTTTCAACTGCTGTAATAATTGTAGTCAATTACTGGTAACTTGGAATAATCATGGCAGACTGTAACTCTGAATTATTCCATGCAATTTCTTTTGGTAATGACCAATGCCCTCAGGCATGATGGAGAATTTCCTGGGAGGATGGTGCACTTAGGCTAAATGCACACTGCTCCCACAAACTTTTGGTATTTTTGAAAACTCACATAAATAAGTTTTATTGATATTTCTACTTTTTGAAACAAATTTTTTATTTTTTTCATCCTAAACCATTTTTGATCCCAAAGAATGCAATCTGAATTCTGGAAACCCTTTTGCTGTTGCAGGAGTGTGATGAAGTTCTGGAAATTTTTATTGGATGAATTTCAAGCCCTCAATGTTGAAATGGAACAAAACTTCATGGCAAAATTTTAAAATAATTAATTGGTTATGGTTGTGTATTCATGGCACTTCAGAACACACATATTGTTGGTTGATGGAAGAATCATTTACAAGGCAACAAAAAAGAAACGTTGAATTACATATTATTTCAGGTTTTTGGTTTGGGCATTGTAAGATGCTAATTCACTGAAGGAAGCAGGTGTATGTAAACGAAATCTATTTTTAGATGGATTGATTGAAAGCACAAAAAAGTTCAGAAGATGGCGTTTCCTAACTCCCAACTGAACATGAAATTTATTTACAGTTTTTGATATCATTTCATTCTGATGGAAATCTTGAGAAGCATGGAATTTGAATGCATTTTTGAACAAAGAATACATGAGATTAAATTAATTTCATACCATTGTAAATATCTTGCGTTTTGGTAGTTTTTATGTTTTCTTTGCAGCATTTCTAATCTCAAATGCATTATAGTAAATTTTTTGGTGTATGTATTGAGGCAGATTTATTTTGGATAAAGAATAATTAAATAGGAAATATTATTAAACCCCATCATTCTTTCAATTAGCACAAACTGTCATAAAATCTTTTGTAACCATAAACATAACTAAGAAAAGAAAAGGAATTGCAATTCAGGCTTGCAAAAGCTAACTCATGCATTAATATGGATGACAGCTGGTGATTTTTAACCAAAATTCCTGGCAATTTTTCCATTTGCGGAAATTTCGACTGCCCCCACGGATTACCCAGGTTGTTGAGCATCAAATAGTGCAATAGGCTTAGTTTCATAGTGTTTTGATGATGGTAGAATCATGACACAACAATTCACTGAAAGAGTGTATGGGGAATAAAAAATAATCTTTATAAAGCCTCCTCATTTTTTTTGTTGTTGGAAAAGTTTCATTTGGTTTTGACTATTTTCTGATGAAAAAGAATTTAAATCCACAATAAATGAGTGGAAGCAGCTTTTGGTTGGAACACACAATTCCAAATTTATAACAGCTGGTAGATATAGTCTGAGAAAAATTTAAGATGCCTCAACAAAAAGTGCAGGAAGACCAGGTGAATTATCTTTGAAAAGGATTTAGGCAGGAGCATATACAAGATCCCTTGATTGTACAAGTTCATTTTGAAGAGGATGTCATATCTTGAACCATGAATTCCAAACAGAAAGGGATTTACTGTCCTTGCGCATTAGGTTTTGAAGTTCACATTGAATGTCTACATATGAGATTAACTGAAGTTTTGGAGGATTTTCCTTGAAAACCATGTTCAAAAAACATGGTGTCTCCAAAATCAAAATTATTTTAGGCATAGTTTATTGATTGTTAGAAGCCAATCATACACTGGGCAAGGTGAGAAAATCATGAATATTAGGGCTATCTTTATCAATACATGAAAGAAGGTTTTGCTCTATTTCTAAGAATGCATCATTTCTGAAGAAAAAAAATAATGAATTGGAGGTAAGTATAATCAGTGAATCAGGCTACATGGATTTCAATATTTTTGCAAAAGCATTTGGATGTTTTCTTATTGGAATCAATCAAAAAATCATTTTTTAACTGAAAATGGATTATCCAACATTTTATGGGGGTCGTGGACAACTTAGGCCAAGTCATCCAACCCTCCACATCTCCTTGGAAACTTTGGGGAAAAGAGCCAATATAGCCACTTCAATATGTCATGGGCAGGTATAATTGGGTTTGAATCTTTTCTGAAATTTTGTTCTGGTAAAAATTGGATGGGTATTCCACCCTTTGGCCATCAAATAAAAACAAACAAGAATAAATCCAAGCCAGTATGACATTCAAAGGCACCATGATGGAGTCGCCTGCTGTGCTGTGTGTTGCATGCACCTGATAGTTCATTATCCACATTATTGAATGATTGCAACCACCCTTCAATTTTAATTTTGTAAGAAAACTCCAATACTTGAAGAAACTGAAGAAAATCTTTCAGATGTAACCAGGTCACCAATTTTTTTATAATGATTATAAAAAGTGGAAGAATTAATTATGAGGCCTTAAGGAAACTCATCTCTATTGTGTTTGGTTGAATGGTCAAACAAATGGTGGGATTTTGGTCTCAATTAATATTTTGAAAACTTAATTGCATTTCTTGTGAGTTTTTTGGCCAGAAAGAAAATGAATCGGGTATTCAAGCATACTTGAATTTGGACTGCATCCAAATTTGGGTATAAATATTGAGATCTTTATAGAGTCACTCAAGATAGTTTAAAGATAAGATGTTGCTGAATGATCCTTGGTAAGAGGCCTGTCTTTCTCACCTTATATTCAAAAAAGGCTACTGTAATAGATAAGGTATTCAACCCTTTTTTAAATCTTTAATCAATTAAACTGCTGGTTACAATTCAAGGAAATGTGGAATAATTTTGTGAAAATTGTTTCTCTGATGAACATCAAACAGAAACTTTGATGGCAATCCTCCCAAAAATTATTCCAAGGACAAATACTCTGGTGTGATGTTAGGAGTGGAAGGGTGGCTTTTTTAGTATTTAGGACCACAAATTGTGATTCTGTGTATAGTGGAAATTTTTGGTTATATTGCAATAATAGTAATTTGGGATTATTTTGGATATTCCAGAATTTGTCTAGGCTTACATGAATGCATGAGCAAGGAATTATTCTTGTGGCCAAAAATTCAAATTAACCTTGTTCATTTCTTTCTAATTGTTTCCCACTTAGGTCTTTCTTCTTTTGGCTATGTCTTTCATGTGATTCTGCGCTTTCTGGAATAGTTTCATAAATGCAAAAAGATGGGAAATGATGTATGTCAGATTTCCTAGTCCCACAACCACAGTCAACTGTTATTCAGCAGCATGGTGCACTTAGCCTAAGTGCACCATGCGGCTGAAAATTTACAAGCCTAAGTCAGCATTGTCTGATTTCCCCAGTTCTTACAATGAACCCCTTTGTATACACCACAGCCTCAAATGTTTTTCAACAATTTGTTATCCAGAATCATCATGGCCAACATACTCTCAACCATTTGGGATCATGAATCCATGAATTAATTCCCTCCTGAAGAAATTCATTTATAGATAAATATTCAAATCATTAATAATACAATGCCATAATCAGTTCTGAATCTGCTAATAAAAAAGTTCCTCAAACAGAAACAGCACATACTTTTTTAACATTTCTTTAAATTTGTGTTCTGAATTGAAAAAATATCAGGATATGAGTTTTTTTGATGTCATTCAAATTTCAAGAATCATGAAAATGTTTTGGTGTCAAGATTTGGAGCCATAAAATCCCGCCAAACCTTTTTAAAGTATCTTCTCCAGCATCATACAATTTTTAAAATAAATTTCCTTAATTTCAGTCGTAATCCATAACATGAACCAATCTTTCAATGGATTATACTTTTTCTGAAAGTTATATCTCACAGTAACAATAATTTGTCAATAGAACTTTTGAAATAAAGATTACTGCAAGCCAAAAGTAATATTTGATACAATGGCACATTTGAGATTACTACATCAAAATCTTTTATTCAATTTTTTCTTTACCTTTGAAAGACAGTGTGCAGTCCTTATTCCTGAAATAGTGAAATTTTCACAATATCACCCATAACCCTTTTTTATACATGGTCAATTTTAGCATAATTACATCAATTCCATCTATTTCTGGTGTAAACTGACCAAGACTTTTGGACTCAGGAATATTCTTTTGTATCTAAGACCCATTTCTTTTATTTTCTGGTTACTTCTTCAAAAAAACTCAACATCTATTGTTTTACTATTCAAAAATCCAGGGTTCCTGCTTTTTGGATGGTACAAACTTGTTATTTTGCAATCAAAATTTTTGATTAAAAGTTTTTAGGATCTCTTTTTTTTAACCAGATTGTGCTGATGCACAACTGATTTAAATTGTTGCCTCCACACCTGCCAAAAAAACTGGCCCCACCATCATGATGAAGGGATTCCTTGTGGCCACAACAAATCCCTTGATCCCCGGCCAAGCAGCTTCCAAAACATCCTGGCCACCCCCTTGCGCCCCTGAACCATCCAATTTCAAATTTTGGGGGGCCGCGCGGCCTTTCTATGCTGAAGGCCACACAAGCAAGCAAGATGAGTGTGGTAGAGGTGTCCTGACTTGCGTTGCTTGCATGTGGGTGCGCACGGACCTCAATCCTTGACCAAAATTTTGAGTTGTGCCTTTTTATTGCTTGCACCACTCGGAACCTACCAAAATCACGTTTTTCTGTTGCAACACACCTTGATTCCGCGATCAAACAGTCTCCACCTTCAGGACACCTTGCAACAAGTGCCAGCCCAATACTGCGGTGAGTTCTCATTACTTTCCTTCCTCTCCACTTTATTTGCGCTGATGGACTGATAACACTGTTTCTTCTATCTCTCCTGCATCATTCCTAGGCCCCATCCCACCACAAGCATCCCTTCTCTGATTTTGTTTGCCCATGTCCTTGACCGTTTGGAACCCCTTCATTGCAAGCCCGTTTTGTGTTGTTCTTTGTTCCTCTTGGCTGGCATCTGTTTCCCTTTCTCTGGTAAGCACTCCTCCCACCCCTTCCCTCTTGATGATCATCACCTTTCAACCCTTTCCTTCCCATTCAAATCACCTCCCACCTTTCATCCATTGACTCTTCCCAAACTCCACAACATGAAGCTGGTGCTTATGAACTCTTTGCCTATCTTCTCTTTTTTCTTCCATTGCTTCAACATTGCCCATTCTCTACTTGTGATTTAATCCTCAATAATGTGGTCCCCCCCCTCATGGATATCTTTTGAATTGTCGGCCCCTTTCTCATCATCTCCCAACCTTATTGCTGCTGATTATGCTTCTTTGTTCTGACTGATCATCATAACCAAATTCCAGCCATTTTATCACATTTTTCCTCTAAAAGTCCACTCTCAATCCCCTTGAAATGAATCCAAAATCAACCTCAGATCCTCCAATGTTGCCATAAAACCCCATTAATGAGTGTACAACCCTCCAAAGTGCGCAAAGTAGCCATACATATGTATTTTCAAAACCATCAAGATCATTTCATCCTACTAATGATTATTTCTTGTTTTATTTGTTGATTTTTGGGACTTAGACATCTGTGTATGCTTCTGAATTACAGTTTTTAGGAAAGATGAGCTAGTGTCTCAGAAGAAGGATCAGTGTTAAACACCAGAATTGAATTATAAAACCAAGCCAGCACTCAACTTCATTCAATCAGAACCCGCCAAATCCAGAGGACATAAAAAACATTGGAAAGCTTGAAATGATCACTGCAATTGGGAAAAAACCTCTGAACCAGCCTACTTTGTTGATATTAGGCCAAATCTTTAACCTTGCCAAGTTATAGTACCTCTTAAAGGGCCACCAACCACCCTTCATGTTGTTTGTATTTGTAAATATGACCCATACCTAGTATTGAAGTATCATACCCTCAACCAGCGTCATTATCCCTTACTGGTCACTCAATTCTCAGAAATGATATCTGATCTCTACACCATGGCCATCAACCAAATCAACCTTAAAAATACCAATCAAAATACCAGATCTGGCTCCATGTATGGGCTTGGATTTTGCCAGGGAACTGATCAGGGATATTCTGCAGGTATTCTGATTTTAATTATAAATTTTTCATTATCAAATACCAATTGAATTAATCAACAAATGATATTTAAAGCAGGAATATATGCTAGAAGAAAAGACTTGACTGAAGAACAAATTGCAAATGATGATGCCTTGTGGGCTAAGCTTCCAGTTCACAACAAATTTGTCTTCAATTGTATTAAAGGTCTCTCCAAAAATTCCCATATGAAGCACAAGAAAGTATCTGAAGAGTTCAAAATACCAAATTGGACATCTCCAGAGTGGGTCAATCAAATACAATCTTTCCTTTATGCATCCAATTTCATTTTGACTAGTGATGAATTTTCAAATGTTGTTCATACTGATGAGGATGATTTGAATGGTTATACTTATGGTTGTTCTCATATATTGAAAAACCCACAGGCACCCCCATTCCACCTCCCTCCATTGAAACAGGCCATGGTCTCTCCTTCACAACACTTGGTTTCATGGTTGATTATGCAAAGGTTGAGGTTATTTTTTATATATTATGGCGAACTTTCACTTTTACACATCATACTACCTTCCCTCCACGCAGTCTGCAATCAACAGAACATCATACCCACTTTGGATGCTCATTCCAAATAAAAAAAACTTTCCCATTTCTCCCTGAAAATCCAAAGTTGTTCCCTTAATGAAATTATATCTAAAGTAAATGAAAAAAAAGCTAGATATGGGTATTGAATTTATTTTTTGCATGAAATTCAAAGAATAGCTGTTTTGGAAATCTATCCTGCAGTTTTCCTCCAAACCCAATGTGAAAATCCACATGAATTGTACAAAGTTTGTGATAAGTGCATTTTCAGAAACAATCTCATTGTAGTGATGGATGACTTATGCTAAGTTGGCCAACATCCCACAGAAGTCAAGAAATCAAAGTAATTTGATAAAAGTTATATCAGGTTTGGGGACCATGGGCGCATTATGATAAGTCATCCATGGTGCCAGGCCAAGGGGACTTGGGTTACACATGACCAGTAACAGTGATGTGACAAACCTGGGAGGCATGGACAACTTATGCTAAGTTGTCCAAAATACAATGAAGATACACTCAACTTCAAAATCCTCACAAAGGCACCCACAGCCTTGGTGGACAGGTGGACAACTAAGCATAAGTCGTCCATGCCCCCCAGGTTTGTCAGATCACTGTTACTGGTCATGTGTAACCCAAGCCCCCTCAGCCTGGCACCATGGACCACTTATCATAAAACAACCATGGTCCTGGTACAGGACACACATGTTTAAATTATGCACTTACTTGGAAACAATGTTGATTCCCCAGCTTATTTCCACAAATAAGAATGTAAATCCAACACACTGTACATACATCTGTCCATCATATTTCACACAACTTTTAGATTATTTCCGTTTTTTCCAATATTTAGGCAGGTAATCCATTGCCAATGAGTGCTTTCCCATTCTGATCTCAACCAACTAATACCCCATCAGATTAAATAAGAAAAATCTTGCCCTTCTCAACCTGACCAACCTTCTTGAATAAACCATGGCTGATTATCCTGGTAAGAATATTTATTTGCTGAGTTGTGTGTGTTCTGATAATGATGGGGAATCCCTACTTGAATTTTGTAGAACAACGCACTCTTAATCTACTTGATGCTCTACTGGGTGATGCCCATGTTGAAAAATCACATAAGAAAGTTTTGCAGTCAATGCTTGAGATCTATAAGCACAAGTATGATGCAAAGGTGGAGCATTTGAGGTTGCAAACAGCAAAAGCTGTTGGCCTAGGCAAACATTCAACTGACTCAGAAAAAGAGCCAACAGCCAATGATCCTTCAAATATCCCATTGACAATCAACAAACCTGCCAATCCCACTAAAACAACTCCTAATGCAGACCAATTTTTTACCCAGCTTACACCAGTGCCTGCAAATGACCCAGTGGAGTAACCCAGTGAGTTGAATAAACCATTTATTTCACAAAAACCTTTTTGGAATGATTTGCAATATGCATAACTGATACAGTCCCAATATATGTAGTTGAATCTGAAATACCAGCTGAAACTTCTCTAGAGGAAAATCCAATTGAAGCCCCAGAACATGTTGCTGTTGCTCATCCTACTGTTGAGGCACCGGATACCAAATTGCACCCCCCAGTTGTTGCACCTCAAGGCCCAGCCATGGGTTCTGAAAATTGGGCATCTGCTCGCCTGGCAGCACAAGCTGCTTTGCAAGCACCTAGAGGATCTGCACAACGGCCACCCTCAAGCTCACAAGCATCATCTGACTCCTCTGATTCTGACTCTGAATTGTCATATTCAGACAATTTTCCACCAGAGGAACCAAAACTAATAGTGCTGGAATCATCACCAAGGAGTCCCACTCCAGCTCCCACCCTAGTTTGGACATCCCCTGAGCAGTTCAGTTGCCTCTCCTCCGCAATTTTCTTGATCCTTTACAGAAACTGACTCAACATTTGAATTTCATTTCTGAATCAGAATGAATCAGCCATAATAACCCAAAGAAGGAATGCTTCTAATGCTGGAATCATCACTGATGATGAAACTGAAAGGAATTCCCGTCCAAGAATTGAGCAGCCATCAGGAAATCCACCATGCCAGGCTGAAGGTGAAGCTAGTACCCAAATTAAAACCCAGGACCAAATTAATTGGCCATTAGATCCACCTGGTTAGTTGACTGAAGATGTTATGAAATTAAAATAATGGGAATTGAATTTATTCCATTACCCAGAACTCTTTGTTGGCTTAACCAAGGAACCCCTCTTAAGGTTTTTGTGCTGGGAAGAAATCAAGGACAATGCAACCCCTTCAAGCTATTCTAAAATGATAACAAGCACACAGTTTCTAATATGCAACACTCCTAACCTTCTTGCCGGAGGTTCTTGACAAACCCCCTGAGACATCAACAATCCTAAAATCATTGGACCTTTGTTTGAACAGGTGAAAAGATGGTAAATTCTGGTTAAAACATAATCTAATCCTCTGGAAATAAACTGATTCTTATGTTCTATCTTCTCAGAAAATATTTTGCTTGGCAAGGATGATGATTTCTTTGTTGAAAATACCTTCATCAATACCTCCTCTCTCCCTTGCTCCAAGAAGGAAGCCAAAAACCACATGCATTCCCTTTCAGAGATCCTGATGTACACAAGAGATCCAATAAATGGAGTCTATGTGAAATTGAAGCATACATTGAATGAAATCATAGGTGTGTTCTCACAAAAAATCACAAGAAATGTGCTCTCATCTATGGAAGGGATTGATGGGACTTCCAATGAAGCTCTACTCAAAGCACAAAGATACTTTGCAAACCCACAGGCAGCTTTCAATGATGATCCAACATTCTTTCAAAACAAGAGGTTGGGTTCTGACCAAAATTCTGAGGTCACAAGTGGAAGAGGTGGTTTGAATATGGTGTTTGAATATGTGGTCTCTCTAGTGACTGGTCTCATCAACTTATGACTTGATGAAAGGGAACATAATCAACTGTCAGCTTGCTACTATGTACAGAGCAACCTGTCAATAGCAACACAAAACTATGAAAAATAAGAATATCTCAATTAAAAAAATAAGGAGTGAGAAATCCATAAATAAAATGGATTCCTCACCCAAAATTAGGTAGGGTCACTCACTGACCCCACCCTTGAATTCCAAGTCCTTACATTTTTAAAAATATTAAAAAGAAAAGTACTAAAAATTAAAACACCATTATTGCACTTTTTGGCCATTCTAATATTTCACACGTGTTTTCACGCATAGGTTTTACACCTAAAATTCACTCAGAATTGAGGTGTTGTGTATATTTTAGGAGTTACACGCGGAAATGGGTTATGTCACAATTCCCGTGCGCAGCCCCGCATCATTACATACCCCTACGTACTTGTAGTAGCATATTCCCGCGTTATAGAGACCCGCGCGCAGCTGATTCTGCCACGCACGCAGAGGATCCTACCCCGCGCGCATCTGTAATAACTGATCCCCGCGTCTGGATCCATCGTGACTAATCTGACAACCAGGTACCGATCAGAAGAGCTACAACCTAGTTCAAGTTGCCTAGTATATGTAACAAACTAATATATGCATTAATAATGATCTAAAAAGATCAGAAATTAAATAAAATTAATGAAAAGTAAGTTTAAAAAATTTTTCAATAATAAATAAAAGATCAAGGATTATCACTTAAATCACTGACCCTGATCTTTGAAGACCACAAAACACTACAAGGAGTGTTCATAAAAATCATTGAAAATTATCTAAATGATCAGCAGATAATGGAAAATAAGTAAACATCCACATCTGCACGCTTCAAAGCAATATCAATAGTAAAAATAAAGGATGAGTACAGAAAGATAAAATTTATGCCATAACAGATTAACAGATCCTGTGGCTAAAATAGTATAGAAATCCAGCAGATCTAAGGACAGCTGATTGACAGCACCAAGTGGACGTGCCAATCTTGCCCTGACTGGCTTTCCAGCCTCATTTCACAAGCAGAACCCTCTCTACGTGCCCTGAGAAGCTCAAAATCACCCAAAAAGGTATTTATACAGACCTCTTTTGATCCATTATTCAAGAATAAGTTTTACCAGGAATTATTAATTATCAATCAGACACCATGTCATTGTTGATGAAGTGCCTATATGAAGATAAGCAAGTGATTTATGACTTAGTCTGCAGTAGTATTATTTATCCTTATTAACCAATCAACCCTTGAAGTTTAGTCAAGAAATCTACCCCATCTGCTCTGAAACCCTTCCAATTATTCCAGGATTTTCGTGGTAAAGTGCTCAGAGTGAATTTTACCCTTCCTTTCTTGATTATTTGTTCTGTTAAGCCTGGCCATTAGTGGAATAAGTCCTTTTCAAGGCACCCATCTTTATTCCAAGGTTCTTAAACTGCCTAAGGAGACCCCTTCAAGAGAGTTTGCTAGTCTGTAAAGATCCCCAGTATTATAATAATGTTACCCCTCTTTTATATCATATTGAATAAAATTTATTACCAAACCAATTAAACCTTGCAACTGCTCTTATTATATTATTTATTTGAGCTTCTAAGTGTTTTTTATTGGAATAATTATTGTTATTATTATTCCAGCATTTTTATCATTCTCTGTAGCTAAAGGACTGCAAGGTTCCTGGTATCAGCAAGCTGACATCAACAGCCTTTTATATCTAAGGACTCAGCTGAAAAGATGAATTGATGGGGGGTCAAGTCTCTAGCATGTGTTGCACACATGTTGGTTTTTGGTCCTGCTGCAATATAGATATGTCCTGGAAATCAAAGAGTCATGCCCAGATGGAAGGCTGGCATGCTGCTTGAGTTTGGAACTCTTGTCCTTGAATCAAAGTTGAAGGGTGGCTTGCCTGCTGATCCCCTCTGGGGCAACTGGGTAACACAAGGGCATATATTCTCATGGCCTTGCATGATATGGGTTTTAGTAAAGATAAGAAAATTGATTGGAGATGTGTGATAAATATTTTCACTGAAAGATTTACTTATTCCAATCTAGCTGAAGTTCTTCTGGAGGATATTGTTCTGGTTACTGACTATGATCTTTGCAGAAATTTTAAAACTTTCTGGGCTTTAGAAAAGGCTAAATTAAATAATTTGACTGAAATAACCTCTGATGCTGTTTCTTCCAACACTTCTGCTGGATGAGCTTATAGTGTGATGTTATTGCAAATTATGGCTAGATTTTCCACATTTTTTTGGTTCATGAAATGATTTTTTGTGTGGTCTTGTAAAAATTCTTTTTTGTCAAAAGGATATGTGCTCAGATTGATACACGCAAAATTAATATACAACTTCTCTTTTCTGGTAACATAGTCAATTGCCAGGTCAAGAGTACTTTATTTCCCACTTAAACCCATGACACATTTAACCATTTCAACGATTGAATTAAAAGAGGTTTTATTGAAAAATGATAAAAATTTTGTTATACTTCCAATTCTAAAACAATGATCAATTTTCTCCAATAAAACTTCAAATTATCAAAGTGTGAGAGTTTTTTGAAAACTAAGGAAGCCTGTTTGTAATTTTTTTTTTCTTTCATTTTTAGAAATTACTCTGTTTTCAAAGCAAATACTCCTGTTATTTTCAAACTGAATCAATCTAAAAACTGGAATATTTGTCCCTAACTACTTGCATCAAAACCTTTAAAAGCTTGATTTGTTTGGTTTCTTTTTTAAAAAATAGTTATTCTCAGGTTAGGAAAGATCACTTTCAATCAAGCAGCCTGTCATCCCAGAAAAAATTTCTGGAAGTCTCAAGAATTATCCATTGTTTTTTTTTCTTTTTTGAAGCATAGATAACCAAGGATAAATTAACATCCATCAAAGTATTGAGGATACAGAATATGAAGTACAATCATCATAAGAGCAAAAGAAAAACTAATTTAAATTAGTCTTCCACATTATAGGCCATCCTTTATCTGATTTTTGCAATTGATTTTGGTACTTCAGAATAATATGTGATTCATAAAATTTGATTCATTTGTTAAGACCGGTACTATCCCTCAAAAAAATGGTTCTTGTTTTATCACATTTATATATTTGATAAAAAAAACATCCAAATCTTAATTATGAAATGTCCATCAACTTTTTTTAACATTGATTTGTTGATTTGAAACCATCTTTGACATAGAATGGTTAGTCATTCTAAATTATTTGCTTTTAATGAAAATATTTCTTTCCCTTTTCTTTATTCAGAGTATTCCTATATCTTGCATATTCAATTTATTCTTATTCAATAAGAAATCAAACTTCTTTTACCTATAAATAGAAAAACAAAATGGGATCTCTCTGAGTCTAGTAAGTAAACTCATCAATCACAGAAAAAAAATAACCATAATTTGTATGGCTCAAATTCCATTTCTTGAAAAATGACCAAATTGACTCTAGAACAAGAACTTTTGCTGCAAAATAAACATGAAGAAATTGAATGGGAGCTTAAAAATAATTTTGAGCCATTTCCAAACAACTGGACCAAAACAGAGAGATGGTTGCATGATAAATACACTTCACAAGTCATGGTTCACAGATTGCAGCAAATATTCAACCAGGAAGCTGAAGAATTGAATATTCCAGTGGAAAAAATCCCAAATGTCTACAATTTATGGATGGAGAGGCGTGCATCACTTGGACTGGGTAAGTTACTATATTCTTCAAAACCACAGTATAACATATCTGACATGTGTCCATTCAACTACCAGCTGCCCCTTTGGTTATGGATTGAATTCAAAATTCCATTGATAACTAAATATTTATCATGCATAGATATCAGTCATATTCATGATTATGCATCTAACCATTTTGGCTGCTATATGATACTCCAATATTTTGCATCATTTTTCAATTATTCAAGATAACAGTTTGAATATTCCTCATGATTGATCCAAATTGTTATCAAAAAAATTTTTATACATGGAATTGGAAAAAGAAGCCTGATTTAACTGCCATCAGTGGAAATAAAAACAAGAAAGATATCCTCACTGTCCTGATGTTGGTTAGTGTACCATTTTTTCATTGAAAAATTAAGTTATATTTCAATGTATATCACAGGTGATTGTGAAAATATTTTGAGATTTGGGCATGAGAAATTGAATCATATTATTAAACAGGATTGTTCATGTTTCGCCAACAGAGATATCACACCCAAAAATATACCATATTTCTATTTTCCATCAATAATCTATAAAGTGTTGAACTGAGCCAAAAATATCAATTAGTGCAATCTATCCCCAAATTAACCAGGTTATCCAGAGAAACAAACCAACATTGAATTCAGTTCAAATCCATCTGACTAATACCCAATTGGAAAGTTTGAAATATTATTCAAATCTGAAGTGTTGTGAATGAAATATAAACCTTTCCTATTTTGATTAATTTTCTCACCAATATCTCCTCACCCCCAGAGCTGGAACATTAAGGAAAATCACAAGGTTTATAAAAAGTAATTGGCAAATTCTTGCTTTGTATAATTCACTAGATTCCACTCAAATAATTTAATTGATGATCAATTCCAACTATAGTGAAATCAACAGTCCTTAATGAAGAATTCAGTACAAATAAAGGGTAAAATCCACAACCATTTTCATTTCATGTTACTTTGATTTCATAATTATTCATGAAAAATGGTAGATTGGCATAAATTGAAGGCAACCCACGAATTTTGTTAAGGATATTTACATGGACCTGCAAACAATGAGGAGGAAATTCAGCATAGCATGTTTCACATAAATCTTCATTAGGGAACCTGCAATAATTGTCCAATTCCTTCAGTTATTTTTATCTTTACTGCTATTTTTTTCATCCACAGCAGAATATGTGCTAAATTGATCATCAGATGACCAGGTGATTTGGATATGATTACCACATGTGATACATTCAGATATATATTCTTTGTTTCCTGGGTTTTCCAAAGCAATTCAAAATTCATTTCTAGCTGGGCAGATGAATAAATGGTCCAACATTTTATCCATACCAATCCTCAAACTTCAGTTCTATGCAAAATATTAATGTCAATAGACTTGTACAACATTTTAAGATGCTGTTTATACCAATTTCTCTGCTCATCCAAGTCATTTTTTGAAATACCCAGTTTAATTTGGATATTTCAATGGGTATTTATGTATGTTAAATGGGAACATTGAATTTTGGAACAATGTTCATTTCAAGTTTGTAGAAAAGCCATTTCATCATTTCATCACTCAAACTCAGGTTAAGATTTTAAATATGTTTTGGTGATGAATTATTTTACCCTATGAGGGCATTTCAAAATGTGTGATTCATACCATTAATAATAAATTCAAAATATAATATTCTAAAAAAAGATGCACTTTCAAGGGAGATGCAAATGTCACATGTGGCCATTGTCTAACTTTAAGGATCATTCAAAATATTTTCTGCCTGACACAATTTTTTTTCATTCAATAAAAGATGAATCCACTGTCTCATATAATGAATTTTTCATTTTGAATAATATTGATAATGAATTCTCATCAGTCATTATGAATATGAACTCTTCATAAAATACCACAAGTAACCAGATTTACTGTTGAATATGCTCAGATCCAATCATATGTATTTTATCTTTTTGCTAACAGATCAATCACTCAACAAATCCCCAACTTGAACAAAAAGGTTATTTAACATCTTTTCCACCACAAAATGGATTTGGGGGCTTCTCATAGTTCAAAATCCATCAAAACCAGAACACCAAATAAAGAAGTAGCTGAACATTTGACCAAATTTAATGACCCCATCAGTCTATGTCTACCGGACTACATCAAAACTGTTTTGAATATGAAAACTTGTGGCAACATGGTTCCTCCACCACCCTCTGAAGATCAAGTACAATAGTTTAATTTGAAACAACTTGGATCCATTTATGAAAACAATCTTTTTTTCACCCTGCAAAAAACTGACACCAACCTCTATGGTGGAAAGAAAAGCATACCTGGAAAGTTCAAAGAGCAATGTCAGAAAGAGTTGGAAATCTTTGGGATGAAGGCTCCAAATTTCCAATGGGACTGCCGTAATTTTACAAAGTAGGATGAATTCCTTTCAGAAGTGATCATAAATCATTGGTTCCATGCTAAGAAGAATGTTGCATTTACCAATTATGCAATTGATGTTGGATTTTGCAAAAAGGAAATACTTTTTGGAATTCTTGAACAATGGCTATGTGGGCAAAAGTACCAATACATGAAGCCTCAAACTTGTAACAAGAAGCCCAGATCTAGAGTTAAACACAAATTGAGCCTGAAATTCCTTTTAATTTCCTACTGCTGTGAGCTGAGGATTCCTACATTGAATGAAACAGATATACAGAAACCGCTTAGCAACCAAAAACCACCATTTGGGAAATGATTTGGCCAGAAATCTTCTTCCTAGGGTGGATTGTTGCTCTGATACTGAGGAGGAAAATCAAGGAAAATATCATTCTGTTAAAGTCTACTGGAAAAGAAAAACATATTCAAAATTTTTACACAACCTTGATAACAACACTCTAAACTATATTTCCAAGATGAAGGGTGAAAGTCATGCTAAAAGAAACATAGAATATGAAAGAACTTACAATGAAATAGTTCCAAATTATGATATGAAACCTTGTGAAGGCCTTCCTTCTAATTGTTACTGTCCTATATTCTTTGAAAAATTAACTTGGACAGAGAAATTGGTTTTTGAAATGAATCCAGTAGAGGATAGACTGGAGAGATTAGCTAGCTCACTTGAAACTGAACTTTGGTTTAAATGAGATTATTTATTAATATTTATTTATTTGCTAAAGCCTTATTGCACAAACTTTCTTCAAAATACTAATTTCCTTGACAAGATCTCTCAATTTTTTTCAAAAAATTCATCAAAATAATAAAAAAAAAGTTGAAGATACTCTCATTAGTCTTAGATTCTCTATGATATATTGCTAATTTTGAGAAAGAAAGAAGATGTCAGCATTATTGAATTGATTCTGAAATCTTTTTTTTAATTGTTTTGATTCATCATTTTTGTAAAAAAGTACAATTGTATTGAGGTTTTATTTCTGATTGAATTTCTTCTCAAATGGAATTTTTCAGCTATTTTGGAAACCATACAATAAATCAAAAAATAGCTAGAATTTTTTATGAACTTTGAGCAGAGCTTGGGATTTTGAACTGTATCCAAGTGGTTGAATTATAATTGATATAATTTCTATGAATACTAAAAAAATAATTAACACCTAAGCTGGATTTTTCTCAGAAATAGGATTGAACTAAAATCACAGTTAAAAAAAAAACAACAAGAAACAGACAAAATTTAGAAAATTGAAAAAGGAAAAAGACAAAGTATTTTATGTGCAATTTTGCCAAATTTCTGGGTGTGTTGTGACAAAGGGGTTGAATCTCACATATTATAGTTGATGGAACAACTCCCTGATTAGCGTACATAAAATTGAATTCCCCATAATTCCAAATCTTCTATATTCCATGTATGCACTAGAATTACTTGGAATACTCAAGAAACGGTACCAACAACTTTCCTCAAGTTCCTACTTAAGTTAGAAACCAAATTTTCACAGAGTAAAAACCAAAACAAAACAAGTTCCAGGTGCTACACCTGCCGGCGGGTGCAGCCATTTTTTTCATGGTGAGTAGCAAGCTGACAGAAAAGTTGAAGAGGGAGGGTTGGAACAAGGCAAGATTGGGGGAGCAGGGAGGGAGGGTGAAGTGGGAGAGGGGGATGGGGAAGATGTTGAGTCAGGAGGAGGGTTGGACGGGACCTCAGGGACGTCAGGCCATGAAAGCTCTACAGGGATGGAGGGCTCAGGAGAGTTTGAAGGGAAAAGACAGCCATAGGGGAAGGAAGAGTTTTTAAATAGGCAGTCTCAAGACTTGGCAACCTTCTTGGTGGTTAGATTGAACAGGCAAAAACTGGAGTGGTCTGTGCGGTAGGATAAGAGAGTGGTGGGGCGGCCTTTTCAATACAGTTTCTTTCTATTGGCTTTGGGGATTTTTTTCCACACAAGTCATCCAAATGGGTGCAGGTGTTGTGGCTCAATGTTTGTTGATTTGAGAATGGAATTGGGGGGTTAGAAACCTTGAGGGGTCTTGCATGGATAGGAATTGAAAGAAAACAGGCAGTGCCTCAGGGCGTCTGTCCAGAATGACTTTGGGAGATTGGAGGATTAGAGCGAGCATCAAATGAGATTGGAAATGGTACGGTTTGACCTTTCAGTGACTCCATTAAGTTGTGACAAGTGGGGGGGTCCTGTTTTGTGTGAGATTCCTTTAAAAGCAAGAAAATTTTTCATTGGTTGGTTGAGGTATTCACCTTTGTTGTCCAATCTCATAGAGTTGATTCTTGTGCCATATTTGTTTTTGAAAAATGAGATGAAGGTTTGGGTGTTCTGCAGGACATTGAATTTGAGGCGGATGAGGTAAGAAAAAATGGCCTTTGAGCAGTTGTTTATAAAGGTTACAAAGTATTTTCATCCCTCCCTTGAGATGGTTTCAAAACTGCAGATGTTTGTGTGAGTGAGTTTGGCTGGTTTGGTTGACCAATAGCTCAGGCGGGAATTGAGGGTTTTTCTTGTCATTTTGGATTGGATGCACTTGGTGCATTGCTGAAATTCAAATTTGTTCTTTGGGTGTGGTGTTATTCCTTGTGATTTAAGGTACTTTTGGAGGGATTTCAGATTCAGATGGGATAACCTACAGTGATAACCAAAAAGACTATTTTCAGAGGTTTGAAAAATACTTTAGTGGAGTTATTCTTCATTTATTATGGTGTCTTGCGACAGGTAGTACAGGTCTTCTTTTTGGTAGCCAGTTTTTAATGGTTTTTGGTTTATGTTCAAAACTGATCTTTCAAAAATTTTTCAGCTATCCTTTTGGAATACTACTGTCAGGCCGGCATTGCAGATACTTGAGATGGAGAGTAGAGGATCATTTAGGCTTGGAGCAACCAAAAATTTCAGTTTTCCAAAGGGGAAGGGAATTAGCCCTTTTGTGGCCAAGGCAATGGTTGAACTGTCCGCAAGACAAATGAATGTGTTGTTTGGAGTCCTGTTTTTAACTTTGTCTTTGTATGGTTTCATTCAGATTGAGAATCCTGAATCAAGGTTGAAGTCTCTTCAAGGGGGGGAGAAGATGCTTTTTGAGTTACACACTGCTGACCCTGCGTGGACAATGATCTCAGAATCCAAGAAGTCGTCCAAGTCAGAGTAGGTATTGTTTGGTTTGGTTTTACTAAGATTCACGTTTGCAGATTTTGGATTGCTTATTCCAGATCTATTCTTTGATTTGAATTTTGTTTTCTTCAGTTGGATTAAATCTTTCCACACCTCTTTGCATCCTGAGAATGAATTTCCTTTGAAATTTAAGTGCATGCAGAAGTATGTCCTTGGTTGTCTGTGATCAGTGTTTTGAGCAGAAGAGGGACCAGTCTTTGGTTGTTGCAGCTTTGCGGAGTTGGACATAGTGTCTTCATTTCTAGTTTGACAACATAGGTGTTCCTGTTTAAGGGCTGCAAGGAGTTTTGCGGACGTGAAAAATTCCTTGTTCATCATGCTGGAGACGCAGCTCATCTAGTCATCAGTTAAGGAAAGAAGAATTGCGGTTGATTGGAGGTTTTCTGCGGTGAGAGGATTCTTGGATGTGATCAGTGAAGATAGTTTTTCTCTGTAAAAGAAGATTTCTGACAGATTGTTGGTCATTTCTTTGTTTTTCAGTCTGGTGAGGAAGAGTTTTCTTATCCAATACATCCTTCCTCTGGAAAAGTTATCCTGGTGAGCGTCTTTCAGAGAGTTCCACATTCCAACAGCCTTTTCCTTGTTTTTGCGTATGAAGTGGAAATTTGATGGGGTTATGGATCTGGGGATGACTGAGCACACCACAAGGTTTTGTTGTGAACATGATTCTTCATTTTTTTTTTGAAATTTGTTGCTGATAAGATATCCACTGCCAGAGGCTCAAAAGTGGATTATGAGTATCATGGCCCAGTCAAGGTAGTTTGATTCAGACCCTGGGGTGCTGAGAGGGATGATTGATGGTGTTTTAAGTACTTGATGGGAAGGATTCACTTCTTCCATGGTTGATGGGGTGACAACACTGGATGTGATGGATCCTTTTGATTAGATTGGTTTTTCTAGCGCAGCTGGTGGCGCTCTTGGCTCATCACCTGTTTTAGTCTGAGAATAAGCCAGATGTGAATTCAGACAGAAGGATGAGTTAATTATGATGAGAAGAAGATGATAACAAAAAAGGTGAGAATGAAAAGATTTTGAGGAAAAATCTAGAGAAATTTTACTTACCTGAGTATACGCCAGATGTGAAGTCAGACAGAAGGATGAGGAAAAAGAACCTCCAGTCTGGCTTGACCATCTGTCCTCAGGTAGTGTACAGGCAGTTGAGACTTGTGACATGCAGGTGTGTGCGCCTGTGACTTGAGATAGAGAGGTGGTTTGGCATGCACACTTGACAGGTGGTTGAAAAGGAAATGGATGAGAGACAAGGAAAGAAAAGAGTAGAAGGAAATGATAAAAGAAAAGAAAGAAGATGGTATATGACCAGATAGAAAGGAAATGCAGAAAAAGATGGAAGAAATAAAGAAAGGAATGGTCCCGTATTCCAAAACCCATTGATTCTAGTTTCCTTCATTGATTGATATTCCTTTAATCCCATTAAATTCAAAAAGGCTTGCTTGCTTTTAGCTAATAGACGCTACAGCTTCAGGAATATATATTGATGTTCCATAAACACAGCAATAATCTGTAATAAATATGGTGTATCAGAGTTTAATTAATGTGGAATTTCAACTAATTAATTCAGGGAAACCAAGGATTTTTTCACATTTTTTCTCAGCAAAAGTAACAATTGAAGATTTTTTCTTTTATGATGGGAAATAATGTTTTGGCAAAAAATGGTATTTTACTGAAATAAGACATATAAATTTTTCAAACTTTTCACCGTTATAAATCCTGCATTACTTTGTGTAACCCCAGCTTAAGTTCTCAGTGGGGGATAAATTTTGATTTCTAATTAAAAAAATAGTAATAATAAAAATTAACAGAGGGGAAAAGCTTTCACTCAGTATCTTTAAAGCTTCCTTTGAGAAGTTATATTTCTATAAACTGCGCACATAAAGTAATTTGGAAATTTTCCAAACGAAGGAATTATTTTCCAAAAAAAATTAGGTATTTGTGGGACTAGGTGGAACGCAGTCAGAGAATAAGAGGACTAATTACTGGGTATATCACAATAAAAATTTCCAAATGCTAGAAGAATTGAAAGCTGAGAGTACAAGCCTTTTGGAATTAATTTTAGAAGAATTGTAATGATTCAAAAATGGGTTTTTTTGGGGAAAATGTTTGAATAAAGGTCAGGAAAAATCCATCAATCACTTAATTTTCCCCTTGAAATTTTATTATTCTGGAAGGAATGCTTATTTTTCTAAATTTTCAATTGAGATTGGGTTAAATAATTTCTAAAGTTCTCTGTATTTAAAAATTCCTCATTCATAGGTATTCCTCTAGGTATCATCATGGTAAAGAGGGGGAAAAGGCCATTCACTGAGGCTATTATTGAATTCATGAATGTCTGAGGGAGGGTTCTTGTTTTTGTAGGCCAGATATGCATTTCAAATGTAATTATTTATGAATTTTCCTGCAATCAAGTGTTTCAGACATATATAGTAATTATTATTTAGGTTTATTCAAATTATTTTGGCATTTTTATTTTGTGTGTCAGCTTGCTACTATTGCAGAGCAAGCTGCAAAAGTAACAAAAATAATATTAAAAGAAAAAATAATATAATTAAAATAAGAAGGAGTATTAAAACCATAGATATTTTTACAGAAATGGATTCTCCACCCAAAATTAGGTAGGGTCACTCACTGAACCCACCCTTGAAATCCAACTCCTTATATTTTTAAATAATTAAGGAAAGAAAGACCAAAATACCATGGCTCCACTATTGAGCTTTTTGGTCAATTAAATATTTCACACGTATTTTCACGTATAGGTTTCACACCTAAAATTCAGTCAGAATTAAGGTGTTGTGTATATTTTAGGAGTTATGGACGGAAATGTGTTTTGTCACAATTCCCGCACGCAGCCGCGGCAGCCAATGCACCCGCGCGCGGCTGAGATACATCCCTGTCACTCCATCAAGGTTGTGTACGCAGCCCTGGGCATCTGGGAAGTACCGAGCCGCGGGACTATGGGTTGACAGAATGACAGGCAGCCTGAGAGGCTTAGGTACCGCGTAAACATACTAAAACCCACACAGGAACATTCTACATATGTAATAAATGTTCCTGTGGATATTAGATAGTCTAAAAGTAAATAATATTATATAAAAATACTGAAATAACCCTTATACGTATTTTTTATTAAATATAATTCAAAGTACCAAGAAAGTCGAAAATAAGACAATGACAACTTCTAAAAATATATTAAAATACATTAATATGATTTTATGATAATTCTTAGACATCAATATCTTTTTGACATACTAAGAAAACCAATGATGTAAAAATATTACATGAATTCCCATGACGTATATTTTTAAGTAATTATCTTAGTAAATCAACTGGAACTCGAAAATAAGGAGTAAAATCAATATCATGACTTTACTCCAGTTATTTAATACATAATGAGAAATCCCCTGACATCAGGATGTCCGTTGTGGTGCCCCATCCTGGACACCCTGGCCGCCTTAAGACCTCAACCCATAAACTGTTGCGCAAATGTACCGTCCGGCAAAAAAAAAAAAAAAAAACCAACTTATCCTCAGGCTCATTCAAGCTGTCCTTCATCCGCGCGCGTCGCGCGCTGCGCTTCCTTTATCCGCGTGCCTCGCGCGCTGCGCTTCTTTTATCCGCGTGCCTCGCGCGCCGCGCTTCCTTTATCCGCGTTGCGCGTTGCTTGTCATCTCCGCCGTTGTCATTGCGCATCCTCATCTTTGTTGTTGCGCGTCCTCATCTTTTTCTTCGCACGTCCCAATCTCCTCATTGCTACCGTTGCGCGGCGCTCATCCATGATTTACCAAATCCATCCCGACCGCACCCCCAAGCATTTGGCAAATCCTTGGATCCGTCAAATCTCCCATCTCACTTGATCTATCAGTTGTGAATCTCAAGCCTGTCAGGATTTACTCAACCGTCTCAATCCAATCTCCTATCCGCCCATCCGCGCTCTCACGGACTTCATCCGTCACCTTTCCTGGGACTCTCCCACCCACTTCTGCCTTTGGACAAGGGGTGAAGAGTGCCAACTACCGCCCGCGGACATCCGCAGCGGTTTGGTTCATTTCTCTTTCCCGCCCCATCCGCCTTTGGATGAGGGGTGGGTGACTCCAGTATTGTTGCGTGCGCCCATCCACGGACGGATGCGGTTGACCACATGATTTTCTTCCCTTTTCTGCTCTATTTGTAGAATTTGTTGTACATAGTTTAACAGGGCCTCCTGCCCATATAAGGAGGGGCTCTCCCCTGCCTTTTTGATGGATCAGGAGAGCATGGAATCATCCAGCATGAAATGAGCACACCTTTGATCCTTGAGCCTCCATACTCAACCCTTGATCCCTGATCCTTATCACCAACCAATAGCCTTGCTGGTTGAAGAAAGATTCTGTCTGTTGGAATTTTCTGAGTGTGTCATACCACTCCTTGATCCCTTTCTCTGACCATACTGATCCTGATCCCTGGTCACCTTTCTGGAGCCAATCACGATTTATTGAAGAGGTCTTATTAAGCTTAAGACCTGGAGTGTTATACCTCCCCTTAGCTTCTTTGGAGTTGCATTCTTCCAGGCTACTCTTGAGTCCCTTGAGAATTTTTGAGGTTATCCTTGCTTCAAATCAGTTACTGTTTGTTTTAGAGCTTCTTAAACATTGTGCTTTGTCTTGTACAGCCACCCTCAGTTATCTGGTACCCTTCAAGCGCTTGATTGCGGAGAGTTGGGCAGGTTCATTGAGAACCTGGAGGTTGCTTGGGTTTGAGTTGATCATCCCCAATCTTCTGCTGACGACCAGAGTTATTAGCTTGTGGGCGTTGTTTACATACAACAGCTTTTGTTCTTTGAACTCTAAGAAGACTTTAACTTCTTTTGTTCAAGTTTTTCCCTGCATAATCTTGTCTCAGATAGTGCTATTCCGTTGCTACCAAACTATTATCATCCTTATCCTCTACTCCTTGATTCCTCATTTACCAGGTTCTGGACCTTGATCTTGGTTACATTCAAAATATTTTTGTAACACTCAGGAGGGCAGCCTAAAAAGCACCTTTCCCCTCCGCAGAACTGCCATGGCCTAGCACCGTTTGGAGTCTTACACTGTAGAAATGTCTATGTAAAAAATTATTAAATTAATGGGAACATTTACTAAGGATAATTAATTAAATAATAAATAAATAGGACAGATTAGTGTTATTCACACATCCTAATATCTGTTATAAAGTAGAATAATTCCCATAACCTGAGGAATTAGATGCTACCCGTGCTATGGTACCAGGAAAACATAAAAGGCTACCACTGGTTACCCTGCTAGCCTTAGTATCAGTCCCTTTGAGCCCCTGTACCCCTCAGAAGGATAATATTGGGACTCCAAAAGATATAAATAAAGAGCTCTTTTGAGGATATTGATGGGCAGAGATCCAGTTATATTTATATCCATACACCGTGCCAAGGTAATCAAGTACTTATAAGAGATAAGTAAGTGATTTATGGCTAAGTCTGATCAATAATATCCGTCCTCAACCTCTTTTTTATCAATTAAAACTGCGGAACAACCTTATAACCCCAGTATACAGGTTTAACCCATCAGCACACGTCCCAAACAGATACCCAAAGGATTTAATAATATACCAGTGAGTTTTATTATCCTTTCTCTGTTGTGGAAGCTTGGTTAAAAAGCCCTGCCACTCCACCGTGTATTTTATATACATATTATCTTTGGGCAAAATATCCTTTAAACTATAGAGCCCAAAGTAGCCAGGACTAGATGCTTTCATACTGAAATCCCTGAAGAGAGGTTTTAAAGATCCCCAATATAATTGTGGCCCCTCTATAAAAATATTTAATAATCAATTTATCTATATTGATTTATAACAATAAACCATAACCAATCCAATTAACCTTGCAATAAGCTTTATACAAATATTTTATGGATTTGTGCTGCATTTATTAAATAATATATTTATTATTTATTCTATCACCTCTGGCAGCTAAAGGATAGAAAGGGTCTTGGCATCCAGGAGGCTGAAATATGTGGTTCCAGCATACCGGATTTTTTTGTCTAATGATCAAGGAAAAACCAATTTCAACTATCATCTGGCCCAATCACAAGTTTGGATTGAGAATGTGATAGGAGTCCTGAAAGGAAGATGGGAAACCTTAAGGGAAATGCAAAACCAGCTTCAAAACCCCAAATACACAAAGTTCCTCATCAACACTTTCTTATCTTGAATAAACACTTGATCATGGATGGTAAGGGGTCTGGATTGATACTTAAAAACTACTTTGAGTTAAATCAATTAAAAAAGGGTTGTTTATATACCTTTTTGGGTAATAAGACCTTCTCAGGGCACGTAGAGAGGTTTGTGCTTGGATTCTGAGGTTAGCAGGCTGGTCAGGGCTAGTTTGGCACTTAGTTCCGGTGCTGTCAATCTACTAGCCTTGTCTATGTCATATTTCTTTGTGAAATAATTGTCAGAAGATGTTTAAATTTTCATTTCTTATTTTTATGATTTAGACACATTTCCTCATTTTGTATTAACTTCTTTTGAGTGACATGGGTGGAAGTGTGTGTTAGTAGATTCTACGGCATCTTCTGCAAATGTTGGTAATTTTTAATAATTTTTAGGGTAACTCCTTGTTGTGTTTTGTGGTTAATAAAGATTTGGCTATCTAATTTATGTGACATCCTTCATTATTGTTTCCCACAATTTATTTGCTTTATATTTTGATTTTCATATTTTTTATTCAATATTCTTAGGTTTCAGACATCCCTCTATCCGGCAGTCAAGTTGTTACATATACATGATGTATGCATGCAGGTTGTAGCCTGTTCCTGCGGTACCTGGCTGTCAGGCTTAGTACAATTTTGTTGACGCGTGCAGGCTTGACAGCTGCGCGCGGGAATCTGTTGCCTGCAGCCGGTCATTCATTTTGCATGCAGGCCTTTTGACATGCGCCTACATATTGAGTGTCAGGCGTGTGTACTCTTACTGTATTAAAGCGGGGCTGCGCACGGGAATTGTGACACAACACAAATCTGCCTGTGACTCCTAAAATATACACAACACCTCAATTCTGACTGAATTTTGTGAAATAATCCCCTCCGCGCATACCCGCACTCCTCATCTTCCTGTCACTAGTCTCCTTCTCATTTCATGTCCATGTCATCTCCTTTTTCTTTTTCCTTCTTTTTCCTCAGTCCACCTCAAGTGTTAGAGACCAACTGAACCTCAACCTCAACCTTAACCTCAACCTCACCTTATCATCTACGCAACCTCACTCAGCTGAATACTTGATCAACTCATCATCAAATCTCAAACTCAAAAACCCTCAACTCATCTTCTATCAACTCTGAATTGCCGCTCTCTAATTTCTTTTCTTCTCTATTTTTATTTCATAGTTTCCTCCTTTTCTCATCTTACCCCAAAAACATCTTCACTTAAATGTCAACTAAACTGTATTGTGTTCATCAATAACCTGCCTGGTAAGATTGTCACCTACAACAGCCATATCTTAAACTTTGATCCTGATCTCAGATGCCTCTTCCTATTCAAATATTCTTGCTTTCTTTCCTTCAACTTTTGTGCCTCTTTTTTTCAACTATCAACTCCAATCCAGTCCTTGTCCAAATTCAAGTCTTCTCCTGTTGCCTGGTGTTGGTTGTCTTTATTTATTTCCTCTTTTTCAAGATTCTTTCTTTCTTTGATTCAAGACTGATTTCAATGTCGGCGCAGCCCTCTTTGTTCTTAAATAATTTATTCTTCTTTCATCAATTCAACAAACTTTAGTTGGGAAACCTATACATGGCATATTGTGTGAAATGTTAAAATGGCCAAAATGTGCCATGGTGGTGTTGTGGTCTGTTGGTCATTTTGTTTAATAATTATCAAAAAATTTAATGATTTAGAATTCAAGGGTGGGGTCAGTGAGTGACCCTACTCAATGTTGGGTGGGGAATCCATTTCTGTAATAATATTCATCTATTTCTTACTCCTTCTAATTTTTTTATTTTATTTCTGTTTCAAATCTGCTTTGACAGGTTGCTCTGTCTAAGTAGCAAGCTGACAGGAACAAACACTATCTGAGGAAAGATGATGTGGGAAATACTTGAACAAAATAATTGAAATTTTGTTCAGTGTTCAATAGGGCAAGGCAGTTGTAAGTAAAAATCCAACAAGCTAAAAAATCTGTTTGTCAGAAGTAGATTAGGAAAGATCAACTCAATCCCAACCAACCTCCAGGTTCTCAATGAACATTCCCAACTCTCCGCAATCAAGCGCTTGAAGGGTACCAGATAACTGTGGGTGGCCCTACAAAACAAATCAATTTTTTGATGAAGCTCTAGAAGCAAGGAAATAACTAATTTGAACAGTAATAGCCCAACACTGCTTAGGGGACTCAAGATTAGCGTGGCCAAAAATTCAACTTCAAAGAAAATAAGGGAGGCTTGACACTCCAGGTTTAAAACTTAAAGAAACCTCTCAGTCAAATTTGACTGGTTCCAGAAGGAAAACCAAAGAATGATTGAGGCCAGTATTGTTGGAAAAAGGTATCAAGGAGTGGTATAGAACACTCAAGAATCCAAGCAAATGAATTCTTCTTCCACCAGCAAGGCTATTGTTTGGTAATACCTATAAGGCCACAGAGGGGCGGATCAAGGATTTGAGTATGGGGGCTCAAGGATCAAAGGGCAATCATAGATATACCCTGGATAAGATGCTCAGATAAAGGGGAAGGGCCCCACGCATTTTTTATTTCTCCTAAATGATGGATTGGTTGATTGATGGATCATGGATGATGATCAATGCCTGTTAGATGATGGGGCAAAAGGCAGGGGAGAGTCCCTCCTTTCATGGGCAAGGTACCCTGTATACTAATTAAAAGAGGATAACTACAAATTTCAGCTCTCTGATACCAGGAACCTTGCAGTCTTTAGCTACAGAGAGTGATAAAAATACTGGAATAATAATAATTATTATTATTCCAAAAATAAACGCTTAGAGGCTCAAATAAATAATATAATAAGAGCTGTTGCAAGGTTTAATTGGTTTGGTAATAAAAGGTTTTCAATATGTATATAAAAGAGGGGCCACAGTATTTTACTAATGGGGGTCTTTACAGACAAAGCAACCTCTCTTCAAGGGGCCTCCTTAGGCAGTTGAAGAACCTTGGAATGAAGATGGGTGCCTTAGAAAGGGCTTATTCCACTAATTCCCAGGAATAAAAGCACGATTGCCAAGACAGGAAGGGAAACACTAACTCTGAGCACTTTACCACGAAAATCCTGCAATAATAGGAAGTTTTTCAGAGAAAATGGGGTGGATTGCTTGACTAAACTTCAAGGGTTGATTGGTTTTAAGAAATAAATAATAATACTACAGACTTGGTCATAAATCACTTGCTTAGATTATTCATAAGCACTTGACTAACAATGAAATGGTTTCCGATTGATAATAATAATTCCTGTTAAACTGATCATGGAATAATGGATCCAAAGAGGTCCGTATAAATACCTTTTTGGGGTGATTTTGAGCTTCTCAGGGCATTTAGAGAGCGTTCTGCACATGGGCTGAGTCTGAAAATCCAGTCAAGGAAAGATTAGCACTTCCACTTTGTGCTGTCAATCAGCTGACTTTACATCTCCTGGATTTCTGTACTATTTTAGTCACAGGATCTGTTAATCTATTATGGCGTAAATTTGATCATTCTGCACTCATCCTTCATTTTTACTATTAGTACTGCTTTGAAGTGGAAAGATGTGGATGTTTGATGATTTTCCATCATCTTCTGATCATGTAGATAAATTTCAATAATTTTTATGAACACTCCTTATAGTGTTTCATGGTCTTCAAAGATCAGAGTCAATGATTTAGGTGGTAATCCTTGATCTTTGATCTGTTATTAAAAAATGTTCTAAATTCAATTTTTATTAATTTTATTTAAGTTTTGATCTATTTAGACTATTAATGATGCATATGTCAACTTGTTAAATATTCCAGGAAACCCTAATTAGGTTGTAGCTCTTCTGAGCAGTACCTGGTTGTCAGATTAGTTACAACAAATCCAGACGTGGGGATCATTCAGTACAGATGGGCGCGGGGTAGGATCCAATGCGTGCGTGGAAGAATCAGCTGCAGGCGGGTCTCTAGTACTCCAGAAACAGCTACTACAAGTACGTAGGGGTAGGTAATGATGCGGTGATGCACGCGGGAATTGTGACATAACACATTTCCGCGTGTGACTCCTAATGTAAGAGACTAGAGAGCACTCACTGTGGACACTCCACTAATAGAGTGCCATTTGAACTACTCCCTCACACTCAAAGCTCCCAATCCTCTGGCTTGCAACCTTCATCCATCCTCATTTCCAATTCTGATTCCACCTCCTGATTTCCAAAAACACCCCAACACTCAAATGATCCAAAGATGGCCAGATGACCCTAACACCCCCGTTATGAAGCGTTGGTTTGATCACAAGTCAACTCAGAATAACCTTCTCAATTGCCCAGATATCAACTCAAGTCTTGACTCCCTCAATTACATCAACCTGGTCATGACCTTGCCGTTGTCGCCAGTCAAACAAGTATGCTTTCCTTATGTTTCCGTACTCCTCTCCATTGAACCTAAAAGAACCTCTTTCCGTATTGCTACATCAGCCATAGTTGTCTGCTTGTATGTCCTGCATCATGACCAAACAATATTCCCAACCTCAAGCCTTCAATGCCCACGTTGGTTTTTTTTCAATTTCATCTTGTTCCATTCTTTTCCCTTCATCCTCACACTCACACTTGCCTTCACTCATTCCTGAATTCTGAATGAAATGAAAAACACCAGTGGTCCTGGTTTTTAGCTCAAAATCTCTCACGGTTAAAAGCTCAAACTCCATCAACTACGCTGCAAGATGGCATCATCAACACCAGGACCAGTGGGAGAATTTTACAAGGCTCTGGCTCTAAAAGGAATCTACAAATCCATCCCTCTACTTAATGAAGACAATTAATCTATCTGGCGTTCAAAATTCCAAAACCTATTCCAATTGCGCAAAATTCTAACAATCATGAACCAGGAGAACAAGAAAGTAGAACTGGACAAGGACCTAAACCAGGAGATCACCGCTTACCTACTTTCAAGACTTGAGGCGGCCACTCACTCCAACATCATCACATCAGAGAATGAAAATAGTGCTTGTGGAATTTGGACCGCAGCTAAGACTCATTTTGCCTCATCTAAGTCTTCTAATCAAGCTCAAGTGTTCAACAACTTCCTGTATCTCTCCTTCAACAAACAAAAAATCAAAAAAATTTTAACAACTGTTTGAATTAATCTGAAAAAGCTCTCTGAGGTTTGAATCAAGCCGCCTTTGGAAATCTTAGCCTGCCTGGTACTGTTAAAGTTTCCCTCTTCCCTAAAATCAATGCAATCCCAAATCATGCACGGGAGTGAAACCATCACTTTCAATTATGTCCTCAATCATCTGATTCAACACAAAAATATCAAGCTACAAAAGAAGAATGAAAGACTGACCTCAGCCTGGTCAACATATCCTATCCTTGATGCACAAATGGGACACATAACAAAAGAGTTAAGAACCATAAACGCGAACAGTGCTGGGCGGAATTCCCTCATCTCAGACCAGCCAACCAGAAAGCAAAAAAGGCGGAGAAGAAAGAGGACAAGATTGCCCAATTCTTCACTTTCTTCTGCGGAGTCAAAACCAGTATATCTCTGACCAAATTGTCATTCATCCTCAATTCGGGGTGTTCTGTACACCTGCTCAACTCCAAGAAATCCTTCTGTAAACTGACAGCTCTTGATGGGTTGGAACATATAAAAACTGGTAAACCTGGCGCCGGACTGAAGATACTGGGGAGAGGAAGTGCGCTACTCAAATTTAGAGAAACCAATCTCAAGCTCACCCATGCGTACTTTGTCCCAGAAGCCACTCTGAACTTACTGTCCTTCTGGAAGTTCTTGAAAGACAACTGTCAGATCTCCGTGGAAAACATCGCACTCTCCCCTTGATTTACCCTCAAATGGAAAGGAAAATCACTAATGCACGGATCCATCCTGAACAACTTATTAGTTGTGGATACTCCCAAGAAGGAATCAATGTATCTTATGAGCACTGACGAGGTAGAAAACCTGCACCAGAAACTGGAACACACTAGCTTAGTAAAAATGGAGAAATAACTTGGAAAATCCATCAACGTTAAGGTCAAAGAAAAGTTCTCTTGCTCCGGATGCGACCTCAGCAAGATCACAAAATGTTCCTTCACTCAACAATCCACCACTGCCTCCAAGGTATTCAAGCAAATCCACGTTGACCTCATGGGACCAATCACTCCTATGTCCAAAGGCCACCATTGATTCTCCCTTACCCTGGTCAACAATTATTCCTCCTATATAGCCTTTTTCCACTTTGCGCAAAGAGCAATGCCACCAATTTTTCAATTTTCTCATTAACAGCAAACATCACAAAAGAGGCTACTACCCGAATGAATTCTGCTGCAATGGAGGAGGAGAATTTGTTAACCAGGCCCTGACAAATTCCTTTGAGGAAAATGGGATACAAAGAATATGTTCCAAGCCCTATCACCCCAAACACAATGGACGCGGTGAATGACCAAACAGAACTTTAGCTGAATCAGTAGAAGCGACTCACTCAATGTCCAAATTACCGCTAAATCTCTGGCACAAAACAATCAAAGGATGCTCAGTAGCGCTCAATCAGATCCCTAGGAACAACGGTGAGCTATCCCCTTGGGAGATGATGCATGGGTCCAAACTTCCTAATGACTATCTCCAACCGCTGGGAACACCTGTAGTCTACCTAAATATGAAAGATAAATCCGTTCTCCAAAATTTTGACAAAAAAGGGATCCCCAGAAAAATAGTTGCATACATACCTTGCCTGCTGTTCTATAAGATCATCAACAACTCAGGAGCAATTGTCCAATTGAAACATGTCAAACTCTGCAAAAACATCAACAAAGCCATCAGATTCAGCACTGACAAAATCAATACCGTCAAAGAACCGCCGCATTAAAATCCTACGCCCGGAAGTCAAACTCCAAGATCTGATACCAAAGAATCCAAACACAAACCAGAATTCAATCAAATGGATCCCACCATAAAAACAAAAGAGAGTCCGACTCTTCCTGAACAATCAGATGAAGAAGACAACAAGGAACAAGTAAATTAAATCCTGACCAACCCCAACACTTGTTGCCTTCTCAGGAATAGGAACAATCTTAAAAAACCTGATTGATTCGGCTTTGCTTTCACTTTCGTACCCAGAAACATCGAGGAAGCTCTGAACTCACCACCATTGGCAACCTCCGTGGGTAAAGAACTAGGCAACTGAAAAGATCTAGACGTTTGGGAAGATTATTTTGGTCCTGCACCAGACAAAGTATTAAATACAACTTACGTCTTCAAGATCAAGGAAAACGCTCATGGCAAACCTCCAATTTGTAAAACCATACTCTGCGTATGAGGATTCAACCAGAAATTTGGCATAGACTACTTCAAGACCTACACCCCTCCCGGTAAGACCACCTCTCTTTGGGCTCTTCTTCTGTTTGCTCTGGACAAAAATCTCCCAATACTTCAATTAGATGTCAAGGGAGCCTTCATGCACGCCAAGATAGAAGAGGAAGTGTTTATCCAGAGACCTAAAGGAAGCAACAGGAAAACCCCTATCCTGAAATTAAAGAGGTCACTCTATGGTCTCAAGCAGGCCCCCAGAAATTGGTACAGAACGCTCAGCCAGTGGATCAAATCTTTGGGATACCAACCTTCCAAATCCAACCCTTTCCTCTACAATCACACCAGCACAAACTCCTCTCTGTTCTTCCACGTAGAAGACCTTCTAGTGGTTGGCAACACTAAATAATTTGAGGATCAATTCCTGCAGAAGTTCCCCAACTCAACAAGTCACAAACCAAACACCATCCTTGGCATGAAAGTGGACCGTGATGAGAACTCAATATCACTATCTCTACCTCTGCACATTGCTCGGGGCCTCAAAGAACTCAAAATAACCAATAGCAAGCCTATCTAAACCCCCTGTACCCCAGGAATTCATCTTCTTCCAGCATTGGAAGAAGAAAACTCCTCATTCCTGGCCTTGAATATCAACTACCAATCACATTTTGGTAAACTCAACTTCATTGCTGGATTGGCCAGACCAGACATCTCATTTGCCGTATCGAGTCTTGCTTGCTACTCAGGAATACCCGGAATTAATCACTGGAACAAAGTTGTGTGCACGTGGAGATACCTAAACGCCACAAAAGACACAAAACTGAGGCTGTCAAAAAAGAACAATTTCCCCAACCTCATCTGTTACAGCAACGCCACTTGGGGCGATGATCCTGTCACTCAAAAATCCCAATCTGGCATTCTGTGCTCACTTTACGGGGCACCCTTATTCTGGACCAGCCATAAGCAAAGGAATATAACTTACTCATCCACCAAAGCGGAATGCAACGCCTTGAACAATGGACAACTTGAGTGTTGCTGGATCAAACACCTGATTGAAGAGATCTGGAGAATTGACACCCATCAAATGACACCTAGCATTCACCTCATAGACAAAAAACGATTGGAAGATAAGATTATCAATTTTGGGACGAACTCAAAGACCAAATTCATCAACCTGAAAACCAAAGGCATCCAAGAGGATATGAAACTAGGACTGATCAAACTTCAGTTAGTCACATCAGATCTGATGGTGGCCAACGCACTCACCAAAGCAGTGGCAAAACCCTCACTAGATTGTCTGATCAAACACGTCACGACTTGACCTGATCTCCAACCAAGGGGGGTTTAAGAGACTAGAGATCACTCACTGTGGACACTCCACTAATAGAGTGCCACTTGAACTACTCCCTCACACTCACAGATCCCCATCCTCCGGCTCGCAACCTTCATCCATCCTCATTTCCAATTCTGATTCCACCTCCTGATTGCCACAAACACCCCAAAACTCAAACTATCCAAAGATGGCCAGATGACCCTAACACCACCGGCATGAAGCGTTGGTTTGAAAACAAGTCAAACTGGACTAACATTTTCAATTGCCCAGATATCAACTCAAGTCTTGACTCCCTCAATCACATTGATCTGGTAATCACCTTGCCGTTGTTGCCAGTCAAACAAGTATGCTTTCCTTCTGGTTCCATACTCCTCTCCATTGAACCTAAAAGAACCTCTTGCCGTATTGCTACATCAGCCATAGTTGTCTCCTTGTATGTCCTGCTTCATGATCAAAAAAGATTCCTGAAGCTCAAGCCTTCAATTTCCACGTTGGTTGTTTTTCCATTTAATCTTGTTCCATTCTTTTTCTTTCATCCTCACGCTCACACTTGCCTTCACTCGTGCCTGAATTCTGAATGAAATGAAAAACACCAGTGTTCCTGGTTTTTAGCTCAAACTCTCTCACCTAAAATATACACAACAGTTCAATTCTGAGTGAATTTTAGGTGTAAACCCTATAAGTGACAACACGTGTGAAACGTTAAAATGGCCAAAAGGTGCCACACTGGTGTTGTAATTTTTAGTACTTTTCTTTTTAATTATTTTAAAAATGTAAGGACTTGGATTTCAAGGGTGGGTTCAGTGAGTGACCCTACCTAATTTTGGGTGAGGGATCCATTTCTCCATTAGTATTGATGAATTTCTCACTTCTTCTTCTGTTAATGTAGATATTCTTATTTTTTATATTTTTGTGTTGCTATGACAGGTTTCTCTGTACAAAGTAGCAAGCTGACAACAAATTAGTACAGAAAAATATATATTTATATATTTATATTACAATGAAAAAAGGATGATATTGATGAGAAAATCCAGACTCAGAAATAAATGACATGAAATAAAAAAATGAAGAAAGGGGAAAATAAAAAAAATTGAAAGGGGGAAAACAACCCAGTGGCGGCGGCAACGGACTGCTGATCAAGGGTTGATTGTGGTTGCACGCAAGGTTTCTGTTGAGGATAATCTGGCGGCAGTTGCAGTGATTGGGCGGAAATGGGACTTCAGGAGGAGAAATGGACAACATCAATGATGGTGGGGATGGCTTGATGGTGGGAAACAGGGCTGATGATTGGTTGGATGGAGGATAGATTGATTGAGAGGGCCTTTAGCAAGTCAGCAATGAAGGAGGATCAAGTATTGATGGCTGTCAGCAAGTTGACAAAGGTGATAAGGGTGGGATTGATGGTTACTGTTGACAAAAATGGCCGCAAACAACAGTTTTCTAGTCCATCAGATGAGCAACTTGTTATTGGTACTGTTGGCTCTTTGCCGGCTGGATGAACAAACAAATTGGGGTTGGTATCTTTCATTGTTTCTGATGAAAGTGATGAAAAGCCAATTATGGTTATGACGCTGATAGCTGGATGGCAATGATGAGGATGAAGGGTGGGATGGCTGTCTGTGCGTGCACTTGGCCAAAAATTTGGGCCACAAGTGCAATGAGGAGGGATTTAACAGAGGATATGGGGATTTGAACATCCTGGAGGTCCCTTCCTAGTCTGCTAGGACAGGAAGAAGTCAGGAGTTGGTAAAAAAGTGGAGTACCCATAGCAAAACAGATTTTTTTTTGATGATAGTCAGATGAAAGGTTATATTCAAAAGATTTTTGAAAAAATTCCTCTTTTCATCAGGTGTCCCAAAATGGTCACCACACTGTTCAATCAGCCTGTAAGTTGGTTGAAGGGGGGGGTGCAGCTCAATTGGCCCCCTGATTAATCAAAGGGGGGCGGTCAATAGTCTCATCAATTTGTCAAAGGGGGGCAGTTGACTGGCCCATTGATTGGTTGAAGGGGGGGAGGTTGATTGGCCCATTGGTTGGTCAAAGGGGGGGAGCGGTCACTTGGCCCCCTGACTGATCAAAGGGGGGAAGGAACGGTCAATTGGCCTGTTGATTGGTCAAAGGGGGGGCTATTTGATTGGCCTGCTTGTTGTTCAAAGGGGGGGGCTTGTCAATTGGCCCCCTGAGTCATCAAAGGGGGGGGGAAGTGTGGAAAAAAGAGTGAATGCCCTAAGTTTTCCTGAAGTTTCAAAGTTATTGGTCCAAGCTTCTGTAAGGAGGGTTGATTATTAATGGGTTTTGAGAATAAGAGATAGTTATAAGAAAAAGATGAATAAAAAAATGATGTTGTATATTCCTTCCCTTCAATCCTTCCCTGATCCTTCCATGATGAGATGTGATGATATGATCCTGCAACCCGGTGTGGAAACAAAGAGGGGGAAAATCCCTCAGTTTTTCTCAATTTCAAGATTTAAAGGTCCAAGCGTCTTTAAGGAGGTTATATGCAATGATTTAAAGAGAGATGGAGAGAGAGAGAAAGAATAATAAGATGAGTTCCTTGTTCCTTTTTCCTTCAATCCTTCCCCATCCTCTGTGATAAGATAAGATCCAATCCCCCATCCGGGTCATGGGTGCGGTTTAAGTAACCTCACCCTCAACCCTAACCTAAGTAGAACCAGAAGGAAGCAAGAATAGTGAACTATAACATCTAAGGACAGAACCCTAGCCCCAACCTATCCTTCCAACCACATCCCATGATCCGTATCCCATACCCCTTACCCCATATCCATCTGTATTGCCTGCCTGCCATTACATCCACCTGGTTTTTCCTTCTCATTATGTGGCCCTCATGCTGCGCCCAACTTGGAGCCCCTGTGCATGTCTGCATCTGCCCAACGGGCCATTCCAGATATCCAAGATACATCAATGAAATCCAATACGTGCAATCTGCAATCCGTCCAATCTAATTCAATCCACCCCGCGTCTCCAGATGCTGAGCCCAATTACAACTTGTGTCTATAAAAGAAAACCACATTCCCCCCCCCAGCTTGAGTTCTGTCCCCAGAGATCCACCAACATCTCACCTACCCCAGCCTTCCCTAGTTATTCTACCTTCAGAACAGAGAGAGAACAAAGAAAACCAGCCGCCTGCGCACACTCTTGAGAGAGAGAAAAAGTATCCGCCAAAACCCATTTATACCTTCCATCTATAAGATAACCAAAGAAAACTTAAAGAGTTTTTTTTTTAACCACCAACCTGTTGCAAAGCCCATGCCCTGCTCTTTGACCCACAACTGTTCTGCACCACGTACTTTCCTAGTTCCTTGAATCATTCATTGGAAATTGTTCATGTGTTTGTTTCCTGAATGGGGGGGTTGTCCTTGCGTTTCTGTGTTGAATATTCACTCACACTCTTGGTCTTGGTTCTTAGCTGTCACAATTACATTCCTAAATATTAGTTCTATTATTCTTAAATTCTTTTTTTCTTCTTTCTTTTCCTTAATCTGTGGATGTCACTGAGAATGAGATTTGCGCCGGTTCTGTGATCCTGTTACTTCCGTGCCTGTGAAACCTTTCTATCATCTCATCAGCACAAGACACCTGCGCCATCTCTTCTCTCTCAACTCTGTTGCTTGTCTTCTTTATTTTACAATTATCCAATTCCTACTACGTGCTACCCATCAAGACCTGAAGGTTCAACTCAACTTGCATCACCAACAAATTAAATTGCTGTGGGTATTACCAATGTTCTTCAAATCAACATTAAGAAGACTTACCACTCTTCTCTTCCAGTTGAACAAATTATTCAATGTTGTTGGGCGGATCAGTTGAGGTAATCAAACCAGAGTCTTGCGGTAAATGCTTGGTGACCAAACTTCAAAACACTGGACTCCTTAACTTCTCACTCATCTTGTCAGCTCTATGATACCAGGAACCTTGCAGTCCTTTAGCTACAAAGAGTGATAAAAGAATTTGGAGCAATAATATTCCAAAGAATAAACACTTTACAGCTCCAATAATAATATGGTAAGAGCAAGTGCAAGGTTTAATTGGTTTGGTTATAAATATTTTAAATATAATATAAAAAGAGGGGCCACAGTAATATACTACTGAGGGTCTTTACAGACTTGGCAACCTCTCCTCAAGGGGCCTCCTTAGGCAGTTTATAACCTTGGAATGAAGACAGGTTCCTTCTAAGGCCTTATCCACTAATTTGGGCGGGCAAAACAGCACACAAACCCAGAGCAGGAAGGGAACAACTTACTTGGGAAGTAATCCACAGAAATACTGCCAAGATTCAGGTAAGAAGCTTCAGAACAGATGGGGTTGGTGGCTGGTTCAAACTTCTGGTTGTTGATAGTTATTTAGAAAATAATAATAATAATACTTCAGATTATATCATAAATCACTTGCTTTCTTCTTGATAAGCACTTGACTAACAATGACACAACTTCTGATTGATAATAATAATATTTCTGATAACTGATGGATTATTCTGGAGCAAAAGGGCAAAAAGATCCGGTTTAAATATTCCTTTTTGAGTGCTTGAGGGCCTCTAGAAGGGGTATTAGCCATGGACTGAGGCTAGGGGGGCAGTCAGGGCAAGATTGGCACGTCCTCAAGGTGCTGTTAGCCTGCTGGCCTTAGATCTGTCAAGGAACAGCTCCTTTTTAGCTGCAGGATCTTTTAATCAACAGATTAATCATTTTGCTGATCCTGCACTGATCCTCAATTTGTACTGTAAGTACTGGTTCAAAGTGAGCAGACGTGGATGTTTATTGATCCTTCATCATCTGCTGATCCTGTATGTAATTTTTAATAATTTTTACGACCACTCCTTGTGTAGTTTTGTGGTCTTTGAAGGTTCTGATCAGCTCATGACGTGGTGAGTCTGGATCTTTATTTAATTAATACAAAATACTAAAAATTAGTTAATAACTAATTTTAATTTACTTTTAAGGTTTTTAAACTATGATCTAAGCTTGTGTGGTAGCTTTACATGTGTAGAGTAGATCCTACTAGGTTGTAGCTCCTCTGAGTGGTACGTGGCTGTCAGACTGATCACGGAAGGCTAGGCGCGGGGATCAGTCCATTCAGATGCGCGCGGGGACTGATCCACTGCGCGCGTGTTCATGGCAGGTTAGGCGCGGGGATCAGTCCATTCAGATGCGCGCGGGGACTGATCCGCTGCACGCGTGACTAGGTCACGGGATTACCTGCACGCAGGAGGGATCAACTGCGGGCGGGAGTTTGGTTGCGCGGGAGTCCAGCGCTGTAGGGACGCGGGGCTGCGTGCAGGAATTGTGACAAAACACAATTCCCTGTGTAACTCCTAAACTACACACAACACCTGGATTTTGACTGAAATTTAGGTGTGAAACCTATACATGACATGTCATTTGAAATATTAAAATGGCCAAAAGGTGCCATATTGGTGCCATGTTCATTTACCATTTTCTTTTAAATTAATTAAAAAATATAAGGAGTAAGAATTCAAGGGTGGGGTCAGTGAGTGACCCTACCTTATTTTGGGTGGGGAATCCATTTCTGCAATAATATTGATGGATTTCCTACTTCTTCCTTTTAAAATAATTTTATTTATTTATTTATTTGTTCTTTTTTTAATTTTTTTAATATTATTATTGTTGTTGCTTTGTCAGGTTGCTCTGTGCTAAGTAGCAGGCTGACACATCTACCCTCTTTTATCAGTATTTTCCTGTGTTGTTAGTTCTACCCAGTCGGCTTAGAGGCCAAAACCCCGCCTGTAGAACCCATCCTCATGTTGGTAGATTCACTTTTTCCATTTATTTCATCTTAATTTTTATGTTTGTTGAATCAACTTCAACTATCAGCCTGTTCTAGGTTCTTCATAACTTTTAACCTTTCACACGGTTAAAAGCCAAAATGGATCCCTCAGGCTCAACCGGAGTCAATCAAATGTCACCTACACCTGGACCAGGAGGAGGAGAAGGTAGCTTCAAGGCTCTTGCTCTGAAGTCATTAATGGACTCAACCCCTCTTCTATCCAAGAAAAACTACTCAATCTGGCAAAAGAAAATGGAGAGGCTGTTCAAAGTGAGGGGCATCCTTCATTTGGCGCCGCGCCGCGCGTGCTGCAGTTCCATTATCCGCGTCGCGCGCCGCGCCGCGCCGCACCGCGCTCCTTTCATCAGCGCGCGTCGCGCGTCCTTTATCCGTGTTGATTGTCATTGCCGCCGTTGTCATAGCACGTCCTCATCTTTGTTGTTGCGTGTCTTCATCTTTGTCGCCGCGCGTCCCAATCTCCTCATTGCTACCAATGCGCGGCGCTCATCCATGATTTACTGAATCCATCCCAACCGCACCCCCAAGCATTTGGCAAATCCTTGGATCCGTCAAACCTCCCATTGCACTTGATCTATCAGTCGTGGATCTCAAGGCTGTCAGGATCTACTCAACTTTCTCAAACCAATCTCCTATCCGCCCATCCGCGCTCTCATGGACTTCATCCGTCACCTTTCCTGGGACTCTCCCACCCGCTTCCGCCTTTGGAAGAGTGCCAACAACCGCCCGCGGACATCCGCAGCGGTTTGGTTCATTTCTCTCTCCCACCCGCTTCCGCCTTCGGACGAGGGGTGGGTGACTCTGGTATTGTCACGCGCGCCCATCCACAGACGGACGCGATTGACCACATGGTTACCTTCCCTTTTCCTCTCTATTTGTAGAATCCATTGTATATAGTTTAACAGGGCCTCCTGCCCATATAAGGAGGGGCTCTCCCCTGCTTTTTTGATCATCATTGGAGATCATTGGAAATCATCAAAAACATGGAATGATCCAGCATGAAATCAGCACACCTTTGATCCTTGAGCCTCCATACTCAACCCTTGATCCCTGATCCTTATCACCAACCAATAGCCTTTCTGGTTGAAGAAAAATTCTGTCTGTTGGAATTTATGAGTGTGTCATACCACTCCTTGATCCCTTTCTCTGACCATACTGGTCCTGATCCCTGATCAACTTTCTGGAGCCAATCACAATTGATTGAAGAGGTCTTATTAAGCTTAAGACCTGGAGTGTTATACCTCCCCTTAGCTTCTTTGGAGTTGCATTCTGCCAGCCTACTCTTGAGTCCCTTGAGAAGTGTTGAGGTTATTCTTGCTTCAAATCAGTTATTGTTTGCTTTAGAGCTTCTTAAAAATTGTGCTTTGTCCTGTACAGCCACCCACAAATATCTGGTACCCTTCAAGCGCTTGATTGCGGAGAGTTGTGCAGGTTCATTGAGAACCTGGAGGTTGCTTGGGTTTTAGTTGATCATCCCCAATCTTCTGCTGACAACCAGAGTTATTAGCTTGTGGGCGTTGTTTACATACAACAGCTTTTGTTCTTTGAACTCTAAGGGGACTTTAACTTCTTTTGTTCAAGTCTTTCCCTGCATAATCTTGTCTCAGATAGTGCTGTTCCGTTGCTACCAAACTATTATCATCCTTATCCTCTACTCCTTGATTCCTCATTTACCAGGTTCTGGACCTTGATCTTGGTTACATTTAAATATTTTTGTAACACTCAGGAGGGCAGCCTAAACAGCACCTTTCCCCTCCGCAGAGCTGCCACGGCCTAGCACCGTTTGGAGTCTTACACCGGGGTGTGGATTATTCACTCACACTCTTGGTCTTGGTTCTTAGCTTTCACAATTACATTCCTAAATATTAGTTCTATTATTCTTAAATTCTTTTTTTTCTTATTTCTGTTCCTTAATCTGTGGATGTCACTGAGAATGAGATCCGCGCGGTTTCTGTGATCCTGGGACTTCTGTGCCTGTGAAACCTTTTGTCAGCTGGCTAATATTCAGAGCCAACTGACTAAAGCCTAAAACAAATAAAATATAAATGAATTAATAAATAAATACGGAAAGAATAAAATAAAATAAAAATAAGGAATAAAGCCTTAATTTGTAAGAAATCCAAAAATATTATTAAAAAAATGGATTTTTGGTGCCGATTTAGGTAGGGTCATCCACTGGCACCACCACCCATTTCCGACTCCTTCAGGTAGAACTATGCTCACTCATATACCCTTGCTTGTAACATCCGCAAGTACTGTTTTCTGACCAAAAGTTTGGTCAGAAACCCATAATTATGTAAGCTTACCCACCACAAATTCGGAATTTAGGGCCCTGCATCCTAATGTAATATTTACCCATTGTGATATGTACCCATTAGCAGATACAGGGCTCCTGTAATTTTCCCAAAAAGGGATGTTACAGCCCTATTATAGTACTAAGAGGATACTGTAGCACCCCAGGACAACCACTATAGCTACAGCAGATGTCCTGCTTCGGGCTAGAACACTCCCAAAGCCCCCAAGCCTCAGATAAACCCTGTATCACCCTAAATGTAATATGTGCACATTAGAAGATACAGGGCTCCTGTAATTTTCCAAAAAGGGATGTTACAGACCTATTGCAGTACTAAGAGGATACTGTAGCACCCCATGACAACCACTATAGCTACAGCAGATGTCCTGCTTTGGGCTAGAACACTCCCAAAGCCCCCAAACCTCAGATAAACCCTGTATCACCCTAAATGTAATATGTACACATCTGTCAGCCTGCTACTTAGTACAGAGCAACCTGACAAAGCAACAACAATAATAATATTAACAAAAATAAAAAGAACAAAAATGAATAAATAAATAAAATTATTATAAAATGAAGGAGTAGGAAATCCATCAATATTATTGCAGAAATGGATTCCCCACCCAAAATAAGGTAGGGTCACTCACTGACCCCACCCTTGAATTCTTACTCCTTATATTTTTTAATTAATTTAAAAGAAAATGGTAAATTACCACGGCACCAGTATGGCACCTTTTGGCCATTTTAATATTTCACATGATATGTCATGTATAGGTTTCACACCTAAATTTCAGTTGAAATCCAGGTGTTGTGTGTAGTTTAGGAGTTACACTCGGAATTGTGTTTTGTCACAATTCCCGCACGCAGCCCCGCGTCCCTACAGCGCTGGTGTCCCGCGTACGCAAACTCCCGCACGCAGCCCCGCGTCCCTACAGCGCTGGACTCCTGCGTACACCAACTCCTGCACGCAGCCCCGCGTCCCTACAGCGCTGGACTCCTGCGCAACTGAACTCCCACGCAGGTAATCCCGTGACCTAGTCACGCGCGCAGCGGATCAGTCCCCCGCGCGCATCTGAGCAGCGGATCAGTCCCCGCGCGCATCTGAATGGACTGATCCCCGCGCCTAGCCTTCCGTGATCAGTCTGACAGCCACGTACCACTCAGAGGAGCTACAACCTAGTAGGATCTACTCTACACATGTAAAGCTACCACACAAGCTTAGATCATAGTTTAAAAACCTTAAAAGTAAATTAAAATTAGTTATTAACTAATTTTTAGTATTTTGTATTAATTAAATAAAGATCCAGACTCACCACGTCATGAGCTGATCAGAACCTTCAAAGACCACAAAACTACACAAGGAGTGGTCGTAAAAATTATTAAAAATTACATACAGGATCAGCAGATGATGGAGAATCAATAAAAATCCACGTCTGCTCACTTTGGACCAGTACTTACAGTAAAAATTGAGGATCAGTGCAGGATCAGCAAAATGACTAATCTATTGATTAACAGATCCTGCAGCTAAAAAGGAGCTGTTCCTTGACAGACCTAAGGCCAGCAGGCTAACAGCACCTTCAGGACGTGCCAATCTTGCCCTGAATGCCCCCCTAGCCTCAGAACATGGCTAGTACCCCTTCTAGAGGCCCTCAAGCACCCAAAAAAGAATATTTAAACAGGCTCTTTTTGCCCTTCTGTTCCCAATCAATAAATCAGTTATCAGAAATATTATTATTATCAATCAGACATTTTGTCATTGTTATTCAAGTGCTTATCAAGAAGAAAGCAAGTGATTTATGATCTAGTATGAAGTATTATTATTATTATTTTCTAAATAACTATCAACAACCAGAAGTTTGAACCAGCCACCAACCCTATCTGTTCTGAAGCTTCTTACCTGAATCTTTGCAGGATTTCTGTGGATTACTCCCCAAGTAAGTTGTTCCCTTCCTTCTCTGGGTTTTTATGCTGTTTTTCCCGCCCAAATTAGTGGATAAGGCCTTAGAAGGCACCCATCTTCATTCCAAGGTTATAAACTTCCTAAGGAGGCCCCTTGAGGAGAGGTTGCCAAGTCTGTAAAGACCCCCAGTAATATATTACTGTGGCCCCTCTTTTCATATTATATTTAAAATATTTATAACCAAACCAATTAAACCTTGCACTTGCTCTTAACATACCATTATTGGAGCTGTAAAGTGTTTATTCTTTGGAATATTATTTCTCCAAATTCTTTTATCACTCTTTGTATCTAAAGGACTGCAAGGTTCCTGGTATCAGAGAGCTGACAACATCAGAAGATACAGGGCTCCTGTAATTTTCCCAAAAAGGAATGTTACAGCCCTATTGCAGCACTAAGAAGATACTGTAGCACCCCAAGACAGTCACAATAGCTACAGTAGATGCCCTTCTTTGGGCCAGAACACTCCCAAAAGTCCCCAAACCTCAGATACACCCTGTATCACCCAATTAAGGAAGAAAGGCCCCTGTATTTATTTGTGGCTGTTACAGTACAAATTAGCCCATACACAACCAATAATGACCAATAAGGCCTCAAAATCCAAGTTGCGAACAGGTTTCAGAGGTCTAGGACATATATCCAAGTCCCTAGCCTCAGTAAACAAGGGCCTGTACTTAAATTATTAGCCTCAAATCAGGATACATGGCTGGTACAATGATATCACTTGAGGCTTGGAAACATGTATCAAGCCCCAAGCATGATGACATAGGGCTTCCTGTACCTCTGTAGTAACTAGAGAAGGTCCACATAAACACACTTATTTTTTCTTTGGCCTCAGCACTAGCCTGGGTCACCCTCCTTTGGCTGGCAAAAGGACTGTACCATGAGGGGACCCAAACAATATAAATAAAGGACCTTCCCCCAGCTATTTCTACCACATTCATCCAGTTATATAGTCATTATTGCTTCAAATATTTTCTTCCTCAAGTCATCAAACCCTTATGAGAAATAAGTGTGTGATCCTGGACCACTTTCTGATAAAATTGTAGACCATAATTCTTGAATCCTTGTTTTTTGGCCAAATTGAACAACCAACCATTCAGCCTGCCCCAGTACCAACTTCCAGCACCCTGAATCCTTGAATATTGGCCCATTCATCAAGAATAAGTCCGGATCTAGACCTAGTAAGTGATCCTGCTGAATTATACCCCTTTTGTAGGTTGTGCATAACCTATGCCCCAAGGAAATTACACACACCCTTCTTGAAAGGAATCCTTGTCAACCCACAGGCACCACAATTGCTCCTATATTGTCCTTAAAAGACATATAACTGTTTTCTGGAGGGCTCAAAAACCCCATTAAGTTCTTGGCCCCTCCATTTAAATTTATTTTATAAATATATAAATAAATTTAACCCTTTTAGCCAAATCACATACCTGGCATTTTATCTTTTTTTTGATCCAAACTTTCTATCACCTCTAGTAGCTGAAGTAGTGAGGTCCTTGGCATCTAGTAGGCTGACAATTGGGGGTCTGGCCGGGAAATAATTGATATAATAATTGATCCTGTGCCATTTTTAATAATTTTTTAATAATTTGTCAAAAATTAACCGAAAATTCCGAAAAAATCATTATAAATTACCAAACTTCAAAAATACTTAAAAAATACAAAAAATCTGAAAAATTATTTTCTGATATTTTTCCGGACTCCTGAATCTGCAGTGGACTTAAAGACCAACGCAGAACTTATTAAATACTATCTTAAACTTCTAAAACTCCGAAAAGAAGAGTATACCAAAAATTATAAACCAACTGATTGGGAACTTCTATCTCCTTTAGAACAGAAGAAATTGATTGCTCTCCACTCAAAACTCAGAGAGGAAAAATAATTTGAAGAAAGGTTTCGTGTCAACCTCATCTTGAAGCATCACAGAGATTGGGCTAAGACTCAAACCCCTGCTCATATAAGATTCAAGCTATCAAAAAGTGAGATTTTTCCAAAAATCTCTTTAAAATTTTTTTAATTATAAACTAACTTATAAATCTTATCTCTGGTACTTTCTAGTTTCTGAACCGCCCACTGCCCCATCAACTCCAACTGCTGCCACTACAGAGGTAGCAGCTCCACCAGTCACCACTCCAGTAATAGTTCCCAACTACCCTGTTGTAGAACCTCCTATCCAACCTAGGTAACCAACTAGAGAGGAATATGTGGCCACTCCAAACTCAGAGGGTAAGCCACATTATCTCACTTGTTTTAAGAATATATATAATTTACTGATTTCTTTTAATAAAATATGTCTAGACTCAGAGGACCAGATGGACGCTTCACCTCTCTCACCCACCCCAGAGCCAAGCGGAATAATCCATCCATTGACTCTACAAAGAATGAAAGACTTGGGTATCCATCCAATCCAGAGGATCCCATCCCCAGCTCCTCTTCCCAGATCCTCCTCCCAAGCTCCTTCTCAAGGACTGCAAGAGGAGTCCTGGAAAATGCTGATCAAGGAACACATGTCCTTGTGGCAAAAGGTAGTACAAGCGGAGAAAGAGGCCAATGTGAAGATCCAGGTCTTCTATTGCAGGCAGGCCCAGATCTCTCAAAAGGCTCTAAAAAAGTTTATAACCAAGCAAGAGCTAGAGGAGTATGTGAAGGGGTGGAATCCATGGGATAACCTCAAGAAGATCCAACCTCCTCCCAACAAAAAGGGAAAGCAAAGGTCCTCCAATCACAGGAAACCAAAGGAGGATTTCAACAATCCAAAAATTTGGGCAGAAGTGAAAGCTCTAGCTCAAGCTTTCAAGGGGGCCTACAAGAGCTAGTTGTAGATAGTTCTTTTGCAAATAGTCTTAGGAATAACTTTAGTTCTTTAGACAATAACATTTGTTTGTGCCTCCAAAAGATCCACCAATTGGAAGAGAAATTGAGCAGTCCTGAGTATCTCCTTGAGTTGAACATGGTAGTAACCACTGACCTTATCAAAAATGGAGTTTCTTCTGATCTAGAAGAAATTAAGACCCCGATCTTAGACAATAGAACTAAGAATAGGATAAACTATGAGAAATCATTTTCCACCTTAAGAGAAGATGTAATTCGACACCAATCTTCTGCAAATAATGTTTCCTTTGAAAACATTTTGAGAGAACACAAAAACCAGTTGGATAATTCCATCAATGAGCTCAAAACTTGAATGGATATGCAGCTTAATATGATTAAGAATGATATCAGGGACGTGAAATTGTCTCAGATTTCGCAATCTGAATCTAATAACCATTCTGAGCGCCCTATTCCGCCTAGATTCCCCAACCCTAGGTTTAATCTTGCTCCTCCTCACTGGAATTATTCTCCTGACATGGAGCAAGCTAACAAATTGTTGCCCCCTATCACAGATTGGCCTAAGTTCTCTGGAGAAGGAGAATATGATCATATAAGTTTTATGAAATATATTGATCACCATATCATTTCTTCTGGTTTACCCAAAATAATTGCCCTAGTAAGGTTGCCCAGACTTTTTGAAGGGGTAGCTTTAGATTGGTTTATCTCCAAAAGAGAACTGGTAGGAGATGCTCCTTGGGAGGATTGGAAAGAACTGATCAAAGAACAGTTTGGTACCCGAGTTTGGAAAAAGAAAATGCTCAAAGCTTTTGAGCAGGATTTCTTTGATCCGGTTAGAGATCAACCTCACCAATGGTGTTTGACTCAGAAAAAGAGAATTGACTGTGTCTATCCTCAAGCTTCCATAGAAGAGATCAATGAGCAACTACTAGGACAATGCAAAGGACACCTAGAACATAATGTCCGGTGTAGGATATCAATTGATGCTGATCTTCCCACTCTTATAGGAGTCATGGAAGAAATAATTGACATGATGGAACTTAATAAAAAGCCCAGAGACAGGCCCAGAGAGCTTCAAACCCGACCCAGAGAGACAAAAGAGGTTGGTAAGGAACTGATGCTAGCTGCCCCCCAAGGGAATGCTGTTGTTAAAGCCAACTCCTCTCTTGAATTCTAGAACTGTGGAGAGAAGGGGCATAGACGACCTGACTGTCCTCATCCTAGGAAAAGGATAAATAATATCAATAGAAACTCTGATAGTGAGGAAGAAGGTGACAAATTTAACCTAGTCATCCAACAACACAATGAAGAACCAGATTTGTGCCCTGTCAATGTCATTTCAGGAGATATAGTTTCTAGCATGGAAATTAATCACGTCAAAGGAGAGTCCCATCTACCTCAGAATTGGGATGGATCCATGAACTTAGACCACATCTCTGATGCCAAAACCTTGACAGTGAAGCCAGTTACTGGAAGGAGCTACACTCTGGGTAAAAAATGCTTTGCCACTGGTTTGTTTGAAAAGAAACCGGTCAGAATTTTGCTTGATAGTGGAGCCTTCTGCTCATGCACCAGCACTGATTTCTTAAATTGTCACTACCCCAAGTGGAAATAAAACTTACTCCCTGTGCCCAAGGCCAATTTCAGTAGTTGCAATTCAGCTATGGACACCTTAGGAGTTGTAACCATGCCCATTGTTTTCCACACAGTAAAGGATCTATAAGACTTCAACTTGAATTTGTAGTCTTGGAAAATAGCTTATGTAATTACTTAATACTAGGAAATGACACTTTCTGCTTGTATGGGATCAATGTGATCCAGAGCAAGGACCAATACTTCACCATTGGAGGAGAATGGAAAAAGAAATTCCAGATCTGTCACATATCAACCTTTGTAGAAAAAAAACCTCTAGAGACTTTTAAAAGTGAATATTTTTCTCAAGCTTCTCTTAATGATCAACTCACCTCTGATCAGCAAGATGACCTAGTCAAATTATGTTTTGAAAACATGGGTGCCTTTTGCACCAAAGATTATCCCATAGGTAACATCAAGGGATATGACTTGGTGCTAACTCTGACCATAGAACCTCCTTTTCCCCCTATCTTGAGGAGAGCTTCTTACCCAGCAAGCCCTAAGTCCCAAGTGGCATTGGAAGAGAACATAACTGAGCTCATGGATTTGGGAGTCCTTAGGAAAGTAGGACATAATGAGCAAGTAGAAATAACCACTTCGGTAATAATAGCTTGGCATAACAACAAGTCTAGGATGGTTGGAGATTTCCAAATGTTTAACAACTACACTAAAGCAGATCACTACCCTATTCCAAGAATAGATCATTCCCTCCATAATCTTTCAAAAGCAAAGTACATTACTGCAATGGATATGCTGAAAGGCTTCCACGAGATACCCATTGAAGCTAAAAGTCAAAAATATATGACAATTATCTCTCACTTAGGCATCTATGAGTACCTGAGGATGCCTTTTGGGATAAAGAATGCTCCTTCCCATTTTCAAAGAATGATGGACACAGTCTTTGGAACTTTCATCCGGAAAGGGTGGATGATGGTGTATATTGATGATATTATCATCTACTCTGATGATTGGGAAACACACTTGGAGAAAATAGGTCTCGTGCTGAGAACCGTAGCAATGTTGGACAAAGATAATCATCATTCCCAAGAATGTGTACAGGAAGCTGTTGAGTGTAATAAAACTAGATGGGACAAAAGCCACAAGGAACCTGACGTTAAGGCCCTTTCTGCATTAAAATGCTCCATGGAAAGAATGCAGTTGAAGTTATCCTCAACAAGGAATTGTCCAAGAAACACCCAGTCTTTCCGGTTAGTCTGATTAAGCACTATAGCCCTAGGTAATCTGAAGACCCACCTGCCCAGAATATTCCCTTAGAAAAACCCAGGAAGGGAGCAAGAACAAGGTAAGCAAAATCCTCAAAGAAAAGAATTAAAGAGTTAATGGAAAGGATTTCAGGTTGTACCTTGTCAGATACAGAGGAGAATCAGAAGACAAAGATGAGTGGCTACCAGAAAATAACAGACCAGATGGCCCCATCCTTCTGAGGAATTTCAGAGCTGCAAAGAGGAAAGACTAAAATTCTCCACCCCAAAAACCTTTTTTTTGGGTACACCGATCTTGGAAGTGGGGAATGTCAGCTGGCTACTATTCAGAGCCAACTGACTAATGCCTAAAACAAATAAAATATAAATGAATTAATAAATAAATACGTAAATAATAAAATAAAATAAAAATAAGGAATAAAGCCTTAATTTGTAAGAAATCCAAAAATATTATTAAAAAAATGGATTTGTGGTGCCAATTTAGGTAGGGTCATCCACTGGCACCACCACCCATTTCCGACTCCTTCAGGTAGAACTATGCTCACTCATGTACCCTTGCTTGTAACATCCGCAAGTACTGGTTTCTGACCAAAAGTTTGGTCAGAAACCCATAATTATGTAAGCGTACACACCACAAATTCGGAATTTAGGGCCCTGCATCCTAATGTAATATTTACCCATTGTGATATGTACCCATTAGCAGATACAGGGCTCCTGTAATTTTCCCAAAAAGGGATGTTACAGCCCTATTACAGTACTAAGAGGATACTGTAGCACCCCAGGAAAACCACTACAGCTACAGCAGATGTCCTGCTTCGGCTAGAACACTCCCAAAGCCCCCAAACCTCAGATAAACCCTGTATCACCCTAAATGTAATATGTGCACATTAGAAGATACAGGGCTCCTGTAATTTTCCAAAAAGGGATGTTACAGACCTATTGCAGTACTAAGAGAATACTGTAGCACCCCAGGACAACCACTATAGCTACAGCAGATGTCCTGCTTCGGGCTAGAACACTCCCAAAGCCCCCAAACCTCAGATAAACCCTGTATCACCCTAAATATAATATGTACACATCAGAAGATACAGGGCTCCTGTAATTTTCCCAAAAAGGAATGTTACAGCCCTATTGCAGTACTAAGAAGATACTGTAGCACCCCAAGACAGTCACAATAGCTACAGTAGATGCCCTGATTCGGGCCAGAACACTCCAAAAAGTCCCCAAACCTCAGATACACCCTGTATCACCCAATTAAGGAAGAAAGGCCCCTGTATGTATTTGTGGCTGTTACAGTACAAATTAGCCCATACACAAACAATAATGACCAATAAGGCCTCAAAATCCAAGTTGCGAACAGGTTCCAGAGGTCTAGGACATACATCCAAGTCCCTAGTCTCAGTAAACAAGGGCCTGTACTTAAATTATTAGCCTCAAATCAGGATACATGGCTGGTACAATGATATCACTTGAGGCTTGGAAACATGTATCAAGCCCCAAGCATGATGATATAGGGCTTCCTGTACCTCTGTAGTAACTAGAGCAGGTCCACACAAACACACTGATGGCTCCTTGGCCTCAGCACTAGCCTGGGTCACCCTCCTTTGGCTGGCAAAAGGACTGTACCATGAGGGGACCCAAACAATATAAACAAAGGACCTTCCCCCAGCTATTTCTACCACATTCATCCAGTTATATAGTAATTATTGCTTCAGATATTTTCTTCCTCAATTCATCAAACCCTTATAAGAAATAAGTGTGTGATCCTGGACCACTTTCTGATAAAATTGTAGACCATAATTCTTGAATCCTCGTTTTTTGGCCAAATTGAACAACCAACCATTCAGCCTGCCCCAGTACCAACTTCCAGCACCCTGAATCCTTGAATATTGGCCCATTCATCAAGAATAAGTCCGGATCTAGACCTAGTAAGTGATCCTGCTGACTTATACCCCTTTTGTAGGTTTTTCATAACCTATGCCCCAAGGAAATTACACACACCCTTCTTGAAAGTAATCCTTGTCAACCCACAGGCACCACAATTGCTCCTATATTGTCCTTAAAAGACATATACCTGTTTTCCGGAGGGCTCAACAACCCCATTAAGGTCTGGGCCCCTCCATTTAAATTTATTTTATAAATATATAAATAAATTTAACCATTTTAGCCAAATCACATACCTGGCATTTTATCTTATTTTTGATCCAAACTTTCTATCACCTCTAGTAGCTAGAAGGAGTGAGGTCCTTGGCATCTAGTTGGCTGACACCTTTCTATCATCTTATCAGCACAAGACACCCGCGCCATCTCTTCTCTCTCAACTCTGTTGCTTGTCTTCTTTATTTTACAATTATCCAATTCCTACTATGTGCTACCCATCAAGACCTGAAGGTTCAACTCAACTTGGATCACCAACAAATCATATTGCTGTGGGTATTACCAACTTTCTTCAAATCAACATTAAGAAGACTTACCACTCTTCTCTTTCAGTTGAACAAATCATTTGACGTTGTCGGGAGGATCAGTTGAGGTGATCAAACCAGAGTCTTGCGGTAAATGCTTGGTGATTCAACCTTCAAAACACTGGACTCCTTAACTTCTCACTCATCTACCCTCTTTTATTATTTGTGTCCTGCGTTGTTATTTCTATTCTTTCTGCTTAGAGGCCATAACCCCGCCAGTATAGCTCATCCTCATGTTGGTAGATTCACTTTTTCCATTTATTTCATCTTACTTTTTCTGTTTGTTGACTCAACTGCAACTATCAGCCTGGTCTAGGTTCTTCATAACTTTAAACCTTTTACATTCTGGACCTAGCTGGTTCCGGGCCCCCATTTCAAATCAGACCTTCCAATCCTGTGGTAGCTTCCCCCCCCCCAACTTGACTGCTGTTGTCAGCTGATGCCTCAACCAATTCCACAGAGGTTGCGTCTACCGGCCAATTCTCCAAACTTCTTTCCCAAGGCACCACCTACCTCCAAATCCCCTGCAACCCCAACTTTCCTCTCACCAGCCATGCTGTTTGGACCCAATCCCTCCCTTTTCCGCACCTGAAGCCCCGCCACAAGTTTCCGTTGCACCAATGCCAAATCCTTGGCTAGCCGTGATGGCACCAGGCCCATCCTGCACTCCCTGCGCTCCACATCTTTCCATCCCACATGACTCCTCCCGGCTGTCAAAGAGGTTTGGCTCCGGTTGCAATCCTCCAATGCCTGGCCCGTTCCTTCCGCCACCGCTCCTATTCTCTCCACAAAACCCGCCCGCCGTTCATTGGTTCCCAAATCACGCAAAATATCCGCTCCTGGTTCCCTCTCCACATGACCTTTCCGCTGTTCACTGGTTCCCAAATTCCGCAAAATATCTGCTCCTGGTTTTCTCTCTGCAAGACCTGTCTGCCATTCACCGGTTCCCAAATTGGGCAAAATATCTGCTCCTGGTTCCCTCTTGGCAAGACCCGTCTGCCATTCACTGGTTCCCAAATTGCACAAAATATCCGCTCTTGGTTCCCTCTTCCTTTATTGCTTCATAGCAACAGGCCAAACTCAATCCACCAAGACCCGCTTTCCCAACACATATTCCGTCTCCTCTGGGGAAACCAATCCCGTGTTTAAATCCATTGTCCAGTTCTTGTGTCCCAATTTCCAACAGCCATCATTGTCCCCATACGTGCACACCCAAGTCAAGGGCATGCTAGGAAGCTGAAGACCCTTAAATAGATCTCAAGGTCCCTTGCCAGCTCTGACAGTTGGCTAACCCAAGGGATGGTTGCTGGTGGTGGAGCTGCCCTGTCATTCAATTCCGCAGTTTGCTTGAAATGGCCCTCCCAAAAACAAGGATTGCGCTTCCCCCATCTTGCCAACATGTCCACCTTCAGTTTTGGCCAATCCAGTTTCTGGTAGCTCCCCATCTCTTCTAAATCCAAATGCTCCTCCATGTTCATTATGAACAGGAAGACATGGCGCGCCTTATTGGAATCCAATGCGTCTTTGGAGCCTGCAATCAATTCATGTTGTGAGATGAATTGATTCACACCCGCAGCATTGAATCAAATGTGAGGATATTCCTTTGGATCAATGAGAAGATGGCAGGAGAAGGAAGAAAAAGGAGGGGCAACTGCTGGTAGCATCTTGGGTACCTTTGAGAGACTTTGACAAAAGAGTTCCCGGCCAGACCCCCAGATGTGGAAACAATGAGGGGGAAAATCCCTTAGTTGTCCTCAAGTTTGATAGTTAATTGTCCAAGAGTCTGTAAGGAGGTTGGATGCAATGATTTTAAAGAGAGAGGAAGAGAGAGAGCAAGAATAATAAGATGAGTTCCTTGTTCCTTCAATCCTTCTCCCCAACTTTTGTGATAAGATAAGATACAATGCCCCATCCGGGTCAAGGGTGTGGTTTAAGTAACCTCCCCCTCAACCCTAACCTAATTACAACCAGAAGCAAGCAAGAATAATGAAATACAGCCCCTTAGTACCAAACCCTAGCCCAAATCTATCCTTCCAACCCCATCCCATGATCCATATCCCATACCCCTTACCCCATATCCATCTGTATTGCCCGCCTGCCATTACGTCCACCTGGTTTGTCCTTCTCATGACGTGGCCCTTGCGCCAAACCCAACTCAGAGCCCCCTGGGCATGTCCACATCCGCCTGACGCGCAATTCCAGATATCCAAGATACATCCGCGCAATCCGTCCAATCTAATCCAACCCACCCTGCCTCTCCAGATTCTGAGCCCAATTCCAACTTGCGTCTATAAAAGAACACCACACTGGAGTTGAGTGAGGTTTCAAGTCCTCCCTCTCAACCCAACCTAAGTACAAGCGCAACTGGAAGCCTAACAATGGAATTAAGAAATAACCCCTAGAACCCTAGCCCATTTGGCCCATTCGCTCCAAACCCTTTTCCCATTACGTACGTCCAGTTCTTCCTTCTCATGGACCGGCCCTCCACTGCATCCTACTTGGAGCCCCCCTTGTTTATCCTTCTGTGCGCATCTGCGGATCCTGTGATCCACTGATTGGTTGGCGCCTATGCTTGCACAAAACTCCCAGGTTCTTATAAACCTGCAATTTCCCCGCTCCTTCTTTCCAAACTAGCCACCCGCAAACTTGGTTGGGTTGTCTCCATTGCTTCGTCCTCTCTGTTGAAATTCTAGTAAATTTTTGTCTTTGATTCATCCCTTGTATTCCTTTATCTGTGTCACTCACCTGTGCGTCCGCGCTCTCATTTATTTATGTCACTCACCCACGCATCCGCGCCCTCATTTCCTTCTACGGTGTACATACTCTAAATCTGAACGCAAGCGCTTCTACTTGTACTGCTTGACGGAGGTCCTGTGTTTGCCTCAGGGCTCTCAGGTCCTCCTTTTTGAGTAAGTAAATTTTCCTCCTTATGCTTGTGCTATTGGTGTTTCTTTCTTCATCACTTATTAAAACAATCTTCTCCAATCAATCAACCAGAAGCTGAAGTATCTTGACTGATCTTGCCATCAACTCAACAAATCAACCCTTTCACCCATTGTCATGTTGCTTCCAGATTTCATTTAACTCTCACCGCTGTCTCAACTCTCAGTGGTCTCCTCACGTCTATCTGGTTGTTTATTTTGGTTCTTTTAGCCTTTGATTTACAGATTTACAGTCCCAAACTGCTCACTCTGTCAAACTCAACAAAAGAACCAAAAGAACACTATGTCTGACAATGAGGATAACTCAAAGAGGAGCAATCTCCCAATTTTGAACAAATCCAACTACTCATCATGGGCTTTACAAATCCATAGCTACCTAAGCAGAAAAGGACTGCTCAAGTACATAGAAGGAGAAGAAGACAAGGAACCTATTACTCCCACAACCGCTGCTCAAAAGCGAAAGTGTTATGAAGCTTCCAACATTTTGATTCAACACCTGGGAAATACAGCTTTTGACGCCGTCATTAACCCAAACAATCAATCTGATCCCGTAGCCATTGGGGAAGCAATCACCAAACAATACTCCTCTCTCTCAACCATGAATAGAGGTCAAATCTGGCTTTCTTTCATCCGCTATCAGTTCACAGGTGATCTCACAGCATACATCCAAGAATGCCGCAAGCTCATGAATGAACTGGCCACTGTTTGTCTGGAGGTACCCAATGATATCCTCAGCTACACTATTCTAGCTAAACTGCCAGCCCAGTTCTACCACGTGGTTGATCCAATTCTGTTGAACAACAACATTCTAAAATTTCCCACTAAGGTCCTGAACAAACTTTGAGAAGTTACCCATCTTGAGTCCACCCAATCATCCAAAGGTCATACTAATGAAGAGGCTTTGTCTTCCACTGCCCTCTACAAAACCTTGGACAACAAACCAAAAAGACAACCCAAACATCCTTGCTCCAAAGGCAAACACAATCCTCTTGCCAACCATCCTGAAAATTGCTGTTGGATGCTTCATCCTAATCTCAGACCAACTCATAACCAACAGGGAAAAGCTCATCTTACCAAGACAGCTCCCGCACTGCAGTCTGACAAACCAAACCAGGAAGCTTCAACTTACTTCAACGCGCAGATCTATTTACAAAGCAAGACTGAGTATTCCAAATCTTTGCTTACTGTTCTTGACTCTGGTTCCTCACATCACATTGTCAATGATGGTTGATGGATCCTCAACCCCAGAGGAACATAAATTAAAATTGGTACTGGAAATGATTGCAACACTCTCAATGCAATAGCAATTGGTGAAGTTTTTCTTTTGAATCACAAAGGTGCTCAAGTGAAACTGGAAAACGTTCTACTAGTCCCAAAGATCAATCAATTTCTGATTTCCTTAACCCAGCTCAAGTCTAAAAAGGTGGTCATAAAGAAGATTGGATTTTCAGGGTCCTCCATTTCCTTGGACAATTTTGAACTTGTTGGATCCACCTCCAACAATCTTCTGGAACTCTGTGGGGTTTGGTTTGAACAGGAGAAAGCCAAAACTCACTATTCAGTTCCTTCAATCTCAAATCTCCACAATAAACTTGGACACTCCAGTGACGCCAAGATAAAACTTCTTTTTCCAAATGCCAACTTACCAGATTTGTCCAAATGCGAAATTTGCCAAGTAGGAAAAATGATCTCTACTCCTTTCAACAGTCATTTCAAACCAGTCACTCAAGTCCTGGAAACTGTCCACATGGACCTAGTCAGACCTTTCTTGATCCCATTTTTTGGAGGTAGCAAGTACTTCCTCACCATTGTCAATCAATTTTCCCAATTCAAGTCCATTGCCCTCCTCAAAACCAAAGACAAAACTCTTGACGCCTTCAAAGCCTATACCAAAATGGCTGAACAGCAGCATAATTCCAAAATAGTCAATATTCTTACTGATCATGGAGGTGAGTTCATTGGTCAAGAGTTTAAGCTCTACTGCAAGGATGCTGGGATTAATCAGCTCCTCTCACGGCCACACTCCCCGCAAAAAAATGGCCTTGCAGAACAAGCTAATCAATCAAGTCTGGAAAAGGCCAGATGTCTCATGCTACAAGCCAAACTGATGAGTAGGCTCAGGAGAGAAGCCATGAACACTTCAACCAACCTACTTAATCTTCTTCCAGTCTCATCCAACAACAACCTTATCCCTCATGAAATCTGGTATAAGCGCTCAGTCAACTATCAGTTTCTGAAACCATTTGGCTGCGCTTCAATAATTCTTATCCCCAAACATCTACAAAGATCTAAACTTGTGCAATTGGGTTTCAAGGGTTTTCTAGTTGGCTTTGCCAACAACTTTTCTAATTATTGGGTATTCAATGCTTCAACTAACAAAGTTGTAATCTCAGAAAATGTTCAATTCTTGGAAAATGACTTTGCTGGCACCAAACTTACTCAATCTGAATCAGACCTGCTTCCTGAAGTTGAACCTTTGAAATCTATTGATTCTTCCAATGTTAGCAATTATGATGACAAGGCAGTCCAGTCCGAATCCTCAAAATTCTCAGACCCCGATCCTATGGATAGCTTGCTAGACACCTCTAATCTCTTTCCTCCCAATCCTTTGCCTGAAACAAACAACAATGGCACTGAGTTTGAGATTTCTCCAAAGAACATTCTGGACCATCCTAGGAGACTCAAATCTCAGCTTTATCTAGTCAACACAGGCTATGAAGATCCAAAAACGCTCAATCAAGCTCTCAACAGCAAGTACAAGTACAAATGGATAAACACAATGGAGAAAGAAGTTGTAAATATCAATAGTTATGAGGTATGGGAGGAAGTGGATGAGGTAGGAAATGTCACTAAGATCAAGTGCATATGGGTGATCAGAACTAAACGGAACAAACAAAATGAGATCATTGAGTTCAAAGTGAGGCTCTGTGCCCAAGTTTTCAGCCAACTGGAAGGAGTCAACTTTTTCAACACCTTTTCTTCCACCGGGGACAAGAGCTCTCTGAGACTTCTCATCTCCTTTTCCCTGAGCAATAACCTCAAGTTCCATCAACTCAAAATCAAAGCGGCTTTCCTCAACGCTCCTCTGGCCAAGTGAATCCATATCTTGGCTCCTCCAAATGTAACAGTACAGAAAGGAAATACTCTGCGCCTCAAGAAAGCCCTGTACAATCTGAAACAGGCCTATCAAGCTTGGTATGTCACGCTCAGCAACTGGATTCTCAATTCTGAGTTCAAAAGGTGCAGTAGTGATCACTGCGTGTTCTTCTCCAACAATACCTGGCTCTATATCCATGTTGACAACATTTTAATTTTTAGCAAGCATCCCAAAAGATTTTTCACTCTCATCAGTAGTAGATTCAAAGTGAAATACCTTCAACAATCAAAACTTCTTCTGGGAATCAAAATTCATCAAACTCCGGGATTGGTTAAACTGTCTCAAGAATCCTATATAACCTCCACTGTGGCCCAATACCCTCTGCTGAAATACAAAGAACACTCCATCCCAATCGCTCCTTACACCAAACTTCTTCCAGCCACTGATGAAGAGGCTGCAGAATTCACCAAATCCGGGATTAACTACAGAAAACTCATTGGTGATCTCAACTATGTTAGCGTCAACACCAGACCCAACATTAACTTCACGGCCAACTACTTGGCTCAGTTTCTGAACGCTCCAGGTCATGTACACTACAACGCGGCGCTAAAGGTCCTGAACTACCTGGCACATACTACCAATAAGGGCATTGAACTCACTTTAAAAGACTCACAAGATCCTTTAAAAGCCTTTGTGGACTCAGACTTGGCCACCTGTCCCTTGATGCGACACTCTATATCTGGAATATTCATCACGTGGAACGGGAACTTGATAGTCTGGAAATCCAGAAAGCAAGCTACAGTTTCTCTCTCAACATCTGAGGCGGAGTATAAATCTGTGGGTGATGAAGTGAAAGAGGTTCTGTGGATGCAGACCTTCCTGCACAAAGTTGTGGGTACCAAATTCAACTCTCCGACAATAATTTATGCAGAAAACAAAGGCTGCATAAAATTGGCCATGCAACACACAAATCAAACAAGCTTTAGATTGAAACATCTTGACTTAAGGCATCACTTCATTTGGGAAGAGATAGAGAAAGGTACCATTCAATTAAAAAAGACCACCTCCAAGGATAACTGTGCTGACTTTCTCACAAAAGCTCTCCCACAAATCCCAATGCTAAACTGCCTAGATTCTCTGAAGGTAAAATGAATTTAAAGCCAGGGAGGGTGTTGAAATTCTATTGAATTTTTGTCTTTGATTCATCCCTTGTATTCCTTTATCTGTGTCACTCACCTGCGCGTCCGCGCTCTCATTTATCTATGTCACTCACCTGCGCGTCCGCGCTCTCATTTATCTATGTCACTCACCTGCGCGTCCGCGCCCTCATTTCCTTCTATGGTGTACGTACTCTAAACCTGAACGCAAGCGCTCCTACTTGTACTGCTTGACGGAGGTCCTGTGTTTGCCTCAGGGCTCTCAGGTCCTCCTTGTCGAGTAAGTAAATTTTCCTCCTTATGCTTGTGCTATTGGTGTTTCTTTCTTCATCACTTATTAAAACAATCTTCTCCAATCGATTTACCAGAAGCTGAATTATCTTGACTGATCTCGCCATTGACTCAACAAATCAACGCTTTCACCCATTGTCCTGTTGCTTCCAGAGTTCATTTTTTAACTCTCACCACTGTCTCAACTCTCAGTGGTCTCCTCACGTCTATCTGGTTTTTTCTTTTGGTTCTTTTAACCTTTTATTTTCACTCTCCATCCAAGCAGGTTGCAAGCCCGCCCCGCCTGGAGTGGGCCTGACCCGCACCAAATGCTGAGCCTGATCTACCCAACTTCTGAGTGCGCAGCCTGCAACACAGTTCCCAATCTGAGATTATAAATACAACACCACATCCCCCCCCCCCCCCAAGTTGAGTTCTGTCACCAGAAGTCTTCCCATTTCTGCCTTGACCATTCCTGCGCTCACCTCTGAGTTGCTCATCACCCACCCTCCCTAGTCACCCAAGTTCCACCCCTCCACTTCCAACTCAACACTGCCATGGTTCCACCCTGCACCTTCTGTGCCCGGAATGGGTTAACCTGCACCCTCCTCTCCAGCTGTTGTGTGTGCTCATCCTGCCATGCTTGCCATTGTTTTTTCTTGCTTGGAAACACTATGCCGGGAGCCCATCCTGGTCCCAATCCTCCCCATCCAGAAAAGAGGGCCCACCACAACTTGTTTGTGGTTTCAAGCAACAATTTGATCTCAGAGGAATTGTGTACTCTGCCCGGCTTGCCATCCTCCCACAGCCCATAAGCTCCACCACTCCCAACCTTGGCCAAAATCTGTGACTTGGCCCCCCCTTTCTGTCATGCCGGACCTCTGCGCAAGGTGGACTTTGCAAACACCACAGAATGGCAAGTTGCCCTCTGCTACTGGGCCAACTGGGTCTGCATTAACCAAGGCACAACCAACCCACGTGTGGAGGAACTTTTTGGACAGCGCCTGGCTTCCCCTCCAGCCCCTGGCCCAACTCCCAGGCCCCCACCTCCTCCTCTGGCTCCCAGTCCCCCTCCTACGGCTCCTGGAACTCCACACCCGGTGTCTCCATCAGCATCTATATCCCCTGCCCCGCAATTGTCACCAGAGCCCTTGGGACATACCTCAACCCCAGCATCCCCAGAATGGGTTGTAATTCCATCTTTGCCTCCGGCCTCACCTCCTCCCCATGCAACCAATCCAGAGATCCCAGACATTCCTACCGTTCTAGCACTTAGGGGGGCGCGCTTTGAGGACTTTGCGGCCAAGTTGGACAACCTCCTCTGGTGGTTCCTCTCAGTTCTGGGTGCCCATGGAACCAAATCCTGGCGCAAACTATTGGTGGCCTTCCAAGGAGTTCTGGATGCGGCCTGGTTGGAAATGGTGTAGGTTATGGAACTTATTTAGGATTATTTCCCCCTCCCCCTTTCCCTTGTTTCCTTCCTTGTCTTTTTCTGTGCAATTCTGTATTTTTCAAAGAAAGAATTTTGACATGCTATCCTTGATTGAGAAGCCTTGGGCATTGAGTGAGAGTGAGAGTGTTAATAAGAGAATTGGAAACCCACGTCCGCACGTGGTCCTGGCAAGCAGCCTTGAGCCTGAGTAAGATTGAGAAAAAACTAGATTGGTGTCCGGGCATGGATCCTGAGACAAAGGAATCCCAAGCCTGAGTAAAGCAACCAAAAAGTCCGCGTCTGCACGCAAGCCTGAGAGAAAAGAACCCCAAAATCTGCCTCCCATATTTTCAAAATATCTGCAAGGGTACCTTGACGGCCCCAGACAAACTGCCACACAGTTCCCTGTACCCAGTCTGCAAACAAATACAACAACCACAAACCAGCACGTGCACAAAACTTAAGAGAGAGAAAAGACACTGGAGAACAGAAATTCTGGGGTGCCTAGTTGTTCTGGCTTTGAACAAGCTAGTGCACCCCCTTACCAAATCAAAATATTCCCCCCATGCACCTTTCAAATCTGCACCTAAGAGAGGAAGAAAGAAAGAAACAGAGAAATGGAGCGTTTTTTTTCTTAAATGTCTCCCTACCAAAACTGAAATCAGGCCTCTGCCAATCCTCTTCCGGGATCTCCCATCTGCGGGGCTCTTCCTTGGGTTTCCAGACCCAGCTTGCGCCGGGCCTGCCTCCTCAATGCAACCTCAAAAACAAATCCCCCCTGTTTCATAGTCAAGGTCCCAGAGGACAATGTCCCATCCCACAATCTCCTTGAGCTTTTAAAATGTGGTGTCACACCCAGCTGTCCATTCCCACGTCACCCCCTTCTGTTTCAGCACCTTTAGCGGGCTTGCAACCTGCACAAACCACTTGATTAACATGCAAAAATAGCTGCATAGCCCCAGAAACTGGAGGATGTGTGATGGCATCCGCGGGGTTTGCCACTCAAGGGACTTGTTCCACTTCTTTGCCCCAATCCTTCTACCTTCAAAAGCTACCACATGGCCTAATACCTCCAGCGCCAGAACGCAGACCACCAACTTGCTTCCCAACACCCTAAGCCCTGCCTCCTCAATCCAGAACAGGATCTGCTCCAGCATCTCCACATACTCCCAGATGAAGCAATGGATCCGTGGGGCCTCCTCTAACACCACACCTCCGTAATTGGTCCTTTTCCCCTTGATTCCTGTGTTGTTGATGAAAATCAAGACCCTATCCGGAAGGTTGTCCCACAGAATTAATTCCATCTGAGCCTGATAGACTGCCACCAAGTTGTTTACGCCTTGTGGAAACTGCGTTATCTGCATCCTTCCCAATCCTGTCTAATATGCAGTTAGACACCGCAAGTTGGGGTGGAGCTTGCACTGATTGTGCCTGCCCATCACATTGACCAATCTGTAACAGGCCTGCCCTGCTATCAATTCCATGAACTTTTCCACACGCCAGGGCAATCCCGCATCTCATATGGTGAAAGAGTTGAGCTGCTGCAGATCATCAACAATCCTAAGCTGCCATCCTGCTTGACCAACGCAAAGATTGGGCTAGAGTAGCTTGATGTGGACTTCTCATACAACCCTTTCCTCATGCGCTCTCAAAACCAATTTCAAAAAGGGTTCCCAAACGGTCCAAGGGATTAGAATTGGCTTTATTTTCCAGTACTTGTTAGAAACCGTGGGAATCATGTAGGGGTTGCGGATCTTGCCCTTCAAAAATCCATGCTTGTTGGGTCCAAAGGCAAGGGCCTTCTTGCATAGCACCAGCACCAATGCCAACAAATCCTTCTCCTCCGCACTCCAACACCCTGGAGGTCCAAAATTCAGTGCCTCAATCCGTTCATTTTTAATTTGCGCCAACTGTGTTACCCACCCACACTTTTTCAAAGGACTTTCCCAGGGATCCCGGCACCGGGAAATCAGCCAAAGAGGCCCTTTCAATCCCTGCAGCATTGGCTTGTTCCAGGGCCAGACCTTCTGCCCCACAGGATTGTACCGTCCCACATTGCACCTGACCATCTGTACACACCCCCTGTTGTCATTGTGAATCCTTCCAACAATGAAACCATGGCTCTTGCCTTTGCTCACAAGTGTGGTACTTTGGCAGGGTTTTCAAAGCACAGTACCTTCCAGCAATGCATACTGAGGAAGTGGACTTACTTCTGTCATCCACGCCCTCTTTGTGTCCCCACCTTCCACCTTCTCCTCCCTAGTCAACTTTCTGTGCAAAACTGGAGCCTGTCCTGCTTGGCACCAATGGTTGACTAGGCAAAATCCTTCATTGGGTGACCTTTGGGGTCAGCTCCCCTGTCATATTTGCCCTCCTTGCTGGTTGCTGCCACCTGCACCCACTTCCCCTTCCCATGGTTGCAGATTATTGTCTCAAACCAGACACAAGAAACGTCCTCCACAGTCAGCGCTTCCATCCATTCCTCCGCATTGAACGCCATTCAACCCCAGAATCCATAAATAAACAGCTGTCCTAAGATCATGTTGCCGCACTCCACCAAGAGGAACAACAGCGTCTTCTGGACCCTTTGGACCTCCACCACCCTGTCTTCCAGACATTCTCTGCCATTCAACGCCCAAAGCCCCATTGCGCACTTCCCCCAAACCAGCTTTAACTTGTCCACCAGCCTTGTTGGAAGCAGGTTAACCATTGACCCACTGTCCACCATGGCCCACACCTTCCTACCTGCAATTTCCATTGAGATGTAAGCAAGAGGCACCAACACTGAATTGGAACGGCACAGCTTGCGTTCCCCTTCCTCCTCTGCTGTGTTCACCTGCTGAATTGTTTGTTAAGATTCCCTCACAATTATCTCACTCTCTGCATGCTCTTGCCTTCCGCGCGCCTCCCCCTCACCCCAGTTATCCCCGGATCCAATCTTGGAGAATTTTCTCTTCCCTTTCCTCTTCCTCTCCAACCTGATCCTTTCTCTTTTTCTTTCTCTCTTATCTCTTCATCTTTCTTTCCCTTCTCCTTTCTCTTTTTCCCTCTTGTTTCTATCCTCAACCAATCAACTCCTCAATCTACTCCAACACAACTGCCGATTCACTCTCACTTCAGCTATTGCCCCTCCTACAAGTCCCTGACTGGTAAGACTCAGATCCTTAAAGGTCTCTCAATAGGATCATATCTGATCTTCTCTTCTCATTCAATCATTCCATTGCTCCAAGATCATCCCTTGTGTTCTCTTCACCCAACCTCTGCTATCTATTTTCTTTTCTATTCTAACGACGCCACCTATCTCAATACTCTCTAGACTCAAGCTGTAGGACTTCTTTCCATCTTGTCTCTTTCCTCTAACTGCTCTATCTTTTGGTTGTGTGTTTCTCATACTCTTCTATTTCCTTCACAGCCTATGCTGGTTTTAAGTCATCCAGAAATTTAGGATCATTTTATCACGGTTAAAAGCCAAAAACTCTACAATTGAACCAAACCAAATCAACCATGACCAAACCAGCAGGAGCGGCCTATTAATTTCATCAGGTGGCCTTGAAATCCTTGGTCAATGCAATCCCTCCTTTTAACAAAGAGAAATAATCAAGATGGCAAGATAAGATGTTTATGCTGTTTGATCTGAAAGACATCAAGGAAGCTATAACTTGAAATTCTGAACCCCTATCCTCCAAACAGGACTGAGAAATATGAGCCATAATCCTATCAAAAGTTGACAGTACAACTCATGCAAACCTGGTCAACTCTTCCAACATATCCTTGTAAAAACTCCTATGGGCTGAAATCACGCAAAGATTTGCATCTTCTGAGACAGCAAACAGGGCAATGGTGTTCAACCATTTCCTGCATTCAATTTTCCACAAGCAAGCCATCAAGGGATTCATCACCAAAATGCAAAAGTCAATCACTAGGATGAAAGACGTAGGAATTGAATTACCCAAAGACATACTTGTGTACCTTCTACTCTTCAAGTTTTGACCCATTCTTGAAAACCTCAAGCCATAAATAAAATTGTTTATATAATAATAATAATAATAATGTGTAATAATAATATATATAATCAAGGTTAGGATAAGAATTGGAATCAGAATCAGAACCAGGATCAGAATCATGTTGAGCGGATTCACTAATAAAACCTTGATCTGTTAAAATGAAGGATAAAATTCATTTATAATGTAACCTTAAACATAATGAGATTTGATGACTAAACCATGGTCACAACTCACAGGAGGGTAAGATAAAAAGAAATCACTACGATCATAACCATATTGGGTCATCATGCATGTCAAAAAGAACCTGACAGTAGACGTAGTATTTAATCACCTCACTCAATATAATAACAAGAGGAAGGCTCAATCAAATCCAGTCAAACCAGTGGTGGACGTCTCTCTTGTGTCAACTTAGACAAAGATCCATAGGGAAGAAAAGAAGTCAAAGATGAGATGTCAAGAAGGCTATCACAACCCTAAAGCCACTCACTTGGAATCATCTTGTTTCCATCTCCATCCTCAAATTGCACTGGAATGGTGGATTGAACAACAAAATGAGTGGAAAAATAAAACAAAAAAGACTCCTATCATAAATTACCACGCCCTACTAACCCTCTTGATCAACGCAGACAAAAACCCCAAACTTCTTCTAGACTTGGGAGCAAATTTCCACATTTTCAAAAATCTCAAATATTTTACATCCATCAATCTACAAGAAGAATCCAAGGAGATCAAGACAGGTAAACTGGAGGCAAACCTCAAAATATGTGGTACTGGAACTGTCAAACTAGAGTGGAAAGACTCAAATATTACTCTTGAGGACTGCGTCTAAATGCCCAACATTGTTGTCAATCTCATTAGTCCCGGCCTTCTTGCCCAGAAAGGTTGCTGCATCAATCAAACTCAAGACAAATTTTCCATCACACGTGGAGGTTGACCAGTACTTAAAGTTTTAATTTGCAATAATTTATTTGTCATTGAAAAACCATGTTCAACTGGACAAAGCCAATCTGTGCATCTCTCAAATATTCCCTCAAAGCAGTCCTCCTCCAACCATCCATTGCTACTCAACATCCATAAGATTTATGGACACGCCTCTGTCTCCACCCTCAAGCCAATCATTGAGGACCTTTTCACTAATGAAGAACACACAAGATTCCAATGAGACAGCTGCTTGAAGAGTAAGATTACTCAATCTCCGTTCTCCTGCGTGTCTACTCCCTCCAGTAAACCTCTGGATCAAATTTACCTTGATCTCATGGGACCAATTTCACCCCAATCCAAAGCTGGTCATCACTACATTCTCACCCTGGTGGATAACTACTCAGGTTAATTAGCGGCTTTTCCCCTTACCTCCAAAGATGAGACTTCTGAAACAATTATAAAAATACTCAAGATTGAATACAAGAGACTGAACCACTATCCGTCTGAAATGTTCTCTGATAAAGGTACCAAATTCATCAACTCCACCCTCAAGGAATTTTCAAAAACCAACCACATCAAATTACAAACTTTGGAACCCTACCATTCCCAACACAATGGTTGAGCCAAGAGAGCCAACAGAACAAGTTTTGAATCCACTTGCGCCACATTCTCATCCAATCGGCTGCCCAAAAATTACTTGCATATAGTAATGCAAAGCTGCTGCTTCATGCTCAATCAGATTCTCCAAGAAGGTAATCACCTATCTCCCTGGGAACTCATGTTTGGTAAGAGTCTCCCTGCTAATTACTTGAAACCTGGGGTAATCTCTGTTGTATACCTTGCAAATTGCTCTCAAAAAGGTTGAAAGTTTGATAAAAAAGGACTCAAGGGTATCCTGATTGGGTTTAACCCCACTTTCCACTTTTACCTCATCCTCAACTCACTTGATGCGGTTATCAAGACCAAACACATGAGATTCCTCAAAACTCAATCAGACACATTCCCACTTCTTGAATCCTCCGGTATTGATTTGTTCTCAAGACCCGCTCCGGACATCTACCAAACGGATTTCTCCTCAAACAACAAGCAGTACTCAATCCGGGAACCTGCATCTGAATTTCTGGAATCTGAATCTGATGCGGAGGATGTCAGTTCCCAGGACCACTCTCTCAATCTTTCTCCTCCTGATTCTCCTGACTCTCCGCATCATCTAGTTCTGTCCGGAATCCAGCACTCAAAGATCTAACCTAAGACCACAAAGAGAAATCAGGAAACCGCAATGATATGGCTTCCATCACTATTACAAGCCCCCATCCTATAAGGCCGCCCAAAAATGCCCCAAATGGCCCAAGTGGAAGAAAGCTTTGGAAGATTAGTTGAGCTCCATCAAATCCCAAAATGTTTGGGAGGAGTATTATGACATACCAAATAACGTCCTGAACACCACCTGGGTATTCAAGGTGAAAGAAAACTGTCATGGGGAACCCGTGAAATACAAGGCCAAATTATGCGTACAAGGATTTGACCAGATTCAGGGTGTCAATTTTGATTAAACCTGGGCCCCAACCGGAAAGATAGGGTCTCTTGGTCTTGCACTGCTCTATGGTCTCAAAAATAAATTGAATTTCACCCAATTCAACGTAAAAGGGGCTTTCCTTCACGTGCCTCTCAGCAAAACAGTCATCATTAGAATGCCCAAAGGATTTCAAAGAAAACCCCCCTATCTCAAATTGAAGAAATCTCTCTATGGTCTCCGTCAGTCCCCTAAGAACGGGTACAATACCCTCACTACCTGGATCAAATCTCAAGGATTCCACAAATCCACTAGCGACCCGTGCCTATACTTCAACTCAAAATCAATGGAGGTCATCTACTTCCATGTTGAGGACCTCATTCTGGTTGGGAAGTCTAATGAATTCGCCAACAACTTCCTAAGCAAGTTTCCAAACTCCTCCTGTCACTCCCCCAACACAATACTCGGCACGCTGATGGAAATTGATGGAGACAAAATTCTTCTCAGTCAACCAAATCATATTGACCAAGGATTAAAGGAGCTCGGTCTGTCAGACTGCAAAAACACAAACACACCTCTAACTCAGAACTTTCACCTTGAACCCGCGTTGGATGAAGATCATGCTGAGTTTGCTCTACTAAATATAAATTACCAATCTGTGATTGGACTTCTAAACCATCTCTCCCAATACACTTGGCCTGATATTTCCTTTGCCTTCTCAAGCCTGGCTAGGTTCAAACAAAATCTGTAATGACCCATTGGAGAGAAGTGTGCAAAGTCTGGAAGTACTTGAAGACCACTAGAGACTTCAATTTCACCCTCAAATTTGACCCCACGCAAGAAATACTCTCTGGATACAGCAATGCTACTTTGGGAAACAACTCTACATTCCGTAAGTCACAAACAGGCTATATTATTTGCCATTACGGCAGCCCAATCATCTGGGGTTCTTCAAGGCAGAGAAAAGTCACATACTCCTTGACAGAGTCCAAACTCAATGCCCTCCTGGACTGCTACCTTGAACTCAAATGGGTTACTCACATCATTGGAGAAATTTCTCTATCTCCCAAATGCAAACCAACAATATACATTGACAATAAGAGGCTGGAAGACAAAATAAAGAAATTTGGATCCCACTCTAAGTCAGGATATTTTGATATAAAGACAAAAGGCCTGCGCAAAGAATTGTCTCTCTCTAAATACAATCTTATTCTCATTCCAACCAACACCATGATTGCGGACTCTCTCACAAAAGCTTCCTCTCTCCTCTCTGTCAAGCTTCTCCAACAAGAATTCTTATCCTGAATCTTGCCGTGAGCAATCCAATCCTCCTCTTACCAGTCACCAGGGGTGTTAAGATTCCCTCACGATTATCACACTCTCTGCGCGCTCTCGCCTTCCGCGCGCCTCCCCCTCACCCTGGTTATCCCCGGATCCAATCTTGGAGACTCTTCTCTTCCCTTTCCTCTTCCTCTCCAACCTGATCCTTTCTCTTTTGCTTTCTCTCTTATCTCTTCATCTTTCTTTCCCTTCTCCTTTCTCTTTTTCCTTCTTGTTTCTATCCTCAACCAATCAACTCCTCAATCTACTCCAACACAAGCGCCGATTCACTATCAATTCAGCTATTGCCCCGCCTAGGAGTCCCTGACTGGTAAGACTCAGATCCTTCAAGGTCTCTCAATAGAATCATCTCTGATCTTCTCTTCTCATTCACTCAGTCCATTACTCCAAGATCATCCCTTGTGTTCTCTTCACCCAAAATCTGCTATCTATTTTCTTTTCTATTCTAACAACTCCACCTATCTCAATACTCTCTAGACTCAAGCTGTAGGACTTCTTTCCATCTTGTCTCTTTCCTCTAACTGCTCTCTCTTTTGGTTGTGTGTTTCTCATACTCTTCTATTTCCTTCACAGCCTATTCTGGTTTAAAGTCATCCAGAAATTTAGGATCATTTTATCAGTGTTGTTGGGAGTGGGCCATCTCCACACTCCTTCAGTGCCTGGACCATCTTTTCAACAACCACCAGAAAAACTGCGGCCAACTCCTGCAGGTTGAGAGGTGTTGGCCTCTTGTTCCGCATCACGCTTTGCACAATCTCTGTGGCCTTCTTCTTCCCTCCAAAGCTAATTGGAAGCATGTTTCCTGCCAGATCCCGCGCAACAATTTTTGGGGCCTGAACCAATGGCCCCTCCTTGGAATCCACATCCATCTCCTCAACCACAACCCACTCATCCGCCGCCAACGCTCTGACTTCAGCCTCCACGTGCGGGGCTTGCCACATTTAAGGCTTGGTAACAATTCCAAGTGATACCCGGGCGGTTTCCGTGGGATACTTGAGGCGCACCCAAAACCGCTGCATGGGAGATGGCTGACCAGCCCCCAAGTCCACCTGCTTGCCCGTTGGGAATATTTTAGTTGTCCCAGACATATGGACCAGACCCCCATCCATTTCCTTACTCAATTCCGCACAACCAGACTTCCAATGACCCTTATCCCCGCAATAGGTGCATGTGCAAACTGCACATCCACTCAAAGGCCTGCTTGTGGGTTGGAAGCCCTCCACCATGTGAGGCAGCATCCTGTGCAGCTGAGTTTTCATCCGGCCAAGGAGAATTGAAAGATCCCGTAAAATATCTGTGACCTTGTTTACCAGCAAATCCAATTACTTCTGGGGCGCTGCCGGCTGTTCAACTGTTGATGGGCCCGCTGGCGGTGCCTGCATTGGAGCTGGGACTGAGTGAGCCGCCAGGAACAACCTGGCTGTGTCCTCAATCAGCTCCTCCTGTTAAATCTTTCCTTCCACCACCTGGCAGATGACATTAGGTCTGGAAGTAGCACAACACTCCCGTCTACCAACTGCTTCACCAACCCATGCTCAAACAAGTACCGCTGCACCCGCAACCAGAGTTGCAGTGCAAGTCTTCCCAGAAATGCCTGTTTCATTTCCCCTGTCTGTCCGGCAAACACCTGGTTCTTCTCCAAGTACCTGTAGATACGCTCAAAAATCAAGATATACTCAGCCAAGTTGCCTTGCATCCATACTGCCCCACGTGCAATTGCTTCTGCCGCTGCCCACTCAAAGTCACTCTCTGTAAGCTCTCTGATACCAGGAACCTTGCAGTCCTTTAGCTACAGAGAGTAATAAAAATACTGGAATAATTATTATTATTATTATTCCAAAAATAAAAACTTAGAGACTCAAATAAATGATATAATAAGGGCATTTGCAAGGTTTAATTGTTTTGGTAATAAAAGGTTTTCAATATAATATAAAAGAGGGACCACAGTATTATACTACTGGGGATATTTACAGAAAAGAAACCTCTCTTCAAGGGGCCTCCTTAGGCAGTTTAAGAACCTTGGAATGAAGATGGGTGCCTTAGAAAGGTCTTATTCCACTAATGGCCAGGAAAAACAGCACAATGGCCAAGACAGCAAAGGAAACACTCACTCTTAGTACTTTACCACGAAAATCCTGCAATAATAGGAAGGGTTTCAGAGCAGATGGGGTGGATTGCTTGACTAAACTTCAAGGGTTGATTGGTTTTTAAGAAATGAACAATAATACTACAGACTTGGTCATAAATCACTTGCTTAGATTCTTCATAAGCACTTGACTAACAATGACAGGGTTTCTGATTTATAACAATAATTCCTGGTAAACCAACCATGGAATAATGGATCCAAAGAGGTCTGTATAAATACCTTTTTGGGGTGATTTTGAGCTTCTCAGGGCGTGTAGAGAGAGTTCTGCTCATGGTCTGAGGCTGAAAAGCCAGTCAGAGCAAGATTAGAACGTCCACTTGGTTCTGTTAATCAGCTGATCTTAGATCTGCGTGTTAAAATACGTACGCACTTACGCGGGTGCTACGTATAAGTGTAATCCAAATGGGATGCACAAATGGGCCTCTAAGGCCCATTGGACACACACACGGACCATACGGGCCCATGTGGATGTCACGGATTTGGGGAAACTGGCCTCAAAATGCGTGAAATAGGCCTATTGGTACACGGGCCCTAACGGGCCCGGTGGGGTATATGGGCAGATACAGCCAGATGGGCTTGTATGGGCATAATTGGGCCCAAGGTTTATTTTGGACATACTTGGCCAGACGGGCTGGCCCGCCAAAGTATGTTTTTTTTTCAGTTTTTGGGCTTGGGGCGGCCCATTGGGGCCGCCGCCAGTGCCGCGGCCCACCCGGGGCCGCTGCCCGCGCCGCGGCCCGTTCGGGGCCGCCTGTGTTCCTCGGCACGGCCCACGCGGGGCCCGACGGCCCGCGCGGGGCTGTTGCGCGGCCGAGGGATCCCGCGCGGTGCGATGCCGCGCGGGCCCGGCTGGTCGCGCCCGGCGACCAGCGCCGCGGAGCCGGGGCTCGCGGCCCCGGCTCGCTCCCCCTCCCCTCGCTCGCCGTTGCGAGGGGGATGGGGGCGGGCTGGCTGGGTTGAACCAGCCAGCGACCGGCCGCGACATCGCGGTCGGTCAGGGCAGGGGGGACCTGACCACCCCCTTGCCCAGGGAGGTGGCGGCGCCGGCCGCGGTAGTAGCGACCGGCAGGTGGGGGGGATTTGATCACCCTCCCACCTAGCGAAGCGATGCAGAGGGAGCGAGGGGCGCTCTCCCCCCCCCTTTACCGAGGGGGAGGAGCGTCGGGCTGAGGGGACCTGATCACCCCCAGCCCAGTCCTTTTCCTAATGACGACGCCCTGGGGGTATCGACCCCCAGGGCCCCTGGTGAGGGGATTTGACCGCCCCCACCAGGGATTTGAGAGAAGAAGGGGGGGGGCGGCATGTCCGCCGGTTACACCCCCCCCTAGTGAGGTTGAAACCGGACCCAGGTGAGTCCTGGGTCCCACCTGGCCCATTTGAGGGGCCAGGGGCTGGATGCATGAGGCAACCAGCCCGTAAGTATGACAATGAGGTCATCAGGACCGGTTGTAACAGACAACCGGCCCAGGGGATTGAACAGCAAAGGGGCTGGTTCAGCCCCGTAACGGTGGAAACACCAGAATGGACCGGAATAGGCTGGTCGTAAGGGTTCAGGGACTGATGCCATGTGGGCTGATGTAGTCCAAACCAAGTAACAAGGCTTGTAGAGCCTGTAGAGCTCTTTTGGGGCGGAAAATTTGCCTTTTGGCTTGTTGTATCATGGGCTCACAATAGGCCAATCTTTTGTACTTAAGGAGCTCTTCTCCCTGCTGTTTTCCATCATTCATTCATCATCCAATCGAATTCATCCAACATATTGCCCCATTGTGAGAGCCCCATTAGCCATTATTGACACACAGTGTCCAGCATTTCTTTTGCTTTAAATACTGCTCATTTGCCTAAGCTAATTGCTGGCCATAATTATAACACATTATCAGTACCAACATCATCATTACTTCCAAGCCATCTAGACCTTTGTACCTTACTTTGGAGAACCTCAAAGACCTCAAGTTTTCCAAGAAGATGTCCTATATCCCTGATGTTAGCTCTACCAAAATAGTTCTGAATAGTCAGAACTATAATGCTTGGGCTGTCCTTATGGATAGTGAGCTGGATAACATCTGCTGTGGGGAAATTATGGATGCAGATGACACTCTGATCAGTTCAGAAGTGGAGAAGAAGTCTTACCATCTGATCCTTAGGCATCTTGATGAGAATCATGTGACATGGGTTGCTGATACTCTTAGGGAAGATGAGAGGAGGAGGGGCAGCATCCTTTGGAAGCTGCTTAAGTCCAAGTATGCTGGTGATTCTGTTCACCAGAAGGGTATAGCCTTTAATAAACTGTTCAAGTTACAATATTCGAATTGTAAACAGTTTGTGGCAGAGGCTAGGTCTAGTATAGCCAAGTTCAAGTCATCTGGACTTAACATGGATCCAGAGTGTTTGTCACTCTTAATCCTTCAAAAGCTGCCAAAAGAGTTTGATTCCTTAGTCAGAATCATTTCTCAATTGGATCCTCTTCCTGGGGAGGAGGATGTGCTTAAAAGGATTGAAAAGGATGACCTTCAATTCAAGATGAAGGGGGGTTCTGGAACAGCCCTAGTTGGAAAGACTGGAAAATCTTGCAAGAAGGCGAAAAAGGATTTGTCCAAGGTCTTATGTTACAATTGTCAGAATAAGGGTCACTATGCTAAGGACTGCAAGGAGGCCAAGAAAAGGAAGAAGTCCGAAGGGGATGACAAGGAGGTCAATCTCACAACTGAAAACGTTGCAATGGTGGCGTTGGATGCTCAAATTGAAGAGGCTGTTGTGGAAGAAGGTCCCAACAAGAAGGCCAAAATCAATGAGGATCAAGAAATGGACTTGATTGATTATGAAGTGAGTAATCTTAACCTCAAAGATAAGAACTTATCAGTGACTGATAAAGCTTCTTTCCTACTAGGAGGATTGAAGGAGGATGTTCTTGTTTTGATCGATTCTGGTTGTACAGATCACATGTTTTTTGAACCAAATTTATTTTCAAATCTTAGTGATTATGATGGGGTTGTAAATATTGGTCAGAAAGGCAGAACAATTCAGATTAAAGGAATTGGAAAAGTTATTCTTGCAAATCAACTGGGTTTCCAAATTACTTTTGATAAAGTGTTCTATGTACCAGAGTTGCCTTACAACCTTGTGTCTCTTGGGGTGTTATGGAAAAAAGGTTTCCAAATTCGTTATCTTAAAGGAGATAGGTTTGTTATTGATATGAATGGGAGAACTGTTCTTAGTGGACAAGTTCGGAATAAGCTTCTGTGTGCAAGCTTGTTCAAATTCTCAGCTCTGAGCACTGTTTCTCACAATAGAAGTGGCCATAAGGTAAAGGACAGCAACTGTGAGAGTTGTACCTTGGGGGCCAAGACTAGAAATGTGTTCTCTAAGAGTAGAGATCACACAGATGTTCCTAGAGAGGAATTTTCCATTGATTTGGCAGGGCCATTCACTCCAGAGTCCCTTGGTGGGGCAAGATACTTCATCAATTTAGTTGATACTGCAACTAATTATGTTTGGGTTAAACCGATTCGATCTAAGGATCAGACCACAGAGGAGGTTTCTGTAATCTTCAAGGTCTGGAAACAGAATGGTCTGATGAAGGAGATCAAGAGGGTTATTACCGATGGAGGGGGTGAATTCGTGAGTAAAGAGTTTGGGAGGCTGTTGAAAGATTATGGTATCATTCATATAGTCACTACTGCAAGTACTCCACAAAATAATGGAATAGTTGAGAGAATGAATAGGACTTTACTGGACAAAGTCAGAACTATTATGTCTCAATCTGGTCTGCCAAAGTTCTTATGGGCTGAGTTGATGTGCACGGTGTGTCTGTTGCACAAAATTGTAAGTGTTAATGGGAAGTGTCCCCATTATCAGTTTTGGAAGTTGTACCCCAAAACATCACACCTAAGAACAATTGGTTGCTTGGTGTATTATAGTGTCCACCATAATGAAATGGTCGGAAAATTAGACCCTAGAGCCAGAACAGGGGCACTTGTAGGCTATGATTTAATAAGTAAATCTTATAGGATCTATTGTCCAGGGACAAGAAAGGTTATCCGTAGCAGGGATGTAAAATTCGACGAAAGTACCTTTCCACTCAAAAGGAGTGAAGATGTTGTTGTGATTAAGCCACAACAAGAAATAGAATTAGCACCTATTTCACCAGCAAAAGCTGTGGAACATGTGGTTCCAGAAGATGAAGAGGTGGCAGACGTGCCACAAGAGGGTTCAGTACCCGCTTCAGGTGATTCTGTGGAATCAGAACCTGATGAGCCTCCACCTCCGGTTAGAAGGAGTGGTAGGGTTAGAGTACCGGTTGACAGGTACGGGGAGTGGAGATCCCATTATGCTGCCGCAGGATATGAGGAAGATACATTTCAGGAACAGTGTATGCTCAATGAAGTCCTGGAGTTGAGTTCAGAAATGGGTAACAGGGTTAACCCAAATAGCTTTTGCCAAGCTATGAATTCTGATGAGAGAGCCAACTGGAAGAGTGCTATTTTTGAGGAATTTGATTCTCTAGAGAATAATAGTGTCTTTGAAGTGGTTAAGCGGGATTCTGTTCCAAAAGGAAAGACCATTGTGGGGTCTCGATTGGTGTTAAACAAGAAGTTTGACACAAACGGAGTTTTGAAAAGGTTCAAGGCTAGATGTGTTGCACAGGGCTTCAAGCAGAGAGAGGGTATTGATTACCAAGAAACTTTCTCACCAACTGGAAGGCTGTCCACCTTCAGGTACATCATTTCTCTGGCAGTGGAGTTGGGTGAAGAAATCAGACAAGCTGATTTTGTAACAGCATACTTGAATGCAAAACTTGGAGAGGAGGAGACTGTTTATATGTCGATTCCTGATGGTTTTCGTGAATGGTTAGTAGAGACTAAACCAGAAACCATGAAGAAAATCTGTGTTAGAACTTTTCTTTCGGCAGATAAAGGGGAATATGTCCTCAAGCTGTGTAGATCCCTGTATGGATTGAAGCAAGCAGCTAGGTCATGGTATAACACCATGAGTGAGAAACTGATAGAAACTTTTCTTTCGGCAGATAAAGGGGAATATGTCCTCAAGCTGTGTAGATCCCTGTATGGATTGAAGCAAGCAGCTAGGTCATGGTATAACACCATGAGTGAGAAACTGATAGAGATTGGTTTTAAGACGTCTGAGGCCGATCCTTGCCTTTTTGTGAGGAAGGATGCAATTTTGTTTGTATGGGTCGATGACATTATCATTATTGGTGATGGTAAAGAGAGAGTCATGGAGACACTCAAAAAGGAATTCAAGATAAAAGATCTTGGTCTGGCGCAACAGGTGCTTGGAATGAAAGTCAGCAAGAGCAAGAATGGTATTAAGTTAGACCAGAACCATTATGTGGCAGCTCTTCTTAAGCAATACGGCTTAGAGGATGCAAAGGAGTTTGGTACTCCTATGCAGTCAAACATTCGTTTAGAGAAGTCTACAGATGAGGAGTATCTGGAGTTTGTTCAATCAGGGAATGACTACAGGTCAGCTGTCGGATCGCTTAATTATTTGGGGCAGTGTACAAGGCCCGATATTGCGTTTGCAATTGGGGTCTTGTCGCAACACTTAGAGAAGCCAAGCATGAGGCATTGGTCAGCGTTTAAGAGAGTTATGAGGTATCTTAAAGGAACACACAGTCTGGGACTGTTGTTTACAAAGTCAGCAAACTTTGATTTGGTTGGTTATTCCAATGCAAGTTGGGCAGATGGTAACACTAGGGAATCAACAAGTGGTTTTGTATTCTTTTTAGGTAAGAATCTGGTGTCATGGATGTCCAAGAAGGTGTCGGCAATAAGTCTTTCATCAACAGAGGCTGAGTATAGAGCTTACTTAGCAGCTTCACAGGAAGCAAAATGGTTGAGAAAAGTCTTAGAGGACACACATAAACCACAAGGGTTTGCATTGTTGTATTCCGATAACCAGAGTGCCATTGCGTTGGCGCAAAACCAAGTGTTCCATTCAAGAACAAAACATATTGATGTCCACTATAACTATATTCGCGATGCAGTTAACTGCAAAGAGATTGTGTTGAGGTACATGCCCACTGGATCAATGATTGCGGATATCTTGACTAAGGCATTAGACAGAAACAAGCATCAAGGCTTTGTGACTAATATGCGGATGTCACCCCTTTTGGATTAAGGGGGTGTGTTAAAATACGTACGCACTTACGCGGGTGCTACGTATAAGTGTAATCCAAATGGGATGCACAAATGGGCCTCTAAGGCCCATTGGACACACACACGGACCATACGGGCCCATGTGGATGTCACGGATTTGGGGAAACTGGCCTCAAAATGCGTGAAATAGGCCTATTGGTACACGGGCCCTAACGGGCCCGGTGGGGTATATGGGCAGATACAGCCAGATGGGCTTGTATGGGCATAATTGGGCCCAAGGTTTATTTTGGACATACTTGGCCAGACGGGCTGGCCCGCCAAAGTATGTTTTTTTTTCAGTTTTCGGGCTTGGGGCGGCCCATTGGGGCCGCCGCCAGTGCCGCGGCCCACCCGGGGCCGCTGCCCGCGCCGCGGCCCGTTCGGGGCCGCCTGTGTTCCTCGGCACGGCCCACGCGGGGCCCGACGGCCCGCGCGGGGCTGTTGCGCGGCCGAGGGATCCCGCGCGGTGCGATGCCGCGCGGGCCCGGCTGGTCGCGCCCGGCGACCAGCGCCGCGGAGCCGGGGCTCGCGGCCCCGGCTCGCTCCCCCTCCCCTCGCTCGCCGTTGCGAGGGGGATGGGGGCGGGCTGGCTGGGTTGAACCAGCCAGCGACCGGCCGCGACATCGCGGTCGGTCAGGGCAGGGGGGACCTGACCACCCCCTTGCCCAGGGAGGTGGCGGCGCCGGCCGCGGTAGTAGCGACCGGCAGGTGGGGGGGATTTGATCACCCTCCCACCTAGCGAAGCGATGCAGAGGGAGCGAGGGGCGCTCTCCCCCCCCCTTTACCGAGGGGGAGGAGCGTCGGGCTGAGGGGACCTGATCACCCCCAGCCCAGTCCTTTTCCTAATGACGACGCCCTGGGGGTATCGACCCCCAGGGCCCCTGGTGAGGGGATTTGACCGCCCCCACCAGGGATTTGAGAGAAGAAGGGGGGGGGCGGCATGTCTGCCGGTTACACCCCCCCCTAGTGAGGTTGAAACCGGACCCAGGTGAGTCCTGGGTCCCACCTGGCCCATTTGAGGGGCCAGGGGCTGGATGCATGAGGCAACCAGCCCGTAAGTATGACAATGAGGTCATCAGGACCGGTTGTAACAGACAACCGGCCCAGGGGATTGAACAGCAAAGGGGCTGGTTCAGCCCCGTAACGGTGGAAACACCAGAATGGACCGGAATAGGCTGGTCGTAAGGGTTCAGGGACTGATGCCATGTGGGCTGATGTAGTCCAAACCAAGTAACAAGGCTTGTAGAGCCTGTAGAGCTCTTTTGGGGCGGAAAATTTGCCTTTTGGCTTGTTGTATCATGGGCTCACAATAGGCCAATCTTTTGTACTTAAGGAGCTCTTCTCCCTGCTGTTTTCCATCATTCATTCATCATCCAATCAAATTCATCCAACATATTGCCCCATTGTGAGAGCCCCATTAGCCATTATTGACACACAGTGTCCAGCATTTCTTTTGCTTTAAATACTGCTCATTTGCCTAAGCTAATTGCTGGCCATAATTATAACACTGCGGGATTTCTGTACTATTTTAGCCACAGGATCTGTTAATCTGTTATGGTGTGAATTTGATCATTCTGCCCTCATCCTTCATTTGTACTATTAGTATTGTTTTAAAGTGGACAAATGTGGACTTTTACTGATTTTCCATCATCTGCTGATCATGTAGATAATTTTCAATAATTTTCATGAACACTCCTTATAGTGTTTCATGTTCTTCAAAGATCAGAGTCAATGATTTATGTGGTAATCCTTTATCTTTGATTTATTATTAAAAAATTTTCTAAACCTAATTTTTATTAATTTTATTTGCGTTTTGATCTTTTGAGACTATTACTAATGCATATTTCAACTTGTTACATATGCCAGGAAACCCTAACTAGTTTGTAGCTCTTCTGAGAAGTACCTGGTTGTCAGATTAGTCACAACAGATCCAGATGCGGGGATCAGTCAGTACAGATGCCCGCAGGTCTCTAGTACGCGGGAAACTGCTACTACAAGTGCGTAGGGGTATGTAATGATGCGGGGCTGCGCGCAGGAATTGTGACTTAACACATTTCTGCGTGTAACTCCTAAAATATACACAACACCTCAACTCTGAGTGAATTTTAGTTGTAAACCCTATATGTGACAACACGTGTGGAATGTTAAAATGGCCAAAAGGGCCATACTGGTGTTGTGATTTTTAGTACTTTTCTTTCTAATTATTTTAAAAATGTAAGGACTTGGATTTCAAGGGTGGGGTCAGTGAGTGACCCTACCTAATTTTGGGTGAGGAATCCATTTCTTTAATAATTTTTATGGATTTCTCACTCCTTCTTTTGTTAATTTACATATTCTTATTTTTATAGTTTTGTGTTGCTATGAAAGGTTTCTCTGTACATAGTAGCAAGCTGACACTCTCCCAGAAGAGAGGCTCATGCTTCCCCCACCTTGTAATCATCTCACTCTGCAACCTTGCGCAGTCCTGGTCCCTGTAGACAGCCATATCCTCCATTTCCCCAAGCTTACTCTTGTCCGTGAAGAATAGAAAAATGGTCCCAACCTTGTCCTTGCTCATTGCGTGCTCAGAATTGGCAATATCCTCAAACCCTGCCAGAAAAAGACCAATATCCATGGTGTCAAACCAGAGGTTTGGGAAGTCCCGCGGCCTAAGCCATACCCATCAAGGAGCCTTGACCAATTCAAAGTAATCCAACCAAGGGGGAGCAAAGCCGCCGGACCAAGCGGTTGGTGGTGGAGGAGGGGTTGGTCCACTTGGTCCCAACCGCAGGGGGAAAGATGGCAGAATGTTTGATCCTGGAGTATTTGTTGGTAACATTTCACCCGCTACCTTTGAAAGACTAGGAAAAAAGATTATTTCCCGGCCAGACCCCCAGATGTGGAAAAAAGAGTGAGATACTCCCCTAAGTTGTCCTCAAGTTTGGAAGTTATTGGCCCAAGCGTCTGTAAGGAGGTTGAGTGTTGATGGGTTTTGAGAATAAGAGATAGTTATAAGAAAAAGATGAATAAAAAAATGATGTTGTATATTCCTGCCCTTCAATCCTTCCCTGATCTGTCTGTGATGAGATGTGATAATATGATCCTACAGCCCAGAGTTGAGATTGAGGTTTTAAGTCCTCCCTCTAAACCCTAACCAAAGTACAAGTGCAACTGGAAGCCTAGCAATGGAATTAAGAAAGAACCAGACCCCAAAACCCTAGCCCAACCCTAACCCATACCGCCCATTCCTTCCAAACCCTTTTTTTGTTTCGTTGTGGAAACTTTAGAGGTTATCCCTCACAAAGTTGTCCCTAGTTACGGGATCAATGGTTCTAGCGTCTGTAAGACCGAGAATGCTTCCTTTCCTTTTCTCCGAGAGGGAGAGAGAGTGAGAGAGAGTGAGAGTGAGAGAGAGAGTCCGATAGAAAGATATGCTGCCCCCCTACAACCCAGAGTCGAGGGGAAGGGTATTTGAGCCCTCCCCCTCAACCCTAACCTAAGCACAAGCACAAAGACAGACTGGCAACCATGAAGAAGGAACCCTAGACCCAGAACCCTGACCCATCCCCAAACCCATACCCAAACCCTATCCCCGCCAGCTCGCCTGCCATTACGCGCATCCGGTTTGTCTTTTCGTGGCGCGGCCCTCTGCCGCGCGATACCCAAAGTTCACCGCGCTTGCGCGCATCCACCCGATGCGCCGTCGTGGATTTCCTGTCCCGTGGCCGGCCCGCGCTTGCGCGCGGCTGCCCACGCATATAGCCCCGCTGTCGCCCCGCTTTTTCCTTCCCCGACTAGCCGTTCCGAGAACCTGGTCAGCCCAGCTCCATCCGTGAGTCGGACATCCAAGCGGGTTGCAGCCCGCCTCCCTTAGTCAGGCCCGGCCCGCAGTCGCGTGCTCGATCCCGCGGCGCCCACTGCTGAGCCCGCAGCGGCTACTGCTGAACCCGCAGCGGCTACTGCTGAACCCGCAGCGGCTACTGCTGAACCCGCAGCGGCTACTGCTGAGGACCGGCGCACCCCCACTGCTGAGCCTAACCTACCAGATGCTGAGCGCGCAGGCCGCGACGCAGTCCCCGACCTGAGGCTATATAATGACACCACAACGTACTTCCAGTTTTTTCTTCTCATGGCAGGCCCTCTGCTGTGTCCTACTTGGAGCCCCTGTCTTTATCTGTCCGCGCGTGTCTGCAGATTGGTCTGCGCCTATGCTTTCACAGACCTCCCCGGCGCGGATAACCCCACAATTTCCCTGCTCCTGCTTTCCAAACTGGCCACCCACAAACTTGGTCAGGTTGGCTCCATTACTTGGTCTTCTCCATCCAAGCAGGTCACAAGCAGCCCCGCCTGGAGTGGGCCTGAACTACCCAACTGCTGACCTTGCAGCCTGCCATGCAGTTCCCAAACTGAGGTTATAAATATGACACCAAACCATTCAATTGGCCCTTTGATTGGTCAAAGGGGGGGCTGGTTGATTGGACCATTGGTTGGTAAAAGGGAGGGGCGGTCAATTGGCCTCCTGATTGATCAAAGGGGGGGGGGGACTGTTAAATTGGCCTGTTTGTTGGTCAAAGGGGGGAGGTCAATTGGTTGAAGGGGGGTGAGGTTGTAGTTGAATGAGGGGGTTCAGGGGTCCATTTGTAAAGGGGGGGAGCAGTTGTTGGTTGAAGGGGGGGGAAGTTGTTGGTTGAAGGGGGGGTTCTTGAGGATGGGGGGTTGCTTTGGTGGTGGCCATGGATGTAGCGGGGGGGTCTGGTGGGCCAACAAGGAGGGAGGAAGCAAGGAAAGAGTGTTTTGAACAAGTGCAACAAGGGGGGGTGGATTGAGAGGGAGGGGGTGGGCTGGAAACAAAGATGGGCAAGGAAAGGGGGGGTGTTAGCAAGGAAATAAAAAAGGTAGTTGAGATAAGGAAACTGACCTGGAGATGGAGACAGTGATTGTGGGTTTTTGGGTGTGGTGAGCTTGTTGTTGGTGGTGAGTGGTTAAGTCCAATGAGTGGGTTAGGAGGAGGAGGGTGAGTGCAGGAGTCTAATACCTGGGAGAAGAGGAGGAGGGCCACAGTGTAGGGGGTGACTGGGGTCCACTTTTGGTTGACTGAAAAGATCAATTTTCTGGCTTGGTAGGAGATCTCCAAGGCTTGAGGGTGAGAAGAGGTGGTTGAAGGGTTAGGATAATGGTGAGAGATGATGATGAGCAAGGATGAATTTTTTGAAGTTGGAGAAATTCCAAGTGAGATATTTATGAATTTGCTGATGTGGACATGTGGATGGGTGTTTTGCATTCAATGGATAGTGGATGAATAATAATGGCAGTTTTGATTTTTGAAACCCGCCATTTCCATGAAACACACCATTCTGAAATGCACCATTTAGGGGGTATGTGTATTTCAGAAACCAGCCATTAAAAATGGCGGGTTTGGCCAAAAAAATGGTGGTTTTTCTAATTTTGATACGTTCTAATATATATAAAATAAATTGATTAATTAAATTAAAAATAAAGATATAAAATATATATATATGTGAAATAAATATATTCTACAAATTTTTATTTTTTTTTGCCATTCAAAACCCAAAATGGGTTGTGTGGCGTAGTTTGCAATGCAAAATGGGTTGCAAACTGTCATTCACAACCCACCTGAGTTGCAAATGGCCGTTTGCAACTTAGGTTGGTTTTGAATGGCTGTTTGCAACCCAAAGTGGGTTGCAAATTGTGTCACGTGACCCCTTTTAGGTATTTAACGGGTTTGAAAGGTTTCAAATTTAACATTGCCCTATAATCAAGGTATATGATGAACAAAGTGTTAAAAAAACAAATACCAGTGAATGTTCCTAAATAAAAATAACAAATAAAAAATAAATATCAGCATCTTGGCTCAAAGAGGAGGAGGTAGTGGTGGTGGTGGTGAATACTATTGATTGGAAATCAATTGAGTGATTGATTTGCTTGATTGGAGGAGGAGGAGAGGTACTAACCTTGGAAATATTGGTTGATTGATTGATAAAGGATGAATAGAGGTTTTATAATTCAATCAATTGATGGATTAGCGAACCATTGATTAATGAGAAAGAGGAGAAGGAGGATGGGGAGGGGGCTTACTAGGATGAATGATTGATCAATGGGGAGCAGAAGTAGGAGGACCAGGGGGGACTTTGAGGTGGAGGTGGTTGGTGAGGAGGAGGAAGGAGTATACCAGTGTTTTGCTGAGGAGGAAGGAGTGGACCGGTGAGTGAGTGGGGTGAGGTGGGTGTTTTAGTTAGTGGTGAGGTTTGAGTTGGAGGGTTCTTTTTCTAATTCCACCAAAAAAAAAAAAAAAAAAAAAAAAAAAAAAAAAAAACCAAGTCAGCCTAGGATTTTTAGTTAAACAACCAAAAAAGCAAAATTACTGTGATTTTATTTTTTAACTATCTAAAAACCACATGCTACTCATTGAATTGAGCAGGTTTTAGGGGTAGAATCTCCTTTCTCATGGCGGAAGATGAGGAACAAGATGAGACCAGAATGAATTGAGGAGGATTGGGAATATCATCTTTTAATATTTTGTCCCATTCATCTTTGATGTTTGCCAGAAGGTTTTGAAGGATCAAACAACTTATAATCCAGTTGATGAGGATCTTCATGTCTTTGGGATTTTGAAGCTGGTTTTTCATTTCCCTTAAGCTGGCACATCTTCCTTTCAGGACACCATTTGCATGTTCAATCCAAACATGTGATTGAGTAAGATGATAGTTGAAATTGGTTTTTTGTAAATCATTGGAAGAAACATTCTGGCAAGCTGGAACAACATATTTCCCACTAGCATATGCTGAATCAGCCAGAATTTATTGATCTTGGTCAATGTAGCTCTCTTGTTGTTGGAAAATCTACATCTGCTTCAAAACATATGAATTGTGACAAAAACCTTGAAGGCCAGCATGGAGGGATATGGACTTCTTGTTGTTATTGCAAATCATTTTTAATGCCAAAGAGTATCTAAAAAAACCTATAAAACATATTTTTCAGTTTTTATCAAAGGCTTTTGAAAAGAAACAAATCAATTGACTTTTTTTCCCATCAAAATAGTGGTTGCCATCTAGCTTGGGTTTTTGAATGAAGGGGATGGTGGTTCCATCAACAAAACCAATTCAACTTTGAAAGCCTTCAGTCTAAATAACTTTAGATATCTCCTTGCATTCTTCTTTGGTTGTCCAACAAAGGACTGAGAAACAGAAAGATAGTATATAAATCATGAATCTTTTGGTGTATAAGTCAATGGTTCCATAACCAACTGAGAATACATTTTCTAATAAATGAATTTCTGCTCCATTTCAATTTGATTCCAATCTACAAAGAACAATTTCCAGTTGGATAGCTGGATTGTGTTGAAGATTCCTAGTGTTGTTCTGGAAGATGTGGTGGTCTTCAATCATCTTAAAAAGTTTCATGAGTGAAGGCAACAAAGTTTGGAACAGTTTCTGGAAGCTTAATTTGGGGAAGAGATGAAGCGTTTGCCTTTGATGCATAGGTTTGTGGAGAGTCTTTCTTCTTGGAACCATCTATTTCTTTTCCAATATAAAATTCAAAGCTAACCAAGTTGATTCCAAATCGGATTCTGAATCAGAGTCAATTGATAAAAACAGTTCAGTAAGCTTTCCTGCATTTTCAACTTGCTTCCAGGAATTTTGATGGGACATGTAGATAGAGACAGTGATGTGATGTGGGGTGATGAGATGATGATGGAATTTATGTGAAGCAATGAATCAAAGCATGGAGATGTGAAGCAATGGAGATGGGATTGGTATGGATTTGCTGAGGTGGAGGTGTGGATGGGTGTTTTGCATGTGATGGATGGTGGAGGGATGATGATGCATAAATGGTGGATTTGATTTTTGAAATCTGCAATTTCCATGAAACACACAATTTTGAAATACACCAGTTAGGGGTCATGTGTATTTCAGAAACATGCCATTAAAAATGGCGGGTTTGGTTAACAAAATGGTAGGTTTCTAATGGTGGTTTTGCTAACTCTGATACACCCTAATAAGTGGTTTTTTATTATTTTTAAGGGTGTTTTAGAAATTGGGGCATTTTGCTGAAATCCACCATCAAAAAATGGTGGTTTTTCTCACTTTGATATGCCCTATTATTCTCATTAGGTTATTATTTTGTTTTGTGAATTTTTTGGTTAAAAATTCATGAATTTAGGGGAGGGCACTGGTCTAAAATTTAAAATACATGGCAATCTACTACTAAATGTTTTAAAATTAAGGAATCCAAATCAATTCTGACCATAGAAAACCTTACTCAAATTGATTACAACATATTTCTGTGGAATGATTTGATGAGAAATGGATTTCAAACTGATTTTTCACTCATTAAGATCAGCCTTTTCTATGGTTGAGTTGTAGGTATCCCACTATTTTAAACTATCCATTATTTTCTTTTTTTGATTCAAACTAATCCATGGTGAGATTATTCACTTTGGAATTGTATTCATTAACAGCATTGCATAAGTTCCTGGGTGAAATCTGTTTCTTATTTTTTGTATTCTGGTTGGTTTAAAAGATGTGGTGATCTAGTGATTCCTTTATAGCACACTGATTAGTTATTTTTGCAGTTGATTATTTACATATTATACTGGTACTCATTTGATGGATTTTAATTTTAGATGTAGTTTGATTGAGTCAATTTTTGGTTCTAATATTTAATTCATTCATCCTTTCCTATTTTGATCATCCTACAGTCATATCTCCCAGGTATTGAAAATTTTTTGTTCATTTCTTTTCAACCAATTTTCAGCCACTTGAATTTATTCTACTTAGGCTTATGATTTTCAAGTGAATCATTCTAATCTGTTCCTCCATTGCTCAAAAGTGAAATTCTGGAAACTTCCTCCCTTTGTCTGTCCCACTTGATTTTATAATATTTGCCTCTCAATCCTCCACATCAGGCCCTCAACCAGTCAAGTATCTCACAATCACACATTCCATACTTCAAACAGGAATTTTATTGGCTAAATGAAGTATATTCTTGTCATAAGAGAGCCTTGAGATCCCCTCATGAAACATCTTTGGGGATTTATTCAGCTCCAGAAATTCATACATAATCTAAGACAGTGGAGGCTTGGTAAATACCCACAATGATGCATGCAGGGATTGAGACAAGATTCTAACATGGCAATCAATCCAATACTATACCCAACACCTCATTTCTGAACCCATTTCTGAAAAATTTTCAGGTCTCTAGAATATCCACTCATCAATTATCTCACCAAAAAATCAAACTTATCTGGAGTCAACAAGAAATTCAAGCAGCAGGAATGTGGTGGTGGTGTTGTGATAATCTGCACAACAATTTTTTTTTTGAATTGCACTGAATTTATTACTCAAGTTGAATACTAGGTTCTTCTCACATAATTCAATCATTCAATGCAAGACCATCATAATTTCTCCTTAAATCTCACTAGAGACCTTCCTCAACCCATGGATCCCCTACAAGTTTGACCCAGACAAACTAAATGAACAACTTGTGTGACTTTGACTCAGCATTAGTTCCTATTTGATGATCTTGACATCTGCACAATTTCTATTAGACCATACCTTTGGAACATGTAAGACATCCTTTCATGGTTCTGAAATCCATCATTGCTCCTGATTCCTCATCCATGGATGTAGGTCCTGAGACTGTCTCTCCTCAAGTTCCCATTCAAGTCCTACTCATTCTTGTTCCAATAAACCTCTATTCCTTTACCATCTACTCTTCAGATTTGCTTGAGAACTTGAGACAGGCTGAATATTCTCCTTACCCAATGATTTTTATAAGACCATCAGTCTGACAGCTTACTAGTTCATTATATTTGCTAGCCTGAAACTACATTGTTAAATTTTATCCAAAGCCTGAGATGGCCTCTTCAACTTGTCTGTTTTTCTACATGTGCCACTGGGTTGCTATATCTAAAATAGTACCAAAAGTCCAAATCCAGAGTAATTGTCAAGCTATTTCACTCCTTCCATGTCTTGATGCCTTTTTTAAACATTTGTTCCATGAATTTCTTACCATTTGGTGTTTCCCCAATGATAATCATAGGAAACACTATTGCTTTTTGAACTCATTATTTTATTTTTTATTTTCTTTACACTATGGCAGCTAGCTCTGCAATAGTATTAAGCTGGCGATTATTTACATGAGGCAGGAAAGGAAGAATAAAGAAAAAACAGTCACAAAGTTTTTCAAACAACATAGCTGTTTGTGACAACCAATATCCTAAAGATCATTGTGAACCTTTTCATTCAAGAGGCAGGAAAATAGAATTTAACTTGCAGAGACTTAGGGGAACAAGTCACAAGGCAAATGAAAATTGAGATAGCCTGGTCCATCTCAGCAAAAATTACTCGTGGGACCACGTTTTCTTTTTTTCTCAAATTTGAAATCAAGCTGTGTATATCATGATGAGCCAGAAACAAACAAAAGCCAAACAAACTTGAACACATCACCGTATGTATGTATGCGACACAGGTGAAACAAAATAGACGAGCAGCTCATAGCGACTAAAAAAGATTCAAAGTCAGTCAATAAACTCAGGAAAGGAACCCGGAACGGTTTCGGGGACTTACTTCCATTTGCTGGACAACTTCCTCGAGTTCTCTTTTCGAAGCAATGTACTTCTCTTGTGTTTCCTCCCACCTATGAGAGGGAAGATGAAATGACGTGAGTCATGCGTACGAAGGGAGGGAAGAGGGTTAAAACAAGCAGAAGGCTAACTTTTTCTCCCAGGAGTCCCTTTCCGATTCGATGCGCTGCACTTGGCGTTCAAAATGCTCTGCTTTAACATCCACTTGACGAAGCCTGGGTAACCATGACACAAGTCAGCGATTTCAGTCATGAAAGGATGAGTGGTAATCGGGAATCAGCTACATGGGTTCAAGGGGAGTGCTATCTGAATACCTTGCGAGTATTGATTTCATGTACAAAATGGGTTAAGTGAGGCGGGGAGACCAGGAAGAAAGGCTTACTTGTCCGTCGTCTCCCTCAAGTTCTTCTCAGCGTTATCTAATTCGCTCTCGAGCAGAGCGATCTTCCGGTTGAGATTCTCGTTAGTCGACTTGTTCGATTCATCCTCCTCTTTTTGCAATTTGGCATCCGATAATTTCTTTTCGGCTGCCTCAAGGTCAGCTTCAAGGTTGCTAACCTTATGTTGAAGGGAGACCAATTCCTGGTCCTTATTCATATTTTCCAGTTCTAATTTTTTAAACTTTGCCTCAGCAGTCTCCGCTCTTTCAATAGCTAGTCATTTCCAATTTCGATATCAAATCCGATCATCGGGCATCGATCGTTTCGTGGGTTTAATTAAGATTCATCAATCAAGAATTAATGACGAGTCAGCAACAGAGATTCGAGGGCCTTACCGGCATCTGCTTCAGCGCGGAGGGTGGCCAATTTCTATTCAATCAATCGTCTCAGTCAGACATGATTTGGAAGTTCCTTATCAGACGAAAGAAAATTATCAAGCAGATTAGGGATGCAGACTAGCCTCTTTAATCTTATCCTGCAACGCTCAGGTTAGCGGTGAGTGATCGGTGATGCAACAATCGTCAGCTGCTAACATCTGATCCATCACTTTGGACTGGCAGGGTAGAGAAAACAACCAAAGAAAGATGAGACGAACCATGTTTCTAGGAGATCGATGAGGAGCGCAGAAACGAGGTTGAAGAATCTGATGGGGTTGAATGCTTGGGTGGGTGAATGGATGTGTGTGTGTGTGCCTTTGAGCTGAGGGAAGCGTGCGAGCAGGTGGGCAGTCGTTATGTAATGCAAAGGCGGATAGGGCCAACGGGCGTGAACTCGATCGCTCAGAAACCGGGGTGGAGTTGAGATATACCGACGCGCTTACGTAATCTTGATTTCATTCATACCCTGACGTCCGGTGACGCAAGGCATAACATGTAATTCAGAAGAAGCTTAAAGCCGAATTTCCCGTGATTGGTGACATATTACCAGCGGTCAAGTGTAGGCTAAACCCTGCGACCCCCAGCAGAGAAAATGTACTTGCACTCCCATCCACCTTCGACTGCCCTCCCTCATTCATCATCAGGAGATGGGGGCACAATCACAAGCTCTAAACGCATCCCATGCCAAGGGCCATATCCGATAAATTACGAGAACTAGTCCAGCAAAGTGTATGTATAAGCCATCACAGGCGGAAGTTTGAAGTTTGGGTTTGAAGGTCAAATTGATGTTTTTTGTTCAAAAATACATTTATTTTATCTTCATCAAGGGCAGAGGGAGGGAGGGGTGACAGGGAAATTTATAAAACTTGAGTCTTGAGAGAGCTGAATTACCAGAACTAGTTTTCATTTTGGTTAGGTTTTTTCTACTTTTCAGTAAAAATAAGCACATGACAAATTGAAAGATATGACAAGGGATTGAAACAATCGTCACCAGATTCTTCTCCAATGAATAGAGGTGTGAAAAAAAATCAGACAGTCTATAATTTGAATTCACTTGAAATATTCAAACTAGATTCAATTGGACATAGTTCATATTTCATCCAATCAAGACCTTGCCATGGGCCAACCCCAGGTTAATTTATCTGACTTCTATAAAAAAAAAAGAGACAAATAAAATTTCCAAAAACAAGTCATGAATTCCTCAGAGTTCCTTCTGATTTGATGAAAGAAATCATTCTCAAATTTGAATTTAGCTTTGTTGACTCCTTGATGTTTGATCTTACTTTATATTAAAGATTTAAATTTGAAATTCCAAAAAGACAACTACCATAAATCAAGTTCTATCAAAATCTATTTTGGTCACTCAGTAATCTTCTGCTCAGGATCAGCTCAGAATACCTCAGGCTCCCAGGAAGTATGTATTGCTTGAATTTTTTATCTTTATATGGAATCACTATGTAATTTCCAATGAAGTTGCATCACCAACTTGGTTCCCACCTTGAATATAAGCTTATCTATATATTAGGGTGTATCAGAGTTAAAACTTTGAAAAATTTAAATAGCTTATTTCAGGAAAAATATCAATTTTTCAAAAAGTATTTTTTTTTCAAAATAAACAATGAATCAATGGCTTTAACTGGAAAAAAAAATCTTGAAAAAAAATGGATAGGCCTGAAATCAGCCATTTAATTTTTTGAAAATTTTAACTCTGATACACCTTATTTAGGTACTTTTAAATCTTTGAAAGACACATGCATCTTTTTTCAACATAAATTTGGAATGAATTTTTAAACACATGGTCCTCTAAATTAAATGGATATAAAAATTAGGATATGATTCAACTAAAATGACTCTTCAAATAATTTGGAGGTATTTTAAAATTTTAAAACTCACAGGATGGCACTTCCAGGCTGGAGAGATCCACTTGTTTTTACCCCATGAATCAAAGAATTCAGACAGCTCCAAGCAATCCCAGGCTGAGATTTTGAGACCTCCTAAGCACCAAGAGTTTCATGCTTCAAATCTGAAGGTCTATTGTTTGAAGAGAAACATTTAAAATATAACTTGGTCACCTCAGCATCTACTTTTGAACTAAAATTGTGAAACCTAATCAAAATGACTCTTAAAACTCAGTGCATTCTGATTACTAGTTGCTTAATAATTCCAATTCCAAAAGCAAGGGAACATTTAATTCTGACTGCTAATTCATAATCTGAAATGAATGTTTTGATCCATTTCATTTAGGATTTGGCTATCAATTCATCACCTGAAACCAATCTTAAAATCTCTTTAAATTCATCTTATCTGTTTAAAACCATCATTCAGAATTAATATTTGATTGCCTTGAAATTCCTCAGATTGTTAACCAACCACATACTTCAAACCTGGTTAATCAACATTCTTCTCTCTAGCCTGGATTCATTTAATTCATCTTCAAGTCACCTTCAAAAAATTAGGTCACACCTTTCTTTTCCAATTAATTATCAAATATTTTATCAGCAGTGTCCAGTTATTCCCAGAAGGCAACTACTATAGTTTGTTAAATTGCAATTATTCTCACTCTTGTTTTCTTCATTTGCATTTATTTTTATTTGGAATGCATTTATTATTCTTGTCAACTCTAATCTTATAATTTTTTTATCTTGTAGTCAATCTTTAATTCTATTTATGCACATTAATAATCATAGCCACAACAGAAATACTTTTTTTATCTCATCTGAATAGAAGTTTTTAGATTACCTAAAAATAAAAAGGAGTTTACCCTGAAATGTTTTACCTTGGTTTGTTCATTTGATACTTTCTTCAATTTTCTGAGTGGAATTTTTATACTGAGCCTGTTCCATTTTTCTTATAAAAATAATTTCCTCAAAACTTGTGCCATACTTCAAAACATCAGCTTAAAACTTGAAGGAAACAATCTTTTCTATCTTCAAGATTTATGGTTCAAATTTTTCTCCTTGATTTGGACCTCTTCAACTAAATTATCATTATTATTATTCCCTCTAAATTAAATTGGGTGTTAATGTGTCATTCAATTAACTTACTAATGTCACATGCCCACATCCTCAAACAAATCAACAGGAGCACCTTAACCAAAAGGCTATGAGACTTGCTGAACAACAAATCCATTTTCAGGAGTTAGGGCGTCACATAACACCATGTGACATTAAACCTTAGCTTGAGTGCACTTTTTTGAAAAGTCTGTATGACCAGTGGCACAAACCCATGCAATTCCAAACATGGATTGATATTCAGAGACACTTCTAGATTCCATAGGGAGCTGAAAATACTTGGGATTCTTTCTGTTGAAAGGTTTAAAAACCAAATATTTTCCTTTGAGGATCCACTCTTACAAATATTTCATGATTGTGGATCAAACCTGCAACATGATGAGCAATTCTTCTTTTCTTCAGCTAAATTCTTCAAAAAATGAGGCAATACACCTTAAAAAAAAACATGAAACTGTCTTAATGACCAGACCATTTTCAGGATTTATTGTTTCACAGAACACTCAATGAAAAAGTTACTAAATCATCCCAGCTTGAGTTTAAAGAAAATTTTTATTTAATAAAGATACATTCAATAATAATTTTTCCAAAGAAAGACAAATAATCAAACTGGTTTTGAATTTTGCTTCAAAATTTTGTTTAATATTTTTTTGGAAAGAGTTTCAAAATAAATTTAATGCATTTTGAAACACTGGTAGAGATATTTTTCTTCAGCTCCTCACTATTTAAAATATGGCCACCTTAGGGCTAGACTAAAATCATGCATTCAGAATCACTAAATACAGTCCCTCCTTTGAATAAAGCATGAATTACCATGGGAAAGGGTGCAGAAGATGCATCCATGTTCTGCACATGGGCTCCTGCTGGAACTCTGGTCTGAAATGTCAATAGTACTCTGATCCTGCCTACTTTCAAGCAATTGGAAGATCTGACAAGTATGCATATCATTTGGAAGATCAATTCAACCAAGGCAGGGGGCGCCTGTATTGTGAAATTGCCAATTCACCACAGGGTTCTAGCAGGGTTCCAATGGAGCTCCACAGCATCTCCCCACTCACTTAAAATTTAGTCATGTTCCCTGATTTTTCCCATGGTGAATGTAGCATTGTTTATGCCAAATTGATGCCTTTGGCACATTTCCATACTCCAGGAAGGCATTCAAGCCTTAAACAATTATGCAAATATAAAAAAAGGCATTGATACAGACATTTAATGTTTGGTACACCTTTTTAAGGTTTAAGGGGATGTCTTGGGTGGTTGAAAAAGCCCATTAGGGCATGTGCAGGCCTTTGAGGGTTCAAGGGACTTCATGGGGTGGGAAAGCAAGCCTTTCAAGTTTGCAAGGTGCACTTGAAATGGGAAAAAATGCTATTTGAGAAATTTTGGGCCCCATAAGGCCATTAAACATTAATTGAGGCGTTAGGGGGCTAAAATAAGGCCCCCAGAGCCCTTTGGGGTCTGTGTGTGCTAGATTTCCATTGGAGAATTAAACAATGAACATTTCTTGACTTAATTTAAAATTTTAAAAAACAATAAATATTAGTATTTTGAAAGGAATTCAAATCAAAGCTCTGATTTCAAAAAAAAAAATCCACTGCAAGAAAAATAAGAACAATGTTAAAAGGAAATTTTATTTTGAAAAAAATGAAATACTTCTGGTGATAAATAAATACCTTGGTATCAAACTTAAAAAAAAACTTAAATGCTAAATACAACTATTTTGTGAGGGGAATCAAAATATGTTGAAATTTTCAAAAAAAAAACTTCATCAAATACAATAGGGCACTATTTTTTTCATGGGTGCTACTCTTAAACTCATGGGTGTACTACATCCCCGCAATGTCCGGTATACACAGACAAATCCTTGTTTACATGGGCATTTCAAGAACTTTATTTTTTGAAATTCTAACACAGCAGGCCTGTAGATAGGCTTCTTAAAACCTTTTGAATAATCTTTCATAATTTTGGGACCAGTTAAACCCCTTCAAAAATCCATTCAAAAAATTAACAAAATCCAAAAAAAAACTCATTTTTGGAGCTATTCCCTTGGCTTTTGGCTTAAGTTTTTTTGGCACTTTGAAGTCTCACAATATTTATCAAGCAGCTGAAGAGCTTTTAAATATTTTTTTGATATTTTTTGGATGTATCCTTGGCCTCAAAAAATTGGGTCCAACATGAAAACACTTCAAAATAACATATTCTTTTCAAGATTTTTCTTTCACTTCTTGAATGAATGTTTCTCTCAACTTTTTTTGTCAAAAAGTAAGATTAACATCCAAAAATTGAAATAAAAATTTTTCTGAGCTTTGATTACAGGTTTTACCCCACATATTATTCAGAATAATTAGAATAATTGAAAATAAAAGGTGTGGTTCACATTTTTGGTTCTAATTTTTGTTCTGTTTTAATAAATACAAATACAAAATTTTATCAAAAATATTATAGCAATAATTTTGTTTGATATTAATTCACTACTATGGGTTTTATTTTCCTGCTGGATTTCCTCCTTGGGAACAAAACCTTATCACCAAGCTCCAAACTCTTCTGAATAATGGTCATCCAAGCTTTGGAATCCTTGGTCACAAAGCTTTTCCACAGTGGATCCAATTTGGGGGATGGAAAATGATCAGACTTGAACTTGAATGACACTATATGTTTGAAATCTTCTAAAAGAATTGAGTGAATAGGAGATGATTAGGGAATGAACTGGAGTTTAGGAGTTTTTTTATAAGAGAATTTAAAATTTTCAATGGGGGAACACCAGCCTTGGTTAAGTTTTCTACAGTCTCCTGTTGCTTGCCATGAGTTATTCTATGGATTGGATGAGTAGAAGGATCATCTGAGGGGGCATGGTTGTGGTCTGAACATATAAATTTAACCTTCCAGAGACCTAATATTTTGGAGAAATTTCCAGATAATCTAAAAGTGCAATTGGTATGTCTTGTTGTTTGAAATTTTTTTGGATCTTCACTGGGTTTATATTCTCCAGATTTATCACATTGCTATGTGTAGGTATGTTTCTTCAAGTTTGATATTCTAGTAGAAATGGCATATCCCTGGTACTTTGCCCATGATTGGATAACATCAACTAACTCCTCCTTTTGATTATATGATAGTTCAGGAGGATGTGCCAGAGGAGTGGTATCATTAGATTGAGTAGAGGAGGGAAGGTCCAGAGAATTAGAAACACTAGTTTGATTAGATGAGGTGATGGAGGATGGGCCAGGTGAGACATTTCTGAAAAGTGGGTGGAGGTTTTGTTGAGACATATTGAAAAGGGATGTTTTGTTTAGAAAGGAATTTGAGATTTTAGTTGATGATTCAGAAAGATTTTGAGTAGAAATGTAGTGAGAAGTGTTTTTGGTTCAGGAGGTTTGATTTTTTAGTGGTAGGTTTGAAGTGTGTTGTTTTGTGTTGTGTTGTTTTGTTTTGTGTTGTGTTGTTTTGTGTTGTTTTGTGTTGTTTTGTGTTGTGTTGTGTTGTTTTTTTTGTTTTTTTTTGTGTTGTTTTGTTTTGTTTTGTGTTGTTTTGTTTTGTGTTGTGTTGTTTTGTGTTGTGTTGTTTTGTTTTGTTTTGTGTTGTGTTTTGTTGTGTTTTTTTGTGCTGTGCTGTGCTGTGTTGTGTTGTGTTGTGTTGTGTTGTGTTGTGTTGTGTTTTGTTGTGTTGTGTTTTGTTGTGTTGTGTTGTGTTGTGTTGTGTTGTGTTGTGTTGTGTTGTGTTGTGTTGTGTTGTGTGTTGTGTTGTGTTGTGTTGTGTTGTGTTGTGTTGTGTTGTGTTGTGTTGTGTTGTGTTGTGTTGTGTTGTGTTGTGTTGTGTTGTGTTGTGTTGTGTTGTGTTGTGTTGTGTTGTGTTGTGTTGTGTTGTGTTGTGTTGTGTTGTGTTGTGTTGTGTTGTGTTGTGTTGTGTTGTGTTGTGTTGTGTTGTGTTGTGTTGTGTTGTGTTGTGTTGTGTTGTGTTGTGTTGTGTTGTGTTGTGTTGTGTTGTGTTGTGTGGAGTGGTATGGTGTGGTGTGGTGTGGTAATGGGGGGAGTGGAGTGGTATGGTGTGGTGTGGTCTGGTCTGGTGTGGTGTGGTGATGGGGGGTGATGGGTGGGTTTGGGTGGGTGGAGGAGGTTTCTTTCATGGATGATGGGAGGATGGGAGTGCTCAAAAATGGCCTGGAAAAAATTCAAACTAATATTGAATAGGAATGGTTAGGGTTTGATGCATGGAGGGCTCAAAAACGTGCACCCCAGCCCAGAAGGGGGTTTGTTGCCCTCCTTTTTGGATTTGGTTTTTAGGGCACAAATAGTTCTTCAAAAATTAAGAAAAAAATATATTTAAAGGCCTTGAGAAGCCTGTTTCAAACCTCAAAGGTTAAATACTTCAAATTCTCATAGGTAAACACAAAAAAGAATGCAGAAATAAGGAAATACCACCCCTTTTATTTTCAATTATTTTCATTGTGATGAATATTTGGTGGGGTAAACCCTGTAATCAAAGCTCAGCCAAATTTTTCATTCAATTTTTGGATGTTTATTTTAAGTTTTGCCAAAAAAAAAATTGAGAGAAACATTGATTCAAGAAGTGAAAAAAAAAAATCTTGAAAAGGATATGTTATTTTGAAGTGTTTTTACATTGGATCCAATTTTTGGAGGCCAAGGATACATCCAAAAAATCTCAAAAGAAGATTTTAAAGCTCTTAAGATGATTAATAAATATTTTGAGAGTTCAAAGTGCCAAAAAAACTTAAGCCAAAAGTTAAAGGAATAGCTCCAAGAATGAGTTTTTTTTTTGGATTTTGTTAATTTTTTGACTGGATTTTTGAAGGGGTTTAACTGGTCCCAAAATTATAAAAGATTAGCCATAAGGTTTCAAGACACCTATCTACAGGCCTTTTGTGTTATATTTTCAAAAAACAAAGTTCTTGAAACACCCATTGTGGAAACAAAGAGGGGGGGTCCCCTTAGTTATCCTCAAGCTCAAGAGTTAATGGTCTAAGCGTCTGTAAGGAGGTTGGATGCAATGAGTTAAAGAGAGAGGGGGAGAGAGAAAAATAATAATAAGATGAGTTCCTTGTTCCTTGTTCCTTCAATCCTTCCCATCCTCTGTGGTAAGATAAGATCCCATCATGTGATGATGTCAGCTGGCTACTATTCAGAACCAACTGACTAAAGCCTAAAAACAAAAAAATATAAATTAATAATAAACAAATACAGAAATAATAAAATAAAATAAAAATAAGGAATAAAGCCTTAATTTGTAAGAAATCCAAAAATATTATTAAAAAAATGGATTTGCAGTGCCAATTTAGGTAGGGTCACCCACTGGCACCAGCCCCAAAATCCCACTCCTTAAGGTAGAACCATGGTTCACCTGTGCACCCTCCCATCACATCCGCAGGTATAGGTTTCTGACCAAAAATTCGGTCAGAAACCCATAATTGTGTTTAGTTTAGGAGTTATGGTCGAAAACTGGTTTTGTCCATAACCCCGCGCGCAGCCGCGGGTCATAAGCAGCCAGGCGCGCAGCTCTTAGGAGCCACAGTACAACCGGCCCCGCGAGTAGTCAAGCAACTACCTCGCGCAGGACCAAAGATGGCCCCGCAAGTAGTCGCCCGACTACCTTGCGCAGGACCAAAGATGGCCCCGCAAGTAGTTGCCTGACTACCTCGCGCAGGACCAAAGATTGCGCCGCAAGTAGTTGCCTGACTACCTCGCACAGGCTCTAGGCGGCAGCTACCAACCAGCCTCGCAGGTAGTCGAGCGACCAGCCTTGCGGGTAGTTGAGCGACCAGCCTCGCGGGTAGTCGAGCGACCAGCCTTGCGGATAGTTGAGCAACTACCACGCGAGGCAGTCGCCGCTCACCAGCCCGCGGGTAGTCAAGCGACCACTTCGCGCGGCTGCCACTACCTATTGCCGGCCCCGCAAGTAGTCAACTGACTACCCTGCGCGGGCCCCTAGTGACCGACCAAGCCACCGCGCGAAGTGACTGGCCGGCTCACTGGCCAGCCCTCCCCTCTCCCAAAACGGAAACTGGGCTGTGGGGTACCTCCAATACACCCCATAGCCCTGTTCCACATCACATGGGGGCCAGAGAGCGCCACCATGTGGTGGGGAATAGTATGAAAGGGGATAAACAACCCAAAAATCCGGAAAAATGGGCCCTGCACCCTTTTTGGAACTATACAAAAGGGTTGTCAGGGCCTCTGTAAAAGGGCCTGTACGGAAGATTTGCACCTAAAAAAGTATCTGTGAGTTACTGTAACACCCTGAGAGTGTGTAGTGAGCATAAACAGGGGCCTAGCTTCGTGCTAGATGGATCAAAAGACACCAGGAATACATAAAACACTCTCCATACCCCTTATAATTAAAACTGTACGTAACTAGTCACAACTAGGGGTGTACTGTCCAATTAAGGAACTGTAAGACACCCCAATATGAGAAGAAGAGCCTCAGAATTGAAATTTCCTTGCAGCATAAGGTCCCCATAGCCTGTGTTCAAGCCCCTGGCCTCAGGAAGCCATGGCTTATATTTATAAATATTAATTGAATACAACCTCTTCGGTCAATACAGTGAGGTCATTCAGGGCACAGAAACGTGTATCAAGCCCAAAGCATGATGACATAGGGCTTCCTGTACCTCTGAAGTGACTAGAGCAGGTCCAAACGAACACACTGATGTCTCCCTGGCCTCATCACTAGCCTGGGTCACCCTCCTTTGGCTGGTAAAAGGACTGTACCAAGAGGGGACCCAAAAAATATAAATAGAGGCCCTTCCCCCAGCTATTTCTAACACATTCATCCAGTTATATAGTCATTATTGCTTCAGATATTTTCGTCCTCAAGCCATAAAACCCTTATTAGAAATAAGTGTGTGATCCTGGACAACTTTCTGATAAAATCTTAGACCATAATTCCTGAATCCCTGTTTTTGGCCAAAATCAACAACCAACCATTCAACCTGCCCCAGTACCAACTTCCAGCACCCTGAATCCTTGAATATTGGCCCATTCATCAAGAATAAGTCCGGATCTAGACCTAGTAAGTGATCCTGCTGACTTATACCCCTTTTGTAGGTTTTGCATAACCTATGCCCCAAGGAAATTACACACACCCTTCTTGAAAGGAATCCTTGTCAACCCCACAGGCACCACAATTGCTCCTATATTGTCCTTAAAAGACATATACCTGTGTTCCGGAGGGCTCAACAACCCCATTAAGGTATTGGCCCCTCCATTTAAATTTCTTTTATAAATATATAAATAAATTTAACCCTTTTAGCCAAATCATATACCTGGCATTATATCTTATTTTTGATCCAAACTTTCCATCACCTCTAGTAGCTAGAAGGAGTGAGGTCCTTGGCATCTAGTAGGCTGACAGATGATGTGATTCAATGCTCCTCTGTTGCCTCAACACCCAGGTTGAGGGTGCGGTTTAAGTAAACTTCCCCTCAAACCTAACCTAGGTACAACTGCAAGCAAACAAGAATAATGAAATAAAACCCCTAAGTACAGAACCCTAGCCCATATCTATCCTTCAAACCCCATCCCATGATCCATGTCCCATACCCCTTAGCCCATATCCATCTGTATTGCCTGCCTGCCATTATGTCCAACCGTTTTGTCCTTCTCATGACACAGCCCTTGCGCTGTGCCCAACTTGGAGCCCCCCCACATGTCCGCATCCCCCAACGCACCATTCCAGATATGCAAGGTACATCTGCCCGCTGCAAGACGCGCAATCTGTCCAATCCAATCCAATCCACCCCGCGTCTCCGGATGCTGAGCCCGTCCTGACTGCTTCTGAGCCCGCAGCGCAGCTTGCTGTGGCAAGGTGGAACCCATTGCTGAGCGCGCTGCCACTGCTGAGCCACCCATTGCTGAGCGGCTGCCACTGCTGAGTACGCTGCCTATTCCAACTTGTGTCCATAAAAGAACACCACACCGTGTAAACAAGGATTTTTTCATGTATACCAGACGTTGCGGGGACGTAGTACACCCATGAGTTTAAGGGTAGCACCCATGAAAAAAATAATGCCCATACAATATATAATAAGAAAATATCAAGAACTGATTTCTTTTAAAAATGTTTGATATTCCTGATGAAATGTGGATACCTTTTTAGCAAAATATTAAAAAACATAAAAGGCTAGATATTCTTCTTTCATGAGTGAAATGAAAATATTTTGGAATATTTCAAATAAAAATTCATCAAGTAGAAAAATAAATAGATTAAGTATTAAAAAAATTATTTCTTTGAATACAGATTGATTTTTACAGTGGGATTTAAATAAAATTTTACCAAACACAAATAAAATATAACAATCCCAAATATACCAATTGTGTGATGATAATCCAATTTTTTGAAATATTCAAACCAAAATAGATAAAATATTATTGGCCTATGAACCCAGAATTTGAAAAAATTAGTGCAAACAGGGTCCAATAAATGGTCAATAAAGGCCCCAAACAGCCCTTCATGATGTTAATCTTGGGCTTGAAGCAGAATTTTAGAGGTTTGAGTACCCTAAAAAAACTACAAATTTTATTTTATACATGCTTCAAATTTTCTCTAAAGGCCTGCTACCTCAAAATAATCAAAAAAACATATTGAAAAGGGTTTTAAAATAGATTTCCAAATAATTCATTTCTTCTCACCTCTTTGGGATGTAAAAAAACCCAGAAAATCCCTCAAAAAACTCTGTTAAGATCTTTGATTTACTGAAAAAAACTGCAGCTTCAAAAAAACGCATCACTTTAAGCAAAAAACTTCAAGATAAGGTTCAAAAATGTGGAGATATGGGATACTACTCTTTATTTGGTTATTTGCAAAGGAGTATTAAGGTGGCTTAATGCCACACAAAACTTGTCATAAATTTTTGTCAGGGATTTTAAATTCTCTTCTACACAACTGCTTCCCCAACAATCCAAAAACTTAAATATTCAAAAACTGTATGTGTTTAAGTGTTTTGTATCAAATGGAATATCTTTTAGAAATTCAAAAAACCTGTGTGCTCAATGATTAGGGGTGTGAAAAAAATGCTGGATCATGTTTTTTTTTTTTTTTTTTTTTTTTTTTTTTTTTTTTTTTTAGTATGACTAATTTCTTGGATTGTTTAAAGATAAAATACAATAAAATCTTATATGGCCACTTGTTTTTAATATTAGTTTAAAAAACAGATTGGGGGGATGAAAAAAACACCACTTTTTAAAAAATTAAAATAATATACAATTTGTGGAAATTTGAAGAAAAAAATCAAAAAATAAATAGAATAAAAATGAGAAGAAATGGGAGATTTAGAAATAAAGTAAGAATAAAAATAAAGGAATAAATTTAAATAAATGAGGAAATAGGATATTGGAAAAAAATGTCCGAAAAAATTTAAGAACATGAAAAAAAAATGAAATTTTGAATTTTGAATTTTAAACAGCACAAAAGGGAACATAACAAGGAGAAAAAATTGAAAATCTTCTCAAGGAAATTAGTATTTTCAAAAAACCTTTACAAGATGAGATCAATATGTTTTACTGGGATGAAATTTTTATTTGAGGAGGAAGAAAATTAACAAAACTGATCCTATAAATAATAAGTAGACTTTCTTTTTTTGAATAAAATTCATGATATTAAATCTCTAATCTTGATGCCAATGGAGATTAATTTAAATATAAAAAAGGTCTGATTCAAATTACTCAACAGTATTAAAAAAAGATAATTGAATTTCAATGTATTAGAAATAAATAAACAAACCCAAAATTCCTTCCATCATGTAGAAATTTCCAATTCAATTCATTAATTAAATAAATTTGGCACAGGAATATTCTGAGACCCTCCAGGGCTTAATTTGAGTTTAGAATTCAAAAAGACAAAAAAATTCAAAACACAATTAAGTCAAAATATGCCACACATGCCAGCAGGTACATCCTTTTTTGGGGGTTTGAATAGAAATGTTACACCCAAATTTGGAACAGTAAATGGCAGACATTTATCACAAATTTTTGTTTTGTGCCACAATGGTAAACTTCATAATTTCATACCCAAGTTAAATTTAGAATTTGTTTTGCTTCATAATCACCAACTTATCTGCTTATTCCCATAATTGAATCACTAGATGTGATTACAGAAAATTAACCCTGGACTTAACATCAATAAATGTGATTGAATACATTTGGTTACCTATCTAAAATTTTATTCCTTTCCTTAAAAAACTAATTGAATAAAATTAAATTGTCATCCATATAATTTGTAATTTATATTCCTGGAAGTAATAGGGGGTACCAGAGTTAGAAAACCCGCCATTTTTTTTCACCAAACCCACCATTTTTAATGGCGGGTTTCTGAAATACACATACCCCCTAACTGGTGTATTTCAAAATGGCAGGTTTCATGAAAATGGTGGATTTCAAACATCAAACCCGCCATTAAACCCGCCATTTATGCATCATCATCCAACCACCATCCATCACATCTAAAACACTCATCCACATCAGAAAATCCATACCGGTCCCATCTCCATCACATCACACACATCTCATCTCCATTGCTTCACATCTCCATCACTTCACATCTCTATTGCTTCACATATCTATTGCTTCACATATCTATTGCTTCACATCTCTATTGCTTCACATCTCCATCTTCACATAAATCCCCATCATCATCTCATCACCCCACATCAAATCACCATCTTTCTCAACATGTCCCATCAAAATTCTTAGAAGCAAGTTGAAAATGCAAAAAAACTGACTGAAATTTTGTTAGTATTTGACTTCCATTCAGACTCTGATTTGGAATCAACTTTGTTGGCTTTGAATGCTCTATTACAAAAGCAATAAATGGTTCCAAGAAGACAAAATCTCCACAAACCTATTTATGAAAGGCAAAAGCTTCATCTACTCCCCAACCTAAGCTTCCAGCAACTGTTCTGAACTCTTTTGCCTTCATTCATAAACCTTTTGGAGATGATTGAAGACCACCACATCTTCCAGAACAATTCTTGGAATCCTCAAAGCAATCCAGCTATCCAAATGGCTTTTGCTCTTTGTAGATTGGGATCAAATGGAAATGGAGCAGAAATTCATTGATTAGAAAATCTATTCTCAGTTGGATATGGAACCATTGACTCATACAAAAAAAGAGTCATGGTTGCTATCCTATCTTTCCATTGCTCAGTCCTTTCTTGGCCAAAAAAAGAAGAATGCAATGAGATATCTCAAGTGATGTAAACCAAAGGATTTCCTGGTTGCATTGGTTTTGTTGATGGAACCACCATCCCCTTGAGTCAAAAACCCAAGCTAGATGGCAACCACTATTTTGATTGGAAAAAAAGGCAATTGATTCATATCTTTTCCAATTGCTTTGATAACACTGTTGATCACACACTGACCAAATATTTTTTGTCTGTTTGTTTAGATACTCTGTGGCACTAAAACTTGTTTGTGATAACAACAAGAAGTTCATATCCCTCTATGCTGGCCTTCCAGGTTCTTGTCATGATTCATACGTGTTCAATCATATGCGGATTGCCCAACAACCAGAGAACTCTTTTGACCACAATCAATACCTTCTGGCCAATTCAGCTTATGCTAGTGGGAAATATGTGGTTCCAGCATACCGGAATGTTTTTTCCAACTATGAAGGAAAAACTGAGTTCAATATCATCTTGCCCAATCACAAGTTTGGATTGAGCATGCCATAGGAGTCCTACAAGGAAGATGGGCCAGCTTAAGGGAAATGCCAAACCAGCTTCAAAACCCCAAAGACATGAAGTTCCTCATAAACTGGATTATCACTTGTGTAATCCCTCACAATCTTTAGGCTGACATCAAAGATGAATGGGACAAAATATTTGAAGATGATATTACTTATCCTCCTCAAGTCATCCCCATCTCATCTTCTACCTAATCTTTGGCCATGAGAGAGCGGATTCTACCCCTCACACTTGCTCACTTTGATGTGTAGCATTTGTTTTTTACATAGGTAAAATATCTTTTTGGTTTTAGTTGTTCAACCAAGCATCCAAGTCTGACTTGGATTTTTTTTTTTGGTGAACTTAGACAAAAACAGAACCAAAACTTCCAAACCACCCACTTCACCCCACCAAACCACTGGTCCACTCTCCTCCTCACCCAACACCAGTCCACTCTCCACCTCACCCACCACTCCCCCCCCCCCCTGGTAAGCTCCTGCCCCTCCTCCTCATCCTCCTCCTCATAATCCCCATCATTGGATGCTGATACAAATCTCCAACCAACTTAAGGCCCCCCCACATCCTTGAATCTTTCCTCAGGTAAGCTCCCCCGCCCTCCTGCTCATCACCCTTTCCCCACCCCCCTCACCCCCCACCACCCTTGCTTTGGTCAGCCCCACCACCCTTGCTTGGCAGCCCACCCCCCCACCTCCCTCCCCCAGCCCCACCACCCTTGCTTGGCGGCCCACCCTCCCACCTCCCTCCACCCTTGCTTGCACCCCCCCACCTGCCTCTGCCGGCCTGGCCCCCCACCACCCTTGCTCAGCAGCCCACCCCCCCACCTCCCTCCACCGGCCCGGCCCCCCCACTGCCCTTGCTTGCACCCCCCCACCTCCCTCTGCCGGCCCCCCACCTCCCTCCGCCTGCCTGGCCCCCCCACCTCCCTCTGCTGGCCAGGCCCCCCCACTGCCCTTGCTTGCATCCCCCCACCTCCCTCTGCCGGTCTGGCCCCACCACCGCCCTTGCTTGCTTGGCGGGCCTCCCCCCCACCTCCCTTGGCCATCCTGGCCCCCCCACCACCTCCCTCCGCCAGCCCTTGCTTGGAGGGCCACCCCCCCACCTCCCCCCGCCGGCCCGGCCCCCCACCGCCTTTGCTCGCTTGGCGGGCCACCCCCCCCACCTCCCTCCGCCGGCCTGGCCCCCCCACCGTCCTTGCTTGCTTTGCGGGCCATCCCCCCCACCTCCCTCCACCGGCCCGGCCCCCCCACCGCCCTTGCTTGCTTGGCGGGCCAGCCCCCCACCACCCTTGCTTGCTTGGCAGTGTGGAAGGAAAAGGAGAGTTACGCTCCAAATTTGTCCGCAAGTCCAGAAGTTATTGGTCTAGGTGTCTGTAAGGAGGTTGGATGCAATGAGTTCTTAACTTTAGTGAGATAAAAAGAGAGATAATGAGATGTATTCTTCTTCCTCCAATCCTTCCTATTCCTCTCCTTGGTGGTCTTCTTGATAGATGATCATAACCCAACCCAGAGTTGAGGGTGAGGATTTGGGTCCCCCCCTTGAACCCTAACCTAAGTACAACCACAAACGCAAAAGAACAATGAAACACAACCCCTAAGCACAGAACCCTAGCCCAACCCTACCCCTCCATCCCTTGCCCCATTCCCCATGCCCCTTGATATCAACGTACGCCCGGTTTGTCCTTCTCATGGCGCGGCCCTCCGCCGCGCCCTACTTGGAGCCCCCCGGTTTTCCCGCCCGCGTGCAGGCCAACCTGCGGACCACAAGGTCCGCGGGCCTAACCTTTCAATTTCCCCGCCCTTGCCTTCCGGACTAGCCACCTGCGAGCTTGGTCGGGCTGGCTCCATCACTTGGTCCGCGTTTCCTGGGCGGGTAATGGCCCGGAGCCCTCAGAGTAGGCCCAACCTGCACCTGGTGCTGAGCTTTGCAATTCCTGCTGCTGAGCCCGCAGCAGGCACTGCTGAGACCGCACGCACCCCAAATCCTGAGCCCAACCTACCCAGCTGCTGAGCGCGCAGCCCGCAACGCAGCTCTCAACCCAAGGTTATAAATACAACACCACATCCCCCCCCCCAAGTTGAGTTCTGTCCCCAGAGGTCTCCCATCACTGCCTTGCCCCCATCACACTACCAACCCACCTCTCCCCCACCCACCCCCAGCTCACCCCAGCCCCTCCTCCCCTTCCGCTCTGTTGCCATCATGATCCCCTGCAACTTCTGCACCCAGAACGGGCTTGCGTGCTTGATTGTTCCTGCTCAACGCGCCTGCAATCCTTGCCGTCGTGGCCATTGCCGCTGCTTGCTTGGCAATGGAATGTCGCGTCCTCCTCCTCAATCTGGTCCCCATTCCCGGCCGCGCAAGAGTGCCCGTCTGGACCCGTTTGTGGTTTTGGACGATGAAACAATCTCTGAGGGCTCATGGACTCCGCCCGGATTGCCTTGTCCCTGCCCCCCCCAGGACCAATCCGCGACTCCACCTCCCCATTCCGCCGCGCAGGGCCCCCACGGAAGGAGGAATACCCTAACTTTGCGGCTTATTGGTCCGCCGTACGGCTCTGGGCAGACTGTTGTTGGGTCACGCAAGGCGCGAGGGACCTGCGCGTCAATGAAATCCTCTGGTCCCTACCCCAGCCCTGGATCCTCCCCCAACTTCTACTCCTGCCCCGGCCCCGGCTCCTCCTCTGACTCCGGCTCCTCCTTACTCGTCGGACTCGGACAAGAGGCCCCCAACCCGGTGGGGAACCCCTCCGCCACCCATGTTGCTGGTTGTCATCTCATTTTTGCCTTCCGCTGGACCAAGCCCCCCCAATGGTCCACCGGGGGCCCCTTCTTCACCAGTCCCGCCTTCTCCCAGCCCACCTGAGATTCCAGATATCCCCGTTTTCCCGGCTGTTCTGCTCCCGAGGTTTGATGCAATGGTGGACGACGAAGACGGACTCCTTTGGCCGTTCCTGGCGGCCCCTCGCGCCAACACCACTGGCAACCAACAGGAACTCTTGGTGGCCTTCCGGACCCTTGCAGCAGCGGCTTGCGCAGACGCGGAGGAGGTGATGAGGACTTGTCCGACGTAGACGGATTGCCCCCCCTCTCTTCCTTTTCCATCTTGTATCTTATTCCGCGCCTACTTGCCAAGAAATAGACTTTTGCCGCGCCGTCCTGAGTAGCCTCTGGGATTGTGAGAGCCTTTGCGCACAAGATCCGCGTCTTGAAAGCGATCTGCGCGAGTGAGAGCAAGAGTGAGTGAGGAAGAGGTCCGCCCCCGCGTCCTGAGTGAGAATGAGTGAAATTTAAGTCCACACCCGTGTCCTGAGCCAAAAAAGTTCCCCAGAAGGTACCTGGACGGCCCCAGCCGAACTGCCACACAGTTCCCCATACCCAATCCTGCAACAAACGCAACAATCCTACACCAGCACGCGCACAGTCATCCAAGAGAGGCAAAGAAAGAAGTTGAGAAAACAAACATTCTGGGGTGTCTAGCTGTTCCGGCTGTGAACTGGCTAGGACACCCCCTTACCAAATCAGACCTGTCCCGTACATGTCCCGTGCAAAGAGGAAACAAAGAAAAGAACCAAGCCCATAAAAAAAAGGGAAACCAAAACCCCAAGAAAAGCGGGAAGATTTTTTTTTTCTTTTTTCTTTTTCTTTTTTTTTTTCTTTTTTTTTCTTTTTTTTTTCTTTTTTTTTAAGGCCTCCGCTCCTTGTCCCGCATTGCCCAATCTGCAGGGATCTTTCTTGTGTTTAAAAACCCAACTAGAGCCACGCCCGCGTCCCTGTGATCAATTATAACCAAGACCAGTACCAATCCAAGAGGCGAATAAAATATAAAAGAAGTAGGAGAACAGACATTCTGGGGTGTCTAGTTATTCCGGCTGTGAACCGGCTAGGACACCCCCTCACCAAATCAGACCTTTACCCTACTCGCGTCCCCCCCCAATTTGACGGCTGTCCCCAGTGGTTTGTAGCCTTTCACTCCTCCGAGGTGGCGCATTGCGCGCGGGCTCCTCCTCAGGCAAAGGATCCGGCCCGTCCACTGATCCTGAACTTCCGACGCTGTCCCCCGCGTTTGCGCCATCCCCGGCCTTCTTGTCAAAGGAGGTTGAGCCGCGCGCAAAGAAACGCTTCACGTGCGAGGCGGCGGCCTTCCGTTTGAGCGGCGCCCCGTCCAATTCCTCAAGCTGGTAGCTCCCGCCCTTGAACTTGGATGCCACGCGGAAGGGGCCGTTCCATCGGTTGGCAAAAAGCTTTCCCCACTGAGATTCCAGACTCCGGTTGTACAACAAAAACCAAGTCAACCTTCCGCAGCAGATCCCGGAGGCGGTGGGAGCAGCGCTTGCCCCAATAGCGGACCAAAGCCATCCTCATCTTCCGCAAGCTTTCAGCAGCCTTTGCCAGGGTCTTGTCCCGTTGGAAAAGCTGTTTGGCGCGCGCTTCCACAAGTTCCGCGGAGTTATTCACCTTCCATCAGTCCATGCCCAAGAAGGTTTCAAGCTCAATGTCCACCGGAAGCACCGGGCGCTGTCCGTAGAGAAGTTTGTAAGGCGAGTAGCCCGTTGAGCGTTTGACCAAGATCCTGTCCGCAAAGAGGACCGCCGGAAGGGCCTCCTGCCACAATTTACCATCCTCCCCACACATCTTTACCAGGGCGTCCTTAATGGGCTGATGGCCGCGTTCAATCATCCCGGCACCCTCCGGATAGTATTCCGTGACACCCCCAAACTTAGCTCCGCAACTCTGGACTAGTGCCATCAAGCGCCCCTGGAACTCCCCGCCTCTGTCGACAGTGACCAAGCAAAGCGGACCGTACCGCGCGAACCAATCCTCCTCCAAGAACTGAGTAACCTTCTCCGCCGACAACTTCACCAGAGGACAAGCCTCGACCCAACCTGACAGATCGTCCTGCGCAACCAGCAGGTACGCAAACTTCCCTGCCTTTATGTGGACCACGTCAATGGACACCCACCCAAACAACGCGTCCTCCCCCATAGGGTGACCCACCTCCCTGGGCAGCCTAGAACTCCGCCGTTGACATGCTTTGCAAGACTTCACCCATTCCCGTACTGCGTGCACCACACCCAGCCACCAGAACCTTGCCTTCACCTGCCTCCGCGTTTCAATCTTGCCCCGGTGCCCAAGGTTGTCGTGGAGACACCTCAGAATCATTTCCTGGTCCCTCCTTGATGTTGCAACCACCAAAGGCACCGGGGTACTTTTCCGCCACAGTTGCCCGTCCTGCATTTAGAAGTTGGTCGTCCGCCGCTTTGCCCACCAAATTTCTGTTCCTGATGCGTCCTTGGGAAACCGGAGATCCCGCAAGAAGGAGCACAAGATTGCGTAGCGCCCGGAAGGCTGCAGCGGAAGGGTGACCTCTGTCTCCATCATACCCACGCAAATAACCGGAGACTCCACGTCCAAGGGCTCTGCCCCCTCAAACGGATCCTCCCGCAGATACCGCAACAGCGCGTTGGGCATTGTGAACGCCTTCCCTGGAACATGAACCACGCCAAAAGTGAAGAGCTGGAGAAACGCCACCCACCTAGTCATAGGAGGGTTCGACAGCATTGGTGAATTGATCATCCTTTCCAGGGCCTCCGCGTCGACCAGAAGCTCAAAGTGCACCCCCCAGAGCAGGTGCTGAAGCCTCCACACAATTTTGGTGACTCCGCATAATTCTAACTTTGGCTGCAAGTACCAAATATCTGTTTCTGTAAAAGTCACGGACTTGTAGAGAACCGGCCTATCCTTACCATCCTCCTCCTGCGTCAGGACACCGCCCGTGCCGAACTTGCTAGAGTCAACGGCCAAGTGGATCCCTCCCGCGTCATATTCAAGGTCCCAGAGGACAATGTTGCGGCCCACAATCTCCTTGAGCTTTGCAAAGGCAGCGTCACACTGCGCTGTCCATTCCCATGCCACGCCTTTCCGGGTCAGCTCCCGCAGCGGACTTGCAACTTCCGCAAACCGTTTGATGAACATGCAAACATAGCTGCACAGTCCCAGAAATTGGAGAATATGCAAGGGCGTCCGCCGGGTTGGCCATTTGAGGACTTTGTTTTGTTTCTTTGCCGCGATTCTCCTGCCGTCAAAAGCCACCACATGGCCTAGCACTTCCAACGCCGGAACACAAACTTCCAACTTACCCCCCAATACCGTAAGCCCTGCCTCCTCAATTCAAAACAAGACCCGCTCTAATGTCTGCGCGTACTCCCAGATGAAGCGGCGGATCTTTGGGGCCTCCTCTAGCACCACACCCCTGTAATCCGTCTTTGGTCCTTTGATAACCGCGTTGTCAATCAAGATCAGAACCCTGTCTGGTATGTCATCCCGCAGGATCCACCTCATCTGGGCTTGATAGACCGCCACCAAGTTCGTCTCCCCCTGCGGCAACCGCGTCAGCTGCATCCTTCCCGATCCTGTCTCAAACGCGGTTAGCGGCCGCAAGTTGGGATGGAGCTTGCGCTGATCATACCCCTCCATTACATTGACCAAACCGTAACAGGCGCTCCCCGCCATTGATTCCAGGAAATTTTCCACGCGCAGAGGCAATCCCGTGTCCCGGATAGTGAACGAGTTAAGCCGCTGCAGGTCATGAACAATCCTAAGCGACTTCCCGTCCTGTTTAACAACCGCAAAAATTGGGCTTGAGTAGCTTGATGTTGACTGCTTGTACAACCCCGTCCTCACACGCTCCCAGACCAGTTCCAAGAAGGGTTCCCGCACGGTCCGAGGGATCTGAATCGGCTTGATTTGCCAGGGCTTGTGCGGCACCGTGGGGATTACATAGGGGTCGCCAACCTTGCCCTTCAGCAATCCGTGCTTGTTGGGCCCAAAGGCAAGGGCCTTCTTGCGGAGCACCAACACCAATGCTAACAAATCCTTCTCCTCCGTACTCAACCACCCCGCCGGCCCAAAATTCAGCGCCTTGATTCGCTCGTTTGTGATCCGCGCCAACTGCGTTACCCACCCAAACTCCCTCAATGGACTCACCCAGGGATCCCAAGACCAGGAGATTGGCCTCAGAGGCCCGTTCAGCCCCTGCGGCATGGGCTTGTTCCAGGGCCAGACCTTTCGTGCCACAGGCTTTTATTGCCCCGGGTTGCACCTAACCATCCTTACACGCCCGCCATTGTCTTTGGGAATCCTGGCAACAATCAACCTGCGGCTCTCGCCTTTGCTCACAAGCGTGGCACTATGGTAGGGTTTTTGAAACACAGTACCTTCCGGTGGTGCATACTGAGGAAGAGGACTTACTTCTGCCGCTTGCGCCCTCCGCGCACTTCCTTCCCCCTTTTTCTCCTCCCTAGTCAACCGCCCGCACAAGGCCAGAGCCTGCCCCCCACGGTACCCACAGTTTACTAGGGAAAACCCTCCGCAGGGCAGCCCTCATGGTCTTCCCCACCGTTGGACTCTGCCTCTTTGCCAACCGTGGCAAATGGCATCCATTTCCCCTTCCCATGGTTGGAGATTGTCGTTTCAAACCTTGCCCCAGACGCGTCCTCCACCGTCAGCGCCTCTGTCCCTTCCTCCGCATTGAACGTCATTCAGGCCCAGAATCAAAACATGAAAAGCCAACCCAAAATCATGTCACCGCACTCAACCAAGAGGAACAACAGCGGCTTCCAAACCTTTGCAACCTCCACCTCTTCTTCCTCCACCACCCTGTATACCCAACATTCCCCCCCATTGAGTGCCCGCAAGCCCATAGCGCACTTCCTCCGCACCAGGCCCAACTCATCCACCAGTTTCAACGGGAGCAGGTTGACCATCAACCCGCTGTCCACCATTGCCCACACTTTCCTTCCCGCAATCTTCAGTGAGACATAGGCAAGCGGCACCGACACGGCTTTGGATTGGCACAACTCCCGTTCCTCTTCCTCCGTTTCCGCATTCACGCGCTGCACTGTTGCCGGGATCCTGCCGCCCCCGTGCTCCTTCAGCGCCTGGACCATTTCCTCAACAACCACCAGAGAGACCGCGGCCAGCTCCTGTAGCGTGAGAGGTTTTGGTACCTCACTCCCCATCACTCGCTGGACAATTTCCACGGCCTTCCTTCTTCCTCCGGAGCTGATCGCCGGCGCGTAGCCCCCCAACCCTTGCGCCCCAACCCTCAGAGCTTGATTTAATGGCCGCTCCTTGGCATCCACGTCCATCTTTTCCCACATGATCCGCTTGTTTGCCGCCAACATCCTAACTTCCGCCTCCACACGCGGTGCCCGCCATGTATCGGGCCCGGTGACAATCCAAAGGGACACCTGAGCGGCCCCTGCGGGTTGGGCCCTTGCCCTAACCTGCTCCACCAGCAGTGGCTGACTGGCCCCCAGGTCCACCGGTTTTCCCAACGGAAATATGTAGGTCCCCCCGGACGCGCAAACCAACCCCTTGTTCATGTCCTTGGTCAGATCTGCGCAACCAGACTTCCAATGACCTTTATTGCGGCAATATGTGCACAGGCAAACCAAAAACCCCCCCGTTGGTCCGCTACTGGGCTGAAAGCCCCCTCTTGCATGGGGCAGCAGATTGCGCAAAAAAGCGGGAGGCGGAGCCGTTGGCTGGGCCGCCATCCAATTCATAAGTATCCGCAAGTCCCGTAGCATTTCTGTCACCTTGTTCACCGGTACTCCCATTGACTGCAAAGGGTCTACGGGCCGTTCTGTTTCTGGTGGGCCTGCAAGCGGTACCGGCGTTGGGGCCGGGGTGGAAGAGGCCGTTGGCTTGCTTGAACTCGCCGGGAACAACCAGGACGTATCCTTGATCAGCTCTTCCAAGTCAATCTTGCTCTTGACTGCCTTGCTGATTACGCCCAGGCTTGGGAGGAGCGCGACGCTCCCATCCACTGACCGCGTTACCAACCCGCGCTCAAATAGGTAATGCTGGACCCGCGCGCAAAGTTGCAGTGCAAGCCCGCCTAGGAATGCCTGCTTCATGGCCCCCATCTGACCTGCCACCACCTGGTTCTTTTCTAGGTAACTATAAATTTGGTCAAACTGGGACTTGTACTTGGACAGTTTTCCCTGCATCCGCACCCCACCTTGGGAAATTGCCTCACCTGCCGCTTTCTCAAAGTCTGTCTCCCAAAAGCGGGGCTTGCGCTTCCCCCACCTTGCCATCATCTTGCCCCCAAGCCTTCCCCAGTTGCAAGCCTCGTACCCTGCCATATCCTCCACATCCTGGAGCGTATTCTTGTCCGCAATGAAGAGAACGACCGTGCGGACCTTGTCCTCACCCGTTGCGTTTTTGGAGTCCGCAATATCCTTGAATCTTGCCAGAAAGCACCCAATGTCCGCGGTGTCAAATTGGAGATGGGGGAAGTTCTGCGGCCTAAGCCACACCCATTGCGGAACCTCAGCCGCCTCCAAAGGCTCCAACCAAGGAGGAGCAAAACCGCCGGACCAAGTAGTTGGCGCTGGTGGAGGTGTTGGCCCGCCAGCTCCCGGCTGGAGAGGGAACGAGGGTGGAACATTTGATCCTGGGGTAGTTGTGGGCAGCATTGCACTTGCTAGCTTTGAGAGACCTAGACAAAAGATTACTTCCCTGCCAGACCCCCAGATGTGGAAGGCAAAGGAGAGTAATGCTCCAAAGTTGTCCGCAAGTCCGGAAGTTATTGGTCTAGGTGTCTGTAAGGAGGTTGGATGCGATGAGTTCTTAACTGTAGTGAGATAAAAAGAGAGATAATGAGATGTATTCTTCTTCCTCCAATCCTTCCTATTCCTCTCCTTGGCGGTCTTCTCAATAGATGATCATAACCCAACCCAGAGTTGAGGGTGAGGATTTGGGTCCGCCCCCTTCAACCCTAACCTAAGGAAAACCACAAACGCAAAAGACGTCCGTGGACCTTGCGGTCCGCAGGTCAGCCTGCGCGCGCCTAACCCCCCAATTGCCCCACCCTTGCCTTCCGGACTAGCCACCCGCAAGCTTGGTTGGGCCGGATCCATCACTCGGTCCGCGTTTCCTGGGCGGGTCACGGCCCGGCGCCCTCACAGTAGGCCTGACCCCCACCTGGTGCTGAGCCCCGCAATTCCTGCTGCTAAGCCCGCAGCAGGCACTGCTGAGACCGCGCGCACCCCAAATGCTGAGCCCAACCTACCCAGCTGCTGAGCGCGCATCCTGCAACGCAGCTCTCGACCCAAGGTTATAAATACAACACCACAGCGGCCCACCCCCCACCTCCCTCCACCGGCCCGGCCCCCCCCCTCAACCACCAACGGCCGGCCCACCCCTCCGTCTGTTGCTTGGCCCAACCCAAAATCCAACCCAACCCCAACCCAAAGGGCCGGCCCAATTCCTGTTGAGAGGAAATCTCCTGAATCCAGCACCGCTCCCATTCCCACCTACAACCTGTTCCCAACCTGTCACATGCAACCATTCCCGCTGTGGTGACCAAATCTGGACAGCCTGGACTAGATGCGGAAAAATTAAAATTTCTTTTACAATTCTTTTATTTGGGTGTTATTCTAAAATCAAAAAAAAAAATTCTTCTGCTCCATTTGTAGTATCTCTTGTACATAGTCTAACAGGGCCTCCTGCCCATATAAGGAGGGGCTCTCCCCTGCCTTTTGGAGGAGATCACATCACATCAGATCAGATCAGATCAGATCGCACCATCATCAGCACAGGGTATCATCATTGTTTTTGCCTTGCAATACATCATTGGTGGGGTCTTCATTCCCCTTTATCTGAAACAAAAATTTGGGTATATCTATGATTGCCCCTTGATCCTTGAGCCTCCATACTCAAACCCTTGATCCTTAATCCTTATCACCAACCAATAGCTTTTCTGGTTAATGAAGAATTTGACTGATTGAATTCTTGAGGGTGTTACACCACTCCTGATCCCTTTATCCAACCATACTGGTCCTGATCATCCTTTGATTATCTTTCTGGAACAAGTCACGTTTGACTGAAGAGGTTTTATTAAGCTTAAAACCTGGAGTGTTTAACCTCCCTCCATCTCTTTTGAAGTTGAATTCCGCCATGCTACTCTTGAGTCCCTTGAGAAGTGTTGGGTTATTCTTGTTTGAATCAGTTATTGTTTTTGCTTCTAGAAGCTTCTTCAAACAATTAGCTTTGTATTGTGTGGACACCCACAGTTATCTGGTACCCTTCAAGCGCTTGATTGCGGATAGTTGGGCAGGTTCATTGAGAACCTGGAGGTTGTTTTGGATTGAGTTGATCATTCCTAAGCTTCTGCTGACAACTAGAGCTATTAGCTTGTGGGCGTTGTTACTTACAATTGCCTTGTCTTGTTGAACTCTGAACAAACCTTGACTTCTTCTATTCAAGTTTTTCCCGGCACCACCTTGCCTCAGATAGCATTGTTTCCCAGCTACCAACCACTATAATCTTTATCCTCTTACGTTTGGTCCCCTGTTTACCAGGTTCTGAAATTTGATCTTGGTTACATTTAAATATTTTTGTAACACTCAGGAGGGCAGCCTAGACAGCACCTTTCCCCTCTGCAGAACTGCCATGGCCTAGCAACGTTTTGAGTCTTACATTTGGTCCCCCGGGCCGGGATCAAACCAGCAACCTTGGGATTTACAGTCCCATCATCAATCATCAACTTTGTAATCCAATCTCTTTCTTTTTTTTTCATCATCTAGATCCGTGGAGGCAACTTGTTTTGGAAGTAAGTCCTCCCAATTGTGCACCACCTGGGCAAGATACTTGTTGTTTCCCAAGAAACCCTACTCTTGCCACATTTGTGAGCCACTTTGGAAATCCGTTCCTTGGATCTTTTAGGAAACTTTTGTCAAAATGGAATCCACCAGCAACTCCTCTACTCATCCTAAGATGGTTAAGATCAAGCCCCAGAACAAGAACTTAGGATTCAATGGGACAAACGTGGAACGCTTCTTGGACTTGTACAAGATGGCTGCTTTGGTTGATGGGGCTAGCAAATTCAATATGGCCTACCAGTTACAAATTTTTATCTCCTCTGATGAAGTTATGGAAATCATTGAGTCGTTTGAAGGTTTCAAATGGCATAACTGGACCCTGCTGCGGGGAGCAATGTTGGCTTATTTGGGAAAAATAGATGTAGCACAATTTACTTTGCAGGATCTAGATAACCTTGTCTCCCAGTGGATCTCCAATGGTGGTGTGGCTTCAGCTTCCAATTATCAGGCTTTTAGGAAATCTTGGGATCCCATCCAATCCTACCTTGTTTGAAAGGATCACATTGACACAGTGGACAAAATTCAAGTCTGATTTTTCCAATCTTTCTCTCTTGGAGTGCAAGAAAGGATCAAGGACAAACTGGTCAAGTCTGGATCCATGATCACTACCAGGGATAATTGATTCAAGCTCCCTGGTTTCCTTATCCTCAAGGGAGTGGTGGATAAAGTCATGAAAGGTCAAACAGCCCTCACTTTTGAAAAGTCTAAAACCGCTGAACCAGTCCATGCCCCCTCTTTCAAACAGTCAAACAAGATCATGAATAAAATGGAATCTGATTGCAGGCCCAAGAACCCTCAGCCTAACCAAGAAACCGCTACGGTGGACTAGATAACTAAACTTCTCAAAGCCTTTGAAAACAAAATGGCTCAAAAGATTTCCTCTCTTTCTGTTTCTAAACCTTCTAGTGCTGTTCCTAAAAATACTATAGTCTGCTATTATTGCCACAGGGAAGGCCATGGAACCGGTCAATTTCTCAAACTCCAGAAGGACAAAGACAAGAAATTAGTAGAGAAAAAAGGGAATAACTTTTTTCTTCCTAATGGTGTCCTAACCCCCTTTGATTAATCTTGCCCCATTTGTCATTTGGTGGCCTCTTACCAGCCACCTCCTCCTATGAAGGCATCCTTGACTTCTGTGGATTTCCAATCTTCTTGTGGGACTCTTCAACCCTGGTATCCCCCAGCAATTTCCTCGTCTTCTCTGGTTGGTACTTACCAATCCAATTCAGCAAGGAAGCAAAATGAGGAGCCCAAACCTCATAATGCTCCTTCCTTGCCAACCTCAATCCTCTAAAAACCACCCAAACAACAATCTTCACCTGAGCCCTCTTCTGATGTAGAAGACATGGAGGTGGAAAAAGAGCCACTCATGGAAAGGTCTCAAGATCACCCTGATCCTCCTTCCTCATCTATTAAACCTCCTCAATCCCCCAATCCTGTTCCTGCTTCACCCAATCTTCCTCCCTCCACCCAGCCCAAAGTTTGGTTTGAGAGGGGAATTTCCAAAGATCACCCCAATGCTGTGGAAGGGGTATTAAAGAAAATTCCTGATCTATCTGTGGCTGAACTCCTATTGATATCTCCATCTGTTGCTGAAGGAATGAAGAAATTGGTTTCTCGTTGATGTGTGGAAATTGGTCCTGAGGAACTCAAGGTCTCCTCTGGAACTTTGATGGAGGATTCTGGTGGAACAGATCCCTCTTCTGATTCTAGTCTTTACTCATGTCCTCTTGGTTTTCTTCCCTGCCATCTTGGTGAATCAGCTAAAACGGTCTTGCTCCTTGTTGACTCTGGCTCTCAGCTCAACTTGATCTTGGATTCTATGGCCTGCAAACTGAAACTCAGCCCTAGGGTTAGCTTCACCTCTTCAGTTTATGAAATAGGAAATCAGTCTTGCGAATTGGTTGGAATCATTGAAGACTTTCCAGTCCGGATTGGCCAAAACATTTTTGGAACTTGTCATTTCTGGATTACACGCTTGGATGGACCTATGATCTTGGGTCAACCTTTCCTAATTGATTTTGGAGCAACCCTGACCTTTTCCAATCTAGTTGGGGAGAGAATCCTCCTCCTGATTCAGATGGTAGAAAAATTGAGGTTCCTCTTTGTTCTTTGGATTCTGGTCGCTGGGAAAGAGATTTCCCCAGTCATTTTCCTAAACAGAAGGATAATTCAAGTTCTTCTCATTTTTTATGGGAGTAGTTGATCCTACTAATAGTTGTAGTTCTTTTCAGCCTCAAACTCCAACTCAAGGGTCAACCCTCATCCCTGAGGCCTATTTCTCTTTCTTTTCAACGATTTCCTCTGATCTCAAAAATATAAAAAATCAAAAACAAAACAAAACGGAAAAATTCAAAAATATTTCTTCTTCATCTGTTTTTTCTTCTTTTCCTTGTACTCTTATTCCTAATCAGCCTTCTTTCAGTTCTGATTCAAATCTCCGCAATGAGTCTAAACTAGATCCTGATCTTGATCCTATTTTTGGTGGCTTTTGTATGGAAGAATATGGGCTTCAGTGGAGGAAAATTGGGGTAGAAGTAAGTCCTCCCAATTGTGCACCACCGGGGTATCCTACTACCATCATTTTTGAAACTCTACCTTGTGCCACACATGTGAGCAATGCATTATCCCCCAGGACTTCTTTTATGAAAAAGGCACCTTTCAAAAACGTTGCGGAACATCAAACTCAGAAGGCGTTAGAACTTGGTCTCAATCCCCGTAGTCAGATCTCTCTGGTCAACTCTTGGCAAAAACAAGGACTGCTCTCTTTTGCCTCCAAATATAAACCAGTTGCCAGGAAAATCCAACCAGTCAACCAACCAATGCCTCTCAATATCAATCCCCCTCTAGGCTTCCTCCTCTATCCTGCAATCCTTACTGTGGTTTACCTTGATCTCTTGCTGGTCCATTCATCCCCTCTGGCCGTGTCACTGAAGAATGTCTGAAAGTAGTCAACTTTGGACCAGATGGATGGCTTCTACCTGATGAGTTGTATTTGATCAAAAATTTCTTGGCTCTTAGGGAAAAAGCTATTGCTTTCTGTGAAGAAGAGAGAGGTCTCTTGAAGGAGTCCTATGGTCTTCCTTATATCATTCCTGTAGTAGAACATGATCCCTGGCAAAAGAAAAAGATCCCAATCCCTGCTGCCAAAGTTGATGAGTTCTTCAAGTTGGTCCGGGAACAAGTCCAAACCGATTTATATGAACAGTCAACTTCTAGCTATTCCAGTCCTGTTTTATGTGTCCTTAAAAGTAACGGTAAACTTAGAATAGTTCATGATCTCCAGCCGCTAAATAAGGTTACTATTAAAGACTCTGGTATTCCCCTTGCTACTGAAGAGTTTGTTGTATCCTTCTCCGGGAGAGCTTGCTATGGTCTAGGTGACATTATGGGTGGCTATGACGAACGGTCCTTACATCTGATTTCTTGCCCTCTCACCACATTTGATACTCCTCTTGGTCGCTTTCAGCTTACTCAATTGCCTCAAGGCGCCACCAACTCAGTTGCGGTCTATCAGGCTCAGATGGTTTGGATCCTCCAGGATGAAATCCCCGATCATGCTGGTATCTTCATTGACAATGGCGGAATTAAAGGACCAGTTTCTGACTATAACAATGAGATTTTACCCTGGAATTCAGGAATCCATTGATTTATCTGGGAATATGCAACCACTTTGGAAAGGGTCCTGTTCCAAATCAAAGAATCTGGCCTCACTGTCTCTGGATCCAAATTGGCTGCCTGTGTCCCTACTCTGGAAATTGTTGGTCTCATGTGGTGTGCAAGGAAGGAAGAGGGATGGCTCCATCCAAGATCAAAAAAATCCTCTCTTGTCCTACTCCCATCAACCCAACTGAAGTCAGGGGATTTCTAGGTGTTGTCACTTATGTTTGAATTTTCATCCCATCTTTATCCAAAATCTGCGCTTCCCTATGTTGCCTGACAAGAAAAGATGCTGAGTGGATCTGGACCCAAGAGTGTGAACATTCTTTTCAGTGGCTTAAAATGATTGTTGGCAAGGACATAGTCTTGAGGAAGATTGCTTACGGACCAGGAGCTGGCAAGATCAATGGCTGTTGACTCCAGTTATCAATCTTTTGGGGCTGTCCTCACCCAGGAAGATGAAAATGGTTGGGACCTTCCTGCTCTCTATGAATCTCTGTTATTTTCAGATCTAGAATCCAGGTACTCCCAACCAAAACTGGAACTCTGTGGCGTGGCTCAAATTTTGAAGAAACTCCAAACTGTCCTCTGGGGTCAACACTTTGAGTTACAAGTTGACGCACAATCCATCATTGAAATGATCAATGCCTCCAGCCTTCCAAATGCTCCTATGACCCCTTGGGTGGCCTTTATCCAGCTTTTCTCATTTGATATTTTTCATAGGCCTGGCAAATCCTTCACCATGCCCAATGGTTTATCTTGACACCCCTTTGGAGACAAAGAATTGGATTTTTGAGTGGACTTTCTTCACCTTTTCCTCTCAAAATTACTCTGGCTTCCAACAAGGTTTCTGGCCAAAATGAGAGCAGTACCTTTCCACTCTCCAAAGGCCTTCTGATCTCTCTGCTAAAGATTTTAGTTTTCTCAAGAGGAAGTCTTCCAACTTCTTTTTCCAGTGTACCAGGCTTATGAAAAGAGGCAATCCTTGTGCTCTAATTGTTGTCACAATCCCCTCCAAGCAAGATTCAATCCTCAAAAGTCTCCATGAAGTCCTTGGGCATTGTGGGGAAAACAAGACCTATCGGCATATATCCAAACAATTCTGGTGGCCATCTTTGAAGAAATCAGTCTCTCAATGGTGCAAGAGTCGCAAAGTATGTCAAAAATGTGATATTAGGCGCCCGGCTGAAATTTGTGATCCCACTGGAGAGTCCACTGTCTTTGAAAGGATTGCTATGGATGTGGTTCACATTAAGGCTAGTGGAGCTAAGTACCTCATTGTGGCTAGAGATGATTTTCCTGGATGGGTTGAAGCAAAATTCCTTAAGAACCTCAGCTCTGAGTCAGTAGCAGCTTTCCTTTACAAGACTTGGACAATGCGTTATGGCTTGGCTCAATCCTATTCAACCAATGGTGGCTCTGAGTTTTGTGGAAAACTGGCCAAAATGATCCAATCACTTCCTGGTCAACATAGGGTGACCACTCCTTATTATCTTGAAGGACAGGGCATGGTGGAAAGAGGCCATGCCCCTTTGAAGGCTGCTCTTGTCAAGTTGGCTGGTGAAAGTGGAAAGAATTGTTGCAAATTTCTTCCTCTGGTCCTCTTCTCCAATTGAATTTCAACTAAGCAAACCACTGGCTACTCACCTTACAAAATTATCTTTGGAAAAAGGGCTGTGCTTCCTCTTGATCTGGAAATGGAATATTTCTTAGGTATTTCTTGGGAAAAGGTTTCTTCCACCACTGATCTATTGGTTGCCAGATCCAAGCAACTGGAGCAAAGTGAAGATGTTTGTGACAAAGCTTGTCAGAAAATGATGGAGTCAAGGGAAAAATCAGTCCAGTATAAGGAGGATAAGCATTCCAATCGAGTCAGGGACCCCTTGAATCCTGGTGATCTAGTTTTAGCTTACAACCAATCCTTGGAAACTCAGTGGGGAAATCTTTTTTCCAATCACTGGAATGGTCCTTATTGAGTAGTCCGTCAAGTCAGAGGTGGATCATATCTTTTGGAGGAACTGGATGGTACTCAGATGACCAGAAGGTTCTCTGCTGATCAGGTCAAGAAATTTCATTGTTGTAGAGGCAAATTTGATCAGAAGTAAGTCATCCCAATTGTGCACCGCCAGGGTCATCTGCTGTGTTTTTGTTGTGAACTCTACTTTATGCCACATATGTGAGCACCTGGGACGCCTTCTTTATTTTATTGCAGTCAACTCTGAAAAGAATATTTTGATCCATCCAAAGAAGATCTTTCAGAGTTGACTGCAATAAAGTAAAGAAGGCGTCCCAGGTGAAATGGCCATTTCTTGTGTTCAATCATCTTTCCTTTCTTTTTTTATGACATCAAGCCCAGATGCAGACTAGGGACAGTCTGTAAGTTGGGGAGAGATGTGTTGACCAAATCTGGACACCCTGGACTAGATGCAGAAAAATTCAAATTTTTTTTACAATTCTTTTATTTAGGTGTTATTCTAAAATCAAAAAAAAAAATTCTTCTGCTCCATTTGTAGTATCTCTTGTACATAGTCTAACAGGGCCTCCTGCCCATATAAGGAGGGGCTCTCCCCTGCCTTTTGGAGGAGATCACATCACATCAGATCAGATCAGATCAGATCGCACCATCATCAGCACAGGGTATCATCATTGTTTTTGCCTTGCAATACATCATTGGTGGGGTCTTCATTCCCCTTTATCTAAGACAAAAATTTGGGTATATCTATGATTGCCCCTTGATCCTTGAGCCTCCATACTCAAACCCTTGATCCTTAATCCTTATCACCAACCAATAGCTTTGCTGGTTGAAGAAGAATTTGACTGATTGAATTCTTGAGTGTGTTACACCACTCCTGATCCCTTTATCCAACCATACTGGTCCTGATCATTCTTTGATTATCTTTCCGGAACCAGTCACGTTTGACTGAAGAGGTTTTATTAAGCTTAAAACCTGGAGTGTTAAACCTCCCTCCATCTCTTTTGAAGTTGAATTCCGCCATGCTACTCTTGATTCCCTTGAGAAGTGTTGGGTTATTCTTGTTTGAATCAGTTATTGTTTTTGCTTCTAGAAGCTTCTTCAAACAATTAGCTTTGTCTTGTGTGGCCACCCACAGTTATCTGGTACCCTTCAAGCGTTTGATTGCGGATAGTTGGGCAGGTTCATTGAGAACCTGGAGGTTGTTTGGGATTGAGTTGATCATTCCTAAGCTTCTGATAACAACCAGAGCTATTAGCTTGTGGGCGTTGTTACTTACAATTGCCTTGTCTTGTTGAACTCTGAACAAACCTTGAATTCTTCTATTCAAGTTTTTCCCGGCACAATCTTGCCTCAGATAGCATTGTTTCCCAGCTACCAACCACTATAATCTTTATCCTATTATTTTTGGTCCCCCGTTTACCAGGTTCTGGACTTTGATCTTGGTTACATTTAAATATTTTTGTAACACTCAGGAGGGCAGCCTAGACAGAACCTTTCCCCTCCGCAGAACGGCCATAGCCTAGCACCGTTTGGAGTCTTACACCGCTTTCTTTGGCTTTACTCCACCATCTTGCTCCATCATCTCTCCTCCGCTCCATCATCTCCTCCTCCGCTCCATCATATCCACTCCACCGCTCTCCTCTGCTCCATCATCTCTCATCCATTTATTCTCAACCTCTCCATCATCTCAATCATCACATCAGCCTCACTCACATATGATTCTCCCTCAATTACCTTCTCCAACTCTCTCCTACTCAAGCCTTGATAATCAACAACAATCCTCACATCTCACAATCCAAGACTTCTGAAGATCAGCCCCGACCATGAACATCTCACTCAATTTCCCTCATCTTTTTGACATGTGAGGTTGCTTCAATCAAGAACCGGAGACATCCTACTGATTCATTCTGGTTACTCTCATTCTTTGTCACTTAGTCACTTGTCCCGTCCTGCTCTCACTGTGTCATCTCATTATCTTTTCTTTCTTATCATTTGAGCGCTCTACTTTGTCCATGAACACACTGAGTGAGATTCTATTGAACTTGTTTCCAGTCACTACTTTCATTTTTATGACAATTGTTAATCTATCCCTTTCAGTCTGTTGGTTTAGTTAATTGAGAATTCTTGAGCTCTTCACGGTTAAAAGCCAAAATTGCTGAAACTCTACCAACAATCTTGAGAAATAACATGGATTTGAAATATTCAACTGGACCAACGGATCTCAACTCCCCTGTCCTCAAAACTCTCACAGAATCCATCCCCACTCTCTCAGAGTTGAACTTCTCACTTTGGCGCTCAAAGCTCATGACCATTTTTGCTCTTAAAGGTGTTGCTAAATGGCTTCAATCACCTGATTCCAAAAAATTCCCCCCCCCCAAAATTAATCTTGAATTGGTTGGATAAATCTTGGCCAAGCTTGATAATCAAACGTACATTAACTGCTTCAAGGACCACCACCTTACCAATGGGATAGAACTCTGGAAATCAATCAACAAATTCTATGCGTCATCTCAAACAGCAAACAGGTCTTGAGTGTTCTTTAACTTCCTCAACCTTCAGTTTGACACAAAACATGTTGACAAGTTCATCACCAAAGTCAAGGCCTGTCTCATTCAAATCTTGGAAATTGGAATCAAAATAGACAAGGACATAGTTGCGTATCTCATACTCTACAAATTTCCTCCAGATCTCAAACATCTCAAGACAACAATTACCCACTTGCTTGGAGAATCCAAAATCAACAGCAACTTGATCCTACAACATCTGAATCAGATTAAGAAAAAAATTGCTGCTGGTACCTATACTTCTGCTATGATGAATAAAGGGGCAAAGCAGGAAGTCATCAAATGCCAATCAACCTGGCATAATCCACAGTCATCCCATCCCAAATATGCCTGCTGGTGGCTGTATCCCCACCTCTTCCCAAACTTCAATAACAACGCCAAACCTAATGAAAACAAACCTGCATCTGCTAACTTATCTTGCACTTCCTACAACTTTGCCATGACCAACTCCAAACTCCTCACAAAAAACGCAATCATCTTGGACTCTGGCGCATCCCAATCTATGTTCAATTCACCCAATTGTTTTGAAACTCTGGCAGAAGACAACACTCAAATTCAAACGGGAAAGGAAAATTCATCACTGTACGCTGAAGGTGTTGGCATTTCTAAGCTTATGTTGGAAAGCTGCAATTTTCATCTTATTCAATCACTGTACGTCCCTCAACTAGCTGTGAATCTGGTTTCCTTGGGACAACTGTTGAATAAGGGCTGATCCCTTCATCTGTTGAGTCCTAGAAACTTTGTGGTAAAGTTCAAGCAAGAAGAGATTCTTTCCGGATCAATCAAAGACAATCTCCTGGTCATCAAGGACCTCTCCCTCTCTCAGTCAGAATCAACGCATGCGTTTGTCACTCTCACTACTCTGCACAAGCGTTTTGGCCATCCGCACCTGGATCAAACCAAGCTTCTTTCTAGGGACTTTCCAAAGATCAGGTGGAACAATCTTTCATGTGAATCCTGCTCCCTAGTTAAAATTCACAGATCATCCTTCAAGGGTCATATGCCCCGCTGCACCAAACCGTTCATTAGAATACATACCAATGTTTGTGGACCAATCAATCCCATCTCCAAGACTGGCAATTGGTACTTCCTACTGCTCACCAACAAATTCTCCCGCTCCAAGGTCTGTCTACATCCTCAAAGTTATGGATTTCTCACCAGAACAGTTCCTCAAAACTATGAGGAGGCAAGGCGCTCACCCAATTATAAAAATTGGGCTCTAGGCATGAAAAAAGAACTTGATGGAATTGAATCCATGGGCATCTGGAGTGGCTGTCACGTACTACCGGAAGGCAAAAAAGCGCTGTCAACGGTATGGGTTTATTGGCTCAAAGTTGACCCAGACAACAACAGTCTCATCTTCAAGGCCGGATTATGTGTGCAAGGATTCAGGCAGTTGGAATTCTTCAACTACGGAGAAACTTACGCACCCACAGGACAAATCACAACACTCCGGACAATGCTGGTCTATGCATTTCACCACAAGCTTCCCATCACCCAGATGGAAATCAAGTCCGCGTTTCTACATGCCAAACTAGACAAAGATATATACATCAAGGCTCCTCCTGGATACGACACCTCCTTTCCCTATCTTAAGTTGAATAAAGCCCTGTAAGGCCTAAAACAGGTGCCAAAAAGTTGGTTCAATACTCTCAAGCAGTGGATCATCAACCAAAAATTTGTTACCTCTTCTGGCAATCTGTGTCTTTTCATAAATCAGTCCGCTCAGATCTTCATTTTCTTCTACGTTGATGATCTAGTTATCATTGGAAACTTGGAAGACTTTCAAGCAAGACTGAAGTCAAGATTTGCCATCTCACATGAAGGTCCCCTCACCAAAATCCTTGGCAACTATCTTGTTAACTCCCCAAATGGACCTTGCCTACATCAACCCAACCACGTTGATACCACCCTGACTGAACTTGGGCTCTCTGAGTCAAAACCAATCAACATACCCATAACCCCCGGCATTGCTCTCAAACCCGCAACAGATGCCAATGCCTCTGATTTCTCCAACCTAAACATCAACTACCGCTCAGCAATGGGTTACCTCAACTTCATAGCCACCCAAACCCAACCAGATCTCTCTTACGCAGTCTCCTCTTTGTCCAGATTCAACGCAAAGCCTGGTCTCTCTCATTAAACGGAAGCCAAGCATGCCTGGCAATACATAAGAACAACTCAGAATCTCGCCCTTTGCTTGAAGAAAGACTCTTTCAGCTTTGATCTTGAGTCCTGGAGTGACTCGGACAGAGGCAATGATCCCATTTCAAGGAGAAGTCATACCGGCTATTTGATATTACTCTATGGCTGTGCCATATTGTGGCACAGAAAGCTCCAGCCCACAGTTTCACTCTCCTCAAACAAAGGCAAACTTAAAGCACTGGTCTTGGCAACACAAGAAAAAATCTGGATCCTAAATCTGCTAAAAGAGTTGAATCTGTCCATCTCTCTCTCCCACTGTTCACATATTGACAACAAGGCCCTGAACAACCTTGTTAACTTTTAATCCCATCACAGCGCATTCAAACACGTAGACACTCAAATCAAATGGCTCCAAGAACAAAAGGATGCAAAACTCCTTTTCACCAATCTCATGCCTTTGGAATCAATGTTGGCAGAACCTTTGACAAAATCTGCTATTAAACCCGCAGTCAAGCACCTCAGCAATACAATAATTCAACCTCTCATTTGAACACGGTGGCGTGTTGAGAGGAAATCTCCTGAATCCAGCACCGCTCCCATTCCCACCTACAACCTGTTCCCAACCTGTCACACGCAACCATTCCTGCTTTCTTCCTCTTTACTCCACCATCTCACTCCATCATCTCCTCTTCCGCTCCACTGCTCTCCTCAGCTCCATCATCTCCTCTCTGCTCCATCATCTCTCATCCATTTATTCTCAACCACTCCATCATCTCAATCATCACATCAGCCTCACTCACATACAATTCTCCCTCAATTACCTTCTCTGACTCTCCCCAACTCAAGCCTTGATAATTGACAACAATCCTCACATCTCACAATCCAAGACTTCCAAAGATCAGCCCCAACCTTGAACATCTCACTCAATTTTCCTCATCTTGTTCACATGTGAGGTTGCTTCAATCAAGAACCCAAGACGTCCTACTGATTCATTTTGGTTACTCTCATGCTTTGTCACTTAGTCACTTTCCTGATCTCACTGTTTCATCTCATTATCTTTTCTTTCTTATCATTTGAGCGCTCTCATTTGTCCGTGACCACACTGAGTGAGATTCTATTCAACTTTTTTCAAGTCACTACTTTCATTTTTATGACAATTGTTAATCTTGCCCTTTCAGTCTGTTGGTTTAGGTAATTAAGAATTCTTGAGCTCTTCAATTCCCTCACACTCCATATTTTTTTTTTTTTTTTGGGGGGGGGTGCTGATATCATTTTTTTTTTTTTGGGTATAGTTTTTTTTTTTTTTTTTTGTGATCCTGTTTCTGGTGAACTTGGGATCAATTCCAGGTTTTGTTTCATTTTCTTTGATCCAATCTTGTTTCACTGATGATGTCCATTTGACTGACTGTTTTTTTTTTTTTTTTTTTTTCAATCCCTCAACCGCTATTGGTGAATGTCTGATTCTTCTCCCACCTGCCTCAAAATTTTGGACAAACAATCAAATTCCATCTTTTTCCTCACCCCAATCAGAGTACATGGATGGGAGGGATCAAGATGGAAGGAGATAGATTGACCAACATAATGAAAGGTGGGAAGAATAGGGCCTGTCACCAAAAGAGGGTTTAAAGGAGAGGTTCCAAAATATCTTTGGAGGTTTCTGAGGAAGGCATTAATGAAAAGGTGGTCTGTTCTGTTCAAAAACTGCGTCCTTTGCATCTGTACCCTTCAATTGTTGCAGAAAAGAAAAAGAACAGTCAAAAACCTACCCAGGAAGATTTTGAGCAAGCAAAACAAACAATCAAACTGTTCCATTTCTTCCACTGTGTAAAAGTAATTGTCCTCAATGAATCTGATCACCAAGCCCTGGTTTCAATAATTGAATTGGTGCTCTTGGATGAACTCTCAGAACAAGATAAGAAGGACATCAACTTTTTCACCACTTTCCTTCATTGTTCAAAAAAAAATTTCAACCAGGTTGGTCCTTCAAGATCTTGGGGTGGAAAAATGTGAGCAGTTGGATTTCAAAAATCAATGCACCCTTCAGAGTTATTTGGACTTTATGTGAAGAAATCATCCATTAGATCTTCTCCTCAAGAGTTTGCTTTCCTCAACCTTAAGGCGGACAAAGTATCCCAAATTCATGGACAAATTTGTTGCGATTTGGCCAAAATTTCATTTGAATCAAACCACAATACCATGAAGGACAACAACATCCCCTCTTTCTCTTTGTTGGAATTTGGTTCCAAGCCTACACCTTTTGATTGCTCCCCACACATCACTTTCACCTTGAATTATTTTTACAACTCTCCTCACATTGACAAAGGCAACATCTCTGGCTACTCCTTTTTACTTGTGGTTCCAACCAAGAAATAAAATGGTTGAATTATTGAAAATATGGACAAATATCAAGTATTGGATGGCCAATTTGTTTTTCCTGACCTTGGCTTTGGAATTGATTTCAAGAAAAAAGGTATAGTCAAAATGGTTTGGGAAGCTAATAAGTACAAGCACTGTACCATTCCTGCTGTGGACACAGCAACCCATACCAGAATGGCCATGTCACTTCAAATTAATAAAAAAACTAAAAACACTTGTAGGGACTTGAATAATGGCCAAATTTACTCTAGAAAAAAAAATATAAATAAAAAAAAACAAAAAAGATTTGTATGTTGGTGGGGTTAAGAATACTCTCAAATGTTGTAATCAAAAATAATTTTTTTGTTTTTCTTTCACCAATGCAGATATATTTACAAGCCCAGAATTTTATTTATCTGCTGTATTTCATCTACTGTTCTACTGCTACCAATGCAAGCCAAGGCTACTGATACCTTATCCTTGTTTTTGGTTGCAAGTCGTTCCCTCTCCTTTTCAAGTTGTGCTTGCTGTTGATCCTTCTCCTTTTCCTCTTTTTGAAATTCTAGCTCAGCCTGTTTCAACTTCCACTCAGCATCCCATTTTTTTTGATGAGCCAAACTCTTGGCTTTCTGCTTTTGAACATCCATGGCCAGTTGACAATCCCACTTTTGCTTTTCAAGCTCAAGTTTTTCAGATTCAATTTTTGATTTGACTGTTTTTTTGCAGGGGAAAAGCAATGAGAATGATTTTGAATGCAAGGTCAACCAATGGAATTAAATGAATCTTGCTTCTCCATGATTTCTTCAAAGCCTGCAAACCCAGAAGTGTTTCTCATCTTTTGATGACTTTTGGGTTTGATATTGATAGAATTGGAGGCCTTTTGCTTACCCTTGGCAGAGGAGGTTTGAGTCTGAAAGTTGTCACTAGTGTTTGAAGGCAATGTGGGAGGCCCCATTGGCTTGAGGTTTTAGCCATTCTGGAATGGATGAGCCTGTTTTTTTAAAATCTAAATCATTCAGGATTAACCAGACCAAAGAGAAAAGAGTGTGGTTCCTTACTTGAATCAATTTTGAGGGTAATGGAGACTGAGGAGTATCTTGTTCCACATCAGAAAGGTTAATGAGATCTTCTAACAGAGGAAGAGAGCAATCCAAAGAAGGAGGGGAGGGTTCCAAGGTATGGTTTGACTCCTCAATCAATGCAGAAGTAGACGTTATTGAAGCTGATTTCAATTGAATATCCTCCGTGGAATTGGATGAGGGCCACTCATAGGTTTCTTTGGGATCACATTGATAGGCTGAGCATCCCCAGCCAAGTCCTCAGCGTCAACTGAATTGGATTGTCTGGAATCAAAAGCAGCTAGGGGGGTGATTTTGGCCTTCTTTCCAAAGATTTCATCCATTTGAATATAAAAAGGACAAATGGAGTCCAACTTATCAACCACCAAGTTGATTCCCTTGGCGTTGTCAGAGTTGGTGATACCAAAGCCAGTGGAGATTGACATGGAGTGGGCCTTTTTGTAACTGGCTTAATAATTATTGAATTGCTCCCTCATCTGTTTGGATGACAGATCCAGCCTACCTTTTGTTTTTTTCTTGAGTTCATTGGCCATCAGGAGATAAAAATTGACCTTAGAGGATGGAGGTTGGCCAACATGTGTTTTATTGTCCAATCCAAAGCAGGCATCATAGTTGGAGGGAATTTTGAGCCAGTTGACCAGGATGATGTGATCAGCTCTCTTGAGCTGACTTGAGCCCTTGGTAGCTGATGGGGGAGGATTGTTTGAGCCCTTGGAAGCTGATGGAGGAGGATTGTTTGAGCCCTTGGAAGCTGATGGGGGAGGATTGTTTTTTGTGGAGTTCCTTGGCAATGTTTGCTTTGGTGTGTTGGACTTTTGTGTGGACTTGCGGGGGGAGGTTTTCTGAGGGGCCATTTCAAAAGAGTAAGGGAAATGAGGTGATGAGAGGGATAAAGTGACAACCAACATAAAGTGATGAGAGATATGAAGTGATGAGAGAAATAAAGTGATGAGAGAAATAAAGTGACAAGAGAAATAAAACAATGATTGGATTCTTTGGATGAGGTTGGAGGTACAAGTTCTTGTTGGAGGTAGAGTGATGAGAGTGATGAAGCAATGAGACTGATGAAGTGATGAGAGCAATGAAGCAATGAGAGCAATGAAGTGATGAGAGAAATGGAGCAATGAGAGTGATAAAGTGGTGAGTGATCAAGTGATGAGGGTGATAAATTGATGAGAGTGATGATGAGATTGATAAAGTGATGAGAGTGGTAAATCTTTTTATGATGAGGCTAGAGGTAAAAAAATTTGCAATGATTTTGGAGGTAGAATGAGGTTGGAAGCCAGGGGTGGATGACGTGGACAGGTGGTGGAAGCCTTTAAATACTTAATTTGAAAAAACCAACTTATTTCTAGGTAACTCTGACATGTCTGATGTGAAATAAGTGGGTTTTTTTGATTTTTAATGACGGTTTTAAAATGGCAGATTTGGTTTGAAACCCGCCATTAAAAAATGGTGGGTTTTCTTAACTCTGATATGCCCTAATGAATTACAAAATTTCTTTTAAAGAATTCATTGATATTTGCAGTTAACTCAAATTAACTTTCATTAAAATTCCTTCACCACTGTAGGTGTCAGCTGGCTACTATTCAGAACCAACTGACTAAAGACCCCAGAAATAAAAATGAATGAATAATAATAATGAATACAAAAATATTGAAATAATAACTTATGAGAATGTGCAATGGCAATAAACAGTAGATTAGCTTTGTGCTAACTTTCTCACAATATACCAGGCACCCACACAACCTCCCCTGTACCCTGTACAATGTAGATTGTATGTAACTAGTCACAACCAGGGGCTCACTACTCAATTAAAGAAACCTCAATAAAGCAAATATGGAAAGAAGAGCCTCATACTTGAAGTAAGCCCTCAGAAAAAAGTCTCCTGACATTTGTTTAAGTCCCTGGCCTCAGGAGACCATGGCTTATATTTAAAAATATTAATTGAATACAACCTCTTTGGCTGATACAGTGAGATCATTAAGGGTACAGAAATGTGTACCAAGCCCCAAGTATGATGACATAAGACTCTCCATACTTCTTTAGTGGCTAGAGCAGGTCCAAAAAAACACACTGATGGTCCCTTAGCCTCAGAATTAGCCTTGTTCACTATATTTTATTAATTGAATACTACTTCTTTGGCTGATACAGTGAGGTCATTCAGGGTACAGAAACGTGTATCAAGCCCCAAGCATGATGACATGGGGCTTCCTGTACCTCTGTAGTGACCAGGGTGGGTCAAAACAAACACACTGATGGCTCCCTGGCCTCAGTACTAGCCTGAGTCACCCTCCTTTGGTTGGTAAAAAGACTGCACCATGAGGGGACGCAAAATGATATAAATGAAGGCTCCTCCCCCAGCGATTTCTGATGGATTCATCCAGTTATATAGTAACTATTGCTTCAGATATTCTCTTCCTCAAGCCATCAAACCCTTATAAGAAATAAGTGTGTGATCCTGGACCACTTTCTGATAAAATTATAGACAAAACTCTTGAATCATTATTCTTGGCCAAAATCAGCATCCAGCCATTCAGCCTGCCCCAGCATCAGCTTCCAGCACCCTGAATCCCTGCATATTGGCCCATCCATCAAGAATAAGTCCGGATCTAGGCCTAGTAAGTGATCCTGCTGACTTATATCCCTTTTTTTAGGTTCTGCATAACCCAAACCCCAAGGAAATTACACACAACCTTCTTGAAAGGAGTCCTTGTAAACCCCACAGGCACCAAATTGCATCTATATTGTCCTTAACAGACATATACCTGTGTTCCGGAGGGCTCAACAACCCCATTGAGCTCTTGGCCCCTCCTTTTAAATTTATTTTTATATATATATAAATAAATTTAACCCTTTCAGCCAAAATATATCTCTGCTCTGAATTTTCTATCACCTCTAGTAGCTAGAAGGAGCTAGGTCCTTGGCATCTAGTAGGCTGACAGTAGGAAAAACTTCATCAGGTTATAATTTTGAAACTAGGGCCCTTATCTTAACCTGAAAAGCAAGCTTATTTTTTTCCCTTTTTCATTTTTTCAAATTTTATTCAATTTTATATGTTATTAAATTTCCCATTCTTGAAGGATTAAGCTGGAATTTTGAATTTTTCCTTATTTATCAAAACGCTTCTTCTCACCCTTGAAATTATTTTTTTCAAATGATTCAAAACTGCAAAGAAGTAGGTCAAACTTGAAGAGTCCTTCAAGAATAATTAAAAAAATGCCCTTCTGTTTTTCTGTTTTGGGCCACTCTCACCTGAATATCATTAATCACTATAGTGTCTGTGGTGGGAATGATACACTTGGAACCAGAACATTTGGTTTCAGAATAAATTTTAGAAAATCATGAAATCTAATTCTATAAAAATATTGAAAAATTTCCCACACCTTTCCAGGAATTGATGTCCTTGGGTTGGTATTCATTTAATGAAATTCTTATTCACCTCTTGAATTTCCACTGGGAAATGTATCTACTGAAATGGGAAAATCCCATACTGCACCAGGAAAATTCCATGCCTCCCCAAATATGGTGGAGTACACTAGTATTTTAATTCAAGATTAAACAATCTTGCAGAAGACACCAGGGAAAAATGCTGGCACATGCTTGCATTTGCCTGAATTTTGCCTCTGGAGAGATAGTTAACTTATTTTATTGAATGCATCAAAATAAATTATTCCTGGGTCACATTTACAAGTCCAAAATACTTGTACATGCAGATTGTCTGGGATTCAAAAAGGGTAGATCCAAAAATCAAATCCTCTGAAGAACTTCCACAAAAATTCAGCTATCATTTGTTAAAACTTAGAGTAAGGGGTTTCATTAAATAACAAGGCAAGAAAAAATTTAAAGTGGGGTAACCAAAAGGAAAATTAAGTAATTAATATATAAAAAGAAATAATAATGAGACATAAAGTTCTGAGTGCAAGAGTAATCAAAGGATCCCAAAGGAAATATAGTAAATAAAGCAAGGATATTTGTAAGATAGAATTAAATCTAGAATAAAATAATTGGAGCATAAATATAAAGCCTATCTTGAGGAAGGAGAAGTTTCAAATTAAAAACCCTTGAGGAAATGAAAGCCATGTACTACCAAATGTGGAAAGAATTTGAATAAAAAGAAAGAGAATTTAAATACCAAAAGGATGCAATTCTTCCAGTAATTGTAGGATTGAGGACATCCAAATATCAGTCCTTCAATGATAAGAAAATTCAGCCTGAATTCCACTTTTAAATGGAAGTTGAAAATATTGAAGAAAAAGTTAAATCTAGTCAGAATCCTCTAACAGGACCAAGAAGTAGTTTTAATATTGAAAAAATCCCACAATATTTCAAATTCTATGTGGAATGAGTGTATTCCCCACCAATAGATTTATATTTTGGTCAAAAATCAGGGTCTCAACAGGTTTGGGGAAGATTTTTGGATGCTAGAGAAAGAGGCAAGGTGGATTTTAAAAAAAAAACTTGAAAATTTCATTGGGCCATATGGAAAACCTTTGCAGATACATTGGAGTTTGAAAAATTGCTTCAACACATTGATTTTGAGCTCAAGATCATTCAAAAATGAATTCAAAAATTATTTGAAATATTAGACATTTTCATGCTAAAAATTACAAATTCCTAATTTTAAGCATCTCTAAGGCCCAATAAATCAAATTTTTCTCATTTGATTTTCCTTCATGATCTAAGAAACCTGTTTTTATAAATTTTTATTCAATTTGTTTTTTAGAATTTATATTTCCACAATAGGATTTCATAGAACTTGAAATATTCCCATGTTACCCATATGAAGAATTTCTCATAAATTCAGGCCATTTAGATTAATCAAGGATGTTAGAAATTTCAAAAATGGATGTAGACAGGGCTTTTATAATTGTAAAATCATTCATCCTCCTGCAAAACATCTTGTTGTAAATTTCAATTAAAAAATCCTTGATTTTTCTTCTTTTTCTCATCAGGTTTTTGGAGTTGGTTTTTTTTATTTTTTAGCCTGACTTCCAATAAATAATAAATAAAAACAGTGCACATAAATAGAAATGAGAATCAAAAATATAAAGATGATTTCCTAGCTTTGGTTACCACTGAGTAAAATTATTTTAGGACCTGGGGTGATAAAATCAATATATATATATATATATATGATAAAAAATATTGAAAAAAAATTCAAAATTAAAACCATTGTGGCACTCACTCAAAGGGAAATACCTCAAAAAAAATTTAAACAAGATCAACCAAAAAATTGATAAAGAAGGATCCAAAATTTGAAATTAAAAATTTTTAAACCAAAAAATAAAATAAAATGGAGCTCCATCCATTAAAAAAAATTAAAAAAATGAAGAAGAAAAAACAAACACAAGAACCAGAACAAAAGAAATGAAAGTAAACTTGGGCTATTTGTTTGAGGAATCACAGAAACTCCCACCCACTCAAATCCTTGAAAAAAGAAATTCAAATTGAAGAAAAATAATTTAAAATTAGACAATTGGAGATTTTCAAATCTCACTTAAAAATAAAAAAACGCACAAATACACACAAATTATAACAAAAAAAAATCAATAAAGGCAAAGCCAGAAAATTGAGTAAAGATGTCCTTGGCACCCCTTGAAGCTGTTTCAGCCATTGTTGGCCCCCCTGCATGACCCCTTCCCCCCTCTAAAACACTTCCAAGCATGGGCAAAAACTTTCCTCCAGTTGGGAAAGTTTTACAAAGTTATTTCAATGGAAGAAAGATTCCCAATTGTTTTTCAAACAAATAAGGTTTTAACACATTCTTTTGGGATGGAAAACATAGTGAAATGACATCATTCATCCAGGAGATGATGAATCCAAACCCTTTTGGATAAATCTATGCCAATGTGTATACTTCCTTTTATGTTTTCCCAGGTCCTCAAATTTCAGGTTGCTTGCATTATCACTCTTTGTAGGTTATATAAAGACCTCTCTTTGTTCTTTTCACTGCTTTCTTCAGAAGTTAAGAATCGCTTGTGTTTGAATTTCAAGTCTGTCTGCTCTACACAAAAGCATCACATTTTTGAAGCATGAAGCACACACTTCCTCTTGAGTTGGGTTGTTTCCTGAACTTAATCCCAGTCCAGAATACTCTGCTTTAATCATTTATCATCCTTGAGTCACCATCCAGCTTCTCAAAACAGCCACTCCTGGTCTTTGCTGAATCCCTATCCCTCACTACTTCCTTCATGTATGCACATGCATCCTTGGGGTTTAGCACAAACCCATCCAATGAGGGAATTTTTCTAAGGTGTGGTCCCATTGGCTAGCTGCCTAGCATGGCACCACAAATTTCAATATCGAATGCAGTTTAGACTTTCTGACCTCCTTCTGGGAGCTCTTCCATTCTCGTCGGTCTTATCAATTTCTATGGATTTAGTCATGATTATTTAAGTATTGGACATTGCATTCTTAACTTACGGCAGCAGGTGGTTTTGAAGAATTTCGTGGTTAGTTTGTTCGTGTTACTGATGGCAGCTTGCTCTGGATTGGCAGTGGCTATAGCATTGTAGTCCGGTTCGATTGGGTGACGCATTTCGGGGAGCTCGGGTCGCTTCCGACGGTGGGTGTTGTTCTCAGTATTCAAGTATCCCTTTCAAGTTGTTATTCCGGTCGCTCGTGCCGGCAACCAGGTTCAGCTGGGGCGGTCGTGGCACTGAAACCTTTTTTGACACGTCAGCTGCTCCTGCGGGTTATGGTTCTTTGAAGTTTCAGCCAAGTTTGCATCGATCGGCTTCTTCAACCGGGGTTGAGACACGATGGTCTCCAGTGTTCCTCTGTGCTGCTTGAGCGTATCCTTCATCTCAGTCGCACTATCTCTTGCAAGTTCGCCTCCCATATCCGTCTCCATTCAGGCAACATGGCAGGAACCACCCATGTTGATTCAACTATTGTGAGTAAATATTGGTCCTTCTCATTATGCTTCTTAGTCCATTCCTGATCTAATGTGGTTCCGACGTCCTTTCTTCTTCAACAGGGAAACGGTGTCTTTGGAGCGCCCAGCTTTATTCTACTCGTCTTTGAATGCTGTTTGCTCAAGTTGGGCATCATCGAAGGTCAAGTTGTCCACGGACCAGGAAATTTACGACCACGTCACTAAGCTAGTCAAATCCGAAGATTTGCTGGGCATCAAGGGTGAACTGGAATCCTTCGCTTTCAGTCTATCCATCAAGGAAGCTCATCCCCAAATAGAAGCCTTTCGGGCATGGTATGCAACACTCCCGTCGAATTTAACCGGTACAGTTGAAACTGGAAAGGATTCTGCTCTAGAATCTCATGGCTGTGAGAGTTGGGTTCTCGCCAAGGATTCCAAAATCTGCGATCCGGCAAAGCTCTCTGAACTGTTGGACTCGGACGATGTATCTGATTGGTGAGCTCTTGCTAAGATCGACCAAGAAATTCTCATTTTCATATGAACTGACCTGCTCATTAAATAGGACTTCATCCTCATCTCAAACTCTGCCGTTTGACCATCAGCAAGGACAGGAAGCAGAAACATCCCCAATACCTGCTGTGATCCTTTATGCCTCAGCCGACCCCGGCTCGTTCTGTCCGCTTCATCAATTGCTGGACAGTGCCTCCAAACCTCGGTCCCCTAAAATCTCTTACATATTTCGATGGAAGATACCTTCTGCGTTACCTGCCTCTTCTCAACCTCAACCAAACAGTTTCCTGAGTGGATGGGGCGCCAGTCTCGACATCAAAAAATCGGAATACCTAACCTTGGATGACCGGCCCGTCGAATCTGATTCTAGTAATGATGCCCAACTTGTGATGGATGGCAAAGACCTGCCAAATAAAAAGGAATCACCGGTTGATTCAGAGCAAGCGAAGTTGAAGCCATTGAAAGCGGCCGAAATTTTTGACATTGGCAGCAAGGCCACTCAGCATGTACTCTCATCCTCATCGCCTCTAACGACTTTAAGGCATCTCACTGAAAACTTCCCGCTCTACGCCCATGCCTTAGTGAATGAATGGGTACCCGGAAAAATCCCGAAAGACCTAAGGTTGGAACTCAAACAAAATATGGCTGATGGGTACCCTCCCGGTCAGTCTGAGGTTTGGATGAATGGGCTTCCGCTATCATCACTCGTTTCCTTGGAAAACCTCAATATGTTCAAACTCATTGAAATCATGAGGACTGAACGCCGCTGGATCGGTTGCCTAACCGATTTAGGCTTGAGCCCCCTTCAAGCCCGAGAGCTAATTGTCGACGAGACACTGATTCAGGCGATGAACCCAGAAGCCTCGGTGAATCCGAACGAGATGGAAATCACTGCTAGCTCGCTAGGTGAACGATTTGATGCTAGCGATAGGGAAGAGAGCGGGGAAGCCATTATTTGGCTCAACGATCTCGAAAACGACGCCAAATACTCCTCATGGCCCACCACTTTGAGAGCAGTTGGTACTCTTCGATTCTTTTCCCTGGTTGAAGCTTCCTCTCATTTTGGTTTCTTGGTTAGATTTTGCGCCCTACGTTTCCGGGACAATTGCATGCCATCGCTCAGAACTTGATCAACGTCGTTCTGGGTCTTGATCTTACCCGAACCCACAATCTACGTACCTTGGGTCACGTGGTAGAACCCTTCATATCGCGTGGATTGCCGATCCGATGGGGTGTCGTCCCTATTGCTCCTAAAAACTCGTCTGAAGAAGGTAGCTCCTGGTCTTGGATCGTGTTCGCTGATCATCATCTGATGTAGTCTGCTTTTACCTATCTTCGATAGAACTTATGTCCAGATGCTTTTGGAATCTGACTGAAAGCGTTGGACCCATCGAGGCTCTCAAATTTATCCGGGAGGTATGGGTTTTTCTTCTCTCGTTGACAAAATTCAACTAACCAGTTTCACTCGTGCTTACCTTTGCGCGGTTTGTTCGACTTTGACGCATCTGTCGACAGTTTACTCAGGACTTAGAGTCTGACCGAATCGAGGTCGAAACATTTGTCGCACAGGCTCGTGAACATATCATATCTCACTCGCAGGATGATATTTTGCCCAAGACAGAAAATGTTGAAACTTGGTTGAAACAGTCCCGACTCTACTCTTCAAGATTATCCCTGTGCTCGAGTGATCAAAGTCTTTCCGGCTGTATGTTAGTCAACGGTCGCTTTTTTCCCATGGAGGAGGTAGGTTAAAACTGCTTTGGAAATTCACAGTCACAGTACTGGATGCCTCATCCCGTCCTCATCATTTGCTTGCCTCAACTAGGACTTTCGCAGCCATCTGCAAGAGACGGCCACACTTCACACTAGGTTCATACAGCATCAAGTCTATTTCAAAAAGCTACAAGATGGCATGAATGTAGCCAATTATCTCTATGACCTTCCCTCCGTTCATCGAGAAAGAAACGACATCGTGTTTCCTTCCGAGGCAAGACCGTTGCGATTTGTCAATTTGGTCGAAGCTCTTCGATCTTCCTCAGTATGGGTTGCCAACGCGTTTTTTCGGAATGCAGGTTGGCCATCCTTTTTCTGGGAGACCTTCTCACTCCCCTAATACATATTTTGTGTTGCGCATTTTTCTCCGCCTTGTCTTGATGACCTTAGCCGCACCCATAACCGATGAAAAAACACGCTCCGTTGTATCGTTGTGGATTGTTGGAGATCTCGATTCCGATCCTGGGATAGCTGCAGTTGCAGCCGCTTTAGGCTTAATGGTTTCGTTTTTCCGTTTTTTCTGTGTTTCCATGCTCCGAACTTTCTAATCATTTGCGTTCAACAGATGAAATCTATACCCGATACAGTGGTCCAAGTTTCCTTCGTACACGCTCCCAACGATGACTCTGAGGTCGAAAGGGCAATATCCAAGTGTTTGGCTACACTCATGTCTTCGTCCGTCCAGGAAAAAATCTCTCCCAAGGATTTACTAGATAGTCTGGGTCGTCTGGGGCGTCACGTCACAGATCCGGCCGATGAGGGCTCGCGCTCGCCAGATGACACTAGCGAGCTGTTATTGAAGACGCCCACGGCGAAGAAACCGGACGAATCTAACATCTGGTCTGGGACTAAAAAGTTTGCCAAATACCTGGGTGTCCAAGGTAATGATGATCTGGCCATCCTGATCAACGGGCGCGTGAGTTGATTTTCTCCGCCACCTCGCGTTAAGTCATATCCACTGAATCACCATTTTCACAGTTGTTGTTATTGTCGGGCACTACGCGGTTGAGAAAGGAAGATTTGGTGTTGCTGGTGGAATATGAAACTCAACAGCGAATCAAACCTTTCATTGAATCATTGGAAAAGCTCGATGGGTCTGCTGTCTCATTTAAGCTGAAAATGCCTTTAATTCATCTGACTTGATTTTCATACTTTTCAGTTATAATTTTTCATCGCAGCGCTCTCACGTTCCCTTAGTCATGTCTGTCATAGGCTCTGTCACTTTAGCATCGAATGATCGCTCGATTATGGCCTTCTCATCCGATGTCCGCTCAGTCCTTTATCGCACTCGGCATGGTTACCACTCGTAAGTCTCGGAATAGCCAAGAGTGAACGTTTTCGATTCACTTACCATTTCTTCCGCACACACACCAACTTGCGTTTTACTACAGATCATATCAACACGGCCACGAATCCGAAGCGTTATTTGACTTTGGAGTTATCTTGAACCCTGCCAGTGAAGCTGCTCAGCGCTGGTCAGCGTTATTAGAGGTCTGTTTGATCAGCTCGGCAAGCCCATCACATGCGTTTATAATATTACTTTTATTTTTGCAGGTGCTATCCCATCGCCCAGATGTCACGATGAAAGTATGGTTCAATCCTTCTTTAGAACTTACTGAACTGCCAATCAAACGTTTTTTCAGGACTGCTATCTCGAACACTTTACAATTCGAAGCCAATGGGTGAGTGATGGACTTGACGGCCTGCTGCTTAACATATGTCCCATCACTCAAGTTGTATACGATCAAAATTCTCTTTAGGCGTGCCATTTCCCCTCGGGTTGAATTCGAAGGTATCCCCACAGATACCTTGTTCACTTTGGCGATAGACACCCCTCCCGCGTGGCTCGCTCTACCCCATGATTCAGTGCATGATCTCGATAACATCATGCTTTCTGAACTTCCGCCTGCCTACACCTCGCAGGGTGTTGAGGCCATTTTCCGGCTTGAGCATATTATTTTGGCCGGTCACGCACGTGAAGCACCCAGCAATTTGCCACCCAGGGGCTTGCAAATCGTTTTAACGGATCTCCTGAGAAAAAATGATGTCGACACTATTATCATGGCCAATGTGAGTCACGATGGCCAAATGCCGGAAGGCTAAGCAAGGGTGTTCATGAGTGTCATCCCATTTTGGTTGAGATTTGGATTACTAGTTAGGCTACTTTCAGTTCAAGTCTGCCCCCGGCTTGCATCGATTGTCGATCCGTCCTGGAAGGAGCTCAGAGTTATACAAATTAGAAAAGACCGATTCAAGCGGGCAAAATCCTTCTAATCATTCCGAGACTGACGAAGCGGATCAGATAATCTCTTTGACAACTCTGAATGGCCTCACCATTTTCCCCTGGTTTCGTAAACGTCCGGAGAAGATTGATGAAAGCCTCATTCAACCGCTCTCGACAACTTCGACATCATCCAACAAGGGTCCTGCTGCTGAATTGACCAAATTTATAGACCAAGTTAAAAACTTGTAAGTTGGATTCTTATCGACTTTTTTGAGCTTACCTTTTAAGGAACTTAGCGGGATATGTCTCTGCGTCAGAGCCAGCGGAATGATGCGTGCCTCAGGCTCTGATCTTACCGAAACCCCCTCCGCGCCAGTCATCAACGTCTTCACTGTTGCTTCAGGATTACTATACGAAGTCCGTACCTTCAATGTTGCCCCCTTATTTTGGATGACTGACGTCCTTGAATCGTTTTTCCAGCGGATGGCGTATCTTATGTGCGTCAGTGTCATGAAACACACACGCAGTTCGGTCAAATGTAAATACCGCACCTCGGAAGAACTCATGTCCAGGTCCGAGCTGATTCCTCGCAATACATCTAGTTTGGTTTATATCCAACTTTCTTTCACCATCGTTTAAGAGATTCATTCCCCACTTGGCTCGAGAGTATGGGTTCGACTATCAGCTAGTAACTTACCGTTGGCCACCGTGGCTGCGTGCGCAAAAAGAGAAACAGCGAGTCATTTGGGGGTGAGTACAACACTAGCTTGAGTTCAAAAATTGGAGTAATTGGATAGTTTCTGAATGATTTCGGTTCAGCTACAAAATTCTCTTTCTAGATGTGCTCTTCCCTTTGGAGGTTGATCGAGTTATTTTTGTTGATTCGGATCAGGTCAATTAACTTCTTTGGTCCCTGAGCATCTGCCTATGTTTTAATTGTACTAATCCGTTGTTATCTTATTTACCAGATTGTCCGTACTGATTTGAAAGCATTAGTAGACCTTGACTTAGAAGGCGCTCCATACGCTTACGCACCAATGTGTAACGATAGAAATGAAACTAAAGTAATTCAAGCTGTCTTCGAGTCCAACCGCACCAGTAACAAACTCACCAAATTTTTGTCTAGGGATTCCGCTTTTGGGACACTGGGTATTGGAAAGACAGTCTACAAGGACGTCCATATCATATCAGGTACGTATCTAATGTTGTCAATCAGAGACCATTACGGCCGGGCTAATCTTCTATTCTCCACGAGCAAGTGCATTGTATGTTGTAGACTTGAGAGTCTTTCGTGCAATCGCAGCTGGTGATCAGCTGCGACAACACTATCAAGCCCTTTCTTCTGACCCCGGCAGCTTGGCCAACCTCGATCAAGATTTACCAAACAACATGCAAAGCGTGCTACCGATAGTAAGTTTTCTTCTTGCTCTCTACTTCATCACGGAAACGCACTCAAGCCACATTGGGTTTACTTTTAGCACACCTTGGACCAAAGTTGGCTATGGTGTGAAACGTGGTGTTCGGATGAGGGCCTTCAGACTGCCAAGACTATAGGTTTGTCCGAAAAGGTTGACCGTTCGTATAACGTCCTTTACTCTCGATGGCTGACATAAAATTTGGACCGGCCTAGATTTGTGTAACAATCCTTTGACGCACGAGCCTAAATTGAAAAGAGCCCGACGCATCATTCCAGAATGGGATGTTTATGATCAAGAGGTCGCCGCGCTTGCTGCCAGAGTCAAGAAAGCCAGTAAAGGTGATTCGTCAAAAATTACCGTTCAGGCTGGAGAAAAGATTGAGGACGAAGAGCCGAGGGACAAAAAGCTTCACGAGGAAGAAAAATTCCCAGAAGAAAATGATGATGGTGATGTTGCTAAAGCGGACAACGAACGTAATTTGCAACATGATGAAGATTACTCTAGGGATGAGTTATAGAAGTTTTCATACTCTTGGTTTCTTTGACGCCAAAATCGATCGGCTGTCGTTCTCCACCTTCACCTTTCTTTCTTTCTGGATCAATGTCGGTCGCATGGGTTTGATGAAGCACCTTTCTAACTCCAATTGGAGATCTATGGAGGTAGGATCATCGACGATTTCGGTTACCCTCGCTTCTGAAGCCTCAAGCTTCAAGTAGTTCCTCCTTATGATCAATAGTGGATCTTTGCTTCTTTCCTAGAAATAACCCCTTCGGAAATTTTCATTAGGTTTACACATTTTTCTGCACTCATAAAAGTGACCAGAGAAGGGAAGTCCAGATAGACTTTAAGACCGACTTCTATCTCTTTCTTTTTCATCTCCGCTGAGCATCATCTCGGGAACACTATTGACATAGCATGGGTGAATGCAAAGCATCAGCTCACTCAGAATCAGATTGAACATTAGGTTTGAATGCTCCTACGTCTGGTTTAACGTGGGTACATAAAGCTGAACCCATCCCTAAATTCCGATTGTGAAGGTTGATTTGTAAGATGCAAGTAACCCACATGAGTTGGACTGGTGATTTGCGTATCAGTCTTGAACTTGTGTACAATTTCATGTTGACACTCGATTTACTGAACCCTGGAAGGGCCAAACTTGAGCAACCAACTGATTATGACAGTATGCTTTAGAAATCAATTGATCCAGGGATCAATAGTCATGGTCGAAATGGATGAAGACCAGGTTGATAACTTGGTATGACTTGATTGAAGATCAGTTTTAAAAACTAGCTTGGATCTAGGTCAGGGAGAGATGGTCTCTACTGGAGTGACTGAATGGATACCTAAACCCCTTCGAGACCTCTCGAATCAGGCTGGAGTGGTGAATTTGAGCTCGCAAGTCAAAAACTCTGCCGTACTTGATGGCTGGTATGATCAATGACGCTGAGTGATTTTTCAGACTTTAATTCATTCATTCTCAATGTTGAATACTTCACTGTTTTTTTTTTTTTTGCTGTGGGCTTGATGCACAGATCAAGCGCTTTGACTTACCAAAGGCTTTGATTTTTTTTTTTTTGCTAGTTCGAGTTGGTCCAAAAGTAATGCAAATGGCTACACCCTTTAAACCAACTCCTTGAGGAGCATACCTCACTAGTCACAAGAAAGTCTTAAAGATCCCATAGAGACAAGTAGAATAAACTTGGGAAACTCAAGGAGCATTGGAAATATTTCCTGGTGGACTTTCATGAGGTCTGAAATGCCCATCTGAATTATTTATAATGAACATATCATCAGACCAAAGAAAAATAAATATTAATCCAATCTTGTCTTCATCATCTTTAGAAGCATCTGATCTCAATCTTTGCATTTTCAATATTTTAATTTAGAACCCTTCTTGAAAATTTGATCTGAATCAAAACAAAAAAAAAACATCCAGACCAAGCATCTGATTTTAGTCTTGTTCTCCCAAAGGCATGTTATTTTGATCATCTTTCTTTATCAAATTATGATTGGATTCTTTGAATAATCAATAAAGTCCAAATTGAAAACCCAGATTATAAAATACATATAATAACAATCAAAATCAATAATTCATCTTTTTGTAAGTAAAGGATGTGGCTTTAAAATTGTGTGCAGAAATAAAAGATTACTGCTTTATACCAATCCAGGGGAAGACTTCTGTCCTCACCTCTTCATAACCTGAATCAATGCTGTCCATCAATATTTGAATGATGAAAAAAATAGAAACAGAGGGAGCATCATATTTTTTTTCACACCCCCAATCCTTGAATCCACAGTTTTATTGTTGCTGCTATAGGGTGCATCAGATTCATAAGATCTCTATTTTTCTATTCACTAAGCCCACCATTAAAATTCAAAGGTTTCCAAAAAAAGAAAAAAAAAGCCATAAATGGTGTATTTCTAAAATGTTTTATATCATAGTAATTGGCTGTTTTATCAAATCAAATATTTCATTTGTCCATCATCATGCATCAAAATGCAAAAAAACCATCACTGCCTCCACACCATCCAAAAAAAACAAATTCCACAGATATTGTGTCACACATCAACTTAAAACTTATCATCCCATCATGTCATATACCTCATAACATGAAAATTAGTCTCAAAACTCTTCACTCTCAGAATCTCCAAGCCAACCTCCAGAAATATTTTTAAAAATTCATGGATGAAATTTTGGTACCATTTGAATTTTTCACTTGAAAACCAAAGCTTTGTTGTTATAGATCTACCATCAACATTTGAATAAACTCCTTCAGGGTCTAATTTTGGATTTGAAATCATGGAAGAAATTCAAAAACATAGTCTGCACTCAGTGCTTTCAAAAACCAATTATAATCCATAAGATAAAGGAACCACCTATTTTCACATTGATTCAATATTTCTTTTAGTTTCTTCCAAATTTTTCATTAATTGGAATCAAAAACTACAGAATTTCAACAAATTTAACTGGCCAGATTCTTCCAATCCTGATCCATTCAATTATCATGGGCTATGTCTGGAATATCTTTCTGGAATTCTGTTCATACTTTGGGTTGCTTTGTCATCACCATAGCTCTGCTTATGGCCATAATTCAATCATTAGTTCTGAGTTCATTCCATCAAAATTTTCATTAAAACTTATCAAACCCTCAAAATCACATCTACACAACTTTCATTGGAAATTAAAATTTGGATTTATTCTAATTTATTTACAAAAATTTGAATTTTTATTAAATTTAAATTTTTTAAACCCTCCTCCTAGTCAAAACACCTTTAAATTTATTGGAATTAATTGATTGATATTTTCACTTTAATTTGTATCAATATCCATGCAAATTTGTTATTCTATTTAGGCTGTAATTTTGAATAAAGTTTTACCATGGAAAGGGTTTCAAAAGATAAGGGGGGAATGGCATCAGGTGCTCCATTCAAATAACTCAGAACAAAGTCTTGAATGGATGAAGAATTGATAGAATCCACCGGGTTCTCCATAAGTTTATCACCATGAAGATTAGAATTTAAGGTTTTTTTCCATATGGCAAGAGTACCAATTTCACTTATTGGTTGGATGGATTTCAAAATAAGAATTTTTAAACTTATTTTATGTGGAAAGAAATTAGGGAAGATAAAAGAAGCCTATTATTTATGAGAAAATTGGATTGAATATAGAGAGAATATCAAGGAAAACCAAGTATGTATGTACATATGGAATATCTTGGCTACAGGTTAAACTAATGGTGCAAGCTTATAAATGGGTTTAAAATAATTTCAAGGGATCTGTCAAGGCTTGGAAGGTAAATGTATCAATAATGGTTTTGGAAGTTGCATTTAATAGGGTGTATCAAAGTTAAGCAAACCCACCATTTTTCAATGGCAGGTTTCAACCCAAATCTGCCATTTCAAACCCACCATTAAAAATCAAAAAAACCACTTGTTTCAGATCAGATGTGTCAAAGTTAACATGAGATAGGTGGGTTTTTTCAAGTAAATTATATAAAAGACTTCACCAGCTCAACCACGGGTCATTCCACATCATCAAACCTGGTTTTAACCTCCAAAATCATTGGAAAAAATTCTACCTCCAAACTCATCCAGAAATTTGATTCATCGCTCTCATCACTTCATCAATCCCATCTCTTCATTGCTATCCTCATTGCTTCATCACTCTCATCCCCTGATCACTTCATCACTCTCATCAATTTATTGCATTCATCACATCCATCCTCTCACATTGCTTCACCACTTCATCCTGTCTTTCATCACATCCTAACACTCATTGCTTTGTTGCTTCATCACTTCATTGCTTCATCACTTCATCCCTCTTACTATTTTTAAATGGCCCCTCCGCAAAACTACCCCCACAAGTCCACTCAACCAAAGAAAACATCCCCCAGGAACTCAAAATCCAACCCCCCCCATCAGCTTCCAAAAGCTCAAGTCAGCTCAAGAGAGCCAATCACATTATCCTTGTAAACTGGATCAAAATTCCATCCAAGTATGATGCTTGCTTTGGATCTGACAATGAAACATGAGTTGGACAACCTCCATCCTCTAAGGTTCATGGTTATCTCCTGATGGCCAATGAACTCAAGAATAAAACCAAAGGTAGGCTGGATCTTTCATCCAAACAGATGCAGGAGAAATTCAAGAACTATTGAGCCAAGTACAAAAAAGCCCACTCCATGTCAATCTCCACAGGCTTGAGAATCACCAACTCTGATAAAGCCAAAGGAATCACCCTGGTTGTTGATAAGTTGGACTCCATTTGTCATATTTATGTTCATATGGATGAAATCTTTGGAAAGAAGGCCAACATCACCCTGTTAGCTGCTTTTAGGCCCAAAAATCTGAATCTGTTGAAGGTAAGGACTTGGCTGTGGATCCTCAGCCTAGCAATAATGACCCAGAAAAAACATATGAGTGGCCCCAATCCAATGTGGAGGAGGATATTCCAAAAAAACCAGCTCCAATCATGTCTACATCAGCATTTACAAACCATTCCTTGGAGTCCTCACTTCCTTCTTTCAATTGATCTCTTCCTGGGGTGTAAGAACTTAACAACATGGCCAATGAGGAACAAGTTATTCCTGTATTTCCACTACCATCAACATCTGCTCAAGTAAGGACCCAAGTTCTTTTCTCTTCTTTCCAGTTAATCCCAACTGATTCAGATTGTACAAAAACAGCCTCATCTGTTCCTGATTGGCCAAAAACTCAAGCCAATGGGGCCTCCCACATACCGTTCAAATGAGAGTGACAACATCCCCACACAAATCTCCTCTGCAAAGGGAAAGCAAAGGACCTCCAATTTGATCAACCTCAACCCTAATAGCCATCAAAAGCGCAGAAACACTTCAAATTTTTCTGAATTTGAGGATATCATGAAGAAGCAAGATTCAAGTAAGCACATTGGTTGATTCTCCTTTCTTTCAAAATGAAGCTGATTCCTATTCCCCTCCTCCAAAGAAAGTAAAATCACAGATTGAATCTGAAAAATTTCAATTTGAAAAGGAGAAGTGGGATCATCATCTGGCTATGGATTGTCAAAAGTGGAAAGATGAGAGTTTGGCTCATCAACACAAGTTGGATGCTGAGTGGCAAATCAAACAGGCTGAGCTGGAGTTTGAAAAATAGGAAAAGAAGAAGGATCAAGAGAAAGACCAACTCAAAAAGGAGAGGGAAAGGCTAGCCACCGAAAAAAAAGATAGGTTATTGGAAGCTATGGCATGTATTGGTAGAAGTAGAACTGCAGATGAAATAAAGGAAACTAATTGATTGATTGGCTTGTAAATATATTTACTTTTATAAAAATTTTAAAAATAAAAACAAAAAAATTATTTTTGATTGCAACAATTTTTGAGAGTATTTTTAACACCACCAATGAACAAATCTTTTTTATTTTTATTTATAATTTTTTTCCTAAGTTATCTTTTGCCACTGGCAAAGTCATTGCTAGTGTTTTGAGTGGTTTTGTTAATTTGCATGGACATAGCCATCCTGGTATGAGTGGCCAACTCCACAGCAGGAAAAGTACATTGCTTGTACTTATTTGCTTCCCAAAAAAGTTTGAAAATACCATTTTGTTTGAAATCACTCCCAAAACCCAAGTCAGGGAAAAAATATTGGCCATCAGATACTTGATATTCATCTTTGTTGTTGATAATTTGTCCATTCAGTTTTTTGGTTGGGACCACCAGTAAAAAGGAATAGGAGGAGACATCACCTTTTTCAATATGGGGAGAGTTGTAGAAGGAGTCTGAGGTGATGGTGATGTGAGGGGAGCAGTTGAAAGGAGTGAGGCTAGATCCAAATTCAAATGAGAAGAACAAAGGGATATTTTTGTCCATCATAGCTTCACAGTTGGAATCAAATGCAAGTTTGGCTAATTTTCAAATGATTTGGCCCAATATTTGAGAGACCTTGTCAGACCTAAAGTTAAAAAAATAATACTCTTTAGGGGAGAATTTGACAGCATCTTTCTCCAAATATTGTCCAAATAGTTCAGAAGGGTGCATCAATTTTTGCCATCCAATTTTGCACATTTTTCCACCACAAGATCTTGAGGGACCTACAGTGTTGAATTTTTTTTTTGATTGGTGAAGGATTTTTGTTACTGAGTTGATGTCCTTCTTCTCTTTTTCAGAGAGTTCATTCAAAGGGACAAATTTGATGATTGCAACCATAGCACCATGATCCAATTGATCTTGAACATATAATTTTCCAGAGCTGAAGAAATGGAATGGTTTGGTCTTCTGTTTGGCCTGTTCCAACTCTTCAGGGGAGGTTTTTTGACTTTGCTTGACAATGGAAAGATACAGATTCAAGGGACCTAGTTTTCATGAAGACCAAACAAGCTTTTCATGAATTGTTTCCTCAGTCACTTCCAATGCAATTTCATAATCCCAAATTTGAGCCCTCCTACTCTGGCAAGCCCTTTTCTTCCCACTTCTCCATTTTTTTTTCAAACCATCTCCTTCCATCTTTTTCCCTCCCAAATGTATACTTTGATTGGGGTGAGGATCAAGATAGAAATCCATTGGTTGTATGAAGTTTTGATGTTGGTGGCAGAGGAATGGGTGGTCAAGAAAGCGTGGTCAAAGCAGTGGAATATTGGATTTCATTGCATGGAATCAAAAAAAAATCATTAGTTGGGTATAATCAACATAGATGATCAAGAAACATAGAAAATAACAAAACATTACTGGTGAAATGTCCTACAAAAGGGTGATGCTAAATTTGCGGCTCCAGTTGTGTGGGAGCTGTGTACATGGCTCCAGGCGTGTGGGAGCCATGTACACGGCCCCACATGGCTTGTGAGAGTCATGTAGGGCCCCTCAACGCGTGGGGGCCCATACACTACTCCATATAATTTATGATTTATGATTTATGATTTATTATTTATTATTTATTATTTATCATTTATTATTTATTATTTATTATTTATTATTTATTATTTATTATTTATTATTTATTATTTATTATTTATTATTTATTATTTATTATTTATTATTTATTATTTATTATTTATTATTTATTATTTATTATTTATTATTTATTATTTATTATTTATTATTTATTATTTATTATTTATTATTTATTATTTATTATTTATTATTTATTATTTATTATTTATTATTTATTATTTATTATTTATTATTTATTATTTATTATTTATTATTTATTATTTATTATTTATTATTTATTATTTATTATTTATTATTTATTATTTATTATTTATTATTTATTATTTATTATTTATTATTTATTATTTATTATTTATTATTTATTATTTATTATTTATTATTTATTATTTATTATTTATTATTTATTATTTATTATTTATTATTTATTATTTATTATTTATTATTTATTATTTATTATTTATTATTTATTATTTATTATTTATTATTTATTATTTATTATTTATTATTTATTATTTATTATTTATTATTTATTATTTATTATTTATTATTTATTATTTATTATTTATTATTTATTATTTATTATTTATTATTTATTATTTATTATTTATTATTTATTATTTATTATTTATTATTTATTATTTATTATTTATTATTTATTATTTATTATTTATTATTTATTATTTATTATTTATTATTTATTATTTATTATTTATTATTTATTATTTATTATTTATTATTTATTATTTATTATTTATTATTTATTATTTATTATTTATTATTTATTATTTATTATTTATTATTTATTATTTATTATTTATTATTTATTATTTATTATTTATTATTTATTATTTATTATTTATTATTTATTATTTATTATTTATTATTTATTATTTATTATTTATTATTTATTATTTATTATTTATTATTTATTATTTATTATTTATTATTTATTATTTATTATTTATTATTTATTATTTATTATTTATTATTTATTATTTATTATTTATTATTTATTATTTATTATTTATTATTTATTATTTATTATTTATTATTTATTATTTATTATTTATTATTTATTATTTATTATTTATTATTTATTATTTATTATTTATTATTTATTATTTATTATTTATTATTTATTATTTATTATTTATTATTTATTATTTATTATTTATTATTTATTATTTATTATTTATTATTTATTATTTATTATTTATTATTTATTATTTATTATTTATTATTTATTATTTATTATTTATTATTTATTATTTATTATTTATTATTTATTATTTATTATTTATTATTTATTATTTATTATTTATTATTTATTATTTATTATTTATTATTTATTATTTATTATTTATTATTTATTATTTATTATTTATTATTTATTATTTATTATTTATTATTTATTATTTATTATTTATTATTTATTATTTATTATTTATTATTTATTATTTATTATTTATTATTTATTATTTATTATTTATTATTTATTATTTATTATTTATTATTTATTATTTATTATTTATTATTTATTATTTATTATTTATTATTTATTATTTATTATTTATTATTTATTATTTATTATTTATTATTTATTATTTATTATTTATTATTTATTATTTATTATTTATTATTTATTATTTATTATTTATTATTTATTATTTATTATTTATTATTTATTATTTATTATTTATTATTTATTATTTATTATTTATTATTTATTATTTATTATTTATTATTTATTATTTATTATTTATTATTTATTATTTATTATTTATTATTTATTATTTATTATTTATTATTTATTATTTATTATTTATTATTTATTATTTATTATTTATTATTTATTATTTATTATTTATTATTTATTATTTATTATTTATTATTTATTATTTATTATTTATTATTTATTATTTATTATTTATTATTTATTATTTATTATTTATTATTTATTATTTATTATTTATTATTTATTATTTATTATTTATTATTTATTATTTATTATTTATTATTCATTTTTTATTATTTATTATTTATTATTTATTATTTATTATTTATTATTTATTATTTATTATTTATTATTTATTATTTATTATTTATTATTTATTATTTATTATTTATTATTTATTATTTATTATTTATTATTTATTATTTATTATTTATTATTTATTATTTATTATTTTTTATTTATTATTTTTTATTTATTATTTATTATTTATTATTTATTATTTATTATTTATTATTTATTATTTATTATTTATGGTTTAGTGGAGGCTACACAACTTTATTTTAGTTGTTTAGCATGCCATACAACTCAAATGGGACGTGTAGCATGCCACAAAGCCCAGTTGAGCCATGTAGCATGCCACACGGCTCATTTGAGTCGTGTAGGGTGTCACACGTCCCACTGAGCTGTGTAAAAAACTCAAAGAGCCGTACACAGAGTTGTGTACACAGCTCAATGAGCCGTTAATTTAACATTACCCCCTACAAAAAAAAAAAAAAAAAAGGAGTCAGTCCCCTTGTTACTCATGAGGCAGGAGGAGAAGGAGGCTTGATTGATTGATTGGTCAGGAGGAGGAGGGGGAGGATGGGTGATCAATTGACCAATCAATTTTCAATCAATTGGTCAATTGGGATGGAGGGAGATTGAAAAGTATGAGAAGGAGGAGGGGTGTGCCTTACCTAGACAAGTGAGCAAGGAGGCAGGGTGGGGGGGAGGGTCCTAAAAATGAAACACATGGACAATGAGAAAGAGATGGGGAGGTGGAAGAGGAGGTTTGGGGGAATCTAACCAAGGGTTCTGACCAAAGGAGGAGGGGGGGGGGTGTCCTAAAGTGATGGAATGAGGAGGAGTTTGATGGTGAGGTGGATGGTGGATTTTGAGGTTGGGGATGGAGGGTGAGGTTTAGGTGGATGGTGAGGTGGATGGTGAGGTGAATGGTGAGGTGGATGGTTGTCAGCCTACTAGATTCCAACAGCCTTACTCCTTCTAGCTACTAGAGGTGATAAAAATTTTGGAGTAAAAATAGGATAAAATGCCAGGTCTATGATTTGGCTAAAAGGGGTAAATTTAGTTATATATGTATATAATAAATTTAAATGGAGGGTCCAAGACCTTATTGGGGTTTTTGAGCCCTCTGGAACACAGTATATGTCTTTTAAGGACAATATAGGAGCCATTGTGGTGCCTGTGGGGTTGAAAAGGATTCCTTTCAAGAGGGGTGGGTATAATTTCCTTGGGAGAGGGGTTATTCAAAGCCTGAAAAAGGGGTATAAGTCAGCAGGATCACTTACTAGGTCAAGATATGGAATTATTCTTGATGAATGGGCCAATAAGCAAGGATTCAGGGTGCTGGAAGTTGGTACTGGGGCAGGCTGAATGATTGGTAGTTGATTTTGGCCAAAAAATGGGGATTCAAGAATTATGGTCTATAATTTTATCAGAAAGTGGTCCAGGATAACACACTTATTTCTTATAAGGATTTGATGGCTTGAGAACAAAAATATTTGAAGAAATAATGACTATATGACTGGATGAATGAGTTAGAAATGGCTGGGGGAAGGGCCTTTATTTATATTGTTTGGGGTTCCCTCATGGTACAGTCTTTTTGCCAGCCAAAGGAGGGTGACCCAGGCTAGTGCTGAGGCCAAGGAGCCATCAGTGTGTTTGTGTAGACCTGCTTTAGTCACTACAGAGTTACAGGAATCCCTATTTCATCATTCTTGCGGCTTGATACATGTTTCTGTCACCTTAGTTACCTCACTGTATTGACCAAAGAGGTAGTATTCAATTAATATTTTTAAATATAAGCCATGGATTCCTGAGGCCAGGGGCTTGAAAAATTTTCTGGGGACCTCATTCTGCAGGAATATGTTAAGATTTGAAGGCTCATGATGCTCACGTTTCTGCTCATTTCATTTTATTCTGACCCATATGAATGACCTTGATTAAGTAGAATTAACGCCTCTGCTTAGAGTGGCCTGAAGTTGATGATCATAGAACTCTCATGTTGGACAAGAGGCACATATAGATGACCCAGTTTTTCCTTCTCTGATTTTCTATTGGTCAATTGATTCTTGTCCGCAACAGGCTCATATTTGTCCTTTTATTTCAAGAACATTATTATACAATCACAACCACAAGTTTTCACTAGTCCAAAGTGCTGTATTTAGACTACTTAAAGAATCTTGTTCTCAAGTAAAATACGACATCAGTTCTTGGACAGATTTCAACCGGAGTGCCCCCTTCCTCTGAGTCACCAGATCCGCTCCTCTTAGCGTTATAAGATCAAGTCATTCTTTCAGCACTTTCATCCCGCCATCAAGGCATCAAATCTTAACACAATTAACAGTCGAAGACGCTACATCATGGATCAAAAAGCTGAAGCTAGTCGACTTCTTCTTACCTCCGAAAACTACGCTATATGGATTGTACCCATGGAGGCCAAATTAGAAGACATCGATGCCCTTGATGTTGTTACTGGCAGGTTAACCAAAGATCAAATTGAGAAAGAAAACAATAAAATCCTATTTGCTAAGAGAAATAGGAAGGCTTACTCCCTTATCGTTCAAAACCTGGACGCTGACAATCTTGCTCTCGTCAGCACCACTCTCCCCCCCAACAAAAGGTTTAACGGACGAGCGGTATGGAAGTTAATGCAGACCAAGTTTGCTGGAAACAATTTGGCAGCTTGTTTGGCTGCCCTAAACGGTTTCTTGGATATCAAATTCAGTACGGTGGAAAAATTCTGCCCGGCGATGCGTTTGGCTAATCAAAAACTGGTGCTCGCGGGGGTCCGGCTCGATGATCAAATTAAGATCCTGTTAATGATTCGCAAACTGCCAAATGAAGACTTCCGTTCTTTCAGGGATGTTGTTGCGATGGGGTTTGCTTCCAAATCATTCGAATCTATAATGAAAAGGCTGGAATTGTATTTGGTCACCAGTGTATCAAAAGAGAGTCGAAGGGAACATAATTATGAGACGGCTTCATTCCTCACACAGAACATAAAAAGGAAAAAAGCTAGCTCACCGACCAAGAGACATATACTTTGTGCATATTGTAAAAAGCCAGGTCATCAATTGAATAACTGTTGGACCAAGAGAAAGAATGCTCCTCATCCCGAATCAACCAAAGCCTCAGCTCATCTCTCGTTGATCCAGCCGAGTACAAACAAAATTGCGCCGCCCTCCGATGAGATTGACTATTCCTACTTCAAGACTCCTGATGGGAATCAATACCACATTGACAAAGTAGAATTCAAAAATGTCATCTACTTGTAAGAAGCAGACCAATCCTCTAGCCCTCATGCCAGTTGATCTCAATCTTCCCCCAACCACGAGTTTGATTGCTCTCAATCTTCTCTCACTCGCGCTCACTAGTTCACACATCAATGTTGGCACTTCAGACTGCTCGCCGCGACCACGCAACCCATCAACATGACAAAAATATAGAACGATTGGAACGGGTTCTCTCAGGCTTGAGTCACGGTGGGGTGTTGGAATATTGATGTTCTTGCCTCTAGCCTTCATTTTTTTATTAGTTGAATATAATGAATAATATAAACAGAAAAAAAATGAAGGCTAGAGGAAAGAACATCAATATTCCAACAGAATATTTTGAGTCTGAGGCTCTTCTGTCCATATTGGTGTAGTTTACTGTCACTTGAGTGGACAGTACACCCCTAGTTGTGACTAGTTACATACAGTTTAGTTACCAGGGACACAGGGGGGTGTTGTATGTATGTTTGGTGTCTTGTGAGCCATCTAGCACAAAGCTAGGCCTCTTTTTATCCTTAGTACACACTATCAGGGTGTTACAGTAACTAATATGTACCCTTTTGGGTTAAAATCTTCCATACAGGTCCTTTTACAGGGGACCTGACAACCTTTGATATAGTTTCAAAAAAAGGGTGCAGGGCCTATTTTTCCGTATTTTTAGTTTGTTTATCCTTTTTCATACTATTCCCCACCACATGGTGGCACTCTTTGGGCCCAATGTGGTGTGGAACAGGGATGTGGGGTGTATTGGAGGTACCCCACAGCCTGCTTTCCGCTTTTGGGAAGAGGGAGGGGGCTGGCTAGCCGGTTGGTTGGCTTGTGCAATGGCCCAGTCAATTGCTAGGGGCCTGCCCAAGGTAGTTGGTTGACTACCGGCGGGGCTAGAAACTGGAAGCAACAGCGGCGCAAGGTAGTTTCTGCTGACCAGCCCGCGGGTAGTCAAGCAACCACCTTGTGCAGTAGTTGCTTGACTACCAGAAAGTTAGTGGGTAGCAACTGCCTTGCGTGGTAGTTGCCTGGCTAGCAACTACCTCAGGCTTGGGCAAGGTAGTCCCTTGACTGCTTGTGGAGCCAGCTTGTACCCTAGCTCAATTGCGCGGTTGCGGAGGATCTGGGGATGCACCCGGGGTTATGGAAAAAAGCATTTTTGTCCATAACTCCTAAAATATATAGAATTTGGGGTTTCTGACCAAATTTTAAGTCAGAAACCTATACCCGTGGATGAGATGGGTGTGATACCCAGGTGTGTTATGGTTACACCTGAAGGAGTAGGATTTTGGGGGTGGTGCCAGTGGTTTACCCTACCTAAATTTGCACCAAGAATTCATTTCTTTAATAATATTTTTGGATTTCTCACAAGTTAAGGTTTTCATTTCTTATTTGTAATTACATTTATTATTTCAATATTTTTGTATTATGTATTTATTATTATTCATTCATTTATGTATATTTTATTTGTTGAGGCTTTATTCAGTTGGTTCTGAATAGTAGCCAGCTGACAGTATGGGTCCATCTGGAATGTTTTTTTTCAGGTAGCCATTCATCTTTGTCAGCAGATTCTCCTCTATATCTGGCCAGGTAAAGTCAAATTTATTTTCAATTGATCCTTTCCTTTTTATCTTTAAGGGTCTTGCTAATATTACCTTTTCCTTCATCAGGGTCAGCTTCCACAGGTATCTCTGGTGAAGGGGGTTTCTCTCCCTCTCTTGGGTGAAATTGTTTTATTAGGCTTACTTGGAATACTGGGTGTTTCCTGTAAATTTCATCACTCAAGATTACTTCTACAGCATTCTTCCCATGAAGCTTTTTGATAGTAAATTTTACTAAAAAGGCAGTTCTCAATTTCCTGTTTCCTGAAAAGTTGTTAAAATTAGTATTTGAGATAAGGACTTGGTCTCAAATTTTAAAATCAGGTTATTTATGAGTTTGGTCCCATCTCTGTTTATTATATTCAACAGCTTCTTGAACAAATTTAGCAGCATGTCTATTGGCCATTTCTATCATGTTTTTGAAGTCTAGTGAGGTAGGATGTATGTTGACCATGTTCTGATTAAGATTGTCTCTGGGTAGTTTTGGTATCCATCCTCTTTCTAGGACGTAGGGTATTTCTTTTGTGGTAAAATGTTTACTGCTTTTGTAAGCCATTTCTATAGCAGTGTGGAAACCAAGCGGGGTGAAACTCCCCTGGTTGTCCTCAAGTTCCGGTATTGATGGTCCTAGAATTATGCTCCAGTAAAGAGAGATAGAGATAGAGAGACAGAGATGAATTTACTTTCCTTTCCATATCCTTTTCCCTCCCTCCATCTATCTATATTGATGTATCTCCCCTCCCCTCCCCCTACAAGCTGGGGTCAAGAGCGCGTACTTTATAACCCCCCTCTCAACCCTATCCTAAGCACAAGCCCAACAAAAAATAGAAAAAAAACCCTAGAGACCAGAACCCTAGCCTAACCCTAACCCTTTCCCATACTGCAACCACCCTCAAGACCGCCTACCGTTACACACACCCAGTTTTTCCTTCTTATGAGGCGGCCCTCCACCGCGCCCTACTTGGAGCCCCCCAACATTTTTGTATCCGTCTGGCATGCCGCGTGATTTCCTGCCCTGCGGGTTTGCCTGCGCTTGCGCCTGTCTGGCCCGCTCCTATAGCCCCAATTTCCCCACTCTACCTGCCTGAAGTAGCTGCCTTCAAACCTGGTTGGGCCAGCTCCATTCTTGGGTCTCTGATGTCCAAGCGGGCCAACTATGATGTCCAAGCTGGCAGCAATGAGCGCGCCAACCACGGCACGGTTCCCAATCCGAGACCATATAACAACAACAAAGCGGGAAAAACACTAACCCAGTCATGGAAATATCCATCAGTGTTCTTGTATTCTAGTCCAAAGCAGAAGAATCTTCTGAGCATGTCTTCCAAGGTCTGAATTATTCTTTCAGATAATCCATCAGTCTGGGGATGATAAGCTGTGGAGAAGGCTAAGGTAGTTCCTAACATATCATGAATATTTCTCCAGAATTCAGAGGTGAACTTAGGGTCTCTATCACTTATGATAATCTTGGGGAATCCTACATCAGTAATGAGCCTGTTCCAGAACAGTAGAGCTATTTCCATGGCAGTTTCATCTTTTTGGTTGGGTAGGAATTTGGCCTTCTTGGTGAACCTATCAACTATGACTAGGACTGAGTTGTAAGAATGAGCTCCTCCTTGAGGTAGTCCTGTAACAAAGTCCATGTTGATGATTTCCCATCTCTTTGTGGGTTCAGCTATCTTCTGTAATAAACCAAATCTCTTTCCAGTAGTTCTGTTAGATTTTTGGCAGGTTTCACAGCTAGAAACATACTTGAAGGTGGAGTCTCTCCAGTTAATCCACCAGGCTGTTTTTTGACCTTTTCTAGATTCCTGTCAGTAGATAGGTTTCCAGAGGAACAGTCATCAGGGAATTCAGACAGGATATGCTTGATATGTTCCTCCTTGGTTAGGACTATTATGCTAGAATGTTGATGCCTGTAGTATACTAAGCCATCCCATTGGGTAAATCTTCCAGCTTTTTAAGGCTTCAGAACAGGTTCAGGTAAACTGTTAACTAGTTCAGGTCGTGGTGAAGTACTTTCAATAATGGTGATTAGAGTCTTTGTTTCAGAGCTGTAAGCTTCTTTGATTGATTTGAACAGGGATTCATCCAGTTCACAAAGGTGGATTCCTAGAATAGGAGCTTCAATATCAAAAATGTTAATGTTCAGTATGGGAAATATGTCATTGTCCTCTGGATCATGAGCAGGATTACTTGGATCATTGGGTAAAGCATTCCTGCTTAAACTGTCAGCATTCTGATGTTTAGCTCCAGAATGGTGAACTATGGTCATCTGGCCTCTATACTGTTGTATGGCTATTTGCCAACTTAACATTTGCCTGCTAGGAGTCTTCATATTCATCAGAGTTCTGAAAGAATTGAAATCAGTGATTACTGTAAAATTGGTTCCCTCTAAGTAATAATGGAGTTTTTCCAGATCCCAAACTAAAGAAATACACTCCATCTGGCTTTCACCGTAACTTTTCTCAGTATCCTTAAATTTTCTGGATATGAAGAGTATAGGTTTCTCCACTTGTTTTTCACCCTCTATAACTTCTTGGTGTAGGGAAGCACCTAATCCCTCCATGTTGGAATATATGTATAGCTTTAAAGGTTTTCTGTAATCAGGTTGGATTAACGAAGGGGCTGTGGTCATAGCTACTTTGAGTTCCTCATAATTCTTTACCCTTTCATGAGTCATTTAAAAGAGAGTGTTATTGTTGCAGATTTCATACCAAAATTTTGTCAGTAGTGAAAACTTGGGTAAGTACTTTCTGTAGTAGATTCAGAAAATGATTAAAGACAAGCTTTCAGTCTTGTTCTGGGGCATTAGTCTGTTCATAACAGCAGCTATCTTTCTCTGATCAGCTGTAAGGGTTAGATCAGATACTATATGTCCTAAGGCTTTGAGTTCTCCATATCCAAAGTTGCACTTTTTCATAGATAATTTCAGTCCTATTTCAGAGATAGTTTTTAGGAAAAGTCTTACTTTATCAATATGGGTGGTCCAGTAATCAGTTTAAATGATAAAATCATGAGTTTATACCATCATCCAGCTTTGCTTAATGAACTGGCCTAGTACTGTATCCATTATTCTTTGGAAGTGGGAGAAAGTGTTTTTGATTCCAAAGGGCATCCTTAAATATTCATATATACCTAGGTGGCATATAATACTCATAAACTTCCTGCTTTCAGGGCTGATAGGGATCTGGTGAAATCCTTTAAGCATGTCCATAGTAGTGATAAACCTAGCCTTATAAATATTGTGGAGAGCATGATCAATTCTAGGGATAGGGTAATAGTCTGCTTGAGCGTAATTGTTCAGCATCCTAAAGTCTCCAAGGCTTCTAGAATTGTCATTGTGCCAAGCTATAATCACTGGTGTAGTGAAATCTACCTGTTCATTATGTCCTAATTTCCTTAAAAATTGAAGGTCAATCAGTTCCTAAATGTGAGTTTCCATGGCAGCTCTTGATTTTGGGCTAGAGGGATAAGCAGGTCTCCTGAGGGTAGGAGGGTAAGGGGTTTTTATAGTTGAGGTATGGATCATTTCATTTCCATTAATGTTGACAATAGGGTGTTCCTTAGTGCAAAAAGCATTCTGATTTTCAAAGCAAACTTGAAGAATATCCCATTTTTGAAGTTCACTGAGCTGGGAATTCAGAGCTGCTTGAGAAAAGTATTCTTGTTTAAATGTCTCCAAGTGTTTCTCATAAGTGGAATCAGTACTTTGAGCATTGAAATGACATATTTGGAACTTCTTGTTTCAGTCTCCTCCTACAGTGAAGTATCCAACCTTACTCTGGAACACATCTATTCCATACAAGCAGAGAGAGTCATTTCATAGAACAAAGTAATCACATACTACATTTTGAAGTACTAAATATTTGACTCTCAGTTTAAGTGAGCCTTTGGAATGGGTTAATATGAGATCTGAAGACAATACTCCAATAGCATTTAGGGAAGAATTACAACTGCTAAAATTAGCCTGAGGTACTGGTAATAGGTTATCCTTCCAATTGGGATCTTGGTTTTCAAAGTCAATCCACCACAAGAGAAAAAAGCTCCACTATCCAAAAGAAACTTTACAGGGGAACCTTGGATTAGACCAGTGGCATAGCAATTTTTGCCAGGGTGTAGCTCTTACAATCAGAGGGCTTCAGAATCAAGTTTTTGGCTTCAGAAACATGTTGAATTTTCATATTGGGAGTGCATTGTTGGGGTAGGTTAGAATCTTTGTTGACAAAGTTTATTTCCAGGGAAGACTCTATTTTTCCTTGTCAGCTCTCTGATACCAGGAACCTTGCAGTCCTTTAGCTACAGAGAGTGATAAAAGAATTTGGAGCAATAATATTCCAAAGAATAAACACTTTAAAGCTCCAATAATGGTATGTTAAGAGCAAGTGCAAGGTTTAATTGGTTTGGTTATAAATATTTTAAATATCATATAAAAAGAGGGGCCACAGTAATATACTACTGGGGGTCTTTACAGACTTGGCAACCTCTCCTCAAGGGGCCTCCTTAGGCAGTTTATAACCTTGGAATGAAGATGGGTGCCTTCTAAGGCCTTATCCACTAATTTGGGCGGGCAAAACAGCACACAAACCCAGAGCAGGAAGGGAACAACTTACTTGGGAAGTAATCCACAGAAATCCTGCAAAGATTCAGGTGAGAAGCTTCAGAACAGATGGGGTTGGTGGCTGGTTCAAACTTCTGGTTGTTGATAGTTATTTAGAAAATAATAATAATAATACTTCAGACTAGATCATAAATCACTTGCTTTCTTCTTGATAAGAACTTGACTAACAATGACACAATGTCTGATTGATAATAATAATATTTCTGATAACTGATAACTGATTGGGAACAGAAGGGCAAAAAGAGCCTGTTTAAATATTCTTTTTGGGTGCTTGAGGGCCTCTAGAAGGGGTACTAGCCATGGGCTGAGGCTAAAGGGGCAGTCAGGGCAAGGTTGGCACGTCCTCAAGGTGCTGTTAGCCTGCTGGCCTTAGATCTGTCAAGGAACAGCTCCTTTTTAGCTGCAGGATCTGTTAATCAATAGATTAGTCATTTTGCTGATCCTGCACTGATCCTCAATTTGTACTGTAGGTACTGGTCCAAAGTGAGCAGACGTGGATGTTTATTGATTCTCCATCCTCTGCTGATCCTGTATGTTATTTTTAATAATTTTTACGACCACTCCTTATGTAGTTTCGTGGTCTTTGAAGGTTCTGATCAACTCATGTTGTGGTGAGTCTGGATCTTTATTTAATTAATAAAAAATACTAAAAATTAGTTAATGACTAATTTTAATTGATTTTTAAGGTTTTTGAATTATAATCTATGCTTGTGTGGTAGCTTTACATATGTAGTGTAGATCCTACTATATTGTAGCTCCTCTGAGCAGTACCTGGATGTCAGACTGATCACGGCAGGAGGCGCGGGGATCAGTCCATTCAAATGCGCGCGGGGACTGATCCGCTGCTCAGATGCGCGCAGGGGACTGGACCGCTGCGCGCGTGACTAGGTCACGGGATTACCTGCGCGGGAGTTCAGTTGCGCCGGATTCCAGCGCTGTAGGGACGCGGGGCTGCGTGCGGGAGTTGGCGTACGCGGGAGTCCAACGCTGTAGGGACGCGGGGCTGCGTGCGGGAGTTTGCGTACGTGGGAGACCAGCGCTTTAGGGACGCGGGGCTGCGTGCGGGAATTGTGACAAAACACAATTCCCCGTGTAACTCCTAAACTACACACAACACCTGGATTTCAACTGAAATTTAGGTGTGAAACCTATACATGACATATCATGTGAAATATTAAAATGGCCAAAAGGTGCCATACTGGTGCCGTGGTCATTTACCATTTTCTATTAAATTAATTAAAAAATATAAGGAGTAAGAATTCAAGGGTGGGGTCAGTGAGTGACCCTACCTTATTTTGGGTGGGGAATCAATTTCTGAAATAATATGTATGGATTTCCTACTCCTTCATTTTATAAGAATTTTATTTATTCATTTATTTTTTTTCTTTTTATTTTTGTTAATATTATTATTGTTGTTGCTTTGTCAGGTTGCTCTGTGCTAAGTAGCAGGCTGACATTCCTTCAATAAAATTGATGGGTTTGGTAATCATTAGTTCACATTCAGATAGTGATCCATCAGTGTCATATAGCTGGGGGTCAGGGTCATTATAATCCTTTTCTCCTTCAATGAGATTGATCTTTCTCCTTGGCTGGGGACAATCAGGTCTTACATGCCCTGTCTGGTTGCAGTTCCAGCATACCTTTTCCTTAGTTTCAGAAGTCTTCTTGACTTCTAAGTGGGGAGTTGAAGAATCTTTGATTTTGGAGTTGTATTCTTCTCTATTCTTGGGGGTAGGGTCTCTGGGTTTATGTCAGCTCTCTGATACCAGGAACCTTGCAGCCCTTTAGCTACAGAGAGTGATAAAAATTCTGGAATGATAATAATAATTATGATTCCAATAATAAACGCTTAGAAGCTCAAATAAATAATTTAATAAGAGCAGTTGCAAGGTTTAATTGGTTTGGTGGTAGATGGTTTTCAATATAATATAAAAGAGGGGCCACAGTATTATACTACTGGGGATCTTTACAGACTAGAAACCTCTCTTCAAGGGGCCTCCTTGGGCAGTTTAAGAACCTTGGAATAAATATGGGTGCCTTAGAAAGGACTTATTACACTAGTGGCCGTGCTTAACAGCACAAACGGTCTAGACAGGAAGGGTAACACTCACTCTGAGCACTTTACCACGAAAATCCTGGAATAATTGGAAGGGTTTCAGAGCAGATGGGGTAGATTGCTTGACTAAACTTCAATGGTTGATTGGTTTAATAAAGGTAAGTAATACTACTAAAGAATAAGTCATAAATCACTTGCTTATCTTCATATAAGCACTTGATTAACAATGACACAGTTTCTGATTGATAATAAATAAATTCCTGGTAAACTCTGATTGAATAATGGATCCAAAGAGGTCTGTATAAATACCTTTTTGGGGTGATTTTGGTCTTCTCAGGGCGCGTAGAGAGGGTTCTGCTCGTGGGCTGAGGCTGGCAAGCTAGTCAGGGAAAGATTAGAACGTCTACTTGGTGCTGTCAATCAGCTGTCCTTAGATCTGCTGGATTTCTGTACTATTTTAGCCACAGGATCTGTTAATTAGTTATGGCGTAAATTTTATCATTCTGTACTCATCCTTTATTTGTACTATTGAAATTGCTTTAAATTGTGCAGATGTGGATGTTTACTGATTTTCCATCATCTGCTGATCATTTAGATAATTTTTAATAATTTTTATGAACACTTCTTTTAGTGTTTCGTGGTCTTCAAAGATCAAGATCTGTGGTTTACATGGTAGTCCTTGATCTTTGATTTATTATTAAAAAATGTTTAAAACTTAATTTTCATTAATTTTATTTAAGATTTGATCTTTTTAGATCATTATTAATGCATATGTCCATTTGTTACATATACTAGGCAACCCTAACTAGGTTGTAGCTCTTCTGAGAGGTACCTGGTTGTCAGATTAGTCACAAATGATCCAGGCGCGGGGATCAGTAGTACAGATGCGCGCAGGGTAGGATCCGCTGCGTGCATGGCAAAATCAGCTGCGCTTGGGTCTCTAGTATGCGGGATCCTGCTTCTGCTAGTATGTAGGGTTATGTAATGATGGGAATTGTGACAACACATTTCGGCGTGTACGCGCGGGGTAGGATCCGCTGCGTGCATGGCAAAATCAGCTGCGCGCGGGTCTCAAGTACGTGGGATCCTGCTGCTGGCGGGGCTGCGCGCAGGAATTGTGACATAACACATTTCCGCGTGTACGCGCGGGGTAGGATCCGCTGCGTGCGTGGCAAAATCAGCTGCGCGCGGGTCTCTAGTATGCGGGATCCTGCTGCTGGCGGGGCCACGCGCGGGAATAACACATTTCCGCGTGTAGTGTTGTAATTTTGAGTACTTTTCCTTTTAAATATTTGAAAAATATAAGGACTTGGAATTCAAGGGTGGGGTCAGTGAGTGACCCTACCTAATTTTCGGTGAGAAATCCATTCGTGTAATAATATTTATGGATTTCTTACTACTTACTTTGTTAATTGAGGTGTTCATATTTTGTGTTACTATTTGACAGTTTTGCTCTGTATATAGTAGAACGCTGACATTCCCCCGCTCCAAGATATGTCTATATCTGAAAAAAATTTTGGGCTAATGGGATAATGCCTCCTGTTAGCTCTGTATTTCCTCAGGTGGATAGGTCCCTCAGGGATATTATGTTCAGGCAACCATTCATCTTTATCAGCTGATTCTCCCTTGTATCTAACCAGGTAGAGTCTGACGTCTTTTCCATTGAACCTGACTTTACCCAGGAGGAAGATTAATCTTATTGAAAGGAAAGAGGATGACACTAATCCTGACCCCCAACTAGATGACACTGATGGTTCCATTGTAGAAGACACTGAGTCCTAAAAGTTTTTTCAGATATAGTTATATCTTGGAGTGGGGGAATGTCAGCCTGCTACTTAGCACAGAGCAACCTGACAAAGCAACAACAATAATAATATTAAAAAAAAAAATAAAAATAACAATAAATAAATAAATAAATAAAACTATTATAAAATGAAGGAGTAAGAAATCCATACATATTATTTCAGAAATTGATTCCCCACCCAAAATAAGGTAGGGGCACTCACTGACCCCACCCTTGAATTCTTACTCCTTATATTTTTTAATTAATTTAAAAGAAAATAGTAAATGACCACGGCACCAATATGGAACCTCTTGGCCATCTTAATATTTCACATGATATGTCATGTATAGGTTTCACACCTAAATTTCAGTTGAAATTCAGGTGTTGTGTGTAGTTTAGGAGTTACACAGGGAATTGTGTTCTGTCACAATTCCCGCACGCAGCCCCGCGTCCCTACAGCGCTGGACTCCCACGGGCACAAACTCCCGCGTGCAGCCCTGCGTCCCTACAGCGCTGAACTCCCGCGCAACCAAACTCCTGCGCGCAGTTGATCCCTCCCGCGTGCAAGTAATCCCGTGACCTAGTCACGCGCGCAGCAGATCAGTCCCCCGCGCGCATCTGAATGGACAGATCCCCGCGCCTAACCTGCCGTGATCACCTGCGCAGCGGATCAGTCCCCGCGCGCGTCTGAATGGACTGATCCCCGCGCCTAGCCTGCCGTGATCAGTCTGACAGCCAGGTACCGCTCAGAGGAGCTACAACATAGTAGGATCTACTCTACATATGTAAAGCTACCACACAAGCGTAGATCACAGTTTAAAAACCTTAAAAGTCAATTAAAATTAGTTATTAACTAATTTTTAGTATTTTTTATTAATTAAATAAAGATCCAGACTCACCACGTCATGAGCTGATCAGAACCTACAAAGACCACAAAACTACACAAGGAGTTGTCGTAAAAATTATTAAAAATTACATACAAGATCAGCAGAGGATGGAAAATCAATAAACATCCACGTATGCTCACTTTGGACCACTACTTACAGTACAAATTGAGGATCAGTGCAGGATCAGCAAAATGACTAATCTATTGATTAACAGATCCTGCAGCTTAAAAGGAGCTGTTACTTGACAGATCTAAGGCCAGCAGGCTAACAGCACTTTGAGGACGTGCCAATCTTGCCCTGCCTGCCCCCTAGCCTCAGCCCATGGCTAATACCCCTTCTAGAGGCCCTCAAGCATCCAAAAAGGAATATTTAAACAGGCTCTTTTTGCCCTCTTGTTCCAAAAAAGTTATCAGTTATCAGAAATATTATTATTATCAATCAGACATTGTGTCATTGTTAGTCAAGTGCTTATCAAGAAGAAAGCAAGTTATTTATGATCTAGTCTGAAGTATTATTATTATTATTTTCTAAATAACTATCAACAACCAGAAGTTTGAACCAGCCACCAACCCCATCTGTTCTGAAGCTTCTCACCTGAATCTTTGCAGGATTTCTGTGGATTACTTCCCAAGTAAGTTGTTCCCTTCCTGCTCTGGGTTTGTGTGCTGTTTTGCCCGCCCAAATTAGTGGATAAGGCCTTAGAAGGCACCCATCTTCATTCCAAGGTTATAAACTGCCTAAGGAGGCCCCTTGAGGAGAGGTTGCCAAGTCTGTAAAGACCCCCAGTAGTATATTACTGTGGCCCCTCTTTTTATATTATATTTAAAATATTTATAACCAAACCAATTAAACCTTGCACTTGCTCTTACCATATTATTATTGGAGCTGTAAAGTGTTTATTCTTTGGAATATTATTGCTCCAAATTCTTTTATCACTCTTTGTAGCTAAAGGACTGCAAGATTCCTGGTATCAGAGAGCTGACAATCCTGCTGCTGCTAGTACGTAGGGTTATGTAATGATGCAGGGCTGCGCGCGGGAATTGTGACAACACATTTTGGCGTGTACGCGCGGGGTAGGATCCGCTGCCTGCATGGCAAAATCAGCTGCGGGCGGGTCTCTTGTACGCGGGATCCTGCTGCTGGCGGGGCTGCGCGCGGGAATTGTGACATAACACATTTCCACGTGTACGCGCAGGGTAGGATCCGCTGCATGCGTGGCAAAATAAGCTGCGCGCGGGTCTCTAGTACGCGGGATCCTGCTGCTGGCGGGGCCGCGCGCGGGAATAAGACATTTCTGCGTGTAGTGTTGTAATTTTGAGTACTTTTCCTTTAAATTATTTGAAAAATATAAGGACTTGGAATTCAAGGGTGGTGTCAGTGAGTGACCCTACCTAATTTTGGGTGAGGAATCTATTTGTGTAATAATATTTATGGATTTCTTATTCCTTACATTGTTAATTGAGGTGTTCATATTTTGTGTTACTATTTGACAGTTTTGCTCTGTATATAGTAGCAAGCTGACAGTTTATTGTTTCTCTTGTCAAGAACATTCATATCAATAGTTTCTTCTAAAATATAAATGAGGGTAGAGAGATCAGAATCCATAGGCATTCTGTACCTTACACTGTGATTAAGGTATTCAGGAAATAGATTTAGGAGTCTTTCATTCATATCTTCTTTATCAGCTTAAGGATAAAAAAATCTAATCTCTTCTTCTGTTCTAAGCACCACTTACTTATGGGTTTTGTCCTTTGAGGGGTCAAATAGTGAGTTTTCAAAGTTCTTCATCATTTTCCATTTCCAGATTCTAGTACCAAATTGATCTTTGATTAGCCCTTTCCAAGAGTTCCAAGCTTGAGATCCTAATTCTCCTCTTTTTTTGATGAACCAATCTAAGGCTACACCTTCAAATAGTCTGTTTATTTGTACTACTGCTATGGTATCAGGGAGCTCATATGAAGCAAGAGTGTAGTCAATAAATTTAATAAAGCTGATGTGGTTACACTCTCCTTCTCCTGAGAATTTAGGCCATTCAGTTACAGGGGGTAAAAGCTGAAGGGCTTGTTCTACCTCAGGGGTTGTACTGGGTCTGTAAGACTCATTTCTTACTTCTCCAGAATTATAGGGGATGTTAGGAGTGATAATTATTCTGGTGGGGTTTGTTTCCTCTAGGTTGAATGGGGGAGGACTAGTTGATCTGATCTTGAGATCCCTCAGATAATTCTTAATCATACCTAATTCTAGATCAATCTTACTGATTAATAATTCTTTTTTATTAACCAAGTGAGCAGAAGAGGTATCAGCTTTGTTCCTTATTTCTCCTTTGATTTGTTCAATGGAGAGGAGAATCTCTTCATGTCCTGAAGAATAAGTCTTATTTATATTTTTGATCATAGATACCTTATCCTGGGTGATGATATCTCTCAATTTTTTATTTTATAACTCACTAGTCTTGAGATGGAAAGCTTTCTTTTGGATTATCTTATTGGAAATCTCAATTATATTATCCAATTTTTTATGGATGTTATCTAAATTGCTGCTCAATATTTTAAAGTTGCAGAAAAAATTATCAGAGAATTTATTAAAGATAGGAGTAATATCTGCATCTGGTTGTGATAAACTTTCTTCCACTTCTGAGCTAGAGATATTATATTTTCCCAATCTTTGGTATTCCTCATCTTTTGGTGATTCAAAGACCTCAGATTTTTGGGGTCTTTTCCCTTTAACTTGGATAGTTGATCCCAAGGTTTCCATTTTTCCATGTATTTCTCTACTTCCTTCCTTGGAATTAATTTCTGCCAGGCTATCTGAGAGGACTTGGCCTGTGATATTTTCTTTCTTATGGCAAACATTTCCTCTTGGACTTGGGCCAGTTTGTAGGCCTCCCAGTGACTCACATGGCCCTTTACTAACTTCTTTATTTTGTACTCTTTGGCTGAGTCCAACCGGGGTGGCGTGGGAGGAGGCATAATTTCCAGGGATAACTCTCTTGGATAGATAGCCATCTCCAACAATTTGTTTATCAAGCTGGGTGGCGCGGGCGCTGGAGGGTTGTGTGCAGATTTAAAGAGGCTAAAAGATGGAATTTATTTCAGAAAAAATTTTGGGATGAGAATAAGACAAGCAGCTCAATGAGATAAGAAAATTAAAGACCAAGAACAGCAGAGGTTGGTATGAGAACAAAACCCCATAGAAATTAAACATTTGTTGATGATGGACACCTTGTTGACACGCAAATACAACCTGACTGGCTTATACTAAGACCTGGTCAATTAGTTCAGAAAAAACTGATAAGTCAATGGTTGATGGAAAGGAAACTGAGAGTTGAACAGAAAAAGGAGTCAAAACAGAAAAAAATAATCTGGCATACCTGACCCACAAACCCACAGGAGATAGGAACCTCACAAAGGGAGGTGATGGTTTTATCAGCTGTGAGCCCAGATCAGGTCTGCTTTATATAGACATGGTCACAAATGGAAATGGAGTCTTCACATTGCACGCAGGCAGTTGGATTATGAGAAGAAATGATACAAGCACAAAATGTGGTGAAAGTGACATGAAAGATGAAAACAGATGAAAGATTTATGAGTGGTTGCGCTGTGAGAATACTAACAGGATAATGGTTAATTAAGAATATTGCTTGCTGGCAGTCTTTGAAGGTGAATTCAGTATTACTTCCACTCCTTTAGAGTATTAGTAAACTGAGGTGGTTTTGAATTGCCTTCCCTTTTAAACTATAGTAAGTCTTCCAATATTTTTTATTGGTGGCTTGTTTGTTTTTAGACTTAATTTAGGTCTCAGATCAACCTATGATTAATTATTAGCTGTGGGTTGGTAGGATTGTTTTGAAGAGTGGACCAGATGTGTTAGGTTTATTGTTCACTGATTTATCAGATATATGTGATCTTAACCAATATCCCAACTTTAAAGGGTTCCAGGCTTTATCAAAGGTATTGTTCAGGAGATGACCCAAGGATGGGTTTACCCACAGGGCACTGGGTAGGGGAAAGTTTGGTAGTTGCTTCTGGTTGTGCTCTCTTTATTTATGAGGGTTATTTATTGATTTATGGGTGTTTCTTCTTTGATTTGGCCCTGAATATTTAGGTCACAGAAGAACCCTTAGTAAAGCACCTGTTGGATGGTTTAATTGGCTAAAAGATGTGTGATAACTTGGTTTCTGATTTCTTGCTTCCTTTTATGACTGATTCACTAATAATATTTTATCTGGGTAGGTACCACAGATGGATGATGAGATGGGATAATGGTCTGGAGGTGGTGATGAGGTGGATGATGGGCCAGATGGCATGAGGATATAACCTGGATAGGGCAGAGAGGCCCTCCTTAAATAGAAAATCTGGTCCTCAGGGGATGCTCAGGGCTGCCCCTGAGGGTGCCCTGGGGCTTCCCCTGTTGCAGTGGGATACAGGTACATGAGGCATTTCTGCTGGTTGGGAATAGCTTTTAAAGTTACATGAGGCATTTCTGCTGGTTGGAAAAAGCTTGTACAGTTACATGAGGCATTTCTTCTGGTTGGGAAAAGCTTTTACAAGGGTTTTATGCATGCACAGCCTTGCATAAATTGCTGTGTAGTGCAGATAAGATATATTGCTGGGCTGTACTGGTAGTTTTTTCAGTGCTACTTGATTCTACCTGCATGTATTGCTGTGCAAATACTGGTGGTTTGTTTGGTTTCTGTTTATAATTGTGGTTTGTTTGGTTCTGGTTAAGACTGGTCTCACTTACCCCTGCATATATTGGTCCTGTACACTTCTGAACAGCCTCTTGTATGTGTATTTGGATGTTTTTTTTTGATTCAGGTGACCAGATCTTACATGCTGCACTGCCTCCTGTATCTGTATTGCTGTATTCTGGCTGAGGTGACTTGATCTGGACTGGTTTCACTGCCTCTTGCATCTGTATTTCTGTATGCTGATGAGGTGACTGGATCTGGACTGGTTGCACTGCCCCCTATATCTGTATTTCTGTATTCTGGATGAGGTGGAAGGATCTGAAATGGTTGCACTGCCTCTTGCATCTGTATTTCTGTATGCTGATGAGGTGACTGGATCTGGAATGGTTGCACTGCCCCCTATATCTGTATTTATGTATTCTGGATGAGTTGACAGGATTTTGACTGGCTGCACTGCCTCCTGGACCTGTATTCCTGTATTCTGGCTTGGGTGGCTGGGTTGGTGTATGGTCCTGTTGTTGAGGTTAAGCTGTCACTGGTATGTCCTTGAGGTTTTACTAGGTATTCATTATGTCTTCCACAGAGCTGTGACAAATGGCTGGGTATGAGTTTACCACAGTTGAGGGTTTCTTGGGCTGTAAATTCTAATCCATGAGAGATAGGAGGGTACTTTTTCTGGGTGACTATGGGTTATTTCTGATTTAGAATCCATTTCTGAGGTTAATTTAAGGTTTTTGAGCTGTTTTTACACTAGAATAGTGAGGCTGATGTTTATAGGACAGGTTTGGTCTACCACAGCGCGGTGAGCATTCAGCAGAGAAGCTCAAGACTCAAAACCCTCCCATGCTGAACAATCTCTTAGCCAACATTGATAGTTGCCAGAAATGACACCGGCTTGATGCCTGATACTGGTTTGGTGAGGAAGTCTGCAGCATTAGCTTTGGTTTTTACCTTGATCAGTTCTATTTCTTGTTTCAATATTTCCTCCTTGATGAAATGATGGCAGATGTTGATATGTTTGGTGTGAAAGGGGGTTTGATTTGATAGACTATTGGCCATTTTGATTGCGCCATCATTGTCTTTGGGAATGGAGGTAGGTTCAGAGAATGTCACATGGAAGATTTCTTGAATTGAGCATTTGAGCCACAAGAATTCTTTTGTAGCCTTGCATACTGACTTGTATTCTGCTATAGTGTCAGAATACTAGATGCCAAGGACCTCACTCCTTCTAGCTACTAGAGGTGATAGAAAGTTTGGATCAAAAATAAGATAAAATGCCAGGTATGTGATTTGGCTAAAAGGGTCAAATTTATTTATATATTTATAAAATAAATTTAAATGGAGGTACCAAGACCTTAATGGGGTTGTTGAGCCCTCCGGAACACAGGTATATGTATTTTAAGTACAATATAGGAGCAATTGTGGTGCCTGTGGGGTTGACAAGGATTCCTTTCAAGAAGGGTGTGTGTAATTTCCTTGGGGCATAGGTTATGCAAAACCTACAAAAGGGGTATAAGTCAGCAGGATCACTTACTAGGTCTAGATCCGGACTTATTCTTGATGAATGGGCCAATATTCAAGGATTCAGGGTGCTGGAAGTTGGTACCGAGGCAGGCTGAATGGTTGGTTGTTGATTTTGGCAAAAAACAGGGATTCAGGAATTATGGTCTAAGATTTTATCAGAAATTTGTCAAGGATCACACACTTATTTCTTATAAGGGTTTGATGGCTTGAGGACGAAAATATCTGAAGCAATAATGACTATATAACTGGATGAATCTGTTAGAAATGGCTGGGGGAAGGGCCTCTATTTATATCGTTTGGGTCCCCTCTTGGTACAGTCCTTTTACCAGCCAAAGGAGGGTGACCCAGGCTAGTGCTGAGGCCAGGGAGCCATCAGTGTGTTCTTGTGGATCTGCTCTAGTCACTAAAGAGGTACAGGAAGCCCTATGTCATCATGCTTTGGGCTTGATACACGTTTCTGTGCCCTTAATGACCTCACTGTATTGACCAAAGAGGTTGTATTCAATTAATATTTATAAATATAGGCCATGGCTTCCTGAGGCCAGGGGCTTGAACACAGGCTATGGGAACCTTATGCTGCAAGGAAATTTTGATTCTGAGGCTCTTCTTCTCATATTGGGGTGTCTTAAAGTTCCTTAATTGGACAGTACACCCCTAGTTGTGACTAGTTACGTACAGTTTTAATTATAAGGGGTATGGAGAGTGTTGTATGTATTCCTGGTGTCTTGTGATCCATCTAGCACAAAGCTAGGCCCCTGTTTATGCTCAGTACACACTCTCAAGGTGTTACAGTAACTCACAGATACTTTTTTAGGTGCAAATCTTCCATACAGGCCCTTTTACAGAGGCCCTGACAACCCTTTTGTATAGTTCCAAAAAGGGTGCAGGGCCCATTTTTCCGGATTTTTGGGTTGTTTATCCCCTGTCATACTATTCCCCACCCCATGGTGGCGCTCTCTGGCCCCCATGTGATGTGGAACAGGGCTATGGGGTGTATTGGAGGTACCCCACAGCCCGGTTTCCGTTTTTGGAGAGGGGAGGGCTGGCCAGTGAGCGGGCCAGTCACTTTGCGCGGTGGCTTGGTCGGTCACTAGGGGCCTGCGCAGGGTAGTTGGTTGACTACTTGCGGGGCTGGCGATAGGTAGCGGCAGCCGCGAAAGGTGGTTGCTTGGCTACCCGCGGGCTGGTAAGTGGTGACTGCCTCGCGTGGTAGTCGCTCAACTACCTGCGAGGCTGGTTGCTCGACTACCTGCAAGGCTGGTCAGTAACTGCCGCCTAGAGCCTGTGCGAGGTAGTTGGGCAACTACTCGCGGGGCCATCTTTGGTCCTGCGCGAGGTAGTTGGGCAACTACTTGCAGGGCCATCTTTGGTCCTGCGCAAGGTAGTCGCTTGACTACTCGCGGGGCCGGTTGTGCCATGGCTCCTAAGAGCTGCGCGCCTGGCTGCTTATGACCCGCGGCTGCGCGCGGGGTTATGGACGAAACCAGTTTTTGTCCATAACTCCTAAACTAAACACAATTATGGGTTTCTGACCGAATTTTTGGTCAGAAACCTATACCTGCGGATGTGATGGGAGGGTGCACAGGTGAACCATGGTTCTACCTGAAGGAGTGGGATTTTGGGGGTGGTGCCAGTGGGTGACCCTACCTAAATTGGCACCAAAAATCCATTTTTTTAATAATATCTTTGGATTTCTTACAAATTAAGGCTTTATTCCTTATTTTTATTTTATTTTATTATTTCCGTATTTGTTTATTATTAATTTATATTTTTTTTGTTTTTAGGCTTTAGTCAGTTGGTTCCAAATAGTAGCCAGCTGACAGTTTGCTTGGTGGAAATTTGATCAGAGAAGAGGACCAAGGGGAGAAACATCCAACAATTCTTGCCACTTTCACCAGCCAATTTAACCAGAGCAGCCTTCAAGGGCGCATGGCCTCTTTCCACCATGCCTTGTCCTTCAGGATAATAGGGAGTGGAAACTATATGTTTTCCAGGGAGCAATTGGATTATTTCAGCAAGGTTTCCACCAAATTCCAAGCCACCATCCGTAGAATAAGATCAAGCCAAGCCATAACGCATTGTCCAAGTCTCATGAAGGAAAGCTGCTACTTATTTAGAGCTGAGGTTCTTAAGAAACTTTGCTTCAACCCATCCAGAAAAATCATCTCTAGCCACAATGAGTTACTTAGCTCCACCAGCCTTAATGTGAACCACATCCATAGCAATCCTCCCAAAGACAGTGGACTCTCCAGTGGGGTAACAAATTTTGGCCGGGGGCCTAAGATCACTTTTCTGGCACACTTCACAACTCCTGCACCATTGAGCAACGGATTTCTTCAGGGATGGCCACCAAAATTGTTTGGATATTCGTCGATAAGTTTTGGTTTCCCCACAATGACCAAGTCCTTCATGGAGACTTTCCAGGATTTAATCTTGCTTAGAAGGGATAGTGACCACAACAAGTGCACAAGGAGTTGCTCTTTTCATAAGCCTAGAACCTTGGACAAAGAAGTTGGAGGACTTCCTTTTAAGGGACCAAAATTCTTTGGCAGAGAGATCAGGGGGTCTTTGGAGAGTTGAAAGGTACTGCTATAACTTAAGCCAGAAACCTTACTGGAAACTAGAGTAATTTTGAGAGGAGAAGGCAAAGAAAGGGCAGACCAAGGGTTCTTACTCATTGAAATCCATTCCAACATCTGGTTCATCATCTACAATAGGGCGTCAAGATAAACCATCATGCATAGTGAAAGAGTTTCCAGGCCTGTGAACAATATCAAAAGAGAACAACTGAATGAAAGCCACCCAACGAGTCATTGGAGCATTTGGGAGGCTGGGGGCATTGATCATTTCAATAATGGATCATGCATCAACTTGTAACTTAAAGTGTTGACCCCAAATGACAGTCTGAGGCTTTTTCAACATTCGGGCCACACCGCAAAGTTCCAGTTTTGGCTGGGAGTACCTGGATTCCACATCTGAGAAAAGAAGAGATTCATATAGAGCATGACGATCCAAACCATTTTCATCTTCCTGGGTAAGAACAGCCCCAACAGATTGATAACTAGAGTCCACTGCCAGCTTGATCTTGCCGGCTCCAGGTCCATAAGTGATCTTTTTCAAAACAATGTCTTTCCCAACAATTGTTTTGAGCAACTGAAATGATTGTTCGCAGTCTTGGGTCCAAATACATTCAGCATCCTTCCTGGTTAAGCAACGCAAGGGAACACAGATTTTGGATAGTGAGGGAATGAAGATCCTGAAATAAGTTACAACACCTAGGAAACCTCTAACTTCCGTCGGATTTATTGAGGTAGGCCAGGAGATGATTTTGTTGACTTTAGAGGGTGCCATCCTTCTTCCGTCCTTGCAGACTATATGACCAACAATTTCCAAGGCAGGGACACAGGCGGCAAGTTTTGATCCAGAGACAGTAAGGCCAGATTCCTTGATTCAAAACAAAATTCTTTCCAAGACAGAAAGCATACTCCCAGATAAATTGTTGGATTCCTGAGTGCCAAGGTAAGAGCTCATTATCATAGTCAGAAACTGGACCTTTAATCCCACCATCATCAATAAAGATACCCGCATGATCCGGGATTTTGTCCTGGAGGATCCATATCATCTGAGCCTGATAGACTGCAACCAAGTTGGTGGCACCTTGAGGCAATGGAGTCAGCTGAAATCAACCAAGGGGAGTATCAAAAGTAGTGAGGGGACAAGAAATAGGATGCAAGGATTGTTCGTCATAGCCACCCATAATGTCACCTAGACCATAGCAAGCTCTCCCAGAGAAGGATTCAACAAATTCTTCAGTGGCAGGAGGCATGCCAGAGTCTTTAATAGTAACTTTATTAAGAGGTTGGAGATCATGAACTACTCTAAGTTTACCATTACTCTTTAGAACACAAAAAACAGGACTGGAATAGCTAGAAGTCCATTGTTTGTATTAGCCAGTTTGGACTGGTTTGCAGACCAACTTGATGAATTTGTTGACTTTAGCAGCAGGGGTTGGGATCTTTTTCTGTTTCCAAGGGTCATGCTCAACTACAGGGATGATGTAAGGGAGACCATAGGATTCTTTCAAGAGACCTCTCTCTTCTTCACAGAATGCAATAGATTTTTCCCTTAGAGACAAGATATTTATGATCAAATTTAACTCATCAGGAAGAAGCCATCCATCTGGACCAAAGTTGACCACTTTCAGACGTTCTTCAGTGACCCAACCAGAGGGAATAAATGGACCAGTGAGGGATTTGGATAGACCACAGTAAGGATTGCGGGATAGAGGAGGACGCATAAGAGGAGGATTGAGGTTGAGAGGCATTGGTTGGTTGACTGGCTGGAACTTCTTTGCAACTGGTTTGTACTTGGTGGCAAAGAAGAGGAATCCTTGCTTCCTCCAAGCATTGACCAGTGAGACCTGACTACAAAAACTGAGACCATATTCCAACATCTTCCAAGTCCAATGTTCTGCTGCGTCCTTGAAAGGTGCCTTCTCCATAAAAGAGGATCCAAAAGATAACACATTTCTCACATGTGTGGCACAGGGTAGAGTTTTGAGAACGACAGTAGTAGAAGCCCCTGGTGGTGCACAAGTGGGAGGACTTACTTCTACCCCAAATTGCCTCCACCTAAGACCAAACTCCTTCATACCAAGCCATCAAGAAAGGAATTGAGATCAAGATGTAGTTTAGACTCATTGCGGAGATTTGAAACCGGAATAGAGGATGAGTGATCAGGCTGAAAAGAAAAAGGAAAGGAAGATACAAAAGATCCAGACAGAGAAAAAATATTTTTGGATTTTTTGGATTTTTCATGTGTTTGATTTATGATCTTATTTGGATGAGAAGGAAATGATGAGGAAAAAGAAAGATATGCCTCTGTGGTGGGAGTTGATCCATGAGTTGAAGTCTGAGGCTGAGAAGAACTACAAATATCAGTAGGGCCAACTATTCTTCTAAAAAATGAGGATGAAAGGAATGAGAGTCTTCTTTCTGCTTTCCTTTCAGGACAGATTTGGGAGGATGATTAGGGAAGTCTCTTTCCCAACAACCAGAATCCAGAGAACAAAGAGGAACTTCAATCTTTCTGCCATCAGCATCAGGGAGGAGAATTCTCTCCCCAACTTGATCAGAAAACATCAGGGTAGCGCCAAAGTCCATTAAGAAAGGCCTTCCCAAGATCATGGGACCATCCAGACAAGTGATCCAGAAGTGACAGGTGCCAACAATATTTTGACCAATTCAAACAGGAATATCCTCAGCAATACCAACCAGTTCACAGGACTGATTCCCAATTCCATAAACCGCAGATTTGAAACTGACCATTGGGCTAAGTCTAAGCTTGCAGGCCATGGAGTCCAAAATCAAGTTGAGCTGAGAACCCAAATCCACAAGGAGAGAAACAGTTTTAGTTGAATCACCAAGGTAACATGGAAGAAAACCAAGAGGACAAGAATACAGGTTGGTATCTGAAGAGGGATCTTTTCCACCAGAATCCTCCATCAGAGTACCAGAGGAGATCTTTAATTTGTCCGGACCAATCTCCACACGTCAACAAGAAACCCATTTCTTCATCCCTTCAGCCACAGATGGAGAGATTGACAGGAGTTCAGCCACAGATAGATCAGGGATTTTAAGATCAGAAATTTTCTTTGATACTCCTTCCACAGCCTTAGGGTAGTCCTTCAAGATGCCCCTCTCAAATCAAACTTTGGGCTGGGTGGAGGGAGGAAGATTAGGTGAAATAGATGCTGGAAGAGGATCTGATGGTTTGGCAGGTTGAAGAGGGGGAAGATCAGAGTTATCTTGGAACCTTTCCATAAGTGGTTCCCTCTCTACTTACATATCTTCCACATCAGAGTAAGGAGGCTCAGGTAAGGATTGATGTTTAACAGGTTTTCGCAGGATTGAGGATGGAACAGGAGGAGACTTATGAAGTTTTGGTTCCTCATGGCGTTTCCTAGCTGGATTGGATTGATAGGTGCCAGGGAAGCTAGAAGAAATGATAGATGGGGGATACCAAGGTTGCAGAGTTCCACAGGACAATCAAAAATCCACAGAGACCAAGGATGCCTTCTTAGGAGTTGGTGGTTGGTATGAGACCACCACATGACGGATTGGTTGAGACGAATTGAAAGGGATCAAGGCACCATTAGGAAGGAAAAAATTATTTCCCTTCTACTCTACTAACTTCTCCTCCTTGTACTTCTGGAGTTCAGGACATCTACCGGTACCATGGCCTTCCCTATGGCAATAATAACAGACTATAGTAGACTTAGGAACAGAATTAGCAGGTTTAGGAGTGGCTAAAGAGGATATTTTCTGATCTATTTTATTCTCAAATGCCTGAAGTAATTTAGTGATATGATTGATAGTAGGTGTCTCCTGGTGGGTCTGAGGATTGGGTTTAGGTCTGCAATTGGCTTCCATCTTATTCATGATTTTGTTAGATGCTTGAAAAGAGGGGGCAAGGACTGGTTCAGTGATTTTAGGTTTTTTCAAAGGTGAGAGCTGTTTGAACTTTCATCACTTTATCCACAGTATTCCTAAGAACCATGAAAGCAGGGAGCTTTAAACAATTGTCTCTTGTTGTGATCATGGACCCAGCTTTCACCAATTCATCCTTAATTCTTTCCTGCACTCCTGGAGAGAAAGACTGAAAAAATTGCACTCAAATTTTGTCCAACGTATCAATGTGATTGTTAGGGATAAGATAGGACTGGATAGGGTCCCAAGATTTTCTGAAAGTCTGATAGTAAGAGGCTGAGGAGATACCACCATTGGAGATCCATTGAGAAACCAGGGCATCCAAGTCTTGCAAAGTAAATCTTGCTACATCTATTTTTCCCCAATAAGCCAACATAGCCTCTTCAGGAGCCGCCAGTTGTGAGTTTTGAATCCCTTAAACAATTTGATAACCTCCATAACTTTTTCAGAAGAGATAAAAAATTTTAACTGGTAAGCCATATCATATTCACTGGCACCATCCACCTCCGCAGCCATCTCATAGGAGTCCAGAAATTGTTTGACATTGGTCCCATTGAAGCCTAAATTTTTGTTCTGGGGTTTCATTTTGACCATCTTGGCACGAAAAGATAAAGAGGATCAAGCAGATTCCATGTTGAAGGGTTCCTAAGAGATCCAAAAAAGCAGAGTTCCAAGGTGGCTCACAAGTGTGGCAAGAGTAGAGTTTCATAAAAACAACAAGGATCTTGCCCAGGCGGTGCACAATTGTGAGGACTTACTTCTGGACCAAGTTGCCTCCACAGATTGGATCTAAAAAAAAGAACAAACAGAAAAAGAAAGAAAAGAAAAAAAATTGGATCGGATTTTGGAGTTGATTCTTCAAGTTGGGACTGTAAATCCCAAGGTTGCTTGTTCAATCCCGGCCCGGGGACCAAATGTAAGACTCCAAACGGTGCTAGGCCGTGGCAGTCCTGTGGAGGGGAAAGGTGCGGTTTAGGCTTCCCTCCTGAGTGTTACAAAAATATTTAAATGTAACCAAGATCAAGGTCCAGAACCTGGTAAATGAGGAATCAAGGAGTAGAGGATAAAGATGATAATATTTTGGTAGCGATGGAACAGCACTATCTGAGACAAGATTATTCAGGGAAAAACTTGAACAAAAGAAGTTAAATTACTCTTAGAGTGCAAAGAACAAAAGATGTTGTATGTAAACAACACCCACAAGCTAATAACTCTGGTCGTCAGCAGAAGATTGGGGATGATCAACTCAAACCCAAGCAACCTCCAGGTTTTCAATGAACCTGCCCAACTCTCCGCAATCAAGCGGTTGAAGGGTACCAGATAACTGAGGGTGGCAGTACAAGACAAAGCACAATTTTTAAGAAGCCCCAAAGCAAACAGTAACTGATTTGAATCAAGGATAACCTCAACACTTCTCAAGGGACTCAAGAATAGGCTGGCAGAATGCAACTCCAAAGAAAATAAAGGGAGGTATAAAACTTCAGGTCTTAAGCTTAATAAGACCTATTCAACCAATTGTGATTGGCTCCAGAAAGGTGATCAGGGATCAGGACCAGTATGGTCAGAGAAAGGGATCAAGGAGTGGTATAACACACTCAAAAATTCCAACAGACAGAATTTTTCTTCAACCAGCAAGGCTATTGGTTGGTGATAAGGATCAGGCCACAGAGGGGCAAAGACTTCAGGTCAAAAAATGGACCAGGGGGCAATCAAAGATATACCCAGGATAAGGATCAGGATTAAATTTCACAATGATGGGGGGACACAGGCACACACCCCTATGGATGATTCTATTGACTGATGATCTGATGTCTGATCCCATAAAAAGCAGGGGAGAGCCCCTCATTTTATAGACCAGAGGCCTGTGGACTATTTACAAGAGAGATTTACAAATGGGAGCGGAAAACTTTTTTTTTTTTTTTTTTTTTAAGGATCAAGATCATGAGAAAACAAAAGAAAGAAGAAAAAAAAGAAACAAACAGTTACTCGGAGAAAACAAAACCCAAAGAGTGACGCCCGCGGACATCCTGATGGGCCCGGGAAACTTCCAAGGCTGCGGATGACCCCTGGCAGGTGTCCAACGGGCATGGGCGACTGCCGAGGCCGCGGATGACCGCCGGCCGGTGTCCGACGGGGATTGGCAATGTAAGAGACCCGCGGACAACTGCAAGCTAGGAGGGGATCTGGTTCCAAAGCCTCCAAATGACGGGGACTACTGAGGACAATCGTGATGGTACCAATGATGGCCAAACTGATGCCAAGCCCATTGCGTTGTTTGAAGTAGTCACCCAGGATGATTGGAGCCATGACACAGTTTCCAATCAGGGCAACCGTGCCAAGAGGGGTGGCAACACTAGCAGGTGAAAAACCGTAAGAGATGAAGTTTCCCAGTTTGCCGGCGGACATGAGGATGAAGCCGGTCCACCAGATGGGGGAGGACAGATAGCTGAGATCATGATGGCCTTGGTGGGGCAGGGGAGATGAGTAGGTTTCCAACGATTGAGAGTGCAACGCCAATGAGCGGGTTCTCGTCTGAAGCTTGAGCCCAATCACCAAGCAGGAGGAGGCTGGGAGTGGGGGTGGACATGGGAGAAGGATGGGGATGGTGCGATTCTTGACATCATCTGGAGCTTGTTGCGTTGAATTCCTACAACGCTTCTGACGCTCAATTGGCAGGGTGTTATTTGCTTTGCTGGTTTGCTTGACTGCTTTCTTCCTTTGTTTGGATCTCTTGCGTTTGATCAATGGCTTTTTCAGCTCGGCGTGGGACCTGGTGGGTGATTATGGACAGCAATGGCGATGGTTTTTTTTTTTTTTTTTTTTTTTTTTTTTTTGATAATGATACCTATGAATGATGATAAGGAAAACATTAAAATCTCCGCACTGGCCAGGGTGTCCAGGATGGGGAACCACAGCGGGAGTAAGTGAAAGTGAGAGGTAGTTGGAAACACAGGATTGATGAGAGGTGAGGAAGGAAAGGACAGCAAAAGAATCAAAGAGACAAGACACGAGAAACTGGAGAAAGATAATTCCAGGACGTTTCTTGATGGATAATGATGAAGGAGCAATGAGCCTCACAGCTAAACAGAAAAGGAAGTTGAGAGTCAATGTTTTGCATGAGGAGGAGATCAAGGATGAAGTTCAAGTTTGGATAGATTGACGGTTGAAAATATACAGATTGGAAATGGGATAGATGAGTCAAATGAGATGGGAGAAATGATGGAATGAGATGGGAGAGATGATGGTTTAAGAGATTAATGAGAATAAGGGAATGAGGGATGAGGTACAAGGGAAGGAGGATGATAGTGTGTGGGATTGGAGTGGGAGTGGAAGATGTTGATTAATTGACCGGAGAGGAAGAGGAAAAAAAAATTAGAAAATGGGGAATGAGGGATGAAGCGGATAAGAGGAGGATCTATCAGATTTGGAGTATTGACAATGGGGCATGAGTAGACGACTGTCAACTCAACAGTTTCATTTGGTTTTTACTATTTTCTGATGAAAAAGGATTTCAATTCACAATAAATGACTGCAAGCAGCTGTTGGTTGGAACACACAATTCCAAGTTTCTAACAGCTGGTAGATATAGTCTGAGAAAAATTTAAGTGCCTCAAAAAAAAAGTGCAGGAAGACCAGGTGAAGTGTCTTTGAAAAGGATACAGGCAGGAGCATATACAAGATCCCTTGATTGCACAAGTGGATTTTGAAGAGGATGTAATATCTTGAACCATGCATTCCAAACAGAAAGGGATTTACTGTCCTTGCACATTAGGTTTTCAAGTTCACATTGAATGTCTACATATGAGATGAACTGAAGTTTTGGAGGATTTTCCTTGAAAACCATGTTCAAACAACATGGTGTCTCCAAATCAAAATTATTTTAGGCTTAGTTTATTGATTTTTAGAAGCCAATCATACACTGGGCAAGGTGAGAAAATCATGAATATTGGGGCTAACCTGATCAATCCATGAAAGAAGGTTTTGCTCTATTTCAAACAATGCATTCTTTCTGAAGAAAAAAATAATAAATTGGAGGTAAGTATGATCAGTGAATCAGGCTACATGGATTTCAATATTTTTGCAAAAGCATTTGGAATTTTTATTATTGGAATCAATCAACAAATCATTTTTGAACTGAAAATGGATTATCCAACATTTTATGGGGGTTGTGGACAACTTAGGCAAAGTCATCCACCCCTCCACATCTCCTTGGAAACTTTGGGGAAAAGAGCCAATATAACCAATTCAATATTTCATGGGCAGGTATAATGGGGTTTGAATTTTTTCTGAAATTTTGTTCTGGTAACAATTGAATGGGTATTTGACCCTTTGGCCATCAAATAAAACCAAACAAGAATAAATTCAAGCCAGCATGACATTCAAAGGCACCATGATGGAGTCGCCTGCTGTGCTGTTTGTTGCATGCACCTGATAGTTCATTATCCACATTATTGAATGATTGCAAACAACCTTCAATTTTAATTTTGTAAGAAAACTCCAATACTTGAAGAAACTGAAGAACATCTTTCAGATGTAACCAGGTCACCAATTTTTTTATAATGATTATAAAAAGTGGAAGAATTAATTATGAGGCCTCAAGGAAACTCAGCTCTATTGTGTTTGGTTGAATGGTCAAACAAATGGTGTGATTTTGGTCTCAATTAATATTTGGAAAAATTAATTGCATTTCTTGTGAGTTTTTTGGCCAGAAAGAAAATGAATTGGGTATTCAAACATAATTGAATTTTGACTGCATCCAAATTTGGGTATAAATATTGAGATCTTTATAGAGTCACTCAAGATAGTTTAAAGATAAGATGTTGCTGAATAATCCTTGGTAAGGGGCCTGTCTTTCTCACCCTGTATTCAAAAAAGGCTGCTGTAATAGATAAGTTAGTCAAACCTTTTTTAAAGCTTTAATCAATTACAATTCTGGTTGCAATTCAAGGAAATGTGGAATAATTTTGTGAAACTTTTTTTTCTGATGAACATCAAACAGAAACTTTGATGGTGATCCTCCCAAACATTATTCCAAGGAAAAATACTCTGGTGTGATTTTAGGAGTTTCAGGGTGGCTTTTGTAGTATTTAAGACCACAAATTGTGATTCTGTGGAGAGTGGAAATTCTTGGTTATATTTTGAAAATAGTAATTTGGGATTATTTTTGGATAATCCAGAATTTGTCTAGGCTTACTTGAATGCATGAGCAAGGAATGATTCTTGTGGCAAAAAATTTAAATTAAGCTTGTTCATTGCTTTCTAATTGTTTCCCACTTAGGTCTTTCTTATTGTGGCCATGTCGTTTATGTGATTTGGCGCTTTTTGGAATAGGTTCATAAATGCCAAATGATGGGAAATGATGTATGTCATATTTCCTAGTCCCACAACCAGGGTCAACTGTTCTTCAGCAGCATGGTGCACTTAGCCTAAGTGCACCATGCTGCCAACAATGTACAAGCCTAAGTCAGCATTTTCTGATTACCCCAGCTCTTATGATGAACCCCTTTGTATACACCACAGCCTCAAATGTTTTTCAACAATTTGTTATCCGGAATCATCATGGCCAACATACTCTCAACCGTTTGGGATCATGAATCCATGAATTAATTCCCTCCTGGGGAAATTAATTTATAGATAAATATTTGAATCATTAATAATACAATGCCATAATCAGTTCTGAATCTGCTAATAAAAAAGTTCCTCAAACAGGCACAGCACAAACTTTTTTCACATTTCTTTAAATTTGCGTTCTGAATTGAACAAATATCAGCATATGAGTTTTGTTGATGGCAGTCAAATTTCAAAGAATCATGAATATCTTTTGGTGTCAAGATTTGGAGCCATGAAATCCCACCAAACCTTTTTACAGTCTCTTCTCCAGCATCATATAAGTTTTAAAATAAATTTCCTTAATTTCAGTCATAATCCATAACATGAACCAATCTGTCAGCTTGCTAATATTGCAAAGCAAGCTGAAAAAGTAACAAAAATAAAATAATAATAAAAATAATAAAATGATCAACCTAAGAAGGATTGGGAAAACCATAAATATTATTACAGAAATGTATTTTCCACCCAAAAGTAGGGAGGGTCACTCACTGACCCCACCCTTGAAATCCAGCTCCTTATATTTTTAAATAATTAAGGAAAGAAAGACCAAAATACTACTGCTCCACTATTGAGCTTTTGGTCAATTGAGTATTTCACACGTATTGTCACGTATAGGTTTTACACCTAAAATTCAGTCAGAATTGAGGTGTTGTGTATATTTTAGGAGTTACGGACGGAAATGTGTTTTGTCACAATTCCCGCACGCAGCCATGGCAGCCAATGCACCGGGGCGCGGCTGAGATACAGCCCTTTCACTCCGTCAAGGTTGTGTATGCATCCCCGTGCCTCTGAAAAGTACGCAGCCGGGGGACTACGGGTTGACAGAGTGACAGGCGGCCTGAGAGGCTTAGGTACCGCCTAAACGTGCTACAACCCACACAGGAACATTCTACATATGTAATAAATGTTCCCGTGGATATTAGATATTCTAAAAGTAAATAATATTATATAAAAATACTTAAATAACCCTTATACATGTTTTTTATAAAATATAATTCAAAGTACCAAGAATGTCAAAAATAAGACAATGACAACTTCTAAAAATATATTAAAATACTTTAATATACTTTTATGAGTATTCCTAGACATCAATATCTTTGTGAAATACTAAGGAATTTAATGATGTAACAATATTACATGAATTCCCATGACTTATATCTTTAAGTAATTATTTTAGTAAATTAACTGGAACTCAAAAATAAGGAGTAAAATCAATATCATGACTTTACTCCAGTTATTTAAAACATAATGAGAACTTACCTGACATCAGAATTTCCGTAGAAATGTCTATTGTAATAATTATTAAATTAATGGGAACATTTACTAAGGATAATTAATTAAATAATACATATATGGGACAGATTAGTGTTATTCACACGTCCTAATATCTATTATAAAGTAGCATAATTCCCATACCCTGAGGAATTAGATGCTACCCGTGCTATAGCACCAAGAACACGTACCAGGCTACCCCTGGTTACACTGGTAGCCTTATTTTCCGTCCCTTTGAGCCCATGTACCCCTCAGAAGGACAATATTTGGACTCCAAAAGCTAAAAATAAAGAGCTCTTTTGAGGATATTGATGGGCAGAGACCCAGTTATATTTATATCCAGAAACCGTTCCAAGGTAATCAAGTACTTATAAGAGAGAAGTAAGTGATTTATGGCTAATTCTGATCAATAATATCCGTCTTCAACCTCTTTTTTATCAATTAAAACTGCTGCACAACCTTATAACCCCATTATACAGGTTTAACACATCAGTGCACGTCTCCAACAGATACCCAAAGGATTTAATAATATACCAGTGAGTAATATTATCCTTTCTCTGTTATGACAGCTTGGTTACAAGGCCCTGCCACTCCACCATGTATTTTATATTCATATTATCTTTGGGTAAAATATCATTTAAACTAAAGAGCCCAAAGTAACAAGGAATACGTGTTTTCATACTGAAATCCCTGAAGAGAGGTGCTAAAGATCCCCAATATAATTGTGGCCCCTCTATAAAAATATTTAATAATCAATTTATTCATATTGATTTAAAACAATAAACCATAACCAAACTACTGAACCTTGCAATAAGCTTAATCCAAATATTTTACAGATTTTTGCTGCATTTATTAAATAATATGTTTATTATTTATTCTATCACCTCTGGTAGCTAAAGGATAGCAAGGATCTTTGCATCCAGGAGGCTGACACAATCTTTCAATGAATTATACTTTTTCTGAAAGTTATATCTCACAGTAACAATAATTTGTCAATGAAACATTTGAAATGAAGCTTACTTCAAGGCAAAAGTAACATTTGATAAAATGGCACATTTGAGATTACTACATCAAAATCTTTTATTCAAGTTTTTTCTTTATCTTTGAAAGACAGTTTGCAGTCATTATTCTTCAAATAGTGAAATTTTCACAATATCACCCATAACCCTTTTTTATACATGGTCAATTTTAGCATAATTACATCAATTCCATCTATTTCTGGTGTAAAATGACCAAGACGTTTGGACTCAGAAATATTATTTTGTATCTAAGCCCCATTTCTTTTATTTTCTTGTTACTTCTTCAAAAACACTCAACATCTATTGTTTTACTATTCAAAAATCCCGGTTTCCCCCTTTTTGGATGGTACACACTTGTTATTTTGCAATCACAATTATTGATTAAAAGTTTTTAGGATCTCTTTTTTTTAACCAGATTGTGCTGATGCAAGACTGATTTAAATTGTTGCCTCTACACCTGCCAAACAAATTGCCCCCACCATAATGATGCAGGGATTCCTTGTGGCCACAACGAATCCCTTGATCCCCAGCTTTGCGGCTTCCAAAACATCCTTGCCACCCCCTTGCGCCCCCCGAACCATCCAATTTCAAATTTTGGGGGGCCGCGCGGCCTTTCTATGCTGAAGGCCACGCAAGAAAGCAAGATGAGTGTTGGAGAGGGGTCCCAACTCGCATTGCTTGAATGTGGGTGCATAAGGACCTTGATCCTTGCCCAAACTTTGGAGTTGTGCCTTGTTATCGCTTGCGCAACTCAGAACCTACCAAAATCATGGTTTGCTGTTGCAACACATCTTTATTTGGCGATAAAACAATCTCCACCTTCAGGAAACCTTGCAACAAGTGCCAGCCCAATACTGCGGTGAGTTCTCATCACTTTCCTTCCTCTTGACTTTCTTTGCGCTGATGGACTGATCACACTGTTTCTTCTATCTTTCCTGCATCATTCCTAGGCCTCATCCCACCACAAGCATTTCTTCTCCAATTTTTTTTGCCAATAGCCTCAACTGTTTTGAACCCCTACATTGCGAGCCCTTTTTGTGTTGTTCTTTGTTCCTCTTGGCCGGCATCTGTTTCTCTTTATCTGGTAAGCACTCCTCCCACCCCTTCCCTCTTGATCATCATCAAATTTCAACCCTTTCCTTCTCATTCAAATCACCTCCCACCTTTCATCCATTGTCTCTTCCCAAACTCTACAACATGAATCTGAAGCTTATAAACTCTTTGCCTATCTTCTCTTTTTTCTTCCATTGGTTCAACATTGCCCATTCTCTACTTGTGATTGAATCCTCAATAATGTGGTCCCCCCCTCCTCATGGATATCTTTTCAATCCACGGCCCTTTTCTCATCATCCCCCAACCTTATTGCTGCTGATTATGCTTCTCTGTTATGACTGATCATCATAGCCAAATTCCAGCCATTTTATCACATTTTTCCTCTACAAGTCCACTCTGAATCCCCTTGAAATGAATCCAAAATCAACCTCAGATACTCCACTGTTGCCACAAAACCTCATTAAGGAGTTTACAACCTGCAAAAGTGCTCAAAGTATCCATACGTATGTATTTTCAAAACCATCAAGATCATTTCATCTCACTAATGATTATTTCTTGTTTTATTTGTTGATTTTTGGGACTTGGAAATCTGTGAACACTTCTGAAACACGGTTTCTAGGAAAGATGAGCTAGTTTCTCAGAAGCAGGATCAGTGTTCAACACCAGAATTTACTTATAAAACCAAGCCAGAACTCAACTTCATTCAATCAGAAACCGCCAAATCCAGAGCACATAAAAAACATTGGAAAGCTTGAAGTGATCAATGCAATTGGGAAATAACCTGTGAACCAGCCTACTTTGTTGATATTAGGCCAAATCTTCAACCTTGCCAAGTTTTAGTACCTCTTACAGGGCCACCAACCACCCTTCATGTTGTTTGTAATTGTAAATATGACCAATACCTAGTATTGAAGTATCATACCCTCAACCAGCGTCCTTATACCTTACTGGCCACTCAATTCTCAGAAATGATATCTGATCTCTACACCATGGCCATCAAAAAAATCAACCTTAACAAAACCCATCAAAATACCAAGTCTGGCTTCATGTATGGGCTTTGCTTTCGCCAGGGAACTGATTGAGGATATTCTGCAGGTATTCTGATTTTAATCATAAATTTTTCATTATCAAATAACAATTGAATTAATCAACAAATGATATTTAAATCAGGAATATATGCTAGAAGAAGAGACTTGACTGAAGAACAAATGCCAAATGATGATGCCTTGTGGGCTAAGCTTCCAGTTCACAACAAATTGGTCTTTAATTGTATTAAAGGTCTCCCCAACACTTCCCATATGAAGCACAAGAAAGTATCTGAAGAGTTCAAAATACCAAACTGGACATCTCCGGAGTGAAGTGATAAAAGATAATCTTTCCTTCATGCATCCAATTTCATTGTGACTTTTGATGACTTTTCAAATGTTGTTCATACTGATGAGGATGATTTGAATGGTTATACTTATGGTTTGTTCTCATATATTGAAAAAACCACAGGCACCCCCATTCCACCTCCCTCCATTGAAACCGGCCATTGTCTCTCCTTCACAACACTTGGTTTCATGGTTGATTATGCAAAGGTTGAGGGTATTGTTGAGATATTATGGCAAACTTGATTTTTCCACATCATACTACTTTCCCTCCACCCAGTCTCCAATCAACAGAACATCATACCCACTTTGGATGCTCATTCCAAATAAAAAAACTTTCCCATTTCTCCCTGAAAATCCAAAGTTGTTCCCCTAATGAAATTGTATCTAAAGTAAATGGAAAAAAGCTAGATATGGGTATTGAATTAATTGTTTGCATGAAATTCAAAGAATAGCTTTTTCGGAAATATATCCTGCAGTTTTCCTCCAAACCCAATGTGAAAATCCACATGAATTGTACAAAGTTTGTGATAAGTGCATTTTCAGACACAGTCTCATTGTAGTGATGGATGACTTATGCTAAGTTGTCCACCATCCCACAGCAGTCAAGACATCAAAGTAATTTGATAAGAGTTCTATCAGGTTTGGGGACCATGGGCGTGTTATGATAAGTTGTCCATGGTGCCAGGCCAAGGGGACTTGGCTTACACATGACCAGTAACAGTGATGTGACAAACCTGGGAGGCATGGACAACTTATGCTAAGTTTTCCACAATACAATGAAGAGACACTCAACTTCAAAATCCTCACAAAGGCATCCAAAGCCTTGGTGGACCGGTGGACAACTTAGCATAAGTCATCCATGCCCCCCAGGTTTGTCACATCACTGTTACTGGTCATGTGTAACCCAAGCCCCCTTGGCCTGGAACCATGGACCACTTATCATAACACAACCATGTTCCTGGTACAGGAAACACATGTTTACATTATGCACTTACTTGGAAACAATGTTGATTCCCAGCTTATTTACACAAATAAGAATGTAAATCCAACACACTGTACATACATCTGTCCATCATATTTCACACACCTTTTAGATGATTTCCGTTTTTTCCAATATTTAGGCAGGTAATCCATTGCCAATGAGTGCTTTCCCATTCTGATCTCAACCAACTAATACCCCATCAGATTACAGAAGAAAAATCTTGCCCTTCTCAACCTGACCAACCTTCTTGAATACACCATGGCTGATTTTCCTGGTAAGAATATTTATTTGATGAGTTGTGTGTGTTCTGATAATGATGGGGAATCCCTACTTGAATTTTGTAGAACAGCGCACTCTTAATCTACTTAATGCTCTACTGGGTGATGCCCATGTTGAAAAATCAAATAAGAAAGTTTTGCAGTCAATGCTTGAGATCTATAAGCACAAGTATGATGCAAAGGTGGAGCATTTGAGGTTGCAAACAGCAAAAGCTGTTGGCCTACCCAAACCTTCAAATGACTCAGACAAAGAGCCAACAGCCAAGGATCCTTCAAATATCCCATCAACAATCAAAAAACCTGCCAATCCCGCTAAAACAACTCCTAATGCACACCAATTTTTTGCCCAGCTTACACAAGTTCCTGCAAATGACCCAGTGGAGCAACCCAGTGAGTTGAATAAACCATTTATTTCACAAAAACTTTGTTGGAATGATTTGCAATATGCATAACTGATACAGTCCCAATATATGTAGTTGAATCTGAATTACCAGCTGAAACTTCTCTAGAGGAAAATCCAATTGAAGCCCCAGAACATGTTGCTGTTGCTCATCCTACTGTCAAGGCACCGGATACCCAATTGCACCCCCCATTTGTTGCACCTCAAGGCCCAGCCATGGGTTCTGAAAATCGGGCATCTGCTTGCCTGGCAGCACAAGCTGCTTTGCAAGCACATAGAAGATCTGCACACCGGCCACCCTCAAGCTCACAAGCATCATCTGACTCCTCTGATTCTGACTCTGAATTGTCAGATTCAGACAATGTTCCACCAGAGGAACCCAAAGTAATTGTGCCGGAACCATCACCCAGGAGTCCCACTCCAGCTCCCACCCTAGTTCCGACATCCCCTGAGCAGTTCAGTTGCCTCTCCTCCACAATTTTCTTGATCCTTTACAGAAACTGACTCAAAATTCAAATTTCATTTCTGAATCAGAATGAATCAGCCATAATACCCCAAAGAAGGAATGCTTCTAATGCTGGAATCATCACTGAGGATGAAACTCAAAGTAATTCCCATCCAAGAATTGAGCAGCCTTCAGGAAATCCACCATGCCAGGCTGAAGTTGAAGCTAGTGCCCAAATTAAAACCCAGGCCAAAATTAATTGGCCAATAGATCCACCTTGTTATTTGAATCAAGATGTTATGAAATGAAAAGAATGTGAATTGACTTTATTCCATTACCCAGAACTCTTTTTTGGCTAAACCAAGGAAAACCTCTTAAGGTTGTTGTACTGGGAAGAAATCAAGGAAAATGCAACCCCTTCAAGATATTCTAAAATGATAACAAGCACACAATTTTTAATATACAACACTCTTAACCTTCTTGGCCAGTGGATCCTTGAAAACCCCCCTGAGACATCAAAAATCCTAAAGTCATTGGACCTTTGTTTGAACAGGTGCAAAGATGGTAAATTCTGATTACAACATACTCCAATCCTCTGAAAATAAACTAATTCTTATGCTCTATCTTCTCAGAAAAGATTTTGCTCAGCAAGTATGATGATGTCTTTGTTGGAAATACCTTCATCAATACCTCCTCTCTCTCTTGATACAAGAAGGAAGCCAAAAACCAAATGCATTGCCTTTCAGAGATCCTGAAGTACACAAGAGGGCCAATACGTGGAGCCTATGTGAAATTGAAGCATACATTGAATGAAATCATAGGTGTGGTCTCACAAAAAATCTCAAGAAATGTGCTCTCATCTATGGAAGGGATTGATGGGACTTCCGATGAAGCTCTACTCAAAGCACAAAGCTACTTTGCCAACCTTCAGGCAGCTGTCATTGATGATCCAAAATTCCTTCAAAACAAGAGGTTGGGTTCTAACCAAAATGCTGAGGTCACAAGTGGAAGAGGTGTTTTGAATACAGTTTTTGAATACGTGATCTCTCTAGTGACTGGGCTCATCAACTTACAACTTGATGAAAGGGAATATAATCAACAGCCTTTTATTTCTAAGGACTCAGCTGAAAAGAAGAATTGATGGGGGGTCAATTCTCTAGAATGTGTTGCACACATGTTGGTTTTGGTCCTTCTGCAATATGGATATGTCCTGGAAATCAAAGAGTCATGCCCAGATGGAAGGCTGGCATGCTGCTTGAGTTTGGAACTCTTGTCCTTGAATCAAAGTTGAAGGGTGGCTTTCCTGCTGATCCCCTCTGGGATCAACTGGGTAACACAAGGGAATATATTCTCATGGCCTTGCATGATATGGGTTTTAGTAAAGATAAGAAAATTGATTGGAGGTGTGTGATAAATATTTTCACTGAAAGATTTACTTATTTTAACCTAGCTGAAGTTCTTCTGGAGGATATTGTTCTGGTTACTGACTCTGATCTTGGAAGAAATTTTAAAACTTCCTGCGCTTTAGAAAAGGCTAAATTAAATAATTTGACTGAAATAACCTCTGAAGCTGTTTCTTCTAAAACTTCTGCTACATGAGCTTATAGTGTGATGTTATTGAAAATTATGGCTATATTTTCCACATTTTTTTGGTTCATGAAATGATTTTTTGTGTGGTCTTGTAAAAATTCTTTTTTTTCAAAAGGATATGTGCTCAGATTGATACATGCAAAATTAATATACAACTTCTCTTTTCTGGTAACATAGTCAATTTCCAGGTCAAGAGTACTCCATTTCCCATGTAAACCCATGACACATTCAAACATTTTGACAATTGAATTAAAAGAGGTTTTATTGAAAAATGATGTAAATTTCCTTATACTTCCAATTCTGAAATAATGATCGATTTTCTTCAAAAAACTTTCAAATTGTCAAAGTGTGAGAGTTTTTGAAAACTAAGGAAGCCTGTTTGTATAATTTTTTTCTTTCATTTTTAGAAATTACTCCGTTTTCAAAGCCAATAATCCTGTGATTTTCAAACTGAATCAATTTAAAAACTGGAATATTTGTCCCCAACTACTTGCATCAAAAACTTTAAAAGCTTGATTGGTTTGGTTTTTTTTACAAAATATTTATTCCCAGGTAAGGAAAGATCACTTAAAATAAAGCAGCCTCTCACCCCAGAAAAAATTTCTGGAAGTCTCAAAAATTATCCATTGGTTTTTTTTCTTTGTTGAAGCATAGAGAACCAAGGATAAATTAACATCCATCAAAGTATTGAGGATACAGAATATGAAGTACAATCATCAAAAGAGCAAAAGAAAAACTAATTTAAATTAGTCTCCCACATTATAAGCCATCCTTTATCTGATTTTTGCAATCAATTTTGGTACTTCAGAATAACATGTGATTCATAAAATTTGATTCATTTGTTAAGGTTGGTAACATCCCTCAAAAAAATGGGTCTCTTTTTATCACATTTATATATTTGATAAAAAAAAAGACATCCAAATTTTAATTATCACATGTCCATCAACTTTTTTTAACATTGATTTGTTGATTTGAAACAGTCTTTGACATAGAATGGTTATTCATTTTAAATTATTTGCTATTAAGTATTTTCTTTTAATCAAAATATTTCTTTCCCTTTTCTTTATTCAGATTATTCCTATATCTTGCATATATACATTTGTTCTTATTAAATAAGAAATCAACCTTCCTTCACCTATAAATAGAAACACAAAATGGGATCTCTCTGATTCTAGAAAGTAAACTCATCAATGACAGAAAAAAAAATAACCATAATTTGTACGGCTCAAATTCCATTTCCTGAAAAATGACCAAATTGACTCCAGAACAAGAACTTTGGCTGAAAAATAGACATGAAGAAATTGAAAGAAAGCTTAAAAATAATTTGGAGCCATTTCCAAACAACTGGACCAAAACAGAGATATGGTTGCATGATAATCACACTTCACAAGTTATGGTTCACAGATTGCAGCAAATATTCAACCAGGAAGCTGAAGAATTGAATATTCCAGTGGAAATAATCCCAAATGTCTACAATTTGTGGATGGAGAGGCGTGCATCACTTGGACTGGGTAAGTTACTATATTCTTCAAAACCACAGTATTACATATCTGACATGTGTCCATTCAACTACCAGCTTCCCCTTTGGTTAAGGATTGAATTCAAAATTCCATTGATAACTAAATATTTATGATTCATAGATATTAGTCATATTCATGATTATGCATCTAACCAGTTTGGCTGCTATGTGATACTCCAATATTTCACATCATTTTTCAATTATTCAAGATAAGAGCTTGAATATGCCTCATGATTGATCCAAATTGTTATCAAAAAAATCCTTATACATGGAATTGGAAAAAGAAGCCTCATTTAACTGCCATCAGTGGAAATAAAAACAAGAAAGATATCCTCACTGTCCTGATGTTGGTTAGTGTACCATTTTTTCATTGAAAAATTAAGTTATATTTCAATGTATATCACAGGTGATTGTAAAAATATTTTGAGCTTTGCTCATGAGAAATTGAATCATATTATTAAACAGGATTGTTCATGTTTTGCCAACAGAGATCTCACACCCAAAAATATACCATATTTCCATTTTCCATCACTAATCTATAAAGTTTTGAACTGAGCCAAAAATATCAATTAGTGCAATCTATCCCCAAATTAGTCAGTTTATCCAGAGAAACGAACCAACATTGAATTCAGTTCAAATACATCTGACTAATACCCAATTGGAAAGTTTGAAATATTATTTAAATCTGAAGTGTTGTCAATGAAATATAAACCTTTCCTATTTTGATTAATTTTCTCACCAATCTCTCCTCACACCCAGAGCTGGAACATTAAGTAAAATCACAAGGTTTATCAAAAGTAATTGGCAAATTCTTGCTTTGTATCATTCACTAGATTTGACTCAAATAATCTAATTGATGATCAATTCCAACTATAGTGAAATCAACAGTCCTTAACAAAGAATTCAGCACAAATAAAGGGTAAAATCCACAACCATTTTCATTTCATGTTGCTTTGATTTCATAATTATTCATGAAAAATGGTATATTGGCATAAATTTAAGGCAACCCATGAATTTTGTTAAGAATATTTACATGGACCTGCAAACAATGAGGAGGAAATTCAGCATAGAATGTTTCACATAAATCTTCATTAGGGAACCTGCAATAATTGTCCAATTCCTTCAGTTATTTTTACCCTTAGTGCTATTTTGTTCATCCACAGCAGAATATGTGCTAAATTAATCATCAGATGACCAGTTGATTTGGATATGATGAACACATGTAATATATTCAGACATATATTGTTTGTTTCCTGGGTTTTTCAAAGCAATTCAAAATTCATTTCTAGCTGGGCAGATGAATGAATGGTCCAACATTTTATCCATACCAATCCTCAAACTTCAGTTCTATGCACAATATTAATGTCAATATACTTGTAGAACATTATAAGATGCTGTTTATAGCAATTTCTCTGCTCATCCAAGTCATTTTTTGAAATACCCAGTTTAAGTTGGATATTTCAATGGGTATTTATGTATGTAAAATGGGAAAATTGAATTTTGGAACAATGTTCATTTCAAGTTCATAGAAAAGCCATTTCATCATTTAATCACTCAAACTCAGGTTAAGAATTTAAATATCTTTTGGTGATGAATTATTTTACCCTATGAGGGCATTTAAAAATGTGTGATTCATACCATTAATAAGAAATTCAAAATATAATATTCTAAAATAAGATGCACTTTCAAGGGAGATGCAAATGTCACATGTGGCCATTGTCTAACTTTCAGGATCATTCAAAATATTTTCTGCCTAACACAATTTTTTTTTTGTTTCAATAAAAGATGGATCCACTGTCTCATATAATGAATTTTTTATTTTGAATAATATTGATAATGAATTCTCATCAGTCATTATAAATATGAACTCTTCATAAAATACCACAAGCAAACCAATTTACTGTTGAATGTGCTCAGATCCAATCATCTTTATTTTATCTTTTTGCTAACAGATCAATCACTCAACAACTCCCCAACTTGAAAAAAAGGTTATTTAACATCTTTTCCACCACAAAATGGATTTTAGGGCTTCTCATAGTTCAAAATCCATCAAAACCAGAACACTAAATAAAGAAGTAGCTGAACATTTGCCCAAATTTAATGACCCCATCAGTCTATGCCTACAGCACTACATCAAAACTGTTTTGAATATGAAACCTTGTGGCAACATGGTTCCACCACCACCCTCTGAAGATCAAGCACAAGAGTTGAATTTGAAACAACTTGGATCCATTTATGAAAACAATCTTTTTTCACCCTGCAAACAACTGACACCAACCTCTATGGTGGAAATAAAAGCCTACCTGGAAAGTTCAAAGAGCAATGTCAGAAAGAGTTTGCAAGCTTTGGAATGAAGGCTCCAACTTTTTAATGGGACTGCTGCAATTTTACAAAGTGGGATGAATTCCTGTCAGAAGTGATCATAAAGCATTGGTTCCATGCTAAGAAGAATGGTGCATTTACCAATTATGCACTTGATGTTGGATTTTGCAAAAAGAAAATACTTTTTGGAATTCTTGAACAATGGCTAAATGGGCAAAAGGACTAATAAATGAAGCCTTGAACTTAAAACAAGAAGCCCAGATTCAGAGTTAAAGGCAGAGTGAGCCTGAAATTCCTCTTAATTTTGTACTGCTGTGAGCTGAGGATTCCTACATTAAATGAAAAAGATATACAGAGACCGCTTAGCAACCGCAAAACACCATTTGGGAAATGATTTGGCCAGAAATCTTCTTCCTAGGGTGGATTGTTGCTCTGATACTGAGGAAGACAATCAAGTAAAATATCATTCTGTTCAAGTATACTGCAGAAGCAAAACATATTCAAAATTTTTACACAACCTTGATAACAACACTCTAAACTATATTTCCAAGATGAAGGGTGAAAGTCATGCTAAAAGAAACATAGAATATGAAAGAACTTACAATGAAATAGTTCCAAATTATGAGATGAAACCTTGTGAAGGCCTTCCTTCTAATTGTTACTGTCATATATTCCTTGAAAGATTAACTTGGACAGAGAAATTGGTTTTGGAAATGAAGCCAGTAGAGGATAGACTGGAGAGATTAACTAGCTCACTTGAAACTGAACTTTGGTTTGAATTAAATTATTCATGAATATTTATTTATTTGCTAAAGCCTTATCACACCAACTTTTTTTAAAATACTAATTTCCTTGACAAGATCTCTCCATTTTTTTCAAAAAATTCAGTAAAATAATAAAAAAAAAGTTGAAGATACTCTCATTAGTCTTAGATTCTCTATGATATATTTCTACTTTTGAGAAAGACAGAAGATGTCAGCAATATTGATTTGATTCTGAAATCTTGTTTTTAATTTTTTTGATTCATCATTTTTGTAAAAAGTACAATTGTATTGAGGTTTTGGTTCTGATTGAATTTCTTCTCAAATGGAATTTTTCAGCTATTTTGGAAAACATATGATATATCAAAAAATAGCTAGAATTTTTTATGAACTTTGAGCAGAGCTTGGGATATTGAATTATATCCAAGCGGTAAAATTCTAATTGAGATAATTTCTATGAATACTAAAAATATAATCAACACCAAAGCTGGATGTTTTTCAGAAATAGGATCGAAGTAAAATCACAGTAAAAAAAAAAAAAAAAAAAGAAACAGACAAAATTTATAAAATTGAACAAGGAAAAAGACAAAGTATTTTATTTGCAATTTGGCCAAATTTCTAGGTGTGTTGTGCCAAAGTGGTTGAATCTCACATATTATAGTTGATGGAACAACTCCCTGATTAGCGTACATAAAATTGAATTCCCCATAATTCCAAATCTTCTATATTCCATGCATGCATGCTAATTACTTGGAATACCCAAGAACTGGTACAAACAACTTTCCTTAGGTTGCTACTCAAGTTAGAAAACAAATTTTCACAGAGTAAAAACCAAAACAAAACAAGTTCCAGGTGCTACACCTGCCGGCAGGTGCAGCCATTTTTTTCATGGGGAAGAGTATCAAGCTGACACAAAGTTTGCTCTTTTAACAAAGTGTCTGTCTGAAATCTGCAACAACACCACCTCATTTGAAATGACTCATGAAAGAGTTAAGAATTACAAGGAACTCAAGATGGCCATGGCTTCAGCTCCAGTACTGATTCAGCCAGACTATTCTAAACACTTCAAGCTCTATATAGATGCTATTATGGATGGGCTAGGAGCTGCATTACACCAGGAAGTCATAGAGGATGATAAACCGGTGGAAAAACCTATACTCTTCATATCCAGACAAGTTAAGGATACTGAGAAAAGGTATGGTGCAAGCCAAATGGAATGCCTTGCTTTAGTATGGACTCTGGAGAAACTTCATTACTACTTGGAAGGCACCAAGTTCACAGTGATTACTGACTGCAATGCCATCAGGACTTTGATGAACATGAAGACCCCTAGTAGGCACATCTTAAGATGGCAGATAGCCATACAACAGTACAGAGGTCAGATGACCATAGTTCACCAAGCTGGTGCTAAACACCAGAATGCTGATGGTTTGAGCAGGAATGCTTTACCCAATGACCCAATTAACCCTTCTTATGATCCAAAGGATAATGATATCTTCCCTATCCTTAACATTAACATGTTGAATGTTGAAGCTCCTACAATGGGAATCCACATTTGTGAATTGGATGAATCCTTGTTCAACTCAATAAAAGAATCTTACAATTCTGGCATGAAAACTCTGATCACCATTATGGAAAGTACTTTTCCACCATCTGAATTGATCAATAGCCTACCTGAACCCCTCTTGAAACCATACAAAGCCGGAAGGTTCACCATATGGGATGGTCTAGTATTTACAGGCATCAACATTCAAGTGTTATAGTCTTAACTAAGGATGACCAGATCAAACACGTCCTGGCTGAATACCATGATAACTGCTCATCTGGTCATTTATCTGCTGATAGAACCTTAGATAATTTTAAAAAAACTGCTTGGTGGATCAAGTGGAGAGACTCCACTATCCAGTATGTTACTAGTTGTGAAACTTGTCAGAAGTCCAACAGGACCACTGGGAAAAGGTTTGGTCTAATGCAAAAGATTGCTGAACCCAAGAAAACATGGGAGATCATCAAAATGGACTTTGTTACTGGATTTCCACCAGGGGGAGCCTAGTCCTACAACTCAGTCCTATTCATTGTGGATAGGTTCTCCAAGAAAGAAAAGTTTCTACCTAATCACAAGGAAGACACTGCTATGGAATTTGCCCTATTATTTTGGAACAGACTCATTGCTGATGTTGGAGTTCCCAAGATCATTATCAGTGAAAGAGATCCTAAATTCACCTCTGAGTTCTGGAGAAATCTTAATGATATTCTGGGGACAACCTTGGCTCTCTCTACAGATTATTGCCCTCAGACAGATGGCTTAGCTAAAAGAATGATTCAGACCCTGGAAGACATTCTCAGGAGATTCTGTGGCTTTGGTCTAGAATACAAGAATTCTGATGGTTATTGCCACAATTGGGTTAGCCTTTTAACTTCACTAGAGATGGCCTACAGCAGTAGCAAGCACTCTACCACTAAGGAAGAACCCTACATACTTGAAAGAGGATGGATTCCTAAATTACCCAAGGATAACCTTAATCACCAGCTAACAAATATTCACCCTAAATCACTTGATTTCAAAAACATGATGGATGTAGCCAATAAACATGCTGTTAAGTGTGTCCAGGGTGCTTTGAAGTATAACCAACAAAGGTGGGATAAAACCCATAAGGATCTGGATTTCAAGATTGGTGATCAAGTCTTGATCTCTACCACCAACTTCACCAACTTAGCTGGAAATAGAATGCTTAGACCAGCCTTTGTTGGACCTTTCACCATTAATAAACTTCATGTTAAGAATGCTGTGGAAGAAATCCTTAGTGATGAGCTTTCTAGGAAACACCCAGTCTTCCCAGTAAGTCTCATCAAACACTACTACCCAAGAAACGTAGAATATACTCCTTCACCTGAAATACCTGTTGCAGAAGAACCTGAAAAATACAGAGGAAAAATTAGCAAGATCCTAAAATATAAAAAAGAAAGGATCAATGGAAAAGATATCAGACTTGTCAGCCTCCTGGATGCCAATACCCTTGCTATCCTTTAGCTACCAGAGGTGATAAAATAAATAATAAATATATTATTTAATAAATGCAGCAAAAATCCGTAAAATATTTGCATTAAGCTTATTGCAGGGTTAAGTGGTTTGGTTATGGTTTATTGTTTTGAATCAATATGAATAGACTTATTATTAAATATTTTTATAAAGGGGCCACAACTATATTGGGGATCTTTAACACCTCTCTTCAGGGATTTCAGTATGAAAACATGTAGTCCTGGTTACTTTGGGCTCTTTAGTTTAAAGAATATTTTACCCAAAGATAATATGTATATAAAATACACACTGGAGTGGAAGGTCCTTGTAGCCAAGCTACCACAATAGAGAAAGGATAATAAAACTTACTGGTATATTATTAAATCCTTTGGGTATCTGTTTGAGACATGTACTGATGGGTTAAACCTGTATACTTGGGTTATAAGGTTGTTCAGCAGTTTTGATTGATAAAAAGAGGTTGAGGACGGATATTACGGATCAGACATTGCCATAGATCACTTAAATATCTTTTTATAATTACTTGATTACCTTGGCACGGTGTCTGGATATGAATATAACTGGGTCTCTGCCCATCAATATCCTCAAAAGAGCTCTTTATTTATAGCTTTTGGAGTCCCAATATTGTCCTTCTGAGGGTTGTAGGTTCTCAAAGGGACGGACACTAGGGCTAGAAGGGTAACCAGGGGTAGTCTGTCATGTGTTCTTGGTGCTATATCACAGTTAGCATCTAATTGCTCAGGGTATGGGAATTATTCTACTTTATAATAGACATTAGGACGTGTGAATAACACTAATCTGTCCTATTTATGTATTATTTAATTAATTATCCTTAGTAAATTTTCCCAGGACTTTAATAATTATATAAATAGAAATTTCTACAGACATCTTGATGTCAGGTAAGTTCTCATTATGAATTATATAACTGGAGTAAAAGTCATAATATTGATTTTACTCGTTATTTTCGAGTTCCAGTTGATTTGCTAAGATAATTTCTTAAAAAAATAAGTCATGTGAATTCATGTAATATTCTTACATCATTAGTTTTCTTAGTATGTCACAAAGATATTGATGTCTAGTAATTCTCATAAAAGTCTATTAAAGTATTTTAATATATTTTTAGAATTTGTCATTGTCTTCTTTTTGACATTCTTGGTACTTTGAATTATATTAAATAAAAAATACGTATAAGGATTATTTCTGTATTTTTATATAATCTTATGTATTTTTAGACTGTATAATATCCACGGGAACATTTATTACATATGTAGAATGTTCGCATGTGGGTTGTAGCATGTTTACGCGATACCTGAGCCTCTCAGGCCGCCTTTCACTCTGTCAACCCATAGTCCCACGGCTGCGTACTTGTCAGAGGCCCTGGGCTGCGTACAAAACCTTGACAGAGTGACAGGGCTGTATCTCAGCCGCGCGCGGGTGCATTGGCTGCCGCGGCTGCGTGCGGGAATTGTGACAAAACACATTTCCGCCCGTAACTCCTAAAATATACACAACACCTCAATTCTGACTGAATTTTAGGTGTGAAAACTATACGTGAAAATGTGTGTGAAACATTTAATTGGCCAAAAAGCTCAATAATGGAGCCATAGTATTTTGGTTTTTCTTTTCTTAATTATTTAAAAATATAAGGAGTTGGATTTCAAGGGTGGGGTCAGTGAGTGACCCTACCTAAGGTTGGGTGGAGAACCCATTTCTGTAATGATATTAATGGTTTTCCTACTCATTCTTAGTTTAATTGTATTATTATTATTTTTATGTTATTTTTGTTACTTTTGCAGCTTTCTCTGCAATAGTAGAAAGCTGACAAGACTCTACCTAGTTAGATACAAGGGGGAATCAGCTGATGAGGATGAATGCTTACCTGAACACAATATCCCTGATGGACCCATACACCTAAGGAACTACAGAGCCAGCAGAAGGCATTGACCCAGAATTTTTTTTTCAGATATAGACATATCTTGGAGTGGGGGAATGTCAGCTTGCTACTATGTACAGAGCAACCTGTCATAGCAACACAAAACTATAAAAAATGAGAATATCTAAATTAAAAAGAGAAGGAGTGATAAATTCATAAATACCATTAAAGCAATGGATTCCTCACCCAAAATTAGGTAGGTTCACTCACTGACCCCACCCTTGAAATCCAAGTCCTTACTTTTTTAAAATAATTGAAAAGAAAATTACTAAAAATTAAGACAACAGTATGGCACCTTTTTCCCATTTTAACATTTCACAATTGTTTTCACGTATAGGTTTTACACCTAAAATTCACTCAGAATTGAGGTTTTGTGTATATTTTAGGAGTTACACGTGGAAATGTGTTATGTCACAATTCCTGCGCTCAGCCCCACATCATTACATACCCCTACATACTCATAGTAGCAGTTTCCCGCGTACAAGAGGCCCGCGCGCAGCTAATTCTGCCACGCACGCAGCAGATCCTATCCTTTGCGCATCTGAACTGACTGATCCCCGCGTCTGGATCCATCATGACTAATCTGACAACTGGGTACCTCTCAAAAGAGCTACAACCTAATTAGGGTTGCCTGGCATATGTAAAAAGTAGACATATGCATTAGTAATAATCTAAAAAGATCAAAAATTAATTAAACTTAATAAAAATTAAGTTTAGAACATTTTTTAATAATAAATTGAACATCAAGGATTACACTGTAAGTCATTGACTCTGATCTTTGAAGACCACAAAACACTACAAGGAGTGTTCATGAAAATTATTAAAAATTGTCTACGTGATCAGCAGGTGATGGTAAATCAGTAAAGATCCACATATTTTCACTTTAAAGCAATACTAATAGTACAAATTGAGGATGAGTTCAGAATAATCAAATTTAAGCCATAATAGATTAACAGATGCTGTGGCTAAAATAGTACAGAAATCCAGAAGATCTAAGTTCAGCTGAGTAACAGCACCAAGTGGACGTGCTAATCTTGCTCTGACTGGCTTGCCAGCCTCAGCCAGTGAGCAAAACTCTCTCTACGCGCCCTGAGAAGCTTAAAATCACCCCAGAAAGGTATTTATACAGACCTCTTTGGATCCATTATTCCATCATCAGTATACCAGGAATTATCATTATCAATCAGAAACCATTTCATTTTTTGTCAAGTGCTTATGAAGATTCTAAGAAAGTGATTTATGACCAAGTCTGTAGTATTATTATTTATTTCTTAAAACCAATCAACCCTTGAAGTTTAGTCAGGCAATTCACTCCATCTGCCCTGAAACCCTTCCCATTATTGCAGTATTTTTGTGATAAAGTTCTCAGAGTGAGTTTTTCCCTTCCTTTCTAGACCAGTGTGCTGTTATGCCCGTCCATTAGTGGAATAATTCCTTTCTAAGGCACCCATCTTCATTCCAAGGTTCTTAAACTGCCTAAGGAGGCCCCTTGAAGAGAGGTTGCCTTGTCTGTAAATACCCCCAATAGTATAATACTGTGGCCCCTCTTTTATATACATATTGAAAACCTTTTATTACAAAACCAATTAAACCTTGCAACTGCTCTAATTGTATTATTTATTTGAGCCTCTAAGCGTTTATTTTTGGAATAATAATAATTATTATTATTCCAGCATTTTAATCACTCTGTAGCTAAAGGACTGCAAGGTTCCCGGTATCAGAGAGCTGACACTTGCTTGCTAGGTGGGGAGAAGATTTGTAATCCACCCTCCCTCCCTCCCTCCTCAATGTCCCCCTTGCGCGCTTGCTAGGTGGGGAGCAGATTTGATATCCACCCCCCCTCCCACCCTCCTCAATGTGGCCCTCGCTTGCTTGCTGGGTGGGGGGTGATGAAGTCCCCCCCACCGCAAGCTCCACCGGCTGCTCCCCCTTGCTTGCTTGCCGGGCGGGGGTTGATCAAGTTTCCCCCACCGCAAGCCCCACCGGCCTCCCCCTTGCTTCCACCGCAAGGCGGTGGCTTGCACCCCCCTTTCTTGCTTGCAGGGCGGGGGGTGATCAATTCCCCCCCACTGCAAGCCCCACCCGCCCCCCCACTTTTCCGCTTGCTTGGTTGGGGTTTGATGAAATTCCCCCACCGCAAGCCCCTCCAGCCCTCCTCCTTTGACACTCACTTGGTTGGGGGGTGATGAAATCCCCCCACCGGGCTGGCCCCCCCCCTTTGCCGCTTTCTCAGTTGGGGGGTGATGAAATCCCCCCACTGCAAGCCCCTCTGGCCCCCCCCCTTGCCACTCACTTGGTTGGGGGGTGATGAAATCCCCCCACTGGGCTGCCCCCCCCTTTGCCGCTTGCTTGGCCGGGGGGTGATGAAATCCCCCCACCGCAAGCCCCTCCGGTTGCCACTCACTCGGTCAGGGGTGATGAAATCCCCCCACTGGGCTGGCCCCCCCCTTTGCCGCTCGCTTGGTTGGGGGGTGATGAAATCCCCCCACCTCAAGCCCCTCTGGCCCCCCCTCCTTTGCCACTCACTTGCTTGGGAGGTGATGAAATCCCCCCACTGGGCTGGCCCCCCCCCTTTGCCGCTTGCTTGGTTGGGGGGTGATGAAATCCCCCCACCAAGCCACGCCCTCTCTCCCGGCCTGCTTGCTTGCTCAAAAAAAAAAACTCAAAAAAACAAAAGAAAAAAACTGAAAAAAAAAAACAAAAAAATGGAAAAAAACAAAAGCAAAGCAGAAATAAAATAACTAATTAAACCAAAAAATAAACCAAAAAAAGAAACCAAAAAAGAAACCAAAAAAGAAACAAGAACAAAAACAAAAAAATGGGAAATAAACCAAAAAAAAAATGGAAAAAAAACTGAAAAAAAAAACAAAACAAAAAACAAAAGAAACCAAGATAAAAAAATGAAAAAATAAACAAAAATAAGCAAAAAAATAAACCAAAAACAAAAACAAAAAAAAAAAAAAAAAAAAAAAAACAGAAAAACAGAAAATAAACAAAAAACAACAAAAACAACAAAAAAAAAAAAAAAAAAAAAACCAAAAAAACCAAAAAAAACCAAAAAAAACCAAAAAAAACCAAAAGAAAACCAAAAGAAACAACAACAACAAAACAAAAGAAAAGAAAAGAAAAAAGAAAAAAAGAAAAAGAAAAAGAAAAAAAAGAACAAAAAAACCAAAAAAAAAGCCAAAAAAACAAAAAAACAAAAAAACAAAAGGAAACAAAAGGAAACCCAAAAAAAAAAACAAAAACAAAAAAAAAGAAACAAAAAACAAAAAAAAGGACAAAAAAAACCAAAAAAAAGCCAAAAAAACAAAAAAAAACAAAAAAAAAACAAAAAAAAAAAAAACAAAAAAAACAAAAAAAAAAAACAAAAAAAACAAAAGGACACCCAAAAAAACAAAAAAAAAAAACAAAAAAAAAAACAAAAAAACAAAAAAACAAAAGGAAACCCAAAAAAAAAGAAAATAAAAAGAAAGAAACAGAAAGAAACCAAAGGAACAACCAACAAAAATGGAAAGAAGCCAAAAAAAACAAAAAAAAAAAAAAAAAAAAAAAAAAAAAAAAAGCAAAAAGCAAAAAAAAAATAACAAAAAATAACAAAAAATAACAAAAAAAACAAAAAAAATGGAACTCTTCAATTGATGGCTTGAATGTGAAAAATCATAGGGTATATAAATAAATGAACCCCAGTTCAAATAAAAAAAGAAACATACTTTTGAACAAGATCTTTACTCACAGCGCTGGTCATTTCTTGTAGTGGCTTACTTGTGGGGTTTCTTCTGTTCATAGATTGGAAAATGTTTGGTGACTAATTTTTTGGAATTTTGGTATCAATGACACTTGACCAGTGATTCTTTCAAGTTTGATAATACAAAAATTTGATTTTAATATATTTGTTTGATGTGATTTTTTTGCACTTCCAACATCATTATATAGATTACCTCCATATTTTAATGTCCTTTCAGAACATATGGTGCATTGGAATATACAAATGTTCCCACCTCTGGTGGTTTTCTCATTGTTTATGTTGAATTGTATTGGGTGTTAAGTCAAATTTTTTCACTTTCCAGAAATGGGAAGGCTTACAGGGAAATAGATAAAAAGATTGATTGAATTTTGAATTCAGTCTTACATCTGCTGATGAGCTTAATCATTCAAAAAAAACTGAAAAGCTTATTGGTTCCATTTTGAATTTGCATATTACCTTCAGTGGGAGAATAAGGGAAAGTTAAATTTGATATTTTGAAAAATGTCCCTAATCAATAGATCAGATTGAATGCACATAATTGACCCATGTAAAATACATTGGCAATACTAAGATCTTTGGTTTTGAATTCAAAATCAAATTCCCTAATGGAAAATCATGTATGTCATTTGAAGATCAATGATCTTAATAAAAAACCATGATTGGAATTGATATTTTTACATCAGGAAATTTTAGAAAACCACATTAAGCAAGGAAAAATCCCATGCAAAGAGTTTGTTTTCTTCACCAAAACAACAGATTTACGACTAAAAATATTGATTTTTCATAATTTTTGATAGAGACTTTATTCAATCATCTGGGAGTGGAAACACCAATCAATTGCATCATGACTTTTTCAAATTGAGATTGGCACATGTTCAATTTCAGAAAAACCAAACTCTCATGAAAAAGTATCACATCTCCACTTCCTCCAACTTATCAGTTGATGATCCTCTTGGGACAAGCTCTGATAAAATACATGCAAACTGCATCCACATATTTCTTGGATGCAATGCCACATTACCTGGCCAGAATGCATCAAATTGGATTGTCTTTGCAGCTTCCAGGGAACCAAACTAGTCCCTCATCAATTCTTTGTGACGGATCATTGGTGTCATTTCATCATCATAGATCTCACAAGCTTCCAAAACCATTCACTTTTCTTGTAGCCCAATGTATTCAGACATTTGTTCACAGAAGTAAACTACCAGAAAAGGAGGATAGATTCTTTTTGTTTCTTCCTTGTTCCACCATTGATCTGAATGACAAATTGATCCAAATTAAAGGCATCCAGATCAATCTGAATGACAAATTGATCCAAATTACAGGCATCCAGATCAATGGTGGACCAAGGAAAACACAAAAACAATCTATCCTCTTTTGCTGGTAGTTTACTTCTGGTAACAAATGTCTGAATACATTTGGCTACAAAAAAAGAAGATTCTTTTGGAACCTTGTGAGATCCATGATGATGAAGGCACAAGAACTTCCTGTCAAAGACTTGAGGAGGAACTACTTTTGTTCCCTGGAAGCTGCAAATACAATACAATATGGTGCATTCTGGCTAGGTACTTTTGCATTTTATCCAAGAAATATGTGGATGCAATTTGCATGTATTTTATCACATCTGGTTCCAAGAGGATCATGAAACAATAAGTTGGAGAAAGATTTTATGTGATACTTTTGCATGAGGGTTTGGTTTTTCTGCAATGGAACATGTGCCATACTGCTGAAAGGGATGGGATGGGATGGGGGGAAATTGCTTGAGGGGAGAAAGAGGACCTGTTTAAGTAGTTCTTGATGGATGCTTCAGCCAGGTGGTTGAGTAGTGGGTGGTGGCAAACAATCTGTGGCATTTTGAATATGCAATTAAGCTAAAAGTGCTGAGTGGTGGGTTAGTGCTTTAGAAAGTCCAATCAAAAAGTTGACCTTGAGGAATCCAATCTTGCTACTCAGGTAAATTTATTGTAACTGGGGCTTCCAGTATTGAAAACTATTTGACAATCACTCTTTTTCAAAAATTTTGATTATGAAGTATGATGCAAATCAAAACTAGCAAAATTTCATAATCATGTCATAAAAAAACAGATTGTACCTCAGGATCTTCCTTTGAAAAGCAGCCAAAGCAGTGGGATGAATTTTCATTCATACATTAATTATACATTATTCCCAAGACCAACAAAGTTCAAGATCAAAGAGTCAAAAGAAACATTATAATTTCTATGCAAATAATAATTATCATCAGCAATATGGAGTTCTTTATTTTTGTTAGCTTTGGTATAATGTATAGTACCATCCTGAATGCTTCTACAAGTTTTTAGGGTTCCAACATTGATTTGTAAAGACATGGCAAGACGGGTATACAAAACGTTTTCTACAGGAGGAAGTGTACAGTGCCAATACTTTTTTCATTTCCAGAGTAACTTAACAATTCCTTTTTGATTTGAGAATTTGATCCCAACCCCATATTCAGGTATGACCAAATGCCCATCATGAACATTTTAGACCTTGGAGTGAGTAGCAAGTGATCCACATGCTTTCTTCTGTGGTAAAAATAAAGCAAAGGCAAAGTTGGATATATCATTTTCATCAATATGGGGCAAATTGCAGAAGCAATCAGAGGTAAAGGTGAGGTGAGGTGAACAGGAGCTGGTCCCAAGAGGATCATCAGATGATAAGTTGGAGAAGGATTGTATGTGATACTTTTGCATGAGGGTTTGGTTTTTCTTAAATGGAACATGTGCCATATTTCTGAAGAATCCTCCAAGTATACTAGAAGCCCTTTCAGAGTAAGACATAATTTCATCATACTGGCATTTGGCAGTAGCAGTCTTTAGGTCCTTGATGTATTGGCCAATCATTTGAGCTGTTACCATGGCCTTTCTCCATCCAATTGCCCACATTTTTCCTGCCCATGATCTAGATGGTGAGCCCACTGGGTTTACAAATTTCTTGCATTGTTGCAGGAACCAAGCAAGAAAGTCAATATCATCATACTCCTGAGGTGATAGGTCCTGGATTGGGATAAATTTGATATAGGCAATAATATCATTCTTCTCCTTATCCATCAGGAGCACTTGACCATGATCAACCAGTTGAAAGTTGGATTCAACAAAGGCATGCGCCTCTTGAAACTCTTCATTTGTTGGATTTCTTGGATTTTCAGGATCAATCTGGGGATAGAGCTTGCATTTGTTGTAGGACCTGTATCTCCACAGAATTTTGGGTTGCTGTGCCTTGTCCTTGTTACCTGTTATTTTTTGAGTAAAGAGAAGATCCCTGTTCAAGTTGTACTGAGCTGGTTTTCCTCCAGCAATCTTATGATTTCAATATGCTTTTGTCCTGATGAATGGTGAAAGTAACAACATTAATAATTGAGTGGTATGCAGTTCATATTCACCAGGCGACATATCCATAGCATATCAAATAATAGAATTGCCAAAAGTGAAGTACATTCAAAAATTTGGAAGGGATTGGGAAAATATCAGCTTGGTGAATCAACATTAAGGATAATAACAAGGGAAAAACCATATGCTTTAGTCTTGTTCCTGGCCATGAAAATATTGATTTGGATGGTAGCAATTCACAGGGAAGAGTACTTGGCATGCTTGGGGGAAAAGATGATGATCTTTAAATGGATGGAAAAGATGGCATTTGTGGATATTAAGAGTGGAAGTGGGAGTCAAAGTTGAGGGGTGTGGTGGGATGGGATGGGGGAAAATTGCTTGAGGGGAGAAAGAGGTCCTATTTAAGTAGTTCTTGATGGATTCTTCAGCAAGTTGGTTGAGTAGTGGGTGGGGGGAAAAAATCTGTGGCATTTTGAATATTCAATTGATCTAAAAGTGCTGAGTGGTTGGTTAGGGCTTAAGACAGTCTGAATCCAAAAGTCAACCTTGAGGAATCCAGTCTCACTGCTCATGGGAACTTTTTGTGACTGGGGCTTGCAGTATTGAAAACTATGGGACAATCACTCTTTTGAAACGTTGAATTATGAATTATCATGCAAATAACAATTTTAAGAAATGTGGCAGATGAAAAATACAGCTAAAATTATGAAAAAAGTATTCAAATCACTTGAAAGATGACACATTAAAGCTAGAGAAACTCAGAGAAGAAATGAAAGCACTCATCTTAACCATTTGAGCTTGGTAACTCAGAGATTGGAGGGGGTTCTAGGCTGAAAGGCATGCTGTAACAGGAATTTTTTTTCATGTGGTTCATGTAGTCATGAGCAATAGCCTTGGCTAGATCATGCCGGGTGGTTTATGTCAATTTTCCAGTATCTTGAGGGTTCTCAGATATACTGAGCATGAGGGAATGAATTTACATTTGAAGTTGAGCCCATATGGGTTCCTTGGCTGAAGGTCTTCCATCTGAGAGAGACTGAATTTTTTGAATTAAACAGAGGAGTTCATGACAATCACATAAAGAAGCAATCCTTCTGCCTCTTGAAGCAATGAAGATCCCCCGGATGCCAGCAAGCAGGTAGAAGACAAAAGGGAGTAAACTGTGGCGGCATTCTAGTTGAGTCAATTCAGTGCAACATTGTTCATTTGAAAACTCTGAGACAGTGAAGGAAGAGTGGTCAACAGTGGATGCTGGAGGGTCTTTGCACTTGTGCTTTTTCTTCTTGCTGGTGGAGGGCTCCTTTGGGTCTTTCTGGGAATTAGCCTGAAGTAAGGTGAAGCTGATCATGATATCAATAATGATTCTGCGTAGCTCTTGAAGACAGTCCCTTGGCTCAATGGGCATAGCCTCTGATATATTGTTGGGCATAGCCTCTGACTGATTGGTGTCGGCCTCATTTTCTAGAACCATGTGATGCTCTATTGAGCAGGGCTGCAGTGAATTTGGAAATGTCTTGATGCTTTGAAGCCACATAACCATTTGTAGGTTTGCCTTGACATTGGAGACTGGAGATGTGAGAGGATGGGGAGGCTGTGCACACAGTTCATTGGCAACTGTTTGCACTGAGAAAGCTACTGTCTTGGCCCATTTATTGATTTCTTTCCCAGTGGTATGGTCCAAGGCATGAAGAAAGGGCACCAGATTGGATTCTAGATGAGCAGTTTGCTGATCTAGGGGGGGTGCACCAGCGGGACAAGAATGGCTGTTCTGCAGGCGGTTGAGGGCAGGAAAATTGATGATGTCTGTTGCCCACCATGGCTCATGTGCATCCAAGCGTAGAAGCTTGGTTGCTGTGAAATGAAAAATTGGTCATTAGCAAAAAGAAATCTTGCAAGTTGATGGGATGTTCAAATAAAACTAACCTTGCTCACGGATCTGTCAAACCCAGTCACCATACTCAAAATTGGCTGAACAGGAGATGTACCGCATTTCTGGTGGTTCCATAGCAGTGGTGGCCTGGAGACATAAATCCAAAAATTGCTTCACTGCATCCCATCCCATTTGGAGTTTCTTTGGAGATTTCCTACCCTTGAAAGATTGAGTGATTGAATGAGGCTCCTTGCATATTCTTTTGTGGTAAATGATGGTAAAATAACCTCTACTTGCTTGATCATCAAAATCATAAGTGGGCTCCTCATCTTGGGGAGAATCCATACCAGAAAAAATGGGCTGGGGAGAGGTTGGTTCTGGTTCAATCACTAATGCTTGATTGGATGTCTCAGGTTGATCTGGGGCCACCTGGGATTTCCCAGAAGTTACTTGGGGTTCCTCCATGGTTGCAGTGGGTTGGGCACATAGGGAAGGTTCAGGATTTATTTGGATTTCTTGTTGAGGGGATGGTGCAATGTCTTCATGATTTGATGCTGCATCAGGGGAGGAGGGGGCTGGATTGTGATTTCCCATGATTTTTAGATGTGGGGTCATGTCCACAGGGGGATGAGTCAAGCGTGGACGTTTTGGAGGTGGCTTTAATGGGGGCTGTTGGTACAATGAGGAGCTGGGTGTGATGCTCAGCCGTTCTCTGCGGGGGAGACACCTTTTACAATTGTATTCTAAGGGAAAACAAACCAATCAGACCTCCAAATCTGCAAATGTGAAGAATGAAAGTGGGGCAAAAACTAACCTTTTTGTATATCACTCAAGCTGGAGTTTAACCTGTTCATGGTATCTTGGATTGACCTGGGGATCCTGGGGCAAGCACAGGTACTGACCATCTCTTGAATAGTATCAACATTCTGATAGAATTCTTCCTCAGTTACTTCATGGACTTCTGATGCAGGGTTGGACTTGTCTGCAGGCGCTGAGAGTCATTCATCTTCATGAGTTGATGGTGAGGACTCTGTTGATTATGCCAAGGCATTAGTAAATGGATGGCATGGTTGGTAGGGATTTTTCTTTCAATTTGATGAAATACAAAACAGTGGGTTAACAAACCTGAAGGTGGCATTGCTTGTGTAGGAGCAGTGGATGCCATTGTGTGTGGATTAATAAATAGATGGGAAAAAGATGTGAAGCTGGCCCGAGGGGTATTGGGGAATGGAGAAAAGGGGAAAAACCTGAGGGAAGGGAGTGTTATTTATAGCAATTGACAAGAATACTTGTTTCATTTTTCTTGCTCCAACCCACCAAAAAGACATGGCTGCTGACCATGTCTACATGATGCAACATGAAGATCCATAGTCATTTGTTTGTCATGCTGGTGTGATGCATGTTGCTTGCATTATCTGGGGATAGACCTGTGCATATGTTTCAGCTCTCTGATAGCAGGAACCTTGCAGTCCTTTAGCTACAGAGAGTGATAAAAATACTGGAATAATAATAATTATTATTATTCCAAAAATAAACGCTTAGAGGCTCAAATAAATAATACAATAAGAGCAGTTGCAAGGTTTAATTGGTTTGGTAATAAAAGGTTTTCAATATGTATATAAAAGAGGGGCCACAGTATCATACTACTGGGGGTCTTTACAGACAAAGCAACCTCTCTTCAAGGGGCCTCCTTAGGCAGTTTAAGAACCTTGGAATGAAGATGGGTGCCTTAGAAAGGACTTATTCCACTAATGGCCAGACATAACAGCACAATGACCAAGACAGGAAGGTAAACACTCACTCTGAGCACTGTACCACGAAAATCCTGCAATAATAGGAAGGGTTTCAGAGCAGATGGGGTGGATTTCCTGACTAAACTTCAAGGGTTGATTGTTTTGAAGAAATAAATAATAATACTACAGACTTGGTCATAAATCACTTTCTTAGATTCTTCATAAGCACTTGACTAACAATGACACTTTTTGTGATTGATAATAATAATTCCTGGTAAACTGATGATGGAATAATGGATCCAAAGAGGTCTGTATAAATACCTTTTTGGGGTGATTTTGAGCTTCTCAGGGCGCTTAGAGAGGGTTCTTCTCATGTGTTGAGGCTGGAAATCCAGTCAGAGAACAATTAGCACGACCACTTGGTGCTGTTAATCAGATGAACTTAGATCTTCTGGATTTGTGTACTATTTTAGCCACAGGATCTGTTAATCTATTATGGCGTAAATTCGATCATTCTGCACTCCTCCTTCATTTGTACTATTAATATTGCTTTAAAGTGAACAGATGTGGACGTTTACTTATTTTCCATCATCTGCTGATCAAGTAGATAGTTTTTAATAATTTTTATGAACACTCCTTGTAGTGTTTTGTGGTCTTCAAAGATCAGAGTCAATGATTTACATGGTAATCCTTGATCTTTAATTTATTATTAAAAAATGTTTTAAACTTGATTTTTAATTAATTTTAATTAAGTTTTGATCTTTTTAGACTATTAATAATGCATATTTCAACTTGTTACATATGCCAGGCAACCCTAATTAGGTTGTAGCTCTTCTGAGCGGTAGATTGTTGTCAGATTAGTCATGATGGATTCAGACGGGGGGATCAGTCAGTTCAAATTTGCGCAGGGTGGGATCCGCTGCGTGCGTGGCAGAATTAGCTGCGCGCAGGTCTCTAGTACGCGGGAAACTGCTAATATGAGTACGTAGGGGTATGTAATGATGCGGGGCTGCGGGCGGGAATGGTGACATAACACATTTCCACATGTAACTCCCAAAATATACACAACACCTCAATTCTGAGTGAATTTTAGGTGTAAACCCTATACGTGACAACACGTGTGAAATTTTAAAATGACAAAAAGGTGCCATACTGGTGTTTTAATTTTTAGTACTTTTCTTTTCAATTATTTTAAAAATGTAAGGACTTGGATTTCAAGGGTGGGGTCAGTGAGTGACCCTATCCAATTTTGGGTGAGAAATACATTCATTTAATAATATTTATGTATTTCTCACTCCTTCTCTTGTTAATTTAGATATTCTTATTTTTTTATAGTTTTTTGTTGCTATGACAGGTTGCTCTGTACATAGTAGCAAGCTGAAAATATGTAAGCCTTGCTGACTTGCTGCATTAGCTGAAAAATAATCTAGCACATTTATGGATGATTAAAATTTCTTCTCATGAAAGACTGAAACCATTAGAATGCCTCATGGATGGTGACCAATGTTCTTCTTAATGGTTGCTGACCATTTCAGTTATTTATGGATGATGATAATTGATTCTCATGAGCAACTATTACCATTAGAATGCCTCATGGAAAGCAAGCAATTTTCTTCTTAATGGTTTCCAAAAATTGCAGTTCTTTATGGATGATGACAATTGATTCTCATGAGCAACTGCAACCATTAGAATGCCTCATGGATGGTGACCAATGTTCTTCTTAATTGTTTCCAACCATTGCAGTTTTTTATGGATTATTACAATTGATTCTCATGAGCAACTATCACCATTAGAATGCCTCATGGACAGCAAGCGATCTTCTTCTTAATGGTTGCCAACCATTTAAGTTCTTTATGGATGATGACAATTGATTCTCATGAGCAACTGTGACCATTGGAATTTCTCATGGAAAGTGACCAATGTTCTTCTTAATGGTTTCCAACAATTGCAGTTTTTTATGGATGATGACAATTAATTCTCATGAGCAATTGCAACCATTAGAATTCCTCATGGACGGCAAGCAATGTTCTTCTTAATGGTGGCCAACCATTGCAGTTCTTTATGGATGGAAAGAATTGATTCTCATGAGCAACTGCAACCATTAGAATCCCTCAAGGATGGTTACCAATGTTCTTCTTAATGCTTGCCAACCATTTATTCTCCTGCCAGTGTCAAATCAAGGACAAGAGTGTACCACACAATTTCACAAAGTGTAACATCTTATCTACACATATGGGAGTATTGGTGACATGCGGTGGCACAACACGTGTGATGTGAATTTTGAGCAAATTTACTCATTGCATAGTGGAAAAATTGTACTTCTCAAGAATTGTGATGCAAGAGTAATGTACAGGATAGTGAGGAGGGAAGACAACAACCATATGAGTGAGATTGGGAAGAAGGAGATGAGAAGCTAAGGGAGAGGGGATTTAGGTGTCAGCCTGCAGGGATTGGAACACTTCCCTCCAATCCCTGGTGGTAAGAATAGTTGACCTGAATATGACATGAGCATAATTTCCTGAATCAGCCAACTGTAAGGTTGGTGGATATATTTCCAGTAAAAAAAGACTTACTGGGCAAGTTGCTCCTTGCATTTCTGAATCTGAAGGAGAGATGGAAAATTCAGTGAGGTTCATATGATGAGTGGAGTATGAGGATATTACCTTTTGAATATTCTCCTCAATGGTATTGGGTGCAATGAGATAATAAACCTGCACTGGCCTTGTTTGACCCATTTTATGCAGCCAATCAACTGCCTGTGCCTGGTTTGTGGGGTTCCAACGGGGTTTCTATGTAGATCAAATGATTGTAGATTAAGTAAATGGCAAAATTCTAGAAAGTATTGGGTGCTTACCATGATGTATACAACATTGGCTGATGTGATTTTGATTCCAACACCAGCCGCCTGAATGGAGGCAAGAAGCAAATAAGTTGTGCTACTTGCTGAAAACTGCTCAAGAATTGATTCTTGCTGTTTTGCCGTTAACCCTCCATCCAGAGGAAAGGAGGATATTCCATATTCATCAAGTTTCATTCCAATCCTGCACATGAGGGGAGAAAATGGACTTTTTAGTGGGGTCTCATTTGAAACAGGAGAAAAAGACAGCCAGCTTACAGATCAAGATAACATGTCCAACACAAGAAGACCACAACTTTTATTTCTCCAGCTACCACCACTGATCCTGGCTGAATCATACCTACAAGCTGTTTTATTTTGGAGCTCTCAAGGCAGGTGTCAATATCAATGTGGTGGACAATTGTTTCAACTCCCATGCTGTGATCCTTGGGACCCAACTCTTCTGCAAGCATGAATCTTCCATTTTGGTCCATGATGACATTGGGGTCTGCCAAAACAGGATGATCACATGCTCCTATGAGCTGGCCAAGATCTTTGAGGAGGGACAACCTCATTGGCTTGGATCCATCAGCAGGCAGCTCATTCCTGATCTTAGAAATGAATTGGTCCTGTAGTTGGCAGTAGAAGTCTTCCTCTGCAGGTGAGAGTGGTGTCTTGATGTAGTTGTGAGTAATACTGGGGAGATTTGACAGCTCCTCAACCTTGGTCCTTCAAAGGGTGGTGTGTCAGAGGAACATTTGTATTGGGGCAATGTCCCCTGCTTTTAGGTGGGCCAAAAGGGTAGTTGCCCAGTCACTGTACTCATTTTCTAGACTGATACCCAGGAAGCTAAGGAGAGAGAGGAGATCTTGAAGGCAGTTTTGCACTGGCGTTCCTGTGAGACAAACTCTACAATTGGTGGCAACCTGGGTGACTTCTTAGGAAAGCTTGGCCTTGGTATTTTGGATAGTCCTGTCATGCAAGTGAATTGCAGTCAGTTTGGTCCAAAAAAAAAATACTTGGGTAGGAAAGATGGCAAAATGAAGGTTGGATTTACTGTGCCTCATCCAAAATAATCCTGAACCATTTTCTGGAGAAGATAATGGAGCATGGGGTGTTGCAGTTGGCTTGCATTTTGTTGTATTCCAATGACACCAGGTGATATGATGTGAGAATTAAATCTGCATGTTCCAGTTGATGATCCATGGTCTGATGCCGCCATTTTCCATGGTAGGTGAGAAAATTGATGGACTTTGACTGCGTATGCTTCATAATCTCTCTTTTCCAATTATTCAGGAGGCGTGAGGGGGTTATCACCAGTGTGGCTTGATGTGTTTTTCAGGGGGGGGATCCAGGGGAAGGCCATAGGTCCGGGCTTGCAGCAAGGTGGTTGCAATAAGTGAAATCAATTGTATTGTTTTACCAAGACCCATGTCATTGGCCAGGATAGATCCAAGTGGTGATTCTGGAATGTCCTCACCCCTTGCAAGACCTATGCTCTCACCACTTATCTTGTTCTCCCATAGTGCACCACTATCAATCAAGGCCCTCTTCCACAAAGCCAAGGCGGATGAAGCACTTGGTGATTCCCTATCAAGGAGTAAAGCAAGTCCTTGAGACTGATGTGGTAGCAATGGGGTTTTAAAACATGGGCAGGAGGAGAAACAGGGTCCAGATCACACCCACTGGGCACCTCAAGTAGAGCGGGTTTGTAATGTAGCTCTTTGATAGCAGAAGGGAGGTCTACAATTTGTGTGGCAAGGTTGGAAAGGGAACGGGAGTTGTGTTTTGCGGGATTGTATTGTGGAGGGCGTTCAAGGGTAATGAATGAGGGAAAAATTGAGGTGTTGATGGCCATGAGATCAAGTTTGCTGCAAAATATCAATAATTCCAAATTGAATGTGACAACAGGCTGGGAGGAGACATGCAGAACTGCCTCAACAAAGATCTGTGAAGCTGTCTGGTTGGGAAATTCCAAAGGGAATTTCCCAGAAGGGCCAAATGATGTTTGATTGGGGATATAAGGGAGAAGGAGATGTGACAGGGGAAGTGGTAAGGAGCCCACAGGTTGATCTAGGGTTGGTATTCTGACAACAAGTTTTTCATCTTGGCAAAGAAGGGACACCCAATCAGTTGATGAATTGGAAATGATATAGGGCAGAACAGTTTCAGGAATTGAGGTGAGGGTGGTTTTGAGGAGGCCAAGACATTTAGCAGTGAAGGGAGCCATGGCTAAGGTTTGATGAAGTAATTTGATGAGTAAGGGATTTAATAGACGGATGGATGGAACATGTGGGAGATTGTGAGAAGAGCAATGATTGTGAGGGGGAAAAAAAGCATGTGAACGTGAGTACTTATATCTTTGAGCTGACCAGGAGGTGGCTCTGTGGTAGGAATTTGTTTCAACACATGGAATAATCTGATGCAGATGATGTACACCATTGTTGATCAAAATATATAAAGTTCTTGAAATGAGTGGCATATGACGTCATTACATTCAGGGTTATGCAAATTCTCATTGTGGAAGTATGCATAAGGGTGGGAGGTTTGACATCTCACTTGCGTCAATTGTGGTAAATGTTCTGCCCCAGATTGATTTGAGAGGGTCTGAAATCAACTTGTGTGCTGGGTGGCAAGCTTACAGCTCCATTTTTGACCGATCTACATGGGATGAATGGAAAGCATGATGGTGAAGCAATCCAAAATGGAGTTGTACGCTGGGCGGAAAGCCTACAACTCCTGAAAGGATCATGGTGCATAGGACAAAATGAGGTTGTGCAATCCCGTGGCCAAGGTCCAGCTTTGCTTCCGAGTGCTACACAAGGGTGTGGGCATAAAATAAGCTGTGGATCAAAACTGGCTTGATATGCCCACACCCTTGTGAAGGAACCCAAAATGGAGTTGTATGCTGAGCGGCAAGCGTACAACTCCTGAAAGGACCATGGAGCATAGGACATAATGAGGTTGTGCAAGTGGGTGACCAAGGTCCAGCTTGGCTTTTGCGTGCTACATGAGGGTGTGGGCATAAAATAAGATGTGGATGAAAACTGGCTTGAAATTCCCACAGCCTTGTGAAGGAACCCAAAATGGAGTTGTACGCTGGGCAGCAAGCATACAACCCCTGAAAGGACCATGGAGCATAGGACATAATGAGTTTTTGCAATCCCGTGGCCAAGGTCCAGCTTGGCTTTTGAGTGCTACATGAGGGTGTGGGCATAAAATAAGCTGTGGATCAAAACTGGCTTGATATGCCCACATCCTTGTGAAGGAACCCAAAATGGAGTTTTATGCTGGGTGGAAAGCGTAAAACTCCTGAAAGGACCACGGAGAATAGGACATAATGAGGTTGTGCAAGTGGGTGGCCAAGGTCCGGCCGGCTTTTGAGTGCTACACAAGGGTGTGGGCATAAAATAAGATGTGGATCAAAACTGGATTGATATTCCCACAGCATTGTGAAGGAACATAACATGGAGTTTTACGCTGGGCGGCCAGCATACAACTCCTGAAAGGAACATGGAGCATAGGACATAATGCGGTTTTGCAAGTGGGTGTCCAAGGTCCAGCTTGGCTTTTGAGTGCTACATGAGGGTGTGGGCATAAAATAAGATGTGGATTAAAACTGGCTTGATATGCCCACAGCCTTGTGAAGGAACATAACATGGAGTTGTACACTGGGCAGCCAGCATACAACTCCTGAAAGGATCATGGTTCATAGGACATAATGAGGTTGTGCAATCTATGCCTACAAGGGCTCAACTGCAATTTTTTTGGCTTGTGCAAGGGTGTGGGCATAACTCAAGAGACACCTGTTTTGAAGCTTCATTTTGACACACCTCCTGGGGGGTTGGAATAGATATTATGCATTTTGTGTTTTCAAGCTGCTTGCACAGAATTGAAAACAGAAACAGTAGGGTGCAGGAATCTTGGTGACAGACAACCCTCAAGCTTGCCCATGGTTGGCAACCTTTGGGGAAAGCTAATGGTTGACAGGAATTGGGGAGAGCTAATGGTAGGGGACCATTGGGTCAAGCTATTGGTGGGCAACCATTGGGGCAAGCCAATGGTTGACAAGAATTGAGGCAAGCTAATGGTCCGCAACCATTGGGGCAAGCTAATCATTGGCAACCATTGGGGAAAGCTAATGGTTGGCAACCATTGGGGCAAGCTAATGGTTGGCAACCATTGGGGCAAGCTAATGGTTGGCAACCATTGGGGAAAGCTAATGGTTGGCGACCATTGGGGAAAGCTAATGGTTGGCAACCATTGGGGCAAGCTAATGGTCAGCAACCATTTGGTTGAAAGCTAATGATTGATGACCATTGGAGCAAGCTAATGGTTGGCAACCATTGTGGAAAGCTAATGGTCAGAAACCATTTGGGCAAGCTGATGTTTGGCAAACATTGGGGAAAGCTAATGGTTGACAACCATTGGGGCAAGCTAATGGTTCGCGACCATTGGGGAAAGCTAATGGTTGGGAACCATTGGGGTAAGCTAATGGTTGGCAACCATTGGGGCAAGCTAATGGTTGGCAACCATTGGGGCAAGCTAATTGTTGGCAACCATTGGGGCAAGCTAATGGTTGGCAACCATTAGGGCAAGCTGATGGTCAGCAACCATTGGGGCAAGCTAATGGTCAGCAACCATTGGGTTGCATGCTAATGATTGATGACCATTCGAGAGAGCTAATGGTTGGCAACCATTGGGGAAAGCTAATGGTCGGAAACCATTGGGGCAAGCTGATGGTTGGCAACCATTGGGGACAGCTAATGGTTGGCACCCATTGGGGCAAGCTAATGGTTGGCAACCATTTGGGAAAGCTAATGGTTGGCAACCATTTGGGAAAGCTAATGGTTGGCAACCATTGGGGCAAGCTAATGGTTGGCAACCATTGGGGCAAGCTAATGGTTGGCAACCATTGGGGCAAGCTAATGGTTGGCAAACATTGGGGCAAGCTAATGGTTGGCAACCATTGGGGCAAGCTAATGGTTGGCAACCATTGGGGCAAGCTAATGGTTGGCAACCATTGGGGCAAGCTAATGGTTGGCAACCATTGGGGCAAGCTAATGGTTGGCAACCATTGGGGCAAGCTAATGGTTGGCAACCATTGGGGCAAGCTGATGGTTGGCAACCATTGGGGCTAGCTAATGGTCAGAAACCATTGGTTTGCATGCTAATGATTGATGACCATTGGAGCAAGCTAATGTTTGGCAACCATTGGGGAAAGCTAATGGTCGGAAACCATTGGGCCAAGCTGATGGTCTGCAACCATTGAGGAAAGCTAATGGTTTGAAACCATTGGGGCAAGCTAATGGTCAGCAACCATTGGGTTACAGGATAATGGTTGATGACCATTGGGGCAAGCTAATGGTTGGCAACCATTGGGTTACATGCTAATGGTTGATGAACATTGGGGCAAGCTAATGGTTGGAAACCATTGGGTTACATGCTAATGGTTGATGACCATTGGGGCAAGCTAATGGTTGGCAACCATTGGGGCAAGCTAATGGTTGGAAACCATTGGGTAAAGCTAATGGTCAGCAACTATTGGTGCACGCTAATGGTTTGCAACCATTGGGGCAAGCTAATGGTTGGCAACCATTGGAGAAGGCTAATGATTGGAAACCATTGGGGCAAGCTAATGGTCAGCGACCATTGGGGCAAGCTCATCCTAAGCTAATGAACAGGAACCATGAGGCTAAGGTAATGGATGGAAACCATTGAGGGTGAGTCACCCCTCAATGCATCAATGCATATCAGGTAGTGTATAAGGTGTGGTTGGATAGTGCACCCAATTGACAAATCAATCCCTCCCTCCCTCCATCCATCCCTCCATCATTTGATCCATCCATCCATCCATCCATCCATCCATCCATCCATCCATCCATCCATCCATCCATCCATCCATCCATCCATACCATCCATCCATCCATACCATCACCACAAGACTTCTCCACTATGTCTACATCACCTGCACACAGAAAACCCACACCCTCAATTCCCTCTGCCCAGCCCACTGAGCCCACTGGAGATCAACCAACTGCTGATCCATTACACACCAAACCCCCACCCTCAATTCTTTCTGCCCAGACCACTGAGCCCACTGGAGATCAACCAACTGCTTATTGCCCAGAAATCATCACTCCAGACTGTGAGTCCTCTTTTCACTTTGTCATGGTTGCCTCAACTACTGAACAGACCTCCCTTAGCCTCTCTTCCACCACCCCCACCATAGGTTGAAGTTGTTGGCACGGAATCATCATCAAGGCGCCATGCTGCACCCCCAACCCCACCTCCAGACCAGACCAGTGGCTTGATGAGCACACCGGAAGCCTTGGTTATATCAAAGTCTAACTTCCTTGCTAATAGAAAGCGGAAAATGGTAGAGCTCCTTAAAATGGCAGATGACAAATCACTGCCACAATCAGTGCAAGACATGGCAGTCAAGGCCTGTAAGGGCCTTCAAGATGCAATGGCCTGTGAGTTGAAACACTTGAATGCTAGTCTAATCCCTGGCTGATCCTCATTGTGTCCTTCACCAGTGGTTGAAAACAGTGATGAACTCCCTCCTGAGGAGGAGGTTCAGATGAGTTCAGGGAAACTTTTTTCCAAAAGACAGGCTGCAACTTCCTCTTCCAATCCCAACAAGAAGAGGCATCAATTTGTGCCCTTGATGGAAAGTGATGAAGAGGAAAGTACCCCAGGCCCCGCTACTCCGCCCACACAAGCTGCTCCAAATGAAGTGCCCCCCAAAGAATCCCAACATCCACTCTTTACCCCTGAAGTCCCAGAAGAGCAGGCCTTCATCACCACTCCCCTTGAATCCAATGCTACACCAATGGTAACAGACTCCCAACCCACCAAGGGGGCTACCCCCCCCTCTGCCTCTGATCCTGCAAATGACCCTGGTAAGTCACTTCCATCACATCCATCCAAATACCTTCCCTGATTGCCAATCACTGTAGCTCCCTCCATAGATTCACCTACACTTTTCAAAAAATACCCAGCTGAACTCCAGGAAGCCATTCAAACCTTTGCAAATGGCATCATCAACTCAAAGTGCTACAAGAGCGCTGTTGAGGCAGAAGTGCACCTCTTTGGATTACGTGCAAAAGACCACAAAGAATGGGAATCTTACCCTCTATTGCTATCTCACACAATCTGTTTCAACACCATCAGTGCTGGTATTAAGTAATGGATCAGTTGTTGGTATTTCACTGGTTGGATGTCATCCGCGCGCCTCAGATCTTGCGGGAGACTGTCTGTCACTCACGAGAGGCCACCTGTTGTGAAATTTCACATCCTGAAGACTCTCACTCAGTTCGACGTGGTGGGTCGTCATTCAACACTGAACAACAATCATCCTCAAAACCAGGATGATGTATGGACTTCCTCACCTGACTCAATTGACCATCTAACGCTCTCAACCTCACTTCCTCCTCTTCAAGGACCTCCTCACCTGACTTGATTGACCATCTAACGCTCTCAACCTCACTTCCTCCTCTTCAAGCCCGATTATCTTCCTATTTCCTTTTTGTTCTACTCTCAACTCTTGGTTCTTTCCTCCTTTTCCTCAAACTCAAATCCTAAACTCAAACCTCAGAACTCACCGACATCTTCTCTCAAACCTCAAATCCCAAGACTGCCTGGTGAGATTTGTCATCTCTGTCCGACACTCTTCTCATTCTGAACTGTTCTTTTCACCTGGTGACTTCCAGCCTCGAGACCTCTCCTCACAAATTATTGTTGAACTTCATCTTTATCCTAGGCAGTCTCCAGTTCCTGTTGGTTCTCTCTTGTCTCTTTCTTTCTTGTTTCATCTCTTTTCTTTTGACGTCATGCTCATCTAGTTGTCCACTCTCAGTTCTCAGTCTTGTGGTTAGATCAATTGTCAATGAATCTTTATTACGGTTAAAAGCCAAAAGGGCCTCTATCAACGGATCACCAACACTCAAGACTTGACCCACAGACTGAGGAAGGATTCAACAGGCCACCATGGACTTCAAACAGACTATGTTGAAGACAGCTCTCGAAACCATTCCGCTGCTTGGTGAGGAGAACTATGGCATCTGGCAAGACAAGATGGACGCCATCCTGGACGTCAGGGGTTGCGCAAAGGTCATGAATGACAAGACTTCTGATCTGGATCTGTTGATGAACAACAAACTCAAACTCTTAATTATATCCAAGCTCGATTCTGCTGCTCACAAAAATATTGTCACGGCCAAAAATAGAAATTCTGCTAAACTCTTGTGGAAGGCCATCATTCAAAAATTTGCTTTGTCTCAATCGTCAAATTGAGCTCGAGTCTTCAATAACTTCCTGTACCTCTCATTCAACCCCAACGACAGAGTCAATTTCATCACCAAGGTCAAAGTCAGTCTCAAGAAGATGGCCAAAGTTGTTATTAAGCTTCCTGACAACATTGTGGCGTACCTCCTCTTGTTCAAGTTTCCTGCCTCCATGGACGACTTCAAGAGACAGATCATGCATTCTGACAAGGAACTCTCCATCGAGTACGTACTGAACCACCTCACGCAGCTGAACAACGAATCCATGGTACAGTCCTCCATCTCCAACTCAAATTCCAAGGGAGATGTGGCTTTTTTTGGAAGAAAGACATCAACGCACTCAAATTCTTCTAAGGGATCCAAACCTAAAAGATGTGTAGAAGGATTTCATCATCCAGGTCAAGACAAGAATCATTCAGCCTCCGACTGTTGGCATCTTTATCCTGAGGTGGCTCTGGAATGGTGGAGAGACAATCACGCCAAATGGAAGGCAAAGAAGAACGGATTGAGAACTAAAGTTGAATCCCCTTTGGCTCACTACCTCGCTTTACTGAATCAGTGGATCAAACATGGAGATCGCAACCATTTTTTCCTGCTGGACAGTGGAGCATCAGTACACATGATCAATGACTCTCAATACTTCAGCGAAATGGAGCCATATGAAGGTCAACCTATCAAAACTGGGAAGGAAGGGGCCAGCTTGGAGATAAAAGCGAAAGGAACCACAATTCTGCATTGGAAGAACGTCACCTTTGAGCTCTCTGACGCCTTTTATGTCCCCAACGTTACCATCAATCTGATCAGCGCTGGCGCACTGAATAGCAAGGGCTGCTCAATTCTCTCATCCAACGATTGATTCACAATTTCTTATGAAAACAAACCCTTCCTCGAGGGATCTATCAAAGATAATCTGCACACTCTACCTACTCCCTTGTTTGCTCCTCTCTATTCTCTAAAATCTCATCTTTCCTCTCTCTCTTCTACTCCTGAGAATGATCTTCTGGAGATTCATCGCAAATATGGTCACGCTTCTCTATTGAGACTTGCGCCTCTCATTTGTCACATTCCAAACAATGTCATCCAGAAATTTCAATGCTTGGATTGCATCAAGAGCAAGATCACCAAGTCTCCGTTTCCTCATTCTTCAACCCGCAGCACGAAGGTCTTTGATTGAATTCACCTAGATTTGATGGGACCAATTTGACCCTTGTCTAAAGCTGGACACCGGTTCATTATGTCGCTTGTGGATAATGCAAGTGGATATCTTGCTGCCTTTCCGCTGGCCTCAAAGGACAAAACCGCCAATGTTATTATCAACCTCCTGGAAAAGGAACATCATTGCCAAGGTAAATATCCTTCCGAGGTTTTTTCCGATGGAGGAACCAAATTTGTCAACTTGAAGCTCTTGACGTACTTTGACAAACAATTCATCACCCACATTGTCTCTGAGCCGTATCATCCAGAACACAACGGTTGCGCCAAACGAGCAAATCGAACTATTGTCAAATCTACCAGCGCTACTCTCAAGGATGGCAGGCTTCCTCCATCTGTTTGGCACAAAGTCGTCAAAGGCTGTTGCCTTATGTTGAACCACATACCTTCAAAGGATGAGAGTGAAACTCCTTGGGTAAAGATCCATGGCCGTCATCTTCCTTCGTCCTTCCTCAAGCCAATTGGCAGTCCTTGTATCTATCTCATCAACAAAAGGGAAAAAGGGTCTAAGTTTGATTCAAAAGGGGATGAGGGAACCTTAGTAGGCTTTAATCCTCTCCTTCTCTGATACCGAGTACTAACAAAATCCGGGTCTGTTATCTCCTCAAAGCACGTCAAATTCCTGACCATGCCAAGACCGAATCCTCCCAGACTGTCCTACGATGATGACCTGGCAAAAGATGATTCTGTTGGACCGGGAAATACTTCACAGGATACCCTTCCGTCTCATCCTTGACCTAACATCACCCAAAAACCTCACAATCAGCGACAGGCTCTGTGGAATCAATATTGCGGTCAGTCGGATGAGTCCGCAAGCACAACTGATGAGGAGGAATCTGAATCGGTTAGTCTCTCGTCTGCTGAAGATGTCTCGAGCCACCGCACAGAGGAACAGCCCAACTCAGCTCCTGTAAAGACCAATTGGCAAGATGATACTCCAGTCGGCAGGACCCTAAGAGATTGTTCTCGAATCAAACCCCCTCAAAGGTACGGATTCTACCATTATTACGAGCCCAAATCGTACAATGACGCTCTCAAGTGCGAAGAATATCTGGAATGGATTGAGGCTATGGACAAAAAACTCGACTCCATCGAAGACCTTCTTGTATGGGAAGATAATGATGGACCTGAGCCAAAGAATGTACTCAACACTACTTGGATTTATAAGATCAAACAAAACTGTCACGGCGACCCTGTCAGATACAAGGCCCGCCTGTGCGTCCAAGGGTTCAATCAGATTCAGGGACTCAATTACACAGAAATGTTTGCTCCCACTGGAAAACCATCCTCCCTTCGTCTGCTGCTCCTTTACGCTCTCAAATCAAAACAGAAGATTTGTCAGTTCGATGTCAAGAGTGCATTTCTTCACTCCCCTATCAACAAAGAAGTGATCATTCGGACTCCAAAAGACTCTAAAAGATCTTGTCAATTCCTCAAGCTTTGAAAATCCCTCTATGGCCTCAAGCAAGCACCAAAAAACTTTTACAAAACTCTCACGACCTGGTTCAAAGAAGTCGGTTTCAGAGAATCTTCATGTGATCCATGTCTCTATCTCTCTCGCGATGGGAAGTCCCGGCTGTTCTTCAATGCCGATGACTTGGTACTCGTTGGGGATGGTGAAGGATTCAAAGGAAAGTTTCTAGATCGCTTTGCTGGCTCCACAGCCAAAGATCCAGACACTATCCTTGGCATGCAAATTGAAGTGTCAAATGATCAAATACTCCTCAGTCAGCCCAAGCATATCAAACATGGACTCAAAGAACTGGGCCTCGAAGACGTTAAACCCAGAAAATCTCCATTGACTCAAAATCTGCAACTCAAACCAGCATCTGATGACGAATTTGAAAAATTCAGAGCTTTGAATGTGAATTATTGGTCTGCCATCGGCCTGCTCAACCATATTGCGTGTTACTCCCGACCGGATATAAGTTTTGCCATCTCCAGCCTTGCCAGATTCAACGTCAAGCCCGGCTTACCTCACTGGAATGAAGTTAAAAAGACATGGAAGTATCTGAAGGGGACGCCTCATATCAAACTCTGCCTGAAAGTAGATAAACCTGACTCCTTAATCTCTGTCTATTCAGATGCGTCCTGGGCAGACAATCCGGACACTAGACGCTCTCAAACAGGTTATCTCTGCGCAGTTTCCTGGAACAGCTGCAAACAGAAGAACATCACGTTCAGTTCGACTGATGCTGAACTGAATGCCTTTGTTGACGCATTCCAGGAAGCTACCTGGATCCGAGCACTGGCGTGCGAAATCTTCTCCGTCGACTCAACTGCGATTGTCATTCACACCGACAACAGTGGCCTCACCAACAAACTCAAAAAGTTTGGGTCCAACTCAAAGACTAGGCACCTGGATCTGAAAACGAAAGGAATGAGGGAAGAGTTGAATTCTGGGAATATTCAAGTCCGGCTAGTAAAATCTGAAGAAATGCCCGCAGATGCTCTCACGAAAAGTGCCGGCATCTCCAGTCTCAATCTTCTGAAATCCTTCTTTCAAGCCCCTTGGTCCTCTTAACTCCTTTGTTCTCACTCTTGTCTCTTTGGTTTCCTTCCTGTTGTCACTGTCACGTCTTGTTTTGTTTGTTCTATTCTCCTATTTTTTTTCTTTCTTTCTTCCTGCTCAATTGTTCCTCCTCATCTCTCCAGGCATGGGGTGTGTTGGGATTTCACTGGTTGGATGTCATCCGCGCGCCTCAGATCTTGCGGGAGACTGTCTGTCACTCACGAGAGGCCAACTGTTGTGAAATTTCACATCCTGAAGACTCTCACTCAGTTCGACGTGGTGGGTTGTCATTCAACACTGAACGACAATCATCCTTAAAACCAGGATGATGTATGGACCTCCTCACCTGACTTGATTGACCATCTAACGCTCTCAACCTCACTTCCTCCTCTTCAAGCCCGATTCTCTTCCTATTTCCTTTTTGTTCTACTCTCAACTCTTGGTTCTTTCCTCCTTTTCCTCAAACTTGAATCCTAAACTCAAACCTCAGAACTCACCAACATCTTCTCTCAAACCTCAAATCCCAAGACTGCCTGGTGAGATTTGTCGTCTCTGTCCAACACTCTTCTCATTCTGAACTGTTCTTTTCACCTGGTGACTTCCAGCCTCAAGACCTCTCCTCACAAATTATTGTTGAACTTCATCTTTATCCTAGGCAGTCTCCAGTTCCTGTTGGTTATCTCTTGTCTCTTTCTTTCTTGTTTCATCTCTGTTCTTTTGACGTCATGCTCATCTAGTTGTCCACTCTCAGTTCTCAGTCTTGTGGTTAGATCAATTGTCAATGAATCTTTATTATCAGTCCATTGGCTACAAGTGGTAAGCTTGATTCCACTGGGATCTTTTTCCCTCATAGTAGCAAACCTCTCCTCATTCCTACCGATGCAAATCCCTTCCCACCTCACAAATCTGAGCCATATTACATCCCAGATGTATTTTCTCTGCCTCTTCTACCCGGGTCACCATCCTCATCAGCCACAACCATAGGGTCTAAGCTGCACAATCTCTGGATCCACCTTACTCACCCTCCAAATTTTTCACAGGTTAGATGGGCACAATTATGGTTCCAATCAATCCTCCTGGTCTCAAGAGAACTCACCCAGAAACCAGCATTTATCCAACCACCAGGTACTGAAGATGAGGCAAGCCGTGATATCTCAATCATCAAGTATTTTGCCGCTTGTCTTGGCTCACATGAAGACGTGGCTTGGATTGAAGGACAGCCAGTTGACAGCCCTAGTCACAAATCTGGCTTCAACTCCCTGGAAAAATTGGTTGACAACATCTACCACCTGCTCATTGCATTTGCTTTCCTGCGGAAAAAACTTTGATTGGAGGCGTCCTTCACAGAAGTGTAACCACAGCAGGCTGAGTTCAACACCATCATGGTCACCATCAGATCCCAACCCTTGTCAGCTTGCTACTATTGCAAAGCAAGCTGCAAAAGTAACAAAAATTAGATAAAAATAATAATAATATAATTAACCTTAGAAGGAGTAATAAAAACATAAACATTATTACAGAAATGGGTTCTCCACCCAAACCTAGGTAGGGTCACTCACTGACCCCACCCTTGAAATCCAACTCCTTATATTTTTAAATAATTAAGGAAAGAAAGACCAAAGTACTACGGCTTCACTATTGAGCTTTTGGTCCACTAAATATTTCATATGTTACTGTCACCTATAGGTTTCACACCTAAAATTCAGTCAGAATTGAGGTTTTGTGTATATTTTAGGAGTTACGGATGTAAATGTGTTTTTTCACAATTCCCGCACGCAGCCGTGGCAGCCAATGCACCCGCGCGCGGCTGAGATACAGTTCTGTCACTCCGTCAAGGTTGTGTATGCAGCCCCAGGCCTCTGACAAGTATGCAGCCGCGGGACTATGGGTTTACAGAGTGACAGGCGGCCTGAGAGGCTTAGGTACCGCGTAAACATGCTAAAACCCACACGGGAACATTCTACATATGTAATGAATGTTCCTGTGGATAGTAGATAGTCTAAAAGTAAATAATATCATATAAAAATACTTAAATAACTCTTATACGTATTTTTTATTAAATATAATTCAAAGTACCAAGAATGTCGAAAATAAGACAATGACAACTTCTAAAAATATATTAAAATACTTTAATATACTTTTATGAGAATTTCTAGACATCAATATCTTCGTGACATACTAAGAAAAATAATGATGTAAAAATATTACATGAGTTCCCATGAATTATATTTTTAGGTAATTATTTAAGTAAATCAACTGGAACTCGAAAATAAGGAGTAAAATCAATATAATGAATTTACTGCAGTTATTTAATACATAATGAGAACTCACCTGACATCAGGATGTCCGTAGAAATTTCCATTTAAATAATTATTAAATTAATGGGAACATTTGCTAAGGATAATTAATTAAATAATACATAAATGGGACAGATTAGTGTTATTCATACGTCCTAATATCTATCATAAAGTAGAATAATTCGCATACCTTGAGGAATTAGATGCTACCCGTGCTATAGCACCAAGGAAACGTGACAGGCTACCACTGGTTACCCTGCTAGCCTTAGTTTCTGTCCCTTTGAGCCCCTGTTCCCCTCAGAAGGATAGTATTGGGACTCCAAAAGCTATAAATAAAGAGCTCTTTTGAGGATATTGATGGGCAGATACCCAGTTATATTTATATCCAGACACTGTGCCAAGGTAATTGAGTACTCATAAGAGATAATTAAGTGATTTGTGGCTAAGTCTGATCAATAATATCCATCCTCAACCTCTTTTTTTATCAATTAAAACTGCTGAACAACCTTATAACCCCAGTATACAGGTTTAGCCCATCAGTGCACATCTCAAACAGATACCCAAAGGATTTAATAATATAACAGTGAGTTTTATTATCCTTTCTCTGTTGTTGCAGCTTGGTTACAAGTCCCTGCCATTCCACTGTGTATTTTATATACATATTATCTTTGGGTAAAATATCCTTTAAACTAAAGATCCCAAAGTAACCAGGACTACACATTTTCATACTGAAATCCCTGAAGAGAGGTGTTAAAGATCCCCAATATAATTTTGGCCCCTCTATAAAAGTATTTAATAATTAATTTATTCATAATGATTTAAAAAAATAAACCATAACCAAACCACTTAACCTTGCAACAAGCTTAATCCAAATATTTTACAGATTTTAGCTGCATTTATATAATAATATATTTATTATTTATTCTATCACCTCTGGTAGCTAAACAATAGCAAGGGTATTGGCATCCAGGAGGCTGACAACCCTACTACCACATTCTTGTGGCCTACCTTGTAGCGGGAGTACATGGCTTCTTGCTGATACCATCAGACATTAGGAAATTTCCCCTGGTTCAATCCCTCCAGCTCCTGAGCCTTGTCTCCAAAGCTAACAAGCTAGAGCCCAAGGACATCAAGGAACAAGTATGGAAGCGGACAAATGCTTATGTAGTGCAGCTTATCCAAGACTGCTTTTTCAGCCCTGAATTTTGGCCAGGAACACGGGTATCCTGCATGGACTTGGCAAAATGTCTTGTCCTTGATTTCAGTGATCATTGGCTGTCCCAAAACCCTTCAACTGATAATCCTGTATTGATTTTACCTTGAAAATCTAATGTTTCTATTTCATCTATCCCAAATTTATCAGTATCTTAGTGTACTAGCTTTTATTTCTCCATTGCTTTTAATCATCATGTTTATAAATCAATTCATGTATACCTTATGCAACTTAATCCTTGATAAATGAGTTCATAATGTGACATTGCAGTGAGATGAGTCCCATGAGCATCTGTGAAAGTGAGAGACTCAAAGTGCATGCACACTGTTCATTCATCTGAACCATTGGCCACATGCATTGTGATAGCTCTATGGAAAATGATAATTGTTTTAGTCCACTGTAAGAATCTGGTAATGTGAGGCATGCAAAGTTCATTCACACTGTGTTATAATTATGGCCAGCAATTAGCTTAGGCAAATGAGCAGTATTTAAAGCAAAAGAAATGCTGGACACTGTGTGTCAATAATGGCTAATGGGGCTCTCACAATGGGGCAATATGTTGGATGAATTTGATTGGATGATGAATGAATGGATGGAAAACAGCAGGGAGAAGGGCTCCTTAAGTACAAAAGATTGGCCTCTTGTGAGCCCATGATACAACAAGCCAAAAGGCAAATTTTCCGCCCCAAAAGGGCTCTACAGGCTCCACTGGCCTTGTTACTTGGTTTGGACTAAATCAGCCCACATGGAATCAGTCCCTGTACCCTTACAACCAGCCTATTCTGGTTATTTCTGGTGTTTCCACCTCAATGGGGCTGAACCAGCCCCCTTAACTGTTCAATCCCCTTGGCTGGTTGTCCTTTACAACCAGCCATGATGACCTTTATTGCCTTGTTTACGGGCTGGTTGCCTCATGCAGCCAGCCCCTGGCCCCTCAAATGGGCCAGGTGGGACCCAGGGCACACCTGGGTCCGGTCTCAGACTCACATGGGGGGGGGGGTGACCAGCGGACATGTTGTCCCCCCCCCCTTTTTCTCTCAAATCCCTGGTGGGGGCGGTCAAATCCCCTCACCAGGGGCCCTGGGGGTCGATACCTCCAGGGCCTCGTCAAGTACGTTGGCCTGGGAGGTGATCAGGTCCCCCCAGGCCCATCGCTCCTCCCCCTTGGTAAAGGGGGGGGGGGAGAGCGTCCCTGCCCTGCTCGGTTGCCTCGAACGATCGATGGTGGGGGGGTGATGAATTCCCCCCCACCTGCCGGTCGCTACCCTTGCGGCCGGCGCCGCCACCTCCTTGGGCAAGGGGGTGGTCAGGTCCCCCCTGCCCTGGCCGACCGCGCTGTCGCGGTCGGTCGCTGGCTGGTTCAACCCAGCCAGCCTGCCCCCTCCCCCTTGCAACGGCAAGCAAGGGGAGGGGGAGCGAGCCGGGGCTGCGAGCCCCGGCTCCGCGGCGCTGGTCGCCGGTCGCGACCAGCCGGGCCCGCGCGGCATCGCACCGCGCGGGATCCCTCGGCCGCGCAAAAGCCCCGCGCGGGCCGTCGGGCCCCGCGTGGGCCGTGCCGAGGAACACAGGCGGCCCCGAACGGGCCGCGACGCGAGCAGCGGCCCCGAGCGGGCCGCGACACGGGCGGCAACCCTAATGGGCCGCCCCAAGCCCGAATTGTGAGAAAAGACTACTTTTGCGGGCCAGCCCGTCTGGCCAAGTATGTCCAAAATAAACCTTGGGCCCAATTATGCCCATACAAGCCCATCTGGCCGTATTTGCCCATATACCCCATCGGGCCCGTTAGGGCCCGTGTACCAATGGGTCTATTTCACGCGTTTTGAGGCCAGTTTCCCCAACTCTGTAACATCCACATGGGCCCGTATGGTCCGTGTGTGTGTCCAATGGGCCTTAGAGGCCCATTTGTGCATCCCATTTGGATTACACTTATACGTAGCACCCGCGTAAGTGCGTACGTATTTTAACACACTGTTCATTCACTTGCCCAATAGGCCAGATTCATTTTGATAGCTCTATGGATGGCAACCATTGTTGTAATCCAAAACATTGGCTCAAAAAACTGTGATTAAACTTGGGCAAAAATTGATTAAACCCAAAAAAAATTGATGCCCAGTACAAGCATTCTTAAAAACACAATACTTGTTTCATCCAGGTATGTGTTATCCTGCATTCACAAGATTGAATTGAATGTCTTAAACTCATTCATCACTTAAAGAAACATAAACACTGAAACTTGTATATCAACTTTTATTGCATTAAGAAATATAAGAATAGAAAGGCTCTCAAGATACAGGAAGAAAAAAAAGGCCACCCAAGTGTCAACTATTGTTGGCACAATCCACTTGCCTTGGGGGTATGAGCTGGAAATATGCCAATTGTGGTACAAGGCTTCTTCTTGATTTTGTCTGATAGTAAGGTGCTTGATGCAACAATTTTTGAGTTGTCACGAGGAACCACAAGTTTGAGGTCAATTTCTGAAAGGGCTTGCAGTGCTTCAGGGTGATAACCATCAATAGGAAGTTTTTTTGGGCATTCAAGGAGGGTGAATTCTTTGGTTTTCACCTTGCCTGACACACAATCTGTTGAATTATCAGGCCTAATCAAGTTTAAACCATTCACGCGCGCACTCAATTTTAACCTAAGGGTGAAGATAATCCAAATTCAGCAGACCACACAACTTTATCAACCACTCCCAATGCAATCACCAGTTGTTTCCTCACCAGCCTTCTGAAGGAGAATAGCTACCTCAGTGATCAAAGACTCAAGATAAAACATCAATATTGAATTGTTACCATCTATGAGTCGAACTGAAACGGCACGGTTCCTTATATCTTATCTGGTACAGGTTTCCTTTATTTCCTTCCTGTTCTGTTCATGTCCTTTGTTACTGACTCACCTCATATAACGTAGCAAGGAACTGTAGGACTGTTGAACAAGGGATCAAGTTGTCTATTTCTTTATACTTTACTTTACTGTTGCTGGCTGTCTGCCAAGTCTTGCTTTTAGGTGAACTAGCATTGCATCCATTTAATTCTTGATTTTATTTTCATTTTCAATTTGATTGCTGAAATTTATCCTTTTAGTTGAATGAAAAACTAACAGATTAACAGTGGAAGGGCTAACCAATTTCAACAAATCAAATTAAGAAAGCAAGATGGAAGAGACAGCCAAAGACAAATTGTCAAGCCGTAAAATCCCAAAATTAAAAAATCACAACTTCCCACAATGGTCAATGAGAATGAAGGCCCACCTACAAGCAAAAGGAATCCTTGACGTGTGCATCTTTCAACCTCAAGATATCTCAGGTCTTACTGGCGCATAACTCACAAAAGCAACTAAAAAGAGGAACAAAGCAATCAACACCCTAATGAATTATCTAGGAGACAATACCTTCAATTCAATCATCACGCCTGAAAATGAGGAAAATCCTCACGCCATATGGACCAAGATTTTGGCATGTTATGCCTCACAGTTGGTCAACAATAAGGGTTGAGTCTGGCTGAAGTTCATGAGGTACGAGTTCAATGGAAATCTAAAGGAATACATCTCAGAATGCACCAAGATTCTCAATGAGATAGCCATTGTGAAACTTGGGGTTCCCAACGACGTACTTTTCTACTCAATACTTGCCAAACTCTCAAAGGATCTCTGGAACCTGGTCAACAACATTATTATGAACAAACACCTGGTCGCTCATCCTGATGCTACACTGGCAAAACTCCAATAAATGGTGTACTTGGACAATTTGAGGAAAGATCCTAAAAAGCCATACAGTCAAGACAAGATTGAGAAGGAAGAAGCAATGGCCTTGTTTAATAATACTGAAAAGAAGAGAAAGCAAAAGGCAAAACAAACAAGAAAATCCAAGCCGGACTCTGACCGCAAATGCAAAAATGGTCAGCATAATCCAAACGCTTGGCATCCACAAGATCTATGTCACCAATTGCACCCTGAACTGGCCAATACAAAAGACAGCAACAGAGCCAAAGAAAACCCAGCAGAATTAATTGATGATGAATCAGACTCATCAGAAGTCAAGGCCAAAGCGTGTTTCAGCTCCACTTATCTTCTCTCCAAAGCACCAGTACTTGACACCGGCGCTTTGCACCATATGGTGAGCAATCCCAAACTTCTTTTCAATACAAAGAAAGTCAACATTCCTGTTGACAGTGGAAACAAGGAAAGCCGGTTAAAAGCTGTCCTCATTGGATCCTCCTACATTTCCAACATGGCCGCAGAGGAACTTCTTTTGAAGGATGTCCTCTGTGTACCCAACCTCAGCCAAACCTTAGTATCTGGAGAACAACTCTTCAATGAAAACATGACTATGAAGAAAACAAACAATGAGATTCAGATTATGATAGATGGGGTCTTCTCTATTTCTGCCCTGAATATCAATCATTTACTTGTACTCAACAATGCCTCTATCAAAGTAATGAAAGCTCCTGTTCACTTGTATTCAACTACAGCGCAACCAAACTAGAACGATAGATTGGGATATCCAAGTGAGAGATTTCTAAAGAGGATCTTCCCTAAAGCCAGTACAAGAAAATGTGAAATCTGTCTTGAGAGTAAGATGAAGAAGAAGCTGTTCCAAGTTCACTTCACACCAGTGTCAGAAAGATTGGAGGCCATCCACATTGACTTAATGGGGCCTTTTCCTGTTAAATCTTTGAGCGGATCTATTTATGTCCTGAACATAATAGATCAATTTTCTGGCTATAAGTTAGTAAAATTCCTGAGCTCTAAGTCCCACACTCCCCACAACCTGAAAGAGTTCCAAAGATGGGCAGAGAAACAAACCGGACTCAAAATTAAAGCTATTGTATTCAATAATGGTGGTGAGTTCAAAAACTCTGAATTTCAAGCCTGAACCTCAGACCAAGGAATTTCACATTCTTTTTCCCCAGCCTACACGCCAGAAAATAATGGTCTTGCCGAGAGATCTAACCAGATACTTCTAGTTAAGGCAAGATGCATGATCAACCAATCTAAGCTGTCTCACTGCTACTGGGCCAAAGCTATACAAACCACTTGCCACTTGAGCAATATTTTACCTTCAAGCACCCAAAATTTTGAAACTCCCTACTTCAGATGGTTTCAACGTGTGCCCAACTTCAACATCCTCAGACCATTTGGATGCGAAGCTTATTGCCTAATTCCAAGTCAAAGAAGCAATAACAAGCTCAACCCTACTGGTGAGAAATGCATCCTCATTGGGTTTCTGAGCAATTTCTCAACCTATAAATTAGTGAAATTAAACTCCCAAAAAATTATTGCAAGTCAAAACTTTACATTTTTTGAGACTAGCTTGCCGGGATAAAGGCAGAAACATTGATTGATCCCTTTTCATTGAACAAAGAGCCCGAGAAGTCTCAAGCTAATCAATCTACCTTTGTTAATCTAGAAAAAAATGTTGAGATATCTCCATATATTGTAAATCAACCACCAACAAATTTTTCAAGACTAACTAGCGCTGAATTCTCAACTAGTAACATTCTCAACTAAAATTGAATAGTTATGCCTATAGCCTTGCTGAGCAAGATCAGAGAAAACAAAAGAGATCCTACAACCTACAAAGAATCTATGAACAACATATACAAAGAGGATTGGAAGAGAGAAATAAAGAAAGAACTCAATAGTTTAATCAAATACAAATTCTGGTTGCAAAGAAAGAATTCACCAAGCTCTAAGCCCTTGAAGTGCACCTGGGTCTTTCAAACTAAGCAAGATACCTCAGGTAATGTTCTGGAACAAAAGGCCAGACTCTGTGTTCAAGGCTTCAATCAAAAGAAAGGAGTCTATTACTACAATACCTACGCTCCCACTGGAAACCTATCTTCACTAAGAATGATGATCTCCTTTTCATTGACGCAAAATCTAAAATTTCATTAATTTGACATCAAATTGGCATTTTTAAATGCTCCGCTTGATGAAGATGTTTCAATTTTCTCCCCTGAAGGAACTGATTTTCCAGGAGAAATACTCAAGTTGGACAAGGCACTTTACGGTTTGAAACAAGCTCCTTTGGCTTGGCATGAAACCCTAACTAAATATCTTTTCTCTATAGGCTTCAGAAAATGCAATGCAGAACCTTGCCTGCTGTGGAGGAAGGGAACTTACCTCTACATACACGCGGATGACATCGCAATATTCAGTCTCAAACCTGAAATTTTTATTCAAGAGATGAAGAAAAGATTTGAAGTCATGGACCTAGGTCCAGCCAAGCTCCTTCTAGGGATTGAAGTCAACCAGTCCGAATCCTCAGTCAAACTGTCTCAGTGCCATTACCTCAAGAAGCTTTTAGAAAGAGCAAAAATAGATCATTTATTGCCTCTGAAAACACCCGTGAAGCCTAACTTGAAACTCACAGCTGCCACCAACGATGGAATTTGTGAATTTAATTGTTTTGACATTAATTACCAAGCAGTCATTGGCGCACTAAACTATCTAAGCTGCACGACAAGACCTGACCTTTCATTCTCAGTAGGAGCCTTATCTCAATTCCTAAATAAGACAGGAATTAAACACTGGAATGTGTTTCTTCACGTTTTAAATTACCTAAAGGGAACTCTTAATCACTCTCTTATGATCCAAAAAAACAAAGAACAACAATCACTGATTGGCTATTCTGATGCGGATCGGGGTAGTTGTGAAAACTCAAGAAGGTCAATCTCAGGCTACATTGTGAAATGGAACGGAAACTTAATTTCCTGGAAATCAAAGAAACATTCAACCATTGCCTGCTCTTCTTCAAAAGCTGAATATCAAGCTCTTTCTGACTTGGTTAAAGAGATTATGTGGCTCGAAATCATCCTTCAACAAGCTCTCAATATCATGTTCAAAAATCCAACAAAAATTTTCAAAGACAATCAGAGCGCAATAAATTTGTCTCAAAATACTGCAAATCATTCTAACTTTAGAACCAAGCACATTTCAATCAAGTATCACTTTATTAGACAAGAAATCAAGCTCAAACATATTTGCTTAACCTACATCAAAACTGAACACATGCTTGCGGACTTTCTTACAAAACCTGTTATCAATCCAATCTTAATCACATCTTTGAAGGCCTTAGATATAATTGGTAATTCTGCCTCTGAAGAACATAATTATGGGGGAGTGTTGAATTATCAGGCCTAATCAAGTTTAAACCATTCACGCGCGCACTCAATTTTAACCTAAGGGTGAAGATACTCCAAATTCAGCAGACCACAGGACTTTATCAACCACTCCCAATGCAATCACAAGTTGTTTCCTCACCAGCCTTCTGAAGGAGCATAGCTACCTCAGTCAAAGACTCAAGATAAAACATCAATATCAAATTTTTACCATCTACAAGTCAAACTGAAACGGCACGGTTCCTTATATCTTATCTGGTACAGGTTTCCTTTATTTCCTTCCTGTTCTGTTCATGTCCTTTGTTGCTGACTCACCTCATATAAAGTAGCAAGGAACTGTAGGAATGGTTAAGGAGGGATCAAGTTTTCTATTTATTTATACTTTACTTTACTGTTGCTGGCTGTCTGCCAAGTCTTGCTTTTAGGTGAACAAGCATTGCATCCATGTTATTCTTGATTTTATTTTCATTTTCAATTTGATTGCTGAAATTTATCCTTTTAGTTGAATGAAAAACTAACACAATCAAGTAGTGAATGCAACTGCTTGATTTCTTGGTGCTTCATAGCAACTTGTAATGCTATTTCATCTAGGAGTTGAGTTAGATCATTTAGTTCACAGCTTCTCCAGGGGGTTTCAATGGTTGTGCAAGTGCCATCTTTATCCTCCTCCCAATCAGAAACAACATCCACACGGTCAAATATTGCAATGAATTCTGCTGTTTCTTTGGGAAGGTATTTGTGGGCTGTGTGAAAACGCTTTTCACTTATCTCTAACGCAAACCAACGCACACCATCAGCATCCATTCTTTGAATACAAACCCCCAGGACTCATGCTCTAACCTTCTTTTTGGCTTGCTGGATGGATGTGCGTTGGGCCTTGGTAATTTAATTTTCTTGCAACTTTGACCCTAATGGTTCTGCTTGCCATATTTCTTTTCCCTGCCCCAGGACCCATCTCTCCAATAATGTGTTCATGTTCTCCATTCCATCCCACACCATACCAGGTTGCGCCTTTTTCCGGTTTGAGTAATGCTGGTCTATGATGGCACCTATTGCTGCATTCCAGCCCAATGATACGAAGGACCTTGCATGCCACTCAAACTTAATCCTTGAGAAACCTGCCTTTTGCACATCTCTCTCACATGTTACCTTAGCACTCCATGAGAAATTGTTGGTTGATGGCACATTGGGTGCTGGGTGGAATTGTGGGGGTAAAATGTTGTTTCTGAGTCTAGCCACTTCTTCATTGTATTGCAGCTGCCCATCCGCCTGATTTGCCTTTCCATGTTCTGTCCAGACAGACTCCAGATGTGCCATGACCCGCTGTGCCCTCATAGGAGCCCACTGTTTCCATTTCAGTATTTCTTCAGGAGAGGGAGGGGAGGGGAATTTCATTACATTTTCTGGCATCCCCATCAAAAAGAGGACCCATTGCTGTAAAGAACGTGAGATTTTACTAGATTGACTGGGAAGGGGGGTTTTTGTGACCATCTGGCGCACTTGTCTCAATTCGCTGTCTAAAGTCTCCTTGTCAAGTTTTTGCTTTTCAGAACGGTTGATCAGTCCAATCCTAGATTGAGCAGTGCAATCATTCATTTCCACTAAACCCATCACAATCAGCATCTCTGTGTTAATAAAATTAGTGGACTTCCCAGTTCAATCATACTGCTCACCTGATTCTGGTATAGTATTCACATCTGGGGGAACCCCCCTGAGTAAGTCATCCAGGAGTCCCTCATTATATTGCAAACCAGAGGACACTCTCTCTTGCACACCAGAGGATATTTTCTCTTCAGGCAGCATTGGAGTTTCTTGACCAGCTGCAGCAGGTTGGGAGGTATGGGCACTTTTGTCTGGCATGATAAATAATTAATATTCAAGGGTTGGCTAAGGGTGTAACATAATACTATAGCACTAGTTTTTAATTCACCAAATTTGAGGAGGAGGGCCCTATGGCTGGTGTGAGAGGCAAGGCAATATGCAGCTTATGGTTAAGTTGCAGAGCCAATGCCGGGGACTGAATTGATTTTGTAGAGGGTTGAAGTCAGGATTTTCCAAACCTTGAGAAACAAATATTTTTATAGAGATAGATGGTGAGTGTGTGAGATAGTATTGTTTAACTGTGAGAGAGTATGAACAGACAACTTGATGGTTAGACTGGGTGATTGGTATGGGGGAAAGAACAGATGGAGGATGATAATCAATGTGAGATAAGAGGATTTCTTATTTATATTCCTACCCTTCTCCTTCATCATTCCACAATTGTAAACATTTGACAACTGAGGATTTGTCTGTCCAATTCATTTGAAACTAATACAATGCATGATGACAATTTTAATATCCAATATTCTGTTGTTACAAATATTACGTCTACCAACCTCACATATAATCTCCATTTCATCATCCCTTAGGCCCCGTTCATGTCCACACAAAGTGTCATATGGTTGGTTTTTGGTTTCCACTTGTTGATGTTTCCTCAAATGATGCTTGTTGATACTTGCTAAGGTTTCAGGTCACCCATAAGCCAAACACCATGGTTAATTTCATGTTGAAATCCATCCCTGCACATTCCACAATCAGTTTTGACCTTGTCCTCATATCAGCTAAAAGGGAAACTCACTACTTGTGCCAGGGAAACCAAAGTCATTGTCTTGCCTGGATAACCAAATGTCCCCGCAACATTTTCCAAAACAGCCACATGCCCCACTATCTCCTTTCCCATCATCACCACAGTCTCCCTTAGATCTGTTGAGACCACTTGCACATTCAACTTGGGGTGGGCTGTGTATGGATCTTTGGCATCTTCTGCATGTTCATCTTGAAATAACTGAATCACAAACCAAACATCCCCACCTTCTGATTGCACAAAGAGCTTGGTGATTTGACCAAATTAACAGCGTTCATCCCGCATGATCTCCACATAGGAATTGGAGTGATTTTTACCTTGATCCGGCTGTTGCACTGTAAATATTTTATGATGTATCAAGGTACTGTTGATTTTGTGCACATTGTAATTGAGAGACACATCCTGTTGCAGGCCCAATCTTCCAACCTCTTGTATCCATAAGCAATGGATTTCTGGGTCTAATGGGGTGTGGCTGAAGCAGGGATTTGAGTTTTCTTGTCCCTTGTTAATTACCTTGGACTGGATCAATAAACTTGAATATTGACTCCTTGATATGCATGTCTTCATTATTGTACCATGTATATCACCTGTAATAAATTCATTTATTATTTGCTTTGTTTGCCCAGTAAGAAGGCAGGTGTCATTAACATTTTGGTTATGTAAATTAGAAGCACTGTTGAGTCCTTCAAGATTTTTATTGATCCAATGTGATCAATACCAGGTCTATTCTTACCACTCCACAAAGGAATCATAGCAAGGGGATAGTAAACCATGTAAAGTGTCAGCCACTCTGCGGCCTTGAGGGATCCTGCACCATGAAATCCAACATTCTTTGGTACCCTTGTAATCCATGATGGCACCTTTGTGTCCTGAATCACCTGTTGGATGCGCCTCAAATTGTGAAGCATTAATCAAGGCCCTTGGATGGATGATTCCACTTGAGCTGCTTTCCCTCTGTCATAATCCTTGTTCACTGGACTGCTTCCCTCACCCCCCAGCAGCTTCAGAGTACTTGTGTGGCTCCCTTGACTGGCTATACTTTGTGAACTTCCCAAGCTCCCAATAATTCTACTTCTTAAAGAATACAAGTGAGTACTAGTATATTCAGAACATTGTTGAGATTTCTTGCTTTGCTTTGAGACTGATGATGATTTCCCAGCCTGTGAAGATCTCAATTCATCTTGTCTGGATTGACTTGTTGAGCTTTCTTCCATTATTTGTGTAAGTGCTCTCAGATTGCTGCCATTAAGCCCTCTCTTGGGACTTCTCTGGTTGTGATCACCCTCCTCTGATTGATCTTCAGGAGACTTACTTCTCTTCCCCTTTCCAATGATGCTTTCCAATCCAGTTTTCTCTCCTCTGTTCTTCTCTCAGATTTTTTCCTTCCCCAATTCTTCTCCAGCTAGAGCAATGTTAAGATAACTCATGCTATGATCCTTGAGATTTCCCAAAATCCACCCATGCATGAGCTCTATTACTGAATATTCTATTGGGCGCCAATATGGAAGCCTGTTCAAACAGCTTGCTCTGACCCCCTTCTCCTTTGTAATTTGATCTTTCTCCCATGATGTCTGACATTCCTCCCACTTCTTGGCATTCTTCATGTGCTTGGCATTTCTCCTTGGCTGGAACTCCTTGACATTTGGATCATTGATCTTGTCCTTTGTAATTTGACAATATGAGCAGAACATGGTTGAAAATTTACCAGAGAATCCTTCCACCTTGCGCATAGCTGGCAAATCCCCAATCAATGGGAACAGTGCAACAAATATCTCCCTACCTTGAGGAAACTGACTGTTTTCAGAAAAACATAAACCTTCCCAGAGTTCTTTGATTTCATCAACCAATGGATCTAGAATGTGGTTGATTTCTTCCACTTTGGGTTCCTTGGGCCCAGGGATAATACCAAAAAGGGAAACATTCTCTATCTTGTAACTTTCCGCTAGTGGAATGTTGAGACAGATCAAGATCACTGCTCCCACTGAGATTGATTTGTGCCCAACCTTATTTCCAAATGGGTTGAACCAATCCACATAGAGACTGAAGACAAGGTGCCCTGGTTGTAGGGCAAATTTCCTCTTCTTGTCTGCGCCTCCAAAAAAGTTGCGCCAAACTGAGCCTTCCCAAAAATTGCTCATCACATTTGAATTGAGGTTTTTATGATGAAGATTGCTTTCAATGAGCTTTTCAAAATCTGCAAACCATAATTTTCTACCAAGCCAGGCCTTCAAGCTTTGATAATGAAATTTTCAAGCTGGTTTGATGGGTCTGTTATGTTTCCCACTGGTCTTCATCAGCAATTCTGTTTCACAGTACATGCCCTGCTCATTACCAGTTTGGCGCACAAAGATTTTGCTAGTGGAATAGAACTTGGCAGTACATTTCTTGACAATTGATGTTTGGTTGTCCAATTTGTCTGGGATTGGATACAGCTTGAAGCATTCTGGACAGCATATCCTTGTTTCCAGGTTGGGCTCAAAACCTAGCCTTTGAATTAGAGTGACTTTGCTTTGAGGTATTGCCTTCATGATGTTATTTGAATCAAAATTGAATTCCCTCCCCAGATTCTTAATCTTCTCCCGCTCTGTCTTCAAGGTATGATTTCCAAGTCACTAATTTGATGAAAAAGGCACATTCTTTCAGCTTGGAGAAGCACAAGCAGACTGTGCCTTGGGACTAGATGAAAAGAGTTATACTTGAGTTCTTGAGAATTGAACCAGTGCCCTCCCTGGTGAATTTGAATCTGAATCTGCTCTTTGCTTTCATTCCTTGCTGGATTTGTGGAAACCTGAAAATCATTATAGCAGGCAAATCAGAAGATCAGCACATGAATGTACAGTGTTGACTATTTTCCATCCCTCCTGTCCACTTACATGACTGCTCCCTTGTAATGGCAATATATCTGTTGTGACTTGAAGGGCCTGATTGAGTCTGCTTATAGCTTCCTGATGTTTGTTGAAGGAAGAGGATGAAAAAGCCATTGCTATCTTTTTGTTTCCATCTTCATCTTCATATGTGCCCTTGCCACATTTGAATTCCAGACATTGGCATATCTTCCATTTGGCTGTCTTCATATCAATTTATGGATGGATGGATGGATGGATGGATGGATGGATGGATCAAATGATGGAGGGATGGATGGAGGGAGGGAGGGATTGATTTGTCAATTGGGTGCACTATCCACCCACACCTTATACACTACCTCATATGCATTTATGCATTGAGGAGTGACTCACCCTCAATGGTTGCCATCCATTACCTTAGCCTCATGGTTGCTGTTCATTAGCTTAGGCTGAGCTTGCCCCAATGGTTGCTGACCATTAGCTTGCCCCAATGGTTGCCAACCATTAGCCTTGCCCAATGGTTGCCAATCATTAGCTTGCCCCAATGGTCACCAACCATTAGCTGGCCCCAATGGTTGCCAACCATTAGCTTTCCCCAATGGTCACCAACAATAAGCTTGCCCCAATTGTTGCCCCAATGGTTGCTGACCATGAGCCTGCTGCAGTGGTGGCTGTTCATTGGCAAAATTCCACCTTTTTTAAAATTCAAGTCATCATCCCCCTGTTCTTTGCAATTATTGAATGCTGACCCTGCTCTCCTACTTTGATAATCATGCAGTGCAAACAACAAAAAATGTCAGCTCTCTGATACCAGCAACCTTGCAGTCCTTTAGCTACAAAGAGTGATAAAAGAATTTGGAGCAATAATATTCCAAAGAATAAACACTTTACAGCTCCAATAATAATATGGTAAGAGCAAGTGCAAGGTTTAATTGGTTTGGTTATAAATATTTTAAATATAATATAAAAAGAGGGGCAACAGAAATATACTACTGGGGGTCTTTACAGACTTGGCAACCTCTCCTCAAGGGGCCTCCTTAGGCAGTTTATAACCTTGGAATGAAGATGGGTGCCTTTCAAGGCCTTATCCACTAATTTGGGCGGGAAAAACAGCACACAAACCCAGAGCAGGAAGGGAACAACTTACTTGGGAAGTAATCCACAAAAATCCTGCAAAGATTCAGGTAAGAAGCTTCAGAACAGATGGAGTTGGTGGCTGGTTCAAACTTCTGGTTCTTGATAGTTATTTAGAAAATAATAATAATAATACTTCAGACTAGATCATAAATCACTTGCTTTCTTCTTGATAAGCACTTGACTAACAATGAAACAATGTCTGATTGATAATAATAATATTTCTGATAACTGATGATGATTGGGAACAAAAGGGCAAAAAGAGCCTGTTTAAATATTCCTTTTTGGGTGCTTGAGGGCCTCTAGAAGGGGTATTAGCCATGGGCTGAGGTTAGGGGGGCAGTCAGGGCAAGATTTGCACGTCCTCAAGGTGCTGTTAGCCTGCTGGCCTTAGATCTGTCAAGGAACAGCTCCTTTTTAGCTGCAGGATCTGTTAATCAACAGATTAATCATTTTGCTGATCCTGCACTGATCCTCAATTTGTACTTTAAGTACTGGTCCAAAGTGAGCAGACGTGGATTTTTATTGATCCTCCATCCTCTGCCGATCCTGTATGTAATTTGTAATAATTTTTACGACCACTTCTTGTGTAGTTTTGTGGTCTTTGAAGGTTCTGATCAACTCATGTTGTGGTGAGTCTGGATCTTTACTTAATTAATAAAAAATACTAAAAATTAGTTAATAACTAATTTTAATTGATTTTTAAGGTTTTTAAACTATAATCTACGCTTGTGTGGTAGCTTTCCATGTGTAGAGTAGATCCTACTATGTTGTAGCTCCTCTGAGCGGTACCTGGCTGTCAGACTGATCACAACAGGCTGGGCGCGGGGATCAGTCCATTCAGATGTGCGCGGGGACTGATCCGCTGCGTCCATTCAGATGCGCGCGGGAGTCCAGCGCTGTAGGGACGCGAGGCTGCGTGCGGGAATTTTGAAAAAACACAATTCACTGTGTAACTCCTAAACTACACACAACACCTGGATTTTGACTGAAATTTAGGTGTGAAACCTATACATGACATATCATGTGAAATATTAAAATGGCCAAGAGGTGCCATATTGGTGCTGTTGTCATTTACAGTTAATTAAAAAATATAAGGAGTAAGAATTCAAGGGTGGGGTCAGTGAGTGACCCTACCTTATTTTGGGTGGGGAATCCATTTCTGCAATAATGTTTATGGATTTCCTACTCCTTCATTTTATAATAATTTTATTTATTTATTTTTTTGTTCTTTTTATTTTTGTTAATATTATTATTGTTGTTGCTTTGTCAGGTTGCTCTGTGCTAAGTAGCAGGCTGAAATTCCCCCACTCCAAGATATAACTATATCTGAAAACAATTTTGGGGCTCAGTGTCTTTTACTGGCTCTGTAGTTTCTCAGGTGTATAGGTCCATCTGGAATGTTGTTTTCAGGTAGCCATTCATCTTTATTGGCTGATTCTACTTTGTATCTGACTAATTAAAGTCTAACATCTTTTCCTTGGATCCTTTCTTTTTTATCTTTGAGGATTTTACTGACTTTTCCTTTGTCCTTCTCAGGCTCATCTAAGATTGGTATTTCAGGTGAAGGGGTCTTTTCACCTTCTCTGGGATGGTAGTGTTTGACAAGGCTAACTGGGAAGACTGGGTGTTTCCTAGAGAGTTCATTACTGAGGATGACTTCTACGGCATTCTTACCATGGATTTTTTTGATAGTGAAAGGCCCAACAAAGGCTGGTATGAGTTTTCTGTTTCCAGCCAAGTTATTGAAATTGGTGGTTGAAATTAGAACTTGATCTCCTATTCTGAAATCAGGTTGTTTGTGAGTTTTATCCCACCTCTGTTGGTTGTATTCAACAGCATCTTGTACACACTTGGCAGCGTGCTTATTTGCCATATCTATCATGCTTTTGAAGTCCAGTGATGTTGGATGGATATTAGTTAACTCCTGATTGAGGTTATCCTTGGGTAATTTGGGGATCCATCCTCTTTCCAGTACGTAAGGAGCCTCTTTGGTAGTAGAGTGTTTACTACTGTTATAGGCCATTTCTAGTGCAGGTAAAAGGCTAACCCACTCATGGCAATATCTGTCTGTTTATTTGTACTCCATCCCAAAGCAAAAGAACCTTCTGAGCATGTCCTCTAGAGTCTGGATCATTCTTTCAGCTAATCCATCTGTCTGAGGGTGATAAGCTGTAGAAAAGGCTAAGGTAGTTCCTAACATATCAAGGAGGTTTCTCCAGAATTCAGACGTGAATTTGGGGTCTCTATCACTGATAATAATCTTAGGAATTCCTACATCAGCAATTAGTCTGTTCCAGAAGAGTAAGGCTACTTCCATAGCTGTGTCTTCCTTATGGTTAGGTAGAAACTTGGCTTTCTTAGAAAATCTGTCTACGATAACCAGGACTGAGTTGTAAGAGTAAGCTCCTCCAGGGGGAAGTCCAGTTACAAAGTCCATGTTGATAACTTCCCATCTTTTCCTGGGCTCAGCAATCGTTTGGAGTAGTCCAAACCTTTTCCCAGTGGTCCTGTTGGACTTCTGACAAATTTCACAGCTTGAAACATACTTGATAGTGGAGTCTCTCCAGTTGATCCACCAGGCAGTCTGCTTTACTTTATCTAGGGTTCTATCAGTAGACAGGTGACCAGAAGAGCAATTATCATGACATTCAGCTAAAACAAGTTTGATATGCTCTGTTTTGGTCAAGACTATAACACTAGAGTGTTTATGCCGGTAATACACTAGGCCATCCCACAGTGTGAATCTTCCTTCTTTATAGGATTTCAGCAGGGGTTCAGGTAAACTGTTGATGAGTTCAGATGGGGGTGAAGCACTTTCTATGATGTTAATCAAAGTCTTCATGTCAGAGTTGTATGCTTCTCTGATGGAGCTGAACAGTGATTCATCTAGTTCACATATGTGAATTCCTATGATGGGAGCTTCAAGATTAAACAGGTTAATTTTTAGTATAGGAAATATATCATGATCTTCTGGGTCATGAGCAGGATTTCTAGTATCATTTGTTAGAGCCTTTCTGCTAAGACTGTCAGCATTCTGATGTTTAACTCCAGCTTGGTGGACTATAGTCATCTGACCTCTGTACTGTTGTATGGCTATCTGCCATCTTAACATATGCCTGCTAGGAGTTTTCATGTTCATGAGAGTTCTAACAGCATTGCAATCAGTGATCACCATAAAATATCTACCTTCCAAATAATAGTGGAGTTTTTCTAATGCCCATACTAGAGCAAGGCATTCCATTTGGCTGGCACCATATCTCTTCTCAGTATCTTTGACTTGTCTAGATATGAAGAGTATAGGTTTCTCTACTGGTTTATCCTCTTCTATTACTTCTTGGTGTAATGCAGCTCCTAATCCTTCCATGCTGGCATCTATGTAAAGTTTGAAAGGTTTAGAATAATCTGGTTGTATCAACACTGGGGCAGTAGTCATGGCTACTTTGAGTTCCTCATAATTCTTCAATCTTTCATGAGTCATTTCAAACAAAGTGTTGTTGTTGCAGATCTCATATAAACACTTGGTGAGGTTAGCAAATTTAGGTATGTACTTCCTGTAGTAGCTGCAGAAGCTTATAAAGGATAAGAGTTCAGTTTTGTTCTGGGGCATAGGTCTGTTCATTACTTCTGCTATCTTACTTTGGTCAGCAGTTAAAGTGAGTCGAGAAACAATATGTCCTAGAGCTTTAAGTTCTCCATATCCAAAGTTGCACTTTTTCATAGATACTTTTAATCCTACTGTGGAGATGGTTCTAAGTACTAGTCTTACTTTATCCATGTGAGTATCCCAATCGTCTGAATAAATGATAACATCATCTATGTATACCATCATCCAACCTTGCCTGATGAACATTCCTAAGACTGTATCCATCATTCTTTGGAAGTGGGAAGGAGCATTTTTAATACCAAAGGGCATTCTGAGATACTCATATATGCCTAAATGACATATGATTCTCATAAATTTCCTACTATCAGGACTGATAGGTATTTGGTGAAAGCCTTTCAACATGTCCATAGTAGTAATGAACTTGGCTTTAGAAAGATTATGTAGAGCATGGTCAATCCTTGGGATAGGATAATATTCAGCTTGGGTGTAGTTGTTGAGCATTCTAAAGTCTCTGATCATCCTAGAATTATCATTGTGCCAGGCTCTTATCACAGGTGTAGTTACGTCTACTTGCTCATTATGCCCTACTTTCCTTAAGACTTGTAAGTCCACTAGTTATTGGATGTGGTCTTCTAGAGAAGTCCTAGATTTCGGACTAGAAGGGTAAGCTGGTCTTCTGAGGTTAGGAGGGTAAGGAGGCTTAATAGTCAAAGTTAAGACCATATCATGACCTTTAATATTTCCAATGGGATGGTCTTTAGTGCAAAAAGCCTTCTGGTTCTCAAAGCATACTTGGAGAATATCTCTTTTCTGGTCTTCACTAAGCTGGGAATTCAGGGCAGCTTGGGAAAAGTATTCCTGGTTAAAAGTCTCTAAGTGTCTCTCATAAGTGGAATCAGTAGCTTTAGCATTGACATGGCATATTTGGAACTTCTTGTTCCAATCTCCTCCTATAGTGAAATATCTCCCTTTACTCTGGAAGAAATCTATCCCATACAGGCAAAGAGAATCATTTCCTACAATAAAATAATCACATACTCCATTTTGAAGTACTACAAATTCAATCTTTATCTTGATTGATCCTTTAGAGTGGGGAAGTATGATTTCTGTTGGCCATACTCCAATAGCATTAAGAGGTGAGTTACAGCTGCTGAACTTAGCTTGTGGTACTGGTAGTAAGTTTTTCTTCCAGTTAGAATCCTGTTAATTTAAATAGTCAGTTCCAACACAGGAGCAGAAGGCTCCACTGTCTAGAAGTAATTTTACAGGAGAACCTTGTATCAAGCCAGTAGCATAACAAGTTTTACCACAGGTGTAACCTTTTCCAATAGAAGGTTTAAGGGTTAAGGTCTTAGCTTCAGAAACATGTTGTATTTTCATTTTGGGTGTTCATTGTTGAGGCAAATTGCTATCTTCATTAACATGGTTAATATCCAGGGAAGATTCTATGTTACCTTCAATGACATTAATGGGATTAGTGATCATTAAGTCACACTCAGAGATGGAACCATCAGTGTCATCTAGTTGGGGGTCAGGATTAGTGTCATCTTCTTCCCCTTCAATAAGATTAATCTTCCTCCTGGGTAAAGGACAGTCAGGTCTTACATTCCCTGTTTGGTTGCAATTCCAACATATCTTTTCTTTGGTTACTAAAGTATTCTTGGCTTCTGAGTTGGAAGGGAGAGGTTCTTTATTCTTGTTATTATATTCTTCCCTATTCTTAGTAGTTGGTTCTCTGGGTTTGTTAACCCTTTTGTCTAAGCCATTCATGTCAATAGTTTCTGCTAATACTCCTATGAGAGTGGAAAGGTCAGAGTTTATGGGCATTCTGCATCTTACGCTATGGTTAAGTTGTCCTGGACATAGGTTGAGGAGTCTTTCATTGACTTCTTCTTTATCAGCATTTGGGTAGAAGCAGTCTAGTTTTCTCTTCTGGTCAAGGCACCATTTGTGAGGTTTGTCTTTGGATGGATCAAACAAATAAGTCTCAAAAGTCTTCATCATTTTTCTTTTCCAAATTCTGGCACCAAATTTTTCCTTAATCAAGTCTTTCCATGAGTTCCATGACAAAGATCATACCTCTTCTCTCTTGTTGATGAACCAGTCAAGGGCTACTCATTCAAAAATTCTAGGTAGTCTTACTACAGCTATGTTGTCAGGAAGTTCATAAGAGACCAGAGTATAGTCAATAAACTTAATAAAACTGACATGATTATATTCTCCTTCTCCTGAGAATTTAGGCCACTCAGTGATAGGGGGAAGTAATTTTAGTGCTTGTTCTACTTCAGGAGTGGGACTAGGCCTGAAAGATTCATGCCTGGTTGGTCTTGGTCTAAAAGGTAATTGGGGAGTACTGTGGTACCTGGAAGGTCTGATTTCATCAGAGTCTGCAATGGGTTGAGTTAAGTTTACCTTTAGATCTCTGAGACCATTCTTAATCATACCTAATTCCAGGTCAAGTTTGTTACTTAATGAATCAATTTTATTAATAATATGAGTAGGGGAAGCGTGGTCTGTCTTATTAATACCTTCTTTGATTTGTTCAATAGATAGAAGAATTTCTTCTTGGATAGCGGAAGTATTGTTTTCTAGGTACTTCATTAGTTCTCCCCTACTCAAGCTGATGCTGTCTCTTATTTTTTTTACTTCTAACTCATTGATTTTGACCAAGTTGGATTGGGATTGCATGACTTTACCAAAATTGTTATTTACTTTATCCAATTGTTCATATACTTTTTCAAAACATTTTCTAATGATATCAAAGTTATGAGAAACATTTATGGAAAACAAGTTGAAATTTTCTACATCTAATTGTGGTACACTTTCTTCCATTTTCTTGCCAAAGATATTGTATTGTCCCACTCTTTGGGATTCTTTAATTTCTGATGGGCTAGAGATCTCTTCTTCCTGTTGTTTTTGTTTCCTCTTAAGGAAGCTAATTGGTCCCAAGGATTCCAATTCTGCACGTAGCCTTCTACTTCTTTCTTGGGAATCAATTTTTGGAGGGTTATTTGGGTCTTCTTTGCCAAAGATATGGCTTTTCTCATACCTTGCTGGTCTTCCTGTGTCTGAGCCTGTTTGAAAAGTTCCCAATGACCCATGTGTTCTTTCACCAATACCTTTATTTTGTCCTCCTTGGAGGAGTCCGGCTGGGGTGGCGTAGGTGGAACGGTATCCTCCTGGGATATCACGTTGGACGAGGGACGGCTCTCCAACGGTGAGTTGGTCAAGTCGGCGGTTGCGGTCATTGTCATTGTTGCTTGGATTGGAGAGATCACTAGCTCAATCCGCATTGCGTTTGCAACTGGCGTCCTTGCGCATGCGGGTTCCTCCGGGAAAAGATCCATATGACAAGGCTCGTCCACTGGCGCGGGTGTTGCATCTTTTTTGATGCATGTTACAGATTATGTAAGTCTTTGTCAAAACTTTGTAAAAAAATCAAAAAAAATAATTTTTTTTGAGTAGTTTTTGGTTTTTATATTTTTTTTTAAAAAAAAATATATGACTTACTTATATGAAGGTTTAAAGGTACTAAGTGCTTTTTGGGGTCAGTACCTTCCTTGGAGGGTATTCCAATGGGATCTGAGTGGGTTCCAATAAGATCTTGGGACAAATCCAAGGGTTCAAAGTCTGGGACGTCCTCTAAGAGGTCTTGGTCAATAAGATCACCAAAAACAAAGTCCACTAGAAAGGATAAAATAAAAAAATATAAGTTATATATTTATTTAATTTTAAAATAATTTTTTTATAATTTTCGAGTTTTTTATGATTTTTTTTTATAAAAAAAATAATAAAAAGGAGATTAAAGCTCACTTTTATAATTTGGATACTGTCTCTTAAAAGCAGAAAGCTTTCTTTGATAGATTTTCCACTCTTTGTGCTGTCTTAACAAGGAGTTAAAATTAATAATTCTTTCTAACTCTTGTTCCTTTTCTTTTAAGATTTGTTGTCTATAATAAAGAAGTCTCTCTTGTTCTTGTTCAGGAGTTATAAAAACAGGCACAAAGTTAAGTAATTTTTCTTCTTTTTTCTGTTTAAAAAGATTCAAATAATAATTGATCAATTCTCCGTTGGTTTTTAAATCCACTGGATAAATCAAAAGATAAAGAAAAATAATAAGTATTTCTACTTATATATATATAATTTTTTAAATATAAATAACTGGTCCAGGAGATAATTAATTAAACAATTAATTATTAAGGATATTTCCCGGCCAGACCCCCAGTTGTCAGCTCTCTGATACCAGGAACCTTGCAGTACTTTAGCTACAAAGAGTGATAAAAGAATTTGGAGCAATAATATTCCAAAGAATAAACACTTTACAGCTCCAATAATAATATGGTAAGAGCAAGTGCAAGGTTTAATTGGTTTGGTTATAAATATTTTAAATATAATATAAAAAGAGGGGCCACAGCAATATACTACTGGGGGTCTTTACAGACTTGGCAACCTCTCCTCAAGGGGCCTCCTTAGGCAGTTTATAACGTTGGAATGAAGATGGGTGCCTTCTAAGGCCTTATCCACTAATTTGGGCGGGCAAAACAGCACACAAACCCAGAGCAGGAAGGGAACAACTTACTTGGGAAGTAGTCCACAGAAATCCTGCAAAGATTCAGGTAAGAAGCTTCAGAACAGATGGGGTTGGTGGCTGGTTCAAACTTCTGGTTCTTGATAGTTATTTAGAAAATAATAATAATAATACTTCAGAATAGATCATAAATCACTTGCTTTCTTCTTGATAAGCACTTGACTAACAATGACACAATGTCTGATTGATAATAATAATATTTCTGATAACTGATGTTGATTGGGAACAAAAGGGCAAAAAGAGCCTGTTTAAATATTCCTTTTTGGGTGCTTGAGGGCCTCTAGAAGGGGTATTAGCCATGGGCTGAGGCTAGGGGGGCAGTCAGGGCAAGATTGGCACGTCCTCAAGGCGCTGTTAGCCTGCTGGCCTTAGATCTGTCAAGGAACAGCTCCTTTTTAGCTGCAGGATCTGTTAATCAACAGATTAATCATTTTGCTGATCCTGCACTGATCCTCAATTTGTACTTTAAATACTGATCCAAAGTGAGCAGACGTGGATGTTTATTGATCCTCCATCCTCTTCTGATCCTTTATGTAATTTTTAATAATTTTTACGACCACTTCTTGTGTAGTTTTGTGGTCTTTGAAGGTTCTGATCAACTCATGTTGTGGTGAGTCTGGATCTTTACTTAATTAATAAAAAATACTAAAAATTAGTTAATAACTAATTTGAATTGATTTTTAAGGTTTTTAAACTATAATCTACGCTTGTGTGGTAGCTTTACATGTGTAGAGTAGATCCTACTATGTTGTAGCTCCTCTGAGCGGTACCTGGCTGTCAGACTGATCACAACAGGCTAGGCGCGGGGATCAGTCCATTCAGATGTGCGCGGGGACTGATCCGCTGCGTCCATTCAGATGCGCGCGGGAGTCCAGCGCTGTAGGGACGCGAGGCTGCGTGCGGGAATTTTGAAAAAACACAATTCACTGTGTAACTCCTAAACTACACACAACACCTGGATTTTGACTGAAATTTAGGTGTGAAACCTATACATGACATATCATGTGAAATATTAAAATGGCCAAGAGGTGCCATATTGGTGCCGTGGTCATTTACCATTTTCTTTTAAATTAATTTTAAAAATAAAAGGAGTAAGAATTCAAGGGTGGGGTCAGTGAGTGACCCTACCTTATTTTGGGTGGGGAATCCATTTCTGCAATAATATTTATGGATTTCCTACTCCTTCATTTTATAATAATTTTATTTATTTATTTTTTTGTTCTTTTTATTTTTGTTAATGTTATTATTGTTGTTGCTTTGTCAGGTTGCTCTGTGCTAAGTAGCAGGCTGACAAACAACCCATCATGGTACAATACCTCTTGAATGGAGCCCCATCAAAAAACCCCAGACTCTTCAATCAATCTGTTTCCAGCAGTGTCCTGGGCTCCAACTCCCACTTCTCTTGATGCCTTTCATCCTACTGTAGAAATGTGATGAATATCACCAAGTCAACGGATACTCACTGGCAACAAATCCCCAATTCCCTACAACAATCCCAGGTTCAATCACTGCCATCATCTTGCATTCATCAACAGATTCATCCCACTACCTCTCTAGTCCCATCCAAGTCTTCATGTCTACTACATGCCATATCAACCCTAGCAAGAGAGGTTTTTCTTCAAGACCTTGCACAAATCAACTTTCCTTGCTGTGGTTTCAATTGGTCTGAGCCTTGGGAATTGCATTGGAACCAGTTGTTTATGGGACTCATCATTAAACATTGGAACCATGCCCATGCACATGGTGCATTTCAAAACTACCCATTCAACTCAGTGCATAACACCAAATTCAACCTTACCATTGTCCTCAAGAGGTGGTTCATGGGCAGGAGACCCAATATTAAGTCTGGAAAATATCTTTCAGAAGCCCATGCAGCAAAACAAAATCAGACAAGAAAATCCAGATGGCCCAAACAAGTAAGCAATTACTCCCTATCATCCCATGGTATTTTTTACCCCATTTTTTTCACATGGTTTTTCCTCTCTGCCTACAGCTCTCAAATCAACAAACAGAGATCTTGGAATCACTTGGATTACCAGAAAATCAGTCCAGTATATTCAGTGAAACACAATTTTGCTCTGACACTGAGTTCTCCAATGAAAAGGTCTTCCAGAAGGTCCAGTGCCAATGGTGATCTCAAGGTTTCTCTGCCCTTGGTCACCAAATAGATAAAACATTTGACAACATTAAATCTGAGAGACTTGGTAGACGTTAAAAACGTGGTCATTCAATGTGGATGATGAGGAAACCTTCCAACCTCCAAGAAAAACTCACAAAGGTGCCAACAAGAATCCTCAGCAACTTTTATCATCCTGATTTGATTTCTTCGCTTTCTCCAGAGGGCAAACAGCTTTTGGATATGCAGCCTCTAATTGACCTTGCCTTCATAATGTCCAAACTGATACCTTAAATTATTTTTAGATCTAAATTCATGTTTCAATATTGATTCTTGTGTTAATAGAATGTTCCACTCTCACTACTTTAATCCATAGAATGTTGCAAGGATATCCTACTTGAAATATTTTTTTCATCAGACATACCTGTTTTGTAAAATCACATAAATATCATTAAATCTTGAACATGTCCAAAGTGTTTTAATTATCTTCCCCTGCATCAAAATACACTCAACATTGTGCAATTATTATCAACATAACTGTACCAATACCATTGACAGAAAAGCTCCTTCATCCAATGATTTGATGTGGTACATACCTTTGACATATAAAACTCCTTTTGGAAACCATGCACATGCATGTGTACACCATGGGGCCACTTTTGGGCGTTGAGGACCGCGGAGCCAACAACAAGGGTTGATTTGTTGGCAGCGCGCATTGAACGCCTGAACTTTTGACAACCCGGTCAGCCAATGGTCGACCAACCAACAAATGATGGTGGACCAACCCATGCATCAATCCACCAGTTGCCTGGTTGGTGACAGGTGGTCAGAGTTGTTGTAACAACAATTTGCCCCTGCGGTTGAATCACCAGCAGGGGTGGCTGTCAGTGACTTGCCGTTGGGGTTGAGGCAACATCACCTCACCCCTGCAGTTGATTCACCAGCTGGGCGCACAGGGTGGATCCATGTGAAGTCATGGTTTCTGACCCATTACATCAGCTGCTTACCTGTTGACTATTTATTGGCTCAGACAATGATCATCATCATTTCTCTCACTCACTCCACCTCTCTTGATCCATCCCACCATGGTGGACAGCTACTACTACTTCCCTCTCTCTAGACCAACAAAGACCTGACCATCCTATCCACTCCTTCCCTCCTCATCCATCCATCCATCCATCCATCCAACACCCCCCTCTCTCTCTCCTTTGAATCTCCCTCTCACAGGTACCGGTCTCTTCTTGGGTACCACTCAATCACTTGCCAACAATGGTAGCCCCCTTGGTCTCCTGATGGAATTCTTGGTCATGGGAACTGGTTGAGAAATTCATTCCCTAAATACTCCCCCTCTCTTCTTCCCTTCTCTGATCCACTGACACCACTCAATCATCACTCAGATTACTACCACCAGTTGTTTGGAACGTCATGGCCTCACTGGGTGAAATGAGTTGAGTACTTTTCCTCTGGCCCTCCCTCTCCCTTTGCTTGACTCCTCTGATCTCCTTCTCTCCTCTCTCTGCTACCCAGTCTCTCATTTGCCCATTGCAGGTGGTCATGTCACCCTCATCATCCATCCATAACACCTGTCTGTTGTCTCCCTGCCATCATCAACAAATCAATCAATTCACACCTTCAATCTCATTCCTCTTCACACCCATTGAAAGCTGTGAAAAACCTTGATTTGATTCAACAAATTTATTGCAATCAAAAGCACTGGGGAGCTGGAGGGTGTCAATATTAAACACCAATTGTTTTACAATCCCCATCCCATGAGAAAACTCAACAATTTTTTTTTTTAATTTTTGTAAATTTCTTTCTATTTCATTGTTAAAATACAACTGTAAAATTCTCCCAAAAAAAACAAAAAATCATGTAATAATATTTATGACAGATTAAAACATTATCAATTAAAATAAAATAAATATAAATGATTTATTTGATCTGGCAAGCCCCCTGTACCAACAATGGAAAGCAACAAAAAAAGGTTGAATAATCATCAAGAATGAAAATGATTTGACCCACGAGGACCTTCTGACCCTCAAGTCAAATTGCTGTCAGATCAACCTTGACAGCAATTTGAAGAGAGCCCAACTGCGCGGAGGTGGAATTGGCGTCAAGCCGTTAGCAAGCCCTTGACCACACTCAACGTTTTGGAACACCAACATTATTTTGACGGGTGCACTCCCACTAAGGGAGTGCTGTCAAACCAGCGTTGGCCAAGCTGGGGCTCAACAGCCATTTGGCCCCGTGGTGTATGTGTATGGTCTGTAAAGCATGTTTGGGTGCTGAGCCAAGTTTTTCCAAAATTTTCTAAAGCCCATGTGGCACTTAGCAAAGTCATCTTGGCACCTGGAAAAGCCTTCTTGGTGCCTTGCCAATGTCCACTTGGTGCCTGGCCAAATTGGTCTGGTGCCTGGCCAAGTTTATCTTGGTGCAGATCACAGCTGGTTGCATTGACCCACCAATCACATGATCATACTTGGAAAAAAAAAGGGCTTGAAGTTGGGGGGAGGGAGGCTGGTCAATTTTGGTACAACCAGCATTGATTGGCATCAAGTGGAGCTTGATTAGGTGCCAATTTTTAATCCCTGCAAGCCCAACCTAATCAAGCTCCCTGGGCGCCAATCCAAGTCCCGCTAGGCACATGCCAAGTCAAACCTGGACAGGCGCCCAGATGCGCTTTACACACCATGTGTATATGGCCATGGGAGAGGCCTAAAACAACATTTTTCATCAAAAATATAAAACTTTGTGTTGCAATATACACCCCCATTTGCAAATTGATGGTGTATAAAGCCCATCTGGGGGCCTGGAAAAGTTCCAGGTTTTGTTTTTAAAGTGTGTGTGGTGCCCAAAAAAGCTAACTTGGCACCCAGTCAAGTGATCTTGGTGCCCTTTCAAGTGCCAGTTGGCCCATCCCCAAATTGGCCTGGTGCCTTGCCAAGTTGGTTTGGGTGTCAATCAAAGCTGGTTGTGCAACAAATTCTCAACTGTATTGTTTCTCTTTTTTTGACTCAAAAAGTTATTTTTTTTACTTTTTAATTCAAATAGCTGTGCATAAATTAATAAAATGAATTTAAACAAGGTTGAAAAAAAACTTACCTTGTTGAATATGCTTTGAAAAACAGTCCCATGACTTTTTTCAACCCACTGTACTTTTCCCCCACATCATCCAATTTTTCCCTCAAGTAGGAGAAGATAAAAAAACATGAGAAAAAAAACAACAAAATATATATATATATATATATTTCAGAGCACACCATACCAGGATGAGTTTCCCAGCAGATACCACTCATTTACCTTTCCCCCACATCATCCAATGAGTACCTCTTGCAGAAAAAGATAAAAAACCATGAGAAAAAATACAAATAAAATAAAAATAAAGAATCAAAAATAAATTTGAAAGAAATATTGAAATTCTGTAATCCAATTCAACTTGTGAGCTCAATTCTCAAGGGCAAAAATAATGCTTATATCTATTTGGTCATATTATGAACTAAAATTTGGTTACTGATCACTAGGTTGTTATTTAAAACTATGTTCCTGCAAGAGAATTTTTATCCCTCTGGTTCAACAGGCAGTAAAATGATTACTGCAACCTGGTGGTTGAAAAAGTGAACTCTTCACTCCAACAGTGTGTTGGTGTTGGTGGCTCACTCCTCAGTTCATTTTCCCAATCCAGCAATTACATAGTTATGTAATTGGAGGTAGCATTTTTGATGATTTGGAGGTTGAATGGGTTTTCCACTTGCCCCTGGAAATTGGTGGAGCAATGTGGGTTGAACTCCACTCATGGATGCTGTCCAGGACCAGAGGAGATTGAAGGTGTAGTAGGGTAAAGATATGTGGATTTAGAGTTGAGGGTGATGTGACAACCTCTGTCAATGACAGAAGGGGGGAGGTGAGATCAACTGAAGGTACAACAGAGATACTTCTTGAGATATAGCTTGCATAAAGGTGAGATACAACTTGCCACCTGCATACGGGTGGCGCCCTATTTTTTCTGGTTGGAGATGATGTAAACTTAAAGGCAATCGCAAATAAAGGGAAAATATAATGTGGGAATTGAAAAGGTAAGGTATCATAACTAAAGAGATAGATAAAAGATATAATGCAAAAGAGTCTAATTATCCGGATTAAGGTTATTCATGATTGACCAAATTATAAAAAAGGACATGTTTAAATCTATTGGATTGTACAAGAAAATCAGCTAATATAGGATAGCATTCAGGTTTATCTAAGATAGAGTAAGAGCTTAAAGGATTGGATTTAAATTTTAATTTTACCAGTTTCTTTCTGAAAAGGATTATTTGACAAGGTTATTGCTGGAATGAGGTGAGGAAGTTGTTAGCAGATTCAACTTGGTTGCAATGAGGACAAAGGTTTGTCAGAGAACATTTAATGCGGTGAAGATACTGGTTTAATGGAACATGTCCCAATTGAAGTTGGTAGATGAGAGAAGTGGGCCTTTTTTCCAGGTAATCTAAAGAATTGAAAACTGATTTATTATTTTATTTATATTTGTATCTATGTGACTCTTGACAAGATAGTTTGTTTGTTGAGAAGAAAGTACATTTCAATAGTTGTCTGAGTTTGGAGAGGCTGAGATTGGTAAGAGTAATGTTGGTGAAATTGGTTGTATTTGATTTTTCTTTAGCTAAAGTATTGACCTTCTCATTGAAAGAAATGCCTGAGTGCCCTGGGCACCAGGCTAAAATTGTTGGGTAGTAATAATTAAGAGAGATGAGTTGTTGATAGATTTTCATGTATAAATATTGTGCGCTAGAGGCTTTGGAAGGGTTAGAGCATTTAACAAGGGCCTGTTGATCATCAAAATAGAGAAACATTTTCCCTATGGGGATATTAAGACAATTACGTCTATTAATTTCTTGTAGCACTAAATCTATACTTGATGAGATGCCATGTATTTTGGCCCCAAAAATAGTAAGAAATTTTTCAGCATTTAAAAGGGAAGAGGTATGAATAGAGGGTGAGTTAGAAAGGGTAGCAGCGGATCCAACTCCTTTGTTATTGTAAGAGAGCCATCCAAGAAAAGTATGATTGAGTTATGAGAAAAGTATGATTGAGTTATGAGAAAGTTCATAATCAATTTGATTTTGGATTATAGAGATAGATTTATCTTTTGGTAAATCTAAGTTGATGACTTCTAACTTGTGAGTAAACCAGGGAGCAAGAGGGATGGGAAAGATATTGTAGGGAGAGAGAAAGGGAGGATAAAGAGATATGAATTGGTTGCAATTAATGAGGGTATGTATGGAACTTGGGTGATTTCTAACTGACAGAAAAATTTCACAAAGGAAAATTCCTTTAATTGGCTTGGAGATGGGGACGGTGAGGGAGAAATGGAAATAGTTGTGGGTAATTTTTAAATTTTGGTTGAAGAAGGAGATCAAACCGTTATCTAATTTGAGAAAGGGGATAGGAGTTTTTCAAAGCATGCCAGTAGCTAGATGGGCCAATTGAGAGAAGAGGGAATCCAACATCTTTTTAACTTTAGCTAAAATCTTTTGGGCCAGCCAAAGGCCTCTGCCAAAAAGAAGTCTTAATTTTAGAACTGCTATAATTAGTTGGCAAGCTTCTTTAGTGTTGATGCCATAAGTAGTTCTGATAATGCGGGATAATTGGTTAAAGGAAGAGTTGAAATTATTTTTGATGGTTTTGATGTGATTTTTATAAGTGAGTTGAGGATCTAATTGAATGCCTAGCCTTTTGATTTCAGAGGATAATTCAATAAGGGAATTATTAAAATTAAAAGGCAAGGGATTGACATTGCAGTAAGTAAAGATCATTATATTAGTTTTCTTTTTTTCAAAGATAGCGCCATCTTTCCTTCCCCAAGAAATGGAGAAGGAAGCAATACGTTCCATGTTAGAAATGCAGGAGTCAAGAGACAAAGTGGTGGTTAGATGGACAAAGTTGTCCACAAAACCAATGGAGATCTCATCATCAGATAACTGTGGGGAATTGGGTAGAAGTAGGCTAGAGTCGCAATGATATAAAGAGTGACCAAAAGTGGGGAGCCTTGAGGAAGCTCATGGTCAATATCAAAACTGTCTGAAATGAAGTCATCCAATCTCATGAGGGTGCTACAAAAGCTTAGGAAGGAATGGATGATATTAATTAAGTAAGTAGGGAAATTTTTAGCATGATGGATTTGAGTGAGCCAATCTCTGTAAACAGAAGGGTAAGCAGACTTGACATCTAAAAAAATGCCTACAACAATTTTTTTGTTGCACCATTAATTTTTGATCCATGAGTCAATCAGGAAATGAGCATCAAAGATATTGTGCCCTTTAACTGCACCCATATGCCCAGATGCAATAGGATTATGTACATCAATCCAATAGGCAAGTCTATTGTTGATGACCTTTTCTAGAACTTTACTAAGGTTATTAAGTAATGCTATAGGTCTATAAGCATTAGAATAAGGTTAATCATCTTTTCTGGATTTTTTAATAATAGTTGTGATAGATTTAAGCCAGGGGAGGGGAAAATGACCAGAGGACAGAATTTTATTAAAACAAGGGGGGAGAAGAAGTGCTAGTTTGTCTATTAGAATTTTGATGAGTTCATTCTGAATTTTATCAGGGCCTGGAGCCTTATTATTGAAAATTTGAAGGAAGGCTATGATTACAAAGAGAGAAGAATGGGAAACAATGAGGCTACAAAGAGCCAAAGGGGAAGAGTTAATACTTGTAAAGTCAAGTGAAACTAATCTGATGAGGAGGAAGGGACTCTCCAGTTTTGATAACTGGTAATCAGATGAATTTCATTCCTGGTCCAAGGGGAGGACCAGTATTTAAGCACAACTGGAGAACCCCAAAGGGGGCCAAAGGTATCAGGGTTAAAACAACTATAGAGCCCCCAGAGGGGGCCTGAGACAATAATAACAGGATAATAAAAGTGGTAAGACAGAAGTAAGGCTGACTAAATTTGTCAGTTACAAAATATGAACAAAAAAAGACAACACACCACCTTAACTGACAAATTTAGGAACCAATTTGAGACCAATAAAAATTTCAGAGTTTCATGAGAATCAAGAAGAGAATATGAGATATATGAGATTTTGGGAATAATTGACAAGACACCACCTTGTCAACATATGAGATGAGGAATGAAAGACTTTTTTAAGAGGAGCAACAAGGACCTCAAGCATAGTTGCCTAGCATGATGGAAGCCTATTTTAAGGGGAGCAAAAAGGACCTCATTCATAGTTGCCTAGCATTATGAAAGCCTATTTTAAGAGGAGCAACAAGGACCTCAGGCATAGTTGCCTAGCTTAATGGGGAGAATGATATGATGATGATGATGATGATGATGAGGGTAATGGTAATGGTGACGGTAATGGTGATTGTGATGGTGATGGGATGGTGATGGTGATGGAATGGTGATGGTAATGGAGTTGAAATGGATTGGTAACAGTTATTTAATAATGGTGGGGTTGATAGAGTGTTGAATAGTAATGAATGTGATTGTTTTAATGAAAGAGGGTGGAAAATAGAAAGATATAAACAGATAGTATTGAACAAAAAATGAGGGAAGAATTCCAACACACCAGCCTGTTCAATACTAGATGGAAGAATGTTGATGTTAATTTTTAAGGTTGATGATCATGATATTGTGAGTTTGTAGTTGATATGGTTGATGGTTGAAATAATTGATGGTGGAGATGTGGAGGAGCAAGTTGAAATTTAGGTTGAAGATGATGGGTGAGTTGTTGTTGTAGAGTAGGATGCAATGTTGGTGATGGAGTGATGGTGATTGAGGTTGATGGTTAAATTGATGTAGGAGATGGAGCAAGTTTGGGTGTAGAGGTGGAGCGGAGGAGATGGATGGGAGCAAGCAAGCATTTGAGATGGAACAATGGAGCAATGTGGGGATGAGAAGAGACCAAGCAAGATTGAGAGGTGGAAGAGCAAGTTTGCAAGGGAGGATGTGTGATAATGAGCAGGGATGGCGAGTGAAGCAGTAGGAGAAGTTGCAGATGAAGCACAAGCCAGGTTGCAGATGTTGATGGATGCAAGATTGGGAAAGCTGGTGGAGGTGAGTAGCAAAAGGGAGGCAATCAAAGTCACAAGCAAGGTTAAACAAGCAAGTGAGCAAAGGCAGAGGTGAGAAGTAATCAAGGTTTCCATTGAGGTAGCAAGAGAAGTGGTGGACAAGTGAGGAGAGGAGTAGTGGGTGGGGCAATGGAAAAATGGCAATGGTGACAGGACAGGCCAAATGAATGGACCACCCCAGTTTAGTAGTGGAATGATGGTAGTAGATTGTATTGGTTAATGAGAGGATCAATCAATAGATGAGATTGTGAGTTTGAGGAGTAGAGCAATGATGGATTGATGAGGTATAGGCAATTGGTGGTCAATTGGACAAGAGAAGCAAGATTGAGGGAGGATGCAAGCAATTTGGGGAGAAATAAGGCCGCCATTGAGGCAGCAAGAGAGGGAAGTTTTAAGTGAACAAGGTTGTGGTCAAGGTGAGAGCAAGGATAGGAGGAGGAGGAGAGAGGAGAGAGTGCGCAAGACGTTGGAGGTGAAGCTGACAACGTTTGATGAAGTGAAAGGAATTCTGATGGAGGTTGTTGTTCTTGTTATGGGACTGGTGGTTAAGAGGAGCCAATGAAGAGAGTGGCCAGTGGAAGGAGAACAACCATTGGAAGTAGGTGAGGGAGGCAGAGTTGGGAGAAGAAGAGACCATCAAAGTAATGGGTGATGGCATCACAGATGGTTGAGCTAAAGCCATAGATGAGCACCAGACCAACAAGGAAGAAGCCAAGACTGAATAGGATATCACCAATGGGCCATTGATTGTCAAGGGTACGGATGAAGAGTAAGAGTTGGAGGACAACATAGATGGAAAAACAGGCACCATTGAAGATGTACATGATGATCCATAGAGCCAAGGGATGGGAAGGAGGAAAGGATGCTAGGGAGTTGAAGGTTGCAATAGCTATGAAGAATGTGAGACTGAATATGGTGGCACAGGAACTACGTAAGGACCATAGACAGTTTTGAATGGGTCAAAGAAGGGGTAAACTTTTGAGCTGGAGGGGATGAGACCAAGATGAGAGGATTGGAATGAATTTGATGGAGGGATCAAAGGTAGGAGGAGGAGATTGGCAGAAGAGCTGGGGGAGCATCCAGTTCAATGGTTGTGATTGGAACAAAATCATTTGGCTTCAAGCATGGAGGAGATTATCTTTGAGATCAATGGATTCAATGGGGCATAGATTGGTTTCCTAATTGATTGAAGAAGCCTTGGTGAAAGAAGAAACCAAGTTGGAATAAGGCAAACTTGGAATGGGAGTGCTGGCTTGGGTTGTCTATGATCTGGGCATCAAGGGAGATCCAACAGTTGGAGGATGAGGGATTGAGGAGATGAGTTTGAAGCTGAGTGGGTTGTGAGAAGTAAGGTATTGTGAGGATGATTGGGCTCATTTTTGATGTGATGATTTTGAGATGAGGAGATTTTTGTTGAGGCAGACTGATTGGAAATCTCAGTCAAGGAGCAACTGAGAGGAAGCAGAGGAGTGGGGGGACAAATCAAGCCAATGAGGGGTCTTTGGAGCTTGAGACCACTTGGAAACCAAGGGGACATTGTGGGGAATGATGATGGTCAGCCAAGGGCATGAGTGAAGAAGGATGAGAGCAACTGAGGGCACAAGCAAGGTTGCAAGCGGGGTCTCAAGTTTTTGAAGGTTTGGTCAAACAAGGGAGGATAGAAGGAGGCCAATGAGGATGATAAGGTCAAAGCAAGGAAGGAATGAAGGGAGTTGATGGAGCAAGGAGGTGATGGAGTGGATTTTGCCAAGAGCTAGTGCAATGCCGGAGATTGTTGGGGCCAAGGCAATGTTGATAAAGGCCAGCTAATCCAGCAGATGAGAGGTGATGATTGATGAGATGGAGGATGGATTTATGAGGAAGAAGAGAGTGATTTTGCATAGAAGGGATATTTTCAAGGTCTTCAATAGATCCAGATGACCATTGTGAGCATTTGATCGAGCGGCCTGACTGAGTATATCACCATTGGTTGTAGATGGCGCCAATCAGGATGGATTGGTTGAGATGATAATGGTAATTAAACCAGTTGTAACAACAAAGTTGACTGGATAGCTTAGTGGGATGAGATTTTGGCTTTTAACAGTGAAAAGTTGAAGGAAGGCTATGACTCCAAAGAGAGAAGAAGGGGAAAAAATGAGGCTAAAAAGAGCCAAAGGGGAAGAGGTAATACTTGTAAAGTCAAGTGAAACTGATCCAATGAGGAGGAAGGGACACTCTGGTTTTGATAACTCGTAATCAGATGAATTTCATTCCTGGTCCAAGGGGATGACCAGTATTTAAGCACAACTGGAGAACCCCAAAGGGGGTCCTAAGGTAGCAGTTTTAAAACAACTAGAGAGCCACCAGAGGGGGCCTGAGACAATAATAACAGGATAATAAAAGTGGTAAGATAGAAGAAGTAAGGCTGACTAAATTTTTCAGTTACAAAATATGAACAGAAAAAGAAAACAATGATTAGTTAAAAAGATGAATAATTTCTTTAAATTCAAAGGAGGAAACTAGAGAGAAAGAAGAGTTACTAGATAAAGTTGAAGAAGAGACATTCAAAAGATCAATTTCTGAAGCAATGACTGAGTTACCTTGGAAAATAATACCCACCTGATCTTCCTCATTAGTGGTGAGGCAATCATTTTTATTTCAAAGAGGTTCAATTACATTAGAAGCCTTATTTTTTGTGGATCAATAGGCATCATAAGCATGTTTGGGATCTTTCATGGCAAGAAATTGTTTCCAATGGTTTTGTTTTAATAATTCTACTTGGTGTTTGAATTCTAGCTACCAATTGAAATATCAATTGAAAGCAAGCGATGATCTGGTAAGGATGAGCCATTTATGGGATTTGTTTCTATCTTTGATAATGGGGTCTAAGATAGAGCTATCCCACCAAGGTTTAACTTTGGAAGGGATGTGTTGGACTATCTTTCCTTGGTTTTCATACCTGGTTTGGATGATAGATGAGAGGCTGTCATCAAAATCATCAATGTCATTGTAGGAGGATAGATTGTTATGGGATAATAAGTCTGTGAAGTCAGAACTGGGTTTCTTTTTTTTGAACAAGTTGCAATTGATGTTCTGAATTGAGAGGGAAATTCAGGAGGGGGGAAAAAGAGGATGTGAAATAAATCTGAAAGAGGAAATGATAACCTGATGATCCAAGCTGTGATTATTAATAGGAATCTTGCTATTAATTAAGTAATGTTTAAAAATTTGGTTATTCCATGTGAGATTGATACAAGTTGGGTATCTGGGTGGGCTGTGATAGGTAGGGATGCGAGTAGGAGAAAAAATGAAGAAGTCTTTGAAGGTGCACATGCGTATGAGGGAGGAAGATTGGAGATGAGTATGATGATAATGGGGAGAGTTCCAATTTTGATGATGTAGATTGGAATCTATGGAAATAATAATGGGAGATGATCTATTAGAGTGTGTGGAGAGTGAAGACTCTAAGGTAGGAAGACCTATGAAGGAGGTAGGAGGGTTATAAGAAGAAATGAAAGTGATTTTTTTCAAAAGGGTTAGAAGGAAAACTGATGGTAACAAAGTTAAGAAGATTGTTTACATAGCTGTACAGATGAATAAATTTGGAGGAAAAAAATTTTTACAAATGTAAATGACAGTTCTGGGCTTCCCTCAGTGAAAGAAGAAGGATTATGAGTAGAAATGATCCTATGCTACTTAGGATGTAAGAGAGGGAGAAAGTTGTGAGAGTATACCCAAGGCTCTTGAAGCAAGAGAATTAAATTGTCTTGCTCAGTATTAAGGACACTTAATGTAGTCTCTGTTTTGTTAAAACATTTTAACTGGAGGAGGGAAAAGGAATCTGGGAGGGAAGAGGCACGAGGGAAGTTTCTTTTGAATTGAGGGAAAAGACTATCAGATTCAAAGAAGGAGGATAATTTATCCATATTCTCATGAGGTTGGGATTTATCACTCATTAGTATTTCAATTTTTAGCTTTGATTAGTTTTTCATATTTGATAGGACATTTAGATTTAAAAGGGGATTGATCAAATTCATGATGATTAGGAAGATTGATAAAGTCTTTATTGAGATTTTGTTTCTTAATGCATCGTTGGAAAAGATTTCTAAAATCTTCAAGTTGGCATTCAAAAGAGTTATGGGAATTTCCACATTTAAAGTAAAAAGCTGGATTCTTGAAAGTATTAGTAAGGTGTCCAACTTGAAAGCAGTTGAAGCATTGCTTGGGGTTCAGGGATATACTTAGTAGGTCTAAGAAAATTGTAATTATAAATTAAACCACCATTCTCAATTTTGGAGGCTAATTTTTTTTTTTTTTTTTTTTTTTTGTAAAGAGGTTAATAATAAGGCTACCATGAGATTTATGATCGGCAATCGGGTCACCTAGCCATTTGATAGAAAGGAGGTCTTCTTGACTAATGCGGTTTTTGAATACATAGATTAGATTGATGTGAAGGGTTATTGGGAGAAAATGAGGAGGGACCAGGAATGAATAACGATGACTGAAAAGAAGGGAGGATGAGTGATCAAATCGGGATCAGCTAAATGGGTCCAGTAATGTGGGTTGTCAAGAAGCCTGCTCTCCATCATTCGATCCGCTCGTAAGTACGTATGGGAAAGGAGGGATGGACTAAAAAGTTTGCTCGACTCGACTGGTATCGATGTCCTTGAGCTTGTGTATTCATCAACCGATGCAGTCCATGCGCCTCTTGCATTCCCATCGGGCAAACGCCATGCCTCCCCAAGTTTGGGTGGGGGGCACATACGTACTAGTAAACCAATAGATGGAGCGGTCACAGGGAGTGTACTGGGGATCTCCCGCACCCCCCGTCCCTCCAGAGATTCACTTCTTAACCATCATCACTGGTTACTTTAGAAGCTTTATGTATGTACCTCGAAATACCTGGTGCTCGAGATGTGGCTTTTTTAGAAATTCGGCCACGTTAGAGAGGAGCTCAAACACCTTAGTAAGACCCCCCGCTGACTAATAAACACTTCATGACCTCAAAATCAGCTAGATCGGGGGAATCAAAAGCCCTTCGAAGGGGGGTAGGGGGTCGTTTGAGACGTACAGGTGGTAGGTATGGAGATTATATATATATATATATATATTTAAAAAAAAAAAGAAAAATCTGACGACCGATTACCCACTCCAGGAATCATAGACACTCAGTGGCGGTAGTGGCGGTAGTAGTGGTCAAGTTTCCATTCCAGAAGAGCTCGATGAAAGATATCAGAAAGTGAACGGGAGTGAGAGAGCGAGAGAGTGAGAGATGGGGATGGTGTCCGATAGGCGGATCATGGAGGGTGGGGGTGGGTACAAGGCCGCCTAAGAATGATATATACATAGACACATACTCATACATAACTTGCCATCAACAATCCTAACGATGACCATCACCAATGGGGTTCTTTTTTTTCTCTTTTCTTTCGATGGGCGTTCGTAGCTTCAACATCCGTCTCTTAGCATCTCAAGCCCAAGCTCTTTCTTCCCGCCCACCAGACAAGCAAACAAAAACTACAAGAAGCGGCAGCACGACGTAGGGAGACAGGGCGGGCGGAGGGGGGAGGGGGGGTCGAGAAGAGAGCCGAGGGATCAGGACCGATCGACCGCTGCTGACGTGAGGCGTCGAGCGCTCCGACTACGCTCACTCCTCTGCGAGGTCGCCGTCGCCTTGGTGGCCAGACGAGGGGACTGGATGGGATCGGGGTCCGAGTGGATGACGAGCCGGGGGTCGGCACGAGACCTAGGAGTCGACTCCAAGGCGGCAGGGATCAGGACGATCGGTTTGGGTAGGCAGGAGGAGAGTCGGGTGGGACTGGAGCCCTGGTGGATGGAGGATGAGGATGAACGTTGAGGAAGAGGAGAAGTCGTCGAGGCCTTCGATCGTGGGTCCTTGGGAATCAGGACGATAGGTGAACTCGTGGGAACCTGTGGAGAGCAAGGTTACGATGATCGGCACGTTCCCACAAGCGGGTGGCACGACTTTAGGCACATCGATCGACTCACCACCGGGACTGGTTCAGACCTCCTACTCTTCGTCGTCCGGTGGACCGGACTCGAGTCGGCGACCGGCGTCCGACGAGGAGTCCGAGTGGTCTTCGTTCGACTGGCCGGTCGATCTACGATAGACCGTTCGGCGCTCGTCTCGGGATCTTCGATGACCATACTCGTTTTCGTTTTCCTCGTCGGGTGATTCTTCTTCTTATCGTCATGATGATCATGAAGATGGATTTGATCGTAGTGGCTGTGAGATCGAGAGGTGGACATGGATGGATAAACCGTTTGGTCGGAATCTGACCGGGCTGGGTCCTCGTTTTTGATTTTAGGTTGGGTAGAACGACTAAGCTCATCTTCATTCAACTTGTTGGATCGATTGCTATTGGCAGATCGCCGTCGATCCGTCGATCGGCTGGTTTGACCTTTCGAGTTGTTGATTTTTTTGCTCGCTGATCTTTTGGAGCTTTTTGTAGTGAGACTATTGAAGGATGGCTTCTCATCACAGTCCTCTGACTTGACAGACAACATGAATGATCTTCGACTTGTCATAACCTTTTGATCCATTCCAGTCGCCTGTTCAATGTCAGTGCAGTTGACAGAAATACAAGAGGATGGATAACCAGTCCCGGAGGTAGATAACCAAGTCGAACCTAATTTTCGAACGACGTTCATCATAGGAGTGGAAGAGCCTTCAAGTTTTCTTAGACCATCGATCTGGTGATCGTGACTACGAAGCACTTGCTCGTAGTGATCCCAAAACCTTGCCCATAGTTTCGAAGAACCTTCGTAGTCAGTGAGTTGTTCTTTAGACCAGGCTAGTAAACCTAATTCGACTAGACTCTCACGAGTCGATCTCGTTCGGATTCGACCTTCCAACACTTTCACCAATCTAACAAGGCTCGCTTTGACGGTGGAGAGCTGCTTCAAATGATTCAAGATCACGTCGGACGGGAGATCACCTTGATGGTTTTCCGGCGTGCTCGAAGTAGCATCGATAAGCTCGATCACGACTTCCACCGTTCCGAGTTGAGGGCCTTCATCGTCATGATTCCCATGAACTTTGGTATGATCTCCGCGTGGAAATAGACCCTTGACCACAAACACAAACGCTCCGAGAAATAAACTAAACGTTAGCGCAGACGAGAATCGATCGACAGGAGGTGGCAAGTTGACCTGTTGGGCAGACGGGAGCTCATGGGGGGTGTGAGGAGCGGAAGGTGGGATAGGGTCGAAGGATTCCAAGTCTCTAAAGTCGATTCTTTCTCCATACTTATCGCCAACTTTTTTCGTACTGTCACGACTACTCGGACTTGAGATTCGATCGTGTGATGGATTGCTTGATGACGTGAGTACAGCGCTTGGGATTGGTTCGGAACGTTCATGGTCGTCAATGCGGACAGTTCGAATCAAATCTTGATCAGGATTTGGATCAGGTAGTGAATTAAACAGAATGGGTTCATCCGTGACTAGTTTTGCTTGGTCTTGTGACTTGAATAAAAGTTCGTCGCGGTTCGTGGGAGTTGGGGAGGGGGATTGTCCTTCTGAGGATAGATCCGATGTTGAGGGTGGAAAAGCTTTCAAGTTGATTAATTCCTCATCGGAAGATTCTGGATGATTTTCAATAGTTGATACGAGCTGGGTGGTAGTCGTAGTCTCACTAGATTCCTCTTGTCCATCATCCTGGGCTCGGTTAGTATAATTTTTCCAATATCTTGATAGTACGAAAAAAGAAAATAAGAGGGAGAAGCCCAAGTTGAAAAAGGGCGACCAGCGCCTGATATACGCATAACGATCCAAGTTTTGACTCTCGAGCCGGGTGGACAGGACTGACGATGGTGGAGAGCCACGATGGGGCGAGGTATTGGGGGCGGTGGGAGGATGAGTTGATTCTGAACCTTGAGAGGAGGATGGATTGGATGGTGCGCGAGGCTTGTTGGGGGGATCAGAGGAGGTGGGATGGGACAAACAGCCCTTGGGATCTGCGGTCGAGGGTGGCCGATCTTCTGGTTTGAGGTGGGAAGATGACAAGTCGATCGATGGATCCAGAGAATGGTCGGAGGGCCCTTCGATGGATTCTATGGTTGGTCGGACGACTATGTTTGAGGGCTCGTTGGGAGTTGGATCGAAGGTTTTGTTCCTGTGATAGATACATTGAGATCCGCTATGATTGGGTCCTAGTTCCGAGGTTACTTGACTCGAACGAAGGATCTAAGAGGGATAGAGAGAGAGGGGGGGTGGGAGAGAATTAGAGTTGCTAGTAGACCATCTTGGGGGGGGGGGTGGACTGGTAGGCAGTCTGAGGGAGCTCAGGCTTGGATGACTGGTTTCGATCGATGGATGTTTTGACATACTTCATCGATGGTAGACAGATTTCTTCCGCCGAGGATCGTAGTAGGAAGCCTTTCATCGGAATAATCAGCCGGAGTGGTGGGTAAGTCTTTCAGCCATCGTTGGCATTTCTGGAGCTCTGGAGGGTGGACTGGTCGAAGGATCGGCTCAGAGGATCGGAGGGGGATGTTGGCCGGTTCCAGGGGGGGGAAGGAGGGATCGAGAGCTAGTTGGGGATGTTGAAGTTCGGATGGAAGATGATGATCGAGGTATCTAGCTCGCGAGTCTGGGGGATGACGATCGATCGTCGTTGACGGGATGGGTCGAACGTTGGAGGGTGGTAGGGATGGTTCGATGGATTCGAGACGAGCGGGTTGGGGAGGATGGCACCCTGAGAAGTTTTGATCGATAGGACCGGTGGGAGGGATGAATAGGACGGACCAATCGGGATCGGAAGGATCTGAGGACTCGAGCAGGGATGAGATCATGGTGGATTGAGGCGGAGAATCGATTGGGGGTGGATGATGATGAGTCGATGGTGACTGAGTGGGTTGGGATGAGGAAAGGGTGGTGGATGAGTGTGGATGGAGTGGAGAAGGGGAAGGGGAGGATGATGATGAGTCCAAGTCTGAAGTGATGGAGGCTGATGATGGTTTGTAGCTTGGAGGAGGATGTTGTTCTGGTGGCTGGATCATCCTAGCCGAGTCGGTTGGGTCGGGGAATCTGTAATCAATCAGTAAGCGACGATCGATTCGTTCGTAGGCTCGATCGACATCCTCATCATCCTCCTCCTCGTTGAGAAGACCTCCGGCGAGTGGAGGATGGTCAGCAGTTTCGTGCCAGTCCATCTCGCCCCCTCCCCCCCCCCTCAAGCCGTCGAGTTCGCAGGTAGGATTGATTGATTTGACTTGGTATCCGTTCGAGAACGTCGGCGTCAGTCTGAAGGACTCGAGTTTCGAATCTGATAGTGTAGTACTAATCCGAAGGCCTGATGAGGGATATGGATGGTAAGAAGTGTTTTTTATTTTATTTTTTTTTTGAGTCAGTGTATCAGTCTTCTCATCAAGTATCTTCGTCATCCTACTTACTTACTTACTTACTTACTTCCTTACTTACTTCTTCCTAATTACCTGCTCAGTCCACCCCTCCCTCCAGACTCTCGCTCGACTCTGACTCTGAATTCCCCTTCACCGTCCTCACCTAGGACTCGGGACGGGCTACCGGAATTCCCCGAGGAGGCGGTCGGGGGGGGGGCGGGCCGGGCCGGGATTGCCTTTCGACGGCGATTCTCATGATCCGGTCTCAGCGCCGGCCCGAAGAACTCTTTCAAAAAAAAAAAAAAAAGAAAACGAAAACGAAAACGAAAATTCCGCCAGATAAACTCTTCCACGCAGAAATTTCCGCCTTCACGAATCCTACGGTGATTATTCTTCCCTTACTGTTCCTCCATCAGTCCAATTTTCAAATAACCTGAGCATGACGTACGCCTACCCCTAGGCCCACAACACGCAAGCGGGCGACGATTTTGAGTTTTCGTCGCGCTGACGATATGCATATGCATCGCGCCCGCCGTGTGAATCTTCAATTGTCAGCTAGCGTGCGAAATCCCACCTAGACTGGCTAATCGTCACCCGCAGATGGCCGCACTATAAGAAATATGGATATAATACATGCATGGAATGTACCGGAACAATAAACTATGGAATGACAGCAACAGGAATCTTATAGTACATTCTAGAAAAGCATGTAATTAGAATATATATATGCCATTGTTCCTATGTCAAATGTCTTTCACACTGGGGGAAAATAATCTATCGTTTTCTGTCCAAACTCAAATAACAGGTTATGAGCCTGCGCAACTCATTAACGCTATTGATATGAATTGCTTACACTGAGCAAACACGTTTTCAAACCTTGCACATTGATCAATTGAGCAAATATTAACACTGTCAAATCCTGATAATCTGCCAACCTGGGCTGGATCTACACAATCTGGTCGCTCTTACCAACAACAACATACCCCATTGACCGACAAAGCCACCATGTCCTCACACCAAGACAAATCTGGCAAGTCAACCCCAACCACCTCTGCATCAAGAGGCCCAGCTAGCCGTACCAAGAAGGAATCAAGCAGGGGACTGTCTCCAACTGACCTAGCAACCATATTGGCGGCACTCAAGGCCCAGACCAATGCGCCGACCGTTGACTTGGTGGCGCAGACAATGATTCACTATGAGCAGGTAGGAAAGGCATTACGGCCAAACCTGCTGGCGGTTGGGTCAAACTTCCCCAATTGGGCCCAAGCCCTGAACCTGAAGGCTCAAAGCCTATTTGACAAGACAGACTACTATCTATACTCCAATTGTGACAAGAGCGCAAGCTGGGCAAAAATTACGGGTACCATTGTAGAATACAGCATTGACCCCTCCTTATCTCCTTTTGTTGCTGCAAAACCAGGCCGGGAAGCTTTTCAAATCCTCAAGGAGCAATTTGGTTTGGTGTCTTGGTCCTACCTCATGATGAAGTGGGGCCGCCTGTTCCACACCCAAGACGTCATGGTCAACCCCAACAAAACATATAACAAATTGAAGGTATGCCTCCAGACAATCAAACAACATCTCAGCAGCTTCACCGTGGACAATCTTCTTGCTTTTGTCCTACACTTCAACGCGCAACACAACTACCAGGAGATTTCAAATGCCCTGGACAGTTGAATTGCCATCAACAAGAATGCCCGGATATCCTCAAAGGACGTGCTTGAACTGATCTCTTGTCATGCCTTGTTGCAAACAGACATCCCGTCCAGCGCACTACTCAGCTACTCAACACGACCGGCTAGGCCAGCAACAGGTAATACCAAGGACCAACCAACCACATACATGAACAGAAGCAATGAATGGGCGCGCACGTGGCTCACTTTCCGCCATCCATGCAGCCACTGTTTCGAGTGGGGGCACTGGGCAATTGACTGCCCAAGAAAGAAAGCAAGACTTCCAATGCTCAAGGATCCAAGGATCAATAATCAATATGTTCGTATCAAGCAATCTACCTTCTGCCACCCAGTTTTTCAGAAAGATTGCACTCCACAAGTGGCCTCAATCAGCAACAACCCAAGCAAAGAGAATGCCGTGTTGCTGGACTCAGGGGCAACAGACTCTGTCACAAATAATAGTCTTTTTACATCCTTGAAGCCGACTAATCTAACCCTCTTGGTTGGTTCCTCAGACCAGTTTCCCGTGAGGCACTTTGGCGACATAATTGTCCCAACTCCTTATGGGAGGCTTATCGTTCGGGACGTCCTGTACTGTCCAGAAGTGCGCGGGAAAATACTGGAGATTGGGTGTTTTGCGAAGAACAATGGGGATGTGCGGTTTGACGGCGCAGGATACACCCTTGTGCAGAATAACTGTGAATTTTTTTCTTTTGAATCTTGGAACCGTTTCTTTATTCCTATGACTACTACAGCTACCTCATCTGTCAATGCAATGAAGACCACTGCCTACTTGCTCCATGACCTCATTGGCCATTTGTTGTTACGCATGCTGAGAAATACCCAAAAGTATGGGGCAGCGGAGAACCTGCCGCACATACCATTGGATGACCTGACCCTATGCAATTCTTGTGCTCTTATGAAAGCTACACATACCCTGCCAGACATCAAATTGAGGAATATTTGTGAGCTGCCGGGGGATGTTGTGGCGGCGGATGTCATTGGCCCTTTCATGGTGTAAGACTCCAAACGGTGCTAAGCCGTGGCAGTTCTGTGGAGGGGAAAAGTGCTGTTTAGGCTGCCCTCCTAGGAGTTACAATAATATTTAAATGTAACCGGAATCAAGGTCCAGAACCTTATGGATGAGAAATCAAAGTAAGGGAAGAGGATAAGAGTTGTCGGTAGCAATGGAAACAGCACTATCTGAGGCAAGATGGAGCAGGTAAAGACTTGAACAAATAAGTCAAGGTTTGTTCAGAGTTCAATAAAACAAGGCAGTTGTAAGTAACAACACCCACAAGCTAATAACTCTGGTCGTCAGCAGCTGATTAGGAAAGATCAACTCAATCCCAACCAACCTCCAGGTTCTCAATGAACCTGCCCAACTCTCCGCAATCAAGCGCTTGAAGGGTACCAGATAACTGTGGGAGGCTGAACAAAACAAAAGCAATTTGTTTATGAAGCTCTAGAAGCAAATCAATAACGAATTCAAGCAAGAATATCCCAACACTTCTCAAGGGACTCAAGAATAGCGTGGCGTAATTCAACCTTAAAGAAGAAGGGAGGTATAACACTCCAGGTTTTAAGCTTAATAAAACCTCTTCAATCAAACGTGATTGGCTCCAGAAAGATGATCAAGGAGAGATCAAGACCAGTATGGTCGGAAAAAGGGATCAGAGTGGTATAACACACCCAAAAATTCAGACAGACAGAAATTCTTCTTCAACCAGCAAGGCTATTGGTTGGTGATAAGGAACAAGGTCACAAGGGACAGAGTTTGAGTATGGAGGCTCAAAGGATCAAGGGGCAATCATAGATATACCCGGATAAATTGCTCAGATAAGTGGGGAAGGATGCCCACAGATAAGTTGATTACTGATGATGGTCTGATAGGATGGATGCTGGGCCAAAAGGCAGGGGAGAGCCCCTCCTTTTATAGACATGAGGCCCTGTATACTATGTACAAGTGATACTACAAATAGGTGCGGGAAAATGAAAACATAAAAAAAAAAAAAAAAAAAAAAAAAAAAATAACATGAGAGGAAAAAAAAAAGAAATGTTGCCCGCGTCAAGAATGACCGTGGGCAACCAGATGGACACCCGCGACAGCGGTCGCGGGTGTCGACAACAGCTGTCGTCGCCCGATCGGCGGCGACAACGGGGTGAGGGTTCCAACGGCTGCAAGCGGTTGCTTGCGGTCGTTGGTCGGTATCAAGGGTGATGGTGATGATGAGAGCGCGTGGGGGAGACGAGATGGGTGGGGAGGTGAACCCATGGAGGATCCCTCTCTTAGGATTTAGGACGGATGGATCGTGGACATATCATGTGATGAACAACATGGGGCGGAGATGAAAAGGAAAGAATGCGTTTGCTGTCATGATAAAAAAAAGGGGGGGCGGAAAGTTTGACAAAGCCTCAATTGAGAAAAGATTGGGTAAGGTAAAAGTATGAACACCTAAGAGTGAAAAAAAATAGAATCATGATGAGCGTTCCGGGGAACATGTCACCCGAGACCAGGAAGGATAACTGGGGCTGAGAGGTTTGTTTTGATTGGGAATACCGTCCACAAAGAGGAACAGTGAGACTGATGAAACGAGCTTGTTGGACGATCAAAGTTTTTTTTTTCCATACACCAGCAACTTGCTTTCAAGTCCTCAGCATACCAAAGCGGAACTCGAGCTTGATGAGTTCAAGCCGTTTGCGCATCCCATAGAGTTGTTGCTGCTGATGGTGATGAGACGGTTGAGGAGACAAATGGAGGCGTAAGGGTGAGGAGGAGCAAGGAGGTGAGGGAGCGGATTTTGCCGATGAGAGGAGGTTTTGGATCGGATGATGGGATTGTCAAAGGTGGTTCGACGATCGCTCGCGTTGCCAAAAGTCAGGGCCGCGAGCGCGACAAGTGGGAGTTGAACATAGGAAGAGGGGATTGAAGCGGAGAGACAGGCAAGAGGCCTGTCCTAGACCGCTAGGACAGGGAGAAGTTGAGAGATGGGGAGAAATGAAGGTACCCATAGGGGTACAACCAAAAAAGATATTTTTTTTTTTTTTTCCGTGGTGTCCCGGATTGGTCACCAAAACGGAAAGCATCGACGGGGAGAAGTTCATCCTGACCATTGCTGATCTATATTCAGGTATGTGCTCTGCACTGCCATTGCATACTAGATCCAAAGCGCCGGCTGCAATTATCCGCTGGATAAACAAATTTCACGTATTCTGCCCATACAAAGTAAGACGCTTCCAATCTGATAACGCGTTTGAATTTGTTTGGTCAACAGATCTTACCTCATTCCTTGACGCTGAAGGGATCCAGAGAGAAACCACAGTGCCCTACAAACACCATCAAAACGGCACAATAGAGCGATTGAACAGGACCCTCACGGAAATGGAGAGGACTATGTTACATGCATCTACGCTCCCCACGAATCTATGGAACTATGCGTTTAAACGTGCGGCGTGGATCTTGAATTGCCTTGTACATACAAATGCCACAAAAACACCAATCAAACTGGCTACGTTGAAGCAACCCTCCCTAGCAATGCTGCGGCCCTTTGGGTGCAAATCCTGCGCCTAAAATCATACACACCTCAAACAAATGGTGCCCTACGCCAAGGAACTGTACCACCTTGGCGTATGTCCGGACTCAAAAGGTTGGCTATTTTTTGATAAGATTACACACAAGGTATCTCAGGGAATTTCCGTGAAATTCTGCCCGACAACTGCAGCAATCCACAAAATAGAAGCAACACATCTTGGGGACTTCACCTTAGGAGACAAATTGGAAACTCAGGATGCTCTGGTTTCCGCCCTCCAGAAAAATGTGGCACACAACCTCGAAAATCCCACCATTGATGAAGCCCTGATGTTGGAGGACTGCACGGGATTGGACTGAAGCAATTGACAAAGAAAACCAATCTCTCTGGGCAATGGGGGTAATTGAATATGCTGACCCGCCAGAGGATAAGTCAAAAATCTTGGGCTCAAAATATGTTCTAACAACTAAACGGGGCCCCAAGAGCAAATTTATCCGGAAGAAGGCCCCGTTGGTGGCCCAGGGTTACTCGCAGGTCAAGGGGATCACTTTTGAAGAAACCTTTGCCCCGACCCCAACCTTCCCGGCGCTTTGATTACTACTGGCAATGGCAGCAAAACATTGTTCGCCAATTCAATCCTTCGACATCAAGACAGCTTTCTTACACAGCAGCATAACCAAAGAAATCTATATCCAACCTGCAAAGGGCTTCAAATGCCCTAAGGGGAAGGTCTTGCGCTTAAAAAAGTCGCTGTACGGCACTAAACAAGCAGGTAAGTGTTGGTGGTTACACCTGCACGAGCGACTAGAGAAAATTGGCTTCAAGGTAAACCACAAAGATCAGAGCACCTACTATTTTGACGGGGAGGGAGGTAGAGCATTCTTGTGGATCCATGTAAATGATGGTGTGCTAATGGCGGAAAATACGGAGCTCCTTGCAACACTGAGGAAACAGTTAGACAAAGCTGTGACCCTTAAGTGGGACGCCCAGCTCTCATCAATTGTCGGCATAAAAATTGCTGCGACCGATGGTGGATTTACTCTCCAACAGCCGGCACTAATTGAGAAGCTATCGTGAACAGAAAACTGCGCAATTACCGCGGATACGCCCCTAATCAACACCAATCTCCTATTGAATCAGTCTATTGAAGCAGACGGCAACTACTTACATTGTATTGGTATGTTGCTCTACCTTGCCCAAGGTACTCGACCAGATATCAAATTTGCGGTAAACTACCTGGCCAGATTCGCACTCAACCCGGATGAGGGCCACTGGGAAGCACTACAACGCCTTATCCGATATGTCCACCATACTTGACATTTCCAACTAACCATAAAACCAACTTGCAAGGACTCTTTCCAAATGTTTGCGGATGCTAACTGGGGAGGCAAAGGTGCAAAATCATCCCATGGATTTTTCTGCACACTTTGGGGGGTCCCAATACACTGGGGTTCAAAGCATCAACAGTGTGTGGCGCGCTCCACTTGTCAAGCAGAATATATGGCACTTGCATACGCATCCATTGAAGCATTGTGGATTGCAAACATGGTGAAAAAAAGGCTCTTTAACAAGGTGTCTCAACCAACACTACTATCCAACAACCAGGCAGCAGTCAAAATTGCATAGGATCAATCAAGCATGAAAAAAACCCAACACATCAACCGCGACTTCCATTTTGTAAATGAAAATCTCAGGCAAGGCTCTCTTGGACTGAAATGGATTAAGGGTGACGCTCAGCAGGCCGACTTTCTTACTAAAGCCCTAGGCAAACTTAAACACTTGGAATTTTGTGACCACTTGTTTTCTTGATTTTTTTATTTTCTTGCTTCCTTTGGTCTTTGATTTTTATTTTATTTTTATTTTTACCTTTTTTCTTTTTCTTCTTTATTTCCATTATTATTCTTTATTGATCATCATATTTCTTGTTTTCACAATTCATCCTTGTTGGCAAATAAATTGTGGGGGGGGGGAATATAAGAAGTATGGATATAATACATGCATGGAATGTACTGAAACAATAAACTATGGAATTACAGCAACAGGAATCTTATAGTACATTCTAGAAAAGCATGTAATTAGAATATATATATGCCGTTGTTCCTATGTCAAATGTCTTTCACACTGGGGGAAAATAATCTATTGTTTTCTGTCCAAACTCAAATAACACGCACAATACGATGTTCCAGAGCTTCACAACTCCCCCCTGACTGACCCAACCTGCTTTGCTACCTTCAATATGGACCTCAAATTATGTACATGTCTCAAATGCTCTACGCATGAGTACTACAACAAGGCAAACATACATCAGCATGGACTCTGGGTGCATCCCTCTACCCAACGAAAACATGGGTCTGCCACCTCACTTGCCAACACCAGCACGACTCAACTCACAAACCTTGCAATGGAATTATCTCTCAATGCACCAGCCCCTTCCTCAAGTAAGCCTGTAGACGCCCCAAAAGAACCTGAGGACCATGAAGCTGAAGTTGAATATTCACCATGGGGATCTATGTGTTTGTTTCTATCTTTCATTGCCATTATTCCTCATTCAAAACTGACGTACTTTGCTCTATTTTTGAAGGCCTAATATTGTACTTTATTGTTTGGCTAAACCTGGTCTGTGGTGTGAGTCAATATCACTGTGGAATTGCTCGCAAATTCCTCATGAAGGTTATAAAAGCTGGGAGAAAAATACCAATTTTGAGAAGATTGAGAACAAAATCCCCAAGGATGTCCAAACAATGGCAAAGAGGCTCAACCTTTTGCCTCAGCTAGATCAATACATCTGCTGTCCCAAATGTTTCTCACTTTATTTGTTCAGAAATTCCCCAGAGCTATGCACCTATAGAAGGACCCCAACCATCAAAAATTGTGATGAAGAATTATACAAACCCACCATCAAGATACCTTCTGCCCCCAACTTCACAGTTTCTTATCAATATCATCCCCCAAAATCCTCTGTTGTCAAAACACCCAAACCTTGCATGACTTACTCTCTTCAAAAACTTGAAAACTGGCTCACATGGTTTATCAACTCACCTGGTGTTGAAGAAGAAATAGTCAAATGGCGCTACAAGTTGAGCACACAAAACCCCAAAAATTGTTATTGATATTCAGCAATTGCAAGCCTGGAAAAGATTTTCCCAGAATTCCACAAAAAGAAAAACCCACAACAAATTACGACTTACCTTCAGTCTGTATGTTGATTGGTTCAATCCATTTGGCAACAGGCTCTTGGGACAGCAAGCATCCATGGGAATCATGCTTCTGACATGCCTTGATTTACCACCAACATTAAGGCACAAAACTCACAATGTCTATCTTGCTGCAATTTTTCCCGCCCCTTGCAAACCTGACACAACAACAATCTTGCATCTCTTGGCACCCGTAATTGATGAAGTGCTATCTCTGAATGGAGGAAAAAAATTCAGCACACCAAGTTACCCTAATGGTCGGACAATATCAGTACACCTTGGTGCACTCATTGGTGATGTGGCTGCCATGCATAAAACTGCTGGCCATGCTTCTCACTCTGCATGTTTGTTCTGCTCATGGTGCTATTGTAACAAAGAAGAAATGGCTCAAATGAAGATTGGTCCCCTCTGAAACTCTTGGGAAGCTTGTAGTTTTTCCTATTGATGGAAGGAACTCAGGACTTTGAAGGACCAAGCAGCATTCATCAAGAAGCACAGAACTCAATGTTCTGAACTGTCAAGACTTCCTTATTGGGACCCCATCAAGAATGTTGCGCTTTGGGTCATGCAAAACTGGTTTGAAGGTGTTCTGAAGCACCATTGGGGGAAGCAATGGGGATTCCATCAAGATTCAGCCCCAAAAAACAAGCCCAATACATCCAAATCTGACTCCAAACTGATCAACACCCAAACCACCTGGAGACAGAAAATGTTGGTGCATATTTGGAACGCTGTTGAGGAGATTGTGGTCCCCCAAGGGATCTCCCACCTTCCCAAGAACTTGGGATCTCCTGGCCATGGAAAACTGAAAGCAAGTGAGTGGCATGCACTTTACGCCTTCCACTTGCCAATGGCCATTCTTGACTTCCTGGTGACCAACGCAGAAGATACCAACACAAGTTCAATTGAGTTTCAATATCTTATCAACTTTTCAAGCCTGGTGGTATGTACAAACACTCTGACAAAGAAGCATGTGGATATCCAGGATCCCCAAAGGTTTAACAAAGCTTATCAACTCTATAGCAATACTTCAGCACAACTATTCCATGGTATTTGCATCAACTCCAATCATCACTACAGCCTCCACATACCTCAACAAATGAAAAGGTGGGGCCCGCTGATGGGAATGTCGGAGTTTGCGGGGGAGTGGGTTAATGGGTTGCTTCAATCAATTGAGACAAACGGGAGAATCGGTACGTCTCCATTGATTCTTTTTACTTTCACACTGCTGATGAGGTTGTCCACTAGGCAAAATCAAGGATATTGTGATGAAAAAATTTTTCAGACTCAAAGATTCAAGCCCATACTCTTGGATATAAATATTGATTCAACTGATCAGCAACCAGACCTGAAATTTGCCAAGAAGCAAATTGTGGATATCAACATCAAAATCTATGAAGCACTACTGAAAATGGTCCAAAGGCAGAAGCCAATGGTAAGGGACTTCCAAAAAATTCCCCATCCATTGGAAGCAACTGTTCTCACAAGGTATGCAATGGATCATCAGTCATTCAGCACCTCATCAGGTTTGTTTTTTAGCAAGGACCCACCCAAAAACTGTGTCAAGTATGCGTGCAATGGAAATGAGTACTTTGGTTGGGTGGTGGCAGTGTACACCATTCAGGAGTTTGGATTGGATTGGATGACCTGGGTGGTGTTAAAAACCATCAACAATGCTTTGACCTTAGCTGATATCCAACCAAGCCCCAGTTTTTTGGGTGTCATGCCCAACCTTGGCCTGGCCCTGGGTACCACAGAGGGGGCACTCTACAACCTTTGCTCACCTGATGAGGTAACCCACATTGTGGGTTACCGACATCTCTCAGCATGGTCAATGGGCATCAGGACCCCTCTAGTGCTTTTGAATACCATTCTGCGTGATGAACATATGGCAATGTGATAGCTTTTTTTTTCTCCCCATCTAGGTGTTCCCCCAAACTCGGCCACTGTTTTCTTTTTTCATTTCTTTTGCATTTGAATTGATTGAACCAGAAAACATTGACCTACTTTTCCTTTTCATGGATTGTACTTGATGAATGTTGATCCATAACTGGGTTTTTCCCACTGAAATACGTCACAAAACTCTTGTGGTGCATTTTCACCATTGAGCAAACAAAATAAGAAAAAGGTGCGCTAGCTTTGTCATTCAATTTCAAGATCAGATTCCAACTCAAACCATAAAAACATACAAGCGCTTAGTGATTCAAGGGAAAAAATGAAAAGAAGGGAAGTATTTGTTTCTTGGAGCTGATTTAAGACTTCCCAGTGGATAGGTCCCATTTTTAAGACCAGACACCCTCTTGCTTGTCAAGCATCATTTGATAACACCAATCACAATTTCAAAAAATAAAATACAAGCTCTTAGTGATTTGAGGGAAAAAATGAAAAGAAGGGGAGTATTTGTTTCTTGGAGCTGATTTAAGACCACCCAATGGATAGGCCCCATCCTTAAGACCAGACCCACTCTTGCTTGTCAAGCATCATTTGATAACGCCAATCACAATTTTCATCTTCCAGCTCTTCATCCACAACATCCTCATATTGCATATTGTATTGACTTCCATCACTTCCTTCACTACCTTCATTATGATCAATGAACTCGTGATCATCTTCATTGGATGATTTCCCTCCCAATTCATTGCCTGAGGTATCCTCCAAATCAATCTTGTCCCCATTGTAGCTTTGGTTGTCCCCATCAAGAGAACCATCCAAATCATCAGTCAAAGCTTCCTTGATCTCGTGCAACAGGTCATATGGGGCCATGAGTTCATTCCAGAACTTCTCAGTGAACTTTTTTTTGGACAAAGCTTCATTGGGATCCTTTTTTCCCAACAAAGATTTCTGGGCATCTGGCAGGAAACAGACCTGCCATATGTCAGCAAATTTTTGTTTCTGGTTGGGCAACAATTCATTGAACCAATCTGGATCAAAGTAATCAATCGGCAAATTCTTGGGGGGGCGCGAAAAGATAGACATCTGGGGGGTGCTTGGAGTGCATCAAGTGTGATGTTGAACTCTTTTACCATTCATTAAGCTATCCTTCTCAATCCTAGCATCAAGGCAACAAAAGAATTTTGTGGCATTTTCTGATCTCCAGGGTGGGGTCTTGATGATGTAGCATTTCTTTTTGGACAAATATTCATCATTGCTATGGGTGTTTTCTTCAGATAAAACCTTGATGTATCTTTTGGGAAGATTAATCCATTTTGCAAATGCCAACCAACTTTCACAAAGCTGATAAATTGAAATTCATTAGCATTCAGGTCTTGGAAAGAAATAACTAGTACGCACCCTGGCTCTGGCCTTTTGTATAGATCTTCTTTCAATTTCCCTTTGATGCTTACCATCCTCATTGAGCTCATGGACAAACTTCTGCGCTTGATGGAAGTGGACAAAGTGACTGTAGGCCTGAGTAAGAAGCCCGATTTGATTGATGTATCAAGGATTGCAGTTCATGAATTTATATGCACCAAAGACAACAACTTGTCAGAAAGTTTTGATTGCAGAAATGCGGCAAGCTTCATTGTAAAATGAATCTGGGGCATCATTAAGATTGGGGGCCCATTGACGTATACCCAGCCTTGCAAGGGTAGCTTGAATGTACAGAATGAAAAATTGCTCAACATTCACAATACATTTTTCAATTTTGAGTCAACCAGAGCGCATTTTATGGACGGATTCAATGTTGTTGGCACTGATCAACTGAGGGGCAGCCTTGTTGTTGGCGGCGTCTTCAACTTCAGTGGCTACGGAAAACCAACCATAGAATTCTTTGAGGGTATCAGGACAAGGGGCTTGTGGAACAGCCTTCTCATGAATAAGCCCCCAAAGGATCTTTATGTGAACATACAAAGCATCCTTGAGTTGTAGTTTTGGGTCAGCCTTAACAGTTGAGAATGAGTAGAAGAGAATGGACAAACCCTTGTCTTCAAAAACGTCTCCAGAACATTCTTCATGGTCATTTGATGGATGCGACTAGCAGTAGGAGAAGTAGCTGGCGGTGCAGATGAATGCCGGACCGGTTTGCTTTCAGAGGGTTCTTTGTGGGCTGGCCTGTTGTTTGAATTTTTACCTAATGGCAGGATTGGTTTACTGGAACATGCCTTGGAAGTAGCCTTAGCTTGTGCTTTTAATCCAGTACCCTAAGAATGTTGATGAGACTTGATGGCACTAGGCATGCTTTTTGATGCAGATTGGATTGGGGCAGATTTACAAGGTTTAGCATTCTTACTAGTAACTTCAAGGTGTTCAACCTTCTTGGCAAGCCGCATAATCACTTGGTCCTTGGCAGCAAGTTGAGCTTGAAATTCCTGACTTGATTGAGCCATGGTGGCATTCAAGGCGGCTTGAATTGTAGCTTGGAGGTCCATGTTTGATGATGTATCTTGATTTTGAGTTGGGGTAGGTAGGTTGGATGGAGTATTTTGGGATGAATTGAAATAGTGTAAACGGTATCTCTTGCAGGGGTTTGGGGGATTGATCTTTGGACGCTGGTCAGAGCACTGGAGTAAGTTTGCCACTGGTCAGGTGACAATTAGCCAGTCTAGGTGGGGATTTTTCACGCTAGCTGACAATAGTTGCGGGAGCTGACAATCAAAGATTCACACGGCGTGCGCGATGCATATGCATATTTTCAGCGCAACAAAAACTCAGAATTGTTGCCTGCTTGCGTGTTGTGCCTACTGTTGTATCTCCCTCCCCAAATTGTATCCTCTTCCTTATAAAAGCTCCTTTCCTCCTTTTCTCCTCTCCTTTAAAAAGCCCCTTCTGACTCTACCCCAACACAGATTTTCTCCCCAGGAGATTTCTTTTGTTATTAAAACCACAAGAAAATCATTCCAACCTCCGGTTTATTTTGTGCAAGTTCTTTTCTTCCTTTTGGATTGTTTAAACACCCTGTTGTCCCGTGTTTTTATTCAACCTAAATTCCACAAGCCTGTCACCTGTTTTGCCTTGTTGACCTGCATTTGCCCCATTTATCCCAGCTAAAACCTGTCCCTGCCTGAGAAATACCCCTTTCCCCATTGGATTTACCCTGTCTCTGTTTACCTGCCTCACTTCCCATCTTACAATCAAAGTAAAACCCACACTCAAATTCTTGACATCCTGACCTTGCGCGCCGACCAATGACCCACACTTTATACTTAATTAGTATATTCCCCCCCAAATATTGGGAGGCATGGCATTTTCCCGGTGTCAACACAAGAGGTGCATATACAACAACGTTGAAAAATGAATACAAACCCAAGGACCTCAACGCTGGATGAGGTGTAGGAAGTTTTTCAATCTTTTTATAGAAGTAGACTAGTCTTTTGCCCCCAAATTTGGGGAATGGATTTGTCAGCTGGCGAATATTCAGAACCAACTGACTAAAGTCTCCCACAAAATATATATAATCAATAATAACAATAATAAATAATAAATATATATATATATATATATATATATATATTAAATAATAAATATATATATATATATATTAAATAATAAATATAAATATAAATATAAATAATGAAAATAAAAACTATGGGAATAACAAATTAAAAACAAAATGAGAAAAAAAAATAACCCCTTGAGTAATGAGAAAAAGAGGAATATTATTAAAGAAATGAGTTCCTGGCATCAATTTTGTCAGCTCTCTGATACCAGGAACCTTGCAGTCCTTTAGCTACAAAGAGTGATAAAAATGCTGGAATGATAATAATAATTATTATTCCAATAATAAACGCTTATAAGCTCTATTAATTTATTTAATAAGAGCATTTGCAAGGTTTAATTGGTTTGGTAGTAAATGGTTTTCAATATAATATAAAAGAGGGGCCACAGCATTATACTACTGGGGATCTTTACAGACTAGCAACCTCTCTTCAAGGGGCCTCCTTAGGCAGTTTAAGAACCTTGGAATAAATATGGGTGCCTTAGAAAGGACTTATTCCACTAATGGCCGGGCTTAACAGCACAAATGGCCTAGACAGGAAGGGTAACACTCACTCTGAGCACTTTACCACGAAAATCCTGGAATAATTGGAAGGGTTTCAGAGCAGATGGGGTAGATTGCTTGACTAAACTTCAATGGTTGATTGGTTAATAAAGGTAAATAATACTACTACAGACTAATTCATTAATCACTTCCTTATCTTCATATAAGCACTTGATTAACAATGACACAGTGTCTGATTTATAATAAATAACTCTGGTAACTGATGATGGAATAATGGATCCAAAGAGGTCTGTATAAATACCTTTTTGGGGTGATTTTGGTCTTCTCAGGGCACGTAGAGAGGGTTCTGCTCGTGGTCTGAGGCTGGCAAGCCAGTCAGGGAAAGATTAGCACGTCCACTTGGTGCTGTCAATCATCTGTCTTTAGATCTGCTGGATTTCTGTACTATTTTAGCCACAGGATCTGTTAATCTGTTATAGCGTAAATTTGATCATTCTGTACTCATCCTTCATTTGTACTGTTGATATTGCTTCAAAGCTTGCAGATGTGGATGTTTACTGATTGGCCATCATTTGTTGATCATGTAGATAATTTTCAATAATTTTTATGAACACTTCTTGTAGTGTTTTGTGGTCTTCAAAGATCAAGATCAGCGGTTTACGTGGTAGTCCTTGATCATTGATTTATTATGAAAAAAATGTTTAAAACTTAATTTTCATTAATTTTATTTAATTTTTGATATTTTTAGATCATTAGTACTTCATATCTTAGTTTTTTACATATACTAGGCCACTCTAACTAGGTTGTAGCTCTTCTGAGCGGTACCTGGTTGTCAGATTAGTCACAACGGATCCAGACGCCGGGATCAGTTAGTACAGATGCGCGGAGGGTAGGATCCGCTGCGTGCATGGCAGAATCAGCTGCGCGCGGGTCCTTAGTACGCGGGAATCTTCTACTACAAGTACGTAGGGATATGTAATGATGCGGGGCTGCGGGCAGGAATTGTGACATAACACATTTCCGCGTGTAACTCCTAAAATATACACAACACCTCCCTTCTGAGTGAATTTTAGGTTTAAACCCTATACTTGACAGCATGTGTGAAATATTAGAATGGCCAAAAAGTGCCATACAGGTGTTGTAATTTTTAGTACTTTTCTTTTTAATTATTTTAAAAATATAAGGACTTGGAATTCAAGGGTGGGGTCAGTGAGTGACCCTACCTAATTTTGGGTGAGGAATCCATTTCGGTAATAATATTTATGGATTTCTCACTCCTTACTTTGTTAATTGAGGTATTCTTTTTTTTCATAGTTTGTGTTACTATTTGACAGTTTTGCTCCGTATATAGTAGCAAGCTGACAAATTTAGGTAGGGTCACACACTGGTACCACTTCCCATTTCCTACTCCTTCAGGTAGAACCATTACATACCTGTGTACCCCACCCATCACATCCGCAGGTATGGGTTTCTGGCCAAAGATTTGGTCAGAAACCCATAATGATTTTTAGTTTTGGGGTTATGGACAAAAAAAATGTTTTTTACATAACCCCGCGCGCAGCCGCAGACCCTCCACAACCATGCAACTGAGCTACGGCATGCCCAAGCTCTGCAAGAAGTCAAGCAAGACGCTGTTGTCTCCCAAAGCAGAAATGAGGCTGTGGGGTACCTCTCATACATCCCATAGCGCCTGTTCCACACCACATGGGGCTCAAAGAGTGCCCCCATGTGGTTGGGAATAGTATGAAAGTACCTAAACAAACTAAAAATCTGGAAAAATGTAACCTGCACCCTTTTTTTTGAACCATATCAAAAGTTTTCAGGGACCCTATAAAGGGACCTGTGCGGAAGATTTGGACCCCAAAAGAGTACATAATAATTACAGTAGCACCCTGAGAGTGTACACTGAGGACACACAGAGGCCTAGATTTGTGTTAACTGGCTCACAAGATACCAGGTACCTATTCAACCTCCTCTGTACCTTATACAAACAAGATTGTACCTAACTAGTTCCAACCAGGGGCTTACTGCCTGATTAAGTGACTGTAATCACACCAATTTGGACAGAAGAGCCTCAGACTCAAAATAATCCTTCAGAATAGGTTCCCCAGAGCATGTGTTCAAGCCCCTGGCCTCAGGAAGCCATGCCTTATACTTAAAAATATTAATTGAATATTACCTCTTTGGCCAATACAGTGAGGTCATTAAGGGTACAGAAACGTTTATCAAGCCCCAGGTATGATGACATAGGGCTTTCCAAACTTCTTTGGTGGCTAGAGAAGGTCAAAAAAAACACACTGATGGTCCCTTGGCCTCAGAAATAGCCTGGTTCACCCTCCTTTGGCTGGTAAAAAGTCTGTACCATGAGAGGACCCAAACAATATAAATAAGGGCCCCTCCCCAAGCCATCTCTAGCTCATTAATTCCAGTCATATAGTCATTATTACTTCAGATATTTCTTTCATCAAGTCATAAAACCCTTATAAGAAATTAGTGTGTGATCCTGGCCCACTTTCTGATAAAATTTTAAATCAAAAATCTTGAACACCTATTTTTTTGGCTAAAATGATCATCCAACCATTCAGCCTGCCCCAGTACCAACATCAAGCACCCTGAATCCTTGCATATTGGCCCATCCATCAAGAATAAGTCTGGATCTAGAACTAGTAATTGATCCTACTGACTTATAACCCTTTTGTAGGCTTTGCATAACCCAACCCCCAAGTAAATTATACACACCCTTCTTGAAAGGAATCCTTGCAAACCCCACAGGAACCACAATTGCTCGTATATTGTCCCAAACATAAATATACCTGTGTTCCAGAGGGCTCAAACAACCTCAATAATTTCTTGTTCCCTCCATTTGAATTTATCTTTATAAATATATAAATAAATTTACCCCTTTTAGCCAGATCATATACCTGGCATTTTATCCTATTTTTACTCCAAACGTTTTATCACCTCTAGTAGCTAGAAGGATTGAGGTTCTTGGCATCTAGTAGTCTGACAGGATTAATTAAATAGCAATTTTCATGAGCAAATTTTCCGTATTTTAAATCAAGTGAGCAATTAGGGCAATAGATAAAGAAAATGAGGACATGAAAAACTTCCCAAGTACTTGTAGAGATAAGAAAATAAAAAAAAGTATATATCATAAAAATTTTGGTATTTCATTTCATTGATGGATGAGTTTATCTGTATTCTTAGGTTTTCTTTCAACCTAGAATAATGTAATTAATCATTTAACTTGTATCAAGACAGTGGTTTTCAAAGTTTGGGAATTAAACCTTGGTCTATTTGAACCTTGTACAAAATTAAGATCAACCCCAAAATCAAGTGAAAATAATAATAAGAATCATAATAAAATCAATGAGGATCACCTGAAACACAGATATTTTGATTGAGGGGGAAAAAATTTAAAATAAATCCATCATGAAGAATCCCCAAAGTTGCTTCAACTATTTGAGGATGTGTAAAATTTTGAAAAATAGGTCAAATTTGCCTAAATTCACCACCAAGAACTCTTCATTTTCCTATGAATGTTGAATAATAATCCATTAGATCCTGAAGTATTCTTTCAACCAACACCAGAGCATGCCTATGAGTCATGGTTGTGTTATATCATCCACCAGAACCATTAGTAGATAATTAAGAGGGTTGAGAAGAATTGCATGCATTGAATATGAAGTCAAATATATACTTCTATCTATCATCAAGAAGATGAATTTTTTTTCAAATCTGATTCATTTATAGCAGAATTCTATTTCTTGTTCAATAATCAATTTCCTGTTTATTCTTTTTAACTCTTTTTTTTTTATCAAATTTTGAAAAATTAGGAAAAGCTCTTCCAATTTTTATTTGATGGTTTTCAAATATGATTGGGTTGATTAATGTGAGTATTTCATCTCTGAGGACACTTTGAACTGTGATCCAATATTAAAACAAAACTTCAACCATGATTTTGAAGCAAGAATTCCAAGTGAAAAGTGGGATTTCTGACTGACAAAGTGCCAATATCAAACAACTTTCTGAGATCATAAAAGGTGAATCTACTCATCAGCTTCTTCAATTTTCATTTTTAAATTATTTGTTTCTACAAATAAACACTTTCATAAAGATTCATCTCTGAAATTTTCATAAGAAATTCCATTTACTTGCTTTAGGTTATTAAATGAGGTAGCATAAACAGAACTATTCAAGAAGAATCTCACAAACTAACTTTCTGAATCTGCAGGATGAACATTATAAATTCTCCTGATCCAATAAAAAATCTGAAAGCACCTGAAATCTTTTCTGAGTGGGTGTGATGTGAAGTATTTTGGAAATTCTAAATATTTCATTGCACTTTCAAAACTATCAATTGCATTTATTTTGAAATATTGTGTAAGAAAATTTTTTACTTTTGTGGCTATTTGAAAGACTTTGTGCAGGTCTTCATCTGGTTCAAACAAGAAAAATTTTGTTGGCCAAGACGATGAATATCCAGCCTTTAAACAGAAGTTCAAGTAGAAAAAAAATTGAAAGAAAACCTCGTCAACATGTCTCTGGAGCACCTACCCATTTTTAATCCCTAAGTTAAACAATATAATTGAAATATGCACCAACATCAACATAAATATCATAGATCTTAGAAATTTATTTGAAGAGGTATTTTTTTTAAAAAAAAATACTTGCACATATCTCTGCATTTCTTTGGAATTGTTGTGTTGCAAACAATTAATGATTGTAAGGAATTCCACAGAAATTATCAATGACAAAGTTTGTATGATTCCTCCTCAGTGAAATGATAGGTACATTATGGTTTCTTCTATAGTTTTCATAACTGTTTTTAATGAAAATGAAGGTAGGATAGAAAACAATTTGAATGAAAAACCCCTCCAAAATGCCTCTGGAGGAGCTAACCATCTTGAATCCCTAAAATAGTCTGTTTAATCCAAATCTGCACCAGCATCAACATGAACACAATCATGTCCCTTATAAATCTAAGTCTTTTACCCCAAATTTGGGGAATGGATTAAAAAAAAAAAAAAAAAAAACTAACGTGGAAAGATGTGACATTTCTCTAATCATCAGTAATTTTTATCAAGTGAAAAATTTGGAGAATGGATTAAAAATAAAAGAAATCATGACAGGAACAATTGTTTGAGTATTTAAACTGATGAGCAGTTAAAAAAATCTTGATATGTCATTTCAGTGGTTGATAGAATTTGAAAACTTTTGGTAAACCAATTAAATAAAATAATAAAAAAAAAAACTTGAAAAAATGGGATATTGTTTGAAAAATTTAATCAAGTGAAAAATCTGGGCAACAGGTTCAAAAAAAAAATGAAGTAAAAAATTGTTGAAGTATTTCAAAAGATAAGCAATCAAAACAAATTATATATCCTGGAGATATTGGCATTTGATTTCAGTGCTGGATAGCATTCCATACCTCATGGTAAGCCATATTTTCAGTTTCAAATGAAATGATTTCTTTAGCTTTCTTTTCAACCACTACCCATGTTGAACTTTGGGATCAAAAATGTTAAATTGAAACATATAAAGCCCATGGTTGAAAACTTTATCTTGAATATAACGGCTAACATTCAGGATTTTGGGACCTTGTGATTTTTTAGTTATGATGCAGAAATTTTGGAATAAAAAATGAATTGAGGAACTCTTGTTGGTAAAAATTTTGAGTATCATCCTTGAGAGAACCATGTCTTGGGTGAATAGTCATGATATTATCTTCCTCATTCCCTGGAATTCAATTCATAATTAATGAATTTATCCTTTATTCTTAGTTATTCTTGCAAACTAGAATAACACAATCAATCAGGTAACTTGTATCAAGATAGTGGTTTTGTAAGTTTGGGAAGAAATTATTTATTTATCTCTCCAAAAACAGATCTTTATTATTTTCATGAATAAACATGGGTTTAAGCATAAATATTCTATTGAAACGTTTCATAAAATTAAGGGCATTCCCAAAATCATGTAAAAAAAAATTATAATCAGGATCACCTGTGGCACAGATATTTGAATTGAGGGGGAAAACTTCAAAATAACTGCAGCATGAACAATTCCCCTAACTTTAATCAACTATTTTAGGATGTGTTCTTATTTTAAAAACAGTTAATAATTGCCTAAAATCAGCACTAAGAACCCTTCATATTCATCAAAAAGGTAAATTAGAATTCATTAGATCTTGAATGATTCTCTCAGCCAACTAAAAGTGATACCCCTGAGTCATAGGTGCTTCATTCCACGCACCAGTATCATCAATAAATAACTAAGAGGGCTGAGAAGAATTGAATGCGTTGACTATGAGTTCAAATATATGCACCCATCAATTATTAAGAAGATGAATTTCTTGAAAATATGATTCATTTATAGCAGCATTTTGTTCTTCTTCAAGAATCAATTTACTTTAAATTCTTGTAACCTCTATTGTTTGATCAAATTTTTTAAAATCAGGAAAATCTTTTTCAATTTTTTTTCCATGGTTTTGAATTACAATTAGGTTGATTGATGTTAATATCTGAGTTTTAATGACCCTTTGATCTTTGATCATGGAATGAATTTAAGCTTCCACCATGAAACTAAATCAAGATTTCAATAGAGATAGTGTTTTTTGTGACTGAAAAAGCTCCAATAGCATTTCAAAAGACTCTCTTAGTCCAAAAGGGTGAATCACCTCATCAGTTTCTTGACTTTTTGTTACTAAATGATTATTATCCTCAATTGCACACTTGGATAAAGATTCAAATCTGAAATTTTCACAAGAGATTCCATTGAATTGCTTGGTTTTTTTTAAAAAATGAGGTGGCACCAACAGAATTATTCAAAAGAAATATGAGAAAATAAATTTCTTAATATTCAGGATGACAGGTATAAACTCTCCCAATTCAATTAACAATCTGAAATTTCCTGAATTCTTTCCTGAGTGGATGGAATGAAAGGTATCACAGAAATTATGAATATTTCAAGGTAATTGAAAAACTATCCATTGCATTTATTTTAAAATAATTTAGGAGAATATTTATTACCTGTGTTGATATTTGAAGAGATTAATCCAGGGCTTCATGGTTGAGAAAGAAGATGAATATCCAGCCTTAAATAAGAAGTTGAAATAGAAATTAATTTCAGGTGAAATACAAAACAATTTCAGGAAAAATAGCAAACAATTTGGGGTAATATAGCAAAAAAGTTTTGAATGAAATATCCCTACACCATTCCTATGGAGGAGCTAACCATCTTGAATCCCTAAAGTTGTCTATTTTATCAAAATTTTTACCAATATCAACAGTAAAAATATCATGGAACTTATAAATTTATTTGTAGAGGTATTGAACCACCAAGATACCAGCACATATCTCCACATTTATGTGGAATTGGTAATTTGAAAAAAAAATGGAGATTTTAAGGCACCCCACAGGAATTATCAACAACAAAGTTTGAAGGATTTCTCCTCAGTTAAATGGTTTGTCCAATATAGGGTCTTCTATCTTTGGCATAACTGTTTTTACTGACAATTGTTTTGGGAAAAAAGTCTTTGGGGTATTTCTTCTTGCATCTTCCATTACCCATTCAAGGTGCTTCCATGTTCAAAATATGACATGGCCCATGTATAATTTGTCTTCTAAATGATTCAAAAATGTTTGGCTCTGTGTGCATGAGTTGATCAGGTATCTCTGTACAAAAAATCATATGGATTTCTTCAGATGTTATTGGTTGGTGATCATGGTGAATACTTACCAAAATGTGAGCATGAGGAAGACCTCTATTCTTGAATTATTTAAAATGAGTTAATCCCATTTTCAATCCCAATATTTTCATCATTTAACTGATGAGATGGTTACAACTACTGAGAATATTATATGGAGCTGTGATTCTGTATCAAAGAAGCATGTCTTCTATGTTGAGCATGGTTGGAAACAGAATAGTGACTGGATGGTGATCAATCCATAACCAAGTTTTGAGTTGGGGGTTTTGAAATAGTTGATGAATAAGATCAGGGTGATTATATGTGGTTGGATTTATCAAGTGATGGCAAGAAAAAATTCATGGTTTTTAATTTAGAGGAATGAAGGATATCAAGAGATGAGGAAATGCTATAGGAGTTGGTATTTATGTTGAAAAAATTACACCCAAATTGGTGCTTTCCATTATCCTCTGTTACGTGTCTTTCAGCTCCTTGATGTTACACTGAAGTTGTTCTCCTTGGTTACATCCCCCTGTTACACTGTTCTTGTTTAAGTTTGTCTAGACGTACTTGCAAATGTATGTATCTACATGGGTTTGTGCGTCACTTGGAAAAAATAAAGTGGAGGAAAAAAAGTGGGGGACACAAAACTTATGTTGTATAAGTACATGCAGATATATATCTATTCAAATGGAGTTGTGTGATATATATATATCTACTGGAAAAAAACAGACCCAAACCTTATGTATAAGTAAATGCAGAAATATTTATATGCACATGGAGGTAAAAAAAAACAGAAACCTTGAAAAAAAATTACATTCAAAAAGCAGATAGACATAAAATATTCACATTAGAAACTCCAAAAAAAATTAAATACATTGAAAAAAAAATGACATTCAGATGCAAGGCTTGCATCCTCAAGGTTGGTAAGTTGGACGGAGAATTCAGGAACAAGGCAAACAACACCAGTGTTTGCAAAGGGTGCAGGGCCCAATCCTTTTAGTATATAGTAGAGATTAGGTTCAATTTGGCAGGAAGGGGTGGGCTGGCAGCAGATCCAAGACAAGGTTTTAATTTGTGGACTTAAGGAAGGTGATTGTTTGTTCAGACCATGCTTCAGATCAATACCAATTTGGTAACAGGTTTTTGAAATAAAATTCTACTCATCCACACCTCAAGTGGCTGGCTAATCATGTCTCTTCATGGATCTGTGAAAGTGGTGAGCCTAGCCACTCAAGCAAGAAGAGGGGGGCAATCTACTTGGATTCAAACATGGCTTCTGCACTTGTAGTAAATTCTCCAATATAAAAAAAAAGATACCTTTTTTAGGGATGGTCCCACAAGGTTACAAGGTTCCCTGGTTTATGGTCACCCAATCAGCACACACACACACACAAACACACACACACACACACACACACACACACACACACACACACACACACACACACACACACACACACACACACACACACACACACACACACACACACACACACACACACACACACACACACACACACACACACACACACACACACACACACACACACACACACACACACACACACACACACACACACACACACACACACACACACACACACACACACACACACACACACACACACACACACACACACACACACACACACACACACACACACACACACACACACACACACACACACACACACACACACACACACACACACACACACACACACACACACACACACACACACACCAAACAAAGCAACCAAAGTGTGAAAAAACAAAGATTCTGAAAGTTCAATCTACAAGACCAGAAACCTCAGGGAAATTCCCAAGATGTGATTGAAAAGTTTTGGTATTGTTAATCTTGGTTTCTGATTAGGTTCAAACTGATCACTTCACTATCATGGATTAGAAATCATATAGCAGTCCAAGTACTCATTATTTCAGATTCTTTCCCAAAAAAAAAAAAAAAAAAAAACATTCAGCAACAACCTTACAACCACCAACTATATACCTGAGGGAAAAAATAACCTCAAGTCTGCAATTAATGTATATTAATTGTTCATCACTTTCTGAAGAATCAAGTGAATTAAAACAGAAACCAAAGTCTCTGAGGGGTTTGAAACAATTGATTAAATGCTGGAACACCTCCCATAAAGCTTGAATTTTTTTGCCACCTTGTAATAGTCCTACCAAGCCAGAAAACACATCACAGAGTTTGAAATTTGAGTTGCACTCCCCTATTCAGGTTTAAGTTTTGTTCAATGATCCCAAAGAGACTTGAGTTTCACTCAATCATGCTGTCTTTTCTCATACTCAAGATCCTCCATCTTGGTTGTATTTTGGATGACCAATGATTGGATTCAGAGGATAATTCAAATCCATCAGTGTGGGCCAAAGACTAGAGCCACTAGTGCAGTATCACATCTGCTTCCACAGATTAATAGTTCAAACAACTCTTCAACCAGATCAATCATCTCAAAAAATCATACCTCTTTGGTTGACATCCATCAAGTTTCTCAGAGCAACTGGTAGCCTTCACAGCCTAGAAAATCTTCTCTGGAAGCTTTTAAAAGTTTGGATTTTGATTCTGGTTTGGAGTGTGATAGTGAAGATCCAGATGGTTTGGGAGGAGAAGAAAAAAACACCCAAAGCAATGGAATCAAGGACCAAGGATAGAAGAAAGACTTCTTCAGATCAATTGGTCTGTCATTCTCTTACTACCAGCAAGGATAAATCTAAAAGTCCTAACTCTGAACCTCATCCATCAACTGATCTTCTCAGAAAATTATTCATATCTTGTTCACCTTTTGGGTTTTTTTTTCTCATTATTTGTTGTCTGAACCCTGAACTTAAACCTGAAGGATTTGAAGGGAGATGGGTAAATCTTTCCATGAGAGCTTGAAAGGATTAAGAAGGATTTTTTTTGGTTTTTATTAATCTGAGCTCTAAAGATTCACAACAGAAAGGATAAGGATTATCTTAATACTTTCCATGACCTAAGGGTTGGGAGGATGAGGAGGATCAACAGGATTCATCATGATATCTGATTGGATCCAATTTTCAGGTTAATTATCTCAATCAAATCATCCCAGATTCTGGGTTGAAGGTTTTGGAGCATGAGCAGGAGAAGAGGATAGGCATCTTGATTTATATTGGAAGGAAATCTTAGGGCCAGTTGATTGATTCAAATTGACCCACAAGACCTTTGATGATATCCTTATCAGAGATTGTTGAAAAAGATTAGGACCTATCATGTGATCCTTGAAATAATTCATTTCTCAATCCACTTGCTCTTTGTCTCAGAGCTTCCTTTGCTTTCCTTGGGACCTTGAAGTCACCTATCAACTCTTATGAAATTCATCATGATTGATATTTTAGCCAGGGATTCTTTCATATTCAATAGAATGATGATCTTTTTCCAGATGCTCATGACCAAAGTGCATCCAACTAATTTCTCCTGTTTTAAAATATGGTTTAGAGCTGGTTTATGATAAGAATGTGGAAAATTTTGATTTCATCTCTTTCCTGTTTAGGATGGTTTGATGTTTTTTTTTTTTTTGCTGCTATTGTTGCAATTTTTCTTTCACACTGACTTCAAGTTGTTAGGATTGAGACTTGATTTTGTTGCATTGACCCCCCCCTACCCCCCTTTGATGAGATGTAGGGAGTGGATTCAGGGGCTCCAATCAAGGCTGGTCTTGAAATCTAAAAGTGGGAATTGATCCTAATTCAGCTGGATTTGGTGAATTTTTCATATATAAGGGGTGGTTATTTGATGGTGAAATGGAGTAAAAGACTGGGTTATTGAGTGATACCAGGCTTGCTGGGTGGGTATATACTGGCTTTCTGCTTCATTATTTTGGGGAAGTTAATAGTTACCAAACCCATTGGTTTTTTTCATGTTGATGACTGATGATGCATAAATGGGGGGTTAATGTATGAAACACACCAGTTTGTAAAACGTGCAATTTTGAAACCCATCATGTAATGGTTATGTGTATTCAAGAAACCCTAAATTGAAAATTTTGGCTTTATGATGTCAGATTTTGTAGCTCTGATATGCCCTATCTATAATCACATGATTTGGAATAATCTATTGTCTTCTTAAAATCTAAATTTTTTGGAGTGAATATTAGCAAAGTTGTTGTTTAAGGAATTCCTGGTTAATCTTAATATCCATCCTCTCTCCAGCATGCATGTAAATTCTTTTTTTATTCAATTATTGAATTCTGTTATAAAAAATCTCCAATACAGGTAAAAAGCTGAACAAGTTAAAGAAATACACATCAGAATTTTTTTATTCCAGACCAAAAAAGCAGAATGTCCTTAGAATATCATTCAATCTTTGAATCATACTCTCTATCAATCCATCATTCTGAGGGTAGTATGTGATTTAAAAGGCCATTTCAGTCAATAGGATTTCATGGAGTTTTATCCAGAACTCAGAGGTAAATTTTGGATCCCAGGAATTTATGATTATTTTTGGGGATTCCTACATGAGCTATTGTATTTTTTTTTTAAAAAAAAAGCAGGGCTTTTTTCATAGGTTTATCTTCATTGTAGTTGGGTAAGAATCTTCCTCTATTCAAAAACCAATCCACTATTACCATTACAGAATCATAAGATTAGGCTCCTCCAGGAGGCTAATTGATTGAAAAAAAGAAATCCTTATCTGTCAGCTTGCTACTATGTACAGAGCAACCTGTCAAAGTAACAAAAACAGAAAATAAAAATAAAAATAAAATAAATAAAATATTAAGGAGTAGAAAATTCATAAAAAATTAGTTCAGAAATGGATTCCCCACCCAAAATAAGTTAGGGTCACTCACTGACCTCACCCTTGAAATATGACTGCTTCACATATTTTAAATAATTAAATAAAAATTGACCAAAAAGTCACGGCACCAATATGGCACCTTTTGGCCAATTTAATATTTCACATGTAGTGGAAAATCCATATATATTATTGCAGAAATGGATTCCCCACCCTTGAAATATGACTGCTTCATATATTTTAAATAATTAAATCAAAATTGACCAAAAAATTCAAGGCACCAATATGGCACCTTTTGGCCAATTTAATATTTCATATGTAGTGGAAAATCCATAGATATTATTGCATAAATGGATTCCCCACCCAAAATAAGGTAGGTTCACTAACTGACCCCACCCTTGAAATATGACTGCTTCATATATTTTAAATAATCAAATAAAAATTGACCAAAAAATTCATAGCAACAATATCCCACCTTTTGTCCAATTTAATATTTCACACGTATATTGTCACCTATAAGTTTCACACCTAAAATTCAGTCAGAATCAAGGTGTTGTCTATATTTTAGGAGTTACTCATGGGAATGTGTTATGTCACAATTCCTGCGCGCAGCCCCGCATCCCTATACAACCCCTGCGCATCACTATCCTGCGTACAGAAGTCCTGCGCGCAGCCAATTTTGCAACGCATGCAGCGGATCCTACCCTGCAGGCATCGGAATGGACTGATCCCCGCATAAGGATCAATCATGACAAATCTGACAAGCAGGTACCGCTCACAGGAGCTACAACCTAGTAAGGTTTACCTGGCATATGTGATAAGGTGAAATATGCATTTCAAATGCTCTAAAAACCTTAAAACCTTAATAAAGATATCATATAATTAATTGAAAAATATTTTAAATAATAAATCAAATATTAAAGGTTACCCCATCATGGTCCTCCTGTTTTTTAATCATCAGTTAACCTGGAAAACTCTTGAATCATAAAAAAAAAACATTGATTTCTGTGAAAAAGCTTTCACATCTCTGTGTGTGTATGTATTTGTACTTATATGTACACACACTGCCACAAATGTCTCCCAAGAAGAGTCAATTGAGCCTTTTTTTTTTGTCAGCCATGGGAGGGACTGTCTGCTGAGAGCTCATTGATATGCTTCCTCAAAACTGAGATCCTAAGCTTGAAAACCAACTCAAACCACTCACTTGATCTAGTTTAGTTTAGTTGGAAGAACAAAACCAATTATTATTACTCTTTTATTATTATTATTATTATTATTTACCTACATCACTACAACCTTCCAATGGTCTTTGTGAAACCACCCGCGTCAAATCACATTTCCTGTGCAGACCATGGCTCTCACTCTCCAGTTTCAAGCCCACTACCCCCACACCCTGTGCCGCACCTCCCTCCAGAACATATGCATATCTACTTGCATCTCTTTTGCCCTCTCTTTCTTCAGATAAATCAATCAATTGATCAATTGTTGTGTACCCATGGCAAGTCAAGCATTTTATGACTACCAATATAAAAATAATGTCTTAGTTTGTTTCATAACTATAAACCTCTCTTATACCCATATTTTCAAATTATATGTCTATAGAATTACAAATATGGACTTAAAGGTTGCTCAACAACCCAATTATGTATATAGTATTACTCTATATATAGCTACCTCTGATCTATGAAATTCACTTCCCTTGGGGGAATTTTTATCTTGTACTACAGGTTATGAGCCTGAAAATTATTTTCAGCTTTCCCTGATATTCTTATTCATCCCTGCGTACACAAAAACCTTAGCTTAATCCTTTCCCTTGCGCCTAGGTCTGATTTCATAGTTTATCCCTCCCATATTCAGCTCATAGTAAATCCAGGGGAAGGTCCTTCTGTGCAATTTCCAGCACGTGTATCTTCTCATCAAAGCCGTCCCCAACTTTCAGCCTCCTGGATGCCAAGATCCTTGCTATCCTTTAGCTACCAGAGGTGATAGGATAAATAATAAATATATTATTCAATAAATGCATCAAAAATCTGTAAAATATTGGGATAAAGCTTATTGCAAGGTTAATTGGTTTGGATATGGTTTAATTTTATAAATCAATATTAATAAATTGATTATTAAATAAATTAAAAGAGGGGCCAAAATTATATTTGGGATCCTTAACACCTCTCTTCAGGGAATTCAGTTTGAAAACACCTAGACCTGGTTACTTTGGAACCTTTAATTTATATTCTTAAAGGACATATTTCCCAAAGATAATATGTATATAAAATAAATGGTTGAGTGTCAGGGCTTTGTAACCAAGCTGCCACAACAGAGAAAGGATAATAAGACTCACCGGTATATTATTAAATCCTTTGGGCACCTGTTTGGGACATGTACTGATGAGTTAAACCTGTTTACTGGGGTTATAAGGTTGTTCAGCAGTTTAAATTGATAAAAATGGTTGGGGACAGTTATTATTAATCAAAATAAAGCCATAAATCACTTACTTATCTCTTATAAGCATTTGATTACCTTGGAAAAGTTTCTGGATGTAAATATAACTGGGTCTCTGGGTATCAATATCCTCAAAAGAGCTCTTTATTTATAGCTTTTGGAGTCCCAATATTGTCCTTCTGAGGGGTACAGGGGCTCAAAGGGATAGACACTGAGGCTATCTGGGTAACCAGTGGTAGCCTGTCACGTGTTCTTGGTTCTGTAGCACGGTTAGCATCTAATTCCACAGGTTATGGGAATTATTCTACCTTATAATTGATGTTTGGACGTGTGAATAACACTAATCTGTCCATTTTATTTATTATTGAATTAATTATCCTTGGTAAATGTTCCCAGTAAGTTAATTATCATTTTAATAGAAATTCCTACGGATAGTCTGATGTCAGTTCAGTTCTCATTATGTATTAAATAATTGGAGTAAAGTCATTTCATTGATTTTACTCCTTATTTTCAAATTTTAGTTGATTTACTAAAAATAATTATTTAAAAATATAAGTCATGAGTGTTTATGTAATATTTTAACATCATTGGTTCTCTTAGTATGTCAAAAGAAAACCAATTTCTTTTAGTTCTCATAATTTTATATTAAAGTATTTTAATATATTTTTAGAAATAGTCATTATCTCATTTTTGATATTTTTGGTATATTAAATTATATTTAATAAAAAATACGTATCAAGGTTATTTAGGTATTTTTATATAATTTTATGTATCTTTCAACTATCTAATATCCACGGGAAAATTTATTACATATGTAGAATGTTCCCGTGTAGGTTGTAGCATGTTTACATGGTACCTAAGTTTCTCAGGCCGCCTGTCACTTTTTCAACTTTTAGTCCCGCAGCTGCGTACTTGTCAGAGGCTTGGGGCTGCGTGCACGACTTTGACAGGGTGATAGTGCTGTAGCTCAGCCGTGCGCGGGTGTATTGGATGCCATGGCTGCATGTGGGAATTGTGACAAAACACATTTCTGTCTACAAAACACATTTCTGTCTGTAACTTCTAAAATATACACAACACCTCAATTCTGACCGAATCTTAGGTGTGAAACCTATATGTGACACTACATGTGAAATATTTCATTGACCAAAAAAAGTACCATAGTGGTGCTGTGGAATTTTGGTCTTTCTTTTCCTTAATTATTTAAAAATATAAGGAGTTGGATTTCAAGGGTGGGATCAGTGAGTGACCCTACCTAAGTTTGGGTGAATAATCCATTTCTGCAACAATATTTCTGGTTTTCCCACTCCTTCTTAGGTTAATTTTAATTTTATTATTTTAATGTTTTTTTTTTACTTTTGAAGCTTGCTCTGCAATAGTAGCATGCTGACACCAACGCTCTCTTTCTCAGAAATCAAGGAGGTCTTCTGTTTCCTCACGCATAACTTCTTTGTCATTGGACTCTTCCCTCTACTTTGGCACTTTGCAGGCTTCCAGGATTTCCATGGACCCTGCCTCACATATTCTGCCTCCTGCCAGCCTGTCCCTGCCAAAGCAGGGCACTTTGGCTGCAGCTCTGCGGGATCACAACGGTGTGGAGAACCCCTTTGACCATCTGGATGTTAATCTTGTAAGGGCGTTACTGGCCAAGTTTCTTCTTACTTCCCCCAGAAGCTCTTTGGGGATACAAGATTGGCTACGTTGGATACAAACGGCCAAAGAAATCACCCCCTCTCTGGCTGTGGATGGTGGTAACTACCCCTCATGGGTGGCAAACCTTGCCCAAGTTGTTGTGCAGACTACAAAAATTCAAGGATATTTTGATCTTGAGAGGTCTGGTATCAAGGCAGCCACCAACACAGGAGTTTTCTTGCTCATTGAGTATTCCATTGACCCGGCCCTTTGCTCCTTGATCATGGGGATGACGGCAAAGGGGGCCTATTTGTTGCTCAGGGACCACTTCTCTAAGACCATGTGGTCCTTGCTTCTCTTGCGGTGGTTGGCCATCACCTTGCCTCTACCAGAACCATTGGCCCTTGCATCTCACTATTGGATGACCAAGGATCACCTTGCCAACCTGGAAAGTTGCTTTTGGAGGCTAACCACCAAAAATGTGGCCGCTCTAGCCTTCCATGCAAGTCTTGGACCAATGACCAATCCGGTGTCTGATGCCCTTGATGCGCATATTGAAATCAAGCCCAACCTTGTGGTCACTGATGTGGATGTTCTGGAAATTTTGTTGCGGCTACATCAATTGTCCAGAACCACGGTTACTCCCACCATCATGGTGGTTTCTGCTGCTGGTGATGCTGGCTCCCCAAGAAAATCTTGGGATGGTCATCTGTACTTCCGGAGGAATGCTAGGCGCAAGACCACCGTGGATGAACCTGCTGCTGCAGCCCCTCCTGCAGGCCCACCCAACCATGATCCCAACTCATGGGAAAAGCGCTGGCTAATGGCAGAATTCCCCTGAAATGTTTGCTGGTAGTGGGGCCCCTCCAACTGCCCTTGAGTTAAGGCAAATTGGCCTCCCCTTGAGAATCATTGTCTTAAGAATGCAACATGGTCTCTGCGGAAGTCAAGTACTCTATCTGGTTGCCTTGTATCCCCACAGGCAAATGTGGCGGCTGTTTCCATGGTCCCAAATGGCACTAGTGAAGCCCTTATCAACAGTGGGGAAACTCACTGTGTAATTTCCAATCCCTTGTTGTTCACCAAAATCAGACTTTTTGACTTTGTCATATCTGTGGCCTCTCAAGATTGATTCAGGGCAGACAGAATAGGCAATTTTGTTCTTCCAATGCCAGCCGGGGTTCTGCAGCTTTCAAGTGTTCTGTTTTCTAAGCAAATCTCTGGGGCAGTTATTTCACTCGGCTCTTTTGCCTATTTCAATGGTGAAGTTTCCCTGGTGGATGGCAACTATGTTTTAGGGCAAGCTGGCAAGGATTTCCCCTTGGTGAAGTGGGAATGGTGGTGGTTTCTACCTTACCCTGTGTCTATGTCATCCTCTCCTGGCGTTGCTTCTGTCTGTTCTGTTGACTCTGTTCTCTGGCATGTGCAATTGGGTCATATTAGCATTCACTTGCTAAATAAAACAATTTCATCCTTGTCCCTCACTGGCCTTCCCACCCGTAAGCTTTGGAAGATCAAGGCCCCCTGCGTGTCCTGTTTTCTGACTAAGAGCACTCATTGGCCAGTCATGTCAGAGCCTAGGGACCTGAAAACTGCTTCCGGGGATTTCATAGCTGTAGATCTTGTTGGGCCTTTTGCTGCGGACCTAGATAGGAGAACTTTTGACCTTGTTATCCTTGACTCTTTCTTGCGCTATGTGTACACCTATGGCATTTTCTCCAAGAGCAAGGCCTTTGAGCGTTTTAAGTTATGGATTGAGGAGTTTGAGAAAGGTTTGGGCCATACTGTTAAAGCGGCTTGTTCTGAAAATGGTGGAGAATTCAACTCCAAGGTGTTTTCCTCATTCCTGTTTCAGTGTGGAATTTGGAATGAGCTTTCTGTTCCATATGAGCATCATCAAAATGGGCATGTTGAGCAGACAAACTGTACCCTGCTGGATATGGCTTGCAGGTCTCTTATTCATGCAAAGCTGCTGGTGTCCCTCTGGACTCTGGCCCTTGGTAACGCGGCATACATCTTCAACCGTCTTGTCCATGCAAGTGATTTTGCAACTCCTTATGAGCTATTACATGGGAAGGCGCCGTCTTGGCACATGATCTGAGTCTTTGTATGCAGAGCTTAGCTCCAGGGCCCAGTGCACTTCAATCAATTTGTCCCGCCATCTCACCCATTGATTCATGTAGGGGTCTCTGAGTTGTTGCATGGTTGGCTCCTGTGGGACCCTCTGTTTAAAAAAGTTGCTCAAGGGGCCTCTGTGGTATTTGATGAAGGTGACCTGCCTTCCAACCTCACCACCTCCTCCTCTCTGAAGGCCATCCTTGATTCCTTGCAGGTGCATGATCTTGGGGATTTCAGCCTCCTAAAAGAGTTTAAATTTGAAGATTCCTTTATCTGTTCCATTTATGCTGTGGCACACCACTTCTCTGATGCTCCTGCAAGTTATGACAAAGCTTGGGCAAGGGACGACTGACCAAGGTGGGATGCTGCAAACAGGTTGGAACTCTGGATGATGGAGGACCTTGGGGTTTGGTATGTTGTCCCTTTTCAGCCGGGAATGGAGGTACTTGGTTGTTGGTACGTCTACGCGCTGAAGAGAAGTCAGTTGTGTGATTTAATTTGGTACAAATTTCAAATTGTGGCACAGGATTTCCAACAGGTCCAGCGCGTCAATTTTGAAGAGAAATTTGCCCCAACTCCAACTTTTGCCAGCTTACGGGCCACCTTTGCCCTTGCCTCCCGTTTCTCATGGCCCATTGCTTCCTTTGATGTCCGGAGTGCATTTTTGCACTCCCCAATTGACCACAATGTTTAAATGCGGGCTCCTCAGGGATTGTTTGTGCTGGATGGGTATGTTCTCAAGCTGAACAAGGCTCTGTATGGGAAAAAGAAGGCTGGGCAATGCTGGTGGCTTTACTGAAGGCAGAAGCTAGGTGTAATTGTTTTCAAGGCCAACCTCAAAGATTGGTTGACTTACACCTGTTCTGGGGCCAACAGTAGGGCCTTCCTCTGGATCCATGTGGATGACAGGGTGTTTGTAGCTAGTGATAATCATCTGATGCGGACTCTGCAGGAACGGCTGTCCTTGGCTTTGGATCTGAAGTGGGAAAAATGACTGGCCAGCATTATTAGAATCCGGGTAATGGAGGTTCCTGGCAGGTTCCGTTTTGATCAGCCAAATCTTCTCCAAAAGATTTTTGACCAGGAACCTTCCAATATCTGTGCCAGGAAGCCTCTGCTCTCCTCTGATCTTTTTTCTAATGCAAGTGTGTCTATGGACTTGGCCTACATATTGCAAATAGGAGCCATACTCTAACTTTCACAGGAATCCAGGACCAAGATTACCTTTGCTGTGAATTTTCTAGCTTTCTTCTCTATGAATCCTGGCACTGGTCACTGGGAGGCCCTGGGCCACCTCATTTCCTACCTTTGGTTCACTGTTGACTACTCCCTCCCCATTATTTCCAACCAGGAACCAAGTTCTTATGGCCTTCAAACGTTTTCTGACGCCAACTAGGGTGGGGAAGGAGCTTGGTCCGCCCACGGTTTCTTAACTATGGTCTGGGGCTTCCCGCTCTGTTGGGCTTTGAAGCGGCAGTCATGTGTGGCAAAATTGACTTGCCAGGAAGAATATATGGCACTTTCCTTTGCATCAAAGGACACCTTGTGGTTGGCATTGCTATTGTCTTCTTTCACTGATCTCTTGACACCCATTGTACTTTCTGACAACCAGGCAGCTGTGCACATCAGTAGTGACTGTTGCAAGCAAAAGAATCTCCAACACATTGAACAAGAATTCCATGCAATCAACAAACTATTCCATTTTGATTTTCTGACCTTCTCTAATTTCTTATCACCTCAGTTCTATTGTTTATACATTTCTGTCTTTTCTTTTCTTTCTTTTCTTTCTTTTCTGCTTTCTTTTTCCAATCACAATTACTTGTAAAAGTGCTGTCTCTTTCTTTGTGTGCAACACTTGTGTTCAAATCTGCGGTGCACAATGCTTGCACACCGCTTTCAGTCCTTACCTCGCAGCCTCTAAGAATTCATTGCTAGAGGACCGCTCAACATCATCAAGATCCACAATATTTCATGGCAATGATTATCCTGCAACTCAATCAATCAAATGAGATAATCTTGCCATCCATCAAGATCAATCAACCAAATCAATCAACCATTCAAGAATTTCCTTCTTTTAACTCTCAAAAACTTTTTCATCAAAATCATTGTACCTTCAAGACTTGCAGCCATTCTGATCACAGTCAGTAAAACATCCACCTGACAACTCATCAATCAATGCAGGAACTTACTCTTCTCCTTTTAGTTCCTTATTCACTATCTATTTAGAATTGGCTTTGCACTCCCTCATCTGACTGCTTCTCATCAAGTCTCATCTCTCTAACCTTATCATATTGGACTTGTCCGCATCAGTAAGACTGTCTTCTGTTGGCCATTCTCTTTATCCTATCTTTCCTTTTATTTTCATTGCTTAAACTCATTCTCATTCTTATTTTTGACTATGTGAAATAAAGCTTGGTCTTGGTTTCCAATCCTAATATTCACACGGTTATAAGCCTGTGCCAATCAAACAATGGATTGACCAAGGACCTCATCCACGCCAGGAAAAGGGGGGGACTCCACCAACTACAAATCCTTGGCAATCAAAGCTCTCATTGAATACACACCTCTACTAACGGCCAATAACTGTAGCATGTGGAGGAAGAAGTTTGAAAAGCTCTTCAAACTATGTGGAATATTTGACATCATGACTGCCAATGACTCAACCTGTCTGGACAAGGACACAAACCAGGAATTTGTAGCTCATATTCTTGCCAAACTCAAGGCAAACTCCTACAACAATATCATTGATGACACCAAAAAATACAATGCAAAATTGATCTGGATCTCTACACAAGAACACTTTTCATCATCCCAATCTACAAACAGAGCTTGGGTCTTCAATGGGTTCCTACATCTCTCAATGGAAAATAATATCAAATTGTTTGTAACTACTGTTAAGATATATCTCAAGAAGATGAAAAAGGTCAGCATTAAGCTCCCTTCACACATAATTGCCTATCTAATCCTCTTCAAGTTTCCTGGCTTGATGAAACACATGAAGTCAAAAATCATGCACTCAACCACCAATATGAAAGTTGATGTTGTACTCAATCACTTGATACAACACAAAAACAAATCTATTTCTGAAGGAGAGCAAGACAAGCCCGTGAATGTTGCACTATACAGAGGACCTTGATGTGAAAACGGCAAGCACAATCTGGCGGTGACTTCCCATCCGGACAGTTCATGTTGGTTTGAATTTCCAGAACTCAAGCCTTCCAACGCTAACAATTGCAGATCTTGGAAAGGCAAAGCTAAGGCAAAGGATGAATCTCACTTCTATAATTTATTTTGCGGAATCAGCTCTACTTTACTTTCAGAACCAATCAATCAACGTTCTTTCATCCTTGACTCAGGTTGTTCAATCCACATGATTGTTGATCAGGACTCTTTCACTACCTTTGAGAAGAGCAATGGAACCAAAAGAATTCAAACTGGAAAAAAAGATGCTGACATTACCATCAAATGAAGCAGTATAGCTGCTTTGGCCACAAAAGATGCTAATCTGCTCCTCTTCAATGCCGCCTGGGTACCAGAATCTATGGTGAATCTGATCTCATTGGGTGCGCTCATGGGTCAAGGGGCCAATCTCTGGGTTAACAGGAACAGGAATCCCCAAACCTTCAGACTTACCTCAAACGGTACTTTACTACTTTCTGGTTCTATTATCAACAATCTGTTTGGGATTGATATGGCTACCACAAACCCAAAAAAGCTCCTTCTACTCTGATGACAAACTATCTATCATTCATTGTTTTCTGGGTCACGCTAGCTTATCTCAAATGGAGAAGTTCCTCAACACCAAACTCCTCAAAGCACAGAAAGCCTCTTTTGAATGTCTAAACTGTGACAAGGCCAAGATAACTCAAGCCCATTTTAATCATCAACAGGAAAATTCTGGTAGCTGCTTTGAGAATATTCATCTAGATCTCATTGTACCCATCAACCCAATATCAAAGGGAGGTTTACGTTACGTTCTCACTCTGGATACTTGGCGGGTTTCCCTCTCAAATCCAAGAGCAATACCGCGGATGTTCTGATGTTTGTGATAGAAAACCAACACAGGAAAAACGTTCAATACCCAAAAGAAGTCTGTTTGGATGGTGGCGGTGAATTTGTTAATAAGAAACTAGAAAACTATTATTGAAACCACCATATCAATCAAGTCACCAGAATTAAACCATATCACTCACAGCACAACGGCCAAGTGGAGAGAGCAAATCGGACAATGATGGAAGCGGTTTGAGCGACCCTGTTGGAATAAAACATTCCCAAATCTTGCTGGCACAAAGTTCTTAATAGCTGCTGTCTGATTTTGAATCAGATCCCCAAACAGAAAGGTGAGGACTCTCCCTGGAAGAAGATGCACCGGAACCAACTTCCAAAGGATTATATCAAACCGATTGGATCAAGCCTAACCTACAGGATCAATGACACAGACATCAACTCTAAACTCAGCAAGAAAGGGGCCCCAGTACTGCTACTGTGTTTCAATCCATCCTTACTCTCCTACAAAATAATGACTCCATCTTGCAAAACCATTGACACCAAGCACATCAAATTCAATCATCAAAATCCAACTTCAATCCTGTGTGTAGATGACACTTCCAACAGAAAACAATTCACTGACCCAAATGTAAATCAAGCTCCTGGTTCTAACACGCTCAATCAGATTCTTTCAAATACCTCCTCCAATTCATCACCCATTATGAAGGATAAATCCAATGTCAATAGCTTGGAAGAGCCCTTGGAATCTGACTCAATAGTTGAAGAGAATTTGAGGCCAAATCTGAGAAACCAAGAGGCTTTGTCCAGACCTGATTGCTATGGATTTCTATCCAAAAAACTTCCAAAGTCATTAGCCAAGGCCATGACCATCCCTCAATGTAGAGAATCAGCTTTAAAGGAATTAAAAAAAATTGAAGATCAGGAAGTTTGGGAAAAAGTCAATTATAAAATAGTCACCAACCCGCTCAACACTGTCCCGGTCTTCAAGATTAAACAGAATTCTCACGGCAAAGCCCCAATTCTCAAAACCAGACTGTGCCTGCAAGGGTTCAATCAGCGGTATGGACTGGAATTCCTAGAGACCTTTGCGCCTACGGGCAAAGTTGTGTCTCTGAGGGCAGTTCTTACATACGTAGCCAAAATGAACCTGGACATGCTCTAACTGGATGTCAAGGGGGTTTTTCTAAACTCCAAATTGGACAAACAAGTCTTGTTCAGAACTCCCCTTGGTTGTGGTAGGTCTTCCAAATACCTGAGGCTCAAAAATTCATTGTAAGGACTGAAGCAAGCTCCAAGGAACTGGTATTGGATGTTGAGCAAATGGATCAAATCCCAAGGTTTTCAGGAATCTGCATGCAATTGGTGCTTGTATATTGGGGACAACAAGACAACGGTAATATTCTTTCATGTTGATGACCTTCTTATTGCCGGGAACAAAAATCAATTCAAAGAAAAATTTCTTTCCAAATTCAAACATTCATCCGCACAACCTCCTAATACACTCCTTGGGATGAAGATTGAAAGGAAGGATGGCTTAATCCACCTTTCCCCTACCAATAAAAATTAAAAAAGGGCTTGAGGAACTTGACCTCAAAAGCAGTCAACCTGTATCAACTCCACTTACTCCCGGTCTTCACCTTGGAACAGCTGGAGTGGAGGAAGGTGAACTTTTCTGACTCTCAATATGAACTATTGCTCTACCATTGGCCAACTAAACTTCATAGCTGGTCTTTCCAGTCCAGATATCATCTTTGCTGTTTCTAGTCTGGCAAGACACTGCAAGGCACCCAACATCAACCACTGGAAAGAAGTCCTGCGCGTCTGGGGATATCTGAAAGACACTAAAGACATGACGCTAATGCTTGGACCGCAATCAATTTCAAATTGACTGGTATGCTTCAGCAATGCTACATGGTTGGAAAATCCAGAATCTAGGGTATCTCAGAGTGGTTTCATCTGTTCTTTCAGGGGCAGTTCTCTTTATTGGACTAGCAGGCCTCAACAATCCATAACACACTCCTCAACAGAATCCAAATGTGTTTCAATGTCAAGCTGTCATCTGGAATCACATTGGCTTCAACAACTGATCAAAGACATCTATTGGTGTTCATTCAAATGACTACTCCATCTGATTGACCATAAAGGACTTGATGATAAAATTAAAAAGTTTGGATCCAACTCCAAAGCAAAACACATTGACATCAAGGCCAAAAGTCTAGGTGATGACTTCAAACAAGGTCTTATCAAGGTCAAACTGATCCCCTCACAGTCAATGATGGCTGATTCTCTGACTAAAGCCACCAACAAAACATCAGTCACTAGGCTTGTAAATGCCTTCAGCTCTCTTTTCCACTGATCTCTGAGTTGTGGGGGTGTGTTGATGTTCTGAACTTCTCTCATTTCCTATGACCTCAGTCCTATTGTTTACACATTTCTGTCTTTTCTTTTCTTTCTTTTGTTTCTTTTCTTCTGTCTTTTTCCACTCAGGATTACTTGTAAAAGCGCTGTCTGTTTCTTTTTGTGAAAAACTTGTGTTCAACTCTGCGGCGCACAATGCTTGCACACCTCTGTCAGTCCTTACCTCACAGCCTTTAAGATTTCATTGCTAGAGGACCTCTCAAATTCATCAAGATCCACAATATTTCATGGCAATGATTATCCTGCAACTCAATCAATCAAATGAGATAATCATGCCATCCATCAAGATCAAAATCAATCATTCAAGAATCACCTTCTTTCAACTCTCAAACTCTTTTTCATCCAAATCATCATACCTTCAAGACTTGCAGCCATTCCAATCACAGTCAGTAAAACATCCACCTGAAAACTCATCAATCAATGCAGGAACTTACTCTTCTCCTTTTAGTTCCTTATTCACTATCTATTTAGAATTGGCTTTGCACTCCCTCATCTGACTGCTTCTCATCAAGTCTCATCTCTCTAAACTTATCATATTAGACTTGTCCACATCATTCAAACTGTCCTCTGTTGATCATTCTCTTTATCCTATCTTTCCTTTTATTTTCATGGCTTCAACTGATTCTCATTCTTATTTGTGACTACGTGAGATACAGCTTGGTCTTGGTTTCCAATCCTAATCTTCACAGTCTACAATGGTAAAGTGTGCATTGACTGGTTTGTCACTGATCACCAACTGGTTGACAGCTTTACCTAGGCCCTTGGGCTAGAGGAAGGTGCTACTTTTTGTCAAAGCTATGGGACTCAGATGTCCCTCTGCCATGACAAGTAATGGGGGCAAAGTATGTGGTAGCTCCAACAAAAAATATGCCCCCCCCGCAATTGTCTGTCTCCTTCCTGGCTTTGAGAAACCCCCTGGTTGATGATCTTTTGTTTCCGTCACTGACCTTTGCTTCTCTTGTGACTTCTTTCCAGTAAAACCGTTTCAATTGCGTGCACTACTTGGTTTGTTATGCTTGGTGGTGCCAATCCCTTATATTGAGGCTACATTGCGGCTGGTTGAGAGGAGGATCCAGGGACCCTTGTTCACAATATTTTTTTTTGACGCCGCATTCATGATGGGCTTTTGTTCCCTTCTTTCTTTCATTGATTTATTTATTTCTTATTTCTTATTTTTTTTTTTTTTTTTTTTTTTTTTGGGGGGGGGGGTTTCTAGTTCAACCGCATTTTTGGGGTAAGGGTTGTTGAGGGGGGGAATGTGATGACTACCAATATCAAAATAATGTCTTAGTTTTTTTCATAACTATAAACCTCTCTCATACCCATATCTTCAAATTGTATGTCTATAGAATTACAAATATGGACTTAAAGGTTACTCAACAACCCAATTATGTATATAGTATTATTCTATATATAACTACCTCTGATCTATGTATGAATATAAGGGATAGATAAATATATAGTTCTCAGGATTACCCAATATGCATAAGCCATAAATAGAACATTCCAGAATCTACCGCATAGAATATTCCATGTACACAATAATAAATCCATAACTGAGAATATAAAAGGAGGCATGTTCTTGTAACTACGACTGAACTTTTACTTTGGGGGAAATTGAAATTTCTTTTATTGATTTACATGCAACGCATTATTATAGGTTATGAGCCTGCTCTGCCGCTGAATCTCCACGCTTAGCTACCCCCTCTCACGCACTCAAGGATCCTTCTTTGGGACCTTTTCCACGCAGCATCCATTACCATGCAACGCTAGTTTTTCAACCGTGTCTTCCCCCTCCAACCAGCCAGCGTCTGGACGCACTTGCTCAGGAGCCGAATTCCAAAAGGACCTCCCAATATACGCAAAACAATCTAGACCTCAGCAAATGTCCAACATTCCTTTGACTGCTCAACATGCCACACCAACCGTGGACCCAACCAGGACTTATTCCGCGGCAGAGGTCCAAGACCTTCTGTCAAGGGCTAGGATCTCTGGCTCCAAGAAGTCGGTGATGTCTGTCATCCATGAGACATATATAGATGTCCAATTGTCTGCACAACTCATATGTCTACTTAGTACAGTGGTTAAGTAATGACTCATTGCTCTGCCTACAGAACACCCAGGTCTTGTTTTCAAGCCTCCATTGTGTCACTATTCTGATGTTATCAAGCATTTTGTATTTTTAAAAATATTTTATAATATTATTTTATAGTGTGTTTTGAACCTAGATTTTATCACATAAAACTTTGATAAATTATATTATAAGTTATGGAAGATCTTATAACTTAAATGTGAGTTGGAATCACCAGGATTCTTCCATTTGGATGCACAATTAATGTCCATAAAGATTTCCCTCTGTGGAAATAATATTCTTTAATAAATTCCATTTACCATAACCCATACAGGGGTAAATTATTATTAATGTTCTGTTTTTCTCTCCTTCCAGCCTGTGGATAACTTTCAGGAACCCATACAGGCTGGAAAAGCGTACACACAGAGGCCCTTCAACTCAATTTGGGCATATAAACTCTGTGGGATCATCTGCCAAGAATGTACATACTAATATAAGCCATAATATGGTTAAGAGTATGGTCTTAATCTTTAAACACATGCCAAGAGAGATCTGTTTAGAGTTACATGATGATGTATACTTATTCTGAAGCCCTGAGAGCGTCCACTTGGCTGCTAATTAAGTTATTGGGATGATCTACAGTCTATATGATACCTGTTGGGGTGATTAGATTAAACTTTACATTGAAAATCACCCCCAATGAGTATGTAATTCCTGCTACTCATTGGGGAATAGTACAAGGGGCTCTGAGCCACTGGAGACGAAATCTAGGACAGTGGTCCACTCCCCTGATGGTCCCCTGAGTCCCCTGAGGACTCATGTTAATATAAAATAGGAGGTTCTTGCCCCTATAAGTCCTTTTCCTCATTGTATTTTTGAACCAGATATTGCATAGTTAACAAGCCAATTAAACTTAATCAAGAAGATTGACTGGGGCCTTTTAATTTAATATCACATCAATCCAACAATCAATAAGACAACTTCAAATTCGAGTTCAAGGTCCTTTTTGGAGTTGTAGCCCTCTCTGGCTACTATAAAGGGTGTGAGCTTCCAGGTGTAGGCAAATCTCCTTTGAGCTTTATATATATAAAGCCAGGCCCCTTGCCTTTTATAAAGGTTTAAGGTGTGGCTATTTTGCTCCTAATACCGTAGTATTAGTTGAGTTGTACTGATATAAGCATTGAAATTAATATAAAACTGACATATAACACTTGTTATTGTGTTATTTTGCAGGTATTTGTCACAGCTTGTTACAGCTATAGAGACAATACTCTGACAATTGGGGGCCTCATCTCCTTTTTTAACCAAGTTTTGGACATTTTTCCATTTAAATTAAGAGTTATTGTTGATTATTTTAACCCCTTGAAGTTAAATTAATCACTTATATAACATATTTTGAAAGAAAAAAATAAAAACCAAAAATTTCGAAATTTGGTGTTAATTTTGTTGTAGATATTGATTTGAAGTGCCTTAAGCACAACAGTTTTGAATTTTTTATCCAAAAAAAAAAAAAGAAAAAAAATTGTACAGTTTTGAAAAGCTCTATAAAGCTCTCCGTCATAAAACCCGTAACTTAACCGCGGGTGATTAATAGGGTGGGGACATAATTCCCTCTATCGCAACAAGCAAGTGGATATTGACAGTATTGGAACAGCCGACGGCATCTATCACCAAGAGTCAAGATATTCCTTTCGGCATCCTTTTGGATACTGACCGTTGGAATTACAATCACAAGGAGACCAGCTGAATCGAGATTTCCAGCAGCCAGCCAGAATTATTGATTGGACAGAATAACCGCGACGGCCTCATCAAGATTGAGTGATCCCGATAATATCAAGCACAGTTGATCCTGACCGAACGGACGGCGACGGCTCTACCGCTGGGTTTTCAACAAAAGCCAAGCAGCTATCAAACCAATACGTCAGATCACATAAGTACCGGGATCATCGTTCTATAAATTAGATTAACTTTCTGAAAAGTAAGTAACAATACAGTGATGGCTAGAACAAATAGAGAGAGGAACTCACATCCTCGTGAAACAGTGTTGAAGCAATTGTCCATAGATTCCTTTCTGCCTGCGAATCGAGGCAGGGCACGCAGCTTTGTGTCGGAACCAAGCTCCTTGCAAAGGAGCAAAGAAGGCAGCGTCGACACCAGCGTCGCCGAGGCGAAGATCAGGTCTAGGACTCCTTCAACGGAGATAGTCACTCAAAGTTAGTGCCCAAAATTCATTGACATGTTCAGAAACAAAAAAGACCAGTCAGACTGATCTAAAACTATTTCATTAAATTTTTTTTATAAAAAAAAAAAAAAAAAAAAAAAAAAAAAAACCTTCGTTGTGATAATAATGAACACAAGGAGCAAGGGTGCTGAGCTTGTGCCCCCAGGTGAATTTAACCAGAGGAGGAGACAGCCTACCTCCGGGCACGGCGAACCTCTTGACCTGCCACAGCCAGAACAAAATAAATTATTTAGAGGCAGTGGCAGCAAGCAACGTCAAGAACCAGGTGAAGTTTCTGACCCAGGCCTTGGCGACGTACAGGGCCCTCATAAAACTGTTGGGAAGGGACAGATTGATGAAGGAAACAGAGAGTTGGGATCCAACCCAAATCAAGAAACTGGTGGTCCCCAAGCCAAAGCCAAAGAAGAAACCGCAGGAGAGGGCAGCCCCACAACCAGTGGCTTCAAGCTCCCAGGAGCCTTTAAGGAACAGAGCACCGTCCCCTCCCCTGAGCCAGGGAGCAAGGATGAGAAAGAGGAGAGAACACAGGCACTTCATCTATGGAGAGATGATGAGGATGGCCAGGTCTCTCCAAGGAGGCTTCCAATTCTTAGAAGAAGAGAGAGCCAAAAGAGCCAAGAGGGGCTGAGACTGTCTTTAGAATCAGAAATATTGTTAGATAAATTTTGAGATATTGTCTTCAATGAGACACTTCATATCAAAAAAGCAGTAGTCCACACAAACAAATATTGTATAGAAGGCTTTGCATCTATAGATAATAAATACTCCTGCATTGTTGCAGATAGTCTGACTTTGAAATCAATTTTGGCAAGCTCTGTTAAAGAAATAGAAGACTTGACTAATAAGACAATAGAACTGGACTTAAAGAAAGCACAAGCAGGAGATTTGATTAATCTGAGTAATAAGATGACAAACATTGATAACAATTTGAAAGAAACATGCAGAGAATCTATCAGTATTAAGAGAGATGTCAGCTCACTGACCTCAATGGTCTTACAAGTGGGTCACTCATTGGAAGTGTTGTAAGAAAAATTCAATAAAAATTTGATTTCTATCAAAGAAGATATGTTGAAATATCAAATCATGTCAGAACAAAGTCAAGAGAAATTGAGTACCAAAATTGATAAAGTGATTGAGCAGCTAGGATACAAACATGAGGAGCTTATTAGCAGATTATCATCCTTGTCCCAAAATAGCCACAGTTTGGTTACAGAATCTAAGGCACCAGAGATGAGAAGGAAAAGCAAGGCTATTGCAGAAGACATTGATCTGGAGCTGGATTCTGGTAAAAGAGAGGTTTTTAAGCAAGTGTTACAGGGATTACCTAAGATAAGTGATTGGCCTGAATTCTCTGGGGAGGGTGAGTATGATCACACTGAATTTATTTCATGGGTAGACACCTTGAAGGAAGATACTGGGCTCCCTGAAACTTTGATTACTAGTAGATTAAGTATTTTGTTTAAAGGTATAGCCTCAGACTGGTACAGAGATAGAAGGAGTGCTGTAGGCTTGCAAGACTGGGATTTTTGGAAAAGAGAAATAAATGCAAAATTTGGCACATCTAATTGGAAAAGAAGGTGCTTGACCGCCTTCAACAATGACAAATTTTTTCCTGGTGTGACACCACCAGCTACATGGGTGACCAGGCAAAGGAAAAGACTTAGAGCTTCTGATCCGCTATTAGACCAAGACAGTATTAACTTTAAGCTACTTTCACTGATGGATGGAGAAATTCCCTTTGCAGTTAAAACAAGTATGAAAGCAGATGGAGATTGTTCCAGTTTAATCAACATATTAGAAGATATAGTAGAGGACACGTCACTGGGAAGGAAGAAGATCTACCAGACCAGAGACAACAATTTAGCCAAGACAGAAAAGGACAAGACTGTTGTAAGAAATCCTGTCCCCAATACAGATATATCATGCTATACTTGTGGTAAAGCAGGACATACCTCTAGGGCATGTCCGCAAAAAACCAGGAAAGTTAATAATTTCAAGAGTGAAAGTACTGATAAGGGTAATGATTTTGTGGAAGGATCAGACTCAGACAGTTCATTAGGAGAAGAGGAGGAGCCTATCATAGGATGCATAAATTCTATTAAGGTAACTAATGAATTAATCAACGTGAGATTTTGTAATAAGCCTTGTAAAGTCTTATTAGACAGTGGAGCATGTAAGTCAATAGTGGGCAGAAGCTACTTGGAAAATTTCTTCACAAATCGGAAGGATTTTTTGGTAAGTACACCTGTGGTGAAATTACATAGCTGCTCAGGGTCATTAGTTTCATTAGGTGTAGTCAAGGTTAGGTTGTTTTTTGCTTCATATGTATTCATTATTAAATTTGTAGTGATTGATAATACTTCCATAGATTATTTCATAATAGGAAGTGACTATATGAAGGAGTATTCTTTCAATTTGTTCCACAGTAAGGAGGCTTCATACTTTACGGTTGGTGACAGTGCTAAGTTCTTCTTTGATCAAGAGCAGGTTAACTCAGTTGATCATCTTAATGAAGAAGCTTTTCACAAAGAGGTTAGTGATGAATCCAAGATCAATTCATCACTAAGTAATGAACAAAAGATCCATCTGGTACAAGTATTATTTGAACATAGAGGAGCTTTTGCTACTACAGATGAACCCTTTGGATCCATAATAGGTCATGATGTTAAAATAACTTTAACTATTGATAAACCATATCCGCCTGCCTTAAGAAAACACCCATTTCCAGCCAGCCCTAGGAGCAGAGAAGCACTTAAGGAAAATATAGATACATTGCTGAAATTAAGAGTTATCAGGAAAGTAGGAGCTAATGAGGATGTTGACATTACTACACCAGTCATAATAGCTTGGCATAATGGGAAATCTAGAATGGTTGGTGACTTTAGAGCTCTAAACTCTTATACCACACCAGATAGGTATCCTATGCCCAAGATTGTTGAGTCCCTAAGTAAACTTCACCAGGCAAAATATATCACATGTATGGATGTGCTGAAAGGATTCCACCAGAATGTTGTAGACATAGACAGCAGGAAGTTTTTAAGGATAGTTTGTCATTTAGGTGTTTTTGAATATCTGAGAATGCCATTTGGTATCAAGAATGCACCATCTCATTTTCAGAGAATGATGGATTCTGAGTTCCATGAAGAGTTGATGCAAAATTGGTTGATCATATACATAGATGACATTATTATATTTTCAGAAACTTGGGAAGAGCACATGTACAGACTATCAATTATTTTGAAGAAAGTTATTAAGATGAACATGAAAATTTCATTGAGTAAATGTTCATTCAGCTTCAATGAATTGAAAGCCCTAGGACATATTGTAAATGGGCTATCCTTGGGAATAGATCAAACCGGAGTAGAAGCAGTCTTATTAAAGCCCACTCCTAACAGCATTAAGGAGATGCAAATTTTTTTGGGTTTTGCAGGTTACTACAGGCTACATATTAAAGATTTTGGCATAATAGCTTCCAGCCTATACAAAATCTGTAGTCCAAATGTCTCTTTTGAAATGACTAAAGAGAGAGTTGAGGCTTATGAGTTGTTAAAAAGTTGTCTAACCTTGGCACCTTTCCTTTTCCACCCAGATCCTAAGAAACCATTTAAGTTATATGTAGATGCATGTATGGAAGGTTTAGGAGCAGCATTACACCAGGTCCAAATTGTTAATGACAAGCCAGTTGAAGGACCCATATATTTTATATCCAGACAGCTCAAAGATAGTGAAAAAAGGTATGGTGCCTCCCAACTAGAGTGTTTGTGCCTAGTTTGGGCTCTGGAAAAGTTGTATTACTATTTGGATGGGTGTCAGTTTGAAGTAATTACTGATTGTACAGCGCTAAAGTCACTTCTGAACCTAAAAACACCTAATAGGCACATGTTAAGATGGCAAATAGCTATTCAGAAATGGAGAGGGTGCATGACAATAGTGCATAGATAGGGGCTAATAAATAAGAATGCAGATGGGTTATCAAGATGGGCTCTACCCAATGACATCAATAATCCTGCCTATGACCCAGAAGATGACGTGGACACACTACCAATTATGGGTATTTCAGTCACAAGTTTGGCTGAAAGCTTCTGGACCTCAGTGCTTGAGTCATATGCCAGCAACAAGAACTCATCACTACTCCTTGAGATACTAAGATCTAAGTCTAGTGCACAAAATCTTGTTGAAGGACTAGATGCAGATTGGAAGAAAGGTTACCTGGAAGGAAGGTTTGTCCTTTTAGATGGGTTGATATATCACAAGTCTGCCAATTGCTGCTCAGTAGTGTTAGTACAAGATGTGCACATACAATTGATTCTGAGTGAATGTCATGACAATGTTTGCTCTGGACACCTTTCAAAAGATAGAACTGTAGAAAGGGTTAAAATTCTAGCATGGTGGCCTAACTGGAGAAACAGTGTTAGCTCATACTGTGATTCCTGCGAGAGATGCCAGAAAGCAAATAAATCCACAGGAAAAAGGTATGGTCTATTACAAACTATAGAAGAACCAAAAGAAAGATGGCACACTATTAACATGGATTTTGTGTCTGGATTGCCCCCTGGGGGTAAAGATAATTTCAACTGTGTTCTAGTGGTGGTTGACAGATTCTCTAAGAGAGTTAAATTCTTACCATGCTATAAAGATAGCTCTGCGATGGACATAGCTATGCTATTCTGGAACAGTATTGTCAATGACGTGGGGTGCCCCAGAAATATTATCAGTGACAGGGACCCAAAATTCACATCTGAATTTTGGCAGAGTCTTTTTAATTTGGTCGGAACAAAATTATCCTTTTCAACAGCTTATCATCCCCAGACTGATGGTCTAGCAGAGAGGATGATACAAACTTTGGAAGACATGATCAGGAGATATTGTGCTTATGGAATTAAATTCAAGGACAGTGATGGATACACTCATGACTGGGTATCTCTTTTACCAGCTTTAGAATTTGCCTACAATTCAAGCAAGCATTCAACAACTAATATTTCCCATTTTGAATTAGAAAGAGGTTGGATACCTCACATGCCTAAGAACATGTTACTAAGTAAGACTATTATGTTACACCCTTCATCTGACTGTTTTAGAGAAATGATGAATAAGGCTGAAGCATATGCTAGTAAGTGTGTTAGTGATGCGGTAGAGTATAATAAGAGTAGGTGGGACAAAAGTCATAGAGATCATGACTTCAAAGTAGGGGACATGGTTTTAATTTCTACTGTTAATTTTAATAATATTTCAGGACACAGGAAATTAAAGGATGCTTTTGTTGGTCCATTTTTTGTAAAAGAACTTCATGGTAAAAATGCAGTGGAGGTCATTTTAACCAAAGAATTTGACAGAAAACATCCTACTTTTCCGATTAGTCTTGTTAAAAAATTTATTGATCCAGTAGAGTCTTTCCCTCAAAGAAATGTTCCTAGGGTTGTGGTACCACCAATGGAACAGGCTAGTGAAGATATGCCGCATAAGATACTGCAACATAAAGTCATTAGAAAAGACGGGAAAGATGTAAGATTATATCTAGTGAGGTTCAAACATAAGCTAGCAGATAGTGATCTATGGCTAGAAGCCAACAACATTAAAAATGCTGATATTGTTTTGAGAAGATATAGAGCTTCCAATAGATCCAAAAATTCCTCATAGAGTAATTTTCTTTTGGAGGTGGGGAGTGTCAGCCATGAGACATATATAGATGTCCAATTGTCTGCACAACTCATATGTCTACTTAGTACAGTGGTTAAGTAATGACTCAGTGCTCTGCCTAAAGAACACCCAGGTCTTGTGTTCAAGCCTCCATTGTGTCACTATTCTGATGTTATCAAGCATTTTGTATTTTTAAAAATATTTTATAATATTATTTTATAGTGTGTTTTTAACCTAGATTTTATCACATAAAACTTTGATAAATTATATTATAAGTTATGGAAGATCTTATAACTTAAATGTGAGTTGGAATCACCAGGATGCTTCCATTTGGATGCACAATGAATTCCATAAAGATTTCCCTCTGTGGAAATAATATTCTTTAATAAATTCCATTTACCATAACCCATACAGGGGTAAATTATTATTAATGTTCTGTTTTTCTCTCCTTCCAGCCTGTGGATAACTTTCAGGAACCCATAAAGGCTGTAAAAGCGTACACACAGAGGCCCTTCAACTCAATTGGGGAATATAAACTCTGTGGGATCATCTGCCAGGAATGTACATACTAATATAAGCCATAATATGGTTAAGAGTATGGTCTTAATCTTTAAACACATGCCAAGAGAGATCTGTTTAGAGTTACATGATGATGTATACTTATTCTGAAGCCCTGAGAGCGTCCACTTGGCTGTTAATTAAGTTATTGGGATGATCTACAGTCTATATGATACCTGTTGGGGTGATTAGATTAAACTTTACATTGAAAATCACCCCCAATGAGTATGTAATTCCTGCTACTCATTGGGGAATAGTACAAGGGGCTCTGAGCCACTGGAGACGAAATCTAGGACAGTGGTCTACTCCCCTGATGGTCCCCTGAGTCCCCTGAGGACTCATGTTAATATAAAATAGGAGGGTCTTGCCCCTATAAGTCCTTTTCCTCATTGTATTTTTGAACCAGATATTGCATAGTTAACAAGCCCATTAAACTTAATCAAGAAGATTGACTGGGGCCTTTTAATTTAATATCACATCAATCCAACAATCAATAAGACAACTTCAAATTCGAGTTCAAGGTCCTTTTTGGAGTTGTAGCCCTCTCTGGCTACTATAAAGGGTGTGAGCTTCCAGGTGTAGGAAAATCTCCTTTGAGCTTTATTTATATAAAGCCAGGCCCCTTGCCTTTTATAAAGGTTTAAGGTGTGGCTATTTTGCTCCTAATACCGTAGTATTAGTTGAGTTGTACTGATATAAGCATTGAAATTAATATAAAACTGACATATAACACTTGTTATTGTGTTATTTTGCAGGTATTTGTCACAGCTTGTTACAGCTATAGAGACAATACTCTGACAATGTCAGTGGCGGATGTCAAGCTGCAATACCAGAATATTGGTGCAAACATATCTCCCCACCTACTCAGTGATGGCTCAAACTTCTCCAAATGGTCTGAAGCACTATCCATCAAGGTTGCCTCCCTGTTTGAACACTCACAGTACTTTGAAAGTGCAAACGTAGATGCTTCCACCAAACAAGCCTCCCTGACGGCAACTATACTCCAGTTCAGCATCCATCCGGATCTGATTCCCTTGGTCCAGGGAAAGGTTGGGCGCGAGGCGTTTGAAATCCTCAAGGAGCGGTTCAACAAGACGTCCTGGACGTATGTTATGACCAGGTGGATATCCCTTTCTTCAATCAATGTCCTTCAAGAACCGGAAAAGGCCTACAACAGTGAATTCACCACGCTTTGGGATATTGAGAAAAGACTGGGTGCCATCTCTATTGACGTCCCGGCGGCTTTTGTCCTACATCAAAACTTGCAACATTGCTTCCACAAGATTTTGAATTCTCTTGACGCTAGACTGGCGGTAAATCCTCACCTTTGCTTCAACTCAAAAGATGTGCTGGAACTGCTTGGACAATACAAAACCGATGAAAATCAGCAACAAAATGCGGTCCTGGCGATCTTGGCAAGCACTGGGTGCCGGCCACCAACAACCGTTGTAGAGACTCCTGTTGGATTATATAAATAAAAGTAGCAAATAGCTTGCTGGCAGTTCTTGAAGGGGAATTTAGTATTACTTCTACTCCTTTGGAGTATTAGAATATACTAAGAGTGGTTTTGAATTTCCTGCCCTTCTAGTACTATAGTAAGTCTGCACAATAATTTATTTAAATTAATGGCTGGTTTCTTTGAGACTTAATACAGGTCTCAGATCAGACCTAGATTAATTATTAACTGTGATATTGGTAGGATTTGTTGAAGAATAGACCAGATGTATTGGACTATTGGTTAATTTATTGATCAGATATGTCTGATCTTAACCTATACCCCAATATTAAAGGGTTCAAGGGTTTATCAAAGGGGGTGGTTCAGGAGAGGACCCAAGGATGGGTTTACCCACAGGGGTCTGGGCAGAGGGAATGTTGGTAGTTTCTTTTTGTTGTTCTCTCTTTCTTTGTAAGGGTTATTTATTAACTAATGGGTGGGGTTTCTTTAATATGGTGCTGGATATTTAGGTCACAGAAGAACCCTTATTCAAGCACCTGGTGGGTGGTTTAATTGGTTAAAGATGGGTAATAACTTGGTTTCTGATTTCTTGTTTTCCTTTTATAACTGATTAACTACTAATATTTTATCTGGGTAGGTATCACAGATAGATGGGTGATAACTAGGCCAGATGGCATGAGATGGGATAGCTTAGATGGCATGAGGATAAAACTTGGATAGGTCATAGAGGCCCTCCTTAAATAGACAATCTGGTCCTCAGGGAATGCTCAGGGCTTCCCCTGAGGGTGCCCTGGGGCTTCCCCTCTTACAGTGGGATACAGGTACATGAGAAATTTTAGCTGGTTGGAAAAAGACATTGCATGAAACTGAGGGAATTCTGCTGGTTGGACAAAAGACACTGCATGAAACTGAGGCAATTCTGCTGGTTGGAAAAAGCTGGTAAAGGGGTTTCATGCATGCACAGCCCTGCATAAATTGCTGTGAAGTGCAGATACAATGTATTCCTATGCAGTACTAATGGTTGGTCTGGTGCTACTTGATACTTCCTACATGTGTTGCTGTGCATCCACTGGTGGTTTGTTTGGTGCTACTTGCTTCTACCTTCATGTATTTCTTGTGCATTACTGGTGGTTTGTTTTTTGCTGCATGTTCTTGGCTGCCTGCATATATTGATGGGTAGCCCTGTGGTACTTGTACTGGTGGGTTGTTTGGTATCACATGCTTCTGCCTACATAGATTGCTGTGAGGTGCTGAGTTTGTTTGGTACTGCATGGTTCTGGTTGAGACTGGATCCACTTCCTCCTGCCTATACTGTCCTGTATACTCCTGCATAGTCTTGTGTATGTGTATTTGCTTGCTTGTTTGGATCTGGTTGAGACTGGTTCCACTTCCTCCTTCCTATACTGTCCTGTATAATTCTGCATATTCTTGTGTATGTGTATTTGCTTGTTTGTTTGGATCTGGTTGAGACTGGTTTCAATTCCTCCTGCCTATACTGTCCTGTATACTTCTGCATAGCATTGTGTATGTGTATTTGAATGCATCCTGCATGAGGTGACAGGAGCTGAACTAGTTGCACTGCCTCCTGTATCTGTATTGCTGTATTCTGGCTAAGGTGACAGGGTTGGTGTATGGTTCTGGTGTTGAGGGTAGGCTGTTACTAGTATGTACTTGAGGGCTTGAAAGGTATGTCTTTATGCCTTCCACAGAGCTGTGACACCTGGTTGGGTATGAGTTTGCCACAGTTGAAGGGTTCTTGGGCTGTATCTTCTAATCCATGAGAGATAGAGGGGTACTTTTGCTGAGTGAATAAAGGTTATTTGTGATGTAGAATCCATTTCTGAGGTTTCTTTGAGGGTTGGAGCTGTTGTTACACTAGAAAAGTGAGTCTGATGGCTATAGGACAGGTTTGGTCTACCACATCCCCCCCAGACTTAATGCTGTCCACAGCATTCCTGTCCATAGACATCAGACTCCACATCCTATCTTCCTTCTTCTTATCCTTCTTCTTCTTCTTGTTCTTGATCTGAGAGACATAACTAAAAAAAAATACTAATAATCACAGTAGCATAAAACAAAGGTCCACAGAATCCTAGTGATCCAGTTGTTCCTGTTGAAATCTTGGTTGCTTATCTTGAGATCTTCTCCACTTAATTATTTCTTGATTGTGCCCATGTAGCAAGTAAAAGTATAATTAAATCCTTTCCATTCTTCTTGGTTGTTGAATTATACTAGGGTTCCTCCGGATAAAGACAGGTTTTGGCATTTTTTTTTCTGTTCCTTCTGATTTGACTTTAAATCTTCTTTTCCCTTCTCCATATACTATGGTACTTCATGGCCAAAGAAAGATTCTCCTCTCATCACCCCTTCCTAACTTTCAATCTTCTTTTCCCTTCTCCATATACTATGGTCCTTCATGGCCAAAGACAGATCCTCCTCATTTTATTCCCCCTTTTTTTCCTCTGAATCTTTTCTCTAGTTTCAGGCCTTGACACCCTGTTTGCATCTATTCAAACCTGATAGATAACTTTTTTCCTTTGAAACCTTCTATAATATCTTCAATCAGAGAGTCCTAGCTAAAGATTAATTGATCCCTTTTTCCTTGATACCTTGACACATCTTGAAATATTTAATTGGGTCCAATTTTGAGTTAAGCCAATCTTGATGTCTTCAGGTCCTTCCTTCTTCCCAGTTTTCCATGTTCTCTTTGGGTTGAAATCTTTTTACAGTAATGACCTTCTTGATGAAATGTATATTTTCATTCATTCATCCTCTGATTATATATATATATATATATATATATATTTTAATTTAATTTAATTTAATTTTTAATTTTAATTATTTTTCTTTTTCTTTTCTTTTCTTTTTATTTTATGTATTCATTTATTTCATTTTTTTATATATTTTATTTATTTTATATTTTTTTTTTGCAGTTTAGACTCATGCTTAGGAGTTCTGTTTGTCTGATTGATCTTTGTAATGATAGATTTAGCAGTTTAGGCTCTTGCTTAGGAGCCTTTATTCCTTTTATTGATGGATTTAGCAGTTTAGGCTCTTGCTTAGGAGCCTTCTCCTTCTCCCTCCACTTCCTGTTCTACTAGCTGCTCTTCTCTTTGGTCCAGTCCTTCCTCTTTTTCTTGTTCTAGCCCTTCATCATCTTCTTCTAGTGGGGCTCCTTTGATGTAGAACTTCTTGATCTTGCTTGCTGCAAACCTTCTCCCAAGTACTGTTCCATCCAATTCTTCTAGAATATAGGGTCCCTTGTTGAGTTGTTTGACCACTTTTTAAGGTCCATTCCATCTATTCTTGAAGAGTAGTCCCCATTGAGATTCCAGGGATCTATTGTAGACTAATACCAAATCCCCCTCCTTGAGTGGTTCCCTTATCCTATGGGCTAGTCTCCTGTCCCAATACTTGATTGAAAGTTCTCTTGCTTCCTTCATCTTCTGTGCTGCCTTCTGAATGTTTTCTTCCTTCTGGGCTAATTGTGCTTCTCTGGCTTCCAGGAGGTCTGAGGTTGTGGTTACCTTCCCCCAGTAAATTCCTAGGTATGTATTCATTTCTAGATCCAGTGGCAGGACTGCTGGTTGTCCAAACTGTAGTTCAAATGGAGAGAATCCTGTTGTCCTTTTTGTAGAGATCCTATCTGCAAAGGTGACTAGAGGGAGGTATTCCTTCCATTTATTTCCATTCTCCCCACATAGCTTTATTAGCGCATCTTTTATTTCCTTGTGGCCCCTCTCTATCATTCCCTGAGCCTCTGGATAGTAAGGGGTGACCATTCTGAGTTTTGTTCCCACCTTCTTCATGGCTGACTGGAGCTCCTTTTTGAATTCTCCTCCTCAATCTACCATTACTTCCTTGGGGATTCCATACCTATAGATCCATTCAGATAGAAACCAAGTGGCTATGATTCTTGAGGTGAGACTAGTCAGGCCCACTGTTTCTGCCCACCCTGAAAAATCATACCTGGCTACCACTAGATACTTCCATCTTCCTTCCTTTACATGTACTGCATCCATTGCTACCCTCTGAAATAGGGTGTTAATAAGAGTTGCCTTGCTTTCTTCTTTCTGCTGAAGCTTGCTTCTCTTCTGGCATGTTTCACAGGTTTGGACACATTTCCTAGTCATCTTCTTCATCCCTTCCCACCAGAACCTAAGTTTGATCCTTCTGTATGTCTCTCCACTCCCTCTGTGCCCCAATTCCTCATGCAGGTTCTTCATGACCCTTTCCATTTCTTCTTTAGTTGTCAGCACCAGCTGAGGGCCCCATATCCCCCTCCTTTTCAGTCTTCCTTCCTCTATATAGAAGTTTGGTGACCTCCTCTTGATCTTCTGGAATTCCTTGTCAGAGCACCCTGTGGGCTTCTTCATGGTTAATAAATATTCCTTTAATCTTTCCCAGAATCCAGCTGGAGGTATGGGTGACTTTTGGTCTTCAATAGAGTTGATTTTTAATTCAAAGCCAGGGTGGGGACTGATCCACTCTTCTTCTTTGTCAAAATCCTGATTGGTGTCTTCTTGGTCCTCTGGGTCTTCTGGTTTTCTTGATAGGCTGTCAGGCATTGTGAAGGTCCTTCCTGGTTTATGGACCAATTCAAAGGAAAATAATTGGATAAATGCCACCCATCTAGTCATAGGGGCACTAGGGAGGCTAGGGGTGTTGATCATTTCAATGAGTGCTTTTGCATCTACTTGTAATTCAAAGTGCTGTCCCCACAGGGTTGTCTGGAGTTTCTTAAGTATCTTTGCTACTCCACAGAGTTCCAGTTTTGACTGGGAATACTTCTTTTCTGTTTTTGAAAAGCCCACTGACTCATAGTAGACTGGCCTTGTTCTTCCTTTGTTGTCCTCCTGCATTAGGACAGCACCAGCTGCTAGGTAACTTGAGTCCACAGCTAGAATGATCCTTCCTGCATCCTTGCCATATTCTATGCTTTTGAGGGTTATCTCTTCTCCTACTATCTTCTTGAGTAGCAAAAAGGCTTCTTCACTTTGGTTGTCCCACTTAAACTCTACATCTTTCCAGGTGAGCCTTCTGATTGGAGCTGACAGTGCAGAGTAGTTGTTAATGAACATTCTGACATAGGAGCAAAGCCCCAAGAATACTCTAGCTTCTTTCTTGTTCCTTGGCTGGGGCCAGCTTTGAATTTTGTTCAGCTTCTTTTCTGCTACCTTCCTTCCCTCCTGGGATACCACATGCCCTACTATGTTGAGGGCAGGGACACAGCAAGCAAATTTCTCTCCTGAGATAGTTAAACCAGCCTCCTCTATCCTAAATAAAATTCTTTCTAAGGTTATAGCATATTCCCAGACAAATCTTCTTATTTGGGGGTTTTCTTCCAATTTCTCTTCATTTTACCTGCTTCTGAGTCCTTTGATTCCTCCATCATCAATAAATATCCCTACATTTTCTGGTATTTCCTCCTGGAGTATCCAGGTCATCTGAGCTTGGTAGACTGCTACTGAGTTGGTGCCCCCCTGAGGTAATCTTGTAAGCTGGAGTCTCCCCAGGGTGGTTTCAAAAGTGGTAAGTGGTCTTGAAGTCTTGTCAAATTCTCTTTCATCATATCCTCCCATGATATCTCCTAATCCATAGCAGGCCCTTCCAGAGAAAGACTCCACAAATTCTTCAATCTTTGGGGGTAGTCCTGCATCCTTGATGGTGACTTTGTTGAGGGGTTGGAGGTCATGGACTATTCTGAGCTTCCCATTGGCTTTAGCCACAGGGAATACATGGCTGGAGTAACTGGAAGTTGATTGTTCATAGAGTCCTGTCCTAATCCTCCTCCTGACTAGTTCTGTAAATGCTGGCCTGATAGGTTGGGGTATAGGTATAGGTTTCTTTTGCCATGGTTCATGTGGGATGGTAGATATCTTGTAGGGGAGTCCATAGGAGTGCTTAAGTAGACCCCTTTCCTCCTCAGTGAAGGCAATTGCCCTTTCCCTGAGGACCATCACATGTTGTAGAAGTTTAATTTCCTCAGGTGTAAGCCAGTGTTTGGGCCCAAAATTAACCATATTTATCCTTTCTGTTGTGATTCTTGAGGTTTGTATGAAATGAGGTGGATAAGGGGTCAGGGGTGTAACATAGGGGTCCCTGGAGAGTGGAGGCCTTTGGAGGGGGGGGTTAAGTTCTTGTGGAATGGGTTGGTTTATGGGCCTGATCTTCTTGTCTACTGTTTTATACTTGGCTGCCAGGATCTGGGTTTCCATGGTGACTGGTAGACAATTCTCTGTTGTGTTCTCGTTCTCTCTTGCTCCCTTGGGTAGTAGTATGCTAAAAATTAAATTCTCTTATGTGTGTAGGTAGTTTAGGGTCTTGCCAGGGACCATTTGGGAGTAGGTAGTTTTAAGTCTTACCAAGGACTATTTGTCTCCTTCTTCTCCCCCTTTTTTTTTGTTATTTTTATTTTATTTTATTTTATTTTTATTTTTTTTATTTTATTTTATTTTTTTATTTATTTTTTTTATCATTTTTTATTTTTTTTTTTTTATTTTATTTTTTTTATTTTTTATTTTTTTATGTTTTATTTTTTTATAGGTTTCCTTGCCCCCCTTCCGGTCCAGTTGTATAGGCGCTTGTAGGGCGCGGTAGCTATGCTTTTTTTTGAGGGTAGCGCTTGCCGGCCCTGCGGTTTATTCCTATCAGCCGAGTTGCCGCCTTGCTTGTGCGCTCCGGGTGCAAGTGACTGCTCCCTGCGCAGAGGCGTCTCGTAGTGGCGCGGGGCGCTCCGCAATGTAGTTGCTCCATACAATGCCCCCTTGAGCTCGCTAGCTTTTTGCTGGTCTACCTTGCCACCCCTTTTGTATTTACAGGAAGGATTGAAGTTATTTGGCGGAATACAGGTAAGCCACCCTTCTCTCCTTCCTTTATATCTTTGATTATACCTTCTTTGTTCCTAATTCCCTTTTTCTTTTTTTTCTTTTTTGATCATGTGACTTGTCATGCTCACACCCTCCCCTTCCTTCCTTTTGCATGATTGCCTCCTTCTGCCAATCTCAATGGCTGCAGGGTCGGCCTGCATTCATCCGGTTGGTCCCATCCTTGGTACGTTGAGACATCAACTGACCCGTTTACAGATGTTTGTGAGTTTCCTCTCCTTCTGTTTTTTAATTTATCTTCCCTACTGATCCCGTGCTTGTCCCTCCTTGTCATCCCTTCTCTTGCATGACCGCCTCCTTCTGCCGTCTCAATGGCTGCAGGGTTGGCCTGCATTTCATCCGGTTGGTCCCATCCTTGGTACGTCGACTGACCCGTTTACATATGTTTGTGAGTCACTTTTCATTTTTAGTTTATCTTTCTTATTCTGCCGCTTGATGTTGCTACCTTTAATTTGTCAATCCTGACGTTATTTCTTCTTCCTTCCATTTATCTTGCATCCACCTTGGGGCGCAGTCCTCCTCAAGCTACTATTTGGTCGCCACCTGGCAGCGTGCTACACGCTATTTTGGTCAGGTTGTGGTCCAGTCACCTGCAAGCGTTGGGGCGAGTTACTGGGTTCTGGGTAAGTCCCTTCCTTCTTCTCTATCCTCCTCCCTGCCTTCCTAGGCAACTCCGTGAATATTTAAGGGGGCCCTTCATTGGCAGATTCCTCCCTCCATCATCATCCGCCGGTCCTTCCTTTCATTCCCCTCTTTTTCCCAAGGTGAGTCGTATCTTGCCTTTTTCTCCTTCCTCCCTATGACCCAAATGGCTGACTGGGCCTTTCACGTCCTGTTTTCTCGCCCCTCCCCCATTTGTTTAGATGCCTGCCGCGTCCCCTTGCTTTGATGATGCCAACTCCAAGGCTTCTGTGGTTGTGGCCCATCCAAGTCACTCGTCCAAACGCAGTTCCAAGGACCCGCACTCCACTAGGCTAAAGGGTCCTCCTGAGCCGTCAGCGGGGGATCCTACTGGGGCTTGCCCAGATTCTCCCCTGTCCAACAGCCGGTCCGATCCTTCCGTGATCAACCCGCAACTTGACCCTGCGGATGCCCCAACCGTACCAAAGTTGGCCAAGCCTCAATGTCCCACCGAGCTTGATTCCGTCCTAGCCTTTGAGCTCTTCAACGATCCACCCTTGAGCCCCCACCCCAACGGCCCGTGTGCCACCGTCCGCTCTCTTTCTGACTTGGCTTCCGGCTGCAGTCTCAACCCCGGGGTCTCCAAACCTTTCCCTTCTGCCACCGCGTCATTGCCCTTGCCCCCTAGGTTTCCTGCTGCAATTGCTGACGGGTTTGACTCCGTTCACTTTGCTATCTGGTGCCTCATGATCAGCCTCCCCCCTGGTTCCCATCTCCGCAGGACAGTCAAAGGTATTAAAGTTTGAATGGATCAAATTTGACAGGAGCTCAACAACTTCCAGTTGTGATTAGTACGCCCCTACCCTTTGCCTTTTCTTTCTTATGTATATTTATATTTATATATATCCCCCTTTTTTTTTTTTTTTGAGCTGATACCTTGCCTCTTTTTTTTAAAAAAAAAAAAAGAGCAAAAAAGAACGGGAAACTTATGTTAGTTGGGTATCATCAGTAAGTTGCCCCTTTTTTTTATAATAATATCTTTTCCTCTTGCGTGTATACTGATACCTTGCCCACCCATTCCCTCAGCAACTCAAAAGAAACTGAAGGCCTACAGCTACATCAGTACTCAAACACAAAACAAATGCCTTATCAAATCCCTACTCCCTCTAATTTTTTTATTTATTTTTTTTTTTTTATTTGTTTTGTTTTGTTTTGTTTGTTTTTTTTTTTTTTGTTGTTGTTGTTGTTGTACAGTGTCAGCAGGAGATGAAGAAAAAAACTGCCCACCAAGCTTCCCTCAGCACATCAAAGGAAACTGAAGGCTTACTGCTGCATCAAAGGTAAAATGAGATGTTATTCTTCCAAGTATCCTGACCACCTAACATGGTCTGGTATAACTTGGTCCATCAGGATCATATGAGTTATCCAGGATCTGGCCCAGTCTTCCCCATAATATAAGCAATACCTAACAATCCATGGGACCCTCCCATGATGAGATGGCCATTTTCTATGAATCAAAAGGGTATTTCCAGTGTAAGTGTTGAGTAAGTCCATAAATTCTGAGTTGTCAAATCCTGCTCCAGGGAGCTCTTCCCAATTGGTTCCTTCCATATCTTCAAGGTTGGTCCAGAATCCTCCAAAGATTTTTTGAAATTCTTCCAAGGTTTCTTCAGCTTCTTGTTTCTTCAGCACCTCCTCCCATCCTCTTTCTGCTGGTACCTCAGGAGTGATGATGTTATTTTCCCAGGGTTCTGGTATGCCTTCAGGGTGCCTTTCTGGTATATTCTGTCCACTGATCCAAACTTCTTCTTGGTCTAAGTTTTCTGTGATACTATTCATGCCCATTGGTCTTCTGGGTGGTGTGACCTGCCATCCTGCCTGGTTTGGTGAACAAATTGGGATTCATAACCTTTCTCCCCCTGCTATCTCATAGCTTAAGACTTCCCCTTTATGCTTTGAAAATTCCAGCCTGACTTTATGATCCACTAAAAAGGGTCTTCCAAGTACTTTATGGATTGATCCTTTGGCTATGAAGAAGTGGGCAGACTTTGGTTCCCCAGGTGTTATTTCAAATACTGTTCTTTCAGACAATCCAATTAGTGGGGTAGAGTGGCCTCCAATTCCTGTAACCTTCATGAATAATTCCCTGGACACCAAGCCTGTCTGGATTGCCAAATGTTCTGGTATGACATTCAATTCAGCACCATTATCCACCAGAGCCTTGATCTTCTTCCCTTTGATCCAAATATCAATGAATCCCAATGGACAGGCATAGGTGAGGTTGTTGCCTATTAAGCATGGGTATTCATCATCAGAATAGTCTTCAAAGTGGTGTTGACATCCATTGATCCTTCTATTGTTTTTTCTGGCTGGTTATTTAGAGGCTTTATTCAGTTCCAAGGTTCCTTCAGGGGTCATATCTTTTAACTTATGGAAAAAATTTGGTGCAACTGAAAGGAGCTCCTCCAAGGTAAGGTTAAAGTTTTGTTTTAATATTTTCTTCTTCAAACTTTCCTCCATCTTGGTTCCTTCATGAGTTTCCAATGATTCTGACTTTCCTTGGTTCTTCTTAACTGGTTCAGTCACAGGTTCCTTGACAGATTCTTTGGGGGGTTCTTCTTCATCTTCATACTCTTGATCCACTTCCACCCATGCTCCTGGGTAACTTGCTTTCCTCTTCCTTGGTCCTGGGGCTGATTCTTTAGTTGGTGCTGAGGTTCCCTGATCTCCTACTGGTGTCTCCTGGGTGTTATCCTTTTCTAGTGGATTTCCAGCCAACCTTTGTGATCTTCTCATTCCCCACTGAACTTGAGACTCCTTCATATTTACCTCTGGTGGTGTCCAAGCTTCCCAATTTCCAGTTGTCAAGAAGGCTGCAACATTAGTTGATTCTTCCTTCTTCTGGGGTTCCTCCAATTTTGGGACTTGTTGAGTCACTGAAAATTTCTTGACCTGATCTCTGAAGCTTTCCTGCTGGCTATAAGGTATGGGTTCTCTGTTTGGGAAGAAATAGTTGGGTCATTGTTTAAACACCCTCTTGGCCTTTATATCTTCTTCCAAGTCTGGACAATTGACTTGGTTATGGAGTTCATCCTTGCAATAGTAGCATCTAATTGGCCATCTGGGTCCTGCACTGGGAGATGAGGGTCTGAAGTTTTGTGTCATCCCTTGGTTGATCCTATCAAAGTGAGGAGGTTCCTGCTTCTGATTTAAGGCCACAGTGAGTTTTGCAATGTCTTCCTTCATTTTCAAGAGCTCATCTACTCCTAGTTGCTGAAACTTCACTTCCTTCTTGGTTTCCACTAAGTTCTTGATGATAGGTTTAGGGGTTTCTTCTTCATCCACATCCCATAAGGCCAAAGTCATTTCCACAAATTCCTTCAAAGTTTCCAGGTCTGGGGGAAGGTATCTTCCATCTCTTGCAATCTTGATCCGCCCTGCATGAGCCAATTCTCTGTTCACCTCCCTCCTGAGATCAGTGGACAAGGCTTTCCAGAGGTTTTCCCCACTTTCCCAGTTGGTGTTATCATAACCCATCCTGATGAAGTAAAGAACCATTTCTTCATAACTCCCAATGAAAATCTTGAAGTCATGCTTGGTCTTGATGCCTCCCTGTTCTTGAGTGTGTCTGAGAAGCCTTGGTATGGACTCCTCATTGAACCTTCTATGGGGGGTAGCTGTGCCCCATTTCCTTTTTAGTTCCTTCTTCAAAAGGTCCCAGTCTGTATATTCATGTCCCTCCATATCTTCAATGGACTCCCTGATGTTCTTTTCTTGTACTAGAAAAGGTAATTGTAGGGCTATATCTATTCCCCCTGCCTTCTGAATCCTGGCCAGTTTCTCTACTCTTTTAATAAACTGTTCCACCTCTGTTCCATCAAATTCAAGTTTCACTTTCTTTCCATCTAATAACACTCCATTTTGTTCATTATTATTGATTATTGAGTTATCCTGGACTGGTCTTCTGGCTGGGGTTCCTTCAGTATATTGGCTCCTATTAGCTCTTCTTCCTTCTTCTCTAGCTTGGGGATATATATTTATTCCTGGGCTCATGGAGGGTTTTGTTGATTCTTCCATGGTTTCTGCTGGGATTCTTCCATATGCTGATCTTGGGGTTGGGGTCTGAAATCTGGTTCTTGGTTGGGTGTATGGGGTTTCGGGAATTCCCTGTGGTGTTCTTTCTTCAAGCATTTGGTTTATGACTTTGGTAATGATGGAAAGTTTCCCCATTGCTTCTACTGCAGGTCCTAGCTGATTCTAACTTCTTTCCTGGTCTTCCTCTGGCTTTTCTTGGGATCCACTGGGTATTTTGGTTTTTTCTTGCATTTCTTTCTCCATCCTGATTATTGAAGATAGGGCTTCTTGGTTATTATCTTCAATCCCTCTGAGTTGGTCCTTGAGTTCTTCAATTATCTGGTATGGGTTTCTTCTTTCTGCCTTCAGAATGGTGAGTTCATCCTTGAGGCTAATATTCCACCAATATTGTTTTAATAACTAGTAAAATCTGAAGGAAACAGGCCACTGTTGGGACACCAATTGTAGAGACTCCTGTGGGACTATATAAATAAAAGTAGCAAATAGCTTGCTGGCAGTCCTTGAAGGGGAATTTAGTATTACTTCTACTCCTTTGGAGTATTAGTATATACTAAGAGTGGTTTTGAATTGCCTGCCCTTCTAGTACTAAAGTAAGTCTGCACAATAATTTATTTAAATTAATGGCTGGTTTCTTTGAGACTTAATATAGGTCTCAGATCAGACCTAGATTAATTATTAACTGTGATATTGGTAGGATTTATTGAAGAATAGACCAGATGTATTGGACTATTGGTTAATTTATTGATCAGATATGTCTGATCTTAACCTATACCCCAATATTAAAGGGTTCAAGGGTTTATCAAAGGGGGTGGTTCAGGAGAGGACCCAAGGATGGGTTTACCCACAGGGGGCTGGGCAGAGGGAAGGTTGGTAGTTTCTTTTTGTTGTGCTCTCTTTCTTTGTAAGGGTTATTTATTAACTAATGGGTGGGTTTTCTTTAATATGGTGCTGAATATTTAGGTCACAGAAGAACCCTTATTCAAGCACCTGGTGGGTGGTTTAATTGGTTAAAGATGGGTAATAACTTGGTTTCTGATTTCTTGTTTTCCTTTTATAACTGATTAACTACTAATATTTTATCTGGGTAGGTACCACAGATAGATGGGTGATAACTAGGCCAGATGGCATGAGATGGGATAGCTTAGATGGCATGAGGATACAACTTGGATAGGGCAGAGAGGCCCTCCTTAAATAGACAATCTGGTCCTCAGGGAATGCTCAGGGCTGCCCCTGAGGGTGCCCTGGGGCTTCCCCTGTTACAGTGGGATACAGGTACATGAGACATTTTAGCTGGTTGGAAAAAGACATTGCATGAAACTGAGGGAATTCTGCTGGTTGGACAAAAGACACTGCATGAAACTGAGGCAATTCTGCTGGTTGGAAAAAGCTGGTACAGGGGTTTCATGCATGCACAGCCCTGCATAAATTGCTGTGAAGTGCAGATACAATGTATTCCTATGCAGTACTAATGGTTGGTCTGGTGCTACTTGATACTTCCTACATGTGTTGCTGTGCATCCACTGGTGGTTTGTTTGGTGCTACTTGCTTCTACCTTCATGTATTTCTTGTGCATTACTGGTGGTTTGTTTGTTGCTGCATGTTCTTGGCTGCCTGCATATATTGCTGGGTAGCCCTGTGGTACTTGTACTTGTGGGTTGTTTGGTATCACATGCTTCTGCCTACATAGATTTCTGTGAGGTGCTGAGTTTGTTTGGTACTGTATGGTTCTGGTTGAGACTGGATCCACTTCCTCCTGCCTATACTGTCCTGTATACTCCTGCATAGTCTTGTGTATGTGTATTTGCTTGCTTGTTTGGATCTGGTTGAGACTGGTTTCACTTCCTCCTGTCTATACTGTCCTGTATAATTCTGCATAGTCTTGTGTATGTGTATTTGCTTGTTTTTTTGGATCTGGTTGAGACTGGTTTCACTTCCTCCTGCCTATACTGTCCTGTATACTTCTGCATAGCCTTGTGTATGTGTATTTGAATGCATCCTGGGTGAGGTGACAGGAGCTGAACTAGTTGCACTGCCCCCTGTATCTGTATTGCTGTATTCTGGCTAAGGTGACAGGGTTGGTGTATGGTTCTGGTGTTGAGGGTAGGCTGTTACTAGTATGTACTTGAGGGCTTGAAAGGTATGTCTTTATGCCTTCCGCAGAGCTGTGACACCTGGTTGGGTATGAGTTTGCCACAGTTGAAGGGTTCTTGGGCTGTATCTTCTAATCCATGAGAGATAGAGGGGTACTTTGGCTGAGTGACTATAGGTTATTTGTGATGTAGAATCCATTTCTGAGGTTGCTTTGAGGGTTGGAGCTGTTGTTACACTAGAAAAGTGAGTCTGATGGCTATAGGACAGGTTTGGTCTACCACACCATACGCACTAGGAACTCCACCCCGTCACAGGAATACTTGGTCATGAATCAGCCAAATGGATGGGCCCAACAATGGCTGACCCCCACCAACCCATGCCTCTACTGTTTTGAGTGGGGGCACTGGCTGGCGGACTTCCCGGAGAAGCATGCAAACAGGCCTCCCCAACCAGATCCGCGGCTTGCCAATCCTGGTGCTCAACTGCATCAATCGTCTCACTGTCATCAGGCCCTTGCAACTTCACCGGTTGGTCCACAGGTGTTGTCGGTTCAATCCCAACCAAACACGGATGGAGCCGCCCTGGCAGACTTGGGTGCCACAACATCTGTCTCCAAAAATGTTTGTCTATTCACTAATCTTAAACCCATCTCCGTCTGGTTAATGGTTGTGTCTACAGATACTTTCGAGGTGAAATCCTATGGGGACTTACACCTCCCAACCCCACAAGGCACCCTGAAGATCTTGGATGCGCTCCTCTGCCCGCAGATCCAGGGGACAATCATCTCTACCGGGAAGTTTGGCAAGGCGGATGGCAGAGTAGAGTTTGATGGCAGCACTTACACTTTTGTTCAGAATGATAGGTGGTTTCCAACTTGAGAAGTCAACAATCAATGTTTCCTATTCTTTCATGAGCCACCTGCGGCTATCGTTTCCTCTGTCAATGATAAATTTTCTTTACTCCATAAGCGCATTGGACACCTTTTGGGAAGATTGCTTGATAGGGCTGTCCAGCTCTCTGTCCTTGCTGATCCACCAGCCAAACTCCCCTCTTTGGCAAAGACAACCTGTGAGACTTGTGCCCTGGTAAAAAACCGACACACAATACCAGATATCCCATCCCGGGAGCTTGTCCATTCACCTGGTGATGTGGCGGTGGCGGATATTGTGGGACCTTATGCCCCCTTGCTAGATGGTCATAGGTATGTACTGAACATCCAAGATGTGGCTTCAGGACTGGTGTCATCATGGCCAATCAAATTACGTTTGGATGCTCCCAAGCAAATCATGGACTGGGTTTTACAGTTTGCCAACATGTTGGGGCACTTGGTAAAGAAATTTTGCACCAACAATGCAATGGAATTCATGCAATCAAAAGACCTAACATTGTTCTTTAAGCAATTTGGCATCCTCCATGAAACCACCATACCCTACAAACATCACCAAAACGGACACATCAAATGCACCACCCGGACCCTGAGCAAGATGGCTAAGTCAATGCTCTATGACTCTGGGCTCACCCCATCCCTATGGTCCTATGCATACTGGCAAGCTGCCTTCATCTTTAATAGACTCATCCATGAAGGAAAAGATAAGACACTGTGCAAGGCAGCATTGGGCTTTAAACCAAGCTGTGACATGCTCCAAGGTTTTGGTTGTATTGCTTACCTTTACAATCATTCGCACCTCAAACAGATGAACATGTATGGCAAGCGAGTGCACCATATTGGGGGGTTGTCATGACTCCAAAGGATGGTATTTCTGGGATGAGGAGAGCGGAAGAGTAATAAAAGGTCTGTCAGCCAAGTTTGTGGAGGAAACCAACGATCTGGAGCCTAAACAAGAAGTGAACAAAATAGATGCAAAGGTCTTGGGTGATTTCGGGCTGGGGAACAAACTTGATAAGCAAGACATATTGGTGAATCAAATCATGACTGTTTTGACTTACAACCCGGACAACCCAACCTACGACAAGGCGGTGAACTCGGAAGAAGCGGAGGACTGGAAGGGATCTATGGGAGAAGAGATCGATGACCTTTTGCAAATGGGAGTCTTTGAAGAGGTTGACCTACCGGTTCGGAAGGAAAAAGTATTGGGAGTGAAATGGGTGCTGGTGAACAAAAAAAATCAAGCAGGGGACCTCATAAGAATAAAAAGTCGGTTGGTTGCGCAAGGTTTCCGCCAAATCCATGGTGTTAGCTACGAGGAAACTTTTGCTCTGACCCCAACTTTTGCTTTGCTTTGAGTGGCCCTTGCCATGGTGGCACGTAAGGTTTGGAAAACAATTACCTTTGATGTTAAAACAGCCTTCCTCCATTTGGCAATTGATGAGGAACTATATATCAAAGATCCCCCGGGCTACCGAGTCACACCTGGAAAAATCCTGAAGCTGAAGAAATCACTCTATGGGACCAAACCGGCCGGATGCTGTTGGTGGTTTCATCTCAAGGCAGCATTGGAGCGGATCGGTTTTCTTTCAAACAACAAGGACCAAAGCACCTATTCATACGTAGGCAATGACAGCCAAGCATTCCTCTGGGTCCACGTGGACGATGGGCTAATGATGGCAAGCTTGGATGGTCTCCTTCAAAAACTCCGTTTGGCGCTTGATCAACTCCTTTTGCTCAAATGGGACAATGACATAGAATCTATTGTTGGCATCCAAATAAATTGGACGGTCGGTGGGTTCACTCTACAACAGCCTGCCTTAATCAGAAAGCTGACCGACCTGGAACCCACCTCCCTGATGGCCAACACCCCTTTGGTAGATCCAAACCTCCTGTTGAATATCTCCACCGGCTGTGATTCTGACTACCTCTCTGGCGGATTGGGGTCCTGCTCTATATAGCTCAGGGCTCTAGGTCCAACATCTGCTTTGCGGTCCACTTCTTGGCTAGTTTTTCCCTGCAACCCAATGACTCGCACTGGCAAGCTTTGCACTGACTAATTGCCTATGTCAAGTGCACAAAGGACCTCGCTCTCCGGATTGAACCATGCAAGAAAGATCTGGATTCCCCACTTAAAACATACGTCGATGCGAGTTGGGGAGGCAAGGGTGCAAGGTTGGCACACGGTTTCATTGCAACCCTATGGGGGGCACCCATTGCCTGGAACGCAAAGAGGCAGACGTGCGTAGCACGATCCACGTGCCAGGCAGAGTATGTTGCTTTGTCAATGGCGGCCGTAGAGTCAAAGTGGTTACGCAACCTCATCTTACCGTTCATGGAAGCCACTCCCCTCATTCTAACAGACAACAAGGCGGCGCTAAAAATATAGCGGGCAACAAATCAAGCATGAAACAAACTTGGCACATCAACCGTGAATATCATTTCATAAATGAACAATTACAAAAAAAAATGAGGCAAAGCTGGAGTGGGTTAGCGGGGATGACCCAATGGCGGATGGGTTCACAAAAGCGCTAGGCAAGAACAAACAAACGGCCCTCAACAACTTGTTTTTTTTTGGTCCCTAATGACCCTTTTTTTTTTCCTTACTTTTGTTTCTACCTTGCTCTTTCATGTTCCTTGTTCACTTTCTACCTTCCTTTTCTCCATTTTTTTTCTTTTGTTTGCGTTTCTCGCTCAAGTTTTTCAGCGGCTCCGTTGTTTATTGTGGGGGTGGGGGGGGGGGGGGAATATGAATATAAGGGATAGATAAATACGTAGTTCTCAGGATTACCCAATATGCATAAGCCATCAATAGAACATTCCAGAATCTACCGCATAGAATATTCCATGTACACAATCATCAATCCATAACTGAGAATATAAAACGAGGCATGTTCTTGTAACTACGACTGAACTTTTACTTCGGGGGAAATTGAACTTTGTTTTATTGATTTACATGCAACGCATTATTATACTATGAAATGCACTTCCCTTGGGCGAATTTTTATCTCGTACTACAAAGCAGAGTAAGAAGGAGAAGGATCCAATGCGCAATCGATTCGATCAAGATCGTCAGATTCCATGAACCAGTTCATCTTGAACGGTGTATGTACATCCAGTCCATACTTCATGGGACCAATCATCGAGATCATCACCGAGCTTCCGACCGTTCCAGTTCAAGTATGAACTGCTTGGTCGATCGAGCCCTGCCCGCTCTGAGCTGTGTCCGACGATCCTAGGCCTCAAGCTCTCATCATCCCACCGACCCACTTCTCACGAAGCGTACAAGCTCATTCGATCCAGTGGCCATGATCATCATCATTTTTGTTTTTTCTTTCTTTCTGGTTCTGGCTGGGGATACGACCTGGGCTCAAGCCTAGGTTTCAATCAAATCGTACGCCCGTACACGAGTACACATCTAACCACATCAAGAAATTCCACTTTAAGGATGCCTTCGCCTTCGGGGAGTTTTTCTTTTTCTTTTTTTTTTTTCAAGTTTTGTGATAGCTATTATAAATATGTATGCATAAATATGTATATCATCAACTTAAGAAGAAGAAGAGAAAAAAAAAGTAATCGCCGAGGATCCTAATCACACAATACGTCATGTTCCTGGTAGTAGTAGTCGTAGTGCGATACGTGTGGAAGGAGGAACCCCCCCCGCCCCTTTATCAATATTGGTATCTAAATATGTACACGGAATTCATGCTCTAAAAAAAGAAACATACATATTATAATGATATAAGGAATCGAGTTTGGGGTATGCTTGGCATTCGTGGAATTTTGAATTAGTAGATCAAGTTTTACGTCAGGTGCTATGTACAGGTCGGGAGTCTTGATGAGGATAACCAGGAGAGGGTCGAACGAGGGAGGCCTTTCAAGATTCACGTCGTTTACGCTTCGATAGAGATGTGGGACGGGATAGGGATGATTTGATGTTGGGAGAGGGCATGAGTGCAGGAAGAGGGATAGGTTTGGAGGATGCTCGGAGGTTGGGATTAGGTCTGACGGGTCTCGCGGGGTGACGATAAGATCTTGAGATGGATGATGAGGATGTTGATTTCCAAACAGTCTTGATCGAAGGTTCTTCCTCGAAATCCTTACGACGAGCCAATCGAAGCTCGGATAGACCGAACGTGCCGAAGGATCCGATGACGACCCCGATCGGTAGGGCGACGGGTGAGATCTCGAGTAAGCTCGCACATAGGAATAGGATCGATGGGATTCCCATGACCGTCGTCAGACAGAGGACCGTCGGAGGTGCTTGGATCGAATAACAGTGAATCGGAAGGTATAGTAGGAATCCGATGGCGATCAAATTTGCCGACGATAGGAAGAAGCCATCCCATACGTCGACGCAAAGACCGTTAAGGACTAAGGGGTATGTATCGTAAGATGTTGTTGAGCATTACATGTTCCGGATCCATCCGCACACCGACGTTGTAGGGAGATGCGAAGCGGATTGAAAGCGAGATGTGAGGGTTTTGGAACGAGAGGAGTGAGTAGAAAGATCCATCCGAGTTGAAGCGTACCCAAGACGAGAGAAAAGGACGAGAGCGGGAAGGGATGACTGACGATTATGCTTAATAAACTGATAGGCGCCCAATTTGATCGAAATTAACAGCGAGACGATGACGGCCGAGAAGCTTCCGAAAGCAAAGACCGCATGAACGATATTGGGGGCAGAGGGCATGATGATGGTGAGTGTGAGGATGATGAGGAGATGACAAAGGTGGTGATAGAAGAGCGCGATGAGGAGGAGGAGGAGGGGGGGGGGGGGCGATTAGAGAAGGAGAAGGAAGATGATGACGATGGCTTGCTTAATTTCTCTATCGTTGAACAAAGAAGGATATGGGGGAGTGAGTGGCTAGTGGTCGCAGTATGTATGGTATAGTAGTAGTCTGAGATCGGGATGAGACTTGGATGAGGAGGAGTGAGTATGTTGGCCCAGTAGTTTGTCGCGTCGACTGTGGGGAGAAAGGTGTATTACTGTAGTATGAGATGTATGTACTAGATCTAGCGTATGTAGCGTATCATCTATCAATGTACTGTAAGTACGGGTGCAGTCACGATACGCTGGGTGGGTGATGGTGAGGGGATGTCAGTAGACGACAGAGCGCAGTTGGATGGATCTGGGACTGGGATCGATGGCGTAAAACTTGTTTCAAGGGATCGAGAGAGGGAGAGCTAGCTAGTTCAGTTTGTCGATGAGGGTGGCCTAAACCAGGTGGGTAGCTAATTAATAATAGTCCAGGGTCAGGCTTGGTGATGGATGGATGATGGATGACAGAGGAGGATATGATGAATGAATGAATGAATGAATCTCGAACTGATCCGTCAAAGGAAATAATTCAACACGAGATCAGGATGACCTAGGGTATCATGATACACTATCCAACGATCGATAACTGGGATCGATTGAAATCTCTCTAGGCTCAAGTAAACGAAAGCAGTGATGAGCAGGATAACTCGAGGGGAGAAGGACCGAGCGAAGATGAAACGTTCAAAAGCCAACGAGCACTAGTTCGACCGAGCAGCTGATCATGATCATGAGAGGTAGGCCTAGCCAGTCGAGAAGACTGCTGTCCTGAGAGATAAGAATCTTGATTTCATTCGAACGATCGTTATCTTCAAGAGCATCCAAGATTATCATTGGGATGGATCAGCTAGGCCTACGAATGATACGTATCTCTACTCTGGATAGGCTAGGCCAGGACGTCATGATCAAGATCTGGTGAGATTCAAGTAAAAACATTGATCAAGTCAGTCCAAAGTGTGCAGTCACGACTCGGGCACAAACGAACATTCTTCCATCACTCACCAAACTCGGTCGTGTCGATGGTGATGATGACTTGGATATTCTCTCGACGACCGATCGAGTCATCCTCGATCCTGATCAATTAGTACCATCCACTGATCGACCACCACTCACTTCATCATTCATCCGTAACACATCTCCCTCCTCTCCCTGCCATCAACACGCTCTTCTTCTTTTTTGCCCTTGGCCCCTTCGTCGTCATTTCAAATCATGATCATCATCATCATCATCATCACACTCTTCGCCGGACATCAAGATGTAAGAGCAGACCGATCGATGATCCCGACTGACATCATCCTTCCTGACGGGCGGTGGTGGAGGGTATCAATATCCAAGACGGATTATGGGTTGACTCTAATGATCATCATCAGAGATCGCTCGGTGACTTGCAACGGAATCGAGAGCGTACGAATCCATGATCAACTCGCTCGATTCAGAAAAGGTTTTTCTTTCGGCTTTATCTTACATACCTATATAACTAAAAATACCTACCAGCTCTCCAACTGCAGCCACGATCGATAACCTGTGACGCCATGCCCCCTTCAATGAATGAATTAATTCATCATACATATCCTATACTCCTGAGTTCTAAAAAACTTCCTTCCTTCATCACTCATCAGTGGATCCGAAAGACTTGATGAGTTGTGATTCAACCTGGGTCCGTGGCTTCGAGAGAATTCTTAGAATTCAGAGAAAACCTCGATCGAGCTCGAGTTCTCAATGTTCTTCACTCGATTTCGAAAGAGAGAAGAAGAAGAGAGATAGAGTATCTCGTGACCTGGGCCGGCCCAAGAGAGAGATCCCAAGTGCAAGATCCGGCAGCCTATCGTTGAGGTCGCTGATCTATGTATTTATGTGTACATCTAGATGTATGTACATGTACATACTAGGTTCCTCACCATCATAACCAACATGACGAGCATTCAGTATCTATCCATCTCATCTCCGCTCCTCATCTCCGCTCCTCATGACAGTCATCATCAACGATCATAGCTCATAAGCCCATCCATAGGGATGAACAGATAGAGAGCCATACAGCAGTTAAGCTGGTCGAGATCAGTAGACATTAAGCATGGACAGTCAAAGGTAGGAGAAGAATGGATAACAGTTGGAGATCATCACCCAAAGGCTTAAACAGCTGAGTAGAAGATATCAAACGATTCAAAACTAGCTGAAAAACAGGATGCTGAGAGATGGACAGTAATCATTATTGATACTTGTTATGAACAGGGGATAGAATGATTGCCAGTAGGCTGAGAGTGAGAGAGAATCTCAAGGTAAAAATACTAGGATAGGGTGTATCAATGTTAACAAACCCATCCTTTGAAGCCCAGCCCCCCCCCCCCATGTTATTTTTTTTTTTTTTTTGGACAAACCTGTCATTAGAGATGGCAGGTTTCAAGCATCCAAATCAACCATTTCTTCATCATCATCCATCAACTTGAAAGACAACTCATCCAGATACACCTTCACATCATCTTCATACACACTAGCATCCCCTAGGATCACCACACCTTCCATGAGAGCCATGATCAACATCACACACCAAGCCCACAATCATGATCATCAGAACTCACCAAGTTCAAGATTCTCATCACCACACCTACTTTGGACTACCATCATATCTCACCAGAGATTCAATCCATTCAATTTCTTTTTCTTGAATAAAATAAATAATAATAATAAAAACAAATCTTCACTAGTGGATAGGATCTTTTTTTTAAAAAAAAAAAAAAAAAAAAAAAGAAGAAGAAGAAGAAGATGATGATGATCTGGTTGATTCAATCTTCATCAATTGTGGACTCAGGTCTGGCTGGCCTCAAGCCTAGATTTCTTTGATTGATTGGATGTTGGAAATTCACAAAACAAGAAAGGACTAAAATCAAAAACTTGACTTGGTCACTAGGGTCCTGCACACCCATCACTATCCCATGCATACCAAAAAACCAAATCCTCAAGCTCCTATCCAGCTTTAGAGTTTCATAGACCCTCTTTGATCATGTTTTCATGTTTGATTCATTTGAGTCACTCTTTGAATTTAATTTCCAAAAAAAAAAAAAAAAAAAAAGGGGGGGTGGGGAGGGGGAAAATACCCAACTTTCTGAATTGATCTTTCAAAATTTCACCTCAACATAGATCCAGATATCCCAACTTGAAGGGTTTTAAACTTTTGAGACTCAGATCCAACATGCATGTGGATTCAATTGATCAGCTTTTCAAGAAAAAAAAACAAAAACAAAAAACAAGGATATAACCTCTTCATCAGTTTGATATGGGTTGGTTGAGTTACATAATTGATTGGTCATCAAAGATACCCTAGGATCTTATGTTCTGGTTGTTTTATGTCTTGAGGTTAAACCTCCTAACATGATGTATCACCAAAGTATGGAGGTTGTGCAGTTGAACCTAGACCAGTAATACCAAACATCCCTGGCAGCCACAAGCATCTGTAGCCTAGTTGGTAAAGGCAGAACTCTAGTATTTCTCTCAGTCTATCTGAGGTTGTGGGTTTGACTCCCACCAGACACATCTTCATTTTCAAATTCTCAAAAGGTTATGAGCCCAGAGTCTACCTGAGCCTATACTTGCTTACTTAAGAGAATTGAATAAGATTTAAATGCTTCCTGTAAGACCATCATTCCCTGTAAGCCTACCCTACAATCACAGGTTCAATCCCCACACCAATCACACTTTCACCTGGTTGTTGCCATACCTATTTCTACATCATTAGCAAGTGAGGGTGTTGAGGTTAAACCTGCTAACATGATGTATCACCACAGTATGGAGGCTGTGCAGTTGAACCTAAACCAGTAATACCAAACATCCCTGGCAGCCACAAGCATCTGTAGCCTAGTTGGTAAAGGCAGCACTCTAGTATGTGTCTCAGTCAATCTGAGGTTGTGGGTTTGACTCTTTCACAGTCTAAACATTATGGCTACTCCAAAGAATATCAAAAATAAAGTATTATGTTGGCATAATTAAAACTAACAGATTTCAAGGTCTTATTAGTTTCTTCTTTTTTCTTATTTTTTTTTTTTTTGATCAGAAAACCATTGATCTGATTCAAAAGAAATGATGATAAAAATAGGTTTAGGAAGTTTACTACTTTGAGATAGGATGAAATTCAAATCCAATTTTTTTTTTCTTCTTTTTCTTTTTTTGAAAAAAATAAAAAAAATAAAAAAAATAAAAAAAAAATGATAATAATAAAATAAAAGAAATAAAAACCCATAAGTTTTTTAAGAAAATCAAATTGATTTTCATTTTCATATTTCCAATAGAGAATATGTAAATTTTAAACTTGTTTTTAAATGACAGAAAAAGAAAGAAAGAAATCTTACATTTCACTCAATCTTAGATCTCCAGATTGATTGAATGATTCATGAATTTAAAGGAAACTGTGGATTTCACAAGGACCTCAAGAAGTTTCTTTTTCTTTTTCTTTTTTTTTGATAGATACAAGGGCCTTCTTGCTGAATGTGCCTGTAGAAAAAACCAATATATTTTTTTTTTACCAGAATAAACATATTGCAAAACTAGTGATTGAGATCAAACTGATTTTAAACATCACCATCTGGATCAAAAATCAATAAAAACCCAAGCATACCATTGGGATCATTGAAGGAATATGGACCAGATCACTAGAGCTATAAAATCAAAACTTCAAGAATCAAATAAAACATGAATATTCTCATTGATTGTATTGGATTATTTTTATTATACTTTGATTTGTAAACATTGTGCCAAATATTGAAGATAGATTGGATGAAATCTTTGAATATGATATTCTGGTGCATCCACAAATCACAATCCTAGTCCCTTCTAGACCATCATATTTTTCTATGAGACAGTTCATTCTCACTGTGACTAAATCTTGTTTTTGATTCATTTTTTTTTGTTTGTTTGTTTCATCAGAAACATGTTGATATCCCCCTTTATCATCCTTTTTCTTTGAGGGTTTGGAAGGCTTGTGAAAAACATTTTCTGGAAGCTCTTCAAACCATCACTTCAAAATTAAGTTACCAACTGTTTAGGACATCCTTCTTCATCCTGCTTACCACATAAAACCTCCAAAACATCCTCAAGCTTTAAGCTTAATTTATTTCAAAAATAACTATTCAGAAATTTAAAAATCTCATCCAAGCCAGTGATCCCCCACCCCTTCTTGATTCATCCTCTCTGAAAAAAAATTCTATTTTTTTAAAAACATTCTCCTAATCCCCCCCCTTCCCCAATTTTGAGGATATATCACCTTCTCCAGTAAGTTTCCCCGGTGGAAATTTTGTCTTAAACAAACCCAAATCTTTTGATACTGACTCCCCCCCCCCTGCCACCTGACTCCAACCCCAATTCCCCTTTCCAACCCCTCCCCAAAAATTCTAGCCCTTCCCACCTCTCCCCCATTTTTTTTATCAGTCATCCATGCTGAAAGCCACAAACCTTGCCATTAGAAAATAAAAGGAGGAGATAAAAAAAGATCATTGTTGTCTTGAAAACTTCAAATATTTCTAAACCATAATCAATTTTAGGCATCATCTAGGATCAATCTAACTGGAAAAATATATCCAAGTCAGAAAAGAGGGAGACCAAGTTTTTTTTTTTTTTTTTTTTTTTTTTTGTATTTTTTTCTTCACTACAACAGAAGAGTTTTCATGTTGCTTTCTATCAAGAATCATCAAGGAAGCTCTAGTTGAAGCTCTCTCCATTCTCTAGTTGAATCTATCTCCATTCTTGAATGAAAGAGTTAGTGCACATTCACTGTGTAAAATGCACAGTGAATGTGTAGCAGAGCTTGATCAAATCTTGACCTTAGCTTTCTCAAAGCTTGACCTGAGCTTGGTCATAGGTTGGGCCTGAGCTCCTTGATGATGTTTTCTGGCAAGTTTTTAAATTTTTTTTGCAGTGCTAGTTCCTTCCAAAATCAAGAGAGAATTTTTTTTTTTTTTCAATCCTGTGGGTCATTCCTAACCTGGGGATGGAAATTAGTAAGTGATTGGTTGAAAAAAAAAAAAAATCAATGAATATCTTCCAAAAATCATTGGTGGTTGGATCCTTTGAAAATTCTGAAGTGCTTGATCATTTGAAATAGTGAGAAAACCTTATTCTAAAATCAAGCAATTTCTAAAGGCTTTTGAGCCAACAAGTTTCAATCAATATATCATATCACTTTTCTTTCAGACCAATAATGTTTTAAGAAATCCCAAAGAGTCAAAACATGTTGATGAGATAGTTATTAGTAATCAAAAAAAAAATCATGAAAATTAAAATAATAATAATAAATAAAATTGAGATTTAGAATAAGATAAAATGATAATATTAATGATAACTTGGGAATCAGAAGTGAATTTTATAGTTTGGGTGTGTGACTGGATTTATTTTTGAGCTGGATGGTGCCTATTCTGGTATATTTGAGAGCATGATTTGGGCTAACTATACCAATTTCCAAGCTAAAAATTTTCAGGTTGTATAATTAGGAATTAATTTTTTGGAAATATGGTTTGATTTAAAACAGAAAAGGAACCTTTGTTTTAAAGATAAAAGTAAAAATAGAATAATTTATGAAAATTTGTTTGATGAAGGTTCTTTTGAATTCAGATTGGATTCTGTTTCATTTGCCTGACTGGGATTTTTCAGAGGCTGGTTCAAAGATGAGATCAAAGTCTCAAAAAAGAATTATCTGGATGTTTGGCAAGGTTAATGTGTATTATCATGATTCAAAGGTGTTCTTTAGAAGATTATGAGGGTCTTCATAGAGGATTTAATTTGGGGAGGTAAGGAGGTTTAGATTAGAGCAGTGATTGAAAAAGTTTCATCAGAAGTGGAAGTGAGTAGGAATTGTTTTTTAAAATGGAAATTTTATTGGAGTCTTTTAGGTTTCTAGTAGCAATTTTGGTGATCAACTGAGTAAAAGATATTTTATCAAAATTGGACATTCTTCAGTTCAAAATGTCTCAGGTATTGAGAATTTTCTTAAATTTTCTGATCTAGGATCAGAGTTAACAACAAAATTGTGAGCCTCATAGATCTCAATAAAAGTTTTTCTATTCAGTTATAGATTTAAAAAGATGGAGAGAATTTCCCAAGTTCCTAGCAGTGAAGATTCAGTTAAAACTGCCTTCACCTACATTCTGCATTTTTTTCTTTTTCTTTTTTTTTTTTTTTGAATTTTTCATGGAAATGTTTTATTAGGGGTTCCCCAATGATTTTGGGGGTTCCTTTGAGACAATATTCCATAATTTTATCTTGCATTAATTGGGTTTGAAGTAGGATTGAAAATTTGATTGATGATTTTTCCTTTGAGATTTGAGTTGTGAGCTTTGTTGATTGCTGAGATATTGAGGATTGGAGGTTTGATTTTTGATATTTGGATGAAATTTTACAAGTTGATTTGAATGATTAAATCAGAAGTTTTATTTTTCATTTTATAACAGAAAGGTGACTATGGGTAAATTTATTTTAAGTTTTTTGAGTTTTTGAAACTTCTATGACACTTAGGTTGAAAGTTGATTGTGATTCAAGGGTATGGATAGTTTAAAATTAGAAGATTGAGGAAATTGATTAAAAAGGAGAGTGATATAGATAGGAAAAGAGAAGTGAAAAAAAACAGACATGTCAACAGTAGGAATAGTGAAAAAAAATGTGTGGAATTAGGTAGTTTATATTTCAAAATATTTAAATAGAAGAACTATCAAGATTTCTTAAGGTGTATCCTGCTTCTGATCCAAATTTTAACCAAGCAATCCAATCCTAATCAATATCTGTTTTTAATATTGAATTATAGAAAATAAAGAAGCTGGATTGGTTTTTAAAAGATCAGAATTCAAAATTCAAGCTAATCCTATTGATTAAAAAATTAAAAATAGAGTATCAAACCATTGAGAACATGTATGGAAGATGATTGATCCTGCAGTTTTGATAGGGAATGACTTGATTTATCATATCCTGGGATCTTGAGCACACTAAATTCAATAATTCAAGTGGCTTTACATGAGCCTCATAGGAATCAGAGACCAGTGATCTTATCAACAACCAAACTTTCCAGAGATTTGGACAGTATTCTCCAAGAATTTATCAGAGACTAGGATCCCCCCCCAAAATTTGAGTTTCTGGTGTAGATGATTGATAGAGATGCAATACCTGAATCATTGGACTTGGTCAAAGAATTGGTTTGAAGCTAAGATTGTGGGGGTAAAAAAGGTTTACTGAAATATTCACATTCTATACTCAATTTTTTTTAAAAGGATTTTGATTTTGGTATTTTCCAAGCCTACAAAAACCAATATTTTTATATAGATGGATTTATGAGTGATTTAATTTAGATTTATGTTATCAATATTGATTGGTTTATTATTTGATCTTCATCAATAGCATAGATAGGTCACCTTTCCTGTACCTTCAAATTAGTTTTTTTGCTTCAATTAGTGAAATTATTGACAGAATCACTGTTGTTCAATAGTAAAAAATCCAGAAATAAAGGTATCTTGATAAAATTTTCCCTTTTATCTATCAGTAAGGTATCATTTGACTTATATTCCAATGGAAGGTAATCCTGATACCTTGGGGGTTTCAACCCAAAATATCCACTGCATCCCCCCTTTTTTTATCATTTTTATTTATTGATATCTATACTTCTGAGTGTATCTGAAAAAACCCTGAATGAAATACCCAGCTATGCTTTTGAGTTAATTAATACAATCAGTCCTTGCTTAAAGCTCTCTATAAAACTTTATAACTCTTGTAGCTAGAAGTTAGTATCAAGCCCTTAGAATCTAAAATACTAAAACATTTACTATCTGTAATATCACAATTTGAAGATCATTGGAAATCTCATAATTAAAATTATTTAATAATTAATGTTATTTTTAAAAAATAGATTTGATATATGTAAAAAAAAAATCAAAATTAATCAAACACACCACTATTGATTAAGAATTCAAAAAACAAGGTTTTAGTTAAAACCAATGAAGATTTTATCAAGCCAGCAAGGAGAGAAAAAAGTATATTCAGTTTTGAATCATGATGAATTTCCATAAGATGCTTTCCAATGAAAAAATTTATAGAGTTCCATGGAAAATATCTTTAATTCAATTTTTTTGGTCCCATGTAAGGTTTTTTTTGAGGATGGTTCTAGTATGTTAAGATATTTTTGCAAGAATAGATGGTCTCTGATTTTATTGAGAGACATCAAAACTGATTCTAGATACCAATTATCTGCGCTTTTCATCATCAAGATTACTTTTCAATAAAGGATTTGGTACACCTACCAATTTCAAGATAAATGATATGAAAGCAAGGACAAAGGAGGTTTTTGAGGGTCCCTTCAATTAGGCTGGGAGGGACTTCTGGGATATTAGAATCCACTATTTTTTTTCAATAAATTTTTGTTAGCTAATACCTTCTCAGTCAAAAAAAAGAAAGAAAAAAAAAATGCAGTAAGAAAGGGTTTTTGTGGGTGTGACATGCAATTTTAGATGTTAAATCTACATGGAGGCTATCTAACAAGACTCAAACTGCAATTTTCCACCCCTTCATAACAACACCTTTCCAACCTCCACCCTTGTTTCAAATTTCACCTTCCATGTTGAACAACAACTCCAACTCAAACACATCCCACCTCAGAATGTCATCAAAATATCATAAAAATCATCAAAGAACATAACCAGAATCATCAACAAAAATATTAAGATGGTTTACAACCTGCAATTAAAAATAAGAATTGAATAATTTTTGTAACCAAAAATCACTTAAAAAAAGCATGATACATGAACTGGAAGAATCCTTTAAAAAATTAAATATAAAGTTAAAAAAAAAGCTAAAATAACCATGAAAGAGTGCAAGTTCAAAAAATATAATGGTGGATTGTTTCAATCAAGATGCAAGATTTCCTGAACATATGTTTAAAAGGAGGTTGAGTATGGGGAAAGTGTTTTTGAGAGACTTTAAAATGAATTAAGCCTCCATAGCCCATGTTGGATACAAGAATTCTATGTTTTGAAAATATTGATTTTGATGAAATAGAGTTTTCAATTAGCCTATGCATTCCCTGCCAATTCTACTGATGAATATATCTGGATTCACCATGAAAAGAATTGCTGCACCTTTCAGCAGGTGTTGTACCAAGATTTGTGAGTAGATGTTTTTGGTGATACTCATTTAAAATTGAGAAAGCTATAATTGGTCATATTCTGATAATTTATTTTTTATTCAATCAATTTAAAATCAATAGGGCGTATCAAAGTTAGCAAAACCGCCATTAGAAACCCGCCATTTTTTTTGACAAAACCCGCCATTAAAAATGGCGGGTTTCTGAAATACACATACCCCCTAACTGGTGTATTTAAAAATTGCGTGTTTCATGAAAATGGCGGATTTAAATCATCAAACACGCCATTAAACCCACCATTTATGCATCATCATCCATCCACCATCCATCAAATCAAAAACACCCATCCACATTAGCAAATCCATACCGGTCCCATCTCCATTGCATCACACACATCTCTATTGTTTTTCACATAACTTCACATACCCATCTTCACACAAATACCATCATCATCTCATCACCCCACATCACTCACCACCTTTCTCAACATGTCCAATCAAAAATCCCGCCAGCAAGTTGAAAATGCAAAAAAGCTGACTGAACTTTTGCTACTGTTTGACTCCCATTCAGACTCTGATTCAGACTCTGATTTGGAATCAACTTGGTTAGCTTTGAATTCTCTGTTGGCAAAGCAATACATGGTTCCAAGAATACACACTCTCCATAACCCTATGTATGAAAGGCAAAAGCTCCATCTCATCCCTGACTTAAGCTTCCAGCAACTGTTCCGAACTTTGTTGCCTTCTTTCATGAAACTTTTGGCAATGATTGAAGACCACCACATCTTCCAGAACAATTCTCGCAATCCTCAAAGCAATCCAGCCATCCAACTTGTCTTTGCTCTTTGTAGATTGGGGTCAAATGGAAATGGAGCAGCAATCCATCGATTGGAAAATCTATTCTCAGTCAGTTACGGAAGCATTGACTTATACACCAAAAGAGTCATGATTGCTATCCTATCTTTCCGTTGCTTGGTCCTTTCATGGCCAACCAAAGAAGAACGCAAGGAGATATCTCAAGTAATGGAGACAGAAGGCTTTCCTGGTTGCATTGGTTTTGTTGATGGAACCACCATCCCCTTGAGTGAAAAACCCAACCTAGATGGCAACCACTATTTTGATTGTAAAAAAAGGCAATTGATTCATTTCTTTTCCAATCGCTATGATAAAACTTTGGATCACACACTGACCAAATATGTTCCATCTCTTTGTTTAGATACTCCGTGGCACTACAACTTGTTTGCAATAACAACAAGAAGTTCATCTCCCTCCATGCTGGCCTTCCAGGTTCTTGTCATGATTCATGTGTTTTCAATTGGATGCGGATTGCCCAACAACCAGAGATCTACTTTGACCAAGATCAATACCTGCTTGCCAATTTGGCTTATGCTAGTGGGAAATATGTAGTTCCAGCATACCAGAATGTTTTTTCCAATGATCAAGGAAAAACCAATTTTAACTATCATCTTGCCCAATCACGGGTTTGGATTGAGCATGCCATAGGAATTCTGAAAGGAAGATGGGCCAGCTTATGGGAGATGCAAAACCAGCTCCAATGTTCCAAAGATATGAGGTTCCTCATCAACTGGATTATCACTTGTGTAATCCTTCACAACCTTTTGGCCAACATCAAAGATGAATGGGACAAAATATTCCAAGATGATATTCCTGATTGGCCTCAATTCATCCCTGTCTCATCTGGTCCCTCATCTTCTTCTATGAGAGAGCGGATTCTTACTCTCACCCTTGCTTGCTTTGATGAGTAATTTTTGATTTTGAAATTGGTAAAAATTCCCTTCACCGTATTTTTTTGGTTTTGGTTGTTCACCCAAGATTCATAGGCTGAGTTTTTTATTTATTTTTTTTTAGTGGACTTTAATCCAAAAACAACTCCACCTCAAACCCTGCCACTCACCAAATGCCACCCCCCTCCCCCTCACCACTCAACCCCTTCAACCTCAACCCACTCACTCACCAGTCAAACCCTGCCTCCTCCTCACCAAACCACCTCACTCATCACCACCACCTTACTCACCACCACCACCTCATCTAACCTCACTCACTGAATCCCCTCCTCCTAATCCTGGTAAGCCCCCTCCACCCTCTTCCTCTTCCTTCCCCTCACCAGTTGCTGATCCTTTGATCATTCAACCTTTAGTCCCCCCCTGGATCCATTTCTCTATCCATCAAGGTGAGCCCCTCCCCTCCTCCAATTCCTCCTCTCATCAATCAAGCAATTGATTGCCAATTTTGGGGGTATTTTATTGGAATGAGATGGTGACATTATGAAAACCAAGGGGCAAATAAACAAAAGGATTGATGTTTCAGGCATGGCGCGGCCACAGCCCAATCAATCAAATACCATCATTGATTAGAAAGCACTTTGCATGGTTTCCTTAATGGACGCATTCATGCAAGGAATTCAATCTCTGGCATGCTTTGGTTGAAAAACCAAAGCACCTTTTAGGGAAACACGGAAAGAGTGGCGAATGGGATTATTAACTTTTGTCAAGGGAGTAGTGGATGGATCCTTCATTTCAAAATTTAAATGCTTGAGGGGAAGGGAAGAATGTTGCAAAGAGGCAAGGCAAGTAGATGCAGCCTTTTATATTAATGTCAATGGGGTCCACCAGCCTGTGGAAGCATTCATCATTGACTCTGTTTTTGAGCCCGTTGTGAGCATCACTCAAGCGCAACTGCCATTTTATCCTGAAATGTCATGATTCAGGATACATCTGCAGCTTTGAGAGCGGTTCAAATGGGGCGGGGCAACAGCTTGGACATTGTGGAAGCCATTGCCATTGCTACTGACAGCTGACCGTCCCCCCCTTGGTTGCTGGGTGGTGGGGGGGGGTGATGAAATCCCACCCTTGCTGGGGGGCTTCACCCCCTGGCCTGAGAACTTCCCCCCTCTCTCGCAGCTAGCCAATGGGGGGGGGGGTGATGAATGAGCCGCCACATGCAAACGGGAGGCTACCCACATTGCCCGCGGCCTCCCCCCCCTCGGTCGGAGCTGGCAGGTGGGGGGCGGTTCCCCCCTTGCTTGCAGCAAGCCTGCGGCCATCTCCCACGGCCATCCCCCCTCGCTTGCATCTGTGGGGGGCCGTTCCCCCTTGCTTGAAGCAAGCCCGCGGCCATCTCCGTCGGCCATGCTCGCATCTGTGGGGGGCTGTTCCCCCTTGCTCGCAGCAAGCCCGGTGGGGGGCGGTTCACCTCTTGCTTGCAGCGAGCCCGCCGCCATTTCCCATGGCCATCCCCCCTCGCTCGCATCTGTGGGGGGCGGTTCCCCCTTGCTCAAAGCAAGCCCGCGGACATCTCAGCCGGCCATGCTTGCATCTGTGGGGGGCGGTTCCCCCTTGCTTGCAGCAAGCCCGGTGGGGGGCGGTTCCCCCCTTGCTCGCAGCGAGCCCGCCGCCATCTCCCACAGCCATCCCCCCTTGCTCTCCTCAAATACAAAGAGGCTGGAATTTTAATGTAAGGTTTGGAAACAAACAAAAATTGTGCAACAATAGACCTTTTGCTGTATTCAAATCTTTAGGAAATTCTCCTTCTAGCCTGTCAGCCAAATGGAATTTAATGAAAAATTACTGAAAATCTTAGTTATTAATATTTATTAAGATTAAAAAGTAAGATTTTTGAAACATTTAAAGTCCCTCAAAACTTTCATTGGGACTAGGATGACAAGCCAAATGAATGACCATCAATTAAACTCACCACATACCCACCATTATAAAGGTGGATGCAAGATTTCTCCAAAAATCATGGAATCCCCCCATAATCACAGCCCAAGAAATAAAATAAGCAAAAATTATAGTCATCTGTGGTAGGAATAGATTTCAGCTTGACTCACCCCCAAAGACAACTAACTTTTACTCAACCAAAGGGAGTGGTTTCACAATGGATCTATTATGGGAAAAAGTTTCAGTGCACAGAAAGATAGGTACTTTCACACTCAGAAATAGTAACTACAAGTTCAATCACCAATCCTTTACCAGGGATATCTTTTTTGAAATTAAACCAAAAAAACAATTCTACTCTATTTATATCTGGAAAAAAGCAAAAGGTGACATCCCTCAAAAATTTTTCAACACCCACCTGGAGGAAAATTTATCAAACCATCCTTTGAAAATTCCACCAAACTCTGAAGCAAAAATTTGAGAGAATTCTAGTAAACTGCTGCTGGTTTCATTAGTTAAATAACCTTTTTTTTTCAAAAAGGCGGTTAGCCATGGTTTCATTGCCCAATGTGTCAGCCCCAGATTCCAAGTACTTCCTAGACAGTTACATATCATTTGAGATTTATGGGCTGTCAAAGTTATTGGGAGTCCGATTTTGAGTTTAGCAAGTTTGTTCATGTTTTTTCCTTCAAACGATTTGAAATGGTAGTAATTTGAAGATCAAATGTGTTTGTTAAAAAGAATGCTCTCAAATGTTGTTGTAGTAAAAAATAATTTTTTTTCTTTCATCCATGCAAATATATTTACAAGCCCAGCATTTGAGTAATCTGCTGTATTTCTTCTACCAATCTACCACTGCCAATGCAAGCCAAAGCTACTGATACCTTATCCTTTTTTTTGTTTGCCCGTTGTTCCCTCTCCTTTTCCAGTTGCACTTGCTGCCGATCCTTCTCCTTTTCCTCTTTTTGAAACTCTAGCTCAGCTTGTTTCAACCTC